>CP054673.1:14514461-15912461 GCA_013348765.1 Carpinus viminea | reverse complement strand
CGTACTTCAGACTTCGAATCATGTTTGGTGGCCCTTAAATTTGAATTCTCTCTACTCTTCACCTCCATATTCCCTTCCCAGCTCTTCCTCAGAGCCTTGGCCCCCAGCTCAATCCCTTGAACAAAAGTTTTAATCGGGTTTCCCAACGCTACCTTCTTCCCAGAGGGAAGGGGACTAAACGTGCGAACAACATTTGCCTTTTCCACCACCCCCAATTTGACTGTTGCCTTCCCTCCCTTTATCTCTGCCTGCTGTTTGACCCCATTCGAAAACTTCTCAAAAGAAGCTGGCAACGAATAACAACTCGTCGGAGACGAAGGAATAGACCGTGAATTGAATGACTTCAATCTCCCCAACGATTCCTTCTTTACTTCCAAATTCAATGCCGATTTCAACGATTGTGACTTTGATCTACTAAAAACCCCCGTTTTCTTATCAAATTGCTCCTCTTTAACACTACCATTCAATCTCACCTTCTCCTTTTCCCCAACATGATTATTCCCCAAGACTTTCTTATTAGCTGATTTCAAACCCGAAGACGAAATATTATTCAGAAATCCCAACGAGTGAGTAGCGACAATATCTTCAGGGCTTCCCACACAAGGGTGGCGGCCCGGAACTGGCCTAACCCCGCGAAGAATCGGGACTGGTGAGGCCGCTTCGAGCCGCTCAACATGAATAAACTGACCCAATTGAATCTTATCACTAAGAATGAGATCATCATGTTCATCGGGGAGAGATACATAAGTGGCATGAGAGGAATCTGAAACCTTGATGTAAAAACCTTGGTTTGAGAATAACTCACCACCTGCAAGCGCTGGAACAATGCTCACAACTTGCAATAGAGATGACCTGTGCTCACCAGCAACCTTTATGTCTGTGTTCATGTGCTGCAGAAGCTTGAGAAGGACACCAGGAACAAGATTGGCCATGTTTTGGACCTTCAATTTGCATTACACTGAAAACCCAGATGGAGAAATATTCAAGATTTCAAATGTGAACACAAAAATCTTGCAGAAAGGGTCACAAGTATAGACTTCTTTTTTACTCAATACCCAGATGAAAAAAATAAAAAAGAAGCGTTTTTCCTCAATCCCCAGGTTGAGAAAAGGAATCAAATCTGTGGACTATGATGGCTTGCAGAGAAGGAAAACAGGGAATATACGTAAGAGGAGATGAAATTCCTTCCCAAAAAGGAGATTTATCATAGGAAAGACTGAAAAATTTCACACCGTTTACGGATTCAGATTAGGAAGGTCTGAGCTTTCCGTTTACGGATTTATCATCAGTAGAACACCTTAATCATAGAACCCAGCCGAGAAATAATAATTTAGTTTAAAACACTTGGTAGTAATAATTGAGTACAGCTT
Source organism: Carpinus viminea (assembly GCA_013348765.1). Classification (NCBI taxonomy): domain Eukaryota; kingdom Viridiplantae; phylum Streptophyta; class Magnoliopsida; order Fagales; family Betulaceae; genus Carpinus; species Carpinus viminea. The sequence continues at coordinate 15,911,091 of CP054673.1, read as the reverse complement.
GGAAAAAGAAAAGAAAAGAACAAATGTTCACACTCACCAACCCAGAAGAGAAAAGGACTGAAACTGATGCAAAATCTTTGGCATTTTTACAAAACGTAGAGATTGGTAGTAAAAACCATTTCTTTTGAGAACCCAAAATGAGAAAGCAACAAACTTATGGAAATCTTTGGTGGGTTTATAGTTCAAAGATCCGAAAGAGAGAACCCGGTAGGGAAAGGCACTTTTGAGAAGAAAATAAGGGACAGGGCTCCCGAGAAGTGTCTGTACTGAACATGGGATGGTGCTGAAAATTTGCAGGAAACTGAAAAAGGTGGAAAGGGAAATAATTGATGTCAGGCTTATTACATGATTAAAAAAAACAAAAACAAAAACAAATGTCAGATCTCTGAGCTGAGAGCGACACACAGAGACATATCCACACACGCACTTAAAATGATGGGAGAATGCAGAAATTGGATCCTGACCCACTTTTGTTTTGATTGTGTTTCTTTCATAACTCGGTGGCTGCTGTAGAGTTATCAGCTGTAGAGTTATCAGCCATTGAAGCCAAAGGGTGTTGGGAATTCTTGCTGAATCTTGCAGGAACCAGATGGGAAATCTTGGTATAGAATTTTTTAAAAAAAAAACATTTATTTTATGCTAAGTGCTAACGTAAGTAGGAGGTTTCTTTTAAATTATTATTGTCTTTCAACTAGTGTTTTATTATAATATTATGATGTTAAATTTTATATTTAGGCATACGCAAATGGGTGCATGTGCAGTATAATGGGGGATGTTAGGAACAATGTAATGGCGTGTCGGCTACCTGAAAAGGTGTCAAATCCCCAAGATAATTGAAGCATTTGCATTCTTTATCTTATCCATTTTATTTTTTGCTTTTGCTTGGGCTCTGTTTTTATTTTTTTTAACCATGAGGAGTACTTTGATTCTCAAATCTCAACCACTATTATATATTTCGAGCATGTGGTAGATAAAGTTGGTGGACCCAATCAACCAACTTACCTCAAAAATAACTGAAATATCAGGCATTAATTGTTAATAATTTACCCTACCCAAGTTTTCCTATGATTTAATTGATCTTTGAAATTGAAGTCAACTTTTTTTAAAAAATAAATATATGGTATTGTGTTAAAGTATTTTTACTTGTTTTATAATTTATTTTTTAATATGACTAATTCCACATGTTCACGAAGCCACTTATGTATAGCATTAAGTTAGATAACCAGAGGTGAAACTAGAAGTTTTAGTTTCGGAGGATAAAATTTGTAAAAAAATATATATATTTGGGGGTAAAAATAATTTTTAAGGTCTATTATATATATATTGAAAAAAAAAAAATTGGACCACCCAAAGGCTAAGATGGTTCCACCCCTGTGGATAAGTATTTCTCTCTCTATGTATATACAAATAACTTTTTAGTTTGGAAATTTGACATTTGGTAATGTTTTGTTTTTTGTTTTTGACATGTCCATACAAGAGGGGGAGGAAGATTCGAACTAGTGACTTTCGTTTCATTAAGTATGGTTCCAACCGATTGAACTACCTCTTGATGACGACATTTGGTAATGTTAAATACACATCTTTGATCTTATTTTCATATTAATAGACTAATGTGGTAACCTTTAAGCAAAAAATTTAGAAGCTAATGAAACCCAGCGAGTAATATAAGAGTGAAATGAAAAATAAATATTTAAAACTTCTCTTTAATATTTTAAAAAACTTGAATCGAGTGTATACGAATGCCATGCCTTGCTATACAGCAATGCTTGATTACCAAGGAATTGACTACAAATTCATGATGTTCTTAGCCTTATTGCTACAATTAATTGCTAAATGCATGCTCAGGTACTTGATATGGTTAATTTAATTGGAAAAATATTGACTGTAATAATGTAATTCGAAAGGATTGAAATGCAGACCCAAAAGCTGTGTTTGGCTAAAACAGTGAAGCAAACACTCAACTTCTTGGAAAACAGATTAAAAAAACAAAAGAACAAAAATTCCCAAATTAAGAGGAAAAATGAGGTGTAAAAAGTAAATTGAATTTCCAGAAAATTGAGAAAAGTGAGCTAAAATCCATCATTGGGTGCTTCAATGATGGACTAGCTGACATGACCCAGTCATTCAACCAGATAAGGCAAGTAAAGCAATTGGTTAATTATGATAATATATATTATTATGTTCCCTTTATTTTTTATAAAAAGACAAAGTTCCCTATGCTTGCGCTCTTCAAACCATGCCCATTGAAAGCTAGTAATTATAACTAATTCCAAATAATTATATTTCTTCTCACACTTGTATTATTGGGTTAGGTCATGTAAAAATATGAATATGAAGATCAAATCTATTTAATTAAACAGATTAACTCTCTAAGTTTATATTGAGTATATCGAGTTTGTCAATCATGTAAAAAATTGTAATAAATCATTATGTTACGTATCGGATTTAAGTTGTGTCGAAACATAGATATAAGGCTATATAAGTAAATATGTCAGACTCCTCAATCTTGACCTTTTCATTCTATGTAAATTTACCGATCGTGTAAAAAATTGTCAACCCTATTTGTACGTTACGGCCATCAATTCTTAAATTATTATTATTTTTTTAATAAAAATTTATTCACTATCACTCTTTTGGAGGCTACATTTGTCAGAAGTTTTAATTTGTCTAAACAGCACAAACATTCTTAAAAACACAAAAACCTAATCTTTGCAACATAACACTTTTTAAAAATAAATTTTTTTTTAAAAAAAAAAAATACAAAAATATAAGCACTAAATCATTTCCCCCTTCCTAATAATCACACCCCAAGAAGCTTGCCGACATATGAGTTAGTGACTTATTACCTAATGATATTCTTGCTGAGGAAATTGTTGCACTAAATCAAAACAGAGAATGCTTATGATTAAAGTAGTTGTAATTATTTGCTTTATACAAAGTTAGTTAAAGATAAAGCAAGAGGCTTGGCTTCCTAAGCACACTTATTAGGAAGCACTCTCAAAGCAAAAAGGTTAGTGTTAGTTATGATAATCAACTGCAACTAAATCTCCAAGTTTCTAAAATCTAAATTAAAAGATTCCTGTTTCTTCACTCTTGCTCTAATTTAATGTATACTCATCTTATATTTGAATTAATTAATTGTTTATATTTAATGTGAAAATTTTACTCAATAATATAGGAGGTCAAGCTCAACAATGATGAGAGAAATAGACAACACAGCAAAGATTAGGGTGACGCTTAATAATTAATCTTTGTTCAAAATTTCACATATATAGACCATGACAATCATGTTTATTTTCCTATTAAGATATATAATTATCATAGCAAATATACGCTTAATATTATAAATTTAAAGAGAAGTCTAAAACATTAATTATCATTATCACTAGCAAGCAATCTCAAAGCAAAGTGGTAATTAATTCTTAATTAGGAGTACGAATTCTTGAACATATCTTGCTCCTAAAGTTTGGCCCCAATTATATTATCAATAATGCTTTCTTGGAAAAGTATTTCAACACATTACGTTTGGTAATTAAGAATGGACACAAAAATGGCTATTCCCCATGAAGGATGATTGGCCACCCTATAATAGACAACGGGGGATGGCCACGACCACCCTCAATTGTTTTGTTAAGGTAGTTGACCACTTGCAGTTGTTTTGTTAGGGTGGCCAGGGAATGAAATTTTTTATTTCCAAAAAATAAAAGAAAAGGTTTTTGGGAGAAAATTTTTAAATTTTGATTCAATTCTAGTGAGCAGTGTACCAAATGTGTTCTAATTAGGGTTATTGATACTATAACTAGGGCAAAAATTTTAGAAAAATCTATACAACGTTGTTTCCAGGGACGGACCCACGTTGAAGGGTGGGGGGTCCCTGGCAACCCCAAACATTTTTAAGTCCTTTGAAAAAAAAAAAAAAAAAATTATACAAGTTGGCCCTTACAAATATTTCCCAAAACCCCCAAAAAAAATTTTCCCAAAATTTTCCCCCTAAAATAATTTTTTCCTAAAATAATAATATATATTAAATAAAAAAAAAAAAACTGATCTTGCCTGTCAATCAAAATACACACACTGCACAAGGAACAATTTATTTCAATTCTACTGTTTCACCCAACCCCAAGAGCCAAGTTAAAAAAAAAAAAAATCATAACTCAAAAATATCTTGATTCTTTACTGCACAATGGTGAGGCGTGAGACCGAGTCTGGGACAAAGGACGAGAGACAAATAGATAATCCAATGAATCCATAGAGAAAAGGTGAACGCCATTCCGTAGATGGACGAGAGACAATCCATAGACAACCCAAATAGCATTTCCCTTCCCTTTGCAAACACAACACTTGGTTCTTGACTAACCGACCGGCACCACCTGTCGGCCGCTCAAGCACCACCACCGGTCCAAAGAATGCATTGTGATTTGTGACTTGTGAGTTTCATTGCTTTTTTGTAGACTATAATCTGATTTATGATTTGAGATTTTGGGCTTTTCTAAATGTAAAGGGGAAGGCCGGAAGGGGAAAAATGGCTTTTCTAAATGTGAAGGGAAAGGGGAAAAATGAGAAAATGTTGGTTTGCTTTTGAGATTTGTGTCTAGAAGACTAAGAGAAACACTAAGGACTGAGGGTGAGGAGTAACCGAGTAAGGAAAGTTTGAAATGAGTGAAACTTATTTTTTTTCTTGAATAATGAATGTGATTCGGTGAATGTTCGATGAAATTCAATCTACAAGACTCAATAAAGAGACAGAGAATCTCTGTCAAATAGTCAGAGAAAGAGACTAAAAAAATCTAAAAGGTTAAAATAATTAGATAAGAATGAAACTTTTTGGTTCCTTGTCGGCAAGATGTTCTCTTCATTTGGATAGAGGACAAATGAAGGGAGAGAAACACTTAAGTCACACAATTACCTTTGAAATAAAATTACCAAACCCTCCCCAAGTAATGTAGATGTATTTTTTTTTTTAAAGCAAGCAAGCCCTTGTTTTTAGTGTAACTCAAAGCCAAAACCAAGAGATTGTTACACCACACACAACCACGGCACATGTACAATTAGAAAAAAAAAAAAAAAAAAAACATCTGAGCTACAATCCTTCCCACACGAAATATCCTGGTCTAATTGGCATCACTTTGTTGGGCACTTGGTGGATTAGGTAGAATTATGGAAATATCTAGTTGTCCATTAGAATTCAATCAAGATTTGCACTAGTAATGTAATTGAATTTAATTGTTAACAATAAATAATCTAATTATTTAATACTTTTACAAATAATTCATTAATGTAGTTGTATTTAAAGTATTAGTGACTTTAGTGTAATGTGAGAATTAAACATGTAATTTTCAGTTGAAATAACTAGATGTAATTTTCAGTTTTATATAGATAAAACTCCTCCAAATTAAATTGTATCTTTTAAATTTATTCTATTAAAATAATAAATGTCTTTAAAATAAGTAATCAATTTAGAAAATAATCTGGAAGATAAGTTTTTTTTATTTATTTATTTTTTTTATTGTGTTCCATTATTTCTTCTTCAAATTAATTATTTGTTTTTATTGGTTTGCAGTTATTGGCTAACTCCTTCTAGTTATTGTGGTTGATTTGTTTTCAAGAAACCTTTCAAGATAAGATTCAAAAGGTACTCATTTTATTAAACACAATGAAGTGTGCTTAGTTTATTTAGCTAGTTGTTTGGTAATTTGATGAGTCTAATTTGATTAATTTATTTGTTACTATTTTGGTTGTTGATGCTAATAAGAATTATTTTGAGTTGATGCTAATTATTAATTCATAAATTTTTCTTACAGCTTGGAAAATATGGGCAAACCAAAACAATCAATTCATTCTTTAAGAAAAGAGATGTGGGTGGTTCAGAGGTTAACACTTCTGAAGGATCAAGACCTTCTAAAGTGCCAAGAATCCAACTTGAAGAAATTAGTACTACATCTTTGGAGCGTGATCCAGATTACGTCCCCAAATAAGAGAATTTCATTAACTTACAATATGAAATGCGGTGTGCTTATCTTAAAGTCGGTCCATATCAACCCAAGCGTAAAGAATATCCAGCCAGGACGGAAAATCATCGTCACCGATTTCAAGCTTCTTGGTTCAAGACATACTCAACTTGGCTAGAATATTCACCTTCAAAGAATGCAATATTTTGCCATCCATGTTATATTTTGCTAAGCAAGCAAGTGTCGTCCGGGATCAGATGCATTTCGAAAAGGTTTTAACAATTGGAAAAAGGTAAATGATGGAGTAAATTGTCCTTTGATGAGACATGTGGGAAAGATCCAAATTCACCACATAAAATTGCTGTGAGATGTTGTGATGATCTCAAGAATAATTCGTCATATTGGCAAGTTAATTGAAAAACAATCATTACAAGAAATGGAGAATAATCGGTTTTGGCTCAAAACAACAATTGATAGTGTTCGATGGCTCACATTCCAAGCATGTGCATTCAGAGGTCACGATGAAAGCTCCAACTCAAAGAATCAAGGTAACTGCATTGAATTGATAAAGTTCTTAGCAAGTTATAATGAAAATGTTAATGAAGTTGTTTTGGAAAATGCTCCACGGAATGCAAAATATACATCACCCAAAATTCAAAAAGAAATTTTGCATATCCTTGCAAGTAAAGTCACGAGATCACGATTAAAAGAAATTGGGGATGCCAAATTTTGTATTCTTGTTGATGAGGCTGGATGAGTCAAAAGGAACAAATGGCAATTATTTTGAGGTTTGTTGATGAAGATGGTTTTATTAGGGAGAGGTTCTTTCATATTGTCCATGTCAAAGATACTACTGCATTAACTTTAAAAAATGAGATATGTAGTGTCCTTTCTCGTTATGACCTCCCAATTGAGAATATTCAAGGTCAAGGATATGATGGAGCAAGTAATATGCGTGGTGAATGGAATGGACTACAAGCTTTATTTCTTAGAGAATGTCCGTATGCATATTACGTGCATTGTTTTGCTCATAAGCTACAATTAGCTTTAGTTGCCGCATCTAGAGAAGCAAAATCATTCATCAGTTCTTTATCCATTTGACTTCTATTATCAATATTGTTGTTGGTTCCTCAAAGCATACGCTGAATTTCAGGCTTTTCAAGTTGTTGAGATTGAAAATATGACTTCTAATGAAATTGAGACAGGAAGGGGGCAAACCAAATTGGTACTTTACCGACACGGAGATACTAGATGGTCTTCTCATTTTCAATCTGTTTGTAGCTTGATAAGATTATTTCGTCCAGCTTGCTCAGTTCTTGAGATAATCTCAAAGGAGGGAATCAATTATGCTCAACGTGGTGATGCTGAGGCGTCTTATATGGTATTAACCTCATTTGAATTTGTTTTGATCTTGCATTTGATGAAACAAGTTATGGGATTTACTAATTCTCTTTGCCAAGTTTTGCAACAAAATTCTCAAGATATTTTAAATGCTATGACTGTAGTTTCAACTACAAAATTACTTCTTCAGAAGTTGAGAAATGAAGAGTGGGAACTTTTTCTTGGCATTGTTAAGTCATTTTGTGAAAGAAATGAAATTGAAGTTCCTGATATGAATGCTTGTTACACTAGAGCTCGAGGCAGATTCCGTCGCCAAGATGAAGAATCTTTGATAACAATGGAGCATCACTTTAGAATTGATATATTTACCGCTGCAATAGATTTTCAATTGCAAGAACTTGATAGTAGATTCAATGAGCATGCAATGGAACTTCTTATTCTTAGTGTTGCTTTAAGCCCAAAAGATGCATACAAATCATTTAAGATTGATGATATATGCAACTTAGTTGAGAAGTTTTATCCTGAAGATTTCACCGAGCGGTGAAAAATTTCTTTGAGATTTCAATTGCATCATTATCGGTTTGATGTGCCAAAACATTGATTTTCAGAATATGTCCACTTTATCTAAGTTATGCAGGATTGACAATTTCGGAAAGTCAAAGATTTATAATTTGATTGATAGGTTGATTCGCCTAGTGTTGACTCTACTGCTTCTACCGCCACCACGAACGGGCATTTTCTGCAATGAAACTTGTAAAAACTAGATTGCGTAGTAGAATGGAGGATGAGTTTCTAGCAGATAATTTGGTCATTTACATTGAGAAAGAAATTGCTAAGGATTTCACTACAGAGATGATAATGGATGAATTTTATTCTGTGAAAGATCGTCGTTGAGCATGATTTCAAAGACATACAAAGTTCTTTTGTGGAATTTCTTTTTTGTGCATGTTTATAGCAAACTGTAATACTTTTGTATTAAGAAGGGAAGTTCTTTTTGAAGATGATTCTATAGATCAACATGTAACTTTTGTATTTAATTATGACTTATGACTTAGTATGGAACTAAGTTTAAGGTTTGCAATTGTCTTTGACTCTTTATTGTTAATTTGTTTTACTTATATATAAAAAAATGTCTTTCTTGTTATATATATACAAGCCATGGAAAAAAATTTGGACAGGGTCCCCCCAGGAGCAAATTCCTGGGTCCGCTCCTGGTTGTTTCATGTTTGGTTTACGACATGCTCTTCTTTCGAATCTTGAGGCTTCTACAGTGGCGACATTGACAGTGAAAAGAAGACGATAGGATGAAAAGGAAGAGGTGGCCATTGGCTTCCAAAGAGAGAGGTTTGGCAAACAATGCAACAATTAGAAGGCCCCCCCACCCCCCTTTGGGGTGCCGGGGGTGAGGGAGATATAGGGTTTAGGCCTTGTTTACGTATTTAGGAACAGAAAATAAGTTCAATTAGGTCGTGATATAAATTGGGTGTTTTGTACCCTCCAATAAGAAGCGAACATTTCAGCTTGAAACATCAAAAAATAATATAATTATTAATATCAAATCATTTTTATTCTCTTAACAAAATACCTCATAAACAAAATACTGGTCGATAAAATTACCAAATTCACTATATTGGTTGGTGTTTGAGGCTTCTGTGTTAAGAGCTTGGAGGTGGGTAAGGTTCAGTGGTGAACTGTAAGAGTTAGATAGAATTAATAGAAAAATTCATGAGATAGATTTAAATTAAATATAAGGTATTTTGATTTCTATTTGATATTTTTACTTGACAGTAAAAATGAATTTGGATAAAAAGGGTCTCTATTAATTAGGAATATATGTTCGCATGTATCCCGGCATACTATCATGATACCTAGCAAAATATTTCTTCACATTCACCTCTGGTTATAGAATTTCACTATCAAGATGAGGGCACAGGGCACTGAAGTTATTTCTAATATAATTTAATGTGAGAATTTTTACTAAAAACCTTAAACCGATAAAAATAATTAATTTAATCGTTTAATTTTAGAAATAATAATAATAATAATAACTAATAAGTCTTACATATGGAATTACCTGAACCTCGCCGTCCGACTTCACTTCACCGGTCGACGGAATCGGCGTATTCGGCGACTTCCTTCCACATGCGAGGCGGCGTTGACTCGCAAACGACTCGACAGAGTCTCCGAGCGGCGCAGTAGTGTGGGAAAGCAGAAACCGCGAAACAAACGTAGAAAATGAAAAGAGAGGGAAATGGGACGGGATTCTGGTCAAAAAAGACGGCGAGGGGGGTATTGGTCAACGGATCCGTTGAGATTGCGACACGTGGGTAAAAGAGAGCGATTGGTGTAGAGGGCGTGCGTTAACGCGTGTGCCACCGACTTTCAGCTGACTGCCATTATGGACGGTACCTGTACGGTCTAAAGTAGCCATTGTTCACTTTATGACGCTCGCCCACCTGGTCCTGCGTCTTTAGGGTTGGGATTTGGACTGCACGCTACAACCGGATGTGCTTTTGTTTTTTCTTTTTCTTTTTTTACTTTTTTTTTTCATTTATCTAGTTTACAAAAAAAATTTAAATTTATAACCTTTAGCCATTTTTTTTCTCATATATTTTCCATATAAATAATAAATATTATATTATATTAAAAGGAGTTGTCGTCCCTAAGGGTTAGATCAATCGATTGTGAACCACGCCTTATAAAACGGAGATCACAAGTTTAAATCTCCTTTCCCCCTTTTCTTATATGGACATGTCAAAAAAAAAAGAGTTGCCTCAATCATCTTATTTGATTTTTTTTTTGTTTTTGTTTTGTTATTTAATGAGAAAGATACAATAGTATTTTTCAAATCATTATTTGTTATGTAATTGAGTGATGAGAAATTGTCAGAGGTCTTAGTCTTAAAATTTCCATGTGCTTCCAATACTTGAATATTTATATTTTAAAAACAATTGATGCATGCATGTGCTTCTTTTAGTGTGCATTATTATTATTTATTTTTAATCTTGTAATTTATTTGCAATCGATAAAGATGGATATAGTGGAGGTTGAAAGTGGTCCATGAAGTCGCACCTTTTCTTTTTATTTTTTATTTTTTTATTATTAAAGTTACTTTTCATTGAAAACTTGAGGTGCTTATGTTGGGAAAAAGAAATAAATTAATTTATACTTGTAAAATAATAAATTGGACATATCTACTTTGAAGGCAACTTTATCTCAAGCAATAACTATTACTTCACTCTTATGTAAATTTTTTTATTGAGAATAACTTTTATAAGGAATTGGTGTAAATCATTTTTTTTGTACTCACCAATTAAAATTAGACAACTAGAATTATTATACTAATTCATATAAAGTGAAAAATACCGGATTAAATACCCACATCCTACTTTTTCTCCTCTCCCCCTCTCTCTACGCCGTGAATTGCAGTTTTACTCATCTTCTCTATTTTTCTCTCACTCTCTTCTCTCTCCTCTCTCTCTTCTCTATTTTTTTTTTCTTTGTTGCTAGTGTGGGTGTCTATGAGAGAGAGAGGGAGAGAGAGAAAAATAGAGAAGATGAGTGAGACTGCAATTCACGGCGTAAAGAAAGAGGGGGGGAGAGGAGAAAAAGTAGGATGTGTGTGTTTAATCCAGTGTTTTTCACTTTATGTGAATTGGTGTGATAATCCTAGTTGTCTAATTCTAATTGGTGGACACAAAGGAACTGATGTCCTTATAGAAGTTATTCTCTTTTTTATTTATTTATTTATCATTTTTTTTATGTGTACATGGAACTGAAAACAACAGACAGAAGGAATAAAGGAGAAAAGAGTAGATAAGATGAATATGCCACGTAACAGTATATTGGGGTTATTCGAATGAAGTTGTTATCAATTATCATATATATTTTTTTGTTATCAATTATCATATTGAAAACTTTAATCAATAGGGGAAATTTTGATATCCTAAAATGACATGTATACAAGTGGAATATATAATACTTCGTCTTCTTCTTTTCTTTCTTATAAATGTTATTTTCAGTATTAAACCAAAAAAAGTCATTTTTATTGGTGTAAACTCTAATTTTACCAGAGTGATGATAGAAATGGTTTTAAAATCACAATTGACGTTGTGATTAATTATTATTGAATTTTGATCAAATTGTGATTTTAAAAATCACATCATTCTTAAAGTAAAACAAAAATAACTTTTAGAATTATTCGTTTTACAATCTTCAATAGAAATTTGACATACTAGGCAATGTATTTTTAATTCAAATCAATCTTATAGGCTTTTCCATTTGCTCTAACCCAACACTCACTATCCACCATCAAACCTCTTACCTACCTTCAAGCCTTCAACACCCGAGTCTCCAAAACAAACTAAGACGGTGGCTCTAGTGGTTTAATCAATGAGCATTTTGTCAAGCGAATGAAAATTATTTGTTGTGAATGATTATATTATTTTTTATGTTTCAAGTTAAGGTGTTTGCTTCCTGGTGCAAAACACACAGTTTGCACTATGACCTTATTGAAATTGTTCTCTAAAAAAAAGAGTAATGATATAAAGAGGACTATAGTCTTTCTAAAGTCTTCTAAAATATAATGTAACATTTAAAATCACCAATAAATCAAAATTTAATAATGATTATTTCAAATTTAATGATAATTTTAAAAAACAGGTTGCTCCTTCCCCCTAGCTTCCAATTGCATCAATGTCCCTTTAAGGCCAGCAAAAAGACAAAAATGACCCTAATTATTATTTTTTAAATATGACAAAAATACTATAATAAATTCAAAAAACAAGAAAAACAAAATAATTAATTAATTAATTTTTTTCTTTAAGAAAAAAAAAACTTTTTTTATAAAAATTTTCACACCCTGAATTTTTTTCTTTTTAAAAAAGTTTTATTTTTCATCATTAGATGGGACAATGTCAAATTTTTATTAAAATCTTACCATGAAATATTTTTAAACTAATTTTTGGTTGGTGAATTTCGATTCATTAAGCTATGAATTTGGGGTAAATACTGTATATATAATATTATAAATATTTTAACCGTCTAAATTTATCGTTACTGCTCTCTTCTTCTCATAAAAAAATAATAATAATAATAATAAAAAGAAAAAGGTTTAAGAGCATGAAATTGAAATCCCGATGGAAGGTCCAGCTCAGCTATTGACACATGATCTTTCTTCGTACAGCAAAGAGGTAATGCATCGGCTTCCAGTGGTCCACATCAACTAAGCTGGACCCTACTCCACTCGATCACATACATACATTTCTATTTATTTAATGCCATTTCTGTTGCCAACCACACAACTAAAAAGATCCCCTGCATTTTTATTCTTCGACAAAAACAAATCTGTATTTATTATTATGAATTTGGTTTTATTCACTCGTCCCATGTACAGATCCGACATCGTTTCGACACCTATTCAATTTTTTGAAGATTGCTATTTACTAAACAATTATATGATTATTGTCGCTGTCTTATCATTTTAGTTATATAACAGTTTACTAATGGTTTTGATAATTACGTGTCACTTTCATTATAATTTTTTTAATTTTTAATAACAATTCATATTATTCTTCGTTCATTTCATAAAAAATTGGTAGTATGTTGTTATAACTAAACAATATTATTCAAACTTGATTTTTACTTTGTTTAAAAACCTTTTTTTTGTTAGATCCCACATCATGGGTCATATAAGTCAAGGGAAAATGATGGAATTAGGCCCAATCATATCTAACTACATGAGGAACAAGTTTATATCTAACTATTTGAATGTCACTGTTCCGACCAGTTTCTAATTCTGCAGCATATATCAACAAATCATGTTCTTGTACATTGCCCGATCCATTAGAACTTTTCAAATCAAACAATAATTTCCTCTCTTTTTAATCTTCACTACAAAGTGCATTCTAAATTGCAATCGCCTTCACTTCCTCTACCATTAATAACAAATTCTTCCATATGTCTAATAATTCCTTCGCCATCGCTTAGTTATTTGATCCCCAAAAGAACAAGAAAGAAAAACAAAATACAAATTGAAGACCTAAAACCACTACTATCAAGGTTTTGTGTAAATAAAACCTTAAAAATCAATTAAAGGTAATCAAAACCCAAGATAATAGAAAAAAACTTTACCTCATGGATTGCTACATAAAGCAAATTTAGAAAGAAGACAAACAATAGCTACTATAGTAACCTGAGCGTCACTATATACTCAGAAGACGGAAAGAGTTGGGAGGAGGAGGGAGGGAAGAAAATTTCATTCCTCCTAGAATAGTTATCTTTGTTTTCTTTTTCAAACGGCTAAAGATAAAATCCCTGTCTCAACGTGACGGTGTGAGACTTATGTTTGCAATATGTCACTTATTACCATTAGAAGGTTAATAGAAGGAATATGGAAGGAGTGTGAACCTTAGAGACCCATACCAAAAAAAAAAAAAAAACCACCTTAACATTTTTAGTTTCATAAAACAAAAATTTTGGGAAAAAAAAAAAAAAAAAACTAAAGTATTATGCAATGTATGAATTCAAACTTGAACATTGTGGATAAGTTTTTAGAGGTTTGTATGAAAGATCAATTGTTGTCGGTTAAGGGATGTTATAATATGCTAAATGCTTTAAATGAGTTGATACGCAGAATTTGTGTGGGTCTGAATACAAAGTAGAGTACCTTCAAAATTGAAAGTTAATGGGACATGTGACGTGTTTGGAGCCTTGTATGGGGTCATATGTGTGGATGTGAATCCCACCCATAAAGATTTGTTATACCATGGAAAATTTCCATTTTTCAACCCTGCAAATGCATATGCTCTAATTTTCTTCACAATTTTGTGAATCTTGAAGAGTTTATTTATTTATTTTATTGATTTATTTTTATTTTTAAGTAATAAGGAGTTTTAGCATTCTTCCCAAAATCTTAAAGAGTTAAAGAGTGAGCAAAACTTCCCACAAATTTTTTTAAAACATAAAAAAATTTCCTTTGATCTCCAAAATTTTGAGAAGAGATGTTATTTAACATTCTCAGCTGTCGTGACATGCTCAATCTAATATTAAGATCAATTTTAATTAAAAAGATGAACAAAATTCAAGGTGAATTAATCAGGCTCTAGAGAGAGGATGCTATGAAAGTTGAATACCAAGCAGTGGAGATCTGGGCTTGTTATGTGAGGATGGTGGGGAAGAGCTGTAGTTAAACTATCAAATCAGATTTAACATGTCCAACTATACAGCTCACTCGAAATCAAAAGTCTTGGCTGTCACAATCTGAATCTATAGTTGACAGGCATATTATTAGCATGAGAAACAAACAGAAGCTCTCTCCTCAAAGAAAATGGACAATCCCATACTGACAGAATTTTATCAGGGGAACATTTCTGATGTTGATCTTTCATGGGCATTTTTAGCCTAAACAATGGAACATATAGAAACAAATGCAGAAGCCTCCAAACTACAGTCAGTGCAAATTTTCATCTTAAAAATCAAGGGCTTTCTGTAGCAACAAACAAAACCTCCACTGATAAATCATTCGCATTTCACTTGTTTGGGAAAGGAAAAGCAGTCAACAAAATTTGATTGGACATTTCCGCTGAGGCAAAAGAATGCTACATGAAGAATAGCATTGAATTCTTTCCTGCTACCAAAAAATGCAGATCCAAAGGGTGCAATGACACACTACTACGATTTCTCCCCGCTATGATAAATAAAGGATAGTGTTTTCGACATCTAATTTTATGCTGTAAGCTATCTATCCTATTTCCATCTTTTATTTGTCTTCACAATAGCCTGCTTAGGGACTTGATAAGCAGTTTTAGATTCCGCCTTGTAGCCTCATCACCCGTGAATCCCAAAATATCAGAGCTTATATTCTGCAATGATGAAAAAATAAACAGAAAATTACTCTACTTTGACAATTAGCAAAGGTAAGCAGCTGAGAAATAGGATCTCACCTCAATGTTCTTCAAGGTAAAAATCAGGGTGTAAATGGATTTCTGAATCAGCTCAGTATTCTCAGGGGTCATAATTGATGAATGCACCCTTCTGCAGAAAAATTTACTCTACACCATTGTAAGCCTGTAACTGAGACAAGATTCAATATGTTCTTTTCATACTGGTCCTGTTAAATAGTCCTCTCTCTCTTTCTCTCTCGTTAATAAAGGTAAATACAACCTCATGCACCTGTATGAGATTGAACCAGTGACCTCAACCCCCAGCAATAATTTAGGAAGACTTTCCTGTCCCAAACCCAATCCATTTTTTACAACTACATGAAATGAAGCTCATAATCCATTTAGTAGCTCAAAACTTCCCACGCATGGCTCATGAATTGTCTGTTAGCCAAATATGACAAGAAAAGCAGAATAAGTTCTGTAGCTTATGGAGAGGTATGGAGCTCATTGATCTTCTCATGTGTCTGAGGATGAGCATGTCTTAATAAACTCTTGGATTGCTTTTGGTCATCATTTTCATAGTATTTTTTTACTGCCAAACAATACCAGAGGCTAGAGCAAAAAGAAGACCCAAAAAGCCTCTCTTTATTGAGACTCAAGCTTGGCTTAATTAGTAATAGCATTTTGTGTCATTTTCTCAACCTGACCTTGAATTAATAAATTCACACATAATACTTATCAACGTAAGAGGTTGCTATAACTCACCTCAGGTCCTCAGAGGCTTCCGTAAGGCTTCTGGTTAGATTCTCAACTTCCTTTAGCAGACCACTATCACGAACCTCAGCCAGCAAAGGTTGAACATCATCAGCCATGGCTTTGATCTGAGACATCACTACAACAAATCAAATAATTCTGCATGATAATAAATAAAATATATTGAGCAAATGTGAATATAAACCATTTAAATAGGATGCAAGCACATAAAAGTGCACAGATTTCTTTTGAATAAGTATACATAAACAATGCAGAACTATAACTGCCCACTTCTCACTGTACCTTCTCTCCATTTTATTTTTTTTATTTTTTACTTTGGAGGAGCTCAAGTCCTTTTTCTTTTCTTCCCTCTTCACTTGGACATTTGCTTACTTAGCACTTTTTGTTATTAACTATTCAAATTTCTTTGCTCTATTTTCTCCCTAGTCTTAGGCGTTCTCTTATATACTTTCTCTCTATGCTTTTTGATATATACAACATTACTTATAAAAAAAAAATTATATTTATTCTTTTATGATGAGGAAACTTTTCAAGACAGGGTCACTTCATGTACCCATTCCTGTTGGACCCATGTAAAGCATCCTCTTCTCCTAGTGGACCCTCTCCACAAGGTGGGCTGGCCCAAATAAATTGTTTGCACCTAGGGGATTCAAAACTTAAGACCTCATAGTACTTAAAAACAAATGGCCATCCACCAACATTGTTTGACACTCCATACTAAAGAAGAAACTCTCCCAAACTGATTTCCTTTTTTTTTAAGACGCAACTAGCACAGTAAAATGTTAATCTGACATAATTCCTTTCATAAAGGCATCCCCCATTTCCCTGATGATTTGAACTTTAATTTTGAACACGTTCTAAAGGTTTGACCTGGAAAAAATATGTAGTAGTCAATTCCAAAGATTGTATTAAGTCCAATAACAGGAAAGATACCCAGAAATTAATCTTTTCCTAAAAGAAAGATCATAGTTAATGCACACAGTAAATGTGATTGGCTTACATCCATAATTATATGGTTCAACATCTCCTTACTTTAATGCTCAATTCTAAATTAGCAAACATTCAAAGGGTTTCTAAGTTTACATATCAATTCAAATTGACACCCATATATATACATATATATAAAGTAACTAAATTTTTTTAAAAAAACGAAGAGGCGTGCGCAACCCTAGCACACAGAAAGTATACAAAAGAAACACCTAGCTAGGAGGGGGAAAAAATCAAGAAAAACATGGAAATCAAGCACATTAGGAAAGTTTAAAGCAACAGTTTAGAGAAAAAGAGTGTTAAAGAAGAAAAACTTTAGTTCCACCGCCGTCCTCTCGCGATATTCAAAATTTCTATCATTCATTTCCCTCCAAAGAAATCACAAAGGCAAGACAACATCATCTTCGACATTGCTGCACTCTAAAGACTGCCACATAAACCTTTTCAACAAGCAAAGAGGTCTACCACTTTGAAAGGAATCACAAGGGCAAGACAACATCATCTTCCACATTGCTGCACTCTAAAGACTGCCATATAAACCTTTTCAACAAGCAAAGAGGTCTACCACTTTGCCTAGGCATAACCCAAGACAACCCAAAATGATTGAAAATAATACTCAATAAGGCACTAGCAACCTCATAGTGGAGAAGAAGATCCACAGACTCCCTACTTCTCTTACAAATACAACACAATCGACTACCAAAACGTGACACTTTCTAAGATTATCCAAAGCAAGGATCTTTCCTAGGGCAGACAACCAAGCAAAGAAAGCTGCTCTTAAGGGAACTTTACTTTGCCAAATACACTTGATACATATTCATAACCTCAATACTACTACCAGATGGTGATGTCTTGAGGCTCATCACATCTGATAGTAGTATTGAGGCTCATCACATCACATCACAACCTCAATACTACTACCAGATGTGATGTATCAATAAGCTACCTCTTTAATTTTTCAAGACCTTCCCACATTTGTACAAATCTACGATAAGGCCCAATCTCTACGTTGGATGACAAATGACTAACACCAAAGTCCCCCCTTTCTCTGTTCAGCTCTTTACAATTCTTTTTTTTTTTTTTTTGATAAGTAATGTGTTATATATCAAAAACCCATAATGGGGCACAAACAATTACACACACGTGCGCACCCAAAAAAGGTGCCAAACGCAGAATAACAGAATGCGACAAGAATCCCCAAAATACAAGAACCCCCAAATCTCATAAGGAGCACCCAAAGAAAATTCCCCCACAAACCCAAACAGATCCCTACTTCACAATGATCATGCCCCTCCTTGTCCGGGAAGGCCCATGTGCGCTCTCTCTCTCTTTCTACCTAAAAATTCTTCAATCACCCTAACGTAAACCGCCAACACAGCTTCCCCCTCCTCAGCAGGCATCACCTCATCACGCATATCCTTATTCGCCCTAATAAAATTCTCTTCGACCTGCTTCACAATCCGCTTATTTTCCTCAGTGACCAAAACAGCTTTCCTGAAGCGCTCTATCAACCCCAATTGGGACACAGTCAACCCTAAATCATCGTCAGACCCATCACCATCAGACCCATCTCCGACATACCCATCTCCGACAGACCCATCACCAGAAGGCACAAGCCCGGAAACCAGATGAGAATTAGCATCCAGCTCCAGACCCTAAGAGACTGGGTCTGTCGTAAGAGAAGCAAAAGGCGGAATATTCTCCCGGCCCTAGACTGTATCCGGAAACAAAGCAGCCTCCGACGACAAACCAACCACGCAACCATGACTAGGTATCCCATCACCGAAACAGCAACCCATCGCCTTCTCCAGTCCATCTTCCACAGAAGCTGAACCCGCCGGAGACACAGATGAACTCGTCGGAAGCCCATCTTCCTCGAACCCAAGCACCCCTTGCAAGACCTCGGGTCTCGACTGAACCACCAAAGGCTAGCCCGCTAGAGTCGAAACCAACGGCGACGACACCGGTGCAGATACTTGAACGGCCACCAACTCAGACCCAGGAGATATCATATCACCCACGAATACCAACGGACCACTGGGCTCCACCGAGATGCCACCGGAGACCGTTTTGTGTGATTCCGCCAGATTCGAAACCAACGATGCACATGACTTCGACATAGAAGCCTCCCTACGAGCTACCGGGCAATCACCCTCTCCCGTCGAGGCAGACACGCATCGAGGCTTAAAATGACCCTTCCTACCCCTGCGCCACCCGGACTTGAGATACCCAGCGTGATTGGGCTTACGGAAAGACCCAAGCCCAAGGCCTTGTAGTCCTTTTATGAAAACAGAAAAGGCCCAACGCCTTTTTTTTAAAGGTAATACACCCAACCCAACTAAAAGTCCTTTAACTAGCCCAGCTAGTACCCGGCCCAAATCGGTACGAAAAAAACCTAGCAGCGTCTTCGTCTTCTTCTTCGTATGGACATCCGCCGGAATCGAACATGCCACAGCAGGCTCCGGTGTTTCCAACTTACAGCAATCCAACACCACCGTGACTCGAATCTACTCGCTCAAAAATTCCTTCCTGCGGGAAAAGATCAAGAGGTTGCAGATCTTTCCCTCCTCCCAGGGATCACCTCAACATAGGCGCCATTGAAGAACCTCCATCTTAAAGACCTTGAGAATGCGGTCGTTTTCTCCCAATCCTACCTTAATCTGCGTGCCGGGTGGGTGCACGAAACTGTGGAACCAACATCCTCGCAACTTCGTTGTGGCAGCGCCATCCCCTCCCACCACGGCCCTCAAGTAGCCAAATAATTTCTTTACGACCTCCCTCAGCATAGACCGCCACCTCTAGAAAACTTTCTGCCTTATTAACTCCCCCATGCATCATCAACGCTTTATCGCCCTCACGGTAAGATTTGGCAATATCACCCTTCACCTGAGATTGACTCGCCTCCTCAACCGTACCCACCAACCAAGAAGCACAAGGTTGACTCACGAAAATGACCCCTACGAATCCCTTTCTCTTTTCCTCTAATCGGAGATCAGGACACCCTTCCTTCGCTGACAGACAGAAGGATTTCGCTTCTACGGAGAAGCGCCGTTCCATTGCGGCTCACTAGAGCCTAGCATACAGCGCCTACCAGCGCTGCCGCTAGGGCAAAGAAACTATCTTGCTGACCTAACGCCGCCGCTAGGGCAAAGAAACTTTTGTGCTTACTAATAAGATTGAACTACCAGCGCCAACTCTACGACGGAAAAACAAAGACCAATGAAAAAGAGGAGAGAGAACGGAGAATAAGATCAGGGTAACAAAATAAGATTTTTTTTAACATTTATAAACCGCTCTTTACAATTCTTTACAATTCCATTAAACACAAGCTAACAACTTTCCCTTCCAAACAGATGGCTCAAAAAATTCTAAAACATATTGGTCATCTTCATCATTTATTAATTAACCAACTTGTGTTATCTATGTTTCCTAAGATTCAAGTGATAACATGGAAATAATTTTGCTTGAATTATCACAAATATTTATCCATGTAACTTGTAAGTAGTTTTTGGTAGGGAACTGCATATAACAAATAAACAACCCGGGTGTATAAGTAATATAAAACTGATGTTAAAGGGGCCAATCATTTGTCACCAGACCACTTGGATTAAGTAAAAAGTTATTTCTCACCTCTTCTTACTTTAAGATGATTATGTAAGCATGTACATATAGCATGTGTGTTTACATAGGTAACCCAAATATATCATAATTTCATAATATCGCTTAGTTAAATTATAACCCAAACATACAAGCCACACATGCAGGCAAAAGCCTGAGCTTTATCCGACTCATATGGAGGGGACGCTTTGCACAGTGTCCCAAGGATCCAGTAAAGGCAAAGCTCTGGATACCCCGGTTGTCAGTCAAAAAAAAAAAAAAAAACCAAAAACAAAAACATACAATTATAGTACTATGAAGCACACCGTTAAATGGATAGCTCTTAACTAATTATTTGTTTACTAACGAATCCTTCACTTCTACAAGAACCTAGCTGACATTTTTCAAAAGGATATAGTTATCTAATTCAACAATTTATTCATGAGAACAGATGATTAAAAATCGAACATAAAATCATAAGAAGGGCATATCACACCTTCGTAAGCAGAGGCTTTGCCTCTTCAATAACTAAAGATACTCGTTCAGCCAGCGAATAAGTATTGGCAACACCAATTTCCTCCACCTCCCGTCCTAGACGGGTAAATATCCCAACCAGTGCATCCAAACTCACTCCTTGATATCCCTTCAGCTTCTGCCTATCACATAAAATAAGACCCTCTTTCACACATTCTGGGTCAAGAGGTCCCACTGAAGGTGTTGGGATTGGATCTCGAGGTGTAATATCAATCATAGTTTCCATGAGAAGACCAGACTGGTTCACTTCAACCAGTGAATTTTGAGGAATGATTATTTTATCATCTTCAACCTACAAACAGCAGGTGAAACAATTAGGTGGTATCCACACCAAATAAAATCTTGACAGCATAAACTTGAAAAAAATTAAATAAGATAAAATAGAACATGACTGCACCAAGGATTTAATTTTAAGAGGGAAACAGAAGTAACATCACATATCAACAAAAAGAAAATGGCATTGAAACACACCTCAACAACTGCTTCAATATTTTTCAAGGAAGGATTAACACGGATGACATTGCCAACAGTCACCCCTCTAATCCTCACCGGCGTTCCTGTGCAAATACCAGAAGCCTGAGCAAATTCAAAAACAGCAAAGTACTTCCTGAATTTAGACCGCATTTGAAACCCTCTCAACCAAGCCACACTGAGTGCAAAAAGAACTGCACCAGACACTAGAAACAACCCAACCCCACCTTCCCAAATGCTCCTACGGCCAAACCCAAAATCACTCAATGGGCGTAATGTTTGCCTCCAAACATTCCTAGGAATATCCAAAACAACTGCAAGTGGATTCTTTTTCTCAGAAGAAGCTGAAGATGGCTGGC
The DNA here is from genome assembly GCA_013348765.1 of Carpinus viminea. Lineage (NCBI taxonomy): Eukaryota > Viridiplantae > Streptophyta > Magnoliopsida > Fagales > Betulaceae > Carpinus > Carpinus viminea. The sequence goes on along the minus strand of CP054673.1, from coordinate 15,889,197 downwards.
TATGACCTGCATCAGCAGACATAGCTCTTACCCTGTAGAGTTTTATGTGTTGTCTTGATGGAAGACAAGGCAAGCAATTTGGCGAACTACTTGGAAGGGTAATCAATGATGAAGACAGCACTGTCGGACATGTTGAGACCTGAACCAAAGGTTTCCCCATCATCTTTTGCAAGGCTCTAAATGGAGAAACAGTTCACCAATAGCCTACTTCAACTGCAGTTCTCTTGGTAATACTTACACCAAACACCGACTTCTTGAGCCAATTATAACAATCCAAAAAGGGGTTTTCTGAGTCTTAAACTGCTGAAACTTCCACAGGGCCAATTCAATGTAGTGCATAACAAAACCCTAGAGCGCAAAAAAGAAGAAGAAGAAGGGATTCATGAAGATGATGATGATGATGATAGAAAGAACAACTAATACAAATACCTGGAATCTTGCTAGACACTATTTAAATGAAAAATTGGAATGACGAGATGCTTTTAGTCCAGCCACCACAAAAATCACAATCCCAACCAATCGAACCTTCGGTCATCAACCAAAATTTGACTATCAAACCTTGTCTTATTCTCTTACAAAAATCAGCACATAGTCATCAACACATATAAATACCCATACACAATCCATTAGATAATAAGCTTGACAAAGAAATTCAATCAAACCCATCAAATAAATGGAACCAAAACCTGCTATACTAGAATCATCCAACCCCTAGTCCATAATCCCAAAAAACAAGAAAAAGAAAAAGAAAAAATAAAAGAACAGAAAACCCTAGTCCAGATAAAATCAACTACAATAAACTTTCAAAAGCCAAAGAAATCAAATAAATACTTCCCAAAAATCACGTCCTTAAAAAAAAAAAATTCTATCAATGCAGAAAATTATATCAAGAGCTCAGGTCAAAACAGAAAAATAATCAAAGGCCCAACTATTTCAATCGGCCCTTTCAGATTCATAATACAAAATCAATGTCATTCCACTAATCATTGAAATAGATTTATCAGCCATAGATCGATCCGGTATCAACAATTGAATTTATACAATCATCCTACTCAATCCGAAATTTAGACATAAAGAGAAGCTTTCCGGTTTACCCATCTTAATTTTCAAAATCCATATCCATCAACCAAATTAACTAAGAAATCCGTTTTTAATCTTTGAATGGGTATGTACGAAACATAAATTTATAATTCACCCAACCAAAGCATCTCTACGACCTCAAATCTTCAGGAATCCATACAGAAAGTCACAATAAGGAGAGAGAGAGTGAGAGATAATTACCTAAGATGGGTTTTGCACGGCGGGTAGACGCGCGGTGGAGAGAAGGGGCGCACGGTGCCGGTGGGGTGGAGAGCTGCCTCTCGTAGGGGAATGGTTTCCAGCGGGAGCTGATGGACGGCAGTGGAGGTGGTCGTCGGCGACAGTGACAGTAGGGGGAGAAAATGGGTTTGGGAGGAAAAATCCGGTGGGGTAGAACCGTTCTGGCGGGAGTTGATGGACGCGTTCCTCGGCCGCGGTGACGGTGGGGAGCCACACGGTGGAGAGAGGATATCACGCCAGTGCCGGTGTGCAGGTGGGGGAGAAAGGGTTGGTGGAGGGAGAATGGGCTTGGGGAATAGTTTTGGGAGGAAATGAAATGGACGGGGGAAAATAAAATGAAATCGCAGGATTTTTACTTAGCAAACGTGGCATGTGCCACGTCGGCTTACTGTTCAAGCAGAAAAGCACGTGTCCCAGTAATCACTACTCGAGAGACTTACAAATGTATAGCATTACTTTCCAGTTAATTTCATACTTTAACAAAATTCACACGTTGTTAAGAGATAGTTTAATTGATTAGGATCATGTCTCATAAAGTGAAAGTTACAAGTTCGAATTTTTTTCTTTTTCCTCTTATGTAAACATGTCAAAACAAAAACAAAAAAACAAAATTCTCATATATATTTTTAGCTAAATCGACTGAACACTTGCTAGTTTGTCATTTCATAGAATTCTTTCAAATTATTTTGTTGATAGAGGGAATGAATATCTTAATCTTAAAGCTATAATCTTAATCTTAAAGCTATAAAAAAGCACGATTCCACCGGAATAGGGAAATTTTGTTTGAGAGCAAAATGACTATTTTGACTTTTTTGAATTCTTTGCTTCTTGTTCTTCATAGTTAAATCAAACAAGGTTATTTTGGTCTATTAACTTAAAGATCCTTAAAGCTTTCTTCTCAAATTACTATCTTAACCGTCTTGAGTAATTATAGTTTAGAGATTTGCTTCGATATTTGTGTCTTTTACATTTAAATTATCATTTTACCCTCAGAGTATGTAAAGAGTCAAACTTTTTGAAAGAGGTTTTTTTGGTCCTAACCGACCTGGCGACTATTTGGATCTGACGGGTTGACCTGCTAGACCCGTTTTTTTATTTTTTTTAAGAGAGAATAATAAAAACTAAAAACCTAAACACTTACTTAGTTACTCACTCGTGACTAGCAGAGAACTAGAGACCCAGACCCGTGCGCCTCCACTTTTCAGACCCTAGTGCCCACCCCACTGGGAAATTGACCCATTCCCACCCTCGTACACTCATGCACCCCCACCGTCAGTGCCAAGCCATCATCCCTGTCACTGTCAACTTGTCTGAGCTCTCTCTCGTAGTCTCGCTGGACTCTCGCGAACCCTCGGCTCTCTCTCTTAGTCTCTCTACAGTTCGACTCTGACTCCACCTCTCGTCGTCGCCGTTAGTCGCACCTTTCTATCTTCATAATGGCTGTACTGCCAATATATCTCTTACTCACTCTATCTCTAATTTTGGGACCTTGGGTTAGGGTAATGGTATCATATATTCACATAAGGAGGTTATTGTGTCTAGCATTGTATGATAAGTAACTTATATTTGCCAAATTGATGGGTTTGGAAGCTTGGGCTTGTAAATCTTGAGATCAGTGTTGACTGTGAGGTCAAATGAATCTCGGATCTTTCACTGGTGATTTGGTGTTGATTTATTTGTGGTCTTCGGATTGGGACGTTTGGTGTTTTATTATGAATAAAATATTACCTATTATGATTCTTGTAGGCTGAAATCTATGCTTTGTGAATCCTTGCCCCTTAAATATGTTAATATGATCGCCTGTTTCTATGTTATAGAAAAAAATGTTCCCTATCTGAGAAAAGTTCCATTTTTTGACTCAATGGGGAACATATGTGTGGCATACACTAGAGGGGTAGATTTTCTTGCCCCCTATCAGATATTCTGAAGGAAAACTAGGGAAGCTATTAGAAAAGATGACAACCTAGGTTGAAAGTAATCAAATTTGCTAGCTTACTTTTCAAAGAAGCAAGAAAAGACTAGCCGATGATAATGAATAATGATGCTTTTACATGGGCTGAATTCATATTCTGAGGGTGTTTGGCAAACGCCCACACACTCCCCCAAGTCTGAAAACAAGCACTATTCATGGCAGGTACGTTCCATTTCGTAAGCCAGAAAAGCATTTCGAAGGCAGGTTTGAAACTTTTTTTCCATTAATTTTCATTTTTGCCTTTTTACCCACAACACCCATTTTACCCCTACCCATAGCAACAAAACCACAACAAACCTCTTCCCTCGTTTCTGCATATTACCCACACAGCGAGAAACTCCTCCCTTGGCGAACCCCTTCCCTATTCCACATGTTACCCCACCCCTCGTCCTTAGCAACAAATTTCTCATCATTTCCACCATTCTCTTTCTCTTTCCCCATTCTCTTGTCTCAGCATGTAGGAGGATCAACAGAGAAAGGGTATCAAGTACACCTTCATCGGCTTGGTCACTGGATTCTCTATCTGAACTTGTGTGCCGCCGGTGAGTAAAAACCCTTGCTCTGTATTCTTCACAATCCACTTGGTTGTACTCTCCCGGCTGAAAAACCAACTGCCATATATTTGTGTAATATGCCTCAGGACAGTAGGAGACAAGCACGGACATATCCTCGGACCAGATTGATGACAAAGGTGAGTGTGTTTATCCTTCCTCTGTTTTGTTCAAGCTTGTGGTCTTCGTATGTTTTTTTTTTTTTTTTTTAATTTAGTATTATTAATACCTATCAAATTGTTTGGTTGCTGGGAAAATTTGTGGAAAATGTTAAAACAATCTCTAAAAAAATGACGAGAACAATGAAAATCTTTAATCATTCTTGCTAGGCTTCTTCTGAAATTTGAGAGTAGTACAGATTGCTGGGCTTGACCTGCTATGTTTGATTTTTGTCAAGATTTTTGTTATTTGTTTATGACTTTGTTCAAAGGAGAAACCAAAAAGAAAAAGATGAAGCTTATTTTCCCGTTGGTTTGAATGCTGAGATAGGATTTTTTGCATGGACAGAGAGTGGTCAAGATAGATAGGAGAGAAGTTTAAACTAGTTCATGTGGAATTTAAAATTCCATGGTTGATTCAATTGACTAGTATCCTCAATAGCTGATGACACTTGAAAATCCATTGTGTAATGTATTGTTGTTATCGATCAATTTTGTTGGTCATCAGTTGTCCCCAAAACTGATGTACGGTCAGCATATATGTTTAGGTAGATTCCTTGATCAAACGGACGATGTGTACATCATTTGTTGTAGATTTTGACAATTGATAGTTGAGTTACCCTTGTATGGTTTTTGGTTCAACATCTAAGGAATTCTAAATTAATCAATGCATCTAATTAGCTTTGCCCTTTTTATTTTTTAACTCTTGGATTGTTTGAAATAATGAAGGTGTGGGCATTTAGTGTAAAAAGTGCATTCTTTTTTGGTTCTGACCTCCATAAGTGGGAAGCATAAGGTGTAAATAACATATATAAAAAATTCCAATGATTAATAGGTAATATAGGAAACATAAATAATTTAGCAGCAACTTTTGCAATAAGCTGCCCAGCAGAAAAGTGTAAATCATTTATTTATTAATGTTCTTGTTTTGTAATAGGCATAGGGTATCTTTTGTTTGTTACGACTTTTATATAAGGTATTCTAAATCACTACTACAGATATTGCTTATCTTTTAGTATGGCGGGTATAACCTACGACCATGCCGAGTGACACAACTACACAAAGTCACACATCCACAGGTAGGCAATCAACTGAAACCATCATGTTACTTAGATTGGATGTTTTGATGTTTTCTTATAATTTTGATACAAACACATGTAACGTGTATTAGTTTAAACTTTATTGTCAAACATTATATATAAGTGTACTCGTAGATGTCTTACTGTACTATACTGCGCAAGTCACCACGAAAGTTGGGTAAGGGTGTCCCATCCCCTTCACAGAACAATGAACCTCACAACAATAAAAAATGGAAACGAGAGCATGAGGAACAACTGCTTGGAGTTCTTATGGTTCTTCAAGAACAAGGTGTCCGACCACCTTATGGGACGTCGGTAATACCTTGCATAACGAAAAAACTTACCAAAGATCTGGTGGATGGCAGTAGCTATGGAACAGCCCAAGTATCTCGGAAGATTGGGTCTTGGAGAGACTTGCACATGGATTACATCCAACTGATGAATCAACAACATGGTACGGGGTATGGATGTGATGATGATATGCAGATGGTTGTACTGAGTGACAATCAATGAGAGTATTTTTGAGTGGTATGACGGTAACATTGACTTTAAATTTTATTTTTACGCCAAATTTACCTACTATATATGATGGTATTGATTGTTACATGTTTTTATTTGTCATTCTTTCAGACTCCGGATTTAGGCAAGTACTACAAATTCTGAACTAGGCTACCTTCGTACTAGGATAAACTGTGTTATCTTTGATGGGGTAATAGCTATTGGGAAGTTGCGGTATGCTAGCACACAATCTCCTCCTCCCTTTGCATCTAGCGGAGTTCATCCATGTCCTCAACAAATGTCACGAGATAAAGGGAAGGCAAAGAGGTATGCATCTACGATGTAGTCATTGTAAAGCAGCAACCATTCAACAGCAAGCGCAAATGTTTTTGAATTGGTTATAGAAAAGTTAAGTTTCTTACATAACAGTTATGAAAAGAAATGTAATGTCAACAAGGCTGGACATTTATATGCATCCACTCTTGCTTTTGCTTTCATGCTAGAGGCGCCCCCTACCCAATCACCTTCAGAAGTTGCCATTGACAGAATTAACAAATTTGTACCAAATAAGATGCAGATGCCTGGAGATTCGTATCTTCAGGTGTGTGATAAAGTCTGATGAAAATTGGGTCAAAATAGTTGTTAAAATGAATGACCTCGCATTCCATAGATGGCTGCTGAAGCAAATTCAGCCCAAAAATACTTGAGCACTCCGACTAAAAATTTTATTTACATTTTAGCTTATGTTGAACGACCCCAATAAGTTGTTGACTCCTTTGTTCTTAATAGTAAGTTTGTGTGTTAATTTTAGTTTTCATGACACTTTGGCTCGATGACACTTTAGTTTCATATGTGTATGTTAATGATGGTCGTGTTTAAATTAATGCGTATGGTTGGTTATTCCTTTTAGTGTGTTGGATGATAAGTTTAATATATACCTACAAAGTGTGTTTATTGCAAAAGTTGTTTATTTTAATGTTGCATGTCATAAATGTTGAACAACTATATGTAATGTTAGGCATTTTGTTTTAGGTTTTATTGTCGTAAAAATTGTTTACTTTGATGTTGCATATCATTAATGTTGAACAACTATTATATGAATGGTTATGCATTTTGTTTTAGGTTTATTATTGTTATAAATGATCCCGAAACGTTAGTTGGGAACGCTGGATTCACACATTATGAGAATACTATCGATCAATTTGACTTTTGAATCTGAGGACTTAGAATCGGAAGATGATGAAAAGAGTAATACAGATTCACAACTTATGAAAGAGTTGGAGATGCTGCTATTTCGTATGTTAGAACTAATGAAAAAATATTACAAACAGTTAGGGCATCTAGAGGTAGTGAGGATAGCACGTAGACGACAAAGGGATTTAAAATTAACTGACCTTATGTGGGTACATTGGGTATTTACACATTAGAACGAAATTACATGCTATGAGCGGTTTCGGATGTCGCCGAAGACATTCTTAAACTTTTGCAACACTTTGAAAATGAATGATTTTCTATGAAGTAGTCATTATGTGAAGATAACAGAGCAAGTAGCTGCATTTTGCCTAGTTATAGCACATTCTTACAAGCAAAGGGATGTTATTGATAGGTTACAATGCTCGTTGGAAACACTAAGCAAGTACATTAATGCAATTACGACCGCAATGTGCTACCTTGATAAAACACAATGAAAGTGCCTCACCCATACATTAGGAAAAATAGTTTTTACTATCCGTGGTTTGTGGTAAGACGCTATTATAATAGTGTATTACTATTTTACCAATTTTTTTAAAATTTTTTTATGTTTTTATTTTTTTGGCTTTTTGGCTTTTTGTTTTCTTTAAGGCTCAAATTTTAAATATGTTCCTTTCTTCTCCCTTTTTCGTTTTTATTTTTATTTTTAATTTTGGTTCAACTTTATATATATATATATATATATATGTCATTGTTGAAATACTTTTTTTTTTTTTAAATTTTTGTTAGGATTGCATTGGGGCGATTGATGGCACTCACGTAAAAGCAAAACCTAAAGGCGACAACAACGTGCCATATCAAGGGCATAAGTCAATCACAATACAAAATATCATGTGTGTCGTGGACTTCAACCTATTCTTCATATATGTCTATGTTGGTTGGGAAGGTAGTGCACATAACTCACAAGTTTTTATCGAATGTATTAATAATCTCAAGGCCCGCTTTCTCACCTTAGTAAGAGGTACAATATAAACACGTAACTTAGCATGAGCTGTGTAAGTTAATCTGCTTTTGTACCATGTATTACGTCTTACGAAAATTTGTTTTGTTTTGTAGATTATAATTACTTGGTGGACTTTGAATATAGTTACTATAAGGGATTTTTACCCCCACATCGAAATGAACTATACCATTAGGAAGCCTTTCATAAATTAGGGGTAAAATCGAGTAATACAATGGAGTTGTTTAATTATAGGCACTTTTCTCTTCGGTCAGTTGTTGAAAGAATGTTCAGTATATAGAAGACTCAGTTTAATATATTCTAAGATATACTCCTGCACCTGATTAAGGTGTAATGATTATTCGTGGTAGCGTATTGCGTAGTTTATAACTTTATTAGCAAACATGAAGGTCAAACCGATCCATTATTTAAGGAAGCTCTACAATAGATGTACAAAAAAGATTGGGTCGATATGTCATTGCGTAATAATATGCCAATGACTCAGTACGTAGAGGTAGGACTACGGCCAAACCAAACGAAGGCAAGTAAGAAATAAATGGTTGTGTACCGGGCTATGGTGACAAAGCACATGAGGAGTACAGTTCATTCTAGATAGTTTGTGACATGTTATATCGTTTATTAGTTTGTTTTTTGAATATTATATATATGTAAATTTTGTATTTGGATTAGTTGGTTATATGATTTATATATAATTTATTACTCGTTTATTAAGACATCATGCTAATTATCAACTGCAGAACGTATTATTTTGATAAGAAGTGTCACATAAGTAGTACATACAATGTGTTGTCATAACTTAAATACAATGAATTAGATTTCATTTTTTTTCATAGTGCAATTGTATTAGGTGGAATTATGTATATATATGATATTTTTTTGTTTAGTATAAAAGTTAAGACGTTCAACCATATTAGTACCAAGGTTTTCAAGTAGTTCTAGGAAAAGAAAATAATACATATTATTCGACAATATATATTACAATAATGTTGGCCATGGGCATGATTGACAAGAAATACATACTAGCAGATCTAACATATTCCGTTAGTAATAAATACAAAAAGTGCACGGGTGAACAGTAAAGTAGAGTAATATATCTAAAATGGCAACATACGTTTACAACTATTACCCGATGATTTGCTAGGAAGTATGGTTGGAGCCAACATAATTCTCAAGAGTAACATACCTAAAGCAATAACACTGAACTGCAACCGCCTAATGGTTGCATCTTTGTTGTGAATTTCATGATATAACAATTCATTTTATCTAGTTAACATAGGTATACGATCGCAATAGCCTTTACAAAATAAGGCGTCAAGCCATTCAAAAAACTTGTAGTGTGGTTCACTCGTGCCATATTTCGGGCATCCGAAGAAGCGTCTATCGAGATTTCTTTCTGATTGTGAGGTTTGAATGTATGAGACCAAGCCATAGGAGCAATGTATAGTTTTGTTGAGATTGTGTGTAGAAGCGGTGGACGAGGTTTCTGACGTTTACAATGGTCAATAACAAACCTCAACAAAACATTTTAATGTTTTAACAAATCTTTGCTAAAATCTTTGTTAAAATCTCTATCAATATGTTTTTCACCAAATTTACTTTAATGTTTAATATGTCTAAATTACTTCTTAAAAGAAATGTCTAATATGTCTAAATTGAAAGAGAACTCAAAATTGACCAAAAAAACAATATGATGATAACAAAGAGTTCCTAAATGGTAGCATAAGGGAGGTATGGTGAACTATTCCATTGTTCTTCGCTTTTCATCCACCATCTTCTAAAGCCACAAAAGTCAGAAGAATGGAAATAGATGAAGCATAAGGAATGATGGGACACAAAATATTACAAGCTTTCCATGTGATTATAAATGAATAAAATTTTCACAAATGATTTCAGTCTATCAAACACCCAAACAAGCCCTAAACCCTAAACATAAATTTTTTTCCCTTTTTAAAATTGATCAATTTATGTGATTAGATAATGTAAAGATCAACGTCAGCATAATCAGATGTGCAAACATGAAGCCACTAAGCCAAAACATGTAAGTCGCAAATAAAACATCTTTGATCTTAAACATAAATAATATAAGTATATATTTTTCAATTTTCTTGACAAAAAAAATCCCACACTTAGAAGGTGGACTTTGCAGTAAACTACATCAGCTCTAGGAAAATATACTGAGTTTAGTCACAACTGTTTTAATTAATTTATCATTTCCGCAGAAAGATAAAATTAACGGGAAAAAAATAAAACATAAATCCCAAAAATTATGGAATACAAAATGAACAAGTACATAAACAGAAGAAAAATTCAAAATGATAGTTGACATCTGAAAAATTAAGCAAACCTTCATCTTCATCATTGAGTGGGAAGATGTCTGGAATGACTATATGGAGCTCTCCACCATCATAATTGGCAGGGCACCACACCGTGAAAGTGATTGTGAAGCAGGGACCAGATATGAGGACGACTAAATGAGGGTGCAAGACGTTTGCAATTTCCTGAGGAAGAAATAAAGGAGAAATGAGGGTGATAATTTTTTTGTTTTTCCCTAGAGAGCAGATGTCCTACTGAACAAATGAGGTAGACGGTGTGAAGAAGAAGAAGGCAGTATGTTTTCAAGGTTTGAGAAATTGTGAGGACATTACAGTAAGAAAGTAGCAAGCAAGAAAAAAAGCTGGAGGGTATTATGGTCATTTTGCCGAATAAGTTATCCTAACGCAAGTAAGGTTTTACTGCAAAATTCAATAAACACTGTTCAATGAACAGTAGCAAGTAGGATTGGGGAATGGGCAAGCGTTTTCCAACAAGGCCTCCAATTCTATGCCTATGTGCTCTCTTGAATTTTACAGTTTGAAACTGACTTATTTTTTACACTTGCTGACAAAACTTTGTACTTGAGTATTGCCAAACTCTTAAGTAGTGTTAAAGTTCAAAGGTTTCCTACTTATTTTAGAAGAAAAGTGTTATACACCATATTTTTATCTGATTTTGCTCATGTGACATTGCCAATCAATCTTTAGAACTTAGAAAAATAATTTTTATTTGAGATTATTATTGCTGATTTGCTGTTAGAACTTAGAAGTTTTTTTTTTTTTTGAGAACTAGCATAAGTGCCGTTTTGAATAATAAATTGAAGTTATTATTCAATTTATTGAAAATTGTAAAAGTTATAATTTTGCAATTGTTTTTTCAATATTAAATGTTTTGTTTGAATCTTATTAAACTAGTTGATAGATGCTAACTAATGATTATGTGTGTAGATGAATATTGAAGAAATTCTTGAAGATGCATTTGAAATTGACGACAATGTGGTTGAGTTACATTCACTAGAAATTGACTTTGTTTCTATGGGGAGTAAGGAAAAAGGAAAGAAGCGTAGGAGGACCTCAGTTGTTTGGCAGTTTTATGATATTGTGCCTAATGCTGATTCAGAAGACTTGGAGGTATGGGCAAAATACAAGGTGTGTGGCAATAAATATAAGGCTCAAAGTTCATTTGGAACTGAAAATTTAAGAAAGCACGTTCAAGCTTGCCCGGGGCAAACATTCGTGATGTTGGGCAAATGCTCTTAGTTGACAAATCAGGATCTCTGTCAGTAAGTAACACTAAATTTGATCCCAAAAGATATATAGAATTGGTGGTTATTTCAATTATTAAGCATGATTTGCCTTTTTTATATGTTGAATATGAAAGTGTAAGAGACACACATCAGTACTTGCGTGGTGATGTGCCATTTATTTCTAGAAATACTATTAAGGCTAATTTGGTGAAGATGTATTTGAGGGAGAAAGAAATGATTAAATCTATATTAAGTGTTTGTTCTGGGAGGATTTGTTTAACATCTGATTTGTGAACTTCTTTAACAACTGATGGATATATATGCCTTACTACACATTTTATTAGCAAAGATTGTGTATTAATTAAAATGGTGTTAAATTTTTCATTTATGTCCTCACCATATAATGGTAATGCTTTGTTTGATATGATATTAAATTTGATACAAGAGTGGGAGATTAATAAGAAGATTTTCACCATAACATTAGACAATACTTCTGCTAATGATTGTTATGCTGAGTTGTTAAAGCAAAAACTGAACATTAAGAGAGCCCTTCTTTGTGAAGGCGAGTTCTTTCATCCGTGTTGTTGTGCTTATATTTTGAATTTAATTGCTCAAGATGGATTGAAAGAAATTGATGATGTTATCGAAAATGTTCAACATAACGTGAAGTATGTTAGGGGATCACAAGGGCGAAAACAAAAATTTTTTGAGACTGTAAAGCAAGTGTCATTAGATAGTCATGAGGGGTTAAAACAAGATGTGCCAACTAGATGGAATTCTACCTATTTTATGCTTAAGAGTGCTATTTACTATAAGAGTGCTTTTAGTTATTTGGAGATGACTGATTCAAACTATAAGCATTGCCCTACTGCAGTTGAGTGGGAAAAGATGGATAATATCCATAGTTTCTTAGCTTGCTTTTACGAAGCTACTTGTGTTTTTTCTAGTACTAAGTATCCCACAACTAACTTGTACTTTCATGTAATTGCCATAATTTATATATCTTTGAAGGAAGAACTTATGGGTGAAGATGAGCATAAGTAATTAATGGCAACTAAAATGATCTCAAAATTTGATAAATATTAGTTTGAATTCAGTGAAGCGTTGGCCATAGCAGTTATCTTAGATCCTCATTACAAGCTTCATCTTGTAAATTATTATTGTACGAAAATCTATGGAGTTATGGATTCTCTATAGTTTGAGAATGTTCGTGAGAAATTAAAGAGCCTTTTTATGGAGTATAGTGCTTCTTCTAATACTTCAAGTTCAAACTCCATAGCTTCTCAGTGGCCCCAAGTACCTCGAGCAAACTAGCTTGACGAAAGGTAAATAATATCATTAATTTTTTACCTTCTTAGTAACTTAGTATATAATATATGTACTCTTAATTATTTATGTTTATATTATTTCTTTTTCATGTAGGACTATTTAGCATTTGCTGATGATGATGCTAGTTTTCGAAAGAATCAATTGGAAATTTATTTGGAGGAACCTAGGTCAGTGGATTTGGATGAATCATTTGACATCCTTGTAAGAGTTTTATATATAATTAAATACTAATTAACAATAAAATTAGCAGCCGAATGAATAATTATATAAATATCTCTAGCCATGCTTTGCTCAAGCCAATTGAAGAACAACTTCGTAACAACCAAAACAGCAAAATAGAAAAATAAAATTATTGATTGGTTCTTTTGACCTATGCTTACTAGTGAGTGCCGTTTGATGGAATAAACAGATCTTATTTATAAATAAGTCAGGGACCCTTAATTATAGCTATTACTTTAATCATTACTCCCATCAAGGAATAAAAATCAAATATTTAATCAATATAGCATATTTGATTCCATAAAATAAAATCAGTAATGAATTCAAATATTTGTTTCCATAAGAATTAAATCAACAATTTAATTTAGAATATTTGATTTCACAGAATAAACTTTGATTGGAATAAGTCATTGAACACCGTAATCATAATAATATATGTGACATATATTATTGTGATATTTTGTAATCACAATAATATATGTGACATAAGGGACATACTTTAATGGAATATCTTACATTCTCTCACTTAACCCTTATGACACAAATTCCTTATGGTGTTCAGTTATTTGATATGGCCATTACTTTATTTATTCCAACTATTCATGAAATCCTCCCACTCACTCAAGGCATACTACATATGAATTATGGCGGTAAAACTTTTATATAGTAAGTCGTCCCTTCCATATATTACAATATATAATATTTCTCAAATGAGTACCATATGGGCAGTTAAACTTCATGAATGAACTTCTTATAAGTCATTCGGGTCCAACTTTAATTTTATCCCTATGGATAAGAAAATAAATGTGCACAAATTTTATAACAATAACATGATGTCTATAGACTAAAGAAATAACTAAATATAATATGAATCAATGAGCCTCATATGCTCCACATGACTCTTAAACTGCTTTAACGGTAAACCTTTAGTCATGGGATCCGCAATCATTAGTGGATATGCTCAATGAACACTTCATTTCTCTTGATGTTCTCTCTCACCAAGGTACTTGATGTCGATATGCTTACTGCTTCCACTTTTATTATTCTTAGAGAAGAAAATGGCAGACGATTATCGCAGAAGATCTTGATTGGTCTCTATAGAATCGACAATTTTGAGACCACCAATAAAATTCCTCAACCATAATGTAGTGGCTTCATAGCATGCAATAAATATTGCCTCCATTGTAGATGTAGCAACTATAGTCTGCTTGTCGCTTTCTCCAAGATATAGCCCTCCAAAGAAGAAGAAAGATATATCCTAAAGTAGACTTCCTACTATCTACACATCCAAAGAAAATCAATCAAATATCCAACCACCTCCAAATGGTCGCATATCGTATGTCAACCGTAGTCCTTGGTTCCTTGCAAATACCACATAACTCTCTTTACAGCTTTTCAATGTTCCATCTCTGGGTTGCTTTGATAACGACCCAGCATTCCAATTGTCATTGCAATGTCAGGTCTAGTATAGACTTGTACATGTAATAGGCTGCCAATTCCAGATGCATATGAGATATTTTTCATTTGCTCTTGTTCCAATGCATTTTGGGGACACTGATACTTACTGAATTTGTCTCCTTTAATGATAGGTGCTACAAAAGTTGAACAGTTCATTCCAAATATCTCTAAAACCTTTTCAATGTAGGCCTTTTGAGACAATTTTAATGTTTTTTGATTTCTATCTCTGTGAATCTTTATGCCAATGACATAAGAGGCTTTACCCAAATCCTTCATTTCAAAGTTTTGAGAAAGGAACTGTTTGGTTTCATGTAGCAAACCTATATCATTGCTTGCAAGTAAAATATCATTTACATATAGGACTAGGAAAATAACTTTACTCCCACTGACCTTAAGGTATATGCATTAATCAACAAAGTTCTCAATAAAATCATATGAGGTAATAACTTTGTGAAATTTGATATACCATTGACGGGAGGCTTGTTTTAGCCCATAAATAGATTTCCTTTATTTTCAAGCCTTCTGGCTGTTATCATTAAATCCTTCAAGTTGTTTCATGTATACCTCTTCATCAAGATCCCCATTTAGAAATTCTGTTTTCACATCCATTTGATGTAGCTCTAGATCAAAATGAACTACTAAAGCCATGATTATCTTGAATGAATCCTTCTTTGATACTGAAAAGAAGGTTTCATGATAATCAATGCCTTCTTTTTGAGTAAAGCCATTGGCCACAAGTCTAGCTTTATATCGTTTAACATTACCAGAAGCATCCGTTTTGGTTTTGTAAACCCATTTGTAGCCTATGGCTATAGCTCCATTTGGTAAGTTAACGAGATTCCAGACTTGATTTTTAGCCATGGATTCCATCTCTTCCTTCATGGCATTGAACTAAAATGTGGAGTTATCTCCACTCATGGCTTATGAAAACGATTTTGGATTATCTTTAGGCCCAACATCAAAATTAGACTCTTGAAGGTATACAACATAATCACTAGGGATTGCTAGTCTGCTTATTCTAGAGGATCTCCTTAATCCTACTTTTCCCTCATTTGGAGGAGGTTGAGTAGGCTTATTCTGAACCTGTTCCTCATGAGTTGGATGTTTAGAAATTGATTGTGGTTCAAGGCAATCATTTTGATTTTCCCTAAGCACAATCAAACTTCTTTCATGTGAAGGAGCTTTAGCCAACTCTCGTGCTTCCTCTAGTTCAACCAAATGAGGATAAACACTAGGTTCAACGTCCTCCAAATGAGGGGGAAGTTGGATTAAGGAGATCCTCTAGAATAAGCAGACAAGCAATACCTAGTGATTATGTTGTATACCTTCAAGAGTCTAATTTTGATGTTAGGCCGAAAGATGATCCAAAATTGTTTTCACAAGCCATGAGTGGAGATAACTTCATATTTTGGTTCAATGCCATGAAGGAAGAGATGGAATCTATCGCTAAAAATCAAATCTGGGATCTCGTTGACTTACCACAGGGAACTGTAGCCATAGGCTGCAAATGGGTTTACAAAACCAAAATGGATGCTTTTGGTAATGTTGAATGATATAAAGCTAGAATATGGCTAGAGGTATTTATATAATTATTTATTTCGTTGCTAATTTTATTGTTAATTAGCATTTAATTATATATAGAACTCTTACATGTGGTATCAGAGCCAATTGAAGAACAACTCCACAGCAACCAAAACAGCAAAACAGAAAAATAAAATTATTGAGTGGTTCTTCTGACCTATGCCTACTAGTGAGTGCTGTTTAATGGAATACACAAGCCTTATTTATAGGTAGATCAAGGACTCTCAATTATAGCTATTACTTTAATTATTCCTCCCATAAATCAATATAGCATATTTGATTCCATAAAATAAAATCAACAATGAATTCAAATATTTGTTTCCACAAGAATTAAATCAATAATTTAATTTAGAATATTTGATTTCACAGAATAAACTTTGATTGGAATAAGTCATTCAACACCGTAATCACAATAATATATGTGACATAAAGGACATACTTTAATGGAATACATAAGGGACATACTTTAATGAAATATCTTACAATCCTTTCATTTTGGAAAAGAAATCAATTTCGTTATCCTGAAGTAACTGCTATGGCTCGAGATATTCTGAGTATTCCTGTTTCTACTGTTGTTTCGGAATCCACTTTTAGTATTGGTGGACGTATGATTGATCAATATAGGAGCTCACTCAAGTCTGATATTGTTGAGGCACTGGTTTGCATCCGAGATTGGTTATATGGAGATAAATGTAATATTAGTTATTTGTATATTTAATTTCTTCATTTACTTGTATTATTTTTTGATTACACTATAGCAAAATAACACTAATTTTTCTTATTTTTTGATACAAAACTCACACAAATGAAGTTGGATAGCAATGGAGATGAAATTTTGACTATTGATGTTGATTCCTTTGACATTCCAAAATCATCTAGAACAGAATCTGTTAATTTTTCTTAGATTGAGTATATTTGATATTTATAATATTTAATAATTCGTATCTTTTATCACATGGGATGGATCATGGATCCTTCAAGACTTCAAGTGGATAACATGCATAATGATTAATGGCCCATGGAAACCTAATTTGTAATGAATCTAATGACGATGTAGTTTTGTGTTTTGTTTCCTTTTTCATTATTTTTTGTTTTTGTTAGCTTTTTTATTTTATTTTAATTATCATTTTCTTTATTCCTATGATGGAAATGTCGTGGGAAATTTAATTTGATCAATATTCATTTCTTATATATACCATTGAATATATATGTGAAATTTAATATGAATAGAATTGAAAATTGTTAATATGCATACAGTATGCTATATAGAGTTGAAAATTGCTAATTTTGTGAATATTTTCAGTTTTTATTAACAATTGCATTGGTATTCAATAATATTGGCTTGAAATTTCATATAACTAATATTCACGACTTTTGAGGCATTGGTTTGCACTTTGCACTAGAGATAGGTTATTTGGTTATATGGAGATTGGGTGAGAGTCTGAGACAATTTGGTTATAGGATACTTGATCTCACCACATTAGGTAATTGGGTGAGACAATTATGAATTATATGGTTGAATACTTGAATCACAAAGCTAATATTAATAGTAAATAGATTTATTGAATTGTAATAATAATAAATGAAATGAATATTAATTCAAAATTGTAATAATACAATTTTTTTTTATATAAAAAAATTAGCCTTTTAGGGGTTTTAGGGCTTTTATCGAGTCGGGTCGGATAGGCGGGTTACATGATAAGACCATGAAGTGTGTTGGGTCGTGTCTACCCAATAGGACCCGGTTATTTTAAACGGGTAAAATGAGCTGTGTTAAGTTACCCGACTATTTTTGTATCATAATCGTGTCAGACCCGATTACTCGTTTAGCTAAATGAGTTGTGTTCGTGTATAGGCTAATTGTGTAATAGGTACTCGCGGGTTGTAAATGGGTTGTGTACAGGTACTTGTTTTGCCACCCCTAGTTCCAGTAGGTGCACAGTCATGATTAATTCTGTTCAGCATTGTTTGAAAAGCCTCCGTAGCCAGTACTGCTTGCTTGACAACAATATTTGGGTGTTGGAAAGACCCACCATGAATAACTTCATTTTACCTTAGTATTTCGTCTTAGCCAAATGCGTTGAGCTATACCCACAAATTGGAGAAATTCCATTCTATCACACTTACCAAATATTCCTTCAGCCACCTGGAGAAAATATGGTCTAGCAAAGCAGCTATTTTGAAATTTTACACACCCTACACCCCAAACATCTCTTGCCGATGGGCTTTGCCACAAAATGTGGAAGCATTTTCAACCTCTATCTCGCATATCGGGCAGCTGGGATATGTGAGCATCTTCCGAGAACAAAGGTTGACTCTATTTGGGAGAATCTCATGACAAGCACACCAAAAGAAGTGCTTCTCCAAATTCGGGATATTGAGCTACCATTGGGTACTCCAAATATTACTATCTCTAGCCTGAGAGGACCTCTCCTCCTTATTAGCCATTTCACGGTCTTTTAGCATATGATATGCACTTTTCTCTAGGGGTGTCAACCTGGTCCTAGTTCTTGATTACTGGCCAAAACCTGGAACTGGAATCAGGGTACTCGGTTTTTTTTTTTATTTTGGAAAACCAAAACCAGATAACCATTTAAAAAAAAAAATCATTTTGGGATTATTTTAGGTATTGGACCTAATTTTTGGGCTTATTTGAGGTATTGTGTCTAAAATTTGTGCTTAATTTAACAATTTCTTGCCCATTAAAAAAAAAAAAAAAAACACGAATAGAATTTTTGTCCCAATAAGTTGGGCTTTGATATGATTGTTAAAAAAAAAAATAATCCTAAAAAATCCCAAAATATCATTGGTTTTGGCTTTTTAGGCCTAAAAAAATAAAAATGCAATGTTTAAAAATGTCCTAATACTTCATTGTTTAAAAATGGCCTTAAAATCCAATGTTTTCAATTACTGTAATACCCAGAAATTTATACCCTAGAATAAAGATGATCTTAATATCAAGGATAAGGAGAATTTGCAATTTTATAGGTAAGTAATCTTAATGTGAAAGAATGATGGAAATTTCTAGTTAGAAATTTAGTGGGCTATTGAAAGAAAAGTCATGTTATTTTGGACGCTGTAAATTCAGTGAGTGACCTTAAATAAAACTGTTTTAATGCCTTATATAATGATGAGAAATGAATATTTTAAAAGTAGTTTCATGATTTTTGGACGCTTCTAGAAAGAGTTATGATTTTTAGAATATACAAGTGTCAAAATAGGAATTTTAGTTAAGTAGAGGCACTGAATTTAGATGGACTTTTGAGGAATCAAAAAGTTATATGTTGCTATGATTTTTGGATATGTTGTGACCCTTTGAATTAGGAAAATTTTAAGCTAAATTTTGTGTCATTTCGAGTTAAATTGAAAGAGTTATAATTTTTCGAAATTTAGTAGGTCAAGCTGTCAAGTAATTAAAGCACTTGCGATTTGGGAATTAATTGAATGGGTTAATGATGTTCATAGGCCACGATTTTTTGGTAGGTTGTAGTCAAAAGGTGTATATTTTTTGAGGATTAATTATTAAATTTTATAACTACATCTTGATAGGTTTATGACAAGACACCTAAATGCTAAGATGTAGGCATGCATAGTAAGCCACTTGATTGACACCTAAGATTACACATGTTACCCAACATGCTTCCATTGCCTTCTCATTTAACACCTGGGCAGCTAAGGTGTCAAGCTTACTTGACAGTGGGTGGGTAGAGTGCATGTGGGACGGCCAGCTCTTACATCTTATAAAGGGGAGCAATTTTCCCCATTTGCTCACAACTCAAGTGAGCGTGAGAAGAGAGGAGAAAAGAAAGAGAGAAGAGAAAAGAAAAGAAAAGAAAGGAAAGAGAAAAGAAAGAAAGAAGAAGAAGAAGAAGAGAAAGAAAGGGGAGGAAGAAGAAAGAAAAATATGAGAACTCTCTAAGGTAATATTTCAACTTCATATCTATTAGTGTTATCTTTTGAAGAGTTTTCTGAAATTGGTTGATTGTCGATGAATTTTTAATGCTGTTAATAAATTTGATTAATGGGTGTCTCTATTGGTGGATGTTGATGTAGTTCCTGGTACGGTGGACTCCAAGGACAAAACAACATTGCCTGGTACAACAGTTTCTTGTATCCTGCAAAACAAAGCACGCGTTAAGAGGACGCGCCAGGTGTTGGCCGGCTGTACCTCCTCTGATACTTAAATCAGTGCTTGTATAAGCTTGGAGTAAGACTTATAATAAAGCTCAATGTGTATTAGAGATCTCTCTGTCTTCTTTGGAATGAGGCCTTTTATAGATATTTGCATGGAGGCATTAATGACAATCGAGCAGAGGATATAGGATCTGGGTGTAATGTTCAGAGGAATTAGTATTCTTATCTTGTGCCGGTTACGATTAGGTATGAAACCGCTACTGTCATTTAGTAGGGTTTCGAGGATGGCGCATAACCCTAGAAAGGCTATTTATGTGCAAATTTGATTGTCTCCTTGCTTCCGACACCAGTTTGCTCACAATGCAAGATTGACCTCATTTGACCACCCCTTTCACATCATCCACCTGAATCTCTACCTTTGCACCTTCTCCCTTCGACAGGGAAAGATTTTCCCATAAGTTGGAAAGATCGTCTGCCATTGTTGTTGATCGTTGGAAAAAAATCTCAATCAACTCCCAATAACCTCAAAAGATCGTGAGAAACGGTTCCTTCTCCTCTAAGGCTTGGCTAGAGAGAAAACTATGGATAAAGCTCTAGTCTAAGCTTCTTCTTTTTTTCCTGTCATTTCTTTTTTGGTGGGAGTTTTCGTAATGTCTCGCCTTAATAATTACTTTATTTAAGCATTTTACATGTGACACTACTATATTGCTTTAAAACTTGCAACATAAGTTGTTATAAATATGCATTTATATATATTTTTTGTAACATTAAAACTAAAGATGGTAAGAAAAGACTCGAGAGCTATCATAAGTATAATTGCATAAATATTGACATTCTTTACATATTAGGACATTTTAAAATGTATCTCTCTCTCTCTCTCTCTCTCTCGCTCTTTCCTTTTTATTTTTATTTATGAGAAGTTACTTTGAAATAACAATTGGTTCTCAAAATCAACTAAAAATTTTCCTTAGAATAAATTTACTTTCTCAGAAAACTGTTGTGACAATGCAATATTTGCAAAATTATTAGTGTAAGAATTTTGTTGTGCAAAAACACACGACGATTACAATTACAGTTAAATAAGACGAGAATAATCACACACAAAATAATACTAAGATTTAAGTGATTTCCTCAATGTGAGGTATATCCACTGGTGAATGGAGTACAAAAATTCACTATGAACAATGGAGTGCAAAAATATAGTAAAGAGAAAATCACTTAAACCTAAAAACTCCAATATACCCAAATGTCACTATCGGACAATATAGATTATTCTCCAAAAGAATATAAAAGACAGAAATACAAACTCTTCTTCTTTTGTTGGGATAAGATGGCGGTTGGTCTCTCTATTTTTCTCTACCACAGTAGCACCCTTTATTTTTCTCTCTTATTTTGGCTCCTCCAAAATTAAGAAGAAAATAGTCGGGGCCCTCTTCTACCACACACAGAAGCCCACTATTTCTCTCCTTTAGAGACTAGCCTTCGTGTGGCTTTATATATGATACGGTGCTTGCTGCCCTTAAAACATAGTAGCCCACAAAAATTATTATTGTGCAGCTCTGTTTGGCTTATCTTGTGAACAAATAGAAAGAACCAAAAAACATGTATATATAGCAAGCAAACTAGGTTACCTTTAGGAAAGAAGTCTAAGTCGGTGCATTCCTCTCCCATTCCAAGTTGGAATATAAAACCAAAGCTTACAAGGACTGTAAAAGCAATGGACCCCACACCAAACCTTGATTGGTCAAGGCACCCACGTCAACAATCTCTACCTTGACTTGAAACCCATCAAATCGTAACAATATGAATCTCCTTCTGATGCCTTCACCCAAGCCCTTGCTATCACAATCCACGATTGACACTCAAGGCCAAGCACCTGTTAAACTTTAGTATAGGACTTGGTTTAGATAGACTACCATGCTTCTCTGTCAGTCCTCTTGGCCACACAGCTTTCTCTGTTGGCTCTTTCCTTTTGTAGACCCATCTACACCCTTTAGCCTTCTTTGCCTTGAGCAATTTTGTAGTTCCCAAGCTTTACCTTTCTGTAATAACTCCACCTCTGTCGGCATGCCATTCTGAATAGACGATGAGACTCCACTACTAGTTGTCAGAGCAAAGGAAACCATGCCTCAAATCCATAGCTCTTCGATGCTTTTTGATCACGTTTCTCTCTACCTCTTGCTAAAGAAAAAGGCTCTTCTCAATGCTCTGAATCTCTTGACGATCTTCATTATCATATATGTCCGTGAGTGAATGCTATTCATCAAGCTCCACCTCTATGACCTGTTACCCTTTCTGGCTATCAATCGATGCTTCATCAAATACCACATCTTTGCTAACAATCTTCTTCTTTGAGATTATATCCCAAAGCCTATAGCTTTTAACACCAGATTCCAAACCTAGATAAATACATTTTCTTGACTTTGAATCTAATTTCGATCATTCTCCACTTTGCACATGAGCATATGTCGGATAACAAAATATTCTCAACATAGAATAATCAACCAGTTTACCTAACCATACTTCCTTTGGAATCTTGAAGTCTATCCTAAAAGCTGGAGATCGGTTTGTGATAAAGTATGCATAATTAACTGCCTCAGCCCAGAAACTCTTTGCCAATCCTACACTCAACCTCATATATTTCGCCTTTTACAACAATGTTCTGTTCATCATTTCGGCAACTCTGTTCTGCTGTGGATTCCCTCTTACTGTGAAATGACGAGTATTGTCTTATGTTTTGTAGAATTTCAAGAATGCAATGTCTTTGTACTCTAACCTATTGTCGGATCTTAGATATTTCACTTTTCTTTTAGTTTGATTTTCTACGTGTGCCTTCCACTACTTGAAGATGGTGAAAACCTTTGACTTGTGCTTCATAAAATACACCCAAACCTTTCTTGAAAAATCATCAATAAAATTGACAAAATGTGCACCTTTGTTTGATGGCACTACCACTGGTCCCCAAAAATCTGAGTGAACATAGTCGAGAACACCTTTGCTTGTATGAGACACCACCTTAAAGCTGACTCTTCGTTGCTTTCCATATAGACAGTACTTGTAGAAACCCAATTTACATGACTTCACATCTTTCAATAGGTTCATCTTGTGAAGCTCAAACATACTACGCTTGCCTAAATGACCAAGTTGCATATGCCACAAAATTATGTTATCATTATTTGGTTTTGCCGAGGTGGACATTGTAGCTCCACCTGTAACTGTGTCCTCAAGTAACTTATACAAATTGCCAATTTTATTACCTTTCATTATCACCATAGCACCTTTAATTATTTTTATAACTCTATTTTTAGCTAAATAACCATAGCCCAAAGAATCCAATGTGTCTAATGAGATCAAATTTTTCTTAAGGTTGGGAACATATTTGACATTAGTGAGTATCCTGACAATTTTATCAAACATTCTGACTTTTATGGTACCTCGTCCAATGGCCTTACTCCTAGCATCATTGCCCATTAGCACAGTACCTACATTATAGGATTCAAATCTGTCGAACCACATCCTATTCGAACACATATGATATGAACAAGCAGAATCCAAAATCCAAGAGTCTATAAGAAATTTTTACCTAAGGAAATTGAAAGAACATCTGTATAAGCTTACTGTCATCAGACTCACCATTGGCCACACTGACTAAATCTGTGGAACCTTTCTGATTCTTCTTATCTTCTAGGTCTTATTTCATCAGCCTACAAAATTTTCTATGGTGCCCTTTCTTGTGACAATAATAGCACTCCACATCTTTTGCATCTAAGTGAGCTTCTCCACCCTGTGTCAATTGTGACATAGACTGATATTGATTACCTCTACCATTTTTCCCCTTAAACTTATCTCTTTTGCGCTTTGGTTCAAATCGTGCCACAGGCCCATTAGCCTGATCATTGGCAAGTTTTCTCCACGTCTCATGTGACAAGAGAGATCCCGTCACCTCTTCAAATGCCAAAGTCTCTTTCCCATATAACAATGTCGTAACCAGGTGGTCATAAGAAGGGGAAGCGATGCCAACAAAAGTATCTCTTTATCTTCTTCTCCAATCTTTACTGCAAAATTCAACAATTGTGTATTTAACATGCTGAACTTGTTGAGGTGTTCTAATAGATATGTATTTTCCTCCATCCGTGAACCATATCGCTACTTCTTCACGTACAACTTATTTGTCAAATTCTTCACCATATACAGACTCTCTAATTTCTGCCAAATTGATTCTACATTTTCTTCATCAATCACATTGTGAATGACTTCATTTGACAAATTAGGAGGGATCGCACTAGCAGCCTTCACATCCATCTCTTCCCAAACATCATTCTTCATCTTCTCGGATTTCTTTACCATTCGCAGTAATGCCTTGTGGACTCCTTGTTGAATCAACAAATTCTTCATTCTTCTTTGCCAAAGAGAGAAATTATTCTTCCCATTAAACTTATCCACTTCAAACTTGGTACTAGCCATATTTATTGTCAATTTGATTTCTCGGACCTAAGCTCTGATGCCACTTGTTGTGCAGAAACATGCAATCACAATTACGAGTAAATAAGATGAGAACAATCACACACAAGATAACACCAAGATTTAAGTGGTTCCCTTAATGTGAGGTACGTCCACTGGCAGAGGCGATCATGAAGAAATTCATTATGAACGATGAAGTACAAAAATATGGTAGAGAGAAAATCACTCAAACCCAAAAACCCCAATACACCCAAATCTCACTATCACAAAATATAGATTATTCTCCAAAAGAATACAAAAGACATAAATACAAAATCTTCTTCTTTTGCTGGGATAAGATGGTAGCTAATCTCTTTATTTTTCTCTTCCACAGTAGCACCCATTATTGTTCTCTTTTATTTTGGCTCCTCCAAAATTAAGAAGAAAACAATTGGCACCCTCGTCTACCACACACAACAACCCATTCTTTCTCTCCTTTAGATACTAGCCTTTGTGCGGCTCTATATGTGATACGGTGCTTACTACTCTTAAAACACAGCAGCCTACAAAAGTTATACTTGTGCAACTCTGTTTGGCTTCTCTTGTGCACACATAAAAAGAACCAAAAAACATGTATATATAGCAAGCAAACTAGGTTACTTTAGGAGAGAAGTCCAAGTCAGTGCATTTTCATCAACTAAAAGATGATAAATTTCTTTAGCATTTTCTTTTACAGTATCACATCAAAGTACAATATATATATGTATTTATTATTTCATTTGTTATTAGATGATGGGTAATCCCATAAAATTCAAATATATGAACTTTTCTCTACTAGTTTGTTCTTGACTTGTGTTGAATGTGTTTTCAATCTTTCTCAAGAATTAAAGAAAGCTAAAAACCAAAGTTGGAGAGAAAATATTTATTGAGGACATTCACGTGTATATAGTAATCAATAAGATATCAATAGGATACATGTAAGCAATTATATATATATATATATATATTTGACAATATTATAACTCTAGTGTTTGGGTTATACTACCTTACCATCAATTATGGTTAAAGCTTTGTATATAAATAACATAGAGATTACAAATATAAATTCAAATTACAAATGGTTTATCATAACTAATGCTAACTTATCTTCACTTGAATGTATGTTTGAATTCTTGATAACTAATAACTCTCTAACAGTACATGTATAGTTCAATTTTCTAATCTCTAAGATGTTGATATGGCTATTACATTGGAAACAATAAGAATGGTTTTGAGATTTGAAAATAAAATAAAGGATGCCAAAATTTGTATGCCAAAACAAAAAGTTGAATTTCCAAGACAACAAGCTAAGACTTCATTTTTTTCGACGTAAAATGGTTTCCGTTAGAAAGTATTTTCAGGGAAGTCATTTTCTTTGAAAATATTTTCTACTGAAAACATTTTACGGCGTTTAACGTGCATACGAAAAATCAAAATTTTTTTTTAATATTTTATATATATATTTTTTCATTAAATCATTTTAAACTCTAAATTACGAAAATGTAACGATCAAGTCTTAGAGGTGTCCAAACCGAATCCCGCAAGGACCCCAGTAGGACTCACCCGGGACCTGCCCAATCCCTGCCTAGACCATATCAGGACCCCTGTTGGGATTAGCTCGAGACCCTGGTTGGACTTGCCCAAGACCCCAAAGGGACATTTTTATAATTTCATGTTTAATATGATTTTGTGTACACACTAAATACCAAAAAATGCTTTCGAGGAAAATATTTTTTGCTAAAAACATTTTATGATGTTGCTAACCTAATCGGGCCCAACCTGATTTTCCGTATATGCCAAATACCGGAAAATGTTTTCTAAGAAATCATTTGCAAGGAAAACGTTTTCCGTTGAAAATATATTTTTGATGAGTTCCAGGCGAGTCCCAATCAAGTCTTGGTGGGGTCCTGAGTGAGTCTTGGACAAGTCCCAGCAGGTTCGGGTGGGTTCTATTAGGTCTTAGTCAAGTCTTGAGCGAGTCTCTGTCAAGTCCTAGGAGGGTCTCGGGCAGGTCCCTGGAAAGTCCTGGGTGAGTCCTGATCTAGTCTTGGGAGGGTTTCCTGGTGAGTCCTAGGCAGGTTTGGTTGGGTCTCGGTGAGGTCCTGATGGGGTCCCGGGTGAGTTTTAGGCAAGTCCTGGGTGGGTCTTGGTCAAGTCCCAGGCAAGTCTTGAGCAGGTTTGGGTGGGTCCCGTTCAGGTTCAATCGGGTCTTGGGATGGTCCTGGCAGGGTCCCAAGCGAGTACTGGGTGATTCTTGGCGGGTCTTGGCAGGGTCTGTCGATTTGAAAATGCGATACTTAAAGTCAAAAAATAGTTTATAGTTTTCAAAACTAAAAACCATTTTTCAAAACTAAAAACCATTTTTCAAAATATTTTGTTGTAAAATATAAAAATCATTTTACGTTGAAAGAAGCGAAGTGAAACAAGCGTAAAAGGAGGATGCCTAAATGTTTAAATGCCTAGACAACGGGCAAGAATTTGCTGGTTTAAAGTTTTTCATTCTACATAATTTTATATATTTATGAAACCATTTTCTCGAAGAAAACCTCATCGTTGTGCTGATTACATAATTTTATTTATGAAAACCATGAGTTCAATAAGCTCAAATGCCACACAGGCACCCAAATATCTACGAATAGCAATGTTGTAGGAAAAAAAAAATCTTTTCTGTTTTCATCAAATAAAAACGCAACCCAATTATTTGAATTTCCATTGCAACTAAGCCCCAAAAACAACATTACAGATAATCAAATTAAACAAAACAGAAAAGGGTTTTATTTAACTAATTCTCAATTTTCATTACAGCCAAATCCTTTCACACTTCTCACCACATATACTCAATTTCTTTAATTGCATGTGGTTTTCACATCATGTTTTAATAACATTAATAAAAAGAAAACGTGTTTTCTCACATGCTCATGGAATATATAGTATTTTTAGAGATTGAGTTGGAGGAATTCTTACAACCCTGTTGGTAAGAAATTTATATCCCTGTTTGTATTACGCTGTGGATAGACTCTAGAGAGGTATGGGTGGGCTGCGCTTACCGGGTCTCCGCCTAACAAGAAGAACCCAATGGAGTGATGGTCTTGGATTGGGTTTGGGCCTAAAATGTGTCAGTACTTATGGCCCAGCTACATTTTGATTGGATTGGTGGGCTTGGACTAGAGGGTTTGCAGAGTGTTAATTTGGGTTCAAATTAAGAACACTTGAATTTATTTATAATTGAAGATATTTGCATGGGCGAAAAGGAAATGTAGAGAGAGAGAGAGATCCAATTGGTAAGAAGAGGATATGATAAACAAGTAACACAAAAAGGGAAAAGTAGGCTTCCACTATCCAATGTTGGCTTAAAGTTGGTACATGAGTGTGGTAATTGAAGGGAAATATGCTATTCAAATCACTGATTGCAAGGCAAACATGGGATTCAGTGGTTGGCTCCTGCTCGCCACCAATGTCTCTCTTGGGTCCCCTCCTTTTTCCTTTATGTCAATTTATTGCTATGCTTCCACACAACACATGTACTCTTTTCCAATGCTTATCATCCTTCTTTCTCTTTCTTTCACAAACCTTCTACCATGGAGGCCGATAGTTTTCCAATGATTAATTGTTCTCAAATAGGCAAAGCTATTGTAATTGTCAAGGTGGGGGAAAGGATCTTGAATTTCAACCTCCAACTAAAAGTTTGGTGTAAAGAGCTGAGGTTGCTGTTCATGAAATGATCTAGATATTATGGCACTAAATCTATTATGATTCTAACAAAAATATCTATCAATCACTAAAGATTCAAATGGAAAATAATGAATTTGTGTATCATGTGATCAACATGTAATATATATATATACTGATTTCTTAGAAATTCATCTACTTTTAATTAACCTTCCACTAGTTATATTTTGACGTTAAGGGTTGGGCTTTTGAAATGATATGAATATGATTCTGCAAATTGAAGGCATCTTATCATTGGTTAAAAGGAAAAGAATGAAAATTGTTTATAATTCATGAATGGATAACTTTTAGTCTTTGGACACTACACTGATATTGTCTTAGAAATTCAATCAATGTTTTAAACAAGCACCTCCTTCCATCTAGTACTTTCTAATCTTTGAGATCAATATGCTGCATGTGCTAGAATATGTGTTTTCCGTATTAAGCTAATAAAATTTTATATTGGGTTGATGCTAAAATATTCCCTATTCAGGTTTGATTGTAATTAAATATTAAAAATTTGATTATCATACTTGTGTTTTCTTACCTACTTCCTATAAATATAGACATTTGTATTGTAAACAATAATTAATTAAATCAAAGTAGAGTAATTAAGGGTGGCAATTCAACCTTAATCCTACCGATTTAATTAAACAGGTCGAACTCCTTAACCTTTACCCTTTAATTTTGTATTAGGTTTGTATCATGTTCTCGGGTCATATAAAAAATTACCTGCCATTATGTTGCATGTCGGGTTCGATCAAGTTATGTCAAAGCATGGATATAATAAAACTATATAGTTCAATCTTAACCTAATCCATTTAATTAAATAAGCTAAACTCCTCAATCCTAACCATGCATTTAATTTCGTGTTGGGATTCATGTCAAGTTTGCGGATTGTTTCAAAAATTGTTGTATACCATCATTTTATATAGCAATTTTACCATCATGCGATAAGAGTAATGTTATATACTATAAGAGTGATGCTGCTATATGCTATATACCATATAAAATTTCACGGATTGTGTCAGGTTCTCGGATCATGCCATAAGAGTAATTTTATATACTATCATTTTATCTCCTAAAAATTGATGTACCTTGTAAAATCACCGTTAAATTAAAAATTCAATAAAAGATGGTGTATATATATGTAGCTAGCATTGATCATACAAACAAGATGTAATGTTTGAGGCAATTTGGATGTAATAGTGGACGTGGATGTCTAATAGCGAACCACCTTAAAAACTTTATCTCTTTGCTTGTGTTTTCCTCTCTATAATTTAATATATTACTGGTAAAATTATAGAATATGAATAATAAAACACTTTAGAAACAATATTGTCAATACTAGCATGGCAGTTCATATTGGCATTGCAGCCTTTTCCGTTCTTCCAATAAAACGAAAAGTCACGTGCTACTTCTTTACCCTTCACCGGTTGAATGCATGGGAAAGCTGTTTTATGACACAAAACATGATGATCGACTGATCAGTTTCTTTATCGCTTTGCAAAACTACTCCTCTTATTATATATAGTTTTTTCTATATTTATCTTTTTTTTTTTTTTTCCTTCTTCTGAAGAAGTTTATTCCAAAGCTCCTCAACAGCTTCAATGGGTTTTCCCTTCGGCTTGATCGGCTACGTTACAATGAGTTATTAATTAAGCCCTTTTAACGGTCCAGTTTTTAATTTGCAGCTCAAAGTTTTATAAATTGGTGCAAAGGTGAACGATGAACATATGTATCATTTCGCTTTCAAAGTGCGAGATTTGAAAATATAGAAAAAAAAAAAACACGGTTTTAGAGATTATCCTGCAAATTTAAAGATTTAACTGCGATTTTACCAAACAGTAAAGTGAGTTTTTTTAAAAAAAAATCATATTTTCAATATCATATGTTTGAAAATCATCATCTTTAAATCGCATGTTTTGAAAATTGTAAACTCAAACAGACTCTTAATCTATAATAAATATTTTCATTATAACCCTGCTTCTCAATAATATGTTTTACTATTATATATATACTTTCTGAACTACTTAGTCTGGATAGTAGATATGCATGCAGAATAACAGCATGAAATTACTAAGATTAATGCAACATAAATGTGTGTGCATAATAAATCGATCCATGGCCTCTTACAATAAATACATACATATATATATATATACATTTATATATATGTGTATATATATATATATATGTATATGAATATCTGTAGGTAGCTCCAGTAGTTGGAATGCATGCTTATGGCGGTTATGGATATCAGGATATGTATATATATATATAATAGATCCTTTTGCAAAATTCCACAAAAGATGAGAGAGAGGGAAGAGATGAACCAATGGAAACGTACGGGAAATACGATGACTGGAATTTATAAAGTGAGGCACAAGTGCAAGCACCTTCAAACAAGAACAACCATATAAAAAGAAAAAGAAGCAACACAAACTCCCAAGCATAAAGCAGAAGAAAGTAATTGGACACAATATATAAAATACAATCAAGTATGCATGCAGTAATAATATTGGAGAAGAAATGGCTAGAAACACAAAGGGCTAAGCTTTAGAGGGTTTCCATGCTGAAGCCCAAACCACAGGTACCTCCTTCCATGTCAAGTAGATTCCTGCAGATTCATGATCTTCTCCTTGTGGTGGCACAACCCCCCACCCTGCTCTGTACCTCTTCAGCAATGCCTTCACATCATCCACAACATCATCACTAAACCCAGATGGAGAAAATGCCTCCTTGAGCCTCTCACACCATTGCCTTCCTTTCTCCCTTCTCTCACACTCTCCTTGATCACTATTTTCATCATCACAAGCCAAAACCCTAACTATGCTTCTTGAGCACTCCCTCTCCAGCATTAATCTGTCATTACTTGTTGGGAAAAAGCTCTCCTCCAGCATCTCAAAGTACAATGTGTAGAACCTCAGGCACTCTTCAAAGCACTTGACAAAGTCATCTTTTGAGGAGGAAAAGTCAGCTTCTTCCTCTACAACTGTCACAACTCTAGGCCTGAGGGACTGGAAAAGCCTAATCACACTTGCCCTTTCCTGCACTTCCACTCTTCTTAAGCCTCCTACACAATTCACAGCAACTGCCTCATCCTCTTGAACACCTAGCATCTCCTTTGTCAGCTCTCCCAAATGCTTCAACCCACTTATTACATTAAACTCAAAGGGTACTCCCATTAGCCTTGCAAACTTTTCCATTCTTTGGCCAACTTCCTTCATCACTGAGCTCACTGTGCTAGCTATTACCACAACAGTGAGCTTGAGATGAGGAGTCTCATCATTTCTTGTTGCCAAAGATTCAAGCAAAGTAGGCCATTGGGTGCAAAGGGTGTTGCTTATATCGATTATATGAAGCTTTGTATCACCCTCTAAGGCCTCCAAAATGGCGCCATTGGAAGCAACATGACCAAAATTCATCCAAGGGCTTACCTCCTGGAATTTCAGTATCAACTTCCTTGCTGAATCGAAGGTGTTGTTCTTTTCAGCTACAGAAGAAAGGGTTTTGTGGCACCGTAGGCCGGAGTCGGTGGCCTTGCAAAATAGAGCTTGCAAGAAATAAGAGGCTAATTTCTGATCACAATCTCCGTAAGGTGAAGCCAGCTCGTTTAACATCCATAGAAGGTGGTGGATTTTGGTGGAGTCCTTGTCGGAGATTGCTCTTGCACACTCCTTTAGAAGCCTTGATGCCCATTTGCCTGATGCATGACTTGGCAGCTGCTGAAGATGATGATCAGTGGAGTCCGATGATCGGCTTGTTGATGTGTGGCTCTGATTGTTGTTGCTCTGCATGTCCATGGCTGCTGCATGATCATTGCTCTGCTGGTTGCAGTGGAAGAAGGTGGGTGATTCTTGTGGAGTGAAAAGAGTTGTGTCCATGTGTGTAACTTATGGAGCCCTTTGACTCTAAGGCACATTTGCAAAGCCTCCTCCTCAATTTCATTCAGACAGGGCCAACTACGACACAGTGATGTAGAAAGCCATGTATTATATTTGAGGTCATTTTCATTATGTTAATTTATTAATAGCTAGCTTTGTATGTTTCTATTATATTTTTAATATTTTAAAAGCTTCTAGCTAGCTAGCTCATATACATCATCATGAGGATATAGTTGTGAACAAAAAGCATATAGTTAATTTTCTATATGCAACCCCGTTAGAGTATATGATAAGGATTTCTATTATCAGACTGAATTTGAATAAATTCAAAGCATCTGTAAGCTTTAAAAATAGAGCTAGAGCTAGCCTTAATTATACAGTCATATATATATTCGTTAAGAAATCCTTATCATATACTCTAACATATAGACAACTTTTACCCTATTTCAAGAAAATTAATATGCTTGGAATTAAGGATACAAATATTGCAACCACATAGGAATTGTAGGTAGCTAGGCTTTAAGCATAGTATGCTGCAATCACCTCTCCCACAAAATCTTTAAAAAAAGAAAAAGGGAAAAAAAGTCTTCCCACGTGAAACAGATCTAAGAAAGAGATGGATTAGTGTCATGAGCAGGGTCTAAGCAATGTACTAAGGGGGGAAGCTTGGAGAATAACCAGAAGATTGTAGCATGGAATTGCCTGTGCACCTAACTACAAGAAACATTTACAAGAGAAAAAAGCTGTTGAGTCAATGTTGTTGTTATAGTTTCTGATGTAGGGGGGTTTGGCAAAGAATAAAACATTTATTCCCAGGAGAAAAATATGTATATAGAATCCCCATTTTAAAATAGCACTGGATCAAGCCAAAGGAGAAATAACAAACAACCTATTTTCTCATGTAAATCAAACAAAGAGATGATGATAAAGGCTAGAGTAGTTGAAAAAGACAGATTCTTGGAACTTAGTGTGCATTCAGATTATAACTAAACTAAATTTGTCAACTCTACTATTACTGTTACTACTACAATCATTCTAGCTGTCATATGAATGAATGAATGAATTAATTTTTGTTTTTTTGCTTATGCATGTATACTTTTATTATTGTTTCTTATATTATATCTATGATAATAATGACGATGATGATGACGATGTGTTACGTATCATTCTATAGTACAAGAAATGACTACCAATAATTATAATATCGTTATAATTATAGGAAAATGCTTGGTTTGCTATAACTTTTACAATAAAGTCATTTACGAATTGATGTGACAAGTCATATTTGGTGGAAAGAAATTATTAATTTTCTCCCATGGTCATTTTTTCATCTTTCTACTTTTCAAAATTACAATTGAATGTATAACATGTCTCGTGAAGAGAAATAATTAATAGTGCATGATTGACAAGTTAGCCACTATATACTTATTTTACCAAGTATGGATTGTCACCTCAATTTGTAAAGGACTTTGTAGTAAATGGTATCTTTGTGCATAAATGTTGCCTAGTAAATTTCAAAAAAGAAATATGAAAATTCTAATACATCAAGTTTGATCTAGAAATATGTAGTGCTAGTTCCATTATCTAACCGCAGTCCCTGTATTGATGTAATTATAATAGCACCTTACTTGTTGTGACACTCATTAAACATGTTAATTATTTTCCCATGAAAACCATTTTCAGCATAAAAATGTGTCATCCCTAGTTTATTATTTTTTTGAGGAAATTATCCTTTCCCCCTATGAACTACCACGTGATTACCATTTCCCTTCATAAACTACTAATTTTACATTACACCCCTCATGAACTACCATTTCGTTATCAAAACCCCAATTCCGTTAGTCAAGGTCGTTAAGTCAGACGATCAACCGTATTGTTCACTGTTGACGGCACTATTCATGACATTGTTGACAAGTACTATTCACCAACTTAACGATTTTGGTTGACAGAATGGGGGTTTTGTTAACAAAATGGTAGGTCATGGGGGGTTGTAATGTAAAGTTGATAGTTCATGAGGGGAAATAGTAATCGCGTGGTAGTTCATGGGAGAAAAATGATAATTCCCCTTTTTTTTTCTTTTTCATACATTATTGTACTTTGGGATATGAAAAATGCTATACTTACAAAATTTTCTCCTTAAAAGTTGGCTCCCAATTGAGGTGTCACTATTCATGAGATCTATTATTTTGGGAAATGTGTTACCATTTTATGGGATAGTGACACATCACTTAGGAACCATTTTTTGGGGAGAAAATTTGATAAGTGTAGCATTTCTACTTTGATATTGACTAGTCCTTAGCTTAATAATTAGTCCATAATATGTGTGATTTATTTACTTATTAATTAGGCAGAGACTTATGGCCCGTTTGGTTTGCGAAATAGACCCCTGAAATAGAATAGCTATTTCTATGGAATAATCATTACTTTGTTTAGTGAGGGTCTATTCTTAGGAATAGTTATTCCCGTAAAAATTACTAATATTTTACACACAATAATAGCTATTTCTCTAAAAAAAAAAGAGAGGAATAGCTATTCCTGAAAGAATTAACAACTTTTTCCAAAAAAGCCAAATTTTTTTCAAAAAGTTTAATTTAACCCTTAAATTTGTTTTTTATTAAAAAAAAAAATGAAAACATGGAATTTCAAGGGATGGCCAGCAACCCTTGCCATTCTAGGTTCTCTCTCTCTTTTCTTTTTCTTTTTTTTCCTTAAAAAAAAAAGGGTAGGATTTTTGGTAATTTTGGTTTAACTCCAATTAGAATACATATGTTGTTACCGAACTAAAGAATATGAATAACTATTTCATTCCACTTTCCTTTATTCCTAGTAATAGCTATTCATTTTCATAATGAAATACTCAATTCGCGAACCAAACGAGCCCTTATTGTTGCAGCACATAATAAACTGTATGTGGAACCAAAAATATTTTTGTGGAAGTAGCAAAAAATTGGAAAAGCAAGATTTGTAAGGACATAATTAAATCACTTATTGTCTTAGTAGTGTAAACATCACAAATTAATAGGAAGAGGTGGAGTCAACCGTCAAGGATATAATTTTTTGATTTGGCACCTGGTATTCGGGGCTTCACTTTGACTAATCTCGAGGATGCACAGGCTCTTGACAAAGAGTTTCCTGTAAGTGCACCTTAGTTAATTCAAGAGGTGAACCTCTAGTTCGATGGTCTGAAGAAGTAGTTTGCACTTAGTAGGTTTTGAATCTACGACCTTGAAGAGCATACTTAAAGTCCTAGGCTGTCTAGCCACTGAGCCAACCCCATGGGGTTAATTGTCAATGATATAATTAAGAAAACCCTAAAAAGGAAGAAATAAAGGGAAAAAGAAAAAATATAAAAGAAAGGGAAGAACCAACACTTTTCTTTTGGTTGGTAACGATAATCCAACACAAAATGTAATTATTATAATATTTGAATAAAAATAAAAAAGGAACATTCTTGGGGTGTCACTTTCTAATCTTAATTAATTAGATAGTAGTCATGAACAACAAATAATATTAAAGAAGAAATTAAATTAAAAAAAAAAAAATTTCATGAAGTCATCGTACGTCTAATTAAGTCTTCATTGATGCCTAATTACAATTAAACAATTGGGTCAAGTTGAAGAATTTTGCATAAACTTAATCCATCTTTTGGCGGCTAAATAAAATAACATTATCAATTGAATCAGTACAAGCTTCCAATTGAATTCCATTGTTTTAGAAGGTGAATAAATAAATACAAATTAATTAAATAAATGGGTATCTAAAAGGAGGTTATTCCTTACCAAAAGATTAACGAAAATGACAAGGTTTGGAAAGCTGATCATCACCGTCTAAGCATCCAATCAGACGGAGAGAAATTTCTTTATTGTTTGTAAAAGATGATCATTCCATGGTGGTCCATCATTCTGCAGCCTTCCTTGTCTCATACGCTACAACATTTTCCTTATAAAAAACTGGGACATAGGGTTACTCTATTGTGTGCTGCTCCACCACGCCAAACTACCTGTACCTTACAACCTTTCCGTCTCATTTTCTTCATAATTAATTATGGCGTTCATAAAACATTTTTCGGTGCCCGGGCTAAAACGGTCGGCAACTTCCAACAACCAAACTACGGCGGCAGTCGATCGGTAGAGGTTTAACAGTGGTCTGGTGGTGGTTCAGTGGTTTGAGAAAGAGAAACTCAAATTCAAAAAATGGTTTACAAAATTAAAAAACGGATCAATATGTTAAATTGAAAGACGATGGGTTTAACTTCTCTACTACTCATGAAAAAAGAAAAAGAAAAAGGAACAATAATATGTAATTGTACATATTAATATATTATGAATATATAGATTTTAAAATTAATTTGAAGTAAATTTAGGAGTGGTGTAACGAATTGGTATGTATTGAGTTATAACAAATAATTTTCTAGGATACGAAGCTTAGAAAAACTTGTAAAGTTTGGTTGTATTTCGACAAAACGAAAACAAACCAGAACGTCGTCAAATTTTCTATTCTAGCAAGAGAGACGGGCGTGAATTTTTAAAAACTACAAAAGAAGAGAGTTTTTTCTAAGTATAACTCATCAATGTAAATGTTAACAATAATTAACTACTAATCTAAAAATAATTAATTTTAATCGGCACCAACAGTACTAATTAATGCCAACTTGATTCTTCTTTCAAATTTCTTTAAAACCTTTCATTTAAAACATTTCTAAATCTCAAAGTAGGTATAATAATTTTGAAAATTCTAAACAAAGAAAAGTAGTCAAAATAATGGTTGATAATTAAGTAGTATTAGGAGCTCAAAAGTCGTCCATTAATTAACTTGTAAGGCATGGGACAGGTTATATATATAGGTACTAGGTTTATAATTAGGAATTTCACATATATATATATATTAATAACAAAATTGGTTCTAATTATAATTAGAGCAAAATTAAGAAATAAGATGGATATGGAGGAGTTGGGTCAAATTAAGCTTGCTACCTTCCGACAAGGTAATGGTTCAAATAATTGGTGCTGTTGGAAGATTCAAAATTAAAAAGCTACCTGCCATGTCCCAACCAAAAAAGAGAAGGCCCCCCCCCCTCACCTTAAAAAAAAATTGGCTACCCTTTTTCCCTGCCGTCCAAGTCCAACCCTATCATCATCACATAATTTTTTTTTTTAATAATTAATTCAATAAGAAAAAAAAAGAAAAAAAAAAAGCACCGACGGAGGTTAATAGAACATAAAAAAGGTTAACGGAGAAAAAACAAGAATGTTTCCGAATATAAAGTTAATATCAGCTCATTTAACAATTAAATGTGGATGAAAATTTCATCATGAAACCTTCAAGGAGACCAAGTTGAGAAGAGAGGGGGCTATTGTTGATGGCCATGATAACATACAGTAAGAAATCCCCTTGGATGATAACATAAAAAAAAGGGTTACTTTCGACCTTCCTCATGTGGTTTCCTCTTTCTTCTAGTAGGTCTACATTAAAAATAATTTTTTTTTTTTTAAAAAAAAAAACTATAAATTTCACATGTACGCTAGGAGATTAGATTCTGATATTAGATCAGAATATGCAGTGTCTTAAGTTTAGAAGGACAAGAGTTGAAAGAAAGAAGAAAAAAAAAAGTGGTGCTAAATTACTGAATTAGTTTATTGTGTTTTAACTTGTATCAAATCGATCCTTATGGCTCACGAAGACTTAGTTGATCGCATTTGCATTAAAATATATTTTAGGAGTAGTTCTGTCACTCTTAAATGTAGTTTAAGAGTTAACTCGCTTTGGGCTAGTTGATCATCTCCAGAACTCACATTTGAGGATAGCTGACCACCTCTAATAATTGCATTTGGGGGTGATCGTATCATCCCTAAAGGACTTGGGGATGGTTTGACCACCTTCTTAAGCCACTTTTGAAGGTAATTGATCGTCTCCAAAGCTAACAAATGAAAGTAGCAAAACCACCCGTAAAATGTAGTTTAAGAGCATAGCCGACCATCCTTAAGCTATCCCCGCAAAACGACCATCCCCAAATGAGACTTGAAGGGTGGTTGAGCCATCCTAAAGGTCTTTGAGAGCGATAAATGATTTCCAGAAAAGAGTTGTCAAACCACACCATCTTTCTTTCTTCTTCCCCCCCCCCCCCACCATTTTTTTTTTTAATCTCTAATTAGTCTACTTATTACAAGTTATTTCCCTTAAACTATTATCCAATTGATAGTACTCGTCCCAAACTTTTAATAAAGAAAATACCTTCCTTTAATAACCAAAAAAGTTGTCAATATACCCCAAACGACTCACTGGGTGATGAGTTGTACCAGCTAGCATTCACAACCATCCATGTTGTACAGATATTTGCTATGTTCAAGGTTCTGAGGATTCAGTAATTTGTCATCTGAAAAGTTTACAGCTTTTTTCTTACATCCACTCCCAGTTTTCCTCCAACTTTTCAGTTTTACCCCATTAGAATTTCTGCTATTCAATTAATGTTCATCGTCAAGAAAAATTTGTCTACACTTGTCTTGCTGGATCAGTGCTTAATTAATTCATTATTAAAAGAATTTAGCATCGTTGTTGGACCACCTATTCTTCACGACTCACGAGCACTCTTCTTTCACTTTGTTTTACCTGCATGCCCATTCTTCCCTCTCTCATTCTAGAACCTGTCCCAATGCCATATAATTGTTTGGCTCTTTTAACTTCATTCAACCCTTATGAATTTCACGAAGATCCTCACTGTCATCTTCCTCAGAATCTTCATCAATTTATAATACCCTCCTCCATTTTTATAATTACCTTCATCATCCCATTCTTGCATAGACGTATAGACCCCATTTGGATATTTTTTCCTTCTCCTTTCTTATTTATTTATTTTTTATTTTAATTTTATAGGGGTATTTTTGTCTTTTTAAATTGTTATTATTATTATTATTATTTTTTGCTGGCCTTAGAGGGTATATTAACAATTGGGTGGTAATTTTAGATAAGTATATAGACCTTTTTTTCACAATTTTTTTTTTTTTTTTGAAGATTTTCACAAATAATTTTTATACCATATAGATGGAAGCCCATGAACTAATTTAGTAATTTAAGGAAAAAGAAATCACTTATGACACAGCCATCGAAGGCTTGTGAGACAGAATCTTCCTCTCAACATAACTTGGGGGGATGTCTTGCACATCTCCTGATCCAAATGTTCCTTCAGAAAAGCTTGAAAGGAATTAAAAGGCCATAAAATCCACAGAAAACAAGCATTCACTATTCACTGTATCCAGCTAGCCATCAACAAAACATCTCTCAAATTAAAAAAAAAAAAAAAAAAAACCTATCTATCTGCATACAAATGTGGATCAAGCATTATCTAGAGAGCAATATGAAATCTTGTCATGTGTATCGAAAGCAGGTGAGATGAATAAGATCAAAAGGGGGCAAAAAAAGAGATTAGGCATGTACTAAGATAAAAGTCTAACTTCTGAAAAAGGAAAGAGGTTGACATTCGCTAATAATGCCTTGATGAGACTCGATTAAATTATGGCTCAATCGGATTTAAAGTAGCAACTGTGGTTCCCATTGTCTAGGCGATTCCTGTGCGGCTCTCAGTGGGTAGATGCTACTACTGTCACGCGCATGTAGAATAGCTATAATTGGTCTTCCCCACTTGTTGTTTTGAATTAAAAAAAGTACCAAAAAAAAAAAAAGGAAAGAAAAGAGATGTACAATTTCCAAAACTGGAGTACGTCATAAAACAATTTCCTCAATGGGTACTGTACCATCTTTTATAGGAAATAAATTTTCTACAAATCGACCTCTAAAAGCAGCAAGTAATTTGAATAGCGAGTATGTAACCAAAAATAAATAAATATTGAAAACGGGAAACATGGGTTAGCATAAAAATAGATGGACAGTAGAGGGAGTACCAAAAAAAAAAAAAAAAAAACTTCAGTTGGTTAGCCAAAAAATGAAGACAAGTGTAACGACTCATAACACTACGTCCCAAAGGGGCCGCAAAGGAAGTAGAATCATACAGAGGATCTAATTGAGATGGTTAGGAAACAAGACTAAAGGAGAAGTGACACCGTGTTTCATGCTAGACAAGCAAAAAATGACGGATTCTCAAATTGAAATTATGCCAAATCATGAGGTTGTCGAAGTGATTCTGTCTACGAAAATACAAGTGGAGAGAAAACACACCGGTGTCTGTAGCTAATGTATCCTATATGCCTCCAAGAATCTTAAATAAATCAATAAATGAAGAAAAATCATTTGGATACAAAATAATAATAAATCATTTTTTTTTTTAAACAAAAAATCCTAAATATTCATTCTAGCATATACTGATTTTGATGGCTCACGCATATGTTGTTCCAATGCAAGCCACAGAAGCCGGGCAAATCCACTTGTTGACATAATCCTGTTACCAGAAAACTCACATCATATATATAATGGCTCTAATAATGTAGTGGCCTACAAAAATATGCTTTTGGTACCTTTTTGAAATGAGAAATGCTAGGCTTACCAAATATTTAAAAAAAAAAAAAAAAAAACTTATAAAGTGATGTGGCACAACATGATTGAGAAGGAGATAAATCCAAATTTTGAGAAATTCAATCACATTGTGACACATCACTTTGTAAGAGTTTTTTTTTTTTGTAAGCCTAACATTTCTTTGTTCAAATATGACCAAGTCCTTTTAGTTCATCCAAGCAGACCATGATGACATGGAATGATGTGGGTAGGGGAGGGGGAAGGAAAATATTGAGAAAAGAAAGAAATCCCTTTTACCACCACCATCATGATGTGGTCACACACAAGTCCCTGTAACAAAGATCTGAAGTAGAGTTACAAACACATTTCAAAAGTAATTAAATAATCAGTTAAAAGTAACTTCTCATTTTCCAGAAGTTTGACCAAACACAACTTTTAATATCTTGCTTTGATCACAATCTTTTACTTTATTATGCTTTTCTTTTTTGATAAGTACTTTATTATGCTTTTCTGATAATGGTTTTAACTTTACAAAATGACCAAATTGCCACCATTGTCACCACCACTGCAACCTATCACACAACGCTGCTGGTTGGTAGTCCCCACTCCCCACCATTGTGCCACCACCACCACGACTACTGTCATCCTGTCACTATGACAATTACCACCCACTCTCAATCACCACGACTTACTTTCTCTACAGCCAACATGATGCCAGAGAAATGGAGTGCGTGTGTGTGTTCCAATCTATTTTGAGACCAAGATGAGGAGAAACGGATATACAGAATGAGGAAGGCTTGCCTTGGTACCTGGGTTAGTCTGAATCAGAAAAATCAAGAAATTATTTATGTATAATTAAATAAAAATTCAGCTACTTGAACAGGTGATTTGGTATTTTGATTTTGATGGAACTTGAATGGATCTTGGCACCACAGGATTAATATGACCAAATCAAAAGTAGCTTAGACAACCAAATTTCAAACCTTGCACGGGCAACTAAAGTAGTTGTCGGCGGCGGTGCTAGTGATGGTGACAAACGATATTGACGAGGTGGTGACAGCTGTAATTTGATAGCGGCACTGGTGGTGGTTATCGGGTTTAATGTATATGTGATACTGACACTCTGCCATGAATGTCACTAGCAATTTTATGCAGATGGAAAAAGCAATGAGTTGCAAGAGGTGTAACAAATCAAATGCATATGAAGAGGCATGATGTGAAAGATATTGGTAGCAATGGAGATGGGGTAAAAAAACTGACTGGATATCAGTACTGCTTGTAGTGATGATGTTTTCAAGTTGTGTTAGCTGTAAATATGTACCAAAAATGTGATTAAGGCTAGTGGCCATGGATACAATAGAAGGCTCGATAGCAAATTGGTTTCAGATGCATATTAAGAAGGGTTACTTAATGAACTCCCTGTGGTTTGTACCTTGTATTTTAACTACATGAAAACAATTCGGGAGATTGTTGCCAGTGAAATTTGAACTACATAGCAAGCAGACGTGTTTAGTGGTAGGTATAAGGGGACATGCAATTCATTCAGACTGTATGATATGAAAACAATTGAGGGATATTCTAACCAATCACTTCCTTTTTCTTTAATAAAGTAAAAATTAAGTTATCACATCTCCATGAAACATGTTGGTAATAATTAAGCAGAAAATGCCATCAATATTAGAACCAAATGACATCTTCTGTCCCCATAAACATAAGGTGGA
This sequence comes from Carpinus viminea, assembly GCA_013348765.1. NCBI lineage: Eukaryota > Viridiplantae > Streptophyta > Magnoliopsida > Fagales > Betulaceae > Carpinus > Carpinus viminea. The sequence continues at coordinate 15,846,869 of CP054673.1, read as the reverse complement.
GGGTGAGATCACGGGTTCAATCCCATAGAGGTACCTGAGTGGTATTTACCAATCAAAGAGGGAGACAAAGAAAGATGATGTGGTCTTCAAAAGAGAAAAAGAAAATGAATGAAAATGACTAAGAAAGATGGATATGTGACATGCTAAACAACAGTGGATGATATGGAATAAGGATCAATGAAAGCATCCACAATCAGACATTAAAAAGGTCAGAGAGAGGAAATTAGTAGTTGGATTTCTACAGCTGACACCATGATTGGTACAAGAGAGATTGCATCAAGGAATCTTACAATGTAATGCAAATACATCTCAGACATGAAATCCAAATATAACTATCAAACCCAATCAATTTCATCCTGTCCATAACAATGGAAGCCGACAGGAGCACAAGTTTAGTGTGAAAAGATAAGAGGTCATATTTGTGTACAACCATAACAAGATCTGTCATGACAAATACAGAGTAAGGAATACAATTGTTTGACATACCTATCCAAACCAAGGAAGCTAAAGAAAACACTTCTGGAACAAAATTAGTGCCTCCATCCCTTTGAGTGGCCATCTTTCATGTATGGCTCCAGAAATCCAATAAACTGAAATAACAGAAGGAAGCATAGCTTTACTCAAATTGTTTTAGGAAAAATTAAATCATATGATTAAGCTCCACTTGTTGACATCATTTCTCCAAATTACAAAAAAGGTGCCAAGAAAAATTTATCATCAACATCCCAAGTGTTTGCATCAATGGTGCTTATATTGTCTACGATAAAACCCAAGGAGAACATCAAAAACACATACACACCTGCACATGCGACAGCTTTTTTATAGAACCAAGACAAACAATTAAAACCCAAAGTAGTGTATGCAGATAACATTACATTAGTACCTTGCTTCCATCTTTAGACCAGCGTGCACCATATCCATCAGCAACCCTTATTTCAAAGACAACACCATGTGGTGGGACAACATGTGCATTCAACCAGTCACAATGTGCTATTAAGTGACTGATGACATCCATTGCAAGCTTATTTTTATCAGAATCTGGAAAGAGCACAATGAATAGGGGGAAAACAATTGCCAATCAAGAAATTAGAAATATAATAGAAATGTTATATATGAGACACATTATATGTATATTGTATTTCAATGTACTCATTTAAACGAATCCTGGAACTAAAATGACCTGTAATGCATAAAACTGTCAATCTTGACTATTCAAATATCGTGCACAGTTTTGCAAGATGGAATAACAAATACCTACACAAATAAGGTATAATTTATTGAACGATTTATGCTTTTCCTTTCCAACTTGTATTAATATCCAAGGAAGACACATGTATCTTCTAATCTACACTGACTACACACCAAGATTCAAAATTTTTATTTAAGTAATCGAGATGTCATTAAAAGCATAAGACATTCCCAAGTACTGAGGAAGTATACAAGAGAAAACGCCTAACCACATTATCAATATTACCCACAGGAACCAATTCTAATTTAGCCAAATTAATCTTCAAGCCTGCATATAGCTTCAAAATATAAGAACAAGCATCACCGATGACGTTGTTGGTTTGGGTCTACCTTATAGAAAACAAAGTATCAACAGCAAACAAACAGTCCAAGGGCCCACATAGAAGCCAGACAACAAACCCCCATTCACTGCAGTAGAAATCATCCTATCCAGAGCCTTCATCACAATGACAAACAGTAGAGGAGATAGAGGGTCCCCATTTCTCAAGCCATGGGATTTACTTAACAAAAGATGGGAGTGCCATTCACCAAAATCAAGAAATGCACCGAGGAAATATCATGAGCACCATTTCTCCCCAAAACTGCAACTCCTCAGCATGTAAATAAGAAAAACTCAATTAACATGACCATAAGCATTTTTCTAAGTCCATTTTGCAAAAAAACCTGGCTCTCCATATCATATTTTACTATCAAGGCATGCATTGGCTACAAGAACAGGATCTAGGATCTGCCTACCTCACATGAAAGCATTCTGCAACTTAGAAATAATCTTTTCCAACACCATCTTTAGCCTATTTGCTAGAATCTTAGCAATAACTTTGTAAATGCCACTCACTAGACTAATCGGATGTAAATCCTTGGAATCAACAACCCCTTTTTTTTGGAATGAGCACAATAAATGTAGCATTTAGGCTCCTTTCAAACTTACCTCTAGCATGCAAGTCACATAAGACCTTACATTGCATCAAACAATCAGATTCTAATCCTTCCTTGAACCCTAAGACCTCCGCTGAACACTTTGAAACTTTTAAATCACAAAAAAAACCTTATTTTTACAAAATTGTCCAGTCTCGATTGATCGAGCTGCGACTGAGGCTCAGTGGAAGTTTGTATCTGATATCTCGGTCGATCGAGCATCCACTCAGGCATCAAATGAGGCTCTCGAAAAGTTTTTGCCACGAGCTTGATCAATCAACCATAGACCTTGGTTGACCGAGGGGTTTCGGCAACAATTCAAATTTTTAAAAAACTCTCCAAAACACCTATTTTTTCATCACTTTTCACTCCAACTAGTACTTAAACATGATCTACTACGTATATACTATTAAAAAAACCATTGAAAATTGTCCAATATCTCCAAAATTTAATCTTTGAACAAAACCCTAGATTTTATAAAAAAACTCAGTTTTCAATATTTTTCATTCTAACTAAATTTAGGCAACACAACAATGTATTTAACCATCATTTCTCTACACCATGCAAGCCCTCAACTTTATCACATTAAAACTATATTATCATTATTATTTTGAGATTATAATGACACTACGATCACTAGTTTATTGACAAAGCGCGAGTGAGACTATTTATACCTTACCAAAGTTTTTCTCCTTCAGCACCTCCTTCCTCATGCAAGAATCTCACTTTTGTGCTAAAATCGCAGAATTTCACTACCCCTTACACTCTCCTAAATGTTCCTCGGAGTTTTCAGAATGAAGAACAAAATGCAAGTTTCCCTTTGTTTTCAGCCTTGTATTAGGCTTCTAAAGTTGGTGTAGACTGTGCTCAATCGACTGAGCTTATGGCTCGATTAATTGAGAGATTCCATTCAGTCAACAATTTTTTGCCATGAGTTTGGTCGATCGAGGCTTGGTCTCAATCAACTAAGACATCATGACTAGCATTAATTTGGGCTTGATACTTGTCCTTTTTCTCAGTCGATCGAGATTGATTCTCGGTTGATCGAGCTTTGTGCAGTAGGCCCTGAACTCCGTGTTTTTACTACATTTTTCATTCTATTTCATCCTATCGCTCTCGTATCCTTCCATACTTCATATTATTGTGATCCTTGATGTGTATTTTATGCATTTCTTTAATTTGTTAATTTTTAAAGTATGCATTTTAATTTCTGTGCAATACAGGGAGTCAATTTCTAATGTTAATATAATGCTGACAATGAGTTTCCCAGGTCACGCTGATTGTGGAAGTTCTTAACTGCAAATATGCAGCAGTAACAAGCTGTAGTGGTGGTGAGGCCTTGCAATAGTAATACTAACAGGTTGGTGGCAGCGGTGACATTACTATGGTATAGGAGATGCTGTTGATGACAACATTTAGTAGATATGATGGTGCTGGTAGTTCTTCATTAATGGAGGTGATGGTTGTCTCTCAAAATCCTAGAAGTGAGATGATGTCTTTAAACCAGACTTCGTTTTTTGATTCTCAAAATCCTATCAGTATAGTTGTAATCTTGCAAATAAGAAAGAAATATGGTTGTCCAGCTATAACAATATCAGAATTATGAAACTCTACAATGGAGAACCACATTTCCAGCCTCAATTCCCCAAGTGCCAAGCCAAAACAAATGGAAATGTTACATCATTTAACAACTTCTCACTGGATGAGTAATTTATCAAGATGATCAGAAAGTATCAACCATCACATTATAAAATATTCAAAATTTTGGTTTTGCATTTTAAGTTATATGATCAGAAAGTAGCAAATATCTCATTATAAAATATTCAAAATTTTGGTTTTGCATTTTAAGTTATTTTATTTAATGATTTTATAAAATAGTTATATTTTATATATGAGTTTATGGATTGTATACTAAATAACATCAGATCGACATAAAATTCAGTGTACATGTTAAAGCATAGAGAGAATATGCTATTCAATCGTGGGAAGATCAAAATTTTATTCAATTAAAAAAAATACTGAATAATGTAAGTCTACAAAAAGTGATACCAAGGGTAACATGATTACACACACACACACACGTGCGTGTGTGTGTACATTCTCAATATGATAAAAAATATTTGGAGAGTTAGTATCAGAAGAAAAATGCTAACTAACATTTTCTCCAATACGTTCACACTAAACTGCTAAATTATTTTGAGAAAACACTATTTGAAGTTTCTCAAGTTCATCCATTATATTCTTGCTGAAATTAGTATGCAGACCCTAGCCATAGCTCATCAAGTTAAAATAGGAAGAAAAAAAAAAAAAAAAGATTTCTAAGTTAGGCAATCTGACTATGGTCATTGAGAAACGAAGATGTCATGTTCTCCAAAAGCCTTTACCTTCATTTAATGTCAAATTCTAACACGAAGCTTCTAAAGCTTGGTCATGGAGTGTAGTCATCCTTTTCATGTTTGCATACAAAATCCAAAAGTATACTGACCATGTACATGACTCTTTTTTTTCTTCTCATTTTCTTCCTTTTTTTCTTTTTCTTTTTCTTTTTACAAGAGAGAAGTACCATAGTCCATATTCACTAATAAATAATTGCATTTTCTTTTTCATTATTTTTATCTCTTCATTTCCTTTTTTCCCAGTGTGGCAAGTATGCAGTCACATATCTTGTACAAATTTGATTGTAATGCCACTAATGAAGGTAAGATGGTGTGGAACATTCTCCAATAATTTGGGGTTACCTTTCCATCATAATAAATCTAGCTTTCATGTAACATCTATGGCAAACTTCCCCAATTCCTTTCATCCTAACATATCATCATTTTCTGAGGCAGATTCAGTAAAGCAGAACTTTTAACAAAACAAAATACTAAGTCAGAACGTAATTTCAAAGAACAGACTAATTATAAATGATCTGAAGAATTTGCTTCAAAAGGTCTCACAGAAAATTCGTATTTGGAAGACACGCGGAGAATGATAGTTTTTGCCATACAGAGGCATGAGAAATTGGTTGATACAATACAACTGTAAGAAAATCTCTATCCTTAAAGCATAATGGTTATATACATTTGATAGCATACAGAATTTCTTTTTACAAACTTGTGCATCCAATAAACCACAGTGAGAAAAAGAACATAATCCACCAAATTCAAACAGGTCCTCACCACTTCCTTCCAAAGTACCCCAATATTTACTGCTACTTCTATTAGCATGCTTTGCCAATGCCCTAGCTCCATCAGTCAAGGTTACAACCTTTAATCTCAAGTCACAAACAGGGGAAAATTACAATCAAGCCATAAAATTTTCATAAAACACAATTATGGAGTGAAAAAAGAAAAAAAAGAAAAAAAGAAGGTTTTCTCAACCACTTGACAAGCAAATTATGCATATAGTTTTGACAAGTATAACTGAAGCAATACAGGACAATGTTTAAAGAATGATGTATAGTAGATTAGTGTTACTTACTATGTAGTTCTGTTAAATTTCTACATCTCCACTGCTGAAATGCTTAAGAATGGGCGTTAAATTTGTTCCTGTATTGTTGGTAGTTTGACATAATGTAAATGATGTACCAAAGGTAGAAGATAATTTGCATCTGCGGTTCAATTGTTTACAGATTCAGCAATTACATAAGTCGTTTCGAGTTTTTTTCTTCCCAAGCATCCCTCAGGAGCAGTGAGGTTAAAGTGTTATTATTATTATTATTTTATTTATTTATTTATTTTTATTTCCTGTTGGCTGTACTTCTAAAATATTTTGATAAAATTCAATTTAAATACTGTACCCCCACCCACCCACCCAAAGAGAGAGAGAGAGAGATTTCAGGGTTCTCAGGTCCCGCCAGTTGGTGGCCTAGTTGAAAATACCATATCACCATCCTTATGATTTTCCAATTTGCACTCTTCGGTTATGACCCTTTCGCCATACATTTCTTAGCGTGATATCAGATGAAATAGGTTATTTGACTCAAGTAGTGCTAAATAAAACCTATAAAGCCGTTGGTCCTAGTTCCACAGCTTAGGTGCCATATGCATTGTGCAGACAAGGTAGAATGTTTTCCAATCCTTAATGGATAATATAAGTCCTCTTTTGTAGCGTAAGAGCATAGCTTCACAGAGGTGGCTTTTTTCACAAAAAAATTCTAAGCTTTTCTTTATTTGACTTGATTAATTTAAAAGTTAAAAGGTTGAACCAAGCAGTTCCAAAATGTCGAATACAGAAACCAACTTCCAGAAAGCCTTTTGCAAGTAGGCAAAGGTAAGCAATTAATTAAGATTCACCATCTTACATTTGGCTTACATGGCAACATAAATGATGATAAAAGAATTGATCTTGGTGGGGGGAGTGCATCTGGAATTGTCCCTGTGGTATGTGTCAGACCAAGAAGGCCTTGAACGCCCCCATAACTCAATTCCTGGATAAAACTATAAAATGGTGAGGTCCAGATAAAATTGTGAATTTCTGTGACATAAGGTATATAGCAATCATAATAAAATTACACATCCTTAGGACATAAATTTGAGGTGGGTGACGACTCCAAGATTATTTTTTAGCATGATGTGTGGTGTGGGGATCAACCCCTTAAGGAAGCATTTCCAGAGTTTTTAGCATTGCCTGATCTAGAGATGCTTTTGTGGCTGATCAACCTTCTATTCTCTAATGGCTCTCCTGAACGGAACGTCAATTTTGTTAGAACGGCACAAGATTGGGAGTTGGATTTCTTTTTGAGTTTTTTGATTAGTTCTATTCCATCAAATTGAGATAGGACAATGTAGACAAGCTTTATTGGAACCCCTCTAAAAAGGGTTGTTTGATGTGAGATCGTTCTACAGGGTATTAGCCCCCCATAATAGCACTCCCTTTCCTTGGAGGTGTATTTGGCAAAGTAAAGCTACTTTGAGAATGGCCTTTTTCATTTGATCGGAGGGAGTACAGTGGGGGCAGTGTGCAAATGGTTACTCAATGGGAGTATTGGGGCAATGTCTACAAATTGAAGAAGGCATTATATGGTTCAATCGGTTACCGAGAGCATGATGTGGAAAATTATCTAAAGCAGTAATGGATTTTGGTCTTCATCGATGCCAGACAGATCATTCGGTCTTTCACTTACATACTATTGTTGGGTATATCATACTGGTTGTCTATGTAGATGACATTGTAATTACTGGAAGTGATTATGGCAGAAACATTGGGCTAAAACACTGTTTACAACAGCGCTTTCACACCAAAGATTTTGGTAAACTTCGGTACTTCTTGGGATTTGAGGTTGCAAGGTCAAAGATAAGCATCAACTTATATTAGGGGAAGTATGTACTTGATATCCTCAAGGAAACTGGATTGTTGGGTGCTCGACCCGTTGATACTCCTATGGATCCAAATCACAATCATGCGAGAGATGAAGGAGAGTTACTCTCAAATCCTAGCAGATACCATTGGCTAGTTGGAAAACTCAATTATCTCACCATCACAAGGCCAAATATCTAATATGCAGTTAGTGTGGAGAGTTAGTTCTTACACGCTCCAAGACTCTCACATTGGGATGACACTATTCATATTTTTTAAATACATGAAGAGAGGCCCAAGACGAGGATGAGACATATTGTTTAGAAAAAAAAAAAAAGGCATCTTAGGGTAGAAGGTTCCACTGATGGAGACCGGGCAAGATCACCTTCAGATAGAAGGTCCACTACGGGATACTATCCTTTTTGCTAGGAAGTCTTGTAACATGGAAGAGTAAAAAGCATAATGTAGTTGCACAATCAAGTGCAAAAGTATAGCATAAAGCTATGGCTCAGATTGCTAGTGAGCTGACATTTGTTCCAAGCTGGACTTACATGACATATATGCTCTTGCTTGAGGACTAGTGCTATAATGCTAGCCTAGAAAATTTTGTACTCTTTTAGAAGGTCAACTGTCACAACCAGTTGTCCATGCCAGCCATCATTCTCATAATATTCTCCCAAATCTTTATAGCTAATTCTCCTATATATGTGAAATGGACACATGGGAGAGCTGCAAGAGTATGAAAATAGCCTTTCTCTACTGATGTCCTTTTTGTTACTAACATAAATCATAACAGACCAGCAAGCAAGCACTTACAGAGAGTAGGGTTGCCAAACAAATGTAGGGCTGAAGATCCACTTTTGAAACAAAGATTGCAAGGACACCATTTGACCTTTCCTTTTCTTCTGTGTAAAACTTCCTGTAGATTTGTACACCTGAAAAGCTGCATGCCTATTATTCCTAGACAACTACAAGTAGAAACTACCTTAAAGTCAGGAATAAAATTCTTAAAATAACTTTTATATGGTGACCCTCTGAATTAAATTATTCGGAGCAAGCAACTACAAAGATCACTTAACTCAAGTAAACAAACAAAATCAACATTACTCAGCTGCCCGGACCAGAAAATATGTTTGATATTAGTAGTTCCTGTTTAAGAGGGTGAGAATTTAATTGCTAGGGTTACACCATATTTTCCACCAAAGCAACAATTTATGTATTATGATAAAGCTACATAGAAGAGTACCTATTCTTTCTTTATAATTTTTTCAGATAAGTACATAGATGAGAACATTGTTTCTCTCCTTTCCTTTTCTCCTTCTTCTTCTTGTCTTCACTTCATAGTTTTCAGTTTTTATGATATGGCATTTAAACCATATGTATTCTTAAAACCCAGTTGTGAGAGTTAGTACACCCCATCCCTTAGTATTAAGACTGATTTTTCTAGAATTTATGGAGAGTTCACAGGCTGGCAAGCTTGAAGAGTTGAACAAGGTTAAAAAAAAAAAAAAAAAAAAAGAAAAAGCGCTGAAAATGCTCCTAAAGAATTCTCAGTATCATTAATTTGCTCATGAGTTAGCTTACGGTAAAATATTAATCAAATGATTAAATTCATCTTTTCTTATTCATTCATAGGCCAGCAAGCTTGAAGTATTGGTCAAGGTCAAAAAACTCAGGAAATGCACCTAAAGTGTTCTCATTGTCATTAATTTGTTCATGAGTTAGTTTATGGCAGAATATTAATCAAACAATTAAATTCATCTTTTTCTATCAGTTTAAGCTTTTTGGGATAAGTTACGATTTAACATGATATCAAAGTCGGCGTCTAAGTTCAAACTTTGTTTCTGTAATTCACCTACTATTTTAATTTAATATTTCAGGTTTTAGAATCTAGCTATTGAGGGGAAGTGTTAAAATATTGATTAAACTTACCACTTCCTATTGGTTAAAGCTCTTGGAATAAGTAGTAATTTAACAGTTTATTCCTATAAGGTCTACAAATAGTGTTAAACTTTTTATTAACTAATAAAATGCAGAAGTGTTAAAATATGATTAAACTTACCATTTCCTGTTGGTTAAAGCTCTTGGATTATGTAGTAATTTAACAGTTTATTCCTATAAGGTCTACAAATAGTGTTATACTTTTTTATAACTAATAAAATGCATTAATAGTGCAATAAGGTACGTAATCCTAGTACACTAGATGTACACAATAGAAAACCCTAAGTAGAATCTAAAATCCAAAAGATCAAAGAACTCCAACAAAAAAGGAGTGTGAACTAGTAGCCACCATCCAATCATAGAAAGCCCTAACATTATTGTTTATTACTATTACTGTTCCTGTTCTTATTCTTATTGTTGTTGTCGTTGTTATGGTTATTATTATTACTATTATTATGCATAAAAACGTTTTGATTCTTAATATTGTCACCAGAACATTTTTTACTTCAAGCACAAACTTTATTTCTCAAATTTCACTAATGTACGTATAAGGTTGTGAAATGGAGCTTCTTTCTAGCCATTGACCAGAGCAGTCAATTTCTTTGTGTCTAAATGTATATATTGTATCACCAAACAGTCATAGAAACCCAATTAAATAAAAGTTGTCACCTTCTTCAATAGTTTCAACTCCAGGAAGAACATTTGTAAGCGTCTCAGCTCCCAACATATCTGAGAATGAAGCATACCGGCGGACATTCTGCAAATTTATAAAGTAACAGAGAGCAGAACCAAAAGGATATAGGAAGAATGAATCAATCGCAAAAACAGGATTAACACCTGTACTTCAAGCACCACACATCTGTTGAAAAGGATCAAAGATCCTGAACCAATTCTGCAAGCATTAAAGGTAAAAAATAAGGAAAATCACAATGAACAGAGAAGTAAATTGACGAAGCGCATAGAAAACCCAATAAAACAATACTAAATATCAATTTTAGAAAGATTGATTTACTGTACCCTAAAAGAAAAAAAAAACAAAACAAAACAAAAAACCCAAGAAATCAAAAAGCCCTTACTTCAAGTAGGACTGACTGTTAACAAACATCAAAATAAATTTATTTTGGTCAGTTATTAGATAAGGAGGAGAAGTAGACAGTCCATGAAATTCAAAAACTAGGCTCAAGTCCATATCAAGGTGGCATGTGCTTGAGAAGCACAAGCAGAAAAGGTCAGAGATTAAAAAAAATTATTTTGACCGGTTGCAATACAAGTAGGAAGAGAAGCATCTATGAAGTTCAAGAAACAGGCTCAAGCATGTGCCAAAGCTGGCTAACATGTAGTGCAGCAGCCACAAACTCTTCTGTTAGCTGACATATTGACTTTTTAATTTGAACATCAACAGAGACCATGACCCTCTACATATATTATGCATAAACAAATGATTCTCATAGAGAAATTAACAAAGTATGTGAAAATAATACACATAAAAAAAGAAAGAAAAATGAACTTGAAGTAAAAGCAGTTTCCAGCCATGAAAGAGAATGCTAAAAAAACCCGCCTCAAAATACTTCTATAATACAGACTATCATAGAACTACAAGAGACAACCTCTTTTATGACTACCTCGATGACAATTCCTACATATATAAACCTACAGCACACTCATTTAATGGCTATTTCCTGAATGGGTCTCTCCTGCTCTATCATTCCCCACTTAGCATTAAGCCTTGAGGTTTTTATGTTTTTTTTTTACCTATTCCTTTTTTGACTATGATATAGTGCCTATCTTGTTTTTATGATTATATATCATACCATCACTTATCCAATATCATATGAGGATCATCTTAGGGAAGGTAATGGGGTTATTAAGGAACATTATGAAACTTATTTTGCAATGAATGTTATTTCTTATTTTTGTATTTTTTGCACTTAATGATATATATTCACACTTGTTACTTCTGTCAACACAAAAGCCAATATGCACCCATCTATCAGAGTCCATGCTGGCCTTATTTTTTTGCGAAATGCTATTCAGCATTCTCAAGTGTCCATTTACAAGCATTTTCTTCGGTCTTTTACATTTCGTTTTTCTTTTTTCTTTTTTCTAAAAAAAAAAACAAGTAGATGTGAATGTGCCACATAGACAAGAATGCTAAGAGATTGACACATGAGAATATTGAGCAGCATTTCTCTAATTTTTTACCTAATTTTGGATCATCAAACTAAGCCAATTACCTAAATAGGTATACTATGTCTGCTTTCAGGAGACAAACTGCCTCAAGTGACCTGGCCATGTTACCTTAAGCATGTATGTGTTACACGTTACATTCTAAGCAAATTTTGATCAAATCCAATTGAGTAGAAATTGAAATGTCAAAGTTCTCGAGGAGATTCTTTGATTGAGAAGTATAACATGGCGTCAACCATATCTTTTACTACATCAAATTCGCTTGGTTTAGTTTGGGCATACAACTGATGCTCTAGAGCTTTCCATTGGTTTAGTTTCAGTGCCAAACCAATAAAACAAAAAAACACACCTCCTACATACATAGTATTGCGTTTAGGTGATTGCATCTGGTATATGTTAGGCACCGAAAACCATTCATAATTGTCCTCATTACAAAGTAGGAACTTAGAATTATATGCCAAACAAACCAAAATGTCAGAAAAAATCATCTACCAACTGATTTAATCTGATTTTTATGCAAAATTGGAATTATTATACCTATTGTAGTCACCAACAGCACATCTTCCTTCAATTGTTTTCTGGCCATCTAAGACAACATCAAATTACGATATATAATATTCTTCAAACAGGATGTAGAATAAAAAGTGCATAGCTTCATAGTTATGACAAACAAATACTTAACTCTCATAGTTATGAAAAGGAAATATAATTTTGTAATGGTCAGACAATAAATATGGAGATTCATAGCAGAAACACATATGTACCTTTTAGCTGTGAAAAGAAAGGCTCCTGAACATGAAGTTCATGGACAGAAGTCTCCATAATCTGATAAAAGACGACATCTTATAAAATTTATAATGAAGTTCTGATACGCGAAGACAAATTGACATTGAATGATACCATACATTATAACTTACATTCACTATCTTGGATCCCTTATCCATAATCAGCTTCTGCCATTCATTTTCTTTCTGCTTCAAGGAACTTCCCTCAGGGATCAATGTCAAATTGCAGTGTGACCTACAGAAGGCTTTGGAATCTATTGATTCTAATAAAGATGATGCCAGACGCTTGTATAAGGGGTATGGAGGGACTCCTTGAAAAGAATCTGCAGAATCAGTTTGAAGAATTAACAGCTTCCTTCAATTTAATAAGGCAGACAACTAAAATTATAAATAAAGTACAAAAATGTACCTACCTTTTAAACTATGTAAACCAAAGAAGGAACACATATGCTTCATCAGGATGCCATCTTTGACTTAGAAGGCATATTGTCTAAATTTACCTTTCAATTATATTTTTGTTAAATTTTAGAGGAGTTTTGGTACTTCATATGCATCACTCACAGACGACATAATGGACCATAATTATGATAACTGAATATAAAGTCATAATACCATACAAAAGGAGAACGATTTCCAATGAGATTTTTAACTAATACTATCCTAAACTTGACATGAATTACCATAAGCTCCTTTCAGATGAAAAAGGGCATTAAGATATGCAGACAAAGTACAATTGTGAATGCGAATTTGCTAAATCCAAACGTTAATGATCCATTTTATAGCCAAGCAAACCCAGGAAGTCAAAACAATGGAATTTTAAATCTCCAACTTTTTACATTTTGAATTCTATAAAGAAAAGCAAAACAGACGCAATAGACCCGTTTGAATACCAGAAGTTTTCTTGTTCTCGACTCCCAAAAGCTGCGATTTTTCGAATTTGAAATAATCATTTCTATGGCTTTCTATCATTAAACCACCAAAAAAACGGTGTAATCATTCATTTTCTATCCGAACCAATTGACTTCCTATATCATATTAGCAGGTTACATGTTTCTACTTTTTAGCTTGTTCTTATATCCAACGCATTCATTTTGTCCAAATATCGTTCTCATAAGTTCCGAACAATCAAATTATTCAAGTCAAAATTCTTTATTCCTCTTTTCTTTTTTTTTTTTCACTTGTTCTTGGGAATCAAACGGAAAGTAACTCATAAAAATTGATGTCATGATTTTCAGATATTACCGGCAGTGGCTAAGTAGGGGTCGGAGGGATCGACTTTGAGGAGGTTGGAGCAGAAGGCCTTGGAGAGCCCTAAATCGATTTCTAAGGTTTCGTCTATATAAGATTCCAGCGTGAACCTCACCAGCTCTTCCATAAAGTCCCTCAGGTTAACCGGAGACATTTTTCCGATGCTAGTTGTCATAGCCGAGCAAGGACAAAAGAGAGAGTTTTCCTGTTCCGTACAGAATATATTTGGACAAGGCAAAATTTTGTTTATTAAAATTACCCTTTTAAATTAATCAAAAAATTAAAGGCTGATTTTTAACCGATCACCGATTCCCGCCCGGTGGACCAGAGTTTAGCAGGCCCGTTCGAGGAGAGGGCTTAGAATTATTAGTTTATTTAGACCCCACAGAGCATGAAATTCCAACACCTGCTATGTCATTGTACCAGCCCACTAAAGGGCAATGATGATAGAGGCATTTTGTACTGTTAAGGCATCCTAACTTTGCTTGCAAAGAAACTAGACTGAGATGGAAGAGGACTGGCACTGTAGTTGTTGTGCATTGTGGTAGGCTGATGGTTGTAGGCAACAATTCCCAAGGGTGAGAATTAAGGAAAGTTTGGCTACAAAGACTCAATTATTGTGTTTATCACTTTTTCTTTGAATTTAAAACTAAACATCACCTAAACAACGTCGTGTGGGAATTACTCTTGTTTCTCAAACGTAGTAGAGTCTCAAACCCAATCCAACCTAGTGAACCCACCCAACAATAATTCTCAACCGCAACCCACCCCCCAACCCAGATTAATGTTAACCCCACCCCAACCCCAATCTAAACCCACCAAAACGCTGTTTCTTCCCCCTTACGCTAACCCACGATGTACCATCCCCCATTTAACCCACCACTCCAACTCCCAATTTATTTTCCTCCAATTTTTTTTTTTCGTAGTTAGTATTTTCTGGCCAAACAAGAAGCCGAAGAAGACGCTTTCTTACTAGGGACAAGCAACTTGGAGCTACTACAATGTAAACTCCAACCTATATCTAATGGTGAAGGAAAATTCAGGCCTTAAGGTATCCATTCTCCTAAATCCTAGGGTTTTGGTTTTATTTTGAATTTTTATCATCTTTGTGCCTACTAGGAAAGTCAAGTTCTTGTTTGTTTGGTTAATGATGGAATATGCAACCATCGTAGATAATTTATTTATCTATATGGTGCATTAATTGCTTGGTGTCAAACAATGTTAGAAATGGGTCTTGGGCCTACCTCAACCCAAAAGCTAGCTCAAGAGTTGGGGTTTTCCCTCACCCTTATAAATGGCTCATTTCCTTAATACCCAAGCAATGTGGGACTTCCAACACGCCCCCTCACATGTGGCAAGAGGACATCAAAGCCAACACGTGCAACAAATGGGAGACGATAGGCCATAGCCAATTGGGCCTGGCTCTGATACCATGTTAGAAATGGGTTTTGGGCCTAACTCAACCCAAAAGCTAGCTTAAGAGTTGAGGTTTCTCCTACCCTTATAAATAGCTCATCTCCTTGATACCCAAGCAATGTGGAACTTCCAACAGACAACTCATCGTCTTCATACATACACATCCACAATGAAACTAGACGATACTTTTGTGGCTTGACCTCATATATGAAAACGTCCGGGCTGAAAAAAAATCATGGTAGGAGATACTTTGGATGCCCAAAATATGTCATAGGAGAACTGTACTGCAAATTTTTTGAGTAGTATGATCACCATTGTTGTGAGACTTATGGTAAGCTTTTGCCTATGCTAACCACCAAAAACATAGTAGTTGGGGAAAAAATGTAGTTTTAGAACTATTTAATTGATAGGATTTCCGTCATTGTAATTAATTTTACACTAACAATTATGTTGTTTTATATTTTGTTTATTACTTGTTATTGTTAATTTCACCATTAAGGTAAGCCTAATACCCAAAAACTGTATAATGGTTAGATGTTTGTCATACACTACACCAAAATCTGGAAGAAAGGTTTAACAAACTTCTCAATACAGTTATTAACAAAACACTACACAAATATAGCAACAACTGAAAAAACAAAAAACTAACATCCCAATGCGTCAATGAAATAAGTCGTTATATTGGTCTCTCCTCTCCTCTGGCGGACATGTAAAAAAAAAGGGCAAAATTCACTTTACCTCCCTAAAGTTTCAAAAAGTTGCAAATTAAACCTTTTGTCAAGTTTTTCCTGCAAGTTGGACGGAATCTCACCCACGTGCGTCTCACGTGCGTTATTAATGAATTATCTTCCAATTTTGCCCTCCCCTCAGTTTAATGAAAGGTCAGCAAATCCAACCTTCGTACCTACTCAAAATGTCGTTGTTTTCGTAAACCACATAGTCCTCACGTACATCCTTCACCAGAGTCGGATGATGCAGTTGATGAGGATGTAGAGGTAGGGAGGCTTGAGCCAGGAAAGCAGGAAGCTCCAAATCGAAGGGATCTTGGATACCACA
The DNA here is from genome assembly GCA_013348765.1 of Carpinus viminea. Taxonomy (NCBI): domain Eukaryota; kingdom Viridiplantae; phylum Streptophyta; class Magnoliopsida; order Fagales; family Betulaceae; genus Carpinus; species Carpinus viminea. The sequence goes on along the minus strand of CP054673.1, from coordinate 15,830,793 downwards.
AAATTCGATACCACCGGAGCCGAGACCTTTAGCGCCAAAGCCATGGTCAGCACACCGGTGGAGATCAGGACAAGCTTTAGAGAAAGGTTCCAGTTATAGCTCAAACTCACTGAGAAGTACGCCATTTTCTCGCTATTTTGAAAGCTTGAGATTCTTGTTATTCTCTGGAAACCAAAGAGTACGAAGAGATTGAGAGCGTGGTGGAGAAATGAGAAGGGTCGGTTAATTTATAAGGAGAAGGTTCTGTGACTCTGTGGTGAAACGTGGGCCGTTGGATTATTCACAAATCATGCGCCCAGTTGCCTCGCTAGATATAGTGCCACCCCTCGCACCCAAACCACGTCCTTATTCTTAGTCTGCCGAGGCTATATTCCGGTAATTGTAATGCTTGCAGTAAATGGTGTCGTACATGCCTCTTTTACACTTGCGATGAGTGCGATTTCAACCTTGACCTCACATGTGTTACCCGCACACGAATTAATAACATTGACGGCTGCCAACATGCATTTGTCACATTCTTTAAGTAGATCCACTTCACTTGTGAAGCATGTGGTCAAGAAGGCATGGACTTCACCTCGTTGTGTACCATATGTCAACTCTTCATTCACTCTAGATGTGTTGGATTTTCACGCACCATTATAATTTCTGGACACCATCACACTCTCACACTTATATATTCCCTTCATCTTCATTGGGTTGTCTCCTAGCAAATAGTCTTCGGGCATGGTGACACAGCCGATGCTGGAGTATTTGTTCACCAAAAAACTAAAGTTGGGCTCGTGAGGATGAGGCAAGGTTGGGTGGCGCTTCTGCAAAGGTGAGGCCGGGCTCGGTGGCGAGTCTGATGGGCTCACCGGTGGGTCTATTTTGCCTGGCATGTTTGATGGGCTTTGGCCAAAGAAGGCTCGGCAATTTTGAGCTGCGGATTGGTGGTCATCGGCAAGGTGTGGTTCGGTGACTAGAGGTCAGTGACCCATGCTCGCGAAGCCAATCTTGTTGGTTCTAAGGCTTGGTTGGTGTCAACGGTCGCAGAAAGGCTTGTCAAATAGACTCACTGGTTTAGCAAGTATTGTAGAACAAGACCTGACGACGTGGCTGAGGAAGGAGCCTATTTTGGAGAGCTCTTGCTTAGAGGACGTGGTCAGGCGAAGGGAAACCAGAGTTGCAATGGGTGGACCAGTGTGGGGGAGGAATAAAGGAGGATAATCAAGTAATTTTATTACTATGAGGGGAGGGCAAAATTGGAAGATAATTCGTTAATAATGCACGTGAGACGCACGTGGGTGAGATTCCGTCCAACTTGCCAGAAAAACTTGATAGAATGTTTAATTTGCAACTTTCTGAAACTTTAGGAGGGTAAACTACCAATTTTAAAACTTTGAGGGTTAAATTGAAAACCTCCTGAAACATCAGGGGGGGTAAAGTGAATTTTGCAAAAAAAAAAAAAAAAAACTAGTGTCACCATCACAAATTAAACTATTTGCCCATACAAACAAAGTGGTATCCAACATCGTGTACATTTTCACTACTTTCCAAAAGTAATAAACTACAGTGCCACTTTTCTACATACTAGTGGCCGTCTAAAATACGAATTAACAAAATCCACCATAAGGTACTTTACAAAACACCAACCAAATATAAAAACAACTACACAATAAGTTAGTAATAACCAAAATAACCATCACAAATTAAACCATGTTTCCATAGAAACAACCAAAATGAGATCCAAGTCCATGTCTACTATTATTCAAAAGTGGCATTTTCCCACATATGATTGGCCATTGCATCTCGGATTTTTTCCATATATTATGTACTGCGGTTTGATTGATTTGGTTGTAACCCAGGTGATACATATGGGTTTACTGTCCTTGGCTGCAGTAAGGTAACATCAACCCACGGGTTCAATCAGAGCTTCCTTAAATAATGGATCTTCCAGTCCAGAATGCTTTCAAATAAAATTATGGATTGCACAACAAGCAATCACAAACAATCATTGATACCGTATTGGGTAAGGAGGCATTTTCTTGAGAACAGGAAAATGGTTCTTTAGCACTTCAAATGATAGTTCCACAATCGACCATAGAGACGCGTGTTTGCGATTAAATCCCTTCATTTTATTAATTGGTAAGCCCCTATCTTGCGATTCTTAAAGATGGTAGTGTTCCTTTCGATATGGTGTTAGGAATCTGCGATATAACCCGTAACCGGAGTCCACCAAATATAAGACATCTACAATTAAAGTGTAATATATACTAAATCTTCAATTGAAAATTTTAAATTGTAGACCATGAGCACAATATTTTATTTTTCCCGTAAACGGATAAGATACTATAACTCCTACTAGAGTCAGAAATTTTAGCCTCGGATCGTTAATGCACATTGTGAAAATACGTGCGTCATGTGCACTCCCTTCCCATCCAGCATATACGTAAGTAAGGAAAAATTACACTTTACCCATATCCCCAAAGTTTGGGGCAATTTTCAATTTGACCTTCAATGTTTCAATTTTTGCAATGCACCTCCCAAACTTTCAAATTTTTGCAATTCACCAATTTTATCCCAAAATTCCCATACTACCCCTAATTATTTATTTATTTTTATATAAAAAATTAATAATTGCTGTGCAAAAATGGCTAGATGGCCAAAGGGGTGGCTACAACCACCCAATTTATTTATTTTTTATATATAAAAAATAAAAAATTATGAGCAATATGAGAAGTTTGGGATAAAATTGGTCAAATTGCAAAAAAATTGAAGTTTAAGGGTGGGGGGGGATTGCGAAAATTGAAACATTGAAGGCCGAATTGAAAATCACCCCAAAATTTACGGGAGTAAAGTATATTTTTTCCCGTAAGTAAAAGCAAAGGTCCAGATTCGAAACGCAAATGACATTTTGAGTTGTGGTGCACTTCCTACCACATAAATGGAAATGTGTCTTATGTGATACATGCGCATTTATTTGTGTGCCATCAATTGCTCTGATACAATCCTGCAAGTAGGAGTGGTATTTCATGAACACGACAAAATACTCAACAAAATTTAGAATAAAATAACTACAAATAATATTTAACACATAAATAAAGTTGAAACACACAACAAATAATTTTGTCATTAAACGGTGAGAACAATGTGCTTTAACAACGCTATACACACACTAAACTATCTCAAATCGTAAAATAAAATGATTTAGTAGCTTACCACAAACCACGGCTAACATAGCTCGTTATTGGTGACATTGGGATGCAGTAGCGTAGTGAGATTCGGTTGTATAATGGCTTTTCCCAATTGACAAAGTGTTCTAGCCGATTGTCTAACATAAATGTTTATAAAGTATGTTGAGCGCTGTAACTTGTCAGCCACGGATCATGCAGACCAAGATTGTGACATGACTAAACAAGATGCAGCCAGTTACTCAAGTGTTGTGTTAAAACCTATTTGGTTGTAATGTGTTTCTAAGAGCAATGAAGGTGGCTGGCCACATTCTATATCGCTCATAACATGTATTTGGATTTGGATTGTGCAACACCTAATGTACCCACATCAATCTCGTGAGGCCTGATGTCCTTTGAGATATACCTCTCCTAAGCTTCATTTTAACCCACGTTCAAAGTCATGCAGTTCTAGTTGCATACCAGTCAATTTTAGCTCTATCTAAAAAATGGCCAAATCAACCATGACATCATCCATGACGTCCTCATCACTTTCTTAGCCTACATCAGCATTTGGATCGATGGCATGATCATAAAACTATTCTAGTGTATCGTACCAATGTTCACACACGTGGTGGGTGTAGGAAATTATAAAGTGCCTTGGATTCTTTCTTCTATACACGTTGTACAAGGAGACTTGGACATACCCAATACCCATCTGTTAGCTTTAATTAATCCCAGCAACCCACTTAAAAACACATGCCTCAACCTATATCATTGGATTTGCCCAAGCCCCATCTAAGCCATTAAATCCTTATCTACAACATTTAATTTTCCTCAATAACAATATGGCACCTATGCAATAACTCTTGAAAGTGTTCCCCTCTTTTAAACCCTTAGATCATATTTCCATTAATCCCAACCCTTCAATTCTATCTGCTACGCCGAGCCTACCCTTTTTTTTTTTTTTCCTTTCACTCATTCTTTTCATTTCAGTCATCGTTTCACTTTTGAGTTTTCTCTTACATTCATCTCCCTCAACAACTCTAATTTCACTCTTAAATCTTGCTTGATTTTATTCCTTCGCGTAATGATTCCTACGTTTTTCTCTATTTCTCCATTTGCATCCAATACAAAATCCATTTGTAGCTTCAACGACATCCATGGTTGAAGGTGTGATGCCCCACCTGATGGACAAGTCAATTAACTAATAATTGATCCCACGGCGCGCCATCCCAACCACGTTCCTCCAGGACACGACTTCTGAGAAAACATTTTCCTCGTCGTAACGAGAAAACTACAACGGAAGACTTTACCAAGACTATGGGATTAAGAGACAATAATAAAACATCACATAGCAGTACCAGAGATAAAGTACTTCGTCATCATAATATTATAAATAGTCACAAAATGTACTAGTCATCAGACCATCAGCAAGAAATAGATACAACCCAAAATAACACAACGCCAACATTGTTCACAAAAAATCAGTAGATCAAAGCCTAGAACTAAGTTTCAACAGAACTAGTGAAATCAAAATCTCTATCATGTCTGCATGGGTAGATCCTCTAGCCTCCCACATCAAATGCAACCAAATCGGGTCCATGTCCTCAATGATCACACGGATCAAGTCCTGAGCTATCACTTAAGTTTGCTCCGATGGCATTCTCTTCTAAAGCGGTTAAACCATATAACAATCATAATGAGAGATGAAACATAAAGAAAATGGTAAGTCTAAGACTTAGTAATTTTTAATGCAGATAATGAACATGCCAGTTTTAGTAATGAGCTCAGATGTTTTAATAAGTAAAAGCAGTTTCATCATGACAACTTATTTATGCGTGATATATATATAGCGATGATATATGCATACGATGTAAACAACAGTCATAGTTCAACAGTATGGTCTACTCGATTTATTACCCCTTCTCAGCAGGGTTGATACTGTCCCGAGAGACCTATAGTACAATGCTAATGCCCCAACCATTGCATAACATACTGTACATAACATTAGTGGCACGATTGAGTTCGACCTCGAGTGGCCCACACCAATTAATGATGTTTGTCCTATAGTGATCGAATCATTGGGAATGGTTGCATCAAGGTCACGAAACCAATGAATCCAAAGCCCCATATAACACACACATTTAACCATAAATCTAACATGTATAGTAAACCCATGGTCAATACTACCGTACGTACCGGTGTATCATGTCATACGATGCAAATTATATTATCTGTATTTTACATTAATGTCATTTTACAAGTCTCACTTGGTTAACATGTTCAGTACAACGTTTTTTTTTTTTCAAAATGACAGAGTTCATGTGTAATAAGTACAAACTATGAAAGTTGTAAAATATGTATGTTTTCTCGATACACAAAATAGATGTGTAGTGCATAGAAAAATAGCAATGAGCATTATGTGAGTTAAAACTCACATGGATCCAAAAACGTCTCTGAATACTCCGAAAGATCCGGGTTCTCCAAATCTATGAAAAATCTTCTATTAGTCCTAATTCCACTGAAACAACTCTAAAATAAGGAAAACAAGAGATATGGGACGTTTGGTGAAAATAGGGTTTCCTTGTCACACATTGACCGTACGTCTGGGCTAGGGGCCATACGTCTACCATGTCACGACGGGCTGTACGTCCAACACAACACCGTACGTCCGCTATGTGGGTTCTCAGGGAGAATCTCATTTTCTCTCCACTATCCGCCTATTCTCCGAATCCTAGGACTATTGGGAACACCCTAAAGCTTTTTAGTCTAGTTTGCAACCTCCATACAACATAACAACACTAAGCTAATGAAAACACTAACCCAAACAAGTTTCAAAGCGTAACTAAGTTAGTAACTACAACTAAACATAAAACGAGAAACATAACGACGTAATTAAAAGCTAAGGATCGAACGTTACCTCCTTGAAACAAAACCACAATAGTTCCACCTCATGAACGTTTTGAAATATCCAAATGCCTCATACACGCTCACAGAACACTCACAACACTTTGGGAACTCACATTGGCAGCCTAGGGGCATTTGAAAACGAGTGAAGAACCATGAGGGAGAATAGGGTATTTATAGGAGAGGGCTGCCAACAACTCCTATAGCAAAGTAGCGAATGTCCCACCAAAGGGGCATACGTTCGGTGGTCTTCACCCAGCGGTTCAAAGGCTACCTCGTATGTCACTAGAGGGTATTCCAAAAGTACCATAGGTCCGATGGTCCTACGTACGTCTGTCTATAGGTTTGTAGAGTGTACGTTCGGTAATCCCCACTGTATGTCTGCACTATAAATAGCAGCTTCTGTCTGTCAGACTTAGCGTACGTCTGCCTAAAAGTTCAAATTATCCCTCTAGTATCCTTAGTGACCCAAAGCCCAAATTAACTCCCCTAACTAAGTTACTTATGCCTAGTTAATCATTTGCATCACTACAAAAGGCTACCAGGGACTTGTTACAGTGCACAAACCCACTATTTGGCTCATTGTTACAAGGCAATCAATTTGTTAGGTACAAGATGGGCAAGATAAAACTGAGGCCTTGAGCGCAATGATGCCAAAAATGCCCATTGTGGTGGTTGACAACTTCATCTTCCAGATAAGGCCATTTTCACACGATGGAGATTAAGCTCGAGCCGAGTCAAGCCACTTGAGTGCTCAACTCGGCTTGACATTGCCCTTTTAGCTATCTCAAGTTGGATCCCAAGCCGCCATATCTTCCCCACGAGCCAAGTTTGAGCAAGGCTTTCTCAACTCAGCTTGAGCTCGAGATCGATTCAATTATATGCCCTCTAAAACGAGTTGAGTCGATTTTGCCAAAACTCGACTCGGCTCGGCTCGTTTGCAGGCCTACCCACAGTTGAGAAACTTTCCAAAATCACTACCATATTTAGCAATTTATTATAATTGCAAGTACCTAAATATCACTGTTTGTTCAGGGACTTCACAACAACCAAACATGAATTATAGTTAAAAAAAATAAAAAAAAAATAAAAAAACCTCAATAAAAATGGCCAAGTGGATGCTTTTACAAAATTACACAAAACGGACCTAAACATTGGGGGAAAAAAGGCCAGTGAAAGGAAATTGATGCCACTAACCTTGGTTGATGATCTAGTCTGGGGAGATGGTTTGACTATTTGTGTCTAGCCCTCGTGCTGTATACTACAAAATGAGGTAGTGCTCTTGAAATTGAGAGTGATCGAGAGAGACAAACACTGTTTTGCAAGATGAAAACTCACCAATGGCACAAAGGTTTGAAATGGAACACTCTGCACTTGCCGATGCAGAAGGAAGTGGTAGATATCATTGCAAAGATGTTGTGGAAGCCACAGAGGGATGTCCACAATGCACAGATTTTTGGCTGAAAATAGAGGGCAACAATTCTGTGTTGGGGAATAATTTTGTCATTAATATTGGAGGAAAATAAATTGGGAGTTGGGAGTTAGAGGTTGGGGATTAGGGTGGTGGATTAACTGGGGGATAGGACATCGTGGATTAGCATAAGGGGGAAGAAGCTTTGTTTGATGGGGAAGAAGCAGTGTTTTGGTGGGTTTAGATTGGGGTTGGTGGTGAGGTTAATGTTAATCTATGCTGGGGGCGGGTTGCAGTTGAGAATTTCTAATGGGTGGGTTCACTAGCTTGGGTAGGGTTTGAGACTCTGCTACATTTGAGAAACAAGAGCGATTCCCACACGACATGTTTTAGGTGATGTTTAGTTTCAAATTCAAGGAAAAAGTGATAAACACAGCAATTAAATCTTCGTAGCCAAACTTTCCTTATTTCTCAACCTTGGGAATTGTTGCCTATAGCTAGCAACTTGCCATAAGTCACAGCAACTATAATGCCAGTCCTTTTCTAGCTCAGTTCAATCTCTTGGCAAATAAAGTTCTTGTTCTTCATAACTCTTGCACTTTGCCTTTCTTTCTTATTCAAAACCATTTACTAACTTAGGCATTGGAAGTGTTGTTATTTGGCATACAAGGACAGCCGGCTTGCTTACCCTTTGTCTATTTTGCTATAGTGATGTAATACTCCAAAAATAAATTAGGGTTAAGTACATTTTAGTTATGATTATAGGGTTGGTTCTTATTTGGTAAGAGTAAGACATTGGACTTTTAAAAAAAATTAATGTTGCACCAAATGTTCAACAGAGGTATCAAATGTTCAATGACTAGAATACTGAAAAATTAGCTTATACATGGTAACCAATGAGTATGGGATCAATTACGGTGTGAAGTATAAGGAATAATTCCTAAATGACAAGAAAGCATTGGAAATATCGTCTTAAAAGGGAAATTCTAGATATTAAAAATCTCAAGAAGACACTCAAAATGTTGGAATGGATACCATGATGTTGGTTTCAGAAAGAGCTTTCCAGAATGGGGTTGTACACGCAATTTCAAGACTGGTAGCAAAAGTTATGCCTATTAGACTAAACACTATGCAATTGGTCAAATTGTTGAAAAAGTTAATTATGAGTGTTCATTGGGAAGTACCGAACAATCGGTGAATAGTACTGAAAGTTCAACAGGAAGCACACCACCAAACGTTCATTGACAATGTGTTAAGAAGGTACATAAAAAGATTTTCAGGTTTAAGTCCAAAAGTATATCGAACATTCGTTAGGGGACCACCCAAACGTTCACTGACTAGTTTTTGGACAGCTAGATATTGACCAAACGTCGGACAAAAGCTATGCATAGTACCTGAACGTTTGCTCATAAGTACCAAACATTCGTTGACCTGTAGAACTGTCACAACAGTGCCCACAACTTTTTCAGCTCTATAAATTCCCCTCCCCACTCAATTCTTAAGCCTTATTCATCCCATGTTGCCATTTAGAACCTCTGCTTGAGTGATTTTGTGAGTTGTAAGAGTTCTTAAAGGAGACAGAGATTTCTTGGAGGTTTTGCTTCAAGGAGGTAATCATCTAAGCCTATCTTGTTCCTTAGTTGCTATGTTATTTAGGTGTTTTTCATAGTTAGCTTAGTTGGTAGTTTTGAGCTTCTAGTTAGGTTTTTGCCATTAATCTTGGCTTAAGCTTGGGTTAGTGTTTCATTCTTGTTGGATGTATTATATTTTGCACGGAGATGTTATTTTAGGCTAGGAATATATTAGGAACCTTGTTGTGCCTTTAGAACCTTCTTAAGAGAGATTAGAATGTGGTTTCGTTTGAAATGAGTTTTTTGCCCAGTAGAGAACATTCGCTTATTTCTGGCTGAACGTTCAGCTTTGAGCTCAAACATTAGCTCTGTTTGGTAGAACGTTGGCTAGCCTAACATGAACTCTTTCTAGGACTCATTATAGCTATGGTTTAGAACTAATTATAGGTCTTTTCTCAGTATTTAAGATTGTGGAGGCTCAAGATGAGTTTATGGAAGAGCCTTACGACTTGGGTGAGTACAAACTCACATGAATACTTGTTGTTACTTTTCCTGCATTACACGATTATTTTATTTATATATAGCTTTCATGGAATACATTTTGGATTACCATGAACTCCATTTTGTGGAAACATGTAATGATTAACAAGGTAATAAAATCATGAGACTCGTAAAAACATGCATGTAAAAAATGAATAAGATTAATTTCATCATATGACATAATACACTGATAAATACGGGATAACGGCCATAAGCTTACTATATAGGTTAACTCTATAGTCAAGTGTGTGTGTTTATATGCTTCTTTGATCCAATGGTTATTCGTAACCAGTGTAGCCATGTTTGATTAGTTGGTAACTACACGACGTACATCATTAGTAGCGTGGGTCACCCAATGTCAGACTTGGTTGGGGTGCTAGTGATGGACGGTAGCATACAATATTTGGGAAACCGGTATTGTATTATAGGTCTCTCAAGACAGCGCCAACTTTGCCCAAAAAATGTAATATTTCGGGTATACCATATAGTTTGAACTATGAAATGATTCTCACATTACAACATATAGTATATCTATATTTCATCCATGATAAACTGTCACCTCATAATGGTGCATGTGATTTATAAACAATTGAATTAATCACTTAATAATGGGTACGTTATGTGCATTTATATTTACTAAGTCATGGGACTTATCCTTGCATATTTTTTTTTTCCCATACTTATATCTATGTTGTTTTAGATAGTTTAGTAAAAGATGGATACCTCAAAACATTCGGTTATTGTGGAGGACTTGATCTGGATGACGCTTGAAAATTTATTGCAAGATTAGGAGGTTGCTCATGGTAACTAGTACTTTGGGTAATGCTGTAAACTTAAAGAGTTTTAATTCACGCTTGTATATTAAGGTATAGTGTGATTTTAGCTACTGTGATTATTCTTGGTAGATGCTCTGGTTATAATGATTAATGTTGATAGAATCTTAATGTTTCTGCTGCTTAGTATCCTATTTTTAAGGAGTAGAGATCCATGAATCCCGTTCTTTGCAAGATAAGGTTAGGAGATGAACCGTAAAGTTAATTACCAGTTAATTAATTTTTGAGGCATTACAAGTGAGCAGCAACCACACCTTGAAATAACAAGGGAGCACATGGAAAGCTATGTTGAACATCCCATAAACATGGCTCCAAATCCTCTTTAGTCCAAAAGGATTAGACAATATACAGTTCACAACTTGGATTTCTTTAAAGAAATTCAAGGGCAAAAAGGAGACACATTGATCTCCCAATACAAAAAATAAATAAATAATTTTTTTTTTTTTTAAATGAACCTTGTAGACATTAAGCTCCAAAAACAAGACACATTAAGATGAAAAACTTGAGGAATAGGAGAAGACAAACAAAGAAAAAGGAAACAAAAAGAAAGATACATGCAACTTCAAAGGAATAGGAAAAAAATAAAACTTTGAAGAAAATGAAAAATGTTTTTTTCATTCTCACTTAAGGTAACCTTTAAGTTCTTCTTTACTTTTTTTTCTACTATACTTATTGAGACTTTCTTTTGAGTTGTTTCATTTGTCTTTATTGATTCTTTTCTTTTCTTCTTTTTCTTATTTTATTTTATTTTATTTTATTTTTATTTTATTTTTAATTTGTGTTTATTGGTTCTTTTTCTACTAGTATAAAGATAGCTATTGAGATTGATATAGTTAGAGAATTAGGCACTCTATCTTCATCCATCGAGTATTTTGAATTCCATTAGTATTTTGAGTTGCAATTAGATAATTAGGCATTTGACTAGAGAAAAAGAGTTTGAGCTGTATAGTAATTCTTTTAAATATTTCTTTATGTCCTAACATTATTCTTAGTTGTTGATGCAGATATTAGAAAATTCATACTTAATATATACAAAAAGTCAAATAGCAAATAAATGATTATATTAATACATTCGGTTTGAACTATGACATGATTCTCACATTACAGCATATAGTATATCTATATGGCATCTATGATAAACTGTCATCTAATAATGTTGCATGTGCTTTATAAACAATTTAGTTCACCATTTAATAAAAGGTACACCATGCGCATTTATACTCAATAAGTCGTTGGACTTACCCTTGTATTCTTTTCTTTTTCCTATACGTATATATGTGTTGAATTATAAAGTTTAATAAAAGATGGATACCGCGAAGCAACCGGTTATTGTTGAAGACTTGATCCCGGTGATACTTGAAGACTTATTACGAGATTAGGTGATTGCTCATGGTAACTAGTACTTTTGGGTAATGCTATAGAATTTAGATTTTTGATGCATACTTGTATATTAAGGCATGACATGAATCCCAGTTTTAATCATGACAGTTATCCATGGATGCAATATAGATATAGTACATGCATATAATCATAAGTAATAGTAATAGTTTAACAGTATGGTCTACCCATGATATTACTACTCTTAGCATGGTTGGCACTATCCTGAGAGACTTGTAATACAACACCGATACTTTAGATATTGTACGCTATCGTCCACACACTAGCAGCCCGACTGAGTCTAACCTCGGGTCACCCACGCAACTAATGATTTAGGTCTTGTAGTGAATGCTGGTCATGAAACCACCATTGGATCCACATCCTATATATCACACATACATTTGACCATAGCATTAACATGTATAGTAAGCCCATGACTGTTATGCCATATGTACTGGTATTCCATGTCATACAATACAATTTAACTTGTGCGTATGCATGCTTTTACAAGTCTCAATGTCATTATCTTATTAAGTAGCACATTTTCACAAATGATAGAGTTCATGTGCAACAAGGTGTATATCATGAGAGTTGTAGATATGTATGTTTTGGTACACAAAATAGTTGTGCAACATGGGAAAGTAAATGACTAGCATTATGTGAGTTAAAACTCATATGGGTCGAAAAGATTTTTCAAGTATTGTTCTACATTGTTAAGAAATATAATTTGGAACAAGATTGAACAAAGACATGGAAAGAGAATGAATTCTTATATATTATTCTGCATCTTTGAGCTATGTTTTATAGTACAGAAAGGGGACAAAATCCCATAAACTATGGACTAAGAAAAGGAAAATACAATTCAAATATAAAAGCTAATAATGATGTACATGTGTGCTTCTATATACATGGAAACTAATTAAGAGGAACAAATTGTAGATAATCAAGGGGAATCAAATCATATCTCAATACTCCCCCTTAAGTTGGTGCATAAAGCTTCTTAATGCCCAGCTTGCTAAGGAAACTAAGGAAGTTGTCACGGCCCAAAGCTTTAGTGAAAATATCAACAAGTTGATGGCTAGTAGGGACGTGAGCTGTGGAGATGATCTTAGTATAGAGTTTTTCATGGACAAGGTGGCAATCAATGTCAATATGCTTTGTTTGTTCATGAAAAACAAGGTTGGCAGAAGGGCTGCTTGATTGTCACAAAAGAGCTTCATGGGTTGAGAATGAGGAACCTTGAGTGATTGAAGAAGCATCTTGAGCCAAAGGAGTTCACAAGTGGTTGCTGCCACAACTCGATATTCAGCTTCAGTGGAAGAGCAGGAAATAATGTTTTGCTACTTAGTTTTCCATGAGAGAGGACTATTGCCGAGTGTAGTAAAATAACCAATGTTAGATCGATGAGTGATAGGGCAACTTGCCCAATCTAAATCTGAATAACCATAAACTTGGAAGTCACAATCAGTAAGGAAAAAAATACCTTTGCCAGGGGATGATTTGATATAGTGGAGAACTCTGATGGCAACATCGTAGTGTGGCTGGTGGGGTTCCTGCATAAATTGACTCAAAATGTTGACAGAATACACAATGTTAGGCCTAGTGATAATGAGATAAATCAAACGGCCCACAAGATGTTAATAAGTGTTGGGATCAAGTAAGAGAATACCTTCTTCATTTGTAAGCTTGAGGTTTTGCTCCATGGAAAAGGTAGTTGGACGAGCACCAAGATGACCATTATCACTGAGAATGTCTAGAGCATATTTTTGTTGATTGAGAAAGATACCAGTTGGTGATCGAGCAACTTCGAGGCCCAAAATATATTTTAAAGTGCCAAGATCTTTGATGCGAAACTTTTGAGCTAAGAAGTCTTTGAGTTTGCCAATGCAATCTAGATTATTACTAGCCACCAAGATGTCATCAACATAGACAAGAACTATTGTGAAAGAAGTGCCTTGTGATTTAGTGAATAGAGAGTGGTTAGCTGGAGATTGTTGAAACCAACAACAATAAGAATTGAAGAAAATTTGGAAAACCAATTGCGAGAGGCTTGTTTAAGTTTGTAAAGTAATTTGTTGAGATGACAAACTCGATTCTCCCCCTTCTTGCAAAAACTAGGTGGAAGGGTCATGTAGATCTCTTCATCAAGGTCTCCATGTAGGAAAGCATTATGAACATCCAGCTGATGGAGAGACCAATGACGAGCGACAACGACGACAAGGACACAATGAATGGTGAGAAGCTTGGCAACAGGTGCAAAGGTATCATGGTAATTGAGCCCTTCAATTTGAGTGTAGCCTTTAACCACAAGGTGGGCATTGTACCTTTCAATGGTGACATCTGCTTGAAGCTTAGTCTTGAAGACCCATTTACAGCCGATGGTAAGGCTTTAAGTGTCCAAGTGCGATTGGCCTCTAAGGCTTGAATTTCATAAGCCATGGCATCCCGCCAGTGTGATGTTAGACCGCTTGAGCATAATTGATGGGATCTTTATGGTGAGACAAAGCAGATAAAAAAGCCAAGTGTTTGGGGGGGTGAAAACAATCATATGAAAGTAAATGAGACAGAGAATGGACTATACCTACCGAATGCTGATGAGGGGACGTCGTGATGGACTTGTTAGGTAGAGGTAAACAAATAAAATCCTTTAAAAAGGTAGGTCGAGAGATGGTGTGTGTAGGCCAAATGGTGATGGGTGGTGGTGAGGGTGAAGGTGCAGGAGGTGTAGGAGGACGAGATGAGTCACTTGGGTTAGCGGGACTAGGGGCAAAAATTGATGTTAAAGTGGTTGGAGTAGATGGGTTAGGCATAGGGAGAGAAAGATCCATAGAGGGTAAAGGGATAACAAGTGCATTTGGAGAAGGAGAATGATGTTGAAATGGGAAAACATTCTCAACAAAAGTTACATCTCGAGATATAAAGATTTTCTTTGTAGTTAGATCATATGCTTGGTATGCTTTATGACCAAACAGATAACCAAGGAAGATACATTTGGAGGCACGGGGTGAGAATTTGTCACGAGATGAACGAAGAGTTTGGGCATAACAAAGGCAGCCAAACACTCGAAGATTCTGATATTCGGGAGGGGTATTGAAAAGGAGTTCATGGGGGGATTTGATTTCAAGGCTAGGGGAGGTGATTCTATTGATGAGATATGTGGCAATCAAAATACACTCAACCCAAAAGGAGACGGGAAGATGGGTTAGGAAGCGTAAACACCATGCAATGTTAAGTAGGTGTTGATGCTTACACTCTACAACTCCATTTTGTTGAGGTGTTTCCACATAAGTGCGCTCATGAATGATGCCTTCATTGTCGAAAAATTGTTGGATGCGGTGTGATAGAAATTCTTGCCCATTGTTAGTTCGGATGTGTCTAATTGGGCAGGAAAATTGATTTTTAATGAGAAGGCAAAAATGCTTTAAGCAAGAATAAGTTTCAGATTTGAAACGCATTAGATATACCCAAGTGTTGCATAAATAGTCATCAACAATAGTAAAAGAATAATAGGCACTTGCGTGTGAAGGAGTATGATAACCTCCCCAAATGTCACAATATATTCGAGAAAAAATGATAATACTTTTATTATGATTCAATGAGAAAGAGACGAGTATGTTTAGCCTGTTGGCATACATCGCAGTGAGAACAAGAATTAGGAATGAAAATAAATTTATTCATGCTGGATGGAGATGGATGTCCAAGACGTTGGTGCCACAAAGAGAAGTCAAGATTTTGTTGGGAATGCATAGCAAATGGAATTGTAGAGGAAAATGGTGGTGCAGATGCCTTGTAGTAGTATAGTCCATCACGAAGTTCACCTATTCCAATTAGCTTCCTCATGGATAGGTTCTAGAAGACACAAAAGGAGAAGAAAAAAAATAGCAAAACAGTTTAGAGCACAAGTGACTTTACTAATAGAAAGGAAATTAAACTTAAAATCAATGATGTATAGAACATTGGCTATAGTGACAGTGGGGGATAATTTGACAGAGCCAATGTTAGTGATAGGAATGACTTCACCTGTTGGAAGTTTAATGGGGTTAGCATTGCAGACTTCATGAGAAGTCTTGAGGATGGAAGGAATAGAGGTCATGTGATCGGATGCTCCATTATCAATGACCCAATCAAAGGAATTTGAAGGTGGAATTAAATTACAAAAGTGAGATGGGATATTACCAGCAAGGTTGGCTGAAGGAGTGGGCGAGAGAAGATCCATCGATTGGCGGTATTGTTCATTAGAGAGACCTGGTATCGAACTTTCATTGGTGTGAGATGTTCCTGGATTTGTAGAGACATGATGAGCAACATAATGAGAGGATCCTTTTGCTGGACCGAACTTCTGATTGCTGTGAGAATGATCTGAATTGGGTAGATACCCTATGAGCTTATAGCAGACATCTTTTTAATGTCCAAGGGCTCCACAATGATCACATTTTGGCTTACCATGTCCTTTGCCTCATGATTCATTTGGATGAGATTGTAAGAAGGTTTGATTTGCTGCCATGGCTATAGAATCAGAGTTGGATGTAGGGAGGTGGAGCAACCTCTGTTTTTCTTCTTGATGGATAATGGAATAAACTTTGCCAAAGTTGGGAAGAGGATCCATGGCAAGAATCTGACTGCAGATGGAAGCATATGATTCATTCAATCCTATAAGGAATTGAAAGACACGTTCAATTTCTTGCATTTGGTTGAGTTCTTGCAAGGCACCACAAGAGCATTCTGGGATGGTTGTGAGTGTATTTAACTCATCCCAATATGATTTGATAATGTTATAATAGGCAAAAATTGACATATGGTCTTGGCTTAAGGTAGATATATCTCTTTTTAACTTAAAGATTCGGGGATCATTACCTTGAGAGAAACGTTCTTCTAAGTCGATCCATACCTCTTAAGGATTGTTGCAGTAGATGACATTGTTGAGAAGCGATTTATCAATGGAGTTAAGGATCCATGACAACACTATATCATTACATCTTTCCCATATATGAAGGTTTGTGGAGTTGGCTGGTGGTCGAGTAAGAGATCCGTCTACAAAGCCAAATTTGTTTTTGGCGTTCAAGGCCATTTTCATGGCTCACTTCCAGGTGATGTAGTTGTCACCGGTGAGAGAAGTAGAACCCAAAACAGCTTCTGGATGATCGGCAAAATGGAGATAATATGGAAGGGATTGAGGAGAAACATCACTGGTTGTTGTGTGAGGTGTTTCATTGTTCAAGGGTGTATTACCCTCCACATTTGTGTGTAACTTGAACATGTTGATGGAGAAAAAAATGGAAATTAGAAATGCTCTGATACCATGTTAAGAAATATAATTTGGAACAAGATTGAACAAACAAAGACATGGAAAGAGAATGAATTCTCATATATTATTCTGCATCTTTGAGCTATGTTTTATAGTACAGCAAGGGGACAAAATCCCATAAACTATGGACTAAGAAAAGGAAAATACAATTCAAATATAAAAGCTAATAATGACGTACAGATGCGCTTCTATATACATGGAAACTAATTAAGAGGAACAATTTGTAGATAATCAAGGGGAATCAAATCAAATCTCAATACACAAGGTCTAGGTTCTCCAAATCTTGGAAAACCTACCATTAGTCCTAAATTCAACTAAAA
Source organism: Carpinus viminea (assembly GCA_013348765.1). Classification (NCBI taxonomy): domain Eukaryota; kingdom Viridiplantae; phylum Streptophyta; class Magnoliopsida; order Fagales; family Betulaceae; genus Carpinus; species Carpinus viminea. The sequence goes on along the minus strand of CP054673.1, from coordinate 15,813,377 downwards.
CGAACCTAGAATATGAAAAAAAAAAAAAAAAAAGGCTATCTGATACTTGGTCAAAATGGCATTCCTTGGAACGCTTTTGGCCATACATCCGGGCTCGAGGCCATATGCCCTCCTAGAAAGTTTCAAGTAAAACCTCATTTGTTTCAACGTCCTCCTATCCTTCAAACCGGTTTTCTAAGGTTGCCAAAAGGTTCCTAGGACCTCCTATCTCAAAGTGGTACCTCCATCCATGCACAAGAAAAATCCATTGACAAAGACAAAATACTAAATCAGCTCAAATAAAGGCTAAAGAGAAATGACATAACTAGAAACTCAAAACTATGAGTAAGCTATCTATGAAAAGCATTTAAATAGCATAACGACTAAGGAACAATCTAAGCTTAAGGGTATTATCTCCTCGAAGTGAAAACCTTCACGAATCACTTCTCCATCACCAAGAGCTCACAAAACACTCACAAAGGGTAATTCAGAGAGCCTGAGGGCGGAAATGAAGCTTAATGGTCACAGAGAAGAGGGTATTTATAGGTGAGAAAAGTAGAGTACGTATGGTACTATTTACCCCATGGTCTGAAGTTTGCATTGTACATTTGGGTATTATCCAAGGGTTATCCAAAGAGCAAAGTACATACAGTTATCCCCCTGTTGTGCCAAATACTACCTAAATTAATAGATAATATTTGATATGTTTTAACTTGCAAGCAAATACGAGATCATTCCCATGAGGATTGTTGGATTTTGTTTTAAATTGATTTTATAAATTAACATGCCAAATTTATCACGAAATTGATATTGTGAAAAGAAATAAAGATAAATTAAAAGGTAGGGCTTTGATATCCACCACTAATCATATTCAAATAATATATCAATATGTCAATGCTCCAATTATATTATGAATACTTAATGTTTGCCAACCTAAAGGTATATGTGTCTACTCCTTAAGTTATTGATTTCCCTAAGCAACGAATTATGCAAAGGTGTCTACTCTAATTCTTTTTTTTTTTTTTTTTTCCTTAAAGGATTTAACATGGGTGTCTACTAAGTTGTTCTTTAAGAAAGCATAAATCTATAAAAATCGACAAACACATAAGGCCTATGGCATGGGTGTCTACTCTTGGTTCCCCATGTTGATTACCCCAAAAACCCGTGGCGAGGTTCTTTTGTTACTCTATTAAGCTCAGGACTCGGTCATCCAAATTGACTTAAATAACTAATCCATACCACATGCATATGTTGATCACTCACACACATATGAGAAATTTAATTAAGCAGGAAATAATCAAGTTAAACAACACAATATGATTATCACAAAGGCGCCAATATTGAAATATTAAATAAACATAATTGGGGTTTTAATCTAGCCCTATGAAATTATTTAGTTAGATATAATTAAAATAAACTAAAAAGAAAAGAAAAAAGAAAGAACCGAAAACTGCTCTTAGAAATAACCTTCAATTCCTCTCCCCAAGATTGTATGGAAATCCTCTTCTAAGAGGCTTAGAGGTCTATTTATATATTTCCAAGGAAGAATCTAGAGACCCTAAAAACCCTAGAAAATTCGTAGGTTTTAGTCTCAGTACAACTAGGATAGAGAAAACCTAAGTCCAAATCGGAATAGGATTCGTCCAGAATTGCGTTCCTATATTACAGGATAATTTTGGCATAGCGACAGTCCGAATTAGGAAAATGTTATTTCACAGTGATTTATAGCCATTTGAGTTATCTTTCCAATGCCACTGGAATCACCTCAATCCGATATTTGAGCTGAATGTTATGATCAAAATATTGAGACATGTGCAGAATCCAAATTTGAATCCAATCCGATTTTGATCCCAATTAGAGAAATTCCAATTTAATTCCTTCCTTTATTTGGTTAAACTTGACCATATCTTTTTGGTCTTCCAAATTTGCCCTTTAAGCTTGGAACTTTTCCAGAAACGCTTCCTTTTCTTCCATGACTTACAAAAACACAAAAGCACAAAAAGAAAATAAAATGGAACAAAATAACAAAAACTAAAAAATTAACAAATGTAAATTAAAGGCTAAAATATAAATATTTTGGCACTTATCAACCCTTGCATATGGCCTCACTAAAAGCAAGAGTGTACGTACAGTATTATTGGGGGATACGTACGGTCAGAAAGTCTGAAATCCCAAAATGCCCTTGTCAACTGTTCATAGTGATTCAAAATTCAAATTAACCCTCTAACTAAGCTACCTAATCTTAGTTAATTATTTTGGTCATTATAGTTTCCCCGGCATAGCGGCCGGCAGACCCTTTGACGCTCTTATTATTTTGCAGCCATTAGGAAGCCTCACAAGCGTATTCCAAATCTAGCACGCGCACACCTCGACAAACGTGTAGCTCACGCCATACCGGAAACAGTTAGGTAGAAATTTGCTCTAATATGTCTCATATGGGTTTCGTAAGAGATTCATAAGGATTTAAGTAGGCTTTCAATCCAATATGAGAGGAAGGATTGATACTTTAGGATTTAACAAATTATGTACAAACTAATTAAGATATAAACTGATTTTATGGTTATTGGAGAGCAAGCAAAGAAGTAATGCTAGAAGTCACTCTTGTATCTTTATTGTGTCACTCTAAAAATGATGTGGCTTCTAAAATCACTATTAGGCTTGTGATTGATCATTATTGAATCAAATGATAATTTTGAAAGTCACCTCATTCATGGAGTGATATAAAAGGGACACAAGAGTGACTTCTTGAATTACTCCAAGCAAAGGGGTGGGGGACAACTTCGAAGTCTAATCCTAGAGGATGGAAATGAAGATGGAGAATTGTGATACGTTGGTTGATGTACAAATTTATTGTACTCGCAAGTGCACAAATTGTTTGCAATATAATGGTTTTGCCAGTGCGAGCTCGAACCCACAGGGAGTTGCGTTTTTGAAAGCAAAATAAACCCTAAACTAATTCTATTCTAATCTAGTTCATAGCTTTGGAATGATGATTGTTTAGATGACACAAAAACGTAAAAATTAATTAAAAGAAATTGATATGTTGACGAAACACTAGGGTTTCAGAATCCACACTCACTCATTCTTAACGATCTAGTTTACTGATCTCAGATATTCCCCAAAGTTCTCACATATAAATCTTAGGTTTGTTTCACTTTTTACTTTACAAATTAATTAAAACATTCCTTGTATCCATTCTTTACCAAAATCATAATAGAAATCCAATAATCAATTAAATCATTTGTTGTATCCGTAAATCACAGACAAATATCCAGTCTATATTGAAACATCTATTATATCCAGAAAATAAATCACAAGAAATATCCAATCTTTTAATCAAGAAACCAAGCAATTAATTGTATCGAATCATTATAAATCATCTATTGTATCCTTAAATCACAATAGATATCCACAATACATTCAATCCACTTAATTGAAAAGTAAAACAATAAACAATTAAAACATTCAATTGGGAAATCTAAAATACAGGAAACTAGATCGATAATCATAAGTGAGGTTTCATCTTCAACCTTAGTTGAAGATTTAGCCTCTCATGATATTGAAAGACAAAATGTTCTTCATTGAAATCATAATAAAATGAGTACTTACAAGTAATGAAACCCAAGATTGAAGTCTAAAAACTAGAAACCCTAGAACTCTTCTTTCTCCTCTCTAATTTCGTAATTGCAGCCTCCTAAACTAGTTTGATAAATATGTATTTATAGGGCTAAGACTAGGGTTTACAATTTAATAAAACGTTGAAATTGCGAAATTGTCGAGCGTGCGATCGATCGCATAAGGGTGCGATCGATCGCACTCGTGCATAAACTTTTGTCTGATGCGTCGCAAGGGCGCTTGATTGTGGTTGCCTTGCATTCGATCGCAGATGGTCTGCGATCGATCGCTCCACCGGGGGCTTGCCTTTTTCATCCACAATATGCACTTCCGCTCAAAACCTACAATTTTCCCTTAGCAACCTATAAACACTCAAAACACAAAACTAAACCAAAACATCAGATAATAACACAGCTAAAAGATTAACAATAGTAAATTAAGGGGTCCAAATGTGCAACATTTGACACACATCAAACACCCCCAAACTTAACTTTTGCTAGTCTCTTAGCAAAACAACACTAAAATAACATGAAAGCAGTAAACATAAATCCTCTATCGCGGGATAGACGATTGCATTTAGCATATGCAACAAGCCTTTTAAACCCTTAGGCCTCCCTAGTGGACGAGTGAAGTCTCGTGAGGGTTTACAGGAATGACACCCACAAACATTTCAGCACAATGTTGCATGCAAGAGAGGATTTTCACAAAGACCATGGTTCTTATGAATGAGTAAGCTTAAAAAGACAAACAACCTCATCACCATCAAAGGGCATCCAAGAACAAATAACTCATAAATGGACAATTGAGATAGCATATGTTCTTGAAACGTGCAAAGTGAAATCAACATGTAATAATGAAGTTTTCAGTTTAAACTTAAACCAAATTCCACAAAATTCGTAAGAATCCCAAATGAATGAAAAAAAACCAAGGCAAGATATGCATTTACTTTCTCTCCTTTACAGGCTCTGCAATGTATAACTCCATTAAGCTTTCAAATTGACCCATGTAACAAGTGTTAGGCCAATGACTCCCAAGCCAAATGGCTTTAGGGCACTAGATGTAGAACATCCCTAAGGGCTTACTAACTCGAGTCAAAAAGGCTACGAAGCCATACTAACCATACCATCAATCAACTTTAAATTTCACACCTTTTGACGCGAACACTCAATGCTTAATGAGGCAAAAGGTTCGGTTACTTAGTGAAAAACTCAAAATGATCTTCTTCTTCTGCTTCTTCTTCTTCTTCTTCTTCATTCTCTTTTTTTTTTTCTTTTTTTTTTAATTTTTTTATTATCTTGCAAGCCAAGGTTAATCATCAACAGGTCATCCAACAAATCTCAAAAGGAAAAGATTTAAGCTCAAACATCATACCTGAAGACATGCTAATGTGCTCATAAAATTTAATTTAAAACAAGTGAAATCTCAATTATCCAAAATGAGTCAAAAGACTCAGACACCTACGACATAATAAAGAGTTCAACCCTTTAAGCAAACCAATGACATGTAAACCATAATACATTAAAAACTCAAACTTGACAACAACATTGCACATTTTAAAAAACAATTAAAACTTAGAATCGTGGAAAAAAACAATTAAAAACTAAAATAACAAAATAAACTCAAAATGGACAACGGTTTTCCATACCCCAAACTTAAATCACACAATGTCCTCAATGTGGGTCAAGATACAATACCAAGAGGTGAAGATAATCAAGTGGGTTGAGAAGAGTCCTCCCCAAATGTACTTGTGATAACACTTGTCCTGAAAAATGAAAAAAAATGACAATTACCACAAAAACTAAGAATAACTAAAAGGAATAAAAGGATAGAGGGTGCCTCCCATGAGCGCTTAAGTTTATAGTCTTCAGACTTTTCACAAATGGACGATCAGCTTGATGAGTCGGGTCTTCCAAAGGCAATTCAATCTCGGAATCTCAGTTCTAGGAATGGCTTCCACTGTCCATTGACTTTTTGAGTATTTTCGCTCTTTAGATCCTCGATCTCGATGGCTCCATGAGTAGAAACTGCACGCACTTTGAATGGTCCTGTCCATCGGGACTTTAGCTTCCCTGGAAACAAATGTAGGCGTGAGTTGTAAAGAAGGACTTTCTGACCAACTTCAAAGGATCTTCTCAATATGTTTTGATCATGAGTCTTCTTCATCTTCGCTTTGTATTGCTTGGCACTGTTGTAGGCATCATTCCTCAATTCTTCTAATTCATCCATCTGGAGTTTCCTCTGATCCCCAGCCTTGGTGATATTGAAGTTTAGCTGCTTGATGGCCCAATATGCTCGATGCTCCAATTCTACAGGAAGATGACACGCCTTGCCATACACCAATCGGTAAGGAGACATGCCAATTGGAGTCTTGAATGCTGTCCGGTATGCCCACAAAGCATCATTGAGTCGTAGAGACCAGTCTTTCCTCGTTGGGTTCACCGTTTTCTCTAATATCCTCTTGATTTCTCCATTGGATATCTCAACCTGCCCACTTGTCTGAGGATGATAGGGCGTTGCAACTTTGTGAGTGATCCCATAGTTCTTCATTAGTTGCTCGAAAAATTGGTTGCAGAAATGCTTCCCCCCATCACTGATGATGGCACGTGGTGTCCCAAAACGTGCAAACACATTTTCTTTTAAAAATTGAAGCACAACTCGATGATCATTCGTCTTGCAAGCAATGGCCTCCATCCACTTGGAAACATAATCAACAGCCACTAGGATGAAAAGTTACCCATAAGAGTTAGGGAAGGGTCCCATGAAGTCGATGCCCCACACATCAAAGAGCTCCACAATAAGGATTGGGTTCAACGGCATCATATTTCTTCTTCCTATGCTCCCTAACTTCTGACACCTCTCATAGGCTGAACAGTAAACATGTGCATCACGAAAGATGGAGGGCTAATAGAATCCACTCTGAAGAATCTTCGCAGCAGTTTTTTTTAGAACTGAAGTGTCCTCCACATGCATGATCATGGCGTAACGAGAGGATCTTCGGTATTCATTCTCCGGAATGCATCTCCGTATAATCTGATCTCGGGTAGTATTTAAATAGATACGGGTCATCCCAAAAGAGTATTTCACCCCGTACCAAGAATTTTGACTGTCTTTGCTTGGTCCAATGTGAGGGTATCCGGCGGTGACAAGGTAGTTCACAATATCTGAACCAAGGTGCTGGATTTGAGAAATGTGCATAAGTTGTTCATCGTGGAATGTCTCAACAATCGCACAACATCTTCATTGAAGTTCACAACCAACTGGATAAATGGTCACTACCACATTTTCGTAACCCTTTTATCCGGATCTCAATATCAAATTTGTAGCAAGAATCCACCGGATGAGACGAGATTTGCATCTTTCTTAGACAAAAGGTACTTAAGAGCAAAGATAATCTGAGTAGACCACGACCTTAGATCCTAGCAAGTAGGATCTAAACTTATCTAGAGCAAACACAACAGCCAACAATTCCTTTTCGGTGGTTGAGTAGTTTAATTGTGCATCATTCGAGGTCTTTGGCATAGTATATGACATGAGGAAGCTTCTCCTCTACGCTAACACGGCTCCCACAAAGATAATCGAAGCATCACACATTATCTCAAATGGCAATTTCCCCAATTAGGTGGTTGGATGATTGGTGTAGAGGTCAATGTCTTTTTCAGAATCTCGAAGGCTATCTGGCACTTGTCATTGAAATCAAATGGAACATCTTTAGCAAGTAGATTGTGATCAGTGTCAAATATTGTATATTTAACCCCCCTTAACTTGTGTTTGTTAAGCTCTTAGCTTTGTTAATTTCTAATATTTTGGTTAGTTTTGGTGTTTTAGTGTTTTGCAAGTTGTTAAGTTGCATTTGGGGTTAATGCCATCAAATCTAGGGCTTAAAACAGTTCGGGGAGCTTTGGCGGCAAAATTGAGTCGAGCGATGATTCGCACCCGACGACTTCCACTAAAATGGCCATATCTTGAGTTGTATGACTCCGATTGGGGTGATCTTGGTGCCTTTGGAAAGCTATCTCGAAGATTTACAAAATCACATTTCACAAGTTTTATCCAATTCTGAAGCATTTGCGCTCAAACGCACATTTTGCGTTCGAACGCAGATATGCCCATCTTATGCATAATTTGTTGCACGAGTGCGTTCAAACGCACTTAACTGACCTGGCAACGTTGAAACCCTAAAAATTAGCCTATAAATACCCCATTTTCTTTTGTAAACGAACCAAGACGCTTGGGAGACGATTTGAGGCGCCCTTAGTGGCCCAAAACCCCAATGTTCTTCATTGTAAATACTCCTAACGTCATTTCTTTAATTTAATGTTTTATTTTACTTTTAATTAGTCTCTTATTCCCTTCACTATAGATTTATTTATATATATTCATGTTTAGTTCGTATTATTCTGTCATTTAATTTATGTCTATTCGTTTCAATACATTTTAGTGACAAAAATGTGTTGATTGTTGTTTGCCAATCGTTGAACGTCGATTATCGTTGCAACCGTGAGATACATCGGATATTCGCTTCGGACCATTATCCGTTGTGACCTCTTGTAACAGTTGTTTGCCTCGGTAGATCGACAAAATTGTGTAGCAATAATAGGATATACATATGTGCTTATCGACAGAGAAATATGAACAATGCGTTAGAGAGTATGCCTTGTAGCATAAATGTTTAATAAATATGAGCTAAGCATGTTTATATGTTAATTAATTTGTTGTGAGGTGGATTAAGGACCTTCGTTGTTTTTATTTATTTATTTTATTATATTTAATTTAGTCTTTATTTTCTTCACACCACGTGTTTGATATTGGGACTAGGTTAAGATAGGATTAGTTTAGGCACTTTAAAAGTTAATTTTCACAAAGCCAATTCTCTGTGGGATTCGACCTCGCACTTGCACACCCGCTACATTGCTTAACGACTCGTGCAATTGGCGAGTACAATTAAATTTGTGCAACAAATTTTGGCGCCGTTGCTGGGGAATCGATGTTTTGTTAAAATTAATTTTGTGCCTAGATTAATTTTATCTTTCTACTAGTTATTTTAAATTGTGCAATTATTTTATTTTGTTTTGTGCTTTTGTATATAAAAAAAAAATCCCAAAAAAAAAAAAAAAATTAGATTAGTATTTATTTAAGCTTTTTCGTAGTCTGTTTTAGATTCTGGAAATTCAGCCTGTGATAGTGCGATCGATCGTCCCTTCGTGCGATCGAACGCACTTGAGTCTATTCCAAAGACGATCGATACCTGCCGCCTAATCTGTTGTGTCGCCGCCTCGACAAAACCGCAAGACGCCAGGCGATCGATCGCACCTCTGTTGCGATCGAACGTACATGCACAGACTGCTACATTTTTATGATCTGTGTCTCGCGATCGATCAGAGTCCGCGCCGAGCGCACCTCGATTAGCTACCCAACACCCAAGGCGATGTATGTGTCGCTTTTAATTTTTAATTTTTTGTTTGTTTAATTATTAGTTTTTATTTAATTATTTATTTTTTCTACTGTTTTTTATTTATTTACTTGTTATTTTTAGTTTTTGTTAGTTATTTTTATTTTTAGTTGTTTAATTAGTTTATTGTTTTGTTAGTTTATTTGTTTATTAATTTTTGTGTTTAGTCTCTTTTATTAGTTATTTGTTTAGTTTATTTTGTTAGTTTTTGTTTATTTTATTTTATTGTTAATTGTTTCATGTGAGATATATTGAACTGTTTGGGTGAAGCATGAGTTTTCCATTTGATATTTATGATGTTTCCCCTACTAATTTTCACCCACATGAACCGTGTTCACACTGCTCTAGCCCTTACCATAGTTTAGGTGATTGTCCACATTGGGGACAATTTTCTAATTTTTCAAATGAGCAGTTGAACACCAGTTTCTCCAGTCCTGGGTTTGAATCAAATTCAAATTTTTATAACCCAGACTAGAGCAACCATTCTGATTTTTCGTGGCATGATCATGCTACGGAAAATTTTCCTCCCCAGGTTGACGAACTGCACCACCCTGAATATCCGTAGTTCGACAACCATTTTTCTTTCCATTCATCATATGACTATCCTCCTGAGAAATCTTCCTTGGAAGACACTCTTAAGGAATTCATGGAACTAGTCGGCCAACCCAGCATTCCTGTATTGCATGAACCATCATTAGAAGACACACTCTATACATTCAGGCAAATAGTCAACCAACCTTGTCAAGAAATCATGGATGCCCATGTGGCAAACACTAAAGGAGTTGCAAGGTTGGAAGGACAGTTTGGGCAATTAGTTGCTGAGTTTAACTTAATGGAAGTGGAGGAGTTTCAAAGTCATGAGATAGCTCATCCTCCCCAAGAGTCATTAGAGCAACATTTTCCAACCGCTCATGTCAATGACTTTGAGGGGAGGGCGAACCAACTCATGGCAGCCAGACATGCCCATACCTAGTGTTCTCACACTCACACACCTCATCAGTCATGTGAATATTGTTATCATCCTTCTCACCAGTTTGATGATTGCCCTTTCATTAATCATTACATGACTGAAGTTAACAAGTTTGCACTTGACAATGCCCAAACCACCACCATACTTGTTAGTGAGGAAATTGGAGATGAAGTTTCTAGTGAGTGTAGCTTAGAGGACCTTAAGATAGAATGCTTCATCCTAGATGATTGTGACCTAGACCTTGATAGGCTAGCGATGCAAGATAGTATGTTGCATGATTTAAGTTTAGAGGATTCTGAGAAGGAACACTTTGCTCCAGATAGAGATGACCTAGACTTGAATAGGCTACTTGATCATGCTGATACTTTTAGTGAGCCTAGTCTTGAGGATCCATCGGGAGAGTGTTTTGATCAAATTGAAAATGATTTGGATCTGGACAAGTTCCTCAAGCAAGCTGTGAGGTTTAGTGAGCCTAGTCTGGAGGATCCTTTGGAAGAGAGCTTTGCTCAATTTGAGTTTGATTTGGACCTTGACATGGTACATGAGAAAGCTAAGGCCTTATTGGATCCCGCTCCTGAGATGCAGACTGAGAATGGAGAAGAAGAGAACCTGGAGCAGATTGAGCCCCCGTCAATTTCAAATTGGCCCAATGACAAGGAAGTGAGTACTGAAGCTCACTCCTTCGTCGCAATCCCTCTCGAGACATTTCATGCACCATATATTCCATCTTTCCAATGTCTCGAAGAGCCGTCTTATGTAAAAATCTTTGAGGATTCACACTCACAAGATCACAAATCTAGGAACCATATTCCTAAGTGGATCCCTCAAAACAAGGTCAACTACATAAGATGGCGGAACATCCTTCCAGAGGGGTATCTCATTTTAAAGAGGAAAGGATGGAAGAGATTGGTTTGACACCCTTATGAGCGGGGAAGGTGCGGTATTTTTCCTTTTTTATTTTCCGCACCGCATTTTTGATTTATTTTCTTTTTGTTATTTTATTTCCTGTCATTTTATTTCTTTTTGTTTTGTTTAAGTTTCTAACAGCAATTAACATTTTGATGTTTGATCTTTAAGAAAAAAAGATTGCTCTTAGTTTTTGACAGGTGTTTTGATGTTCAAGTTTGGGGGACGCCTTGGACTTTGCTCATCCCGGTTCCTCATCCACTGTAATGTATTTCTTGTCACATTGGGGACAATGTGTCATTTAAGTTTGGGGTGTGGAACAAACACTTTTGTCTGTTTTGTTCATTTACTTGTTTTGTTTTGTTTTTGTCTGTATATATATGTTTTTATCTGTATATAAATTTTTTTTTTCTTTTTGTTTGTTGGTATGTTGTTATTTGGGCACAACGTACATTGTATCTATGGATTGCATGTCATTGGTGTGTTTAACGTTTTTGAACATTGCCTATCATTAGAAATCCCAGTTTTTGATTCATGTGTTGGATTAGAGAGACTCAACTTGTTTGATTATTATTTCACATGTACACTAGCATAGGGGTCTGTGAGGTATGAGATTGGACTTTGAAATGTGTTTCTTGAGATTTTTAAGTTTTTACGATGTGTTGATAAAAACCTTGGCTTTAATAAAAAAAAATCAGAAAATCATAATAAAGTGAGTTTTTCATTGAGTAACCGAACCTCATGCCTCATCAAGCATTGAGTGTTCGCGTAAAAAGATGAGAAAATCCAGTTAAAAATTGTATGGCTAGTTTAGGCTTTGTAGTTCTTTTTGACTTGAGTAATTAAGCCCTTAGGGATATCTTTACATCTAGTGCCCTAAAACCGCCTGGTTTAGGAGTCACTGGCCCAACACTCGTTACATAGGTAATTTAGAAGCTTAAGAGAGTTAAGCATTACACAGCCTACACAAAAAAATTGCATCTTTCAATTCAAGCCTTGGTTGATTTATCACATTGTTTTCCTTTAAATTTTGGGATACACGTCTTTGAAGAATGATTAAAACCACATGATCTTGTTGGTAGTTCACTTTGCACATTATGGAGCACGTGTTGTCTCAATTTTTCAACCTTGAGTGAAAATGATGTTTGGATGCCTGGATGATGTGGTTCTTATGTTTAACATGTTAAATTTGCTAATGATGTGTGAACCATGTGTTTGTGTGAAGGGCTTTGTCCATTAATAACATAGTACCAAATAATTATTTGTGGGTGTCATTCCTGGAAAACCCTCACGAGACTTCACTCGTCCACTAGGGAATGCCTAGGGGTTTAAAAGGCTTGTTGCATATGCTAAATGCAATCGTTTCTCCCACGAAAGCGGATTTATGTTTATTGTTTTCATTGTGTTTTTATTTTTGTTTTGCTAAGGGACTAACAAAATGTAAGTTTGGGGGTATTTGATCAGTGTCAAATATTGTATATTTAACCCCGCTTAACTTGTGTTTGTTAAGCTCTTAGCTTTGTTAATTTCTAATGTTTTGGTTAGTTTTGGTGTTTTAGTGTTTTGCAGGTTGTTAAGTTGCATTTGGGGTTAATGCCATCAAATCTAGGGCTTAAAACAGTTCGGGGAGCTTTGGCGGCAAAATTGAGTCGAGCGATGATTTACACCCGACGACTTCCACCAAAACGGCCATATCTTGAGTTGTATGACTCTGATTGGGGTGATCTTGGTGTCTTTGGAAAGCTATCTCGAAGATCTACAAAATCACATTTCACAAGTTTTATCCAATTCTGAAGCATTTGCGCTCGAACGCACATTTTGCGTTCGAACGCAGATGTGCCCATCTTATGCATAATTTGTTGCATGAGTGCGTTCGAACGCACTTAACTGACCTGACAACGTTGAAACCCTAAAAATTAGCCTATAAATACCCCATTTTCTTTTGTAAACGAACCAAGACGCTTGGGAGACGATTTGAGGCGCCCTTAGTGGCCCAAAACCTCATTGTTCTTCATTGTAAATACTCCTAACGTCATTTCTTTAATTTAATGTTTTATTTTACTTTTAATTAGTCTCTTATTCCCTTCACTATTGATTTATTTATATATATTCATGTTTAGTTCGTATTATTCTGTCATTTAATTTATGTCTATTCGTTTCAATACATTTTAGTGACAAAAGTGTGTTGATTATTGTTTGCCAATCGTTGAACGTCGACTATCGTTGCAACCGGAGATACATCAGATATTTGTCTTCGGACCATTATCCGTTGTGACCTCTTGTAACAGTGTTTGCCTCGGGTAGATCGACAAAATTGTGTAGCAACAATAGGATATACATATGTGCTTATCGATAGACGGAAATATGAACAATGCGTTAGCGCTCAGAGTATGCCTTGTAACATAAATGTTTAATAAATATGAGCTAAGCATGTTTATATGTTAATTAATTTGTTGTGAGGTGGATTAGGGACCTTAGTTGTTTTTATTTATTTATTTTATTACATTTAATTTAGTCTTTATTTTCTGCACACCACGTGTTTGATATTGGGACTAGGTTAAGATAGGATTAGTTTAGGCACTTTAAAAGTTAATTTTCACAAAGCCGATTCTCTGTGGGATTCGACCTCGCACTTGCACACCCGCTACACTGCTTAACGTCTCGTGCAATTGGCGAGTACAATTAAATTTGTACAACAAATTTTGAATATCTTTTACTTTGCTAAAAAATAAAAAAATAAAAAAATAAAAATTGCTATGTTGTTGATTGGGCATGACTGAACATCATAACTGTGGATTGCATGTCATTGGTGTGTTTAACATGTTTGAACACTGCATATCACTAGAAATCCCCGTGTTTAACTCACATGTTGGTTTAGAGAGACTCCACGTGTTTGATTGATTCTTCACATGCACACTAGCATTAGAGTCTGTGGGGGTATGAGACTTAACTTAAGGGGAGTGTGGCTCTAGAGATTTGTAGGTTGATGTGATGAGGAAAACCATGGCTTTGAATAAATTCCAAACAAAAAGAAAAAAAAAATTTATATACAGACAAAAACAAAACTTTGATGAGTGCCTAATATTGCATTTTTGGGCCCCTTAGCTTGTATTTGTTAAACCATTAGTTTTGTTATTTTCTGATGTTTTTGGTTAGTTTTGGTGTTTTAGTGTTTTGCAAGTTGTTAAGTTGCATTTGGGGTTAATGCCATCAACTCTGGGACTTAAAACAGTTCGGGGAGCATTAGAAGCAAATTTGAGTTGAGCGATGACTTACACCCGACGAGTCCCACCAAAACGGCCATATCTAGAGTTGTAGAATTCCAATTGGACTGATCTTGGTGTCATTGGAAAGCTAACTTGAAGATCTACAAATTCATATTTCACAAGAGGAGGAAAATTCTGAAGCATTTGAGATCGATCGCACATATAGTGCGAACATTCGCACTTGCGGCCATCAGCACTGAAAATGCATGCTCGAGTGCGATCGAGCTCACCTAGAGTGCGATCAATCGCACTCGGCCGACCTGGCAACGCTGAAACCCTAAAATTAGCTTATAAATACTTTCTTTTTTCATTGTAAACGCATTAGGGGGCACCGTAGAGTCCAAAACTTTGACATAGAGTCGTTCTTGAGCTTTTCGAACTCTTTTCTTTGTAAGTTTTTGTTTCTTTATGATTTCAATTGATATGTTTATGTCTGTTGTCGTCATGAGAGGCTAAAACCTTCAACTAAGGTTGAAGATGAAGCCTCATCATTGATAAAGTCATTATTTCTCATGTTTTTGTTCGTACAATTCTGAATTTAATATGAAGTATTTTCGTTTCAATCTAGTTGTGTGACAAAACTTGTATTGATTGTTGTTTATAGAATTGTTTAAACGTTGGATATTCGTTGTGTTTCATCCAGCGGATACATCGAATCTTTTGATTGAAATTGGATATCTATTGTCTTTCGTTGTTCAAACGGATACATTGGATCTTTTGATCTCAATTGGATATTTGTTGTCTTTCGCAATAGAGTTGGATTCATCGAATCTTTCAATAAGATTTTATAAAAACAATAGAAAATGCTTAGGGTTTAATTCTTGACGAATGTATGAACAAAACATGAGAGTGAGTTTTGATTTGATAAGGTGGATTCAGAAAACCTTAGTGCCTTTTTATTATTCAAGAAATTTCATTTTTACTTCATTTATATTTTGCACGACCAACTTCGAACTTCGGAACTAGGTTAAGATAAAATCAATTTGATTAGGAAATTGATTTTTACAAGAACACAAATTCCCTGTGGATCGACCTCGCACTTGCACAACACTTTATTACAAACAACTCGTGCTATTGTGAGTACTTTTATTTTTGTACATCAAATTTTGGCGCCGTTGCCGGGGAATTGTTTGTTTTTTGTAAAAATTGATTTTTTTTATTTGAATTGATTTTATTTTTCTACTAGTTATTTTAATTTATGCATTTATTTTATTTATTTCATGCTTTTGTATAAATAAAAAAAAAAAGTAAAAATAGATTAGCGTTTTTTTTAGTTTATGTCGAGACACTGGAATTTCTGGCACCGATAGTGCGGTCGAACGTACTTGGGCATTTTCTAGCACAGTCGCGTACCTGCGCTCGCTTGACACGCCTCTGCGTGCGAGCGCACGCCCCTATTCCAAACAAGCAGTGTAGTGTACGTTCGAACGCATATCCCTTGCGTTTGAACGCACTTGCGGAGTCTGCTACATATTTGTGTGGCTGCGGTCGATCGCCATTCCTGCGCTCGAGCGCACCTCAACTGCTGCAGCAGCAGACCCGAGGCAGGTATGTGTTCTGTTTTCTGATTTTTCTTATTTTATTTAATTCTGCCTATGTTTATTTATTTACTTGTTATTTTTAGTTTTTGTTAGTTATTTTTATTTTTAGTTGTTTAATTAGTTTGTTGTTTTGTTAGTTTATTTGTTTATTAATTTCTTGTGTTTAGTCTCTTTTTTTTAGTTATTTGTTTAGTTTATTTTTGTTAGTTTTTGTTTATTTTATTTTTATTGTTAATTGTTTCATGTGAGATATATTGAACTATTTGGGTGAAGCATGAGTCTTCCGTTTGATATTTATGATGTTTCCCCTACCAATTTTCACCCACATGAACCGTGTTCACACTGCTCTAACCCTTACCGTAGTTTAGGTGATTGTCCACATTGGGGACAATTTTCTAATTTTTCAAATGAGCAGTTGAACACCAGTTTCTCCAGTCCTGGGTTTGAATCAAATTCAAATTTTTATAACTCGTACTGGAGCAACCATTCTGATTTTTCGTGGCATGATCATGCTACGAAAAATTTGTTCTCAGTTGATTAAAACGCACCACCCTAAATATCCGCAGTTCAACAACCATTTTTCTTCCCATTCATCATATGACTATCCTTCTAAGAAATCTTCCTTGGAAGACACTCTTAAGGAATTCATGGAACTAGTCGGCCAACCTACCATTCCTGTATTGCATGAACCATCATTAGAAGACACACTCTATGCATTCAGGCAAATAGTCAACCAACCTTGTTAAGAAATCATGGATGCCCATGTGGCAAACACGGAAGGAGTTGCAAGGTTGGAAGGACAGTTTGGTCAATTAGTTGCTGAGCTTAACTTAATGGAAGTGGAGGAGTTTCAAAGTCATGAGATAGCTCATCCTCCCCAAGAGTCATTAGAGCAACATTTTCCAGCCGCTCATGCCGATGACTTCGAGGGGAGAGCGAACCAACTCATGGCAGCCAGACATGCCCATACCCAGTGTTCTCACACTCACACACCTCATCAGTCGTGTGAATATTGTTATCATCCTTCTCACCAGTTTGATGATTGCCCTTTCATTAATCATTACATGACTGAAGTTAACAAGTTTGCACTTGACAATGCCCAAACCTCCACCATACTTGTTAGTGAGGAAATTGGAGATGAAGTTTCTAGTGAGTGTAGCTTAGAGGACCCTAAGATAGAATGCTTCATCCCAGATGACTGTGACCTAGACCTTGATAGGCTAGCGATGCAAGATGGTGTGTTGCATGATTTAAGTTTAGAGGATCCTGAGATGGAACACTTTGCTCCAGATAGAGATGACCTAGACTTTGATAGGCTACTTGATCATGCTGATACTTTTAGTGAGCCTAGTCTTGAGGATCCATCGGGAGAGTGTTTTGATCAAATCGAAAATGATTTGGATCTAGACAAGTTCCTCAAGCAAGCTGTGAGGTTTAGTGAGCCTAGTCTGGAGGATCCTTTGGAAGAGAGCTTTGCTCAATTTGAGTTTGATTTAGACCTTGACATGGTACATGAGCAAGCTAAGGCCTTATTGGATCCCACTCCTGAGATGCAAACTGAAAATGGGGAAGAAGAAAAGAAGGAGCAGATTGAGCCCCCGCCAATTTCAAATTGGCCCAATGACAAGAAAGTGAGTACTGAAGCTCACTCCTTCGTCACAATCCCTCTCGAGACATATCATTCACATCAAGTTCCATCTTTCCAATGTCTCAAAGAGCCAGCTTATGTAGAAATCTTTGAGGAATCGCACACACAAAATCACAAACCTAAGAATCATGTTCCTAAGTGGATTCCTCGAAATAAGGTCAACTACATAAGATGGCGGAACATCCTTCCAGAGGGGTATCTCATTTTAAAGAGGAAATTATGAGAGGGGAAGGTGCAATATTTTTCCTTTTTTATTTTCCGCACCGCATTTTTGATTTATTTTCTTTTTGTTATTTTATTTCCTGTCATTTTATTTCTTTTTGTTTTGTTTAAGTTTCTAATAGCAATTAACATTTTGATGTTTGATCTTTAAGAAAAAAAGATTGCTCTTAGTTTTTGACAGGTGTTCTGATGTTTAAGTTCGGGGGACGCCTTGGACTTTGCTCATCCCAGTTCCTCATCCCACTGTAATGTATTTCTTGTCACATTAGAGACAATGTGTCATTTAAGTTAGGGGGGTGTGGACAAACACTTTGTCTGTCTTGTTTTGTTTTGTTTTTGTCTGTATATATTTGTTTTTGCCCTGTATATAAATTTTTTTCTTTTTTGTTGTTGCTATGTTGTTGACTGGTCATGACTTACATCGTAACTGTGGATTACATATCATTGGTTTGTTTAATTTTGTTTGAACATTGCCTATTATTAGAAATCCCAGTTTTTGATTCATGTGTTGGATTAGAGAGACTCCACTGGTTTTGATTGATATATCACATGAACACTAGCATTAGGGTCTGTGGGGTATGAGATTTGACTTGAAGTTTGTTTCTTGAGATTTTTAGGTTTACGATGTGATGAAAACCTTGGTACATTTAAAAAAAAATCAAAATAAGTGAGCTTTTCATTGAGTAACGGACCTCTTGCCTGGCCAAGCAATGAGTGTTAGCGTCAAAGATGAGAAATTCAGCTAAAAATTGTATGGCTAGTTTAGGCTTCAGAGCTCTTTTGACTTGAGTAATTAAGCCCTAGGGATGTCTCTACATCTAGTGCCCTAAAGCCGTCTGGTTTGGGAGTCACTGGCCCAACGCTCGTTACATAGGTCATTTAGAAGCTTAAGGGAGTCAAGCATTGCATAGCCTACTCAAAAAAAAAAAAAAATTGCATCTTTCAATTCAAGCCTTGGTTAATTTATCACATTGTTTTCCTTTGAATTTTGGGATACACGTCTTTGGAGAATGATTGAAACCACATGATCTTGTTGTTAGTTCACTTTGTACATTATGGAGCACGTGTTGTCTCAATTTTCCAACCTTGAATGAAATGATGTTTGGATGCCTAGATGATGTGGTTCGTATGTTTAATCATGTTAAATTTGCTAATGATGTATGAACCATATGTTTAAGTGAAAGGCTTTGTCTGTCAATAACATAGTGTCAATAAAATGTTTGTGGGTGTCATTCTGGAAAACCCTCACGAGACTTCACTCGTCCTCTAGGGAATTCCTAAGGGTTTAAAAGGCTTGTTGCATATGCTAAATGCAACCGTTTCTCCCACGACAGTGGACTTATGTTTCTTGATTTTGTTCTATTTTTCATTTTGTTTTGCTAAGGGACTAGCAAAATGTAAGCTTTGGGGTATTTGATGAGTGCCTAATATTGCATATTTGGGCCCTTAGCTTGTATTTGTTAAACCCTTAGTTTTGTTATTTTCTGATGTTTTGGTTAGTTTTGGTGTTTTAGTGTTTTGCAGGTTGTTAAGTTGCATTTGGGGTTAATGCCATCAACTCGGGGCTTAAAACAGTTAGCATTGAAGCAAATTTGAGTTGAGCGATGATTTACACACGACGAGTCCCACCAAACGGCCATATCTAGAGTTGTAGAACTCAATTGGAGTGATCTTGGTGTCTATTGGAAAGCTAACTTGAAGATCTACAAATTCATATTTCACAAGAGGAAAATTCTGAAGCATTTGCGATCGATCGCACATATAGTGAGATCGTTCGTACTTCTTGCCATCAACGAAATGCATGCTCGAGTGCGTCGATCGATCGACACTGCCGACCTGCAACGCTGAAACCCTAAAATTAGTGTATAAATACTTTCTTTTTTCATTGTAAATGCATTAGGGGCGCCGTGGAGTCCAAAACTTGACCTAGAGTCGTTCTTGAGCTTTTGACGCTTTTCTTTGTAAGTTTTGTTTCTTTATGATTTCAATTGATATGTTTATGTCTGTTGTCGTCATGAGAGGCTAAAACCTTCAACTAAGGTTGAAGATGAAGCCTCATCATTGATAAACTCATTATTTCTCATGTTTTTGTTCGTACAATTCAATTTAATATGAAGTATTTTCGTTTCAATCTAGTTGTGTGACAAAACTTGTATTGATTGTTGTTTATAGAATTGTTTAAACGTTGGATATTCGTTGTGTTTCATCCAGCGGATACATCGAATCTTTTGATTGAAATTGGATATCCATTGTCTTTCGTTGTTCAAACGGATACATTGGATCTTTTGATCTCAATTGGATATTCGTTGTCTTTTATAGAGTTGGATTCATCGAATCTTTAATAGGATTTTATAAAAACAATAGAAAATGCTTAGGGTTTAATTCTTGTGAATGTATGAACAAAACATGAGTGAGTTTTGATTTGATAAGGTGGATTCAGAAAACCTTAATGCCTTTTATTATTCAAGAAATTTCATTTTACTTCATTTATATTTTTGCCGCGACTAACTTGAACTTTGGAACTAGGTTAAGATAAAATCAATTTGATTAGGAAATTGATTTTTGCAAAAACTAAATTCCTGGATCGACCTACACTTGCACAACACTTTATTACAGACGACTTGCTATAGCAGTACTTTTATTTTGTACATCAATTTTTATGTATAAACCACAAATTTGATGTGCAAAAATAAAAGTACTAATATAATGTTTATGAATGAAAAGTTGTGGTGTCAAATGATCTAAATTTATTAATTCAAAAATCATTCTACAATGAAAAAGTATAATCATTTCTGATCGTGTGAATCATTCACGTGAAAAATAAATATATGAAATGACATTGGTGGCTTACATTTAATCTAAGTTAAATGAAATCTTAAAAATCAAAACTCAAGTGTCATAATTCTACACTCAAAACAAATTTTCAGCAATTATGAACTAAATCGGCCAATTTAACAAAGTGAGACTAACACAGATCAATAGAGCTTCAATCATTCTCAAAAAATGCTTAAAATTCACTATGATGAAAACAACCAAAAATCTATTTTTTTATCATTTAACAACACAAATAAACAAATAAAATGACAAATATGTCTACCCTACCCCAAACTAAAATGACACATTGTCCCCAATGTGTTTGGATAAAATACCAGATGGGCGGTGTAAGTTGGGTGTAATGTAGGAGAACACTCCCCAAACTTGAACGGTAGATGATTTCCGAAAACACAATAACAACAAAGACAAAATAGGAAAACCAAATCAAATGACAACAAAACTAAAAGGAACAATGGGTTGCCTCCCATAAGCGCTTAAGTTTATAGTCTTCACCAGACTTTCTATAGTGTGTGTTGCATGATTCAGATGGCATATGACAACCGCAAACACACCAAAGGCGATGTGAGAGTGGTGTTCTTGCTTGCCGATCCAAAGTAACATGGTTGTAGCTGGAGTAACCATCAAAACACAAGAGTAAGAATATTCAACGTGCCACCAATGGATCAATGAATGGGGAGGAAGTGATCTTTCCTTATGATGGCCTTTAACTTGCTATGAATGCACCCGGCCATCCTCTTTGAACACAAGTTTGGAACAACTCTATTCTTTTCCTCCCCATGGTCACACTTGGCCACCTAGGCTACACATGAATGGGTCCAACCCATTTACTCTAAATCAACTCGGAAGCTCAATCTGAAGAATATGGTGTGAGGAATGGTAACTCAAGATTTCCCACATTCTCGCATGACCAGAACGGATCCAAATGGCCTTAGCTTGCTCAACTAATTCATCAAAATCCACATCATATCCTATTTGAGCAAAACTTTCCATAGTGTCCTCCAAACTTGGCTCACCTACACCCTAACTGGCTCAAGTAACCCTTCAAGTCCATGTCTTCTATGTCGAGAGCAAAACACTCTATCTCGTGATCCTCAATACTTGGCTCATGCATAGTTCCAGTTTGTTGAAGTAACTCACCAATATCAAAATTCCTCCAGATGGTACAAAACACTCTATCTCGTGGTCCTCCAAGCTAGCCTCATACAAAACATCATCTTGCCCAAGTAGCCTATCAAGATCTAGGTCATTTTCATCTTGAGTAAAACATTCCACCTCGTGATCCTCCAAGCTAAACTCATTTTCGACCTCATGCTGATCTCTTCAATCAAACACAGGTGAACCTCATCATAATCAAGTGGCGCTTATTGATGTCAAATATGTTGAGCTCCACCGTCATATTCCCGAATGAGATTTTCATCACCCCGCCCCGCAATTTATCAGGCATTAGTAGAGCTAAGAAAGGTCGCCTAAAATAACTGGAATCTGGCTCCCAACATTATGCACCGTTCTGGTTCATCACTATGAAGTCCACAGAAATAAAACTTATCAACTTTGATCAATACCTCAATTATTCCCCGTGGTCTCTTCACCGATCTGTCAGCCAATTGGAGTATCATAGAAGTGGGCTTCAATTCTCCCAACCCCAGCTGTAGATAAACTGAATAGAGAGGAGATTCACACTTGCACCCAGATCCAACAGTGCCCTTTCTATCGATTGGTTCCTATCCGCAAGAAATGGTTGGACACGAGGTCCTTATACTTAATGGGGCAACTTGCTGGAGGATGGAACTCACTTGCTCGGTCAAGAATGCTTTCTTTGGAACGTTATTCTTCCGCTTGACCGTGACCAAGTCCTTCAAGAACTTAGCATATGATGGCACTTGCTGAATTGCATCCAAAAAAGGGATGTTTATCCGAACTCGCTTAAACACCTCCAAAATTTCAGCAAATTGTGCATTTTTCTTCGAGCTCTCAATCGTAGGTATGGAGCCTTTGGAACAAATGACCTCGGGGATCCTCAACAATAGGTATGGCTCTAGAAGGCTCAACTTCTCCCTCCTTATCCTCGCCAATTTCTTTACCTTGCGTGCATAACTAGGTCTTCTTCTTCTTGGCCAACTTTATTATCCACTTGTCTCCCTGACCGAAGTGTGACAATGGATTGCACTTGTTCATGCCCGTGCGTAGAATTTGAAGAATTTTCAATTGTGAGTGCCTTAGGATTGGGCATGGGCTAGCTGGGGAACTTCCCCTTTTCTCTCTCACCCAAATGACTTGCTATTTGTCCGATCTGAGTCTCTATCTTAGCGATAGCTTGGGTGTTGACCATGGTTGCATGCCTCACATCATTGATTGATTGACCAATTATCTTTATAAATTCCTTCATGGTCTCTTCCAGTGACTGTGTTGATGATGCTGGGGCTTGAGTGGGGGCTTGATAAGATGATGATGACGTGGAACCGAAAGGCCCATGATTCGATAAGGAGCAGAAAATCGGAGGATAGTGATTTTGAGCATGAGGAACTCCTCCTTGATTTGTGGTGGGTTGATTCGTTTCAAGAGAAATTAGGTGGTTCCTCCACGATTATATGTCTCAATATGTCCCATCGGACGGCTTTTGAAGTTGTTGAAAGGCATTCACTTGTTCCATCTCAAGAAAACTATCATCGATGGACAATTCGTGCTTGGTGCATGGGACTAGCATGAAAACAACTCTCAACAGAAAAGTGTTTGCCGATTGACAAACTTCCCTACACTCGTGAGCATCCAATCTCTTAACGATGGCATCCATCCTTTGTGCCAACTCTGTTTCTCCTTTTGATTCCAGGATGCCCCCTTTTTTAGGGGTTCGGGCTGATTTATCTCGACAACTCGTGAAATCGGTGTTGGGAGTTGTCGGCAATTTTCTCGAGCCTTGTAGGCTAAATCTCCGTCAAGTTGAGAAATGCTCCCCATTCATCAGCTCAATCATACTACGGTTGGGCTGAGACAACCCTTGGTAGAAGAATTGCACCAGACGCCATTTTTCATATCCATGAGGGGGACATTTCATCGTGTGTCTTTGAATCGTGCCCAACATTCGAGAATTTCTCATCCTCATCCCGAGTAAAGGAACCGATTCCCTTTCTTGCCTCGTTTACTCGGACATTGGGAAAAACTTGTTGTAAAACCGCTTCAACATTCTTCCCAGGATGTGATGGAGCCGGTTGAGAATCCAACCACTCCGTGGCTCTATCATGAAGTGAGAAAGGAAAGAGTCCGAGGTGGATGATTCCTCGAAAAATTCTGAAATTTGGTGGTAGCAGATGTTTTTGAATTTTTAACATGAGAGTAAGGTTTTCGTGATCTAAGCCGTAAAAAGGAGGGTAACATTTGGATTACATGTGGCTTAAGATCATAGTGGGTTGCATTAGTCGGTGGTAACACAATGCACGAATGGGAACTGACCGCAGTAGGTGCGAACAATTCCCGGAGTGACGTCGTGAAATCCACGCCATAAGCTCTTCTCTGCTCCCCTGCTCCTCTTCTCTTGCATCTTGGTGCTCCTCGTGCTCCTCCACTCTGGATTTCTTTGATTATCTCCCATCTCCACTTGAGCTCGACGTGCTCTCCTAATGGTTCTTTCTAATCGGGATCTAATGATGTTAACTCTAAGTTTACGGATCATCACCAAGCATAAACCAACAAAAGTTTTTTTTTTAATAAGAAAATAAAAATAAAGAATGAAAATAAATAAATAAGTAAACAAAATAAACTAATTACAAAAAATAAAGAACTCAAATGGAATATGAAAGAAAAATCGCACAAAATAATTAAAGAAAATAACAAAAATAGAAACTAATAAGTCGAATCGCTCGAACGTCAGCACTTGCGTCGAGCGTCCGCCGGATGTGCATTCGTGGCGTCTGTTTCACCGTTGTCAAACGTAGGCGCTTAGGATGGTCCAGAGTGCTCAACGCACCGAGCGTGATCGATCGACTCGGGCAAGGTTGAATTTCAAATCTGCAGAGACACCAAAACACAAAAGAAATCTCCCTTTTTTTTTTTTTTAGATCAAAACAGGAACTAAAATAAAAAAAAATTAAATAAATAAATAAACAAACTTGCAAGAAATAAAAACAAGAAAATTAACTAACTAGTAGAAAAATAAAATCAATACAAATAAAAAAAAATTAATTTTTACAAAAAACAAACAATCCCCCTGCAACGGCGCCAAAATTTGATGTACAAAAATAAAAGTACTCGCAATAGCACGAGTCGTTTGTAATAAAGTGTTGTGCAAGTGCGAGGTCGATCCACAGGGAATTTGTGTTCTTGCAAAAATCAATTTCCTAATCAAATTAACTTTATCTTAACCTAGTTCCGAAGTTTGAAGTTGGTTGTGCAAAAATATAAATGAAGTAAAAATGAAATTTCTTGAATAATAAAAAGGCACTAAGGTTTTCTGAATCCACCTTATCAAATCAAAACTCACTCTCATGTTTTGTTCATACATTCGTCAAGAATTAAACCCTAAGCATTTTCTATTGTTTTTATAAAATCTTATTGAAAGATTCGATGAATCCAACTCTATTGCGAAAGACAACGAATATCCAATTGAGATCAAAAGATCCAATGTATCCGTTTGAACAATGAAAGACAATGGATATCCAATTTCAATCAAAAGATTCGATGTATCCGCTGGATGAAATACAACGAATATCCAACGTTTAAACAATTCTATAAACAACAATCAATACAAGTTTTGTCACATAACTAGATTGAAACGAAAATACTTCATATTAAATTTAAATTGTACTAACAAAAACATGAGAAATAATGAGTTTATCAATGATGAGGCTTCATCTTCAACCTTAGTTGAAGGTTTTAGCCTCTCATGACGACAACAGACATAAACATATCAATTGAAATCATAAAGAAACAAAACTTACAAAGAAAAGCTCAAAAGCTCAAGAACGATCAAGTTTTGGACTCTCCAGTCACTTATGCGTTTACAATGAAAAAAGAAAGTATTTATAAGCTAATTTTAGGGTTTCAGCGTTGCCAGGTCGGCCGAGTGTGATCGATCGTACTCTAGGTGCGATCGTTCGCACTCGAGCATTCATTTTCAGTGCTAATGGGCGCAAGTGCGAACGATCGCACTATATGTGTGATCGATCGCAAACTCTTCAGAATTTGCCTAATCTTGTGAAACATGAATTTGTAGATCTTTGAGTTAGCTTTCCAATGACACCAAGATCACTCCAATCGGAGTTTTACAACTCAATATATGGCCGTTTTTGTGGGACTCATCGGGTGCAAGTCATCGCTTAACTCAAATTTGCTTCCAATGCTCCCCGAACTACCTTAAGTCCCAGAATTAATGTAGTTAGCCCCAGATATACCTTAGTAACCTGTAAAACACTAAAACACCAAAACTAACCAAAAACATCAGAAAATAACAAAACTAAGGGTTTAACAAATACAAGCTAAGGGGTCCAAATATGCAATATTTGGCACTCATCAGATTGCACAACGGTCTTGCTATCTTGCTGAAATCCTTGATGAATCTTCTATAGAACCCAGCATGTCCCAGAAATGACCGAATATCTTTAACTGTCCGTGGTGGTGGAAGGCTAGAAATCAGATCCACCTTCGCTTTGTCAACCTCTATACCTTTTGAAGATATCACATGGCCCAAAACAATCCCTTGTTTGACCATAAAGTGGCATTTCTCCCAATTCAGAACCAGATTTTTCTCCTTGCACCGTATCAACACTAGAGTGAGATGGTGTAAACATTCCCCAAATGACGAACCAAAGACTGAAAAATCATCCATGAATATCTCCAAGTGACGTTCGACCATATGCGAAAGATGATCATGCATCTGAAAAGTAGCAGGTGCATTGCATAGTCCAAATGGCATCCGACGATAGGCAAATGTACCGAATGGGCAAGTGAATGTAGTCTTCTCTTGGTCTTCTGGATCCAACGGAATTTGGTTGTACCCGGAGTAGCCATCTAAGAAACAGTAGTAATCATGGCCTGCCAACCTTTCCACCATCTGATCAATGAATGGTAGAGGAAAATGGTCCTTCCTTGTTACAGAATTCAGCTTTCTGTAGTCGATGCAAACTCTCCAACCTGACTGTACCCGAGTTGGAACCAACTCGTTGTCTTTGTTCTTTATCACTGTAATCCCTGCTTTTTTCGGTACCACATGAATGGGACTAACCCATTTACTATCGGAGATCGGGTATATGATTCCTGCATCCAGAAGTTTGATCACCTCAGCTCTCACTACCTCTTGCATGGCGGATTGAGACGCCTTTGTGGCTCTTAGAGGTTTTAGCATTTTCTTGAGGTGAATCTTGTGCATTACCACTGAGGGTGATTCCTTGATGTCTTCAATTGTCCATCCAATTGCTTCCTTATGCTCTTTCAACACATTCAGCAATTCTTGTTCTTGAGCCTCATCCAAATCAGAAGAAATGATTACCGGTAGAGATTCTCTGGAATCCAGATACTTGTACTTCAATGTGTCCGGTAGGGGCTTCAACTCTCGCTTTGTTTGCTCAAGTGTTGATGATGATGTGTCAATTATTCCCTCAATAGTAGTCTCACCAACTGTAACTGTGTTCAACATTGAGTCAGCTTGTTCCAATAGTGTATCCAGATTCATATCACCTCCATATGCAGTGAGGCATTCTCCCACATGATCATCACTGCTCAGCTCATTTATCGTCTCCTCTACAAGTTCTTCTATCATGCAGGTACTCCTGACTTCCTCATACTCAAATGGCTGCCTGCTGATATCAAAGATATTCAGCTCCACTGTCATGTTCCCGAAAGAAAGCTTCATAACCCCGGTTCTGCAATTGATTAGGGCGTTAGCTGTAGCTAAAAAGGGACGCCCTAAGATAATCGGAACTTGAAGCTCTATGTTCACTCTGGTTCAGATCTAAGACATGAAGTCCACGGGTAGTAGAATTTATCAACTTTGATTAGAACGTCTTCAATTATTCCCTGGCTTTTACTGATCATCGGCCGGTTGAAGTGTGATGGATGTTGATTTCACTCTCCCAATCCCGATTGAATATAGACAGTACGGGAGATTGACACCGGCTCCCAAATCTAACAGGCTCTTCATTTCGGTTGTCACCAATCTTACAGGGCAATGGTAGGACATCCTGGGTCCTTATATTGACAGGCATCTTGTATTGGAATGGAGCTTACGCTCAGTTAGAAAGCTTTCTTAGGCACATTTGTCTTCCTCTTAACTGTAACGAGATCCTTCAAAACTTTGCATAAGAAGGCACTTGTTGGATGGCATCTAGGAATGGAATGTTGATTTGCACATGCTTGAACACTTCCAAAATGTCATCATACTTTGAACTTTTCTTTGGTGCTCTAAGTCTTTGGATACGGAGCTTTTGGAACATACTTCTTGGCGATCCTCAACATCTAGAATGATTGGGTACAACCTCTTTTTCAAGCTGGCTGGTTCTCTTCCTTTTATGCAGGTGTTACTAGCTTCTTGTGTGTGGCCACTTGGTTATCCACTTGTTTTCTGACCTCAAGGTGGTGATTGCTTCGTGGTCTTGTCCATGAGTAGGAGTAGATGAACTCCCAATGCCGAATTGCCCTTAGGGTTAGGCAAAGTTGACTCAGGAACTTTCCTCTCTCTTTCCCCACTTGATTGGCTAGCCAATAATTTGCCCAACTTTTCAGCTCTTGTATGTCTCTCTTGCACATGGTGACATTCTTCAACTCTTGTACATTTTTATCGTTGCTTGCATAATGCTTTCATCATCTCTTCCAATGAAGATTGAGGTGCAGGCTGTGGTGCACGATATGCAGATGGTTGAGCTTGGTATGGTGGCTTACCCTGATTTAGTGGCTGGTTCTGCTTCCACGAGAAATTTGGGTGATTCCGCCACCTGGATTGTAAGTTTCAAAAAAGGGTCCACTGGATTTTCTATACTCATTGAAAGCATCAATCGGATTTCTTTCACAATGTAGTAGGACAGCTCGAGTGAAGTGATTGGATTGGTACATAACCCGCATACATCAGCTTGGTATGTCTCTTCTGCATTTACTGGTTTGTTCAAGACCAAAGAAGCAAATTGACGTTTGAGCTCCTTAACCTCTTCTCTTAACTCAGCATTTTCCTTCACTTCGTACATGCCTCTTGTCCTGGGAGTTGGATCTTGTCTATCCCAGCTGTTTGGAAAATCCCATTGTTGTGCTCTTTCAGCCATTTCATCCAATGCTTTGTAAGCTTCATCTCCCGTGAAACTCAAGAAATCTCTACCATTCATGGTATCAAGCGAGTTTCGCTCACTTGGTGTCAATCCTCTGTAGAAATAAGTAACAATCGCCTCATTCTCATACCCATGGGGTGGGCGCTTCATGGTAAGCTCTTTAAACCTTTCCCAACTTTCAGTGAATCTCTCTCCCTCTTTTTGCCTAAAGTTAGTGATCTTGATACGATAATCATTAATTTTGGCAATTGGGAAAAATTTATGATAAAACTTACTCTGCATCATTTCCCAAGAGGTAATAGATTCTGGTCTCAAGTTATATAGCCAAGCTTTTGCCTTATCATGTAAATAAAAAGGAAATAACCAAGACGTACCAAGTCTATCAGAATTTGGTGATTTAATTAAATCACATACCTCTTTAAAGGTTCTCACATGATCATATGGATCTTCGTTCTCTTGCTCTAAAACATGGAAGGTTGTTGAGCAACTTGGTTTCAACTCAAACGGGCGGCATTATCTGGTACCAATATACATGATGTCTTTGGTAGTATCGGAAGAACGCCTCGAGAGATCTAGGTGGATTACGTTCTCCCATCTCCACAGATTTTTCCGACTCAGACTCGGAACTTTGAGATTCGGCAGGTGAGTTTGGTGGTCTTCTTCGATTATCCCTTGCCGTTCGTTCAATCTCTGAATCAAAATTAGCTAGCTCCAGATTTAGAGATCTACGTCCAAGCATGCAAAAAGAAATTAATAACAATTAATAAAAAAAAATAAAATAAAATAAAATAAAATAAAATCAGTCTGGACTCATCGCGATCGATCAGTAAGGCCGCGATCAGATCGCAGATGCGTGCAGTTCGTTCTTCTGGTCATGAGTGCGATCGTTCGTAGCTGGGCTGCAATCGATCGCTCTGATAGGGAACAAGTTTTCTCCGGATCTGCACCAACAACACAACAGAAACAAAACAAATAAAAGAAAATTTTCTTTCTTTTTATGTTAGCACAGGAAAAAAAAATTGCATAGAAATGAAATCCTAATTATAACTAGTAGAAAACAAAACTAATTTAGAAATAAATTGGTTTCAAAAAAATTAAACAACTCCCGACACGGCGCCAAAATTTGATGTACAAATTTATTGTACTGCAAGTACACGAATCGTTTGCAATATAATGGTTTTGCAAGTGCGAGGTCGAACCCAGGGAGTTGCGTTTTGAAAGCAAAATAAACCCTAAACTAATTCTATTCTAATCTAGTTCACAGCTTTGGAATGATGATTGTTTAGATGACACAAAAGCAAAAAATTAATTAAAGGAAATTGATACGTTGATCTAAACACTAGGGTTTGAATCCACACTCACTCATTCTTAACATCTAGTTCTTGATCTCGTATTCCCCAAAGTTCTCACATATAAATCTTAGGTTTGTTTCACTTTTTACTTTACAAATTAATTAAAACATTCCTTGTATCCATTCTTTACCCAAATCATAATAGAAATCCAATAATCAATTAAATCATTTGTTGTATCCAGAATCATGCATAAATATTCAATCTATATTGAAACATCTATTGTATCCAAAAAATAAATCACAAGAAATATCCAATCTTTTAATCAAGAAACCAAGCAATTAATTGTATCAATCATTATAAATCATCTATTGTATCCTTAAATCACAATAGATATCCACAATACATTCAATCCACTTAATTGAAAAGTAAAACAATAAACAATTAAAACATTCAATTGGGAAATCTAAAATACGAAACTAGATCGATAATCATAAGTGAGGTTTCATCTTCAACCTTAGTTGAAGATTTAGCCTCTCATATTGAAAGACAAAATGTTCTTCATTGAAATCATAATAAAATGAGTACTTACAAGTAATGAAACCCAAGATTGAAGTCCAAAGCTAGGAAACCCTAGAACTCTCTTCTTCTCCTCTCTAATTTCGTAATTCGCAGCCTCCCTAAACTAGTTTGATAAATATGTATTTATAGGGCTAAGACTAGGGTTTACAATTTAATAAAACGCTGAAATTCGCTTCAGGTCAGACGTGTGCGATTGATCGCATAAGGGTGCGATCGATCGCACTCGTGCATAAACTTTTGTCTGATGTGTCGCAAGGGCGCTCGATTGTGGTTGCCCTGCGTTGAGCATATATGCTCGATCGCAGATGGTCTGCGATCGATCGCTCCACCAGGGGCTTGCCTTTTTCATCCACAATATGCACTTCTGCTCAAAACCTACAATTTTCCCTTAGCAACCTATAAACACTCAAAACACAAAACTAAACCAAAACATCAGATAATAACACAGCTAAAAGATTAACAATAGTAAATTAAGGGGTCCAAATGTGCAACATTTGACACACATCATTGGTTAAAGAAACATAATGAATTAAAGTATCTTCGAGAATTAACGTTTTAGTTGGGATCTCCCTAACTAGAGAAATGAAGGAAAGTGACATGCCGTGGTCAAGGAATAAATGGATGGAAGTTTACATTTGTGCTCACTTGTATAATTGTTCATCAGGTGCCATTTTATGTACAAGTTATGTTGTGTTTTCAAAGGAAAAGCCCATGTTGCTTTTAACATGTATATGATGAAATGTATGAAATTGTTTTATGCACAAAATGTGTGGCGTCAACTGGTTTTTTGATGAAATTGTAAGTTAACTTTCACTTGTGTATATAATGCCTAGTGCATTTCGATGTAAATATTGACAAAAATACTTTACAGTTATACAAAACTTCTCAACAATGTGTCTACTGTCTTGGTGCTTTTAAGAGATAACAGGCTGCGATGGAAAATTGAACTAGGAAGAAATATATTCTTGCTCGGCATATTTCCTTACACCTCATAGTGGGGTTGGTCCCCTGATTTGAACCTATACTATATCAAAGAAGGAAAGAATTGCATATCGGTTACAAAAAAAATTTCTTAGCCTGAACCAAACTCATTTCCTCCCTCCTAAGATTTTACAGTATCAATATTCTTCTTGATCTTTACTTCTTTCTTTTTTTTGTATATTTACAATCTTGTATGATTATCTCTACTCTCAGTTTTGGAAGTGGCTTGCGCGTTGTTCTTCCAGTATTTTCCTAGGACTTACTCCACGGGAAATGTTACATGTACTTCCAAGTATTTACTCCTTGACGTGTTAGTAAAAATTACCATCGGATGAAATAACAAATGAAAATTTGTCAAAAATCCAATGGTAATTTTCAATGTCGCGTCAATGAGCAAGCATTTGGAAGTACACATATCATTTCTCCTTACTCCAAATTTTTAGACTATACTACAGTTTGTGTGACTGCTAACTTCTTTAGCTGCACCTGTTTCCAGCATATTTGCCGTTGCCAAATGGGGTTTCACAGAAGCATCTGAAAAATGATGGTTCTGGTCATGGTGAGCTTTTGTTATCCATATCAGAACCAAAAATGCCATGATTAGTGACAAGATGACCATTGACACCCAAACCATCTTAACATATCTCTTCAAAGGTTTGCAGTGTTTAAGCAGTATCTCAGAAAAGGCATCCTTAACTGACTGACATTCTATAAGACTTTCAATGCCTGGATATGCATTTAGTAGTTTTTGTATTGAAATTGAGGAAGCCTCCACTGTCTTATAATCAGCATTGAAAATATGTTGCACACTTTCACATGTCCCATTGTTGGCATCAGAACAAGTTAGTAACTTCAATGCCTGTCAAAACAAAATAAATAAATAAAATTCAGATGATTTTACTAGATAATTGTCAATAAAAGAAAGCATGTGTTGTTTCTTCCAATCTCAACTGGCATACCTTTGGGATGTCTCCTATTCGAATTGTATTAGCTGGACAATTGTCTGGCTGGTATTGGTACTCTGGTGGTGCAGAGAAAGGATTGCAGACATTAACAAGATTTAGATCTGATGTTCCCTGTAAAAGCGATATGTTTGCATTCACCTGGAAAGGGATTTACAAACAGAAGAAAATTCTCAACTTGTAAGTATTTCGTGCACATAATGAAGTAAATGATGTCCAACTTGAAATCGGATTATAAGTGAAATATTTAATTTAAATTGGAAGTGAATTACAAAGACAAGGTTTGAACTCACGGCCCCTGGTTTGATAAGACGTTAAAATCATCACTTATCTCAACAACTTACATAAATTAATTTGCGACAAAATAAAAGTCTTCGTTTACCTTATTAACAAGGTTGTAGATCTCTCCACTGACATTAAATAGGACTGATTTAGCTGATAGCAATTCATCACAAGGAAGGATTGAGCTCAAGCTGTTGTTCTCAGGATTTTGTTGGAAGTTTTCAAGAGCTGTGCATGTATCACTTGAAAACCTGAAAGAGATGATTTTCTTTTTCAATCATTGTGCACAGACTTTTCAATCTTGTTTGAGCAACTCTATAAAGATTGAGAATCGACGAAGAAGGCGAGAAGAAGCAAAGAACTTGGCTTACTTTTCTAGGAAGAAATACATTCCAAAGAAGATGCAGCACAGAACCATCAGGAACCAACATAGTATAGTGAACCTGTAATACAAGTTAAATGATAAGCTTTATACCTCAAAATAGATGGTGACGAAATGTATAGCATCTGTATGCTTACATGTGAAGTGCTCGGCGAAACCTCAGAATTCCAGACACTGCAAACAGGAAGAATAGACTTCAGTGCTTTTAGTGATCCATGACAGTGTAACTATCAAATTACCATTTGTCTCAAAAACTTAAACTTATAGAAATGGACGAATTTAATTCATATTCTGACATTTTCCCTTTATATATAAGTGAGGCTCAACACGTATAATATTTAGTTAAAATAGGAGATGAATTATGGAGACATGGTTCGAACTCATGACGTCTAATCTGATATCGTGTTAAATTACTATTTGTTCCAGAAACTTAAACTTATAAAAATTGATGAATTAATCGTTTAATTTATATAGCAGTAACAACTGAAAACTATTAACTTTATAGCCCAATTTGAGGGAAATTGTCAACACCAGATGTCTTTAGTACAAAATGCTATGTTCCAAGTAATTTGAAGTAGCTGAGTTGGAGTTTTTGGATTCTCTAGACCTTGAGCAGCTTCAAATTGATGTCCTAACCAAATTTTTGAACTATACTAATACTAAGTATACTAGCAAAACACACAAACACAAACACCTGAGAGAGCTATGACCGCAACCAGGTTCAAAGAAATGGTAACAGTTGTTAATATGTACCTGCAAGCATAAAAATGTCGTCAGTGGCATGAAATGGAGAGAGAGACAGAGAGACAGAGAGACTTAACACTATTCTGAGACCCTTGTCGATGAGATGCCTGTTCTTCTTAGCCTGCCTTTTTATTTCTGCAGCTTGAACATCAAGTTTCTCAGATGTGGAGGTAAGGAAGCCAGAAGCATCACTACTTCCACCTGCTGCTCCCAAGTTATTTGGAATGTCTTTCATTAACCCTGTCGTGTTGTATATGGTTTCTGATGCCTCATTTGCAGTGTTTATGATAATGTTCACCACTGTTTTTGCTTGTGAGTGAAATCTTGCATTGCCCCCCAGAACTAAACCAGATGCAGCTCTGCAAAGATAATTGTTTTAGCTGATATATTTATTTGCCTTTGATCTTCTAATGCAAATATTATATAATTGTTCATCAAAATATTTGATCATCTATAGAAACAAAATCATATATTTTTATTTTTATTTATGGAAAGGGTGATCAGAAGTTAAAAAGATGGTACACTTTTAATCTTTATATATGGGTTCATTTTGGTTTTGGTGAAATATTTGTATATTCAAAATGGACTACAGAATTGAATCGCTTACATTGCTAGAATTGTGAAGAATATGACAAGGAGAATAGGCCATTGGCAACACTGCTTGTAAGAAGATGGTATTCTCCTCGGCTTTCCACTCTTTCTACTTTTACCACAAAAAGTAGTTGCCAACAGAAAGCCTCCATATACAATTCCACACAAAAACCACAACACTCCCATGCAATAACCATAAATTCCAGTAAATATACTCGACTGCACAAAATAAGATCCAAGTTATAAAAGAACTTACAAAGAAAAGTAAAAGGTGGGAGAAAGAGAGAGAGATTTACACTCCAATAATGCTTGTTGGTGATGTTATATCCTCCCCTGTATTTTTTCAAATTGTCCAAAGGATCCACCCTCACAGTACCATCTGACTGTCTAATCGGTTCTGAGACATTGTTTGTCTGTAGCAAATTTCTCCCTGAGTAACCAGGGAAAAGAAAGAAAGAAGAAAATTAGCAGCTCAATCAAGGTGACCAGTAGCTTTACACTGTGGACACAATCCAGCAACCTGTGTGACCTTGACATGTTAGTTATATTATTATTATATATTTTTTTTAATGGAAATCTGAGGATTTCATTGATTAAAGATCACAAGCATAAAGTTCTTACAAAGCAGAGCAAAAAGCATAAAACTCTGCAGAATCATAGGTACATGCTATGAGATTACAAAGTCATAGATATAAACAAAATTCTTACAATCAAGTGTTATCTATGATTTCAATATTCTACTAACCGATGTACAAATACAGTTAAAAAGAAGATCTGCTTTAAGCAAACTAGATCTAAGACGTGGATTATATTAACAAGTTGATATTAATGATAACTTCTTCTTTCTTTTTTGATTTGTTTTGTTTTGTTTTGTTTTATAAAGAAAATGACATTTTAGCTTAATCTTTTACATTATATGTATTTTTAGGTATGTTTGTGCACATATGCCCCCCCTTTCCCTTTGTTGCTCCTAATATTTAAAACTATATATATATGAGCCAAAATATAACATTTTTCTCTAGGTAAAATTAACCGGTTGAACCTGTAGTTTTCACTCAGTTATTTAGCAATTTATATATGTTTGACGTGTTGCTGTTCTCTTTACCTGAGCACATATGTTTGGCTAATTGAATAGTCCAAAATTGTGACAAAAGTTTATCCCATATAATAATTAACCATCAACTTTGGTATAGTAACCCCTAACATAGTTTATCCCATATATAATAATTTGCAGTAACGAGCAATATATACTCATTAATATTAATTTAATGAGTTGCCAATGTTATTGTCAAAAAAGAAAAAGAAGAAGAAAAACCAATAATATATTTCCATAATATGCTTTATACAAACTTAGTAAATTATATATGCAGCAACTATTCTGTAATTTAACTCATTGCACCTTAATTAACCTTGAATCCTTAACTTTTATTTATTTTTTTTTTATTTTTTTATGAATGACAACTTTTATAGAAGAACAGATGCAAACAAACATATTACAATAAATTTTCAAAGCCATAAAATGTCATCCTCACCTGTTGCAAAGCTATTAGATGAGATAGTCTGTCCTGCAATTTCTGGAATTCTGGAGGCTGCTAAAATTGCCAATATGAAAACCAGAGGCACAACCCTCTCTATTCCATGTATGGAGCCCATCTTTAAGCTGTGAAATAAGTTGCAAGAAGAATTTAGCTTCAAAGTTAAACTGGGATTATCTATGGCGGCATGCACAACTTTTTCAAAAGTAGCATCTTTTTTTTTATGGAATGAGTTCTTTGCAAGGAAAGAACATTTTTGGCCAACAGAATCTGAAGATTCAAAGAAAGTTTAAAGAAATGAACTTACTGGAATTAGAGATGAAAGGGTTATTAAATTTCAATGAAGAATTCTTCGAAAGTGCAGCAAAAGTCTTCAAGTTTCAATGCTGGTGGTTCTTCCACAGACTTGCCTGGACAATTTCTGAATACCCATATCAAAAAAAGCTTGTCTATAATCTAAATCTCAGCTCTTTAATTATAGCCAACAAAAAACTTGAGAAGTCATGTAAGAGATATTAGTGCAGTTGAATTATTCTGAGCCCTCCAGAAGCTTTAAAACCAAATTAACACAAGTCAAGAAACTCAACTGAAGCACGTCTAGAATTTAATATTCCTCTCAATAGTCTTAATTAATTTCAAACACCAAAACCCATTTCAGACCTCCAACTTTGGTCTCTTCCGTGCCCTCAGGACCAAACAAAAAACCGTGTCAAGCACTCCCACAAATTAAGGTGGAGAGAGAGAGAGAGAGAGAGAGAGGGTGTTTTTTCAACCGACTCCACTTCTGATATATATGATGATATCCGACAACAACTCTCATCAATCTTTCTAAATATTATCGTTCATCCCTAATGGGGTTGTCTGAAATGCATCTGATTCCAACCAAACCTCTATATCCTACAAAGTCAAAAAACATCAAATGTCTTTTTGTCAACTTTATGACAATTTGGTCTTCCTTTTTTTTTTTTTTCGGGTGACATCAAAGCGAACCAGCTTACCTTCACTTGCGTAGGAAGAGAAAAGGGAACCGGGAAATAAATAATATCGGCGGTTGTGTTATTTAGCTTTTTTTCAGTTTAAGAGAAAAGCATAGTCAAAGGGAGACCGCCAAGGAACTGTTGAACTGTTTGAATTTTGATGGTTCAATGTATGGCGGCTGTGTGGTGTAGATACGGACCAAGGAAAAAGAACGGTGGGTTGTATTGTCAAGGAAAGGAGCTCTTCTTTGTATTTGGACCCTAGTTGTATGGAAATTTATGCTCTACTTCATGAATATTGGCGCATATAAGTTAGTATAAATATATATATATATATATATATATATATATGAGAAATGCTAGGTATTTTTTTCATATTCTCTCAACTGTAACATGACTTTTAAAATGATCTTTAAATTTGAAATTATCTCTTTACTTTTAATCACTTTGTGATTTTAAAAGCCACCTTATAGTTAAGAGAACACTAAAAGAACAAGCATTTATATGGATCAAATAAAGGATTTGTCCATCAAAGTAACAAATACTGCCAAGTGTTCCTAAGATGTAGTTCAATCAGCTAAAACTACGCCTAATAAAACGAAGATCACTCCCTCTTGTGCCAAGTGCCAACAAGGGAAGTTAAAAGACAAGGTTCCATAAAAAAACATAACCTGGTCCTGGAGCACAACTGTTAGTAGTTGGTTGAAACAAACACACATCATAAATGGTAAGTGGAAAGAGTGAAAACGAGCATTCCTTCTTAGTCATGTTTCCTATATTTAAGGATCTAAATTATTTTTTGCTTTTTTATGTCAAAATACACCACAATTGCTTTCTTCAGTAGTTCCCAATAGCATTAAAATACTTTTTTTTTTTACTTTTTTTTTTATTATTCTTTTAACTTATTAAACAAACTTTCTCTCTCCCTCATATTTTCTTCTCTCCGATGGTTCTGTTTCCTTTTTTTGGATTTGATTTTCTGATTTGCGTGGAGCTTGAGCTTGACACCAGTAATTGGATGAACACCGGTACAGCTCCTTCCTCTGCTAGAGAGTTCTTGATTTCCTCCACATAGGCAACAATCCAAATTGCTCCCACGGCGTGCGATTGAGTAACCACCGACCCAAATGGGCACGCCTTGATCAGCACCGAAACGCCGCTGTAGGCTAAGACTGCCCAAGAGTTTTCGGGATCGGCGGTGATGGCCTCGACCGCCGCCAAAGCTTTCTCCTTCATAGGCATCGACCCAATCTCGAGAATCCGAAGCAGAGGCCCTAGACCCACTTCCTGGACTGGTCGTTTTGTGAGGCGAGCACCGACACGCTGTCGTAGCGTGTTCTTTAATCGAATTGTTGTGGTTGAAATCCAGCAAGTTAATCCTTCTTCGGCGACCAAGCTCGCGGATTTCTCATCCCTGTCGAGGAGGTGAAGCAAGGACTCCAGAGATTTGTTCTTGAGCTCGATCCCGCCGATTTGCAACCTGGTAAAGAGGTCCCTGATGAAAAACACCAAAGTCTTCAATTGAAAAGCAAGGACCTGGGTGAGAGAGAACGACGGCGTTTGATTGGTGGAGGACCCTAGTGTCGTTCGGCCATTTGGTGAGGTGCAAGTGAAAGAGACGTGAGAGGAGAGAGGAGAGAGGAGAGAGTTTTTTTTTTATGATCATAATATGGCAATGGATTGCTACAGTAAAATCCTATATATTGGTTCCAATGTTGCAAACCATTTAGAGAATATGTTATGGAACCTTTTTTGTATTTTTTAGACATATTTCTTATACATAGAGAACAAACTTTCTTCTAGGGAGTTTATTGAGAATGCTCTGAAGAGAAAACAAAGCTAGTACAAAATTTTAGCCAAAAAAAGAAATACATTGAATATAAAAATACAAGGAAAATTTAAAGGGTTAAATACTTTTTTGTTCATGTGATTTAACAACTTTATTTTTTGCCACATTAATTTCATTTTGTATTATAGATGATACCTCAATAATGGTTAAAAACGGAGATGATAATTCTCTCTAACATCTGCCCAAAAATTGACGGAAATCCATATCAACACCTCTAAAAAATTGACACGTGAACATATACTTAATAAGAATTAAAGAAATAAATAAAGTTTTAAAAAAATAAATGATTAAAAATATTTAATTAAAAAAAATTGGAAACGAGCACCCCTTTTTGGCAAAATGGCCACCCCCGTTTGGCCTAGGGTGGTTTTGGCCATTCTCAATAGCCAATCTTAAAAAAAAAATTTATTGAAAAATATTTTAGAGTTTGGCTCATACCAAAAATAAGCTATAACAAATAATGTCCGGTGACCTTCAACAATGACAATGAAGAATGAACTACAAGAAAGTACATGCAAAAAGAAAAAGTTTAAATTAACTCGAAAAATAGTTTACAATTTTATTATTATTATTATTTTTTTTTTAAAAAAAAGAAACCATTTTACTTATAGAAATGAAAGAAAGTTTTCTTAGTCAACCAAAAATGTTTGCGATTAGATAGCAATTTCCTCATATACGGAATACTAAAAAATAAGAAAAACATTTTGAATTATACATTTACATGGAATCAAACTAAGCTTAAAATGTTCAAATTGTCTTGTATCCAACCTATACTGGTCACCATCAAGGGTATTGGATGATTCAATGGCTCAAGAAAATTTTCAAGTAGTTAGGGCATGTACAAGGGTGTGAGTTTGAATATCCGCAATAGAAAATCTCAACATATACTTAATTAGTATTAGTTGTCTTTGATTCCCAACGATGCTTTGGTGGAACTAGGTCAAGTTATGGATTAGTCGGATTTGGGAGAATATTTGCAGTTCCCACCATCTAGACCCTTTTTGTGCGACTTCCAGCGAATAGTTGCTACTATAATCATACTCAAATAAAATAGCTACAATTGGTCTCTCTGACCTACCAATTTTTTGCTTAAAAAAAAAAAAAAAAAAAAAAAATTCCTATTTTAGTCTTCATCATTATCTGTAGCAGGATGAGTTTGTATAGAATAACTCTTTTCAAGGTCCTTAATTCCCTGCGCTTCAATACAGCTCATTCAGTCATTCAGAATATTAGTGGTATATTTCCCCTCACAAAGGCATTGACCTCCTCCAAGTATCTAGGTTTACCTCTATTTTTTGGTAAGTCCAAAACTTCGGATTTCAAAGATATCGTGGAAAAAGTCTCGGGAAAAATTGAGGGTTGGCGTGCCAAAACTCTTTCCCACGCTGGTCGCTTTGTCCTTCTTCGTTCGGTGGCCTCTTCAATTCCCTCTTATGCTATGAGTTCCTTCCTTCTGCCTATCGCTGTATCCTCCTCCTTAGACAAGGCGTTCAAAAAATTTTGGTGGGGCTTTCCCATGGGCAAAACAAGGAATTTATCGTTAAAATCTTGGAGCTTCATTTGTTCTCCGAGGGTTGAGGGTGGCCTTGGCTTGAAAAGGATGCATGAATTTAATCTATCACTTGTTGCCAAGCTTGGTTGGAAGCTGTTAAACAATTCAGATTGCTTGTGGGTTAATCAGCTACAAAAAAAATATATCAAATATGGGGACTTCCTCTCTTCTCCACTCCCTACAACAGCCTCCTGGCTTTGGAAAGGAATACAGAAGATCAAACCCATCATTGCTGCGGGAGCTTGTCTTAGGGTTTCTCGGAATTCATCCTCTCTAATCTAGACTTCAAACTGGGTCCCTACTCTTCCCACTTTCAGGCCTAAGCCCAAACATCCGTATAACCGTAATCTTTCCTCTCTCCAGATAATGGATCTCATAGACCCCATCCATTCCAGCTGGAAAGCCACTCCTATTCATGCCCTGTTTGACTCCCTCTCAGCCAATGAAATTCTCAAGACTTGTATCTCTATGGACACTGGAGCTGGGTTTCTCTGGACTCCTTCTACATGGGGGGTTTCACTACTTCATCAGCATACCGACTTATTACTGCGTCTACTTCTTCTGCTCTTTCCAAGCTCTGTTTCCTCCCTTCTTTGGAAGTCCCTTTGAAATTAAACTTAAATGATAGACTAAGTTATTTCGTGGAAAATTGCTTGAAATATTTTGCCGACTAAAGATCGCCTTAGCCAACTATTTCCCATCTCACGATAATATTTGTCCTCTTTCTAATGGAAAGCATTCTTTAACACGTCTTTTCTTTGAATGTTTCTTTGCTCGGGTTGTCTGGCGTCACTCTTTTTGGCCAATGGATTCGTTATCCTTCCATTTTTCTTTGATGACGGATTGGATCGCTTCAATACTGTCTTCGGGTCGTTCTCTGGGTATTCCTCCTATGGAGCATCATAAATTCCAGATCTTTGCTGTAGTGGCTTGTGATATCTTATGGTTTTACAGGAATAAAGCTTTTCATGACGACCTCGCTTTTGATGCACGTTCTGTGTCGGCTCACATCAATAAAATCTCTCTTGAGCATTTTTTAGCTTGGCATCCACCCAATCAAGTCCTTGAGGAGAAATGGACCCCCCTCCACCAAACTGGGTTAAACTAAATTTCAACACTGTCATCAGAGATTCTTACTCGGTTCAAGCGGTGGTGTGTAGGGACTCATTGGGACGAATTCTTCATTTGTCATCCAATCTCAGCTCTTCTTGCACTCCAAATGTTGGTGAAGCTGGGGCCGCTCTACTAGCCTGTTCCATTGTAGTATCCCTATCTTATGATAAATTTATTCTCGAAGGTGATTCTGAAGTGATGGTTCTTTCCCTACAACATCCAAATTCTGTTTGAGATTGAAGGATCTCTTCTGTTATATTAGATTGCTTAGATTCTATCCCTCCTTCTTCCTCCTGGGAAGTTTAGAAAGTTAAAAGAAGTGCTAACTTCTGTGCTCACTCTGTGGCACGTTGGGCCGCAGCCGGATTCCACTCTGGCAGCATTCCCATCTGTACTTTCCCTCTATTATTTCTTCTACCGCTTGTGGTAAAGATCCCTTTCCTGTTTGTCTTTTGTAGTTCTTTTTCGTTTGTTCTTCTTCTATTAAAAAAAAAAAAAAAAAAATTCCCTGCGCTTGTAGTCGCCAGGAAAAGTAGAAAACAAATGATATGCAAGCCTTGTGGACAAAGAAAAAAAGGTTGTAAAACTTGAAACGTGTCAAAAATCTAATCAAGTGTCTTCCTTTCCTGGAAGGTAAAGAATGTTGAACAGTTGAAGTAAAGGAATACGAAAAGGGCTTTATTAATTAGGGTTATATATATATATTGGGTGTTTTCAAAACTCAATATTTTCATGGAAAAATAAAATAAAATAAAAAATAAATTCACAGAACCTTATTGAATTAGTATCTCTAAAGTTCAAAAACTAAGGGTGACAGATTTTTAATTACCTCATTTTATTAAAAATTGTCGAAATTCTCAAAATATCTGTTTTTTTTATTAGAAAAATAAAGTACAAAATTCTAGAGATACAAGCGTTTATTTATTTATTTTTTTATATAAAAAACATATTTACAATATTTTTACATTTTATTAAATTTATTTTTTATATTAAAATGGGATTTTGATAAAAATTAACTGAAAATTCTTACGAAATGATATAACTGAAAGTTCGATATATACCTTTAATAATAATTGAGTATTTTTAAACTTTTAGGGAATAATATGAAAATTTCCTAAAATTTTTCAAAAGAAAAGAAAAGAAAAAAAAAAAAAAAAAAGTCATTGTCAGGTCGGCTAGACCGAAGACCGAACCCAGTCGGTAACTCGTAGGTGAAGAAAAAGAAAAAAAATAAACCAATAATTGATTTGACGAAAATCCTCTATATGAATATTATATCCATCATTAAATTATCTACTGTTGCTCGCCCTTTTCATAAGGTATGTCCCTATATTAATTAATTAATTATAAAAAGGACCCACAGGTGCTCAAGTGGGTAGAATTGAAGCCCCATTGAGACCATCACAAATTACGCCGTGAAGACTGCTATATGCTTAGTGACACGTGAGTCAGGCAGGACGCAGGACTCCAAAAGGGTAATGGAGTCGTCTACGTATGTAGGTTCGAGAAGGATCCTCTGCATTTTATCATGTTCATGTAAGTTCCACCTTCACAACTCTTTTCTTTTTTGTATAAATTGAATAAATATTTATTTTATTTAAGAAAAATTATATCTAAACACTTTGGGTAAGTATGTTAAAATTTCTAAATTTTTAAATTTTTTCTTTTTGACAATTTACTGCACGGGTCAATCAAAATGACAATAAAATTTTTGTCGTCAAAATTTTTTAACAACCGTTAGTGTAGGTCAAAATGCACCGTTTTACATTATTAAAATATTAATTTTTTAATTTACTTTTAAAATTTAAATCTAAATTTTTTTTTTTAAAAAAAATACAGTGGTGGCCGAACTATCCCATAAGGGGTGGCTAGTCACCCCATTTTTCCTGGGGGTGGCCGAACCTCCCCAACCTCCCCTATGGGGCAGTTCGACAACCCCTATGTTCTTTTTTTTAAAAAAAAAAAATTAGATTTAAATTTTAAAATTAAATTTTGAAAAAATTAATATTTTAATAAGTTAAAATGGTGCATTTTGATCTAAACTAACGGCTGTTAAAAAAATTTGACGACAGAGATTTTATTGTCATTTCGATTGATTCAGGGAGTAAATTATTGAGGAAAAAAACTTAGGGATTTTAAAATTTTGGCATGCTTACTCAAGATGTTTAGATATAATTTTCCTTTATTTAATCCTTATTATTTAGAGTTTATGTATTTAATGGTGTATATGATTTTAAATTATTTAAATGATATGCTAATATTACCTTTATATAAACTGTTAAATACACTAAATATAAATTATAAATAACTAATAACTAAAAATATTAATTTTTTTTTAAAAAAAAAAAAACGCATACAAAGGACTAGCTCACTAGTCACCCCATTTTGGCTAAGGAGGTGGCTCCCCATGGCCAGTTTAGGGATGGTTGGGCCAACCCCATTTGACTTGAGTATGATGTTACATCTTCGTTTCTGACTTTGGTTAGCTTATGTAAGTATATAGAGGATTTGTAAATGGTAAGGATAGTGGACAATAAGGACATAAACACCTTTAAAAACTTCTAGCCTCCTGCTTTGTTGTTTATTTTGTTTCATTGTGCAAATGTACAAAAGACTATTGGACTATTGGAACTTGGAAAAGTCATATAATGGTGGGCTTTTGAAGGGTTTCTGTTAGTTTGTAATGTGGTTCGAGAATTGAAACAATAAAGCCGAATTTATGAGCATTGGTACAGTAAGTTGTATGGGCAAGGTCAAGGGCCAATAAATTCTGTTGCTAGGGATCGGTATGAAAAATAAATAAATAAATAAAATAAAATAAATATAACACCATTATAAACTATGTTTCTTTTACCTTCAATTTCCTTATGAGTTGGGTGGTGGCTATGGCCTATACTAGCCACCCCTTACTCTGTCATTGTTCAACGTCCTTTGATTTTGGGGTTCACTCACCACCGTCCCTCAAATTGGGATGCTATCGTTAGATTATTGAGATGCTTAAATGGCCAAATTAATCTTGGTTTGTCATACTGTGGTTTATCCTATTGTATTAGAAGGATATAATGATACTAACTAGATTTATGATTTAGATTAATTAAAGGCTACTAGTGGTTATGTGTTTTAGCTTGAGTGACCATCTCTTGGAAGTCCTCAAAATAAACTTGCATAGTAAGAT
Source organism: Carpinus viminea (assembly GCA_013348765.1). NCBI lineage: Eukaryota > Viridiplantae > Streptophyta > Magnoliopsida > Fagales > Betulaceae > Carpinus > Carpinus viminea. Next base: position 15,768,689 of record CP054673.1, on the reverse strand, counting down.
TCATTATGAATAATGAAAGCTGAGTTTGTTGCAAGGGAAAATGTTGTAAGTGAAGCTAAGTTTATTGATTAATTTACCCTTATAGGCTAACCCAATTCTACCTATGTATTCATTGTGATTGTCAAGCCGTCATAGCTCAAGCCAAAAGTAAAACCTATGCTGAAAAAAGTCTACATATTTAATTAAGGCACAATATTATTAGGCAGCTTATTGAGAATGGTATAATGTCCATGAATTTTGGCAAAATTGGAAATGAGCACCCCTTTTTGGCAAAATGGGGGTGGCTAAGGCTTAGGGTGGTTTCGGCCACTCTCAATAGCCAACCCTAAATTTTTTTTTATTTAAAAATATTTTAGAGTTTGGCTCATACCAAAAATAAGCTATAATAGATAATGGTCGGCGACCTTCAACAATGGCAACGAAGAATGAACTACAAGAAAGTGCATGCAAGAAGAAAAAGTTTAAATTAACTCGAAAAATAGTTTACAATTTTATTTTATTTTAAAAAAAGAAACCATTTTAGTTATAGAAATTAAAGAAAGTTTTCTTATTCAACCGAAAATGTTTGCGATTAGATAACAATTTCCTCCGGTACGGAGTACTAAAAAATAAGAAAAACATTTTGAATTATACATTTACATGGAATCAAACTAAGCTTAAAATGTTCAAAATGTCTTGTATCCAACCTATTCTAGTCACCATCAACAGTATAGGGTGATTCAACGGGTCAAGAAAATTCTCAAGTAGTTAACGCATGTATAAAGGTGTGAGTTTGAATATCCGCAATAGAGAATCTCAACATATGCTTTATTAGTATTAGTCGTCTTTGATTCCCAATGATACTTTGGTGGGATTGGATCAAGCTATGAATTAATTGGATTTAAGAGTGTATTTGTGGTTCCCACCATCTAGACCCTTTCTATGCGACTTACAGTGAGTAGGTGCTACTATAATCACACTCAAGTAAGATAACCACGTCCTCAAGAGGTACCTCAATCGGCTGTGAACCACGCCTTATGAAGCGGAGGTCACAAGTTTGAATCCCCCTTCCTCCTACCATTGTGTGGACATATCAAAAAAAAAAAAAAAAAAAAAAGTAAGATAACTACAATTGATTTCTCTGACCTACCAATTTTTTGCTGAAAAAAAAAAAATTCCCATTTTGGTCTTCATCATTATCTGTAGCAGGATCAGTTTGTACAGAATAACTCTTTTCAAGGCCCTTAATTCGCCGCGCTGGTAGTCGCTAGGAAAAGTAGAAAACAGGTGATATCCAAGCCTTGTGGACGAAGAAAAAAAGGTTGTAAAACTTGAAACGTCAAAAATCTAATCAAGTGTCTTCCTTTTCTGGAAGCTAAAGAATGTTGAACAGTTGAAGTAAAGGAATACGAAAAGGGGTTTGCTAGGGGTTCTCCTCGTAGTGTTCTTCTGGCGTTCTCCCAGTTTTACATAGAACGTGATTTAAGAAAAAATAAAATTGTAATATCATTTTTTTGCTAGCAGATTAATTTTTATGAGTTAATAGTTTGGTTCTAATGTTTTAAAACTTATTTTTTTATTCAAAACTAAAATCTATGGGTGGAAGGTTAACCCTTTAGGGATGAAATGGATTTGATCATCCTAAATTTGATGCTAATGCCTCAATTTTGGTGCTAATGCCTCACAAATTTGATGCTAATGCCTCAAATTTGGTGTTAATACCTAAAAAAATCGGTGGTAGAGGCCATTATAATTTTATTTTTTTTCTTAAATCATGTTTTATGAAAGACTGGGAGAACACCAGGAGAACCTATGGGGAGAACCCCTAACATTTTCCATACGAAAAAGGCTTTATTAATTAGGGTTTTATATATATATATATATATAGGAGAAAATGTTAGGGGTTTTCCTTGTAGTGTTCTCCTGACGTTCTTCAAGTCTTACGTAAAATATGATTTAAGAAAAAATAAAATTGTAGTGACTTCCACCGTCGGTTTTTTTAAGCATTAACACTAAATTTAGGATGATCAAATTCATTTTTGGTGATACCATCCCTAAAGGATTAACCTTTCCTTCATAGGTTTTAGTTTTGAATCTAAAACAAGTTTTAAAGCATTAGAACCTAAATATTAATTCATAAAAATTAATTTGTTAGCAAAAAAACGGTATTATAATTTTATTTTTTCTTAAATCATGTTCTACGTAAGACTGGGAGAACGCCAGGAGAATACTACGGGAAGAACCCCTAGCAAACTCCTATATTGGGTGTTTTCAAAACTCAATATTTTCATGGAGAAATAAAAATAAAAAATAAATTCACAAAACCCCATTGAATTAGTATCTCTAAAGTTCCAAAACTAAGGGTAACAAATTTTTAATTACCTCATTTTATTAAAAATTCTCAAAATATCTGTGTTTTTTTTTTTTTTTACTAGAAAGAAATAAAGTACAAAATTCTATATATACAAGCGTTTATTTTTTAATTTTTATATAAAAAAACATGAGATGTGATACGGCCACAATAAAGATTCAACAAAGACTGAACTTCTCTTCTATTTTATAGTTTAAAGCTTTTTCTTTCCTTCATTGTCAGTTTTTTTTTTTTATAAAAAAAATCTAGCACTTAAAGAAAGAAGTTTGGTCTTTGTTGAATGTATGTTATGCCTTTAACATTTTTAAAAAAACATATTTGCAATATTTTTACATTTTTTTTTAAATTTATTTTTTATATTAAAAAGGAATTTTGATAAAAATTAACTGAAAATCCTTACAAAATAGGGATAATTAAAAGTTCGATATATGCCTTTAACTTTAATTGAGCATTTTTAAACTTTTAGGGGATAATAAGAAAATTTTCTATTTTTTTTTTTTTAAAAAAAAAAGTCATTGTCAGGTTGGCGAGACCAGACGGTAATGGTCGTAGGTGAAGAAAAAGAAACAGAATAAACCAATAAAAATGATTTGACCGAAATCCTCTCTATAAATATTATATTCATCATTAAATTCTCTATTGTTGCTCTCCCTTTTCATAGGGTAAGTCCATGTATTAATTAATTATAAAAAGTACCCACAGGTCTCATGTGGGTAGAATTGAAGCCCCCATTGAAACCGTCACCAAATTACGCCGTAAAGACTGCTATATGCTTAGTGACACGTGAGTCAGGACTCAGAAAGGGAAGTGGAATGGCCTACGTATGTAGGTCGGAGAAGGATCATTCCATTTTCTTTTCTTTTCAAATGAAATGAAGGGGATTTATTTAATTAAAATAATAGAGTATTTTTGTCCAAAGCAATAAGGTATACTTGTCCAAAACAAAATGGAGGGAGTCCATTTGTTTAAAACAAGAGGATATTTTTGTCTAAAACATTTGTTTTGAACCATTCCCAGGCAAAATGAGGTGGCCAACCACCCCATATTGAGGTGGTTCGGCCAACCCTGTGTTTTTTTTTTTTTTTTAGATTTAAATTTAAAAATGAAATTAAAAATAATTAATATTTTAATAAGGTAAAACGGTTCATTTTTACCAAGACTAACAGCTATTAAAAAATTTTGGCTGCAGATATTTTATTATCATTTCAATTGACCCATGGAGTAAATTATTGAAAGAAAAAAACACTTGAAAATTTTAAAAATTTTGACGTGCTTTCCCAAAGTATTTAGATATAATCTCTTTATTTAATCATCATTATTTAGAGTTTATGTATTTAATGGTGTATATGATTTTAAATTATTTAAATGATACGCTAAAATTATCTTTATATAAATTGTTAAATACACTAAATATAAATTATAAATAACTAAATAACTAAAAATATTAAAAATATTAATTAATTAATTTTTTTTAAAAATAAAAAATACAAAGGGCTGGCTTGCTGGTCACCCCATTTTGGCCAAAGAGGTAGCTCCCCATGACTAGTTTGGGGATGGTTCGGCCAACCCGGTTTGACCTAAGTATGATGTTACACCTTCGTTTTTGACTTTGGTTAGCTTATGTAAGTATATAGAGGATTAGTAAGGATAGTGGACAATAAGGACATAAACACCTTTAAAAACTTCTAGCCTTCTGCTTTGTTGTTTATTTTGTTTCATTGAGCAAATGTACAAAAGACTATTGGACTATTGGAACTTGGAAAGGTCATATAATGGTGGGCTTTTGAAGGGTTTCTGTTAGTTTGTAATGTGGTTCGAGCATTGAAACAATAAAGCCCAATTTATGAGCATTGATTCAGTAAGTTCAGTTTGAAGGAATCGTAAATAAATTTTAACTATGATTTGAATAATTATTTTATCAAAAGCTAAGTGTGTTTTTAAAATCATTAATTTACTTCTTTTTAAAATTACTATTTTTTTTTTTGGTTAAAAAAAACTTGAGAATCGTTACACCAAACGGACCCTTGTTCGACTCAAAATACACTTGTAAAATGAGTTTATAAGAATCCATATTTAGGGGTTAGTGGTTACCATAAAAAAAATAAATTAACACATGAAATATTTAATTAGAGTAAAAGATAAATTATGAATACAAAGTTAGGACTTAAATTATCACTTATCTCAATAATTTTAACTAGTAAAAAATATATAAATTTAATAATTTAGTACCTTCAACCATATAATCACATAACTTTAAGTTCAGTCCGCAGAAAACATAATTAGGCTTTTTTTTTTTTTTTTTACCAATTGATGATTTTTTTTTTCATCCTATCTAGCTTCATACCCTTAATTATCGGATTTTTCATCACAAGAGGCAGAGGTTCCAGAGATTCGAGCTGAAAATACAAACACAGTGACATCTTTTCCTTTTGGGTGTAGTTTCATACCCCTACCAGATTCTTCATCAAAAAAGGGAAAGGAGGAGGAGATCCAAGAACATCTATTTTTTATTAATCTGCTACTCATCTTTCTTTATTAATCTACTACGTCAATCTCTTCTTTTTTGATACTTAATTAAAGATTATTCTAAGGTAGCTGCAGATGTGGAAACTAATCTTAAGTCCATTTGTTAACTTCTTTTAATCATGAGCAAATATTCATAATTGATAGTCCGTTCATTTATGCTTTTGTTGGGGATGTTATAGTGTTTTGTATAGTGGAGCAGACTGTCGAGCCAAATCTGTCAATTCCCATTGAGCCAAAAGTTGAGATTTGTTTTCATTTATCTATTTTTTCTTTCATTTCATAAGCAGAAGTTGGTTTTGACTAATATATATGTTAGAAAACCTTCTAAACTCTCTCTCTCTCTTTTAACACACACCAACTCATTAATGGATTACTTCTCTCTTTTCTGGAGAGTTAAGATCTTCCTCCCCCAAAAGATTCCACCTTAACCAAGAAAAAGAAATCATCATTAATGGGTTACTTTCTATATGAGTGTGAGTATATTTGGTGCTCAACCCAAATTTAATTAAGACCAGTATGAGAAATGGATATTAGCACTTTCATCTTGATGGCCGGTGAACTAATCTGATTTGAACAGCCTAGAGAGTTGCAGAAGAAAATTATAGATAAATTATATTCAAAATTTGAAGTACGTATATTACCTTCAAGGAACCACAAAAAGAGGGTGACTTGATAATATCAGAATCACATGAGGAACTTAACAAAGGGTGAATCAGTCATACAAGGATAATATATATTTGAGGTACTCGGTCCTAATCACTCTACAACAGCTCCTACAAGAGCTCATCACAGCAGCAGCCTCTCTTCCCTAATTCATGGAAACCTGCTTCCTGCTTCAGCACATATCAGCAGCCTCTTCTCCTTAATCTCTACTGACTTGCAGCAGCTTCAGCAGCCTTTCATCCTCATTTCATTTTGCAAGTCCAACTCCTTAAGTCATGGCTGGTTTTCCTCCAGCAGTGCTATCAACTCAGCACACCCTTGAGTTCCTCAATTTCCTTTCTCCACCATTTCGTTTTTTACCTATCTTGTAAGGTTATGTTTGGTCTCTCCTTCTTGTAATCACCACACTTTGTAATTACACTTGAGCCTATTGGCTATATGTACTGAATACGCTTGCTGTTATTGGTTAAGAAAACCCAAAAAATTTCCTTTAAACTTTCATGGTATGAAAGCATTAAGAGTCAACACTCACCAATGGCTGCTTCTAGCTCTTCGGCCTCCTCCTCTGCTAGTCCACCAACTGAAACCACCTCAGCCCTTTCACTCGCACCAAACTTCTCCCAAGTCTTCAAATTAGAAGGTCCTAACTACCTAGGCTGAGTTGCTCAGTTCCAGCCAACACTCAGAGCTAATGAACTCGCGGGAGAGTCATATAATGATGGGATTGATAATTTATGTTGAAGCTTTTGAAGGGTTTTTGTTAGTTTGTAACGATGGCTTGCTTTTTTGGCTGTTATGGAATGACCATATCATCACTAAGGCCAACAAAAAGACAAAAATGATCATAAATTTTTTAATGAGATAAAAAATACTCCAATAAATTAGAAAAGAAAAAACCAAAAAAAATATAATTTGTTTTTCTTTAAAAAAAAAAGACGAAATATTTTTAAATTTCTACACTCTGATTTTTTTTTTAATTGAGTTTTAGTTCTTTTTTTTTTTTTTGAATTTCATATTTCTATTTTTTGAAGGGTATTTTGGTCATTGGGGGGAGGGGGAAGTGACACTATTTGGTAGTTTTGAAGGACATTGTTGCAATTGAAAGTGTAGGAGAGACATTATCAATTAGGTGGTAATTTGAGGGGTTATGTGAATTTGTCTCTTTAAATTTTCTTTTTTCACTAACAATTATATCCTATTAAAATTTTTTATTATTAAAATAAAAAGTAATTATTGTCTATTTTATTTGAAATGAAGAGGAATTTATTTGTAAGTTTCATTCATTTAAAATCTTAAAAACTCAAACTAAACGTGGAAAATACGTATACGGACGACTAAAATATTCTTTTTTGTAATGTGACTTGTAAAATCACAAATAAATTGAAATTCAATAATAATCTAAGATTATTTCTCTGCTTCCGATTTCTGAAGTTGCCACCAAGAACAACATTTCACAAGCCTATAAGTATGGGCAAGGCCAAGGGCAAATAAATTCTGTTGTTATAGTCCATATGTAAATAAAAATAAATAAATAAATAAAATTATAAATTATTTTTTCTACCTTCAATTTCCTTATGAGTTGGGTGGTGGCTATGGCCTATACTAGCCACCCCTTCCGCCGTCATTGTTCAACATCCTTTGATTTTTGGGGGGTTCACTCACCATTGTCCCTCAAATTGGAATGCTATCATTAGATTATTGAGATACTTAAATGGCCAATTAATCTTTGTTTGTCATATTGTGACTTATGTTACTGTATTGAATGATATAACGATACTAACTAGATTTATGGTTTAGATTAATTAAAGGCTACTAGTGGTTATGTGCTTTAGCTTGCGGGACTATCTCTTGGAAGTCCTCAAAATAAACTTGCACAGCAAGATTCATTATGAATAATGAAAGCTGAGTTTGTTGCAAGGGAAAATGCTGTAACTGAAGCTAAGCTTATTGATTAATTTACCTTTATAGGCTAACCCAATTCCACCTATGTATTCACTGTGATTGTCAAGCCGTCATAGCTTGAGCCAAAAGTAAAACCTGTACTGAAAAAAGTCTACATATTTAATTAAGGCACAATATTATGAGGCAGCTTATTGAGAATGGTATAATGTCCATGAATTTTGTAAGGTCAAAAAGTAACTCGGAAGATCCTTTGGCCAACTAAATAAGGATTGTTCTATTAGCCATTGTTATTAGAAGTACGTCATTAATGAAAATAGACGCTATAATTCAAAAGATTCCATCACATTGTGAAATATTTCTTTACTTCAATTTAATCTCTTGCATTCTATTTATTTTATTGTTAATTTTTGGATTAATATTATTTTTGTACCAACAAAAGTTTTTGCACCATCAAAATAATTTTTCAACGGTGACAACACATAACCCATTAGGTCTATAAATTTTAATCTCGACCATAAAAATAGTTTATCTCAATTTCACTAAAAATAACGAGGATCGTCATCTTTCTGCCAACCTGGGATTTCCACTATCAGAAATTCTGGCGTCCCTTTCTCAACTTTTCAAGCTGTGACTCATTTAAACTAGAGGAAATTTAAGCATATATATAATAACTATAGTTTTACAAATTAGATGTTCCAATTATACATAGTATCTGGAGATACATACACTGTATAATTGTATATTAATAATATGTATTATCCTCATGTAAATGACAATTTAAACCTACTCAAGTTCAGAGGTGATAAGCTGTAGGAAATTGTTGGAGAATAAAAGCACACTCTACAAGAGAAAAACATCAACCCAAATGACACTAAAATTTACTCTTAATTAGTTCCCTAATTTTTATATATATATATTTGTTTGTTGAAAGAAAAATCTCTGCAGCTTAGAATCAATTTTTTTGTTGGTAAGTAAATAAAAAAGTACTAGATCTTTATAACATACTACAGCCTATTATTTGTATTACATTCTCCCATAGTCCATTAAACATTTGGTGTATTAAACGCTTCTGGACTCAATGTAAGAAATTTCATTTAAGGTATGTTTCTTATGTCATATATATATCTATTCTGATTATAAAGTATATATAATTGCGGTGTTTAATGATTTGTTCCAAATTATTTTCTGAAATCAAATATTTTGAATTAAATTATTGATTTGTTTCTTGTGGAAACAAATATTTGAATTCAATAATGATTTTATTTTGTGGAATCAAATAATATGAATTGATTATTGATTTGATTTTTATTCCTTGATGGCAGGAATAAATAAGGTAACAGTTCTAATTGAAGATCCCTAACCTACCTATAATTAAGGCCTATTTATTCCATCATTTTGGACGGTATTCACATAGGTTAGAAGAACCTTTCCTCATTAACAAGTATGGTGGTGGTTTGGGCATTGTCAAGTGAAAACTTGTTAACTTCAATCATGTAACTAACATAAGCACTAGTACCAGGGTTCGTGCTTAGTATTGCCAATGCGTATCGCCTAGTGAGTCAATATTGATTGGAATGGCTGCCAAAAATTGGATGCAATGCCTTAACCCTAGAGCATACGGGGCCCATGTGGGATCATCTTTGAAGTCTTTCTTATAAACACGGACAATATACTCAACATTGCATCGGGTGTTTTCATACTGATTGCTATAAGTATGTTGATGTTCAGACAAGGCAAGAGTTTGACTATTGATGATGATGACAAGATGGTGTTTGAGGTTTGTGCTGCATCTTCGTTTAGCTTCGCTTTATAGGAGGAGAGAAAAAACGGCTTAGGGGGGTGAATATATATATTATCATATGGGTCTCGCCGGCCGTGGGTCTAAACCCACCGGCAATACTTTTTTTCCGTGGGTCTGCAAACCGACCGGCGAGACTTTTTTTCCCTTCATCTTTTTTCTCGCCCAGCTCTTTTCTTTTTTTCCAATCATCCTGTTTTCTCGCATAGCTCTTTTCTTCTTTTTTTTCCACTAATCCTTTTTTGCGTTCGAACGCACCTCTGGCGACGCAGAAACACTTGACTGGCATGCGTGCGACGCTGCCTCTGCATGCGATCGTGAGTGCGTTCGAATGCACCAAGTGCGTATCTAAAATCTAGTTTTCTGGATTCTCTATTGCTGAGGAGTTTTCCTCACTTCGCTTGAGTAAATAATAGTTGGGGGTATTTATACAATTAATTATTCCGCTGCTAATTTTACAATCAATTAGCATTTAATTGTATATTGAATTCTTACCAATGGTATCAAAGCTATCTCTAGGCTATATTTGCTCATCATATAGTTATATATGTATTACAGTTTGAAAATATTCACGGAATCATTGTTTGTAATCACTTTGTATTTGTATGAACATTGTGTTGCCGTAAACTCATGTTTTGTATGGACTGAAAAAATAACCTCTACATATTTGAGTTTTAAGGAGATAAGAACCTGGTTGATGAAAAACCACCGTTGGGCAGTTTTTGGGTAGAAGGAGTGCTGCCCATTTTGGGCAGAGGCCACCAATGAGCACAGTGGTGGCCGAATCAATGGCCATGGTGTCTTAGTTACCGTCAATGACGTTTTGCCGCATGCAGTGAGGAGCGGCCCATCACGGGCCAACCATGAAGAATGATGGTGGCAGCCCATTTCGGGCTGACTATCATCTAGTCGTGGTGGCCGGCGCATGAGGGAGGGCGGCGCATAAGGAATGTGAAGGCAGCAGCGATTAGGGGATTAAGAATGGGTGGGTTAGGGTTTTATTTTTTTGGGTAGGGTTTCTAACCTATAAGGAACCAGGTGAAGCAATATGGGTCATTGGATATGGGTTTATTTTAACCCAAGCCCGATCCAATTTTTTTTTTTAAAAAACTAGGTTATTAAGTGGGCTGACCCAGAAGCCCAACCCATTCAAAGTAGCCCATTTGGTTTTAATAAAATTTTGGGCATAAATGGGTTTAGAACTTGGGTCCTCAAAGTACAAAGATCCAAGGCCACCTTTCTTCACCATTAGGCCATGCCTCTTTTTTTTTTTTTTTTTGACATGTACACACAAGAGGAGGATGGAAATTCGAATTAGTGATCTTCGCTTTATTAGGCGTGGCCCCAATTGATTAAGCTACCTCTTGGGGACGGCCATGCATTTTCATATCTTTTGATACTGCAATTGAATAATTGTTATTGTTTAAATTATTTAGTATTGAAATTATTATTATTTTTTTTAATGTGTGGACTTTTTTTTGACATAATTTTAATGTATGAACTTAAGATTAAATCGATTCTTTTTATTTATATTGTTTAGGTATAAATTGCTTGATGCCTAGACCTGAGAATAATTAACTAAGCGATATATGTTAGTGAATGTTTATAGTATAATCCAAAATTGCAATGTCTACGAAAGTCTTGGGACTTAAATGTGCCATTGTGTGCCCTCTCAAGTTCCTGGGAACTTATCCGGTTGTACTTTGGAAAATACTGCTTACCCACATCCATGTTGGTTTGGTCTTTATTCTTGGGAACTTTATTTTGACATATATACAGTTATTATATGTTAATGAAGTCATGAATATCATAATAATTTTGGGAGAGCCACAACATCCCCATTTTATAATGATAATTGCATCAAGATTACGTATATGTGAACTTCATAAATAAAATTAACATCATGTTGTAATTAATTCATAAATTTAATTACTAATTCCCACAGGGACCTTTTCTTTATTTTTATTTTTTACTTAATTAGAATAAGATAGTAAATTTAACATTGAACATAAAATTTCTCTTAGGCCCATAGGTACATAATTTTTATTTTTATTTTTATTAATGCTTAAATTTATTAGTCATATTAATAAAAAGTAAATTTCATGCGTAATACAAGCTTTACCCACAGGTAGGTTAAAATTTACTATTAAATTTGCATTGGTTAATTTAAATAAAGTTATTTCATAGCATTAAAGTATATTATTTTTTTGGTTATTGGATGCATTCCCACTATTTTAATTATTGGTATTTTATGTTTCAGTACTTCTTGGTGATAATTTGTTCTAACCGAAAAGAATATGTACTTTTCACTTTGGGGTGTTTGGAATTTGAATTAGGGCTTCATGTGGACAAATCATCTTCTCCCACGGAATCAACTATGCCATATGAGATTATTAAACATGAAGAATTGGAGAGATTTAATTGCCTAAGTTTCAATGTTCATGAAATCTCATATCAATAAAGACATTAGGGTTTTATTCCATAATGTGTTAGGGCCAAAGAATGTAACATCCCACCCCAATGACACATAATATTATTCGCTTTTGGCTCCCCCGAACTAGACTTCCCAGGGGTTCACCCATCCTGGGGTCACCCATCCTAGTACTACTCTCGCAGAAGCACGCTTAACTGCGGAGTTTTGATGGGATCATGACCATCACAGCTTTAAAACGCGTTGTTGTCAATGAAGGGTATAAGTATACATATAAGCACATCCCCATCTCCATACCAAGGCAATGTGGGATGTCACAATCACCCCCTCTTAGGACCTAGCGTCCTCGCTGACGGTCTCATGGGATTAGCCCACTCTTGGCATCCGTCCCAGCGAGCGTTCGCTAGCGACCTTCATGGGCTTGTGTATGCTCCCCCCATATCAGGCTGGACAATGGCTCTGATACCATTTGTAACATCACACCCCAATGACGCACAATATTGTCCGCTTTTGACTCCCATGAACTAGACTTCCCAGGGGATCACCCATCCTAGTATTACTCGTAGAAGCACGCTTAACTGCGAAGTTCTGATGGGATCATGACCATCACGGCTTTAAAACGCGTTATTGTTATTAAGGGTGTAAGTATACATATAAGCATATTCACATCTCTATACCCAGGCAATGTGGGATGTCACAAAGAAAGGTCATTGAGGAACATTTAGGGAGTTCTAATAAGCTTTAACCAGCACCCTAATAGAAAAGCTTTAAAGTAAAACCTTTTACAGTTTCAAAATTGTACCTGTGCACATTATGGAAATGAAGGACATAACAACTCATATTAAGTGCCTAAAGGTTGAGTTTTTTGAGTCATTTTGATCAATTTTATTTTTAATTTTCTCATCTAACTATGGTATTTTTCAAATATCCTGTGGCACACATAAGGATAACTGATCAATAAAGGAACTTCTGATAATGTGTGTTCAAGAAGATGAGAGACTAAGACATTAGAATCCAAAAGTTACGCATGTTAAGGGAAAAACCTTGATAAGCAATCATGTCCAATAGTTAATGAATGAGAGCAAGGTGCCAACAAAGTGTTATGGCAATTAAGATACTTGTTTCTCTTGCAATAAGGAAAAATTATGGGCATATAAAGAATGATTGCATAAAGTATCATAAATGACTTAAAATAAAGGTAAACTCATATATTTACTATGTCATGAATATCTTTTATTTGACTCTCCAAAAATATGGTGTGGATTGAATTTGGTTTAGTGATCCACGTTGTCAACACAATGCAGGGTTTTCTAAATTTATAATTCATGTTTACAATTGGAAGTTGTTGGGACCTATATATTAATTTAAAAAATTCAGTCATATTATTTTGACCTTAATAATGTTTTATATATTCCACAGTTTTTAGAAATTTAGTTTCTATTTTAGTTTATTAAATCAAGTTTGAACATTATTGAAATTTTTAGGGTGGAATATTAAATTGATGGTCTATTTAAAATTGATCTAGATCCCAATTTTTGAAAATTAATCCCTACATATAAATGTTGACATAAAGCAGGGTCTTGTGAATGAGAAAATCCTCTATATTATGGCATTGGAGATTGGAATATATCTATATGAAGAATAAAATATTGACAAATGATAGAGTTTTTAAAACTCTTGAATTTTGCTATCCTTGGTATTTATGTACACTACATTAAGGAACAATAAAACAATTATATCACTAAAGGTCCCAACAAAGGGGTTTTTGAGATTCTTGAGATCATGTACAAGTGTAGACCTTTTCCATGCTTCTTGCCTAAATGGTTAGAGATAGGGGTGTTCATGCGGGTCGGTTATAACCGACCCGCAACCGATAACCGATAATAACCGACAACTGATAATCGATAAACCGATAACCGAATAGGTCGGTTGCAGTTAGCAGTTTTAAAGGTTTGAGAAATGCGATTATAACCGATAACCGACTACATATATATATTAAATATATATAATAATATAAATATTTATATGAATAAAGTATTAAAAAAAAAAAAACCGAAAACGACGTTGTTTTGGTGTGAGAATAAGATGCAACCCATAAGGTTTCATCTTTTTCTCATTTCTACCTAGTCCCTGCCTCTCAAACTCAGTTGCTCATCTCCTTGCCTCTCAAGACTAAGGACTCGTTATTTTTCAATTTCTCCCTGCCTTTCAAGCGACGATTACTCAATCTATGTTTGCTTTGTCTCTATAATTTTTTTTCTTTTCCAAACTTTTGTTTACTGCCTTGTTTTGCAAATTTGAGCATTTATTTTTTCTAGATTTTGTAATATCCATTTACTGCCCTGTATCTTTTTTTGTCTTTTAAATTGTCCTTGGATTTGGGCTTGAAAGCCATGTGTTTGGGTTGTATTCATCTTTTTGGCCCAAAACCATTAAAGTAAGACCAAAAATAGTAAATTAAAAGGCCCAAAACACATTAAAAGCACAAAAGCCCATTTTAAATTAAAGTGGTTATAACCGATCAGTTATTGAGTGGAATAACCGATAACTGTCAGTTATAAAATAACCGGTAACCGACTCGTTGGTTGCAATTGCGGTTATTAAAAATCAAATAACCAACAAGTCGGTTATCGGTTATGGTTATAGCAAATAACCGACGGTTATAACCGATTGAACACTCCTAGTTAGAGATATCCTATCTCTTTCGGTAATAACCATATATAAGGTTTATGCATCTCTATCTCCTAAATCATAAAGTTGAAACATTAAATGCTTTCAATATGTATAAGGTAGAAGTAGAGAAACAAAACAAAAGGAAGTTAAGGTCAAAAGATCTGATAGAGGCAGATAGTATTATGATAGGTACATGAAAAGGAGATATGAAAGGCAATACTAATACTTTGTTCTCCTTATGGAGTAAAGCCTTGAAAACCACTGTGTATACATTCAACTAGATTCCATTTAAGGTTGTCCCTAAGACACCAAAATTAAGGAATGGGTGACACCAAGTTCAAATTGTTTACATGTATGGGGTTGTCATGTTAAAGTGAGGATTTAAAATCCACACATAAGGAAATTAGATTCAAAGACTACTAGAGGAATTTTATGGGCTATGCAGTAAACTCTAAGGAGTTTAGTTTTTAATGTTCATTCAATTCAAGAATGATTGAGTCTAGATATGCAGAATTTTTAGAGGATGCTACACCTAGTGGGAATGCTTATCCTCAAATGATTGAATTAGAGGAAGCATGAGAGTTGACTAAAGCTCCTTCCCATGAAGGGTGTTTGATTGTGCTTAGAGAAAATCAAATTGATTATCTTGAACCACAATCGGTTTTAGAACAGTCAACTCATGAGGAACAAGTTTAGAATGAACCTACTCAGACTTTATCAAATGAAAAAGAAGTAGGACTAAAAAGATTCTCTAGAATAAGGTGATCAACAATCCCTAGTGATTATGTTGTATACTTTGAAGAGTCTAATTTTTATGTTGGGCCTAAGGATGATCCAAAAATTGTTTTCACAAAGCCATGAGTGGAGATAACTTGACATTGTGTTTCAATGCCATGAAGGAGGAGATGACACTTGGCTAAAATTCAAGTCTATCTTGTTACTTACCAAAGGAAGTTGTAGCCATACATGTGCAAATGGGTTTACAAAACCTAAAGGGATTCTTCCGGGTAATGTTGAACAATATAAAGATAGACTTGAAGCCAATGATCTTACTCAAAAGAAAGGCATTGATTATCATGGTATGAATGGCTCATTTTTTATTGAGAGCTATATCAAAAGGATTGGAAAAACAATTTTCATAGGATCTTAAGGAGGAAGTGTACATAAGACAACTAAAGGTTTTATTGATAATAATAAGCTTGCAAATTAAGGATATGTATTAATGGGCTAAGATAGGTTTCTTGTCAATGGTATATTAAATTTCACAATGTTATTACTTCATATGGTTTTATTGAGAACTTTGTTGATCAATGTACATACCTTAAAGTTAAAGGGAGTATAGTTACCTTTCTTTAGTCTTGTATATAGATAATATTTTGCTTGCAAGCAGTAATTTAGGTTTGCTACATAAAGTTCCTCTCATAAACTTTGAAAATGAAGGATTTGGTGAAACCTCTATGTCATTGACATAGAGATTCATAGAGACAAATATTAAAGAATATTAAGATTGTCTTTGAAGGCCTACATTGAAAAGTTTTGAGAGATTCAAATGAAGAACTATGAATCTTCAAGAGCACCTATTATTAAAGGGACAAATTCAAGATAGATTGATGTCCCAAAATGTATTGGAACTAGAGTAGATGAAATAAATTTCATATGTATGAACAAGTCTACATTAAACCTGACATTGAAATAGCAGTTGAACTACTGGGTCAATAGAGTGCTGTAAATATAATATTGTGGAATATGCAAGGAACCAAGAACTACAGCTTAACGTAAAGATACACTTACCATTTGATGGTGTTTATTTTGGTTTGATTTTTGCTAAATGTGTAGATAGTAGAGAATCAACTTCAGTATATATATTCTCTTCTTAAAAGGCTATATACTGAAGATACAATAAGCAGACTACATTGCTACATCTACCATGAAAGCAAAAGTCGTTAGATGTTGTGAATTTGTTACACAGGTATTATAGTTGAGACATTTTTGTTAAAAGTTTCAAGATTGTCGATTTTATAGTTAGACGCATAAAGATCTTCTGAGTTAATTCTACTACAATTCTCTTTTCTAAGAATAAACTAAGTAGAAGCAGAAGTATGTATATCGACATAAAGTATGATTATGAAAAAGAACATAAAGTGACGTGAAGTGTCTATTGAGCATATAAGTATTGAACTAATGATTGCGGATCCCATGACTAAAAGCTTGCTAGTAAAAAAAAGTATAAAGTCAAGTAGAATATATGAGACTCATTAATTCATTTGTGCTTGGTTTCTCTTTAATTGGTCTATGGACATAAAGTTATAAAACTTTTTGTTCACATATATTATGGTTATTCGTGGGAATAAAATAAAGTTGGACCCAAATAGCTTATATGAAGTCCATTCATAAAATTCATCATCTATAAAGTACTCATTTAGGGAGGTATTACACATTGTGATACATGAAGGGGACAATTTATTATATAATGGTTTTGCGCCATGATTCATGTGTAGTATTCCTCAAGTGAGTGAGCGGATTCCACAAAAGGTTGAAATAAATAAGGTAATGGTCATATTATAGAACCGAACACCATAAAGAATTTATGTGTCATAAGTGCTAAGTGGGAGAACGAAAGAAATTCCATTTATGGTATGTCTCTTATGTCACATATATTTATTGTGATTATAAAGTATATATAATTACGATATTTAGTGATTTATTCCAATTAAATATTATTTTGTGAAATCAAATATTTTGAATTAATTGATTTGATTCTTGTGGAAACAAATATTTGAATTCATTATTGATTTTATTTTGTGGAATCAAATAATCTAAATTGATTATTAATTTGATTTTTATTCCTTGACGGGAGGAATAAGGTAACATTTATGATTGAGAGCCTCTGACTTACCTATAAATAATGCAAGTGTATCCCATCATTTTGCACGATATTCCACTAGTAGGCATAGGTCAAAAGAACTTATCTTTACAATCTTGGTTTCTAGTTTTCTAGATTCTCTGCTGTTGAGGAATTTTTTTCACTTTGCTTGAGCAAATAATGACGGAGGTATTTACATAATTAATTATTCCCCTGCTAGTTTTATTGTCAGTTAGCATTTAATTATCTATTGAATTCTTACACTCAACACTCATGTCAATTTATGTTTGAATACTTGCTTGGATAAAAAATAGGAGGAAAAAAAAAAAAAGTGCTTCAAACTCACTAGAAAAAAGAAAAAAATGTGCAGTGTGTAAGAATTATATATATAATTAAACGCTAATTGACAATAAAACTAGTAGCGAAATAATTAATTATATAAATACCTCCAGCCATTATTTGCTCAAGCAAAATGAAGAAAACTCTTTAGCAACAGAGAATCCAAAAACCTAGAAAACAAAATATTGAAAGAGGTTCTTCTGAACTAGAAAACTAAAAAACTCCTAATTAGTGACGTTTCAAAAAAGGATTACTGTAGACACGTCACCAAAACCAGATTTTTTTATAGTGAGGTAGGTTAAGGACTCTCAATAAAAAATGTCATCTTATTTATTTCTCCCATCAAGGAATAAAAATGAAATTAATAATCAATTCAGAGTATTTGATTCCATAAAATAAAATCAATAATGAATTCAAATATTTGTTTCTACAAGAATCAAATCAATAATTTAATTCAAAATATTTGATTTCGCATAATAATATTTAATTGGAATTAATCACTAAACACCGTAATTATGTATTTTTTATAATCACAAAGAATATATGCGACATAAGGGACACATTGTAAATGGAATTTCTTACATTCTCTCACTTGACCCTTATGACATATAAATTCTTTATAGTGTTTGGTTCTATGATATGACCATTACTTTTTTTATTCAAACTATTCATGGAATCCTCCCACTCATTCTAGGAATACTACATACGAATCATGGCGGTAAAACCTTTATGTAATAAGTCGTCCCTTTCATGCATCACAATGTGGAATGACTCCCTAAATGAGTACTTTATAGATATTGAAATTTATGAATGGACTTCATATAAATCATTCAAATCGAACTCTATTTTATCCCCACAGATAACCATAATACATATGCACAAAAATATTTATAACTTTATGTTCATAGACCAATTAAAGAGAAACTAAGAACAAATGAATTAATGAGTCTCATATATTCCACATGACTTTATATTTTCTTTACCGGTAAACTTTTAGTCATGAGATCCACGATCATTAATTCAATAGTTATATGCTCAATAGACACTTCAAGTCACTTAATGTTCTCTTTGAGATACTTTATGTCGATATACATACTTGCTTCTACTCGTAAGATCTTTATGGGTCTAACTATAAAATCGACAACCTTGAGACCTTAACAAAATGTCTCAACTATAATGCCTGTAACAAATTCACAGCATGTAATGACTTTTGCTTTCATGGTAGATGTAGCAACTGTAATATGCTTCTTGCATCTTCAAGTATATAGCCTTTTAACAAGTTGATTTTCTACTATCTACACATTTAGCAAAATCAAACTTGAATAAACACTACAACTGGTAAGTGTATCTTTAGTTCTTGGTTCCTTGCATTTTCCACAATACTATATTTGCATCTCTCCATTGATCCAATAGTCCAACTGCTATTTCAATATCAAGTCTAATGTAGAGCTGTGCATACATATGGAATATACTTCATCTACTCTAGTTCCAATACATTTTGGGACATTGATCTATTCTGAATTTATCCCTTTTAATAATAGGTGCTATTAAAGATTCATAGTTCTTTATTTTGAATCTCTCCCAAAACTTTTCAATGTAGGTCTTTAGAAACAGTCTTAATATTCTTTAATATCTCCCTATGAATCTTTATATCAATGACATAAGAGGTTTCACCCAAATCCTTAATTTCCAAGTTTAGTAAGAAGAACTTTAAGTGGCAAACCTAAATTGCTACTTGCAAGCAAAATATTATCTATACATAGGACTAAAAGAAAAGTGACTTTACGGTACCTTAAGGTATATACAATAATTAACAAGATTCTCAATAAAACCATGTGAGGCAATAACCTTGTAAAATATTATATACCACTAATGAGAGGCCTATCTTAGCCCATTAATAAACATCCTTAATTTGCAAGCTTTTTGACTGTTAGTAATAAAACCTTTAAATTGTCTTATATGCACCTCCTCCTTAAGATCCTCAATCAAGAAAATTGTTTTTCACATCCTTTTGATATAGCTCTAAATCAAAATGAGCCACTTATATCATGAGAATCAATTACTTCCTTTTGAGTAAGATCATTGGTTACAAGTCTAGCTTTATATCGTTTAACATTACTCGGAAGCATCCTTTTAGGTTTTGTAAACCTTTTTGCAACCTATGACTACAACTCTCTTTAGCAAGTCAACAAGATCGCATACTTGAATTTTAGCCAAGGATTTCATCTCATCCCTTCATGGCATTGAAACACAATGTGAAGTTATCTCCACTTATGGCTTTGTGAAAATTAGAATTTTGAAAGTATACAACATAATCACTATGGATTGTTGGTCACCTTATTATAGAGAATCTTCTTAATCCTACTTCCTTTACATTTGAAAAAGTTTGAGTAGGTTCATTTTGAACTTGTTCCTCATGAGTTGATTATTCTGAAACCGATTGTGATTCAAGATAATCAATTTGATTTTCCCTAAGCACAATCAAACACCCTTCATTTAAAAGGGTTTCAGTCAACTCTCATGCTTCCTCTAATTCAATCCGTTGAGGATAAGCACTCCCACTAGGTTCGGCATCCTTTGAAAATATTGCATTTCTAAACTCAACAATTCTAGAATTGAATGAAGGATAGTAAAAACTAAACTCCTTGGAGTTTGCTACATAGCCTATACAATTCCACTAGTTATCCTTGAATCTAATTTCCTTAGGTATGGATTATAAATCCTCATTTTAACAGGACAAACCATATGTGGATACAATTTGAACTTGGTTCCATTCATTCCTTAATTTAGGTGTCTTAGGAATAATCGTGAATGAAACATAGTTAAATGTATACACATCGGTTTTCAAGGCTTCACTCCATTAATGTCCCTTTTTTGTGTATCTACCATAATACTATCTGCTTTTATCAGATCTTACGATCTTGACTTTCTTTTGTTTTGTTTCTCTACTTCTACCTTATAGGTATTGAAAGCATTTAATGCCCCAACCTTATGATTTAGAAGATAGAAATACATAAATCTTATATGGTTATTACCGAAAGAGATAGTATATTTCTAACCATTTAGGCAAGAAGTATGAAAAATGTCTACACTTGTACATGATCTAAAGAATCTCAAAAACCCTTTTGTTGGCACCTATAGTGGTATAGTTGGTATGTTTTTTCCTTAATGCAGTGCACATAAATATCAAAGATAGTAAAATTCAAGAGTTTTAAAAACTCTATCATTTATCAACATTTTATTCTTAATAGAGATATATTCTAGTCTCTAGTGCCATAACATAGAGGATTTTCTCATTCACAAGACTACGCTTTATGTCAACATTTATATGCAGGATTAATTTTCAAAAAATTGGGATCTAGATCAATTTTAAATAGACTATAAATTTAATATTCCACCCCAAAATTTAATAATATGTTCAAACTTGATTTAATAAATTTCTAAAAATTGTGGAATATATAAAACATTATTAAGGTAAAAAAAAAAAAAAACACATAACTGAATTTTAAAATTAATCTATAGATCCAACAACATTCAATTGTAAACATGCATTATCAATTTAGAAAACCCTGTATTGTGTTGACAACATGGATTTGCTAAACCAAATTCAATCCACATGAGTCAATAAAAGAGATTCATGACGCAGTAGATGTGTGAGATTACCTTTACTTCAAGTCATTTATGATACTTTATGCAATCATTCTTTATATGCCCATAATTTTTCCTTATTACAAGAGAAACAAGCATCTTAATTGCCATAACACTTTGTTGGCAACTTGTTCTTCTTCATTAACTATTGGACATAATTGCCTATCAAGGTCTTTCCCTTAACATGAGTAACTTTTGGATTCTCACATCTTAATCTCTCATCTTCTTGAATACACATGATCAGAAGTTACTTTATTGATCAGTTATCCTTATGTGTGCCACAAGATATTTGAAAAAAATGCCATAATTAGATGAAATAATTCAAAATAAAATTGACCAAAATAATTCAAAAAACTCAACCTTTAGGGACTTAATATGCGTCGTTATGTCCTTCATTTCCATAATGTGCTAAGGCACATGATTTTGAAATTGTAAAAGGTTTTGCTTTAATAGCTTTTCTATTAGGGTGTTGGCCAAAGCCTTATTGGAACTCACTAAATGTTCCTCAACTGACTTTTCTTTGGCCCTAAAACATTAAGGATAAAACCTAATGTTTCCTTAATATGAGATTTCATGAACGTTGAAACTTAAGTGATTAAATCACTACAATTGTTCATGTTTAATAATCTCATGTGGCGATGATTTGATTTCCCATGAACCGCCAACTTAGTCTCCAAATACCCCAAAGTGAAAAGCACATTTTCTTTTCAATGAAAAATTACCACTATGAATTTTGGAACATAAAATACTAATAATTAAAGTAGTAGGAATACATAAATTGACCAAGAAAGAAATAACTTTATGTTAAATTAACCAATGTTAATTTTAATAGTAAATTTCAACCTACTTGTGGGCAAAGGTGCATCACACATAAAATTTACTCTTTATTAATAAGACTAATAAATTTAGCATTAATAAATAAAATTTTCCGTATTTGTGGGCTAAGAGAAATTTTATTTTCAATGTTAAATTTATTATCTTATTCTAATTAACTCATAAAAATAAAAACATCTATGAGATTATTAATTAAATTTATGAATTAATTACAACATGATGTTAAATTTCTTATGAAGTTCATATATATAATCTTGATGCAATTATCATTATAAAATTGGGATGTTGTGGTTCTCCCAAAATTATTATGATAATCATAACTTCATTAACATCTAATAACTATACATATGCCAAAATAAAGTTCACAAGAATAGAAGACCAAACCAACATGGAAGTGGGTAAAGAGTATTTTTCCAAAGTACAATCGGATAAGTTCTCAGGTAAGTAAGGGGGCACACAATGGCACACTTAAATCCCAAGACTTTTCCTTGTCAGAACTTTCCTAGACATTGTAATTTTGGATAATACCATAAACATTCACCAACATATGTGGCTTAGTTAATTATTCTTAGGTCTAGATATCAAACAATTTATATTTGAACAATATAAATAAAAATAATAGATTTAATCTTAAGTCCATGCATTAAAGAAATAATAATTTCAATGCTAAACAAGTTAAATAATAACATATATTCAATTGCACTATAAAAGCATATGAAATTGCATGGCCTAGTGGTAAGTGAATGAAGGTGGCCTTGGATCTTTGTGTATTTGAGAACCCAAGTTCTAAACCCACACTTATGCCAAAATTTTTATTAAAACCGGATGGGCTACTTGAAATGGGTTGGGCTTTTGGGTCAGCCCACTTTATGACCTAGTTTTTTTTTTATTATTTTATTAACTGGATCGGGCTTAGGTTAAAATAAACCTATATCCAATGACCCATATTGCTTGACTCAGTTCCTATATGGGTTTGAAACCCTACCCACATCCTTAAGTTTTGACCTAAAAAATCCCAAAAATGGAAACCCTAGCCATCGCCCCTCTTTAGCCGCCTTCCTTATGTGCCACCACCCTTCCTCATGCATCGGCCACACTGAGTCGCAGCCTAGACAGCCAAGCGATCGCTTGGTGATAAGCAAGAGGTTGCCCACCCTCCATCACCCACATGGCCAGAAATTGCTGCTCATTCCAATGCACAAGCAACCTGTATCCCTGTTGTTCGTCAGTCAGAACAGTGGCCTTGGTTGCCCGCTGCTTCCTCTTTTATGCGACAAAAATGCCGCTTGTTAGTGGCTGGGCAATGGGTCATGGTGGGTTTGGGCAAAGGTCACGGTGGATTTTGTCATGGGCATGGGTTTCTCATGCTGGGTTACTATATTTCGTTTCAATAATGAAGCAAGATTAAAACAAAATTAACAGCAGACATATATACCCAAAAATAGAGTAAGCAAATATAGCCTAGAGATGGCCCTAATACAACATGTAAGAATTATATATATAATTAAATGCTAATTGACAATAAAACTAGCAGCGGAACAATTAATTATGTAAATACCTCCAGCTATTATTTGTTCAAGCAAAATGAAGAAAACTTCTCAGCAACAGAGAATCCAGAAAACTAGAAAACAAAATATAGAGAGAGATTCTTTTGACCTATGCTTTCTAGTGGGTGCGAATAGATGTAATACACATGCCTTATTTATAGGTAGGTCAGGGACCCTTAATCAGAATTGTTACCTTATTTATTCTTCCCATCAAGGAATAAAAATCAAATTAATAATCAATAATTTAATTCAAAATATTTGTCATAAAATAATCTTTAATTGGAATAAATCACTAAACACCGTAATTATATATACTTTATAATCAAAATAAATATATGTGACATAAGGGACATACCTTAAATGGAATTTCTTACCCATAGTTCTAGAAGTGTTATGCATTTTAGGACGAAACAAAAACATAATTACCATTTTCATAAATGTTTTTACAATCCATGCTAATAAATATTCATATATTTATATTCTTTACATAATATATTCACAAAGATATATGATTCTATGGGCATCTAGAAGCTGCCAAACGCCATGAAGCATGGGAATTATTGAAGATTTTGGGTCGAATATGTCCAATTCCATGGATTTGTATAGGAAACTTTAATGAAGTGGTCTCTTTATCGGAGAAATGGGGTGATGTTGAGAGACTTGATAGTCAAATGAAAAATTTCCAATCAATTTTAACTGAATGCAGATTATCGGATCTTGGATTTTGTGGACCCAAATATACATGAAGGTTCTACCAAGAGGGCCAAGCGTTGATTAAAGAGAGATTTGATAGAGGGGTTGCAAATTTGATTGGGTATGAGCTTTTCCCTACAGCTGAGGTATGGGTTGATTCTTGGAGTTCAAACCATGCCTTATTAATTTTAAGGCTAAGTGGACAACAACACGGTATGCACAAGGGGAGTTGGTTCAGGTATGAGGCTTCTTGGTCTCTTGAAAAATACTACAAAAAACTGACCTCAAATGTATGGAAGCGGCCAATGAGTTCGGTTGGTGACTGGGATAGCATTAATTAGAAGCTTTCACAATGCAAGGTGAACACAATACGTTGGCAGCAACAAAAATGTGGCCCTTTACGGACAACCATAAATTCTCTTCAAGCTAAACTCAACTTGCTGCAAGGTGAAGAGGGCAATTTGGGAGGAAGTGAGGTAAAAATGGTTAAAAAGGACTTACAACTTTTGCTAGACCAAGAAGACTTGAGATGGAGGCAACATTCAAACACCGATCGGTTGAAACATGGAGACCGGAATACAAAATTCTTCTATGTTTGTGCAAATCAACAGAAAAAAGTAAACCAAATTTGTAAGATCGAAGATGAACAGGGTACCAATTGGGAGTCACAAGGTGATGTAGAGAAGACCTTCGTGA
Organism: Carpinus viminea; assembly: GCA_013348765.1. Taxonomy (NCBI): domain Eukaryota; kingdom Viridiplantae; phylum Streptophyta; class Magnoliopsida; order Fagales; family Betulaceae; genus Carpinus; species Carpinus viminea. The sequence goes on along the minus strand of CP054673.1, from coordinate 15,743,726 downwards.
ATTATTTTTCTGGTTTGTTTTCGGCTGATTCTGTAGGGAATTTGGAACAGTGTGTTGCAGATCTTGAAGAAAGAGTCTTAGGCACCATGAATGATTACCTTATGAAGCCTTTCATTGCCGAGGAAGTAAGCTTTGTACTACACCAAATGGGTTTGCTTAAAGCTTCGAGTCCGGATGGTGTCTGTAGGCTTCTTTCAAAACCATTGGGAGATTGTAGGAGATGAGGTTTGTCAAGCTGTTCTTTATACTTTAAATTATGGAATCATGCCCACTCATTTAAATATGATGCACATAGTCTTAATTCCAAAAGGGAAGACATCTTGTGTTATAGAATTTTGACCTATTAGTTTGTGCAATATTTTGTATAAACTTATTTCTAAGGTCTTAGCTAACAGATTGAAAAAATTATGTTTGATATTATCTCGCCTACCCAAAGTGCTTTTATTCTGAGGAAGCTCATAACTGATAATATATTAGCTGCGTATGAAACTCTTCACACCATGAATACACGATTAGAGGGGGGGGAAGGGTTTCATGGCAGTTAAATTAGATATGAGCAAAGCGTATGACCGGGTAGAGCAGCGGTTTTTGGAAGAAGCTATGAAATGGTTGGGTTTTGATTTGGTGGATTCATTTAGTTATGATGTGTGTGAAGTTTGTACAATATGTTGTGGTGGTGAATGGGGTACTATGTGGTAACATACATCCAACTAGGGGAATAAGGAAACTAAAATTATTGTCGCAGGCTAGTAAGGAAGTCTTGTTGAAACTGGTGATCCAAGCCATCCCAACATATTGCATGAGTGTTTTTCTCCTTCCGAAAGCTTTAAGTTCGGAAATTAATTCACTAATGCAAAAATTCTGGTGGAGTAAATCCAACAATGAGTCTAGCGTACATTGGATGAGTTGGAAGCATATGGGGACACAAAAGAAAGATGGAGGGATGGGCTTCAGGGACTTCAAAAGCTTCAATAAAGCACTTTTGGCAAAATGGAGTTGGTGGCTGTGGCAAACACCTGACAGTTTTCTGGCCAAAATTATGAAAGGTAAATATTATTTCGGTAGCAATATACTTGAGGCCCGTCTAGGTGCAAGACCCTCTTTTACTTGGAGGAGTATACATAGTGTTAGGGATAAAAATACCCCTGTATTTATATTTATTTACCCTCTTGCCATTTCCCACTCATATGGTGACAGTTGGCCTTATGGACTTATAAAAGGAGAAAGGAAGACCTTTCTCCTTAACTTAGTCGTTGCTCTCTCACTCTCCCTCTCCAAAAAACCAATGAGACCTCCAACAGAAGACCTCTTGAACTGCCTTTCTCCCATGTTCCCTCTCAAGGAGAAACCCGGGACTTTCTACTACACCTCCCTCTCTCAAGAGACCCAATACTTATATACTGCTTATCTCTTATTCCTCTTTATATATTTTACACTTTGCACACACAATTTATTAAGCATTTGGAGTATATCATTGCCATATATTTTTACTCGTATATACGATGCTAACTTGAGCGTCGGAGGGTCTTTGGAGCCCCAACCAAGGACCCTTGACCATGCTTTCATTGTGCAAATATCACAAAGATGTATATGAATTCTCTACTCAACCCAGAATTGAGGAGACACCACTGACCATCCGTACGGTGGAACAAAAATTGCACTAACACATAGCTTGTGCGATTTGCTAAAAACTGGCTTGATATGGAGGGTAGGCAATGGGGCCTGAATTCGGATTTGGAAGGACAAATGGATTCCCAGGCCTTCGACATATATGATAAAATCTCTACCAACTATTTTGCATCATGACGCCACAGTGAATGAATTGATAGTTGGGGACACAAGATGGTGGGACTCAACCTTGCTGGAAAATATTTTTAGCAAGGAAGAGGTCCAGATCATATAGTCTTTACCGATTAGTGTGTCAAACATGGAAGATAAAAGTATCTGGCGGGGGACAAAAAATGGAATTTTCTCTGTAAGAAGTGCCTATTATCTGCAGCAGGAAATAGATGGCCAAGGGGAGGCTTCAAGTTCTTCTCAAGCTGGTTTCAGTAAGGTATGGAGTGTTAATGTATCTACTACAATGTCAGCCTTATCCCATCCTCTCATTTCAAATATTGAAGCACATCAAGATAAAGACAAACAACCCAACCTCATCTCTACTTCCGCACAAAACTTGAGATATATATCAAGGCCAATCCAGCAGATAATATCCAATGAATAGCTCATGGATTCAAACTTTAAATTGTTTATTCTTTATCTTTCTTTTCTATTGTTGATAATTGTAAAGCTACCTAGATAGCTTAGACTTACACATCAGTTGTATATCTTTTTCCTATATATACGACTACAATCAAACAGAAGATTATCCTGGCCATATATCTCTTGTTTACATAATTTACATGGTATCCGAGTGTTGACGGTTCACACCTAACGATCCTCAATGGCCTCATCCAGCAATTCCAATGATGCTTGTTTCAATCTTCCAAATATTAGTCATCTCGTCACTTACAAGCTAGATGACTCCAATTACATGGTTTAGGTATGTCAGTTTCTACCTATTCTCAAAACCAATGGGCTCTTGGGCATTGTTGATGGCATGGAGCCTTGCCCACCCAAAATTCTCCCTGCTTTAGATTCAAAGGATGCTTCAAATTCAAATGATGTTACAGCCGTGAATCTACCTTTATTCTGTGGGAGAGAAAGGACCAATGGGTCTTGAGTTGGTTCTTAGCCACTCTATCTGAGAAAGTTATGATCACTGTATATGGTCTATCTACATCTCATCAAGTTTGGGTTACTTTATCCAATCGGTATGTTGCACCATCTCTTGCCTGCATCAATCACCTTCGTCGTCAACTCCAATTGTTGTGCCAAGAATCACGCTCTTTCAGTGAATTTATTTGACTTGCCAAACAGCTTGCTATTGTTGGCAAGTCCGTAGAAGAAGAAGATCTAATCTCATACATTGTGTGTGGTCTGAATTCTCAATTCAATCCATTTGTCACATCCTTTTCTTTTGCCACAAAGGATACTTCAATGACGTTGGAAGACTTTCAAGCTGAACTTCTCAGCTATGAACAATTGCTAGACAATCAGAATGCTACAAATGACTCTGGTAATTTTGCTCTTTATTCTCAGAAACCAAACATTGCTCATTCAAAGCCAAAGTTTGGGTACAATAATCAACGTGGCAAGCAACGATTCCCCAACACTACTGCCCACAACTCACGTCCCAAGGTGCCTCTTCATCTCAACAACTGCACATCCTCAGGTAAACCTTCCTCTAGTCAGTCTACTCCATCTGGCACAATTCGGCCTCCTTGTCAGATTTGTGGCAAGAATAACCACCAAGCTTTGGATTGCTTCCATCACATGGATTTTTCCTTCCAATGATGTCATCCACCAAGTGAGTTAGCAGCCATGGTGTCTACTGCAAACATGGTACACGAGGATAGAGAATGGCTAGTTGATAGTGCATCCAACAATCATATTACAGCTGACTTGGAGAACTTGACTATGCTGCAACCATATCAGGGAACTGAAACTATCACTGTTGGGAATGGTAGTGGTCTTCAAATTGCTCACACATGCTCATCTTCTATCTCCCTCCTTCTACTTCACAGTTGAAAAATATTCTTCATTGCCCTCTACTACCAAATTCTTGTCCATTCAAAAATTCTGTTATGATAATAACTACTTCTTTAAACTCACTGATTCCTATTTTCTTGTGAAGGACAACACAACAGGGGCGATTCTCCTGCAGGGACCCAGTGAGGATGGTTTCTATCCTATGCATTTACAACAAGTTTTCACAAATAAGGCAAGAGGAAGACTAGCAATGGTTGGAATCAAATCTTCTCCTGTGATATGGCACAAGCGTTTGGGACATCCTAACCATCAGCTTCTTCAAAGAATTCTCAAAGACCAACACCTACCAGTGTCTAAGCTTGATTTCCCTCCAAATCTATGTGTTCCTTGCCATTAGCTAAAAATAGGCAACTTCCTTTTAATAATTCTCAGCATGTTACAACCTCTCCTTTAGAAATAATTCACAGTGATATATGGACATCACATGTGCTTTCCATTAGTGGTTGTAAATTTTATTTGGTTTTAGTGGATGATTTTTCAAGATATTCTTGGATTTTTCCTTTAAAGTACAAATCTGATACTTTTGCATGTTTTGTGAAATTCAAATGTTTACTTGAAAAGTTGTTGTCCACCAAAATTAAAAGGTTACAAACTGTTGGGGGCGGAGAGTTTACTTTTCTTGTTTTTGAAAAATATCTCAGTGACAATGGAATTTTTCATCAGAAAAGCTGTCCACATACGTCCCAACAAAATGGGATAGCTGAGAGTAAACATAGACATATTGTGGAAACAGGCCTAACCTAGCTAGCACAATCCCTTCTCCCATCTAGATATTGGGTAGAGGCATTTCAAACTGGAGTTTATCTCATCAACAGATTACCATCCTCCACAATCAAGTTTTCAACTCCTTATTTCAAGTTGTTTAAAATTGAACCTGATTATGCCAGTCTTAAGGTTTTTGGTTGTGCCTGTTATCCTCTCCTAAGACCCTACACCAAACACAAACTAGAATTTAGGAGTAAACAATGTATTTTCCTTGGTTATAGCTCAAACCACAAAGGATACCGATGTCTTGATCCCAACACCGATCGGATTTACATCTCCCGAAATGTTGTGTTTGATGAAAACTTGTTCCCTACACAGGATAGATTCCAGACCTCTCAATCTGCAAGAAATTAGTCCCCTGTTTCAGGTATTGTTCAGATCCCATCTCAATTTTATTCTGCTTCTTCTAATTTAATTTCTACTACATGTCTCTGCAGAACTCACGAGTTCTCCTCTGTAGAACCCAGGTTCTACACTTCTATAAAACCCGTGAGTTACACTTCTCGAACCAGTTCGCTTGTAGAACCACGGTTCACTTCTTGTAGAACCCGAGTTTTCTATCAGAACCCATGGGTTCTGCATCAATAGAACCCAAGTTCTGCACCATCAATAGAACCCACGTGTTCACCTACCTCACCACTTGTTGACTCCTTGCATGTTGTCTTTGCACTTACCTCACCAAATATTGTTACGATCCATGGTGGTCATCTTAAACCAAAAGAATATCCAGGTTTTCATCTTTATCAATCCATTAAATCAACTAAGCATCCTCTTAAAGCAATGGCAGCTACTACATTACCTAGGGAGCCCACTTCATACTCACAGTAGTAAGAACCCTAATTGGCTTGCGCCATGGAAAGTGAATTCCAAGCCTTTGAACAATGCTACTTGGACTCTTTGTTCAAGACCAAGGTAGGAATGTTATACACAACAAATGGGTGTACAAATTGAAGCAAAAACCAAATGGCACAATTGATCGATACAAAGCTCAATTAGTTGCCAAAGGTTTCTAGCAACAAGATGGGATAGACTATTGAGACTTTCAATCACGTGATAAAGCCTCTACTATGAGATTACTATTGGCTCTTGCAATAAATTTTCAGTGGCCTATAAAGCAACTTGACGTGTCCAATGCATTCTTACATGGTAATCTTTTGAAGGAAGTGTACATGGAGCAACCGCAGGGATTTGTTGATGAACGGTATCCAGATTTTGTTTGCAAGCTAAATAAGGCCCTATATGGCTTGAAACAGGCTCCTCTTGCATGGTTCCATAGACTCACACAAGCACTGCATAATCTCGATTTTATTGGCTCCTTAGTAGACACTTCATTGTTTGTTCTTCACACATCATCGGTACATATATTTGTGTTAATATATGTTGATCACAGGTACTGATCTACCTAAAATCAATGCTATTATTAGTGATTTGCAGGCTGAATTCAAGATGAAAGACCTTGGTTCCTTGTCTTACTTGGGTATTCATGTGTCATGGAATAATCAAGGACTTCATCTTAATCAAGCAAAGTATGTGCTTGATTTACTGCACCGAGTAGACATGATTGGTGCTAAACCATATGCTGCCCCATTTACATTTGGGAAGAAACTCACCAAGTTTGATGGAGATCCCCTGCCTGATCCCTCACTATATCGACATATAGTTGGAGCACTCCAGTATTGCACCCTTACTAGACCTGACATCGCCTACTCTGTAAATCAGTTGTGCCAATTTCTTCACTGCCTGACTACTACACACTTTCAAGCTACTAAGCGTGTTCTCAGGTATCTTTAAGGGAACACCATATCATGGTTTGTTGTTCACTTCTGGTCTTATTCAATTAAATGCTTATTGTGATTCTGACTGGCCTGGAGACCCAACTGATTGTAGATCTACAAGTGGCTATGGGGTTTTTCTTGGTCACTGCTTACTATCTTGACAAGCAAAGAAGCAACCGGTAGTTTCTAGATCAAGCACAGAGGCAGAATATTGAGCTATGGCTATAGCAACTGCAAAGTTATATTGGTTGAGAATGCTTTTCAGGGAATTAAACATTTCTTTGAAAAATCCACCTACATTGTGGTGTGATAATATGGGAGCTCTTGCTTTAGCATCTAATCATATTCATCTTGCTAGGACTAAACATATAGAGGTAGATTATCATTTTATTCGTGAAAAAATATTGCATAAAGATATGCTTGCTCATTATATTTCAACTGAAGATCAAAGTGCAGAATTTTTACAAAGGGGTTGACTTCTCAACAATTTCTCTTCCTGCGTGACAAACTCATGGTCATTACCCCTCCCATGTGCTTGAAGGGGGCTGTTAATGTATCTACTGCAATGTCAGCCTTATCTCATCCTCTCATTTCAAATATTGAAGCACATCAAGATAAAGACAAACAACCCAACCTCATCTCTACTTCCGCACAGAACTTGAGATATATATCAAGGCCAATCCAGCAGATATTATCCAATGGATAACTCATGGATTCAAACTTTAAATTGTTTATTCTTTATCTTTCTTTTCTGTTGTTATCTTTCTTTTCTATTGTTGATAATTGTAAAGCTACCTAGATAGCTTAGACTTACACATCAGTTGTATATCTTTTTCCGATATATACGACTACAGTCAAACAGGAGATTATCCTGGCCATATATCTCTTGTTTACATAATTGACATGGAGCAGTACTATATGGAAGTTGAAAATTCCTAATGTGGAAAAAAATTTCTTGTGGAGGGCTTGCCATGAAATTTTGCCCACCCGATCCAATCTTTTTAAGAGGAAAATTGTAGAAGATCCTCTATGTCCCATCTGTGGCCGTGAACTTGAAACAGCACTTCATACCCTACGGCTATGTAGTTCGGCCATGGATGCTTGGTGCGTAAGTTCCCGAAGAAGCAGAAAAAGTGTTCCATGGCTTCTGAAATTTTTTTTCAGTTGGTGGCAGAAATTTTTGCTCACGATGATCAGGAAGAAATAAAGCTTTTTGGTGGGATTTCCCAAAGACTATGGCTTCGGCGAAATGACGTGGTGCATGGGGGTCCATGACTCATCCAAATTCCATTGTTCAACGAACCTTAGCAGCAATTCAGGATTTTTCACAAGCTAACGATGTGGGGGGAGGGAGCTTCGATTTGCCAGTAACGACATCACCAATGTTTTGGCGAATTTAGCCACTAGAACTTTTATGAATAATATGTGGCTTCACGGGTCACCTATTTGTATTGTTGAAATTTTGCAGAGGGAGCAAGTTACTCCTTCGGCTATGAGATCGAATCAATGAGAAAGTAACTCTATTATTTCAACCAAAAAAAAAAATCTATGATTATAACTGTGTCGTTGTATTCATTATTCATTTAATATATATATATAAAAAATAAAAAATGTACTCCCTCTGAATTACCAGTATTTTGAGAAGACCAACTAAATTTACAAAACTCTCAATTTCACCTATTGAACTTTCAATTTGATACAATGTACTCTCTCTGTCAGTTGTCTAGATGTTAAAAGTAATAAAATAACTTTTATACTCCTGACATTTTTATAAAATTTCAAATTTAAAATAAAGTCATTAAATAAATAAATTGCCCACACTAGTTCACCTTGTGACCACAGCAGATCTCGGGATCGATACCAGCCGTGGGTCAACAAACCCATGCAGATCTAGCCGTAACCCAGCGTGGGTCAATAGACCCATGCCCACGGCTGGGTAGCAGCCACCCACAGGTTACAAGGTGATCCACTGTTGGCTCATCTTGAAGGATAATTTGATCTTTTTATTGGTTTTCTTTGGGGTTTAACATCAAAATTTGATGAAGATGGGTAGATTGCATCAAATTGAAAGCTCGAGAGGTAAATTTGACAGTTTTTAAAATTTTGAGGTCTTCTCAAATGCATGATAGTTCATGAGTCCTTTGTGTAGTTTTCCCTTATAATTATCAAAACTGCATTCAACACAGGCCTACACAAAATAGATTCCCAGTTTTAATAGCACATGCAGGAAAAGACATACATTCAGGTCTGGTATGGAGCATAGGATACAAATGCCAGCAAATCAAATGATGCAGTCATATGTTCTATTAGCCTTTGAAAAGTAGACGCTATAGTTTAAAAGATCCGATTGCATTGTGAGATCTTTCTTTGCTTTAGTTTAATCTCTTGCATTCTATTTATTTTATTGTCAATTTTTCGGATTAATGTTATTTTTGTATCAACAAGAATCTTTGCAGCATAAAAATAATTTTTCAACAGAAACATATACACCATTAAATCTATAAATTTTGATCTCAACCATAAAATATTTCTCTCCATTTCACTAGAAAAAGAGAGGATCATATTGGTTATTACTCTCTTCCTGCCAACGTGGGATTACCACCATTACAAATTCTGGCTCTTCTTTCTCAACTTTTCAAGCTGGGACTCGTGTGTGTGTGTGTATATATATATATATATAGTTTTACAAATTAGATGTTCCAAGATACATACACTGTATAATTGTATGTTAATATGTATTATCCTCATGTAAATTACAACTTAAAACCAAGGTCAGTTGGTTCAATTGAGTCTAAATTGCAACCCAACCTACTCAAGTTCAGAGGTGATAAGCTGTACGAAATTATTGGAGAATAAAAGCACCAACTACAAAAGAAAAAATATATATAAAAATTAAAAATAAAAATAAAAAAAATCAACCCAAATGACACTAAAATTTACTCTGAATTAATTCCCTAATTTACGAAAGATAACAAAACAATCCTTATTCCCCAATTTCTGAACCACATCTAAGTAACAGTATACTGTGCAAAACAATTTATAGAACCAAACAAGAAAAATTAACAAAGAAAAGCTGACTTTCTGCACATAGAAACAATTGGGTCAGACATCTTTTGAATTGGCACCATGGTCAACTTGGCAGTGAATTATTTCCTTGTTTGGATGTCGGGATTTCATTGGAAAAAATCCCAGTTGATCATGCCTTGGGAACAGATGCAAAGCCTAAATAAGGATGAGGCAGGATAGTGATTATTGCATTGATGGAAGGTTTGTGCGCCCAAGGATGGAGTTAGCCAGCTCTTCATTCATCTTCACTGGAAGTGGTGGCATTTGCTTCATTACTTCTGGCGTGTCATTCAAGCTCAACCTGCATATAAGAAGATAAAAGCATTTGCTTGAGAGTTGAGATCCAGAGAGGGGAGAAAAAAAATAAAAATACAGTGATCCCTGTTTCATGCAGGTTCTCAAAGAAACCTTGGCGATGGCGATGGCCATAAAATATCCACTGCCTGAACATTTAAGCAAAATATATTCACACGTACAAGAAGAGAAATACTAATATTCACATCCATATCAACCCATGCAGGCACCAGTGCAAGAAGAGAAGAGAATATTAGAACATTTGTGGAAATCATTAAGCATGGCTTGCAACATACTCATTCATGATTTTGTGGATGTTATCGCGAGTTTGACAGAAGAGATTGATGTTCTCTGGTATCTGAACACAAAAAATAAAATAAGCCCAATTCAGTTCAGTAATCACTATGAATGCATCCATGAGCAATAACAAAAAAAAAATTAAAAAAAAAAATCACTCCTTTCAGAATTTTTAAGTCCAACTGCTTGAATTATACATAATGATAAACATCAGCGATGAAACTTTAATTTTTGTGCAGTAGTGTCTGCAAGAAGTAGTTCAATTGGTTGTGAACTATGCCTAATTAAGCAGAGGTCACTAGTTTAAAGCCCCTCTTTTTCTTCCTTTGTGTGGACATGTCAAAAAAAAAAATTGTACAGTAGTACCTTTGCAGTATTTATGATTCACAAAATATAAAAAAGTTCAATGGATTTGACATGCAAAGAAAAGTGGATATTACACCAAAGTTATAAGCAATTCTAGATAAAATTATAATATGGAACTTATTAACTACATTGTTACTAGCAGTTAAAAATGAACAGGCCCATTAATATTAGCCGTTCCATTTCAGAAAATAAACTCTTTATGACTACAACACAACCTCTATTACAGTAAGCAGACCAACAGTTTACCTATTAGTCACCTAAAACAAAGTAAAATATGTTCTCTTTTTTCATAATTAATGAGGTTGAGCAGGGTTGGGATTTGGGCCATCCAATGGGCAAAAATTTCAAATTCTGATCCTATAAATGATGTTGGCCAAAAAAGATGATGATAATTAACCAAAAGTTATCTGAGAGAATAGAAAGGAGAAAAATGCGGCTAGATTGTTTAAGATCCATTCAAGCATAGAAATTTAAGATATCCTTCAACAGCAGCACACAACAGGTAAAGGTACATAAAGGTCCTCAAGAGGGCTGCTAATTTTCATCATCAATGAATAATGACAAATTTGTAGCATTAAGTTTTGACGTTACAGATGCTTTCGAAACTTATGTATAGCTAGGATTATATAAAATCAATAACCACATGGTGTAAGTCCTTCACCTGTAAAGACGAAATGTTTGCAGAAATCTGATTTAAGGCCTTTGCATTTTGCTCAAGAAGCTCTCCTGTAGCACCACCAATAGCTGCAAAGAGCAGAATTTGAGTTTTCAATAAGGCTCTGTTGTAGCAAATAAAACAAACTCTGCTTCAAACTATGCTTGCTGCAAAGGAGGCTATACAAACTTATATATATATATATATATATATATATAAAGATGCTTTGTTTGTTGAAAGAAAAATTTCTGCTTAGAATCATTTTTTTGTTGGTAAGTAAATAAAAAAGTATTAGGCTCTTTAGAAAATACTACAACCTATTATTTGTATTACATTCTCCCATTGAACAATTGGTGTGTCAAACGCTTATGGACTCAACACTCAAATCAATTTATGTTTGAATACTTGCTTGGATACAAAACAGGAGGGAAAAAAAAAAAAAAAGGCTTCAAATTCACTGGGAAAAAGAAAAGATGTGCAGAGTTCTAAGAGTGTTATGCATTTTAGGAAAAAACAAAAACATAATTACCATTTTCATAAATGTGTTTACAATCCATGCTAATGAAGATTCATATATTTATATTCCATATTCACAAAGATCTATGATTATAACTGTGTCGTTGTATTATTCATTTAATATATATGTATATATATATATATATATATATATAGAGAGAGAGAGAGAGAGCTGTCCTTGTGTCTAGATTTATTCACAAAGTCCAAAATACAAGATGACACCACATGATATCAATACTTCCTATATCATTAGTTTGGTAGTTATTTCGCATAAGAAAGAAAATAGTTAGTCCACTAGCATAACTTAGAAAGTTAGAACTATTATAATTAAGGAAAACTTCACTTAAAACTCCTGGACTACTACTCGTTTTGAAAAAACCCTCCAAATTTAAAATAACTCTCAATTTCATCCCCTGAACTTTCAATTTTGATGCAATGTACCCCCTCCATTAGTTCTGGATGTTAAAATTGATAAAATGACCTATATACCCGACATTTTTATAAATTTCCAAATTTACCCTTAGTTTCAAATTTAAAATAATATAAAGTTATTAAAAAAATATATATATTCACGTTAGTTCACCTTGTGACCATGACAAGTCTAGGCCAGAGACTTGCTGTGGGTTAGCAGAACCATGTGAGTTTGGCCGTAACCCAATGTGGGTCAATAGGCCCATGCCCATGACTAGGTAGCGGCCCAAGGTGACCCACAATTGGGTCACCTTGAAGGGTAATTTGGTATTTTTAGTGATTTTTGTTAGGGTTTAATGTCAAAATTTGACGGAAAGGGGTAGATTTCATCAAATTGAAAGTTCGAGGGATAAAATTGAGAGTGTTTGAAATTTGGAAGGGTCTTCTCAAAATACATGGTAGTTTAGAGGTCCTTTGCGTAGTTTCTTCTTATCAAAACTGCATTCAACACTGGCCTATACAAAATAGATTCCCAGTGTAATATAATAGCACATGCAAGAGAAGACATGCATTCAGGTCTGGTATTGAGCATAGGATACAAATGCCAGCAAATCAAATGTAGTCATATGTTCAAACAAAAAAACTTGGGGGAAACTTCACTTAATCGCCTTGAATTGTCATAACTTTTGCAATGTCCCCCTTAAAGTTCAATTTCTCTTAATTTAGTGTATCCATCTTTCAATTTTTTGCAAGCTCACCCTTCTGTTCACTTTTCCCAAAATACCCCCATTTGTTTTAGGAAAATAATAATAATAATAATAATAAGTGTAAAGATTAAGACATTGGTCCAAATTTAATGGTATTTGCAAAAATATCTATGCCTCGATCTTTGCAAAAAAAATTTAAATATTTTTTCTAAAAAAATGGTATTTTGGTAATTTATTAGGATTTAACAGAAAATCCTAACGGAGGGGAAGCATTGAAAAAAATTAAAAGTTCAATACACAAAATTGAGAGATTTTAAACTTTAAGGGAGTACTGCAAAAAGGGTGACAATTCAGAGGGGTAAGTGAAATTTTCCACAAAACTTATGATTTTGAGGACGGATCACACTAGGTCATGACAGAATAGGGAAGCCAATGGTTACAATGACATTTAGCTTAAGTATAGAAAAACTAAAGAAATGAGATTCAGGAAGAAAAGCATCCACGAAACAAGCAAATGATGCCATGTGGCTACATTGAGAACTATCCAAAAGCAGCAACATACTATGTAACTGACCTTTGAATGAGATGCCATCATCATTATCCATAGGGATAATAGGTGGAGGATATGGGGGAACAGGCCGTGCCGGAAAGTGAGATGGCTTAGCTGAAGGATCATTGACTCTTTCCTAAGAAACATAACCAAAAACATAACTTCAGGGCATCTGATCACTGAAGAAACATGTACTCAACAGAAATGAAAAGCCAAAATATTGCACCATGATATACATATACACACAACCCTACTTTCACAGGATAATGGAAGAAAGAGAAAAAGGCATGCTTTAAATAAGACCAGGAATTCAGACTCTTAAGCCTCGCATCATTGGGTGGCAAGGAAACAAACATTATAATCCTTAGGCTAGTGAAAAAACAATTCTCATGGTGGCATGTTGTCAAGAATACATTGTTCTAACCAAAAATTAGCAGGATCACTTAAAAATAATTGCACAAATGCCATGAAAGATTAACTACCTACTAATTATCTTTCAATATGCTGTTAAGGCCTTTCACAAATGGTAGCCGAGTTTTGGCAAGTTTTCATGCAAATTCCATTAACGGTTAAGCATAATCACAACTATTTATCTAAACATGTAAAGATATTCCAGCATAATATATTCAAGTTGTTCAGAGGTGGTAAATTCATGGAGTAACCATTCTGTCTCATATTGTTGCATTAGCCAGTGCTCAAGTGTATTAATTTTCTTAATATTTGTTCATCATTCAATTAGGCTAAATCTGCTGCTATCTAATAGTGTAAGCTCCCAATATCTTAAGATCAAATAATGATTTCATATCCCCAAAGATAAGGTAGTCCACCAAACAAAATTGGATCTGACATACTAATGTCATGTAGCAATAAATTACAATTCATTTAACAACACAAACAGCAAAGATTATGGTATTACAACATTCTCTCGTAACAGAGATATTATTGTATTATGTTGTGCATGCACTTGTATGTTAGGATATGATGTAAGGCTCATTGATAAAAGTTCTATAAAGTCATAGAATGTAAAAAATCAAAAGTACCATAACAAATGAAAAGAGCTGCTACAAATATTACTAATGGTGAAATTCTCAAGCAAACCAAGGGGCTCAATATCACGATTCAATGCAAGAACCATGCATATAACTAAATAACCTATCCGATGTACAAGGAAATAGCTTGAAAAATCTAACATAATTGTTCTCCTAAATACTTTTTGTGTACGAGGGCTTTGCATTTTTTTTTCAATAAATTAGTATCATCAAAAAAATTCTAACATAATTGCCAGCTTTTCTCAGCCCACAAAATTCAGTCATACTTCTCCCTTGAGGTAAGAGAGAGGGACAGAGAGGGAGATAGAGAGATTAGCTAATTTTCAATGCATGATGTGCAGAAAATTTTATCTATATAAAGGACATTAGCTAAGGGAACCAATCAGCATGAATCAAACACATATTCAACTCTCCACAAGAACAGTTTACCAAAAAAAAAAAAAACTCTCCACAAGAACAAACAAATTAGAATCTTCACCAAATTAATTGGGAAAATATTGTCAGAAAGCACCAGAAGAACAAAAGATTAAAAAAAAAAAAAAACCTGCAAAACATACCTTTTTATCTCTGTTTTTCCTTGTTAAATTGTGTTCTTCCTTCCTCCTCTTGCTATTTTCTTTTTTCTGAGAAAACAAAAATAATCAATCAGATCATTATAAAATTCAACTTCATAATATCAAACAAAAAAGAACAAGCAAAGAGGTGCCCTCTCAGAAGGTTACAATGTAAATTCTAAAATCAATATAATCCAAGAAACCCAAAGAACAAATCAGTGAATATCAACTATAACACACATCCAGCCATGAATATCGTAGAGATCAATTTAGGCAAGTTCCTATTAAGCTCTACGCCATTAACTGTGTTGTTGTACCTCTGCCGCCAAAATGTCGACATAACACAAAGTGAGACTGCACCCCAAATCACATCTTTCATGATAACCAAATATTCCTTTCCAACCTATCAAACTCCCATGGGTTATTGTGCCTAGCTCACCCATTCCGTGTTCTGCTTCATTGGAAACTTTGCCGGAGGTGATTCTGGTCCTGATGATTGTGTCTAGTGATGCACAGCTTGATGGGTCTTCTTTGACAAGGCCAAAGGGTGCCAGTGGAACTTTTCAGTTCCTGCCGTTTGTTAAGCCCATAGCTCAGCCATCATAGGAGGTCGTCCTCATCCCGGCAACGAGTCTTGACGTCTGGCATTCTAGTTTTCTCCGGTGAGGACAGTTGACGCCATCTTGCTCCTGCTAAATGATCATTGCATAGCCCAAAGCACACCGGAGGTTGTCCTCGTCCCAATGAATACCAATGTTGACATCTGACATCATGGTTCTCCTTCAACAAGATTTGTTGTCGCCGGTGATCCTGTAGCCCAGTCTTCTCTGGCCGTGGGCTCCTCCTTGGGTGTCTCTCAAGTCATTGGGACTAATCCATCCATCCAAGGTGTTTGAAGTTGGGGAGCCCTCTTTGACCTCTGTAGTGCCTAACAGTGGAAATAAGTTGGATTCGCAAGATTTTGAGGGGGATGTTGCTTTTGCTCCCAGTAACGTGGCTCCCAAGTTGCTCTCAGAATTGGTTTCATCTCTAAGGGGTGTTCCAACCTATGGAAGAGGAAGATAAGCGTTCTATGGTAAGGTACAAAAGCAATTACAGTGACCCATGGGTACCTTTTACACGATTAGCCTATACACAAACACAACCTATTTAGCTAAACGGGTAATCAGATCTGACACGATTATGACACGAAAATAGCCAGGTAACTCGACACGACCTATTTTACCCGTTTAAAATAATCGAGTCCTATCAGGTAGACACGACCCAACACGACCAAATTTATAAAATAATAATAGTAACAACAACAAAAAGTAGAGTCAAAAAAAAAAAAAAGGCAAACAATAAGCTAAACAACACCGGCTCAAATTTTCCCAAACAATCAACCGGAAATGAAAAGGAAACAGCAAAATTGAGAATCATAATTATCACATATTTCTCTATGTTTCCAGGGATACAAATCAGCGCTCAAAGTGAAAGACATAGATAATATCGAAATTCAACTTTCCGTAACAACAAATTTAAGAAATCCAAGCTCAATAGGAGTCGAATGGAACAAGAAGACTCAGCTAAGACGTGTTTGGAACCATAGAAAGTTGACGAAAAAATCGACCTCAATTGACCTGTGTTTGGCGCAGATGAAGTTGTTCTTCTAGTTCCGCAACCTTTCCGGCTGACGGTGATGACTGATAGATGTATGTGATAATAGCTGAAACCCTCAAAGAATCTGAGAGTTCCCTTGATGGAAGATCCAAGGACTGAACCCAGAGTCTTTGAGCCTATCAAGGGAACTCTCAGATTCTTTGAGCCTTTCCGCAGCCTTAGTGGGTAGGGGAGGGGGTGGGGTCTGGTGGTGCACAAGTAACTTCAGTTTTTTTTTTTTTACCGGGTCTGGCAGGTCGACCCGCCAAAACCGAATATTAACTGGTTCTGGCAGGTCAACCCGCCAAACACGAAAAGTTTTCGGGTCTTAAACGGGTAGACCCAATTAAGACCCAAACCTGATAAGCCCAAACCCATTACCTGTTTTTTCGTGTCGTTTTTGCAAGTTGTATAAAAATTGCCAGCCCTAAGTGTTGGTGCTTTGTGCCTTGTGGATGAGTTAGATAGGGATGGAGAAGGCGATCAACTTTCTTCTCAATGGGTGATTCAGGTCCCTCCAATTGGGTGGGGCAGTCCCATTGTGGGAATATTATGTGAGGACCATAAGCATAAGCTTTTGACCCTTTTGACCTTTCTTGTAGAGGAATGCTGAATTGAGGTGATGGCCGCCCTTTCTAAATGTGGTACGAAAGTTAGAAGGGAGCTCAAGAATTTGAAGTGCTCAGTTAATTATGATGATAGAGGTGAGTGCTCTAGTCTTGGTAAAGCAAGGTGAGGGTTCTTCTAGTGTTTTTATGAAGACAAGGATTCTAGCTTGGAATGTGAGAAGGTTGAACAAGGGGAAAAAATATCTTAGGGTTAGGAATTTGCTCAAAGATTGGAAGGTGGACATTGTTTGCTTTCAAGAAACTAAGCTTGATGCTATGTCGCACATAATTGTGCGCAATTTATGGGGTTGTAATCATGTGGACTGGTGTTGTTTGGATTCCAGTGGAGCTTAGGGGGTATCTTGATCATGTGGGATAAAAGGGTGGTGGAGCAAGTAGCTGAGTGTGGGGGAGGGGAGGGGAGGGGGGGGGAGGGGGGACTACTCCCTGGCTGTTTCCTTCAAAAACGCTACTACTCATTCCACTTGGCCCTTTGCAAGTGTTCATGTCCCTGATTTTGACAAGGATAGAAGGGTTTTATGAGATGAATTGGCTGGCTTGCTAAGTTGGCGGAACCTGCCTAAGAGTTTTGGAGATGATTATTGTCAATCACTTCCCCAGCAAAAGCTCGAAGGCTTGTTTATGTTCTACCATGATGAGTTCTCTGACTTTATTTCTGAACAGGACTCAATGGACCTTCCTCTTGTTGGTGGAGTATTCACACAGTCGATTTCACATGATCCCCTCATGTGGTCCAGGACAAATAGATTTCTTGTCCGTCCAGAATGGGAAGCCTTGTTTCCGGGTGTTTCCCAAGAGGCCACTACGCCTTCGCTTAGATCACTTTCCTATCATTCTTGACTGTGGCAATGTTCAAAGAGGGAGTAGGTCCTTCAAATTTGAAAAAATGTGGCTAAAGGTGGAAGATTTTGTGGGCTCGGTGAAATAGTGGTGGGATTCTTATCTTTTCCAAGGTACGCCTAATTTTGTCTAAGCTCGCAAGCTCAAGGCTTTGAAATTTGAATTGAAAAAATGGAATGAGGTGTTTGGAAATGTAGAAAGGAAAAAGAAGAACCTTCTAGGTGAATTACAGGTTTTTGATGTTATTGAAGAAGGTAGGGCCTTAGGCACAGAGGAGAAAATAAAGAATGCAGAAGTTGTCCGTGTGCTAGAAAGCCTACTCTTATGGAGGAGGTGAATAAGTGCACTAAATTTTTTCACACTATTGCCAACTCAAATAGAAGTAGCTCTTTACACTCCTTATTGATTGGCGGTAGGCTCTCTACTGCTGTTTGTTTTTCTAATAGAGGATCTGGGTAGAATGTTATCTACTGCGGTTAGTAGGGGGCTGTTGGATGGTTTCTTAGTGGGCAATGTTGCTTTCTCTCATCTTCTGTTTGCTGATGATATCTTTTGTGATGCTAGTCCTGGTCATTTGCGTCATTTGCAGAGCTTATTCTTGTGCCTTTATGCGGCAGCAAACTTAACGGTAAATTTGGCCAAATCAAAATTGGTTCATGTGGGCAATGTTACATAGGTGGGAAGGTTGGCTTGAACTCTAGGGTTTGGGGTTTCCACTTTGCTGGTCAAATATCTTGGTTTACCATTGGGGGACTCCTACAAGGCTAATCTAGGACGATGATATTGAGAAGCTGAAATATTGGTTGACGAGTTGGAAAATGATCTTTTTGTCCAAAGGTGGTAGGGTTACCCTCATCAAGAGTACCCTCGCTAATCTTATTTTAGAGAGAATATTATTTTCCCCGTCATCTCACAAAATACTTGCATGCTAAACTAATGTAGGACCGCCTTGGGATCCAGCCTAAAGTAGATTATTTGATGGACTTTGGTAGTAGAAGTTGTGATTTTAGAGCTTTAACGGTAGAGAGAGGATATTTCGTTTTTGATAAATAATGTATATTTCAAACAACATGCAAAGGGGCGCAACCCATATACACAAAAAGTATACAAGAGAACCCATAATCCATAGAGAAAGAAGAACATCTAGAGACTCAGAAAAAGTAGAAACAGGCTAAGTATGCCATGCCACTCTCCATGAATTTAGAGTTAGTAGCACCAACTTCTTCAAATCGAGCAAGCTGTTCTCACTATCGTCAAAACTTCGAGCATTCCGCTCTTGCCAAAGACACCACATTACACACAGTGGAGAGAGGATATTAGGCTCATATAAATTGATTGGAATTGGTCAATTGAAGGTCTGATGGGCATAAGGCTGTTGGAAATTAATATCTAAGGTAAAAATAATCTATTAGCAGCCAGCTGACAATCAAGGCTAGTTTAATTGGCAAATTGATGGCTAAAGGACAACCTTGGGGGTTTAGGGTCTAAAACTTCTGAAGAAGAGGAGATGGGTTAGGGATTTGACAATGAAAACTGCCAAAGGCTGAAAACAGTAACATGAAAGCAGTGAAATTAATAGGCTTCTGGTTTTAGGTTGCTAGGGTTTACTGCTTGATTAGGCAAGGTTCAGACTTGTCAGTGTAGGGCTTTAGAGGTCAAAAGAGGTAATAAAGGTCTGTTTGCAGGTCTAATGAATGGTCAAAAAGCATGGAACATTAAAGGAGCTAAGAAGAAGAAGACAGAGAGAGAGAGGACGAGAGAGGTGACAAAATCACAAGCCAAAGCTTCAACCTCCAAATTTTGTCACTAGGTCTCTCTTGTCTCGTGTTTTTATCAGAGTGTTGTATATATCAAGAGTGACATGGTTCGAAGGAACTTTTAACTCATTAGGGAGAGAAAACAGTAACATGAAAGCAGTGAAATTAATAGGCTTCTGGTTTTAGGTTGCTAGGGTTTACTGCTTGATTAGGCAAGGTTCAGACTTGTCAGTGTAGGGTTTTAGAGGTCAAAAGAGGTAATAAAGGTCTGTTTGCAGGTCTAATGAATGGTCAAAAAGCATGGAACATTAAAGGAGCTAAGAAGAAGAAGACAGAGAGAGAGAGGAAGAGAGCAGTGACAAAATCACAAGCCAAAGCTTCAACCTCCAAATTTTGTCACTAGGTCTCTCTTGTCTCGTGTTTTTATCAGAGTGTTGTATATATCAAGAATGACATGGTTCGAAGGAACTTTTAACTCATTAGGGAGAGAATCTCAGTCAATCATTTCTAGGAGTCCTTACCAATGACAAAGGAATAGGTATTTTTGAGAACCAGCCCCTTTGGACACTCTTTCTTCATTCTCTTTACATTAAGTTGTTGCTCCAGCCACCCTCAACTAAAATCTGCCAAAGAAAGCCCTAGCCATGGGATCCAAGAAACTTCTTGCTCCCACCAGCTGGCTCATAGAAATATTTCAGAATGCAGGTAGAGATATGACCGTCTATATATTAGAAAACCTAACAAAACTACCAAACAGATCCTTAATTCATTTGAGCACTTCAGTTGGTGCAAGGCCCAAACTGTGGGTTGACCACCCACCAAAGATGGCTCACACACTATAAGATAGCATGTGTGCACACAATTAGAATATGTTGAATGAACTAGATGGAATCACCTAGCAATAATTAAAAGATCCAGTGAACCTAGCACATTTCAAAGAACAATCGGTTAAAAGCTGTATGCCTATCCATAAGTTTTTTTTGGTCTTTAAATATTTACAGCAGGGTGTCCCCAACCAATATTAGTCAACCAATCCCCTATGCATGCATAAGCAATTGCAGCCAACATGACTACTCTTGCAGGTTATAAACTGGTTATTTAACTAAAGCATCTGTACTTTTTTCAGCAATTCTAATAGCATTAGGGGTTGAGGCCCTGTTCTAGGTACTACACTGTAGCACATTTATTTTCGGAACACTAATTTGAGATTATTGATAAAAAGAAGTGAGCGAGAAGAATAGTAGTAGAGCTTACAGTCATCCATCTGCAACGCAATGCCACATCCCGGACTGTCTTATTTTGGAGTTGCATGGCTATTTTTGCATACCGAATTATGTTTGATTCTGATTTAAAGCTGCAAGGTAAATACCAAAAACATATGATTTGGGTGAAAAAAATCATGCATGAACAAATTAACATGGAAAAGATATCAAAGACCGAAATTTATCGCCTGATTGAAAATAACACAAAACCATTTCTATATATATTAAAAAAAAAAAAAAAAGTCTTATGAATACTGCAACTTCAATCAAGTTAAATGGCTCAAAAAAATTACTTTCAAAATTATCTTTTTCATGGTTGCAATCAAAAGCAAGATACTAGATATTGATTTTGACAGAGATATTGGCACTACGTTGGGGAGTTTAGAAGAGATAGGAGTGAAAGCTAAATGCATCCTAGGAAGAGGAGAGGAGAGGAGGAATGGTGAATGTAGTTTCTATCCATTAGATAACGGTTTGTCATCCTATTTTCAATTTTCCACACATTTTCTTTATGAATAATAATGAAGAAAATTTCGGAACATATACAGAAGCCCAATCCAAAAGAGATCTCAGAAAAGAGAATTTTTGAGAAAGCAAGTTGGATTCGTAGTCCTTAATGAGGCAACGATTCCTCTCTCCAAATGCTTCACATTAAGGAAGCAGGAATAACTCTTCACATTGCCTATTTGGGATGTCCCTGCCCCTGAATCTTCCAACAATAAAGCAGCTCTAGGATGTTCTATGAGGTTAGTGATTAAATAATCCCATCAATGAAGATCAGGAACACATACAGGTAAAGCAGAGAAACTGTCACTAGAAGCAATTAAATTTCCATTTCTTCAGATCTCAGGAGGCCAATGAAATTGAAATGTAGATACCCGACCAATATGACCATTGTCACAAAAAAAAACCTCCCATTATATTACTCATCTAAAAATTCAAAAATAAAAATTCTTGGTGATGTTTAACAATTTCCAAGTCCACAAAAGCATTAAAAATGAGATTAGGTCAAAAATTCAACCTCTACTATGTGGTCCCAATTTAGATGATAAAGTGGCCATTGGTAGCTGAACTCAAATCAAATATGAAAAGTTATAAATACTAGCTTCAGTGCTACACATAATAAGTAACATATAAGAATAGATGACCAAATAAGAGATAAGTCTGGCATTTTATGCAACAAGAGGAAGTCAATGTCGTCTCTCTCATGCATGGAGATAATAACATTTTACTTTCAACCACTGAACTATGAATCATTTCAGCATAACTTTTTCCTAGCCATATATATCAAAACAGCATACCATCAATGGCTTCAACCATGCTCCCCAAGTTTAATCTGCATTCCCCTCTAATACATCATTCAAACTACAAGACATACATCAAACTTATAGAGACTTTAGAATGTTCACATTTATACCAAGAACGAATGCGTCATAAAATAACCCCAGGTGACGGACAAATCACAACTCTGAAATTCAAACACTACTCTAATAATCTGAAACAAGATTTTTTTTAAAAAAAAAAAAAAAAAAAAGAAGAAGAAAAGGGAAATGAAAGAGTGCAGAATTAGTGAAGTTTGACTATAAAGAGCACAAAACTACTGACAAGTTGCAAAAACCAGATGGATATACTGAGAGAAAAAGAAATACCATTCATGAAATATCTAACAAGAACTCATCATTTAATAGAAATAATTTTAAGAACCCCGAAATGTTTTTTTTTTCTTGGCATTAGATATTACACTGGAAATTCTACCATCCATATAGTAATTTTTCTATTCTAAAATTTTCAGTTCTGTTCTAAAAGAAAAAATAAAAAAGTCCTACAGTTTCTTAGCAACCAAAGCAAGCCTTTAAAAGAACTCACAAATGCTTCATCAGGTCTTTTTTTTTTTTTCCTCGGAAGTTTTCCCATACGGAACTGGTTAAATCGCTGAATTTTTACCGGGGCGTGTGGCCCCAAGGAATTGTTTACACCTATGAGGTGTTGAACCTTGGACCTTGAAGGGAGCAAACCCCAAGACCAAGGCCTCCACCACATGGGCCAACCCCTTGGGGTTAATGCTTCATCAGGTTAAACAAAATACAATTAATAACTTTCAACTGACCAATAACCCAAGATGGAACTCTAAACCACTAAATAGTAAAATGGAAAGTTCAACCAAAAGAACCAAATTTTATTTAAAAACTCAAATCAAAATTGAATTTTGAACTGCATAGACTAAACATACTCCTGGTTACTAACCTATTACAGGAGCAAAATTTTCAAAAACCTAAGAAACAACCCAAAATCCATCATCGTTCTCAAGAAAAAATAGTAAAATTCAACATACAATAACCTCAAATAACCCAACAAAATCCAAAACCAATCACAACCCAAAATCCAATCAAAATTCTCAAAACCCGACTGAACCAAACCAAAAAGAACCTCCTCAACTAGAGTAATACTACTCTCCACACCAATTTTGCACCGATTGATGTGGCATGTTTTAAGTTTTTTCCATGTTAGCCACTTAAAAAAACAAATGAGAAACCACTTAAAACACACCAAGTGAGCATTAATCCCTCAAAAAACCCAACAGAAGGCCAAATTAGCACTCATAGAGCATAATCCAATCACAAATCCCGAAAACCAATTGAACAATAGCTACAAGAACCTGAAATAACCTAAGAAAAACTCAAATTACCACTAACAAGCCAAAACCTAATCACAATTCCCAAACTCCAATTGCAGTAAACCTACAATAAAACTTCAAATAATCCAACAAGAACCCAAATTGCTAATCTATACTCACTTTAAGAGCCCCTCTTCGAGTATGGTCTGCTCGTCCGCGGTCCAGTCCAAGGAGATACCTGGGTTGTGCTTCATGATGTGGTTCTCCGGCGGCGGCGCCCCTGAATTCCCGTTACTCGGGTTCCCTCCTGCGGCCACGTGACCGTTGAAAGAAGAAGACGACGCCTCTTGATGGTTCCCGGACGGGTTGGCCATCAATATCCAATCAAACTACAAAGTAGAAACCCAAAAATTCAATTCCCAACACAAATCCCAGCAAAACACAGCTCCCAGAATCTCAGAAATGACCGTTGGTTCCCGCCAATTCGATTCTCCCGCCACGAAATACCAAGAACCCAGATAGAGAAATCCAAGATTGCGTCAAAGTCAGACAAAGAGATTATATACAAAAGGATACAGTGGGAAAATATACACAAAGAAATATGAGACTGGAGAGAGATTTGTACGGAAATCAGAGGGAGGGTTTTGAAGTTTGAAGATGTATCGTATTGTACTTGAATTAATATTCTTAACAAATTCTTTCTTTTCTCTTCTTTTTTTTTTGGGCCTTTTAGAAATTATTTCCTTTTCTATTCTCTCTCTCTCTCTCTCATCTCCTCTCTGCAACTTGTTAATGTTACCTCACCGAATAAGGAAATCTTTGTACTCGCGCAATGGAAATGACATTTTGGTCCTTCAATAAAATACTATTTACATTTCATCCACGAGATATAGATGGAATATTCCTCCAAACATATAAATCGAAAGAAACATTAAATAATCCATAGATTTATAAATCTAAAAGTAAAAATATCTAATGATCATTATATCCAAATCCCACGTAAAAGTTAAGAAACGTATTTTTCAACACTACCATTTTCCCTATATTTCCTCTCTCTCTCCTTATCTTTGTTTCTTTTTTTTCTAGTTTAACTAACCGTATGTAAAAGTAAATAAAAGATTTTGTTCTCTAAATACGGGGAAGATATCTAACAAGGTCGAAAATGGAGAAATGAATAGAAAGCTTGTGGTTTTTTTTTTTTTTTTTTTGTAAAATTAACTAAATTTTAGGTAATAGAGAGCTCTTTGAAATTGCTCTAATATAAGGGAATGATAGAGGTAAAATTTTGTATATGAGTATGTAATGATATTTAGGGTGCATTAGGGGATTGTGATTTTACAGACAGAAAGTGTGATTTTAAATCAAGTCGCAAAAAGTGAATTGTCTAGGATTACGTTTTTAAAAAATTGCAATTTGAAAACTCAAATTTTTTGCATTTTCAAATTGCAGTTAAGGGTTTTTTTTGTTTTTTTAAATGTTAAACTGCGATTTTAAATATCAAATTGTGAGCGATTTTGTCAAATGCTTAACTACATTTTGAAAAATCACGCTTTCAAATTGTATATTTTAAAATCATTATTTATAAATTGCACTTCTTAAAATCGTAAACTCAAACGGAACCTTATAGTAAATTGTAATATGACTGTCAAACAACTAAATAATGTGAGACAAAAAAAAAAAAAAAAAAAAACTAATTTTTCAATGTTATATAATTTCAATTATATGACAATGGTATAGCATGATATTAAATAGTATTAGTTTTTTACTATAAATTATTCACAAAAGTCTTGGAAGCAAATGGCAATTTTTCTTGTTATAGAATCTAGACAATTGACCCTCGCTTTCTGGTATGCCCTTTTGGCACCCTTTTTGTGACCAGTAATGGTGCACCAAGTCCTGGGTGGAAAAAAAGTAAAGGTGGAGTTGGAGCCATAAATTCAACCAGAAAGAGAAAAGAAAAAAGGATCAACCTACAATAATAGGTAGTGAGGAATCTCTTTGTGATAAAGGGACAAAGGGGCTTGCATATCTCAGAGGGGCAATACCATTTTGTAAAGGAGCAAGTGAAAGTGGAAGGCAACACCGTTCTTCCCAATTCAAATGGATCGAAAAATATTTAGTTACTTTTACTTGAAGAGTATTTTTGTTTTTTCACTTTTTGAGAATACAAAAATATCATTCTAATTCAGTAGCTCTCTACGTTTTATATTCTTCCATATCTCCGACAATAAATTCCCCCTCCTTCCTAGTGGGCACCCCATTACTTGGGCTCTCCTCTCTCCTCCCTCCCTCCTTCCTTTCTTTCTTCCTTCCTTCTGTCATGCTTTGCTGCTTTAGATGGTATGTTGGTGGTTTGTTTTAAGAAGATTGACACCTTGGAGAGTCTTTCAATGATATTATAGTATGGTATGTTGGGACACAACTCAACCAAAATTTTAAGCTTGTGGGTTTGAGCCTAATTAAGCTATTTTAATTCACTACTAACATCTTTTCAATGTGATACTTAATATTTTTATACTCACACACATAGATTCAATCTACCCCTCATATTTAAGTCCATCACAACATTGGTACACTCCCCTCGAACAAAAAGGCTTTTCTTATCAATTTTATGGGTCGTCTTCAAGATCACTTTTGTGATATGTGAATTATCGACACTAGGCACCAATATGATCGCCTCGAAGATCCGCACATGCTTGTAAAATTTTGTGCCAGTTGGCTTTTGTCCGTGCATGTACTACTCCACAGTACTATACATCATCATTCACTCTAATACTACTTGTTAACTCATTAAAATAACAATATGCTAGTAAATAATGGACAAATATTTAGAATTACCTCCAACGATATTTGTTCAAGAGAATCAAATAATCTCAAAAACAAAAACCTTAAACACCAATTTTGAAGAGAAGTACGTGTCTTCTATTTTATGCCCAATAATACCTTAAAGTAAATACACACACTCTGTATTTATAGACTAGGTCAAAAATTGTCAATTAAAATTTTACTTTAATCATTCATCTCAAGGAATAAGTTAAAGTCAATTCCAATTATAATTCCACAAATAATTCCTTATTTAGAATAAATTACCTATTACCTTAATTAGGGATGAAAATGTGGTTATGATTAGCGGGCTATTAACTGCAACTAGATAGTTGCAGTTAGTAAATTTTTTTAACCGTAACTGCTAACCGCTAGGTAGTTAACCGTCAGTTAACAGTTATTAAATACATAACCACCTCCATTAACTGCACAAGTTAGGCCTTTTGGGCCAATTTTGAGAGTTTGGCTTTTTTTTCGGCTTGCTTTAATCATTTTTTCCTCTTTTTTTTTTTTTAGTGCCATTTTAGCATTAAAATTTGCTATATACCACAAATTGGGCCGAATTCGTATAAGAAACCCATATTGAAAAATCTAAAATATTTGACCACAAATTTACATTAATACATTTACTTGTACTAAAAAAAAAAAAAAAAAGTCTTTAAATGTATTTAATAACTTGTTAAGAATCAACATTTACCAATGTTTTAAACAAGGAATTAAACACAATGTACAAATAAAAATTTTAAAATCCTTGTAGGTCACTTTCTACATTTACCAATGAGTTATGAGTTATGACTTATGTCATATTATATATGTATTATTTGCTGTTATATAATCATATGATTTAATGATCAATTCATCATGTGATATAATTATATAAATTATAGTGAAAATATATTAATACTTAAATTATGATTTAATTATCTCAAAAAAAATTGTAATTTAATGATCATGTTATAAGTATAAAATATTATTATTATAACTATAAAAATATATAAATATATATTCTATAAAAAGGTAGTTAGCGGTTACGGTTAGGTGGTGTTGAGGTGTTTGTTACCAATGGTTTTATTGAGGTGTTTGTTGGGTTCTTCATCCTTCCTTATGGATCCAAAAAAATCAATAATAGTTTGAGGGGAGTAATTTGTTCACAGAAATGGTGATTTGGGTGTACACCATATTTGAAGGTGTCCATAAAGTGGGGTAGAGTTTATGATTTGATCATAGCAGATAACATCCAGCCAGCACCTTCCTATTTTGCCTTTCAAGAACAACTTTTGAGAGCTCTAGCATGTCACAGCAATCTCTTACTTCATTAACCAAGTGATTTACGAAAATAACCCCCCTAGAACTCACTTCATTAACTAATGATAATACCAAAATAAAATAGAGAATATCCAATTCGTATACTTTATATGAGTAAAATTATAAAAAATAATAATAATAAAATTAAAAAGACAATTTTACCCTTCTGAAATATGCTAACTACTGGATACTCTTCATTTCAAATCAAATAGAGAGGGTCCATTTCCAGGAAATCTAGATAAAACCATTGAGTGAATCTACTATACGGTCACGGCGTAAAAGAGGAGTTTTTTGCCATCCATCCACGAGTTGACACCTAAGCATTTAAAGAAAAATGCAAAAACTTCAAATGAGATCAAAACACCAACGCCTCCTCTCTCTCTCTCTCTCTCTCGCTATTTTTGTTTCTCTCTCAGCAAAACCCAGCAATTTCAATCACCATCTCTAGCAACTTTGTCACCATCGCCGGCGACTCTGTGTCACCATCTTCGGCAATTTTTTTATCATACTCAGCCTAAAAAATCGATTCTAATGCCTCAAAATTTATTTTTTGATTCAAATCTAAAACTTAGAATTGAAAGGTTAACCCTAGAGGATTTAATAACCCTAACGCCAAAGAATATGACTGTCGGCGCTGGAGAGGGTGAGCACGAAGACCCACGTGAGTGACCCACGACCGACAACTCGTGGGTCTTCTTCTCCGCCTCTCTCTCTCTCTCTCTCGCCTCACTGTGTATGTCCCTCTCCCAGCTCTATCTCCCGGTGGCCGGCCAGGATGGATTATTCGTTCTTCCTTCTTCCCTCAGATTAAACGAGAAAAATCTAGTGTTTTTGGTTTACACAAGTTTTTTGCAATTTTTTTGCTTTATATGAGGTGTCTTATTTTTACTGGGTGACAAAAAACCTCCCCTTTACGCCACGACCAAACTTAAGATATTCCCAAAACCATTATGAGAGAAATGCTACATATAACCATTTTATTATCTCACTTTGTTGACCGCCAATATCAATCTATCTTTATTTTTATTTATTTATTATTTATTAAAAATAATAATAAAGGCCAATCCACAGTATCACATTAGTAAAATCATATAAAGTGTAGTAAATAGTGATTGGTACCAAGGCTTGGTTGTGACAAAATTGGGATTCGTGTAACCCGTTCTAGCTAAGAAAGATTTCATTAACTCATTTCCGATAATAGAGACCACAAAACTCCACTCATGAAGAATATTGTGAAGTACTATCTTAAATTTCAGGGAGATAACTTGAATCTAATTAACTACATCCTCCATTTACGCCTCACCACATATATATAATCGAATCATGTGGTTAATTTTCATGCGTTCATGCCTTTATCTAGGGAAAAATTCTCTTATAAATTTCACCATCTCCCTCGGCAATATAATTACACTATGAAAAAGAATCGGGTTTTTGCGTTGTTTACCAAACGATGCAAATTACCCAATAAATGTCATTAATATATATGTTTATATAACACCACCTGCTTTCATTCAAGTCGGATGGCAATGGCGAAAGGAATGATTGTTTGCCTTCGCATGATCATTCTTTTTGGGCTTTTGGTTGAAGATACAAATGCAAAATGAATCATCAGCAAAGGAGCCGTGCGAAAGGGCGCTGCTCCTCCATGAGGGCCACCACAAAGTAAGAGATGTGTAAATCCGCCGCCCGTTAATAACCACGACAGAGGTTGCTCAAAAGCGAGTGGGTGCCGTGGCAGCCCACCAAAACACGGATGAGGAAAGATTAACAAAATTCCATGCCTTTTCCATTTGCTGCATGTCTTGAAAATTTGCCAATTTTTCATGTTAGCTAACTTGAATGTACCATGCATGTGCACGTTATATGTATTTTTGTATTTTGAGGCTCGTTAATAAAATTATTATTATTTATTTTACTTAATTTTTCCTCTCTTTCATAGTCCACTAATTCAATATATTGGACCATAGACCCAATCCCACACTAATAATTTGGAAAGCTTTAGAGCCACCGTTGAATTAGTCCACGGGATCGCCGTTGTTGTCTACTCAATAGCAACAGCTTCGGTCGCCACTATTAAGATTCAATCAGTAGTGACCCGGATGTTGCCGCTAACAAGGGATCAACAGTAGCAACTCTGAGGAGTTTTGTGACTTCAGTCGTTGTCTTTTTTTTTTTTCATTAATCACAACTTATCATCTTTAAATAAATACAGTAAAATGACTCTTAAATTGATTAGACTTATAATTAATTCTAATCTTAATTTTAACTAGCATAATCCTGATTAAAAATGATTTAATCCTAATGAATTGAAATTTTATTCAAATTCAAATTCAAAGTAAACTATTAAACCTATCTAATCCTAACCTTATCGGTATTCAATAGCATTAACTAAATTGCTTTTCAAGATGCACAAAGTACTTATAATTAAGCTGTGGAAATTAAGATTTGGCAGCCAATCCATGGCTGCCGACAGTCACGTGAAGGTACGTGAATGCAGCCATAAAGGGTATTTAATAGGTGATTTCTCATTTTCCTTTTCACATGTGTTAACACAAGGGAAATAGTATGTGCTATCATTTGTGTTTCTTGTATTCTGCTGGTTTTAAGTGAATGTTATTCTTTAAAATAGTAAAAAAAAAAAGAAAAAAAAAAGGAAGAATATAAAAAAAATCTCCAGACTACTAGCTATTATGATAGGGAAAACCTTGAATGCAGACCATCTGTAAAAGGTGGGTTTTACAGCAACCAATCTCTAACTGACAACTCAGTTAAAATTAAAAAATTGCACAAAAATAATATAAGCCAAAATATAGTAGATTTCCTTCTCTCCACGCCAAACCTTCCTCTTCTTCTTCCTTCTCTTTTTTCTTTTCTTCTCCAAGCTACAACAGGATGGCCATGGAGGTTCCTTCTGTTTTTTCTTTTCTTCCTCTTCCTTCTCTCGCCATGATCAGTCATCTTCACAGGAAATTTTCTGGTGCCGGAGCCATTTTTTTCGGCCTTTAGGGTGGGAAAAATCCCAAGGGTTCACTTTTCCCCTCTAGGTTTTAGATTTAAATAAAAAAAAATGAGTTTTGAGACATTAGAAACGATTTTTGAGGCATTAGAAACGAAATTTAGGCATTAGAATCGAGTTTTGAGGCGGATTTCGACGGGTCATGCCGGGTTCAGAATCGGGTCACGGTGGGTTCGAAATCGGGTCATAGCCGGCGTGGGTTTGTCGCCATGGGTCTTCGGCGATCCTGGTGCTCCAGAGGTACTACCAAAAGACACGCTTTGATCGGCGATGCTCGAATCGCCTCAATAGCAAGCTCAATCGCTTTCTCCGATTCGATAAAGTCTCGCGCTAACGCCCACCATTGATTTTGCAATGCCCTAACCACACCGCTGGGTTGATCCATCGGCCCTTTTCCTCTCGCCGGTGAAATCCAAGTCTCTCACCGCCCGTGTGTGGGGTCTTTCGTGGTTGTGGGTCCGTGGCATGGGGTCTCCAAGCGTGGGTCTTTCTTTGGTTGGTGGTCTGCCAACGTGGGTCTCCAGTGCAGTTATGGGTCTGCCGTCTGTGGCCATGGTCTCCGGCGTGGGTCTTACTTTGGTTGTTGGTTGTGTTTATTTGCTGAGTTGATCTTATTTTGTCCAAATAAACTTGATGACGTGTCATCATATGGTTGGATGCTGTAAAAGGCCCATTTTACAGATGTACCGTATGCTAGGGGCTCTCATTATGATATTGCCCCCCAACGTTCAAAAGGTAGCTGTCCAAACTACTCAAATGTATAAAAAATGTTACTTTTTTTTTTTTAATTCAATAATACCACTATTCTTTTAACAAATAAAATAATAAAATAATTGTAAAAAAAACTAAACACTTTTTAAAAAAAAAAACAATGGGCGAATAAATAAAAAAAAATTGAAATAAATAAATAATTAGTCACTGTAATTGGTTTAAATTATAAATTGCTTCATGTTGTATTAAAGTAAAATCAATGGGTGAATAAAAACAATTTTTTAACAGAATTTGACTCTATGGCCTAAATTCTTTTTTTTTTTAGAATATCTCAAGAACCATACATTTGATTTTACTTTAATACAACATGAATAGTCACTATAATTTGCTTGCCTTACATTAGTCATTGAAGTTAGCCTAAAAATTATTTATTTATTCCAGAAAGCTTTTTTTTTTTTTAGTATTTATTCGCCCATTGGTTTTTTTTTGTAATTTTAAAAAATTATTTTTTAAAAAAAAATTATTTTATTATTTTAGTTGTTAAAAGAATAAGGGTATTATAGGAATATAAAAAATAAGTGTCATTTTTTATACATTTTGGTAGTTTGAGGTTACTTTAGTATATTTTGAACATCAGGGACTATATTGTAAATTGCTGGTAGTTTCAAGATTTTTTTTTAATTATTTATTTATTTATATATATTTTTCCCAAAAAAGAAACTGGACATTATTTTTCTCACATAGTGTTTTAAAAATAATATCCCCTAATACCAAAAATACACATAGTATTTACCTTTCACATAATAATATTCATAGCTCTCGAGAGCATTAATTTGAACCATTTAGAATGTTTACGCGTAGTTAATTTTAGGGTTGAAAATGTTGTTACGGTTGACGGTTATTGGTTAAAACCATTAATCGTAAGTCGTAAACCTAAGCGTTAGTAAAATCGCTAACGCCTAGGTTAATTGACTTTAGAATAATTCTTAAATCGCTAATAATTGAAAATGCTTTAAAAATTTTTTTTTTTTAAAAACTAAAATAAAACAATTTCAATTTTTTTTAAATTAATTTGTTTATGTATTTTTAAAAATTTTAAAAATACGTTTCTAAAATTTTTTTTTTAAAATATATGCTTAGTAGGTTAGTAGTATTTTTTTTTAATTTAGTGTATTTTATAAGAAAAAAGGAAATTTTCTTTCAAAATAGTTTCAGTTAGTTTATAATCATATCTTCTTGAAAAATATTTAAATTACTGCAGGTGGTTGGTTGAAGACGTTAATCGAGATGGTCTGAAATTATTTCTTTAATAACACATTTTAATCAATTTGTGGAATAATGTATTTAAAATTATAATAAAATTTATAATAATTAATTATAATTTAGTAATTTTAAGTCAGACTGATTTTTTTTGAACTACTAAATTTGTATTGAATTAGTGTGTAATTTTTGCTCATATTTTTGATGCCAAAAGTGGTGGCTGGGGAAGATGCACCCGTCTACATCTCAATTCACAAGGCCAAAGCTTGGTCGATGTATATCTTCATCTCCCAACTGAAACTTTGAACTAATTCTATAAGTGACTTTTGTTTTAGGAATTAGGATTTGTTTTGGAGTGTAATTTTAGTAAGGATAATTTTAAAAATTACGTTAAATTACTAAAATTATTATTTAAAAATATGTTTTTTATTTTTTTTTTATAATCATAATAAAATTTATTTCAAATATTTTTATATCATTTATAAATAGTTTAATCCAAAATATTTCAAAATTACGATTTTGTTTAAAAATGTAAATTATTTCTTTAAAAACACACTTTTAAATAAACTCTTACTTTAAGAATAATGTATCTTTTAAAATTATAATTTGATCAAAATTTAATAATAATTAATTATAAGATTATAGTAACTTTTAGAAATTTAGATTATTTTTTAATGACAATAATTTTTATCATTATGTCATTACGATATTTGTATATAGCCCATTACTTTGCAAAAATGGCATGTGTTCACTGGTAATATGCATGCATGCCATGTGGGTAAGGATAAATGGCAATTATATAAGTGGATGATCGTTACGTAATAATTTTAATACAATTTAATTACATTATGCTTTTATTTTATTTTTTATTTTATTTTGCTAACCTTTATGAAAAATTACGTTATGGAATAGTTAACAAAATAAATGGTAAAATAAAATTTGTATATATCATATTAATATAGTTTTAATGATATGTTCCTAGTTTCTGATTAACATTAAGAATTTAAATTATGGATAAAATTGAGATTTTCATTTAATTATTATGAGTTGCTAATGAAACTACATGCATTTTACTCCACAATGACAAAGCAAAATCCAACAAATTTTATTTATTTTTTTAAAACAAGAGTTTATCCAAATGCTATAATGATAAAATTGTGAAGATACATACAAAAATCATTCAAAAAATCTATGATTTTTACATTCGTAGCATCTTCTAGGGCCTCTATAAAAATCCTACCATTTCCTCCTACATTCTGTCATTCTAGTAGTTTACTTGATGTCCCTAGACTGTGCTATCCCTTTTTCTAGTCACCTATCCATTTTTGTT
The DNA here is from genome assembly GCA_013348765.1 of Carpinus viminea. Taxonomy (NCBI): domain Eukaryota; kingdom Viridiplantae; phylum Streptophyta; class Magnoliopsida; order Fagales; family Betulaceae; genus Carpinus; species Carpinus viminea. Next base: position 15,709,885 of record CP054673.1, on the reverse strand, counting down.
TAGTGTTTTGTTTTTATGCTTTTCATGTATTTTTTGGGTTTTTGCATTACGCTTAATCTTATTAATTTGCCTCCGTCATTTTGTGCTTCTTTTGAAAATAATATATTTCTTTGTCTGAGGTCAATTATGATGATTTTTTTCTAGATTTTTTTTTGCTTGTATTTATGTTGCTTTTCTTTCTGTATTTTATTTTGTTGCTTGTAATAATGCTCTAGCCTATGGTTATTAGATTATACTTTTTAAATTATATATGTTAAAGCAAATACTAAAAATTAAATTCTATTTGAAGATATACAACAAGGCTGCAATTGGAAAAAAGTAGTCATGATTTTACCTCTTAGGTTAAAGGAATAAGCCATTCTGTCTCTATGGTGTATTTTGATGTCTTGAACCTCCAGCTTTGAATGTTATCCTTTTTTTAGTTATTAGTATGTTTTTCAATTTACTTGATTTGTTGAGATTCATCGACATAATTAGAGCTCATTACTTTAAGATTTTGCTGAATTGTAAACTTTCACTCTTGAATTCTATAAAATGAGAATGAGTTCTTTTACTTTGAAGATGGTCACTGCTATATGTTTTTTTCATTTCCTAGATTCTTGTCTTATTTTCATGCTGCTTTACTTTCGTATTTATTTGCTTACCCCCATGAAATGCTCCCTCTCTTAACTTTCATTTGAAGAGTAGTGAATTTTGTTCTCGCTATTTGTAAACATGTCTAATTTTTATATAGACAACTGTTAATATTTTATTACCGACATACTTACTATTCAAACACGTTAATATGACAAAAATCACCGCATCATTTGAAAGGAAATATGATGCCGTTGAAATACATAGTGTGAACAAGTTGGCACTGTTCGAATCCAAAGGATGACTTGGGAATTAGAATTTGTATACAAGCCTTGGTCAATGTTTATCAAGTCAATTCTAATCAGCTTGGTGCAATGATTATGAATGTAAAGCATTATGAATTTCGTGTTTCATTTCATGCCTAGATTCATCTTTGTTTTTTTGTTGGTCTTGACCACTCAATATATCCAAATATATATATCGAAGATGGCATATTTTTCATTGCCAAAAATCTTGATTTAAATCATTAAGAATAGAATTTTTTTTTTTAATTTTCTTAGTTTATATAAAAATTTTATTTCATATAAATATTTTAATAACTTTCTTACCTTTTCTATATCATTAAAATATATAAAATACAATTTTATTACCCTTTTTTATAAAATTCCAACACAATTCTCAATTCAAGACAAAAAAATAAAAGATGAGAGAAAAATGAAAAATGTTTATATTAAAATAATGTATAGAGAACCACTTTTGGTTCCCTATACATTGGGAAACACTGTAACAACCCTTGATAGTTGGTTAAATATAGGAAATTTGAAGTGAATAGGTTTTTGTGGTTTTTTGAAAATTTCCCTAAATATAGGGAACAAAATGATATTTAGGGTATTTGTTGCTGGTACTCTAAAGCAAACATCCATCGATTGAACAAAGTCGTCAGGTCTCATACAAGATTAAAAAATTGACCATCCAAAATTTTTTTGAATTTTTTAAATATTAATTAAGTTGCTAGGATCCATCATTTTGTTATTTCTATTTGAATTCTATTGTATATTATTTGTTTTGTTCATTAAAATCTTTGATTTGTTAAACAACAAGACTCTCCACCACACTATTTATCTTTAAAAAAAATTAAAAAAGAAAAGAATAATTGATACGAGAAAATGAAAAAGTGGTATTGAAAAGTAAAAAAAAAATTGTTTTGTACTGATTTTTTTTTATTTGAATAGTAATAAAAAGTAAATGATGTGATATAAAAAATGAATGATTTGATATAAAAGTAAGAATGCTTTTTCTTTAAAAAAATGAAGTAAATAGTGTAGTGAAATGTGAGGGAATATAAGGAGATGAGAAGGGGTTTAACAAACAAAGCCTTTAAGATTGATTTACTCGCACTATAATTTGTGGAGCACCGCATTGTGAGGTATAGTGGGATCGCAAGAAGAGAAATTTCTCTTCCAGGCATTGCACATCAGAGCCAAGAGATTAGTTGTACATACCCCCTCAAACTATCACTTAATTGACAATGTCTCTTAAAACTTTTAATTAGGGTTGGACACGGGTTGGGGTGGAACGAATTTTTGCCCTTTTCCCTAACCAACCCGCACCCTGCGGGTTTGAGAAATTCAACCCGTTACCTGCACAAAATGACTACTATCCGTGTGGGTTCGGGTTGTATAGGGCTAGTTGAATGAGGTCGGGCGAATTTTGTTGTGGAATTCCATGAATAAAATTGCAAAAAGCTCAAGAATTCAAGATTAACCCAGGTCCTAGAAGATTAAGAGAAAATATACCCAAAAAAAAAAAAAACCCAAAAATCAATACCTAAAAGAAGCTCAAGAGTAACCCAGAAGATTAAGTGAAAAATATACAAAAAAAAAAGACCCAAAAATCAATACCTAAAAAAACTCAAGATTAACCTAGAAGATTAAGAAAAATATATACGAAAAGCCCTAAAAATCAATACAAAAAAAAAAAAAACACTCAAGATTAACACAGAAGATTAAAAGGAAAATGTCAGAGAAAGAGAGCGAGACAGTAAAGAGAATAAGAGTTCAATACCCAACAAACAAAGATTTCGTTACCCAAAGATTTCACTTTTTAGTCAACATGAAGAGAGCTCACAAAGCAATGGTATGAGCTTTGTTGGTGTAAAGAATTTCGTATTTTCGTTATGAATTCTGTAAGATATTTGTTATGGAATAGATGTAGTGGAAGATTATGGATTGAAGTAGAAAATGGTAATGGAGTAGATTGATAATGGGTTATTTGAGATACCCAGGTCTCCAAAAGAAATTACAAACAACTCGAGTCTTTTTTCATGTCTATCTAAAACTCCTAACATACCATTTATACAATCCAAGTCCAAAGCTAACTGCCGAGCTAGCTGGCCCAAAAATTGCGGTAACAACCCAAAAATTACAGTAACAACCCACTCTTTAAAGTGGCCCACGTTCTCTACACAACAGAAAAATGCATCCCACTCCTTCAAGCCTTAATTGCTTGCAGCTGTAAATGCACACTACTCCACAAGTTGCCACATAGCCTCTCCAAAAACTTTCCCCAAAGCCACGCCTATGCCTTCTTGCAACCACGTACTTAAGCATATTAAAGATGATACCCCTTTTTAAAACACCTTGCCCACAAGGTGTGGGTAGGTGTCACAAAGCCAATAAAGAAGCTCCCAACTACTGTCTTCCCACCAAAGCACCCCACCACTATGCCAAGACCTTGCTGATTGCCCATTGGCCAATCTACTTCTACGCCACTCCAGGATTGCTTCGGGCTCTGGTTTGATCTCGCCATTGCTGTCCACAGGAGGTAACATTGGTAAGGGTAGGATTTGGTCTCCAAGTTTCTTCTTAAGACAAGAGACATGGAAAACCAGATGGATTCTAGAATTCTGAGGCAAATCCAGTTTATAAGCTACGAACTCAATTTTCTGTAGTATTTGGTAAGGACCAAAAAATCGAGGGGAGAGTTTTAAATTCCTCCTCAATGACACAGATTTTTGGCGATAAAGTTGTAATCGAAGATACACCCAGTCACCCACTTGAAAAGTCCTCTCTATTCAGAGCTTGTCGACATAAAACTTCATTCTCTGTTATGATTTTTGTAGATTATCTTTCAATAATTGAAGAATTTGTGCTCTGCTCTTCAGCTATGCATCCACTACTGCGTTGGCTGTAGTGCCTGAGACATAGGATAAAAGTCGAGGAGGAGGATATCCATAGAGCACCTTAAAATGGTGTGATACTCGTGGAAGAGTGGTGATTTGTATTATACCACCACTCAGCCATGGGCAACCAGGAATTCCAAGCCTTAGGTTTCATGCCTACATAGCACCTTAGATACACTTCCAAACACTTGTTTAAAGCTTCCATTTGACCATCAGATTGAGGATGGTAAGTTGAGCTAAAAGCCAAAGTAGTTCCCTATAACCAAAACAATTCCTTCCAAAAGGAGCTGGTAAAGACTGAGTCTCTGTTTGAAACTATGGTTTGAGGTAAACCATGCAACTTGAAAACTTGAGTGAAGAAAATTTTAACCATAGTAATAGCTATAGAAGGATGGGAGAGAGATAGAAAATTACCATACTTGGTGAGGCGGTCTACCACCACTAGAATCACAATATCACCATTCCATATAGGCAAACCCTCCATCAAGTCCATTGAGATGTCAGTCCAGCTTTGAATAGGAATGGGTAAGGGTTGTAGTAATCTAGGAGTATGGACATTCTCCACTTTAGAAGCTTGGCAAATAAGGCATTCACAAATTAGCTTCCTAATATCCTTTCTCATCCCTGACAAAAAAAAAAAAAAAAAAATAGCCTTAACTCTTTGTACAATCTTCAAATAGCCAGAGTGACCTGCCTGAGAATTAGAGTGGATGTAATGAAGTATTCTGTCCTTTAAAAAGGAAAAGTGAACAATAAAAATTCTACTCTTCTTCAGGATCAATCCCTGCTGTAAAACATACCCCTTAGACACCTATGTACCATCTTGTAGTTTATGTAGCAGTACCATAGCCTCTGGATCTATGGTGTAGCTCTGCTTGAGTTCTTCCAATCAAGTTGGAGTATGGAAAGAGAGCATAGAGCATGTAGCTTCTTCAGGTAAGCCTGGATCCTCAAAAACCCTAGATAAGGCATCAACTACCTTATTTTCCTTACCTCTCTTTTACTCAATAGTAAAGTCATAGCTCAGCAACTTAGACATCTATCTTTGTTGAGTCACCGTACCCATCTTTTACTCCAATAAGAATTGCAAAGATTGTTGATCAATTCTTATCTTAAAAGATTGACCAGGAAGATATGACCTCCACTTTTGAACTGTAGAAACTAAGGGTAATAGCTCATTTGCATAAGTAGAGAAAAACAAGGCTTTCCCTTTTAAAGATTGACTCATGTAAGGAATTGGTTGACCCTTCTACATCAAAACAATCTCAATTCCAATTCTACTAGCATTATTGTAACGCCCCAAGTTTTAGAGGTAGAGCGACTGGGAGCAATTGTAACATATTCTTAATAAAATAAAATATTCTCATAAGATCTCTATAAAAATAACATTACTATAGTACTATTATTCCAAATACATAACATGCTAGTATACAATAATCTCTTAAAAATATAATTACACAATCTATGTTCGTCCCAAGCAGTCTAATCCATAAAATGGAGTCCCAAAAACCTCATTGCTACTACTTCTGCCAGTCCTCAAAGCAATAAGTCCAAGTATCCCACTAGTACCCTTGTCCTCAGTACTACAATTTATAGGACAATTTGGAAAAGATATATAGGGAGAAGGGGTGAGTTCGACAACTCAGTAAGAAGCCACAACACCAAATGCTACAAAATATGCTCTGCAGATTTTTATACATCATTTCTGTCAATGCACAATAATAATTTATGCAGCATAAAATAAAGCATGATAGTTGCAAAATAAGCAATCAGAACTTCCTTTTACTTTTTCTTGGTTGCTTTACCCTTTGACTCATCGTCGTTAGTTTACTGTGTCCAGCGCATGTTTGGCTTGTCTCGAAGGACTCCTTTGGCTCATCCTATCGTCACAGGGGAGATCTACCAGGTTGGGAACTCCTCCTAGGTGGAGGCCACCTAGCCAGTAGCGCACACCTTCTCGTAACCATCTTTCGGTGTGCTTGCCATTCGACCCTTTCGATCTGGCCGATCATTGCTTCAGTGCCTCGGGGTTAAACATTTATTATTCATGAATGTACATATAACATTTCATATAATCTTGTAAGTTCATCTATATTTACATAACATATCATGAAACCTTTATGAGCTATTTCATTCATAATTGCATTCATCCATAATTCTTTGTAATATGTAACATTTCTGTAATTATGCCATATAATTGAATAAAACTATGCATTAAAAATAGGAAGTGCAACTGAAAATTATGTAAGTGAATTCTTCATAAAATCCCCAATATTTTTGTTTTTCAAATATTTATAATAAAATATGTTAGGGTTTTTGGTGTTGTATCCCCTTATCTAGCATCGCATGCCCTTAATTTGATTTTGCATTCAACTCATAATTCCTACACCGGAGGTAAAAATACCTTAGTTATCAATTCATTTATCCTTAACATCAAACCTCACTATGCTTGATTTAGCCTTTCATAGAATTCTAATAATCAACTTATCTAAGACTTCAATGAAGCATCCAAAAATTATCTGACTATAATTAAGAAGTCTACTTAGCCATAATATCGCTCTCTTCTTGAGCCATTTATTTTATCAACTTGCTCTCAATATTAAAAGCTTAGAAACATTTACAATAATTAATTTAAATATAACTAATCTCTCCAAATAGCAATTCAATATTCATACACTAAAAGCCTTAATTTAATTTTAGCTTCAAACTAAAAATACCATAAAGGATATAAAAATAATAGCTTGGAGTTCTCCTTTTTTTTTTTTTCTTTCTTTCTTTCTTTCTTCTTCCTCTCTTTTCTTTCTTCTTTTCCTCTTTCTCTCTCTTCTTTTCTCTCTTTTCTTCTCTCTTTTCTTTTCTCTTCTCTTCCTTTCTTTTCTTTCCCTCCTTTTTTCTTTTTCCTCTCTTCTCTTTTTCTCATGCTCACTCGCTGTTGTGAGCAAAAGGGGAGAAATGGCTTCCTTGTATAGTAGTTTAAACTTGCCGGATGTGGAACACTTGGCCCATTTGCTTTACATCTCCAGCCATACAAGTGTCTAATGAATTAAAAGTAGATGACACCTATGCCAATGTGTCCATGAGAAGATGAGAGAACCATGCGGTACACCACCTATACGGCTATACAGCAACGTGTCTATGAGAAAAAGGGAGAACCATGCTTTCCAACACCTATACAGCAATGTGTCCATGCTGTGGCCCAAAAAAAAAACCCTGGAATCTCTCATAGCTTGACAGCACAGACAACCAATTCGTTCCAGGCTTGACAGCACAACACATGTGCTGTCAAGTGAGTTTGCTTTTATCTAAATGTGTCCATAAAATCCAAAATTAATCCCTTATGAACCTAAACATGTCTATTACAATATATCCAAAATTCGTGGCCTAAGAAAATTAATAACCCACTCAATTAATCTTCCAAATCTCAAGTGTTTTAACTACTTGACAGATTAACCTATTAGACTTAAAAAATTCATAAATTTTTCAATTTAACTCCAAATGACACGAAATATGTCTTGAAATTTTCTTCATTCAAAACCTCATAACATATCCAGAAATCATAACAATCCATAACTTTTTGATTCTTCAAAAATACCTCGAAATTCAATGCCTCTGCTTGACCAAAATTTCTGTTTTGACACTTGCATCTTCTAAAAATCATAACTCCTTCTACAAGCGTCCAAAAATTATAAAACCACTTTTAAAATCTTCATTTCTCATCATTATATAAGATATTAAAACAGTTTTTCTTAAAGTCTCTCATTGAATTTTTGGCGCTCAACAATGTGACTTTACTTCCAATAACACACTAAAATTCAATTTCCACAATCTTTCACATTAAATCTATATTTACCTATAAAATTGCAAATCCTCCTTATTCTTAATATTAAGATTACCTTTATTCTAGGATATAAATTTTGGGGTATTACAATCATACTCAATAGTAAAAGGTTTAGTGAAATCAGGCAACCTCAAAACCGGTGGGTGTGTAACTGCATGCTTAAGAGCTTGGAAGGCTATAGTAGCATCTACACTCCACTTAAAAGCATTTTTTTTTTTTGGGAAATTACATTTACTTTCAGAGTATATTCTATTTTTTTTGCCTCCAAAGTTTAAAATGTGACACTTTACCCTCCAAAATTTCAAATTGTGACAATTAAACCCATTTGGCCTATTTATTCCCAAAATGCCCCAGCCCTTTTTTAAAAAAAAAAAATTCCAAAAAAAAAAAAAAGGGGGTGGCCGGCACCACCTATGGGGTGGTTTGGCCACCCCAGCATATATTTATATATTTTTTTGGAATTTTGTTTTTAGATAAAAAAAAGTGCTAGGGGCATTTTGGGAATAAATATGCCAAATGGATTAAATTGCCATAATTTGAAAGTTGGGGGGGGGGGTAAAGTGCCACATTTTAAACTTTGGAGGCAAAAGTGAAAATGGGTGGATACTTCAGGGGGTAAAGTGTAATTTCCTCTCCCTTCTTTTTTTTAGTAAGGCTATTAAGGGGGCAACAATAACACCATAGCCCCTTATGAATTTCCTATAATAGCCTGTGTGGCCTAAAAAACCTCTAAGAGACTTGATAGCAGAGGGTGTGGGCCACTTAGACATAGCCTCAATTTTAGAAGGGACAGTCTGAACCCCTTGCTCAGAAATGAAATGTCCCAAATAATCAATCTCATTAACCCCAAAACGACACTTAGACTTCTAGGCATATAATTGATGTTTTCTAAACAGTAACAACACCATTCTCAAATGATCCCCATGCTCATCTATTGTTTTACTATACGCCAAGATGTCATCAAAGAAAACCAACACAAACTTCTTTAGAAAAGGCTTAAAAATCTCATTCATTAGGCCTTGAAAAGTGGAAGGTGCATTAGTAAGCCCAAAGGGTATTACTAAGAACTCATAATGCCCCTCATGAGTTCTAAAGGATGTGTTAGGGATATCTTCCTCTTGCACTCTAATTTGATGATAGCTTGATCTAAGATCCAATTTAGAAAATTTTTTAGCCCCAAATAATTAATCCAATAGCTCATCTATGACTAGAATTGGAAACTTATCCTTAATAGTCTCTTGATTTAGGGGGCTCGGTAATCCACACACATCCGCCAACTACCATCTGCCTTCCTAACCAAAAATACAGGTAAGAAAAAAAGGCTTTGATTGGATCTAATGACCCCTGATCCCAACAAGGCCCAAACAATTTTCTCAATTTCATTTTTCTAGTAATAAGGGTATCTATAGGGTTTAACACATATAGGTTTAGATCCCACTTTTAGCATAGTTCGATGGTCATGTGACCTAATAGGAGGTAGTCCTCATGGCTCTTCAAAAACTCCTTTAAACTCATTAAGTAGACCTTCAAATTGGGTTGAAACTGGTAAGTTAGGGGGTTGATTCTCACACTCAATCAATTGTAAAATTACTCCTTTATTAGAAGACCTAAAAAAATTTAGGACCCTCCTCCATAGTCCAATCAGTTGGTTTTAAGCCTTATAATAAAATTAAGGTACCCCATCTAGGTGAAAGTTGTAGTTAACTTTAAGAAATCCCAAATGATAGGACCTAAAGTTCTCAACCACTAGACTCCCAAAACAATATCACATCCCCTCAAGGTAAGGACATAAAATTCAATAGAAAAAAAATGTTACCTTGAACCTTTATAGCCACTGCAAGACATTTTCCTTCACTAGTAATGACATCACCATTAGCAACCTTCACAGTTATTATCTCCTTAACCAAACATTGCAGCTTTGCCTTTCTAGCAATATATGGATCCACAAAATTGTGAGTGCTACCTAAATCCACCAAAATGATCACTCTTTGCAGCCTAATAGTCCCCACCAGCCTTATAGTATTAGGACTAGGAGATCTAGAAATAGCATGTAGCGAAATCTCTGGATGTTCTGAATTTCCAGCAATTAAGGATACCTCTTCACCACCTTCCCCTTCCTCATAATCAAAATATACTTCCTTAGAATGTTCCCTTTGTTAGCTTCAATAACTTGAATCAAATACAACTTTGGAGTCTTGCAAACATGTGAAGGATTCCATTTTTCATCACGAGTGTCACATAAACCTTTAGACCTTCTTTCCTTCATGTGTGCAGATGATATCCTTTGAATGGGTAAAACATTAAGATTCCTTTTACCCATAGGCATAGAATGTTCATCTTTCCTAGAAAAAGAATGTTCCCTAGAAAAACCTTGTTGCCCATAAGCTGGTTTGCTATAGGAAGAGAAAGAATTTCTATCCCCACCTATTCCAAATTGCTTAGAGATTCTTCTAGAAGAAGATATTCCTCTTGAATTTTTGCTAACCCAAAGGCTTGAATCAAATTAGAAGAATTTAACACGCATATAGGAAGCCTTACTTCATCTTTAATCCATTCAAAAAACAACTGAGTTTATACTGTTCGGATAGTCCCCTCAATCTATTAGAAAGACCCCTTAACTGGGCTTTTTAGGCTACCATAGTGGTGGTTTGTGTTAAGCGTGATCAAAGCTTCCATGGGATCATCATAGGCCATACGACCAAACCTAATTAAGCATGCTTTTGCAAATGATTCCCAAGTCTTGACTAGCCCACTAGACTCAACATCCTGAAACCAAATAAAGGCTTCTCCCTCCATATGAAAAGATGCAATAGGTATTTTATCCATACCTTGAGTCTCATGAAATGCAAAATACTAGTTGTCTTTATAGTTCCAATTGGCTGGATCATCCCCATCAAACCGTGGAAAATCCATCTCCATGGCTCGGGTATGAAAATTTCTCTAACCTCCAGAACTTTCTCCTACATGTACCTCCTGGAATTGTCTTCCTCTTACATGTACCTTTAGAAATTGTCTTCTCTCATCAGAATTTGACCTTGAATTCTTCTCTTTCAACAGGGCATTGATGTTATGCATGTTGGCTGTGAGATCCTGCAACTGTTTCTTCAAGTCTGAAATTTCTGCAATTGGGGCAAGTTGAGACTGAATTGAATCAATCTCTCTTTGCATCTGAGTCAACCATGTTCCATAAGCCATTGTTGAAGAATATGCAAATTTAGGACCGTCTGGAAATTGATACCACTTGTAAGGAATTTTGTACTTTTGTTATGAATTATGTAAGATATTTGTTATGGAATAGATGTAGTATTAGATTATGGATTGAAGTAGAAAATGGTAATGGAGTAGATTGATAATGGGTTATTCGAGATACCTAGGTCTCCAAAAGAAATAACAAACAACTCAAGTCTTTTTTTATGTCTATCTAAAACTCCTAACAAACCATTTATACAATCCAAGTCCAAAGCAAACTACCTAGCCAGCTGGCCTAAAAATTGCGGTAACAACCCAAAAATTGCAGTAACAACCCACTCCTTAAAGTGGCGTACGTTCTCTGCGCAATAGAAACATGCGTCCCACTCCTTCATGCCTTAATTGCTTGCAGCTATAAACACACACTACTCCACAAGCTGCCACGTAGCCTCTCCAAAAACTTTCCCCACAACCACGCCTAAGCCTTCTTGCAGCCACGTACTCAAGCACATTACAGTTGGTCCATGAAGATGGAGACAGATACTCTGCAAGACGGAGCATAGAGAGAGAGTGAGATAGTAGAGAGAGAAGAGAGAACTTAAGCACCCTGAACTTTGATTTGCTCTCACTTTGGATTCTTTTGTTAGTTTTCACTATTAAACTCAAACGGTTTGTATTTTTATGCCAATTATACCCTCACCCAGTCCATTTGAAACTCTGAAAATGCCCAAAACTACAACACCCACCCCATGCCCAAAACGACATCATTTTTGGCATCTATTTTTTTAAAAAAAGAAAAGGAAAAATATTAAAAAAAGAAGAAGAAGAAAGAAGAAAAATCAAGGTAGCTCCAGCCACCCCCATGGCCGGTTTGGGGTGGTTGAACCACCCCCATGGCTAAGGGGGTGGTCTGGCCACCCCCAAAAGGCCAAAAATAATAATAAAAAAAAAAGGTTTTTGGGATTTTGGGGGTGTTTGGACCACCCCCAAGGGCCTTAAAGCCACTCCCTATAGCCCCTTGGCCAAAAATTGGGTGGTCCCCAAAAGGCCAAAAATAATAATAAAAAAGGTTTTTGGGATTTTGGGGGTGTTTGGACCACCCCCAAGGGCCTTAAAGCCACTCCCTATAGCCCCTTGGCCAAAAATTGGGTGGTCCAGCCACCCCATTTTGGCCAAGGGGTGGCTCCTGATTTTTCCTCTTTTATTTTTTATTTTTTATTATTTCTATTAATATATATATAATTTTAATGCCTAAAATGGTGTCGTTTTGGGTTGGGTGGGTGCTGAAGTTTGGGGCCCAAAATGGTGCAGTTTTAAAGTGAGGGTATAATGGGCATAAAAAGTCAAATTGTTTGACTTTAACATTGAAAACTAACAAAGGGGTTTTAAGTGAGAGCAAATCAAAGTTCAGGGGGGCCTAAGTGAGAGTTTTGAAAGTTCAAGGGGGTTTGTTGATAAGTGCTTTTTAGTGCTTATTCACACCCCTTTATTTATGTTTGTTAGACCTTTAGCATTGTTAATATCTAAGCATTTTACTTGTTTTGTTTGTTTTGTAATAAACAGGTCCATGCATCACATCTTGATCAAAGGAGCAAAATGGACATGAAGTGAAGAGAAGTAGTTGCGTCAACGCAATACGGCTAATGTTGAACGTAGTCTAGTCAGCCCGCGTCTCACGCGGCCGACTCTGGCGGTTATCTGCGGTCGACCGTATGGTGCACGTTCGACCACAGATAACTGGTGCATTTGAACGCAGGCCCGTAACCTGCATGTCTATAAATAGGTCCTTTGGCTCATTTGGTCTGTAGTTCTTTTCCTTGGGCGATTTTTTAGAGAGCATTTTGCCACTGTAGGCCATGCTCTGCCCATTTTATTTGTAATCAATTACTTTAAAGTTTATTTTATGCATTCTTTTACTCTTATTTCGCTTTATTGTTTAATGGGTGGCTAAACTCTTCAACTAAGGTTGAAGATGAAGTCTCACCCTTAGTTTATATTTCTTGCTTTTACATTAAATGCATTTATTTTCTATCATTTACATTTCGTACTCCATTTAATTTCGCGTGACAAAAGTTGAATGGTTGTCATTTTTGATACAATCATAGTCATCCTATCATGTGTTCCAAGCCGGGTGCACAACAAGTGAATAATTATTTATTCAATATCCACTGTGATCAAAGGATACAGTGGATGATTTTATCAATAATCAATTACTCATTGTAGCTCCTTAACGGTAAACACATTATTTGGGTTTGACTTGTGTCAATAACGACAATAGAGTGTGTTGAAGGGTTTTTATTGTTAAGACGGAAAAATTGGTGTTTAATGTGTAAGCTAACTTTTGATAAGGGGTGAGGCTAATATTTAACCTTAGTAGTTTTTCCATACATTTCCATTTCCTTAGTATAGATTTTAATTAATGCAAGTTTAGTGTTCTTGATACGATCTTCATTCGGAACTAGGTTAAAGTTGAGTCGATTTAATAGTAATATTACTTTTATAAGTGAACACTCCGTTCCTTGTGGATTCGATCCTGCACTTCGCAAAAGCTATACGACCTAACAGTTCGTACCATTGCGAGTGCAAATTAATTTGCACACCAAATTTTGGCTCCGTTGTCGGGAAATCGGTGTTTTGTTTAAATTGATTTTATGCTTAAATTAATTTTATCTTTCTACTAGTTATTTTAAGTTGTGCAATTATTTTATTTTGTTTCGTGCTTTTGTATAGAAAAAACAAATCCAGAAAAAATTAGTGTTTGGTTAATTTTTTAGTTTGTTTTAGTTTTTGGAATTTCAGTCTATGATAGTATGATCGATCGAACCTCTGTTGTGATCGAGCGCACTTGAGCCTATTCCAGCCTGTTCGCGTACCTGCACTCGCCTAGTACGCTGCTGCGTGCGAATGCACGCCTCTGACAGACCGCAGTACGCTTGTGCAAACGATCACACCTATGTTGCGATAGAACGCACATGCACAAGTCTGCTACACATTTGCGTGTCTGCGATCGATCCTAGTACTTGCACTTGAGCGCACCTCAGCTGCTGCACCAATAGACTCGAGGCAGTGTATGCGTTTTGTTTTCTTTTTTTATTTATTTAATTATTAGTTTATAATTATTTATTTTTCCTATTTTTATTTATTATTGTTGATTTTAGTTTTTGTTAGTTTATTTTTATTTTTAATTGTTTAATTAGTTTAATATTTTGTTAGTTTATTGATTAAATTATTTGTTTAGTTTATTTTTGTTAGTTTTTGTTTATTTTATTTTAGCTGTTATTTTTTCATGTGGGATATTTTGAACTATTTGGGTAGAGCATGAGTCTTCCGTTTAATTATTTTGATGTTTCCCCTAGTGGTAGGACGCCAAATCCTACCAAATTGCACCCACATAAACCATGTTCACATTGCTCCAGCCCTTACCATAGTTTAGGTGATTGTCCACATTGGGGACAATTTTTTAATTTTTCAAATGAGCAGTTGAACATCAGTTTCTCTAGTCCTGGGTTTGAATCAAATTTGAATTTTTATAACCCAGACTGGAGTAACTATTCTGATTTTTCGTGGCATGATCATGCTACGGAAAATTTTGATCCCCAGGTTGACGAACTGCACCACCCTGAATATTTGCAGTTTGACAACCATTTTTCTTCCCATTCATCATATGACTATCCTCCTGAGAAATCTTTCTTGAAAGACACTTTTAAGGAATTCATGGAACTAGTCGGCCAACCCACCATTCCTACTTCCCATGAACTATCTTTGGAAGAAATACTTTAGGAATTTAGGAAAACAATTAACCAACCTTGTCAAGAAATCATAGGTGCCGTTGTGGCAAACACTGAAGTAGTTGTAAGGTTGGAAGAACAGTTTGGTCATCTAGTTGCTAAATTCAATAAAATTGAGGAAGAGGAACTTCAAAGTCAGGAGATGGCAATAGGGCAATACATGATTGATGAGGATTGCCCCAACGATCCTCATCATGAGCATGTCCAAGCCATCACCACATTTGTTAGTGAGGAAAAAGCTGGTGTTGATGGTGTTGATAATCATGAGGAAGAAGAAGAAGAAATGGAGGAGCAGATTGAGCCCCTACCAATTTTAAATTGGTCCTATGACAGGGAAGTGAGTACTGAAGCTCACTCCGTCACAATCCCTCTCAAGACATATCTTGAACCTCAAGTTTCATCTTTTCAATGTCTCGAAGAGCCTTCTTATGTAGAGATCTTCAAGGAATCACACACAAAAGATCACAGATCTAGGAACCGTGTTCCTAAGTGGATTCCTCGAAATAAGGCCAACTACATAAGATGGCGGAACATCCTTTCAGAGGGATATCAAATTTTAAAGAAAAAAGGATGGAAGGGATTGGTTGGACACCCATATGAGCGGGGTAGGCGCGGTTTTGTTACTTTTTATTTTCCTCACTTTATTTTTATTTTTATTTTTTTTGTCATTTTCTTTTTGTTTATTTCTTGTCTTTTTGTTTTATTTTGTTTCTAACAGCAATTAACCTTTAATGTTGATCTTTGAGAAAAAGATTTCTGTTAGTCATTGACAAGTGTTTTGATGTTCAAGTTCGGAGGACGCCTTGGCCTTAGCATGTTTCGGTTTCTCATCCCATTGTAATGTATTTCTTGCCATATTGGGGACAATGTGTCATTTAAGTTTGAGGTGTGGACAAACATTACATCTATCTTTTGTTTGTTTTATGCATATATACTTGTTTTTGGCTGTATATAAATTTTTTCATTTTGTTTGTTGCTATGTTTTTGATTGGGCACAACTTACATCGTAACTGTGGAATGCAGGTTATTGATGTGTTTAACGTTTTTGAATATTGCCTATCATTAGACATCCCAGTTTTTTATTCATGTGTTGGATTAGAGAGACCCTACTTGTTTGATCGATATTTCATATGCACACTAGCATAGGGTCTGTGGGGGTATGAAATTAGATTTGAGGAGTGTTTTTCTTGAGATTCGTTGGTTGATGTGATGTGTGATGATAAACCTTGGCTGTAAAATAAATAAATAAATAAAATCATAAGTTGAGTTTCTCTTTGAGTAACCGGACCTCTTGCCTGGCCAAGCAATGAGTGTTCGCATCAAAAGATGAGAAGTTTCAACTAAAATATTATATGACTAGTTAGGCTTCGTAGCTCTTTCTGACTTGAGCAATGAAGCCCCTAGGGATGTCTCTATATCTAGTGCCCTAAAATCGCCTGGTTTGGGAGTCACAGGCCTAACGCTTGTTACATAAGTCATTTAGAAGCTTAAGGGAGTCAGCATTGCATAGTCTACACAAAAAAATTGTATTTTTCAATTCAAGTCTCGGTTATTTTAATCACATTGCATTTCCTATGATTTTTGGGGATACATGTCTTGAGAATAATTGAAACCCCATGATCTTGTTGTTAGTACACTTTACACTTTATGGAGCATGTGTTGTCTCAATTTTTCAACCTTGAGTGAAATGATGTTTGGATGCCTAGATGATGTGGTTTGTATGTTCAACATGTTAAATTTGCTAATGATGTGTGAACCATGTGTTTGTGTGAAGGGCTTTGTCCATTAATAACATAGTACCAAATAATTGTTTGTGGGTGTCATTCTTGGAAAACCCTTACAAGACTTCACTCGTCCACTAGGGAATTCCTAGGGGTTTAAAAGGCTTGTTGCATACGCTAAATGCAATTGTTTCTCCCATGAAAGTGGATTTATGCTTCTTGTTTTGTTTGTGTTTTCATTTTTGTTTTGCTAAGTGACTAGCAAAATGTAAGTTTGGGGGTATTTGATCGGTGTCAAATATTGTATATTTAACCCCCTTTAACTTATGTTTGTTGAGCTCTTAGCTTTGTTAATTTCTAATATTTTGGTTAGTTTTGGTGTTTTAGTATTTTTCAGGTTGTTAAGTTGCATTTGGGGCTAATGCCATCAACTCTATGACTTAAAACAGTTCGGGGAGCTTTGGCGGCAAAATTGAGTTGAGCGATGATTCACATCCGATGACTTCCACCAAAACTGCCATATCTTGAGTTGTATAACTCCGATTGGGGTGATCTTGGTGTCTTTGGAAAGCTATGTTGAAGATATACAAAACCACTTTCACAAGTTTTGGCCAATTCTGAAGTATGTGTGCTCGAACACACGTTTTTGCGTTTGAACGCAATTATGCCCATCTGATGCGGAAATTCTTGCACGAGTGTGTTTGAATGCACCTAGTGCGATCGAACGCACTTAAGCTGACCTGGCAACGCTGAAACCATAAATTTAGCCTATAAATACCCCCATTTCTTTTGTAAACGAGGAGGGACGCTTGGAGGCCGCTTGGAGGCGCCCTTGGGAGTTGGGACTCCCCTGTTTGGGCATTTTGAGCTCCACTAAATGTCACTCTTTGTATAGTTTAATTAATATTTAATACTTTTAGTTGTTTTAATTTAGTCTCTTATTTCCCTCACTATGAATTTGTTTATATATATTCATGTTTAGTTTACATTTTCTGTCATTTAATTTAACGTTTGTTCGATTCAATCTCAATCTCGTGACAAGATTGTGATTGGTTATTGTTTATGGATTGTTTATCGTCCAATGTGTGTTGTGATTTATCCGGGTTACATCGGATAGTTTAAGCGAGTCCAATATCCATTGTCGTCAATGACACATCGGATGATTCGATCTCGGCTCAACATCCGTTGTGACCATTTATGGGTTAATACATCGCATGATTCGACTAGATTTTGTCAAGGCAAAAGAACATGTGTCGAGGTAGGCCGTACGACGGGTGTGTGGACTATCGTGAGAATGGGACATATATTTTAGCCTAATTGTTTGATGGATATGTGGATTAGCATGCTTATATGTTGATTAAATCATAGTGAGGTAGATTAGGGACCTTAGCATTTTTATTTATTTATTTAATTGCATTTTAATCTAGTTTATTTTTATGCACACCATCTGTTTGATTTTGGGACTAGGTTAAGATAGGATTAGTTTAGGCACTTTAAAATTAGTTTTTAACAAAACACGATTCTCTATGGGTTTGAGCTCGCACTTGCACAACCGCTCTATTACAAATGATTCGTGCAATTGGCGAGTACAATTAAATTGTACAACAAATTTTGCACCAAGCACATAATTGTCCATCGATGATAGTTTTTGAGATGGAATAAGTGAATGCTTTCAACAGCTTTCAAAAGCCGTCCAGTGGGCCATTTTCTGAGATATATAATCCTGGGTGGAGGAATCACCCTAATTTCTCTTGGAAGCAGAATCAACCCACCACCAA
The DNA here is from genome assembly GCA_013348765.1 of Carpinus viminea. Classification (NCBI taxonomy): domain Eukaryota; kingdom Viridiplantae; phylum Streptophyta; class Magnoliopsida; order Fagales; family Betulaceae; genus Carpinus; species Carpinus viminea. The sequence continues at coordinate 15,691,817 of CP054673.1, read as the reverse complement.
TCAAGGGGGAACATCACATTATCCCCCAAGATTTTCTTCTTACCAAAATCAAGGATGCTTGGCTCCGTCAACTTCATCATCATCTTATCAAGCCCCTACCCAAGCCCCAGCCTCATCAACACAGTCACTGGAAGAGACCATGAGAGAATTTATGAAAATGAGTGGTCAATCAATCGATGACGTGAGGCAGTCTACCATGGTGAACACCCAGGCGATCTCGAAGTTGGAGATGCAGATGGGACAATTAGCGAATCACCTGGGTGAGAGGGACAAGGGAAAGCTCCCTAGCCAAGCAGTGAATAACCCTAAAGCATGCAACAGTGAAAATTCTTCAAATCAGGAGCATGTGCAGGCGATTGTCACTCTGAGGTCAGGGAAGAGAGTGGACCATAAGGTGGTGAACCCAGAAGAAGATGTTGAGGAAGAAGAGTAGAAAGAGGAAGAAGAACAAAGAGAGGAAGAGGGTGACAATCAAAAGGAAGGAGATGCTGAGCCATCTACTGTCACCCCAGTTGTAAAGGAACCTCCTAGGGCGCTTGTGCCAAAAGCACCATACCTTGAAAGATTACAAGCACCTAGGAATGGAGGGAAGTTAGAGGACATTCTGGAGGTGTTCAAACAAGTCCAAATAAATATTCCATTTTTGGACGCCATCCAGCAAATCCCTTCCTATGCCAAGTTCTTAAAGGACTTGGTCATAGTGAAGAGGAAAACGAATGTCCCTAAGAAGGCATTCATGACCGAGCAGGTCAGTGCTATCCTACAATGCAAGTTACCCCTCAAGTATAAGGACCCTGGGTGTCCTATAATCACTTGCATTATAGGAGTTAGCCAGATTGAGAGGACACTGTTGGATTTAGGAGCAAGTGTAAATTTGTTGCCCTACTCAGTCTATTTGCAATTAGGGCTAGGAGAGCTGAAACCCACAACCATGACATTGCAACTTGCTGACCGGTTTGTGAAGGTTCCACGGGGAATAGAGGAGGATGTTCTGATTAAGGTGGACAAATTTTACTTCCCTATGGATTTCATTGTGTTGGACACAGAGACAGTTCAAGTGATAGGAACTGAGATTCCTGTGATTCTAGGGCGACCATTTTTAGCTACGACTAACGCCCTGATAAATTGTAGGTCGGGGGTGATGAAGATTTCCTTTGGGAACATGACGGTGGAGTTGAACATTTTTCACATTAGAAAACAACCACTTGATTATGACCAAATGAATCAAGTATGCTTGATTGAGGAGATTCTGGATGAAGTAATTGAAGAATCAAGCATAGAGGACCCCCTGGAAGCATGCCTCGCTTGGTGAAGATTTGGATTTAGATAAACTGATGGAGCAAGCAGAGGCACTTTTGGAGACAGCTCCTTTGGAGAGCAAAGAGAAGAAAGAGACAGCAGTACCTGATTCCTCGAAGAAGGAACTTAAGCCTTTACCCGATAGTCTTTTAAGTATAAGTTCCTAGGTCCAGCTGAGTTTTTGCCAGTGATTATAGCTTCAGACTTGATAGATGCTCAAGAAGAGGAATTATTAGGAGTTTTGAGAGAGCATATAGAAGCTATAGGCTGGACTATTGAGGACATCAAGGAAATTAGTCCCTCGTTGGTTATGCATAAGATACATTTGGAAGAAAATTCCAAACTATCGAGGGAACCACAGAGAAGGCTCAACCCAGCAATGCAGGAGGTTGTAAGAGCTGAAGTAATCAAGCTGTTGGATTCTGGGATCATCTATCCCATTTCTGACAGCAAATGGGTGAGCCCGATACATGTTGTGCCCAAACGGGCTAGATTAACGATAGTAAAGAACCAGGATAATGAGTTGGTGCCAACTCGTATTCAGTCAGGATGGAGAGTATGCATAGACTACCAGAAGTTGAACGCTGCCACCAGGAAAGATCACTTTTCTCTTCCATTCATCGATCAGATGGTGGAGCGTTTAGATGGGCACAAGTACTACTGCTTCCTGGATGGTTATTCAGGATATAACCAGGTCCCAGTGGACCTCGAAGACCAGGAGAAGACTAACTCCACATGTCCCTTTGGGACATTCGCCTACCGTCGTATGCCGTTTGGGCTGTGCAATGCACCCGCTACTTTTTAGCGGTGCATGATCAACATTTTTTTTTGACATGGTAGAACGATTTATGGAGATCTTCATGGATGACTTCTCCGTCTTCGGTTCATCTTTTTAGGAGAGTTTGGACCATCTCACGTTGGTGTTAGTGAGATGTAAAGAGAAGAACCTTGTGCTTAATTGGGAAAAATGTCATTTTATGGTTAAGCAAGGGATTGTACTGGGGCACGTCATATCTCTGAGGGGTATTGAGGTTGACAAGGCGAAGGTAGATTTGATCTCTAACCTTCCACCCCCACACGTACTGTGAAGGAAATCCGTTCCTTCTTGGGCCATGCAGGGTTCTATCGGCAATTCATCAAGAATTTCAGCAAGATCGCCAGGTCCTTGTGTAGGTTGTTGGCCAAAGAGACCCCATTTGAATTTGATGAAGAATGTGTGAAAGCATTCGGGGCTCTGAAGGAGATTCTGACGTCCACACCAGTGATTAGACCACCCAGTTGGGGTGAACCATTTGAGATAATGTGTGATGCATCAGACTATGCTGTATGAGCTGTTTTGGGATAGCGCATTGAGAAACTTTCCCATGTGATTTACTATGCGAGCAGGACTCTGAACGACGCACAACTCAATTACTCCACCACATAAAAGGAGTTGTTGGCGGTCGTTTTTGCGCTAGACAAGTTTAGATCTTATTTGTTAGGATCTAAAATCATTATCTTTTCTGATCACGCGGCGTTGAAGTATCTTTTCTCCAAGAAAGATGCTAAATCCCATTTGATCAGGTGGATTTTGCTGCTTCAAGAGTTTGACATAGAAATCCTGGATAAGAAAGGGACAAAGAATGTGGTGGCTGATCATTTGTCTAGGTTGACCATGGATTTCACCGAAGATGCCACACCCATCTCTGAGACCTTTCCTGATGAGCAATTAATGCACATTGCTCACAATCCCGCACCTTGGTTTGCTGATATAGTGAACTATCTTGTTACCGACCAAATGCCTTTGCATTGGGTGCAACAAGATAAGCTCAAATTTTTGTCCAAGGTAAAAACCTTTCTTTGGGATGATCCTTACTTGTTCAAGTATTGTCCCGATCAGATCATTAGGAGATGCATACCTGAATTTGACCAAACCAATGTCATCTCCTTTTGTCATGATCATGCATGTGGAGGCCATTTCAGTGCAAACAAAACTGCTGCAAAGATTTTGCAGTGTGGATTTTATTGGCCCACCATGTTTGCAAACGCTCGTGCTTATTGCACTTCATGTGAGCATTGTCAGAAACTCGAGTATTTCAAAGAGGAATATGATGCCCCTCAATCCCATATTGATAGTTGAGATTTTTGATGTATGGGGCATTGATTTCATGGGACCTTTCCCAAACTTCTTCGGGTTTTTGTACATTTTGGTTGCTGTGGACTATGTGTCAAAGTGGGTGGAGGTAGTTGCGTGCAAGACCAATGACCACAGAGTTGTGGTCAAGTTTTTGAAGGACACGATTTTTGCTCGGTTTGGTACACCTAGAGCGATTATCGTGATTGCGAACTGAATTTTTGAGCAACTGATGAAGAAGTATTTCATCACACATAAGGTTGCCACCCCTTACCACCCATAGACGAGTGGGCAGGTTGAAGTGTCAAATCATGAGATCAAACACATTTTGGAGAAAACAGTGAACCCCAGCAGGAAAGATTGGTCTTCACGATTAAATGACGCTTTATGGGCATATAGGATGGCATATAAGACACCGATTGGGATGTCACCATATCGGTTGGTGTATGGGAAAGCTTGTCATTTTCCCGTTGAGTTGGAACATTGGGCATACTGGGCCATCAAGTAGCTGAACTTCAATTTTTTGAAGGCCGACGCTCAAAGGAAGCTCTAACTCACAGAACTAGAGGAGTTGAGAAATGATGCATATGACAGTTCGAGGAAGTACAAGGAACACATGAAGAAGGTTCATGACTAGGGCATTTTGAGGAGACCTTTTGACCCAGGTCAGAAAGTCCTTCTTCACAATTCTCGGTTGCATCTATTTCCTAGCAAGTTGAAATCTTAGTGGATGGGCCCATTCATCATTAGGACGCTGTTTTCTCATGGGGCCATCGAGATAGAGGATCCCAAGAATGGTAACATTTTTAAGGTGAACGAAAAAAAAGTTAAACCATTCTTGGAGTTGAAGAGTTCAGAGGTTGAGGCTACTCTATTGGAGGATCCGATTTAGACTGAGTGATGTAGTCTCATATAACGAGTCTGGCTGAAGACGTTAAACTTAGCGCTTATAGGAGGCACCCCTCATTATGTTTATTGCTTTGTGTTTTACTTTTTAGTCAAATTTAGGGAAGCATTCTTTTATGCTATACCTAAATTGATTTATCCCCTAGGTTAATTAAGTCACATTGTGGGCAATGTGACGTTTTAAGTTTGGGGGTGTTTGTGTAAATATTTTATTTTATGTTTTTGTAAATATGTGTGTAAATATTTATTTTGTGTGTGTTTTGTAAATTTTTTTTTTCTGTTGCACTGTGTGTTCGAACGTATCATGTATGTTCGAACGTGTACACGGCACTGCATTCGACCTTGCCTTGGTGTGTTCGACCGCAGCACCCCATCACTCACACACACTGTTGCACGTCTGCGTTCGAACGTCTACCTTTACGTTCGAACGTAGAGCTTTCTTGGCCCACCTGCACTAGGCACGAGTGCGGTCGAACGCACATATGTATGTTCAAACGCACTCGAGCTGAGCCTTTACAGGACCTATTTTTAGGTCATTTTTCCCCAATCCCCACCCATTTTCTTGTAGCAGCCATACACCCCTCTCCCCTTCCCTTCTCCGTTCTCTCCCTAAAATCCAAACCCACCATGCACCACCGCCACCCATCACTTCCCCGCCACCCACCGCACCACCACCGACCTCTCTCTGCCATTACCACCCACCGCCGGCCACCATTTCCCATTTCCCCTTTTTCCCCACAAAACCCGAAAACCCATTTCTCCAAAATCTTCAATTTTTCTTCGTTCTTTTTTAGTTTTTGGGCACAAATCCACTCTTGGATTGCCCCATCAATTTGGTGTTGGTTGTGTGAATTTTTTTGCAAGGGGTTGGGCTTGTTTGAAAGCGGTTTTCAAACCCTTTATTTTTGGGTCGCACACCAAGCGTTCGACAAAAAGCCCCAACTAACCTTCATAATGCCTAAAGGCCAAGGGTTTTCTTCTCGGTCCTCTGGGATCCAAGGCATGGTCGCCAGACGTTCCATTGAGAGCCGTAAGCTCTTATTGGAGAACACAATTGCCATCAAAGAGGAGTTCTCCAATAATGAGGCAACAAGTTGGGCAGTTCGAGAACTGAAGAACCGGGGCTTAAAAAGGCTTTTAAAGCCCGTCACCTCCACTGCTTACGAGCGCCTAGTCAAAGAATTTTACGATCATTTGAGTTGTGAGTGTGACTAGTCGGATGTACTTTTCTCCTCCATTGACGGAAGAGAAGTACAGGTGACCATAGCCAACGTAGCGGCTGTTTTGAAGTGTAGCCATGAGCCTCCTGAGTCGGATGTACCTTGGCTCGAGTGCCCTCCCATGCTCACTATTAAGGACATTATTTCTGACATGTGTGAGGGGCAATTTGCGGTCAGTCACCAAAATGTAGCCAGCAAAACAAAGATTCCTCGGAATCTTTTATTCATCGACATGGTGCTGTATGGGAACGTGTGTCCTTTGGGGCACAAGACACAAAGGAGGGACATTTTCCTCAGTGCTCTGTATGCGTTCCATAGAGGTTTCAGGTGCTCCATTCCTGAGATTATATGGCGACAGATTCAGAAATTCTAGGATGGAGTGCACCATCGGGGAGCTGAGCACACGAAGACCTGGGGTTTGCCTTTCCCTTTTCTCATCACTCATATTCTGAAAAAGAAAGGGATCAAAGGCACATCAGAGGACGGGCCGATCACTGAGAGCCTATACTTTGGCTGTATCCAATGGAACCAGAGTTTGTCCCACATGCCTAGAGGTGCACCAGCACCAGCACCAACACCAAGGCCAGAGCCAGAGAGAGTGGCACAGCCGGAGCCAGAGCCCATGGTTATTCCTGAGATGGCAGTTGAGCCAGAGAGGGTGGCAGAGTAGGAGGAGCAGCTAGACAAGGGAGAGGAGTATGAGGAGGGGATCATGATACGAGCATTGGATCTATTACATTTCCAGGACACCCTTGTGGACATACGATCTCAGATTGCAGATCTACAAAAGGATGCTCGTCAGGACAGGCTCGAGGTCCAGGAGATGTTCAGACCCATCTTGGACAGACTGCCACCAGTCGCATGACCTTCTGCACCACCACCAGCCCCGTGACTTCTTTGTGACATCTTGGTTTATTTTTCACCCCTTTGCACTACATTTGTATTTTCTTTATCCACACACTATGGGTAGTGCGAGTTTTGAGTTTAGGGGTATTTTATTGTGTTGTGCACTTTTTATTTTTTATTATGCATTTTATTTTAATTATGGTTTATTTTCCTTTGTGAGCTTAATTTTATGAACACATGATTACTTTGTGAAGGAAATTTTGATTGTGTTACTTTCTTTGGCAAACATGAGATATGACACTTCAATTTGATTTTTACGAGCACATTTGGCACGTAGTCTGTGGGATTAAATGTTGAGATTGGTCATGCTAGTTTTGTGAGCTTAAATGTAGTTGGATAACCTGTTGGGAAATAACCGTGGTTCATGTCAAAAAAAAATTGATGATCATTTTGAGCTTTCCACCGAGTAACCGAATCTCGTGCCTCATTAAGCATAGAGCATTCGCGTAAAAAAGTGAGAAGTTAAACTTGATTAGCAAAGCTTCGTAGCCTTTTTGACTCGAGTTAGTAGGTCCTTAGGGGTGTCTTTACACCTAATGCCCTAAAACCTTTTGGTTTGGGAGTCATTGACTTAACGCTTGATACATGGGTCAACTAGACAGCTTAAGGGAGCTATGCAATAAAAATTATTATTTTTTTAAATAAACCCTGGTTGTTATGCCCGATGGGTAGTCTGACGGAGTTTAAGTGTCAAAGTATGCATAACTATGATTAGTGTTGAAATCCCATGATTATGTGTTGAGTTCACTTTCACTAGAATTGATTAGTGTGATATCTCATTTTGCCATGTTTGTAGCCTGATTGATAATTCCCTGAAAATTGTGAAGATGGTGTTTGTTTGATTAAGCTTGCTCTTGAATTAAAACCATGATTGTTATATTATTGCATGATTGAGAATAAAATGTGTGCACAAATGTTTGTGGTATCATTCCTATAAAACCCTCACGAGACTTCACTTGTCCTCTATGGAACTCCTAGAAGTTTAAAAGGCTTGTTGCATATGCTCAATGCAACCATTCTCCTACGAAAGCGGACTTATATTTATTGTATTTTCATTTTTGTTCTGGTAAGGGACTAGCAAAATATAAGTTTGAGGGTATTTGATAAGTGCTTTTTAGTGCTTATTCACACCCCTTTATTTATGTTTGTTAGACCTTTAGCATTGTTAATATCTAAGTATTTTACTTGTTTTGTTTGTTTTGTAATAAATAGGTCCATGCATCACATCTTGATCAAAGGAGCAAAATGGACATGAAGTGATGAGAAGTAGTTCCTGATGTGTGTTCGAACGCATGGTCAGCGTTCGAATGCAAATACGGTCGCACGCACGACTAAGGTCGAACACAGTCTAGTCAGCCCGCGTCTTACGTGGTCCGCCCTGGCAGTTATCTGCGGTCGACCGTATGGTGCACGTTCGACCACAAATAACTGGTGCGGTCGAACGCAAGACCTGCGTTCGAACGCAGGCCCGTAACCTGCATGTCTATAAATAGGTCCTTTGGCTCATTTGGTCCATAGTTCTTTTCCTTGGGCGATTTTTTAGAAAGCATTTTGCCACTGTTGGCCATGCTCTGCCCATTTTATTTGTAATCAATTACTTTAAAGTTTATTTTATGCATTCTTTTACTCTTATTTCGCTTTATTGTTTAATGGATGGCTAAACTCTTCAACTAAGGTTGAAGATGAAGTCTCACCCTTAGTTTATATTTCTTGCTTTTACATTAAATGCATTTATTTTCTGTCATTTACATTTCCGTACTCGTTATTTAATTTCTGTGACAAAAAGTTGAATGGTTGTCATTTTTGATACAATCATAGTCATCCTATCATGTGTTCCAAGCCGGGTGCACAACAAGTGAATAATTATTGATTCAATATCCACTGTGATCCAAGGATACAGTGGATGATTTTATCAATAATCAATTACTCATTGTAGCTCCCTAACGGTAAACACATTATTTGGGTTTGACTTGTGTCAATAACGACAATAAAGTGTGTTGAAGGGTTTTAGTTGTTAAGATGAAAAAATTGGTGTTTAATGTGTAAAGCTAACTTTTGATAAAGGGTGAGGCTAATCTTTAACCTTAGTAGTTTTTCCATACATTTCCATTTTCTTAGTATAGATTTTAATTAATGCAAGTTTAGTGTTCTTGATACGATCTTCATTCGGAACTAGGTTAAAGTAGAGTCAATTTAATAGCAATATTAGTTTTATAAGTGAACACTCCGTTCCCTGTGGATTCGATCCTGCACTTCGCAAAAGCTATACGATCTAACGGTTCATACCATTGCAAGTGCAAATTAATTTGCATACCATTTGTATAATCAGCTAAAAGTTCATGGGGCTAATTGAAGTTTCCTAAAATAGAAAAGAAGAGAAAAGAAAAGTACTAAGAGAGGCGGTTGGGCTAGAGAAATGGACGTCCGCTATACAATTACAACATGTCTTTGCTTAATGGATACAAAACACTCATTCTTTAGCACCTGGTGCAATCGCCCCTAGTGCAACAACAAGCACCAATTTGACTTGGGGGGTCTTTAAGAGTTAAAGAGTGTACGGAGGTAGGAAAAGTGGTCACTTAGACAAATGGTTGTGTAACAAAATAAGACGCTACTCCGATAGCTTCAGTTAGGTGGATACGAAGGAAAGAGCAGATAAAATTGCAGAGATCTCGCTTGACCTTCGCATTGCTGGTGATGTAGCCTTGGAGTATGTTCACTCAATCCTACTAGAGTAGGTACATTTATGAGGTACTTCTCGTCCTAGCTACCTCGCTCTAGGGATCCTAGGCCAAACCAACCTAGGGTAGGCAAACTAACAAACATAGAGGGCCCTCGATGCCTTCACAAATGGAGGATGACAAAAGGGGTTCTAAGCTTGTAGTGTTCACTTCCCCGCCATTCTTGTAATCGTCACTTGTAATCTGCGCAGGTGTGTCCACACCCCTTTAAGTGGACGAGAAAGAAAGGATTTCTTGGAGATTTTTAGCAATGCTAGACCCAGGAGTCAACTTTCCTGTATTAGCATTTGGTACATGTATTAGCCCATGGAAGAGTGAAAGGGTCACCACTACTGAGGATCTCCCCCTTAATCTTAGATATGTCGTCTGAGGGTTCGTCGTGGTTCTTGGGACCACCTACCACTAGTCTTCGGCCGAAGGGGTTTATTGCACATAAACGCCAAGACACGGGCTCTGAAGTGCTATTTGACTGATCTTTAAGACTAGGATTTCGGATTCTCTTAGAACAAGGGCACCCTGAAAAGCTAGTTGCTAGAAAGAAGAGCTCATTCTTTAGATAGCGCGGCAGGTAACCCTACTACTGCTAAGATTCATTCCACGCTTTAGGAAGAAGGAAGATCTCACATAAGCTTACTAGAAAGTAGAGTAAGGATTTCTTTCACATTTCTCCAGATCATCATCAAAATGGTGAACAAGGACTTCAGTTCACGCATCTACCCTAGAACTTTGCCAAATCCCGATCCTAAATAGTGGGTCAAACTATCGGAGGAGTATAGCCATGGTGGCGACGATTTGAGCTGTAGCTATCTTACCTTTAACTACAAAACCTTTGATTCTCCCGATTGCCATCACCAGCATGGATGCCTTCCATTCCCACTTTGCATCTCTTTGAATCTGAATCATATCTTGATTGAGAGTGATTAAAAAGTCTTAGTTGACATTTTGGTGCGTCAAGATAGATCCGTTTGGAGCATTTGGTATTGGTTGAATCGTATTTATGAGAAGATGCGGGGAATTCAAGTCATTTTCCAGCAGTCCTTTAGAGAATGTAACTTGATTGCAGATGGATTGGCGAACCTAGCATGCCAACACATAACTAATCAATCCTTTTTTTTATCGTAATTACTTGCCTTGTGAGATTAAAGCTAAGCTTTTTCTGGATAAATCTGGGATCTTCAACATTAGAAAGTGGGAGTTTATGTATTTTGGGGTTAGGAATTCTAATTGTAATGTCTAGATAGATAGAGGCACCTATAGCCTTGCCTCCTTATTCACTACGGGTGAATCTCTTCGATCTAGAACTGTTCAGGCGTTGCTACCACTAGCTCCGCCACTAGGTTAAACTGCTGCCATAGTTCTATCTCTATCCGGGTCCTCACCCTCCACCAGAACTCCTGCAGTCTATCTCAAATGAGGTAAAGAGGAGGGAATAAGGCAAAAGGCAAGCATATACTAAATTTGACCAGCTGGCTTAAAGCTCCCCTTGAAATAACAATAAGGTTGGCTTAGGCCCGCTTTCTCCTTGATGGACCAAGTAGCGGAGGAGATCCATAGATGTTGGTTGGATGATCCCTCGAAACTATATACCGGATGTTCACATAATTTGCTGATGGCAAATTTCCCACTCCTACTATAGCAGATGGTTCCATTATTCGCTTATGGATTAGAGGCAGCGGAATTCATTTTCATTTTAGCAGTATCGAGGCCAAAAATAGACCCGTATAGCGCATATCCCAATAAAGTCAAGCTTTTTTCCTCCTACTACAGGAAGGGATGTCATATTTACTGATGGGTTAGAGGGAGTGGATATCGAGAAATCTTGCTTTTCTCCTAGCCTTCCTTAGCGCTTGTGAGGAAGGAATGAAACCAAAGTTCATGGACAATACCCATAGCTATCACGCTTTTCTGCTAGTCCTATTCAACATCCCAATGTTTAGTGAAGCCAGTAATGAACTGTTTGCTATCGGGACAGCCAGCCTTCATGTAATAGGGTGGCATTGGAGAATGCAAAGAAGGTGGTTTTTGGTCTCGGAGTGATGGTTAGGCCAAGGCCAAGAGAACCCTTCAGATACAGTAAGATGCGTCTTACAGCCTGGAGATGTATGGTGGTGAGAGCTTGCATGAACTGACAAACTTGATTGATGGCATAGCAGATGTCAGGTTTGGTGATAGTGAAGTACTGAAGGGCGCCAACAATGCTACGATATTCTATTACATCAGAGAGAGGAGCACCATCGTATGTAGAGAGCTTTAAGCTAGACGCAAGGGGTGTGGGACATGTCTTGGAGTCTTGCATATGAGTACGAGTAAGCAGATCCAAGGTGTATTTAGTCTGAGTCAAGACTAGAGTAGTCGATGTACATTTGGCTTCGATTGCTAAGAAGAAATGAAGATCACCAAGATCTTTCATGGCAAAGTGCGTACCCAGTCGCTGAATGAAAGAAAGGAGATAAGAGGAAACTGAGGTAGGTCGGTAGTCCTAAGAAAGATCCTGCTGTGAATTTCTCTGTGGCTGGATAGGAAAAAGGTCAACAAAAACAAGGATAGGAGATGTATCCATATACGTGTGAGGGTTCCAAATCTCTTTTGTTTTCATTATTCTTTTTGGTTGCCAAACCCGATGAAAGATAGGGAAGTTAAGAAATTCATCCAAGAGCAAGGGTTATCTTTTTGTGGGTTAATCGAAAGCAAAGTCAAGGAATGTAAGAAAGAAGGGGTGTTGAATGCTATAGGTAGATCATGGAATGTATTTTGCAATTATGGTTCATCTCTAAATGATAGGATTTGGCTATGTTGGAATCCGTGGGAACTTTCTTCTTAGTCAGCTTAGCCCTTTAGTGGTTATAGTAACAGTAAAATGTCAATGATGCTTCAAAAATAGTAGCTGCACTTGGATAGAGAGAATTCGACCTGCCTAAGCATCCTCTACAATCAAGCTCCTATCCATCCGATTCGGTCTCTATATGTACCCCTATTTTCGTGCTATGCTCTAGTTACGTCATAAGCTCTAGTAAGGATCTCGTGTTTGCTAGTTTCAAGTCTTAGACTAGAGTCTTTAGTCTATTATCTAAAACCTGCTTTTCTTTTCTCACTTCCGCTCTCGTATAGGAACGGGATATTAGGGTAGACACAACTGATAGGAAAGAGTCAGCTCCAATGTGGGGACAACAACACAACTTTCACATCTCTACCACGTAGAAGGAGAAACAAGGTTGAGGGCTTGGAGGATGTAAATGGCAACTGGGTTACAGAGCAAGATCAACTAGAGCTAATAGTTACTGACTACTTCAAAGAGCTATATTCCAACGATGACATGGAGGCTAGACCTTGGTCACAACCATTTAATTTTCCTCTCTACTACCTGAAGATCAAGCTGCCTTTGCTAGAGGGGTAATAGACTTATAAATCAAAGATGCCCTTTTCTCCTTATTTACTTATGTTTTTCTCCTCAAAACAATGATCCTGTGGCAGTCAATTACTCACTATAGCATAAAATTGGAAAACAATGACAACTTTTGGTAGGCTAGCACAATGTATCCATACATCAAGACCTCCAATGGAAGAACAATGTTTAGCTATCTTTTAGTAGTATAAGGAGTTCCATTAGCTAGTGAAAACAATAAGTCAATAGCTCTTTTCTTTAGGTACAAGAAGAACGCTAGGGGAGTTCCCCCAAACCCCCTTAACTTAAGGACTGACTTTCGGATTACCCGTTCAGGCCTAACGACTAGTTAGTCTCTCCTGTAATAGTAGATTCGAAATTGCATAAGTGCTCACTGAAACTTCTATCTGTTTGAAATTCCAAACAAGTCATTCAATGAAATCTAGCTTACCTTGCCCTTACGTGGGATAGGACGTAAAACCACCTGACCGAGTGATTCGGTTGGAAGCTTCAAGGGCTCGGACTCAGCAAGAGATAGGAGACAAGACGGCAATGATTAAGGACAAAAGGCTGGAGTGCTAGGAGCTCTTTTGGGCTTCTTTAGCAATAACTCAACTCTTTTCTCTTTTTTTTTTACCCCTTGGGATTAAGGTATTCGTAAGCTCATTTATCGAGGCATTCTCCCCTTACTCTATCTTTAATCTTTAATTGAATTATATTATGGAATTCTCTCCCAAAGCTTCAGAACTAATGACTCTGTTAGAAAAAAAAAATTACCAATTTTTTCACGAATTTTCAAGTTGATGTGATTGGTCGAGTGGTCTCAGTTGGAGACAGGATTGCACGTGTTTATAGATTAAATGAGATTCAAGCTGGGGAAATGGTTGAATTTGCCAGCGATGTAAAAGGAATAGCCTTAAATCTCAAGAATGAGAATGTAGGGATTGTTGTCTTTGGTAGTGATACCGCTATTAAAGAAGGAGATCTTGTCAAGTGCACTAGCTCTATTGTGGATGTTCCTGTGGGAAAGGCTATGCTAGGGTGTGTAGTTGATACCTTGGGAGTACCTATTGATGGAAGAGGGGCTCTAAGCGATCACGAGCGAAGACGTGTCAAAGTGAAAGCCCCTGGTATTATTGAACGTAAATCAGTGCACGAACCTATGCAAACGGGGTTAAAAGTGGTAGATAGCCTGATTCCTATAGGCCGTGGTCAACAAGAACTTATAATCGGGGACCAAAAAACTGGAAAAACAGCTATTGCTATCGATACCATATTAAACCAAAAGCAAATGAACTCAAGGGCCACCTCTGAGAGTGGGACATTGTATTGTGTCTATGTAGCAATTGGACATACCCGTAACCCGTCCCACCTAGCCCCACAGAGGTCAGGGCGGATTGGGGTAGTTTTGTGAGTTGGGCGGGTTTTTGCCCAGCCCTACTTTCAATTGTAACAATGTTCCTCCAAACTATCAAAAATTATCAATGTTCCGGGAAAGTCTACGTACCCCCCTTAAAATATCACTTAATTGACAATGTCTTTTAAAACTTTTAACAATGAAAATGTTCCTCCAAACTATCCAAAATTATCAATGTGCCCTCTAATGTCAAAAATACTCTTAATAAAATTAAAATGAAAAATAAAACTAAAACTAAAATAAAAAATGTCAAAAAGGGAGATTAATTTTTTTGTTTTTTTTAAAAGATCGTTTTTTGTGAAGGAAAAAAATTAAATATATTTTTTTTATTATTTCGAATTTACATGGGTGTTTTTGTTTTATTGACAAAAATTTAGGTACTTTTTTTTTTTTTTTTGCTAGTCTTAGGAGTGACATTGTCAATTTTTTGGTAGTTTGGGAGGAGACATTGTCCCAATTGAAAGTTTGAAGGGACATTGTCAATTAAGTGGTAGTTTGATGGGAGTAAGTGGACTTTTCCCTTATTTCTTTCTTCTTGGGGAAAAAAAAAAAAAAAGGCTTGACATTTAAAGAGAATAGGATAAAGACTAGTCATTACTCATTCCCTACAAAAGATAAGTTTGTATTTTTTTTGTTTTGTTTTGTTTTGTTTTTTTTTGTTTTTTTTCTTCGGAGAATAATCTCTATTATGTGATTGTGAGATTTTGGTGTATTGGGTCTTTGGGTTCTAAAGCCCTCTTTGATAGTAAATCTCTTTGTGATTGCCTCCGCATATAAACGTACTTACATTGTGAAAAAATGTTGGAAAATGTAACAAGGATCTTACCTAGAAGGATTTTATCCTGTAAGGGTAGAAATCCAATAGAGGACCAAAAAGAAGAGATAAAACATATTGAATGTAAATATGACTGAATGAATAAATTACATATTGTTTTCTCTATATATACTAGTGCAATACAACTCTTCATGAAGAGTTATATTGTTCTCTTATAACTCTAACCTCTATGAAAGTTATCACCTTCCATGGAGATGATTAGGAGTGGGGATGACCATACTAATTATGGTGTTATCACCCCTGCATCTATAGAATGAAAAGACCAAAACATGGCAGTGTATTCTATTTATAGTGACGTATGACTGTTGGTGTGAAGGCCACGCGCGCATATATGCTTGCACAGGAAAGTCTTCCTAATTGATGCTAGGATATCTTCAATAGTACTGGACAGCTGGTGTCTGGAGGTTCTTGTGGGTCTTTAGTTGGAAGTATATATAGTCGTAATTGTTGAGGATCGGACAACTCCGAGTAGGAATAGGAGTAAATAAGGAACAGCTAATATTCCATGTTCTAGTAGGAAAATAAGAGACCAATTACGATGACATCCTGAAAAATGTCTTGTACTCAGTACTCCATTGATATTCCATGTTCCATTAGGAAAATAAGAGACCAGTTATAACGACGTCCCTGAAAACTGTCCTCATGTACTCCATCGATCTATATAAGGATCGAGGATCCTCATTAGCTAGGTTTATTAAAAAAAATCATCCAACAAATATATTAAGGATCGATCAAAAAACTTGGTTCAATTCGAAGTTGAAGAATGGCCGCGGCTATTGACTAGACCCAACTCCTGCTAGATCTCTTGCATTCATTATCCAAGAAACTTACTGTTTACAGAGATTCTTTCTGATTTCAAGCTGTTTGTCTCCAGTGGCGTTCCTCAGCCCCAAGGATCCTATCAGACCTCTGGCCTCAATTCCCATGGCTCATGCTTTCCCTCTCCCATTCCCAACCACAATCCTACCATTACTTCTATGACCTCTCTACAGATAAGACCCACTATCTCAAGCTCTCACAAGCTTCTTGCCTCGACTTTCACATTGGCTCATCTAACAGCTGGCTCAGCATCCTCGGTTATAACGCCCCCAAAATTAGTGTTGGCTAATTTGACAGAGTTACTAGCAAGTACCCTAGATAAGCCAACTTGTGACTCAATGGGGAATCGCCCCTCTAACATCATCAAAGTAAATGCATAGGAAGGTGAAATAAATCTGAGTTAACTATGAGTCATCAAAACAAAGACATGGAGCAACTAAATAATAATGATAACAAACCTATACCATTAATCAAATCCTAAACCAATCGGGCAGTAACAACCATGCCACTCCCAGAGTGTAAAATCAAATTTCCTAAAAGAGTAGCAACAGTGTAAGTCTAAAGACTTAATAAGTAAGTAAACCTTACAACATAGGTATGACATGAGCTTTGATTGGACGGAAGTAAACGTGCAATTTGAGTAAGAATAAAAAAGGGACATTACCTTCGTTAATACATCATTTAGTAGGGTTTCGGGTTTTTAAAGATTATGGTGTACTACCAGCGATAATTGCCTAAGTATTTTAATGCAAGAAAGACTAGTATTTTATAAGTCATAACTCTCATGTATGGTTTAATCGATATTTTACCCATTCTCAACGGGGTTGGTGTTGTCCCGAGGGACCTGTAGTACAATGCTGATGCCCCAGCAATTGTACACTACTGTACATAATACTATCGGCACAACCGAGTCCGACCTCGGGTGGCCTGCACCGCTAATGATGTCTATCCTATAGTGACTATCCATTGAGAATGGCTACACCTTGGTCATGAAACCATTGGGTCCAAAGCCCCCACCCCACCACACACACATTTGACCATAGTATGAAGTCTATATAATAAGCCCATGGCCATTTATACCACACGTACTGGTGTACCATGTCATACGATGCATCTTAACAACCGATTTATAATACAATTACCAAGTATTTACAAGAGTAGGCGTGCTCATATCATACTTGTAGTCAGTCAACTGACATATCTCACGTTTTAAGTAAAAAGGTTATAAGTGTTCACTTACCTCACACATTTGAGTGATTCCTCCGGCATAGCTAGATCCTGCTATAACATATTACAACACATTGTTACACTAAGCCTTATTTAATCCAAAGGGTGGCTAAGCTAAAGCGTACATGAGTGAAGCTTAAAACTGGTGCTCTGCCCCTGACCGTATGTTTGCTCAATGAGTTAAACATGCTACCTAAGATTCAAATGGTACATGCTTTCTAGGATATTTCTAGGCTTCTATATCTCCTCTAAGCTAACAAATAAACACATGCAACGTAGAAATCTTAACAACATGAAACTTAAAAAGACTTTTTGAAAACATTATCATTCTAAGAAAAAGCTTAGTAAAACTCTTTGGAAATCCATCACAATATAGATAAGGTATTGAAACAGTGCTAGAAATGTAAAATGGGTGGGGATTACTTCGAAACCAAGCAAAGGTATGGCCTCCTTCTGTCAAAACTCCTTCAAACTCATAATTCTCTCAAGATCACAAGGTTCACACAATTTTGGCAGCCTAAAGGCATACCAAAGCTCTGGAATGGTGTGAAGAAAAAGAGACAATAGGGGGTATTTATAAGGGAGGGTTGCTACCAATTCTTTGAAAAGCAATGGACGTATGCCAAACCCTAGCATATGTCCAATGCTTTTACACAGCGGTTCAAAAGGTGCATCGTACGTCTAGGTATTAACTAGAGGGTATTTTCAAAAACTAGCATACGTTTGGCATTTCTGCATATGTCCATGTACTATTTTTATAGCGTACGTACGGTGGCCCCCCCTTGTATGTCCGCACTAGAAACAAGAACAGACATCCGCCGAACACTGCGTACGTCCGCACTAGAAACAGAAGTGTACGTCCACCTCCTTAATGTACATCTGCTTCAGAGGGTTAGTGTTTCTATTTTCTAAGTGTTCAGGGCTTTACTAGGTTACCATTAAGGGTCCGGGTCCTTGCTAAAACCAATTTTATTAAAAACTCCTTAACCATTCTTTGTAGAAAATGATAAAAAGGGTTATTTCATCGGGATACTACATTGATGACTCTCCAACCATACTTCTCCTCAATCCTCTCACTAGGGTCAAGCTCTACCTTCCTCCACTTTTTTCCTTCCCCAATGTCATCAATTTCAACTTGGGAGAAGTCAATAAGGAGTACACTATCCAAGGCGTAGCCAATGAGATCTACCAGTTTAGTTTGAGGGAAATGCGCAACATGCTTATCAATAAAATCATTCTGTCGCCAGGCCTGGTCAACAACAGTAGCAACTTCAAAACATCGTGATGTGCAATTTAAACAATGAGTCATTGAGTGTTTCGAAAATTATATGAGTAAAGCCGAAACTACATGTGGCACCCTTCTTCATGTCATACTTGGTGAATTTAGGGGATGACAAGTTGTTACTTGTTGTACGCTATCAGTTTCTGGCATATAATTTAAGACTTGGTGATAAACTAGTATGCCCTCTCAAGTACTTCAAAACATCTCGGTTTGATGTTTTCAAAATGAATTGGAGTGGGTTGAAGTGGGATAGAATCAACAACTTGGGTGAGCGGATGTTATTTATTGGGGAAAATTCGTCTTCGTCCTTGTGTGGTTCTACTTGTGATGTTGGAGGATGTTTAAGGAATTCTATCTATTTCATGGATGATATATTTCAAGGCTTTTATGATGAGTACCATGATATTAATTGGGATAAAGGCATCTACAACTTAGCGGATAAAACGATGACCCTTATACCATGTCATGCACAAGATCCACATGCAGTTTGGGTTACACCTACTCTACGCTAAAGACTTTTTTATACAAGCATGTGGTAGGGTCAAAGGTTACATAAATAATTAGTAGCTAGCTAGGTTACATTGTATGGTATATTTTATGATAGCTTGTTGCATGCTCAGATTTTATTCAATGAGAGTATTACTATACTATCCATATTGCCAGATTTGATTATATATTCTTAATTTATATTTTTTTTCCTTGGAGGTTTAGCAAAAAATTGTCTTCTTATATAAAGCAAAAGTTAAAATTTATTTACTGGAAAATAGTCCGAATATGTCAAAACAAAAAGTGACCTGCATATGCTTGATTTTTGAAGTCTGGGGCTCATGGATTAATATAATTTTTAACTTATAAACATGGCCTAGGTGGCACATAAGTTCCCATGTGACATGGAAAGTGGCATGAGAGAATCTTCTATGTCAACTTGGATTAATGAGTCAATGTCTCGATTGGTTTTTTGGGCATAGTGCATGCTTCAGTTATGTGGGCTTGTTGCTTAAGAAATTTCCTAATAAAGTGTGGCCCATATGTCATATGTTACTTAGTGTAATTTAAATTAAATCAAAATTATGGGTGTTCGGTGATTTATTCCAAATCGAGATTAATTTATGGAATCAAATATTTTGAATTGACTTTTATTATCATTCTTTGTAATACCTCGATAAAAAACAATTGTTTTTATTAAAATATTTTCTACAAAAGAACGGTTAAAAAGGTTTTTAACAAAACTTGGTTTTAACAAGAACCCAAGCCCATAATGGTAACCTAACAAACCCCAAATCCCTTTGAAGCCTAAAGCTTAAACCTAATCCTTCTAAAGGAGCATATGCTAGGGTTAGCGGATGTATGCTACCATTTCTAATGTGGACGTACATGAGGGGACCACTGGACATATGTCTGCAAATAGTACATAGATGTACGCTAGGGATCACACAGATGTACACTACTTTGGAATACCCTTTGGATAATACCTGGATGTATGCTACATCCTTTGGACTGTTGTGTAAATAGTATCGAATGTTTGCTGCTTTTCAAAGGAATTGGTAGTGCCCTCAGCCCTCCTTCCCCTATAATACCCACCCCTTTCACCCTTTGAACTCACCCATTTACGCCCTAATGCTCCCAAAACCCTGTGAAGTTGTGTTTCTTGCAAGTTTTGAGTTTGAGAGATAGTTTTGTGAGAAAGGTCGATGTTCTTGCCATTTACCGAGGTAATTCCTGCCCATTTCAATGCTTTATGTTATTCTTACCATATTGTGAGTTTTAAAGATACCTAGTTAAGTTTATGCTATTTTTCTTACAAACGCAAGAAACATTTTCAAAAGTGTTTAAATCTCCTTTCGATGCAAGAAATATGTTTTCTTATGTTACATGAATTTGCTTTATAGCTTAAGAGTAATTATAGGAGCCCTTAGATTGCATGAAAGCCTTTAGAATTTGCTAGAGAGCTTTTGGCTGAATTGCCTACTCTCTGACCGGATGTACACTCTCAGGCGTGGATGTACAGTCAGGAGGCAAGACATCCGCCTTAGCCATTTTGTGTAACCTAGGTCTTAAAAACCCCTTACAATAGGTTGACCTCATATTCTACTCGTAACGATCCTTTAGTGCTACGTGTAACGGTGTGTTATTTCTCATTATAACAGGATTTAGCAATGTCAGAGTATTCAAGCAAGCGTACGAGGTAAGTAAACACTTACGAACCTTTTTTCTTAAAACGTGGGATATGTCAATTGACTGACCACGAGTATAATACGAGCATACCAACTTTTATAATTACTTGGTAATTGCCTTATAAACTGATTGTTAAGATGCATTGTATGACATGGTATACCGGTACATGCGGTTAGGGCTGTTAAGTGAGCGAAGCGTCTCGCGAGCAAGCTCGGGCTTGGCTCACATAAGCTCAGCTCATACTCAACTCAAATATTAAATGAAGTAAGCTCGGCTTGACTCAGCTAAGCTCATGAATCAGTTCATATATATATATATAAAGAATTGCAATAATTAATTGATTATATGTTGAACCCATTTGATAGCCTAGCCCAAACACTTAGGCTTGCTTTTATACTTAACACTTCACTTTAATTGAATTAAATATGCTTAACCTGTTTGATAGCCAGCCCATAATTTTATTCATTTAAATCTGGTGGAGTTACTAAAATTATGTTTTTTTGTTGGTTGTGAATGAAAAATGCCAAATTAGCTAAGCCCACTGAGTAGTCTGAATAAGACTTAAGGAAAATCCTTAGTCTAATGGCCTTTAAGGCTAAGACCCAATTTAGCTTCCAGCATTTAAAAATAAAAAATAAAAAATAGTGCAAATACTTGTCCCACATCGAGAAGACTAAGCTAACTCCCTCCCATCATTGTCTATAAATAGAATGCACATCTCAATGGCAAAGAAACAACAAACAAGCGACCCTCCCCGCATCAATGAGTAAGGCTCTAGCCAATACTGGGCTAAGTGCAACTCAAGTGCAAGCCGGCTAATTTAGCCATTTTATATTATTTAAAGCTTCATAGGCTGGCTCAGGCTTGGATCGATTAATATATGAGCCGAGCTTGAACATAGTTTTGGGGCTCGGCCTTGAGCTTAAGCTCGAGTAAAAGTTTAACGAGTCGAGCTTGAACAAGTAAAGCTCACCCAAGCTCGGCCCATTTACACCCCTATATGTGATATAACAGTCATGGGCTTACTATATAGACTTAATGATATGGTTAAATTTGTGTGTTATATGGGTCTTGGATCCAATGGTTGTTTTGTGACCAGCGTAGCCTTAATAGGTGATCATTACAGGATGTACATCATTAGCGGTGTGGGCCACCCCAGGTCGGACTTGGTCGTGCCGCTAGTGTTATGTATAGTACCATACAATATTCAAGGTACCGGTGTTGTATTACAAGTTCCTCAGGAAAGCCCCAACCTTGTTGAGAAGAGGTAATATCTCGGGTAAATCATACATAAGAGTTATGACTTATAAAACATTAATAGCATGATATTTGGTTATCTCATTGCTATTACTCAAACAAGCATGAAACATATGCTTGCGTATTCATAAGAAAGAAAAGACTTACTATCTTTGGGATCTGATTCTACACCGCTACTCAATACCTTAGGGGATCAACTCTATTACATAAGTTGATTCCTAACTTTTATCTCATATTGTGACATAAGTAAGCAGTTCTTAAAAAAGAAACTTTGGGATTGCTGAATAAAAGACTAAATAAATAAAATATATAAATATAAAGCAACGGAGCCATCATAGTATTTTTTAACTACTCCAAAAAAAGGAAGGATGGTTATTGGATTATTTTATTTAGTATTGTATATGTAAGGATCATAGTGGGGATCGTCACTATTAGATACACTATTCAAATAACTAAAATTCCAATAATTAGAAAAAGAACTTTCTAGTTCAAAATAGATGAGATTTGGTCCCATCATATCTATATCTAAAAAATCTTATTTTTTTGAACATGAAAAAATAAAGGATTTATAACCATCTTGTTATCCTAGAATGAACATAAACCTATTTAATTAGATGGAGAGGATAAAGAGTCCGCTGATGAGTCTTATCTGTTTCCGGGGGTAGCAACGGAACCAGGGAAAGTATACAAAAAAGACAATTCTTTTCTATTATATTAGTATTTTCTATTATATTAGTATTAGTTAGCGATCCCGGCTCAGTGAGTCCTTTCTTCCGTGATGAACTGTTGGCACCAGTCCTACATAAAGATTCCACTAACCTGTAAAAAGGGGGCCTAATCCTTGGGGATGCGGTAATACCTCTAAGAAATTATTCCATCGAACATATTCCCTTCTCATTCTTCAGAGTTTGCTAATCGAAGAGCTCATATATATTCCCGATGAAGGGATTCAAGAAACTGCTTGCGTTTTAGCAAAAGCCGCTCTCCGAGGTTGTATCGATTGGTTGAAAGGTCTAAAAGAGAACGTTGTTCTGAGGGGGATGATACCCGTTGGTACTGGATTCAAAGGATTAGTGCAACGTTCAAGGTAGCTAAATATTTACAACTTGACAATTTAAAACAGACTTTTCAAGTACTTAAATATTATTTAATGAACGAAAATGGTAGAATTTATAATCCCGATCCATGCAACTTAACCTTTGGATTTGAAATCACTGCTTATATACCTGGTGATCCAAATGAAGGGAATCCACATGTAAGTAAGCATATGCCAAAGGGAGGGGAGGCAATGCCAATTGTTCCAAATCCATTTGTTCTAGCCCTAAGTCTACAACATAACTCAAAAGTACTAGTTACTATGAATACCCGCTTAAGCTTGCAATAAGTCCTCAAGCATCTCCTGGATTGAATCCTCTACAAAACCGGATGCTTCACGGTATCCACTATCTATACAGCATAATTGTACATATGAAGAAAAAAGAAAAATAATACAAGGGTAAGTCCGAGAACTTAGTGAGTAAAAATGCACATGATGTACCTGTCATTATTTTGTGGATTTAATTATTTATAAAACACATGCAATATTATAAGATGACAATTATCATGTAGGTAATATAAATATATATATGCTTATAATCATGAGTAATAGTTCAACAGTATAGTCTACCCAAAATATTACCCTTTCTCAACAGGCTTAACAATGTCTTGAGGGACCTATAGTACAATGCTGGTGCCCTAACCATTACACAGCATACCGTACATAACATTGGTGGTACGACCAAGTCCAACCTTGGGTGGTTTACACCGCTAATGACGTTTATCCTCTAGTAACCATCCATTGGGAATGGCTGCATTTTGGTCACAAAACCATTGGATCCAAAGCCCCCCACACACACACATTGATCATAAAGCTAACTCGTATAGTAAGCTCATGGCCATTATACCGCACATACCAGTGTATCATGTCATATGATGCAATTAGTCTTATTAGTCTTTTACATGCACAATTTTATAAGTCTCGTTATTATCTTATTAATTGACACACGTTTTCACAAAAAAGAGTTTCCAGTAGTTCCAAAATGTATTTTATGAGAGTTGCAATATATGTATGTTTGATATATATAAAATAGATATGCAATGCAGGAAAAGTAACAACAAAGCATTCATGTGAGTTTGTACTCACCCAAGCCATAAAGCTCCTCCATGTAATTTTCTAGAGGCTCCATAGCCTCGAATACTGAGAAAAGACCTATAATCAGTTCTATTTTTACTAAAGCAACTTTATAATAAGGAAATAGAAGCTATGGGACGGCCAGTGAAAATAGGGTTTCCTTGTAACACTCTGGCTATACGTTCGGGCTCGAGGCCGTACGTCTGTTATGAGACCATACATCCTCTTTGACGTCTTTTAGGGAGAACCTCATTTTCTTCCCATTATCCGTCAAAAGGCTTCCTAACTCAAATCGAAACATTCATGCAAAGTAACAATGCTAAGATATCAAAATGCTAGCCTAAGCAAGATTAAAGCATAACTAAGCTAACAACTACAACTAGTTACAAACAATAATCAAGCAGCATAACGGCGTAACTAAAGAGATAGGCAACTGAGCATTACCTCCTTGAAGCG
The DNA here is from genome assembly GCA_013348765.1 of Carpinus viminea. Classification (NCBI taxonomy): domain Eukaryota; kingdom Viridiplantae; phylum Streptophyta; class Magnoliopsida; order Fagales; family Betulaceae; genus Carpinus; species Carpinus viminea. Next base: position 15,667,612 of record CP054673.1, on the reverse strand, counting down.
AAACTGCAAGAACCTCCACTCTACTAACTTCGAACTCACAAAACACTCACAAACGGCCAACAAGTAGCCTAGGGGTGAAGAGGAGGGGTTGAGAGGCAGAAATGGTGTGAAATGAGAGAGGGGGTGAGGGGGTATTTATAGGGCCAGAAAGCAGAGGACGTCCAGCCAAAGTGATGTACGTCTGGTACTATTACATAGCAGTCCAAAGGTTGTCTCGTATGTCTAGGTATTAACCGAAGGGTATTCCAAAAAGTAGTGGACAATTTGGTACTTTTGGGCATACGTCCACTGTATTATTCATAGAGTACGGTATACTATCTGTCAACGTATGTCAGGTAGTCCCCCTGCATAAGAGCGTACATTCGCCAAAAAGTAGCGTACATCCAATCCAGAAGTCCAATTTTTCAAAATGTCATTCTGACAGATTCTAGTGACCCAAAGTCCGCCTAGTTAAATATTTGGGTCACTACAACATGTGAAGAATTAAATGATGTTTCTAGTTTCAATGCACAATGCACCTAAATTTCTGGCATCAAGTATATATATATTTTGTAATTATGTGTTATTTTATTTATTATTATTTTTTGGTTGCTGGTTACGTATTTGCTCATAAAATTTTGGGTTGCTATTATAAAGTCTAAATCTCTGCCCATAAGCCACAATGGGAAGGTTCTTTTGGAAATATGGTCGCGAAGAAGAATTAGGAATGTTTGGCATTCTGTTTTTGAAACATTCAAGAGAGGAAAGGCTATTGAAAAGCACATTGTGCTGGCTCAAAATCTAATTGCGGAAGGTTGTGTCAATTGCTATCAGGAAATTGTTGCAATACTTATAGCAATCGTGCCGATTCTGGATGGCGCTAAAATGGGACACAATGCTGGACTCTGCATTGCCCTTTGTGAGCTAATCAATACACTTATGTCAAATCAAACTTTTGCTAGTTTTCTTACCTTACTAGGACATTATTTAGTTCCCATTCGCATTCCTGTGAAAGATAACTTCTTACAAGAAATACTCAAAATGCTTGTGGCTAATGAAATGAATGCACGAGGTATACCAGGTTTGTAGGCATGTGTATGAGATTTTGGAAAAAATACTAGCAAAGTGTAATTTTGAGTTGAATTAAGACTTAGACAAGTGCGTAGCAAAAGGCAAATTGGCCCTTGTTGCCTACAAATGAGTTGATAGTGATGTACAAATTAAATGTACTCGCAAGCACACAAGTCGTGTGCAATATGGTGGTGTGCAAGTGCGAGGTCGAACCCACAGGGAATTGTATTCTTGAAAGGAAATTTAAATCTAACATAATTAAATCCTAATCTAGTTCCAAAAGGGTTTTGAAAATTAAAAGACAAAACATAAATTAAATAATAGAAAACAAAAGATAAAGTTACTAAGGTTTGGGAATTCACACTCACCGCTTCATAACAACATACTCTATGCTCATTAATATCAATCCGAAGTTCTCACAATTAAAATCTTAGATATGTTTTACTACGCTTCAAAGAATTAATCAAAACCATCTCATGTATCCATTCATTCATCAAATCACAAAGGAATCCAGATTGAATTGAAACACCAGATGTATCCGTAAAACAAATCACAAGGGATATCTAATTTTTATGAGTTAAAAAACCAAGCAATCAATCATATGAAATTATCTCAAATCATCACATGTATCCTTGAATCACAAGAGATATCCAATAATCACTGCACATAATTAATTAAGAGTAAAACAATTGAAATAATGAACTCGATAAAATTATATCAATAAAAACTTACATAACAACAATGTTGTTCTTCAACGGTGAGGCTTTATCCCCAATCTTAGTTGAGGATTTAGCTCCGCATGAATATGAAAACTAAAACCTAAACTACAGAAAAACTAAACTAAAGAGAAGCTGTGAATTTTTGTCTCCAGGCTTTCTCTCCTTTCTTGAATGCAAAAAGGTTTATTTATAGGCTTGGAGAAGTCCTAGAAGCCCTAGTAAACCCAGATAATTTTGAGGTCAGTCTCCTTGTCCAATAAGAAGTCTAAAATTCGGATAAGATTCGCTCAAATTTGCGTTCTCATATAGCGGGATAATTTTGCCATATTAAAATTCTGAATTAGTAAAATCCTATATCACAATAAATTGTAGCCTTTTGAACTAGGTTTTCACTTCCATTTGAATCACCTCAATCTGATATTTGAACAGAAAATTATGGTCAAAACACTGAAATGTGTGCAGAATCTGAATTTGAATCCAATCCAAAATTATCTCCATTTAGGAAAATTTCGATTTTATTATTTCTTTGATTTGATCAAACTTAACCACATCTTCTAGGTCTTCTCAAAGTATACTTTATTCAAAGACTTTGCAATTTTTTTTCCCTTTCAAGATGCAGTTTCTCTTTAACAACCTAGAAAATACTAAAACACAAATTTAACATAAAGCATTAGATAACGACACAGCTAAATGATTAACTAATGTAAATTAAAGGTTCCAAATATGCAATATTTAACTCTTATCAGATAGGCAATAGGTATATATTATTGATAACTTTTATGCTCTTTCTTTGCTTTTTCGGAATGCTTGTGAAAAATTAAATGATGTTTTTTTGTTTCAATGCACAATATATTTAAATTTGTGGTTGTCAAGTATAATTTTTTTGTAATTATGTGTTATTTTATTTATTATTTTCTTTTTTTGGTTGCTAGATATGTATTTGCTCATAAATTTTTGGGTTGCTAGTATCAAGTCTAAATCACTGCTCACAAGCCACGATGGGAAGGTTCTTTTGGAAATATGGTCGGGAAGAATAAGTTAGGTACGTTTGGCATTCTGTTTTTGAAACATTCGAGACAGGAAAAGTTATTGAAAAGCACGTACGCTGGCTAAAAATCTAAATGTGGAAGGTTGTGTCAATTGCTATCAAGAAATTGTCACAATCCTTATCACGCTCATGCCGAATCTGGACGGCGCTAAAATTGTACAAAATGCTGGACTTTGCATCGCCCTTTGGGGGCTAATCAGTAAGCTTATATCAAATCCAACTTTTATTGCTTTCCTTACCTCACTCAGATGTTATATGGTTATCATTCACATTTTTATGAAAGATAACTTCTTACAAGAAATACTCGACATGCTTGTGGTTGATTAAATAAATCCATGAGGTATACCAGGTTTACAGACATGTCCATACTAGTAGAGTATAATTTTGAGTTGAATCTAGACTTTGACAAGTGCGTAGCAAAGGCCAAGTCCTTGCTGCCTTCAAATTAGTTGATAGACAATCGGTATATATTGTTGATAATTTTTCTATTTTTACTTTGTTTTTTTTTTTTTTTGAATGCATGTGAAGAATTAAAGGATGTTTTTTGTTTCAATTCACAATGCACTTAAATTTTTAATATCAAGTATATTCTTTTCTCATTATATGTTTTTTTTTTTTTGGTTGCCGGTTATGTGTTGTTTTCTTTGCTTATCAAATTTTGGGTTGATAGTATCAAGTCTAAATCTCTCCCCACAAGCCACGATGGGAACGTTTATTTGGAAATTTGGTTGTGAACAAGAAAATAGAAACGTTTGGCATTCTCTTTTTGAGACATTTGAGAGAGGAAAGTTATTTAAATGCACCCTGCACTGGCTTGCACTCAACAAATTGTTGCAATTCGTATAGCGGTCATGTCAATTTTGGACAGTGCTAAAATGGGACATAATGCCATAATCTGCATCTCCCTTTGTAAGCTAATCAGTACACTTATGTCAAATCCAACTTTTGTTAGTTTCCTTACATCACTTGGACGTTATTCAGTTCTCATTCACATTCCTACAAGAAATACTTCTTACAAGAAATATTTACAAGAACCACCCCTTAGGGGGTGGCCTTAGGACTGGGGTTCGGCCACCCCAGACTACTAGGGGGTGGCCGGCCATCCCTTAGGCCTGGGGGTGGTTCGGCCACCCCCAAAAGGCCACCAAAAAAAAAAAAAAAGGTTTTGGCTTATGGGGTGGCCGAATCGCCTTAGGCCTGGGGGGGTCGGCCACCCCCAGACTGCTAGGGGTGGCTGGCCATCCCTTAGGCCTGGGGGTGGTTCGGCCACCCCCAAAAGGCCACCAAAAAAAAAAAAAAGATTTTGGCTTATGGGGTGGCCGAACCACACCCTTAGGCTAAGCCACCCTTAGACCGGCCAGTCTGGGGGTGGCCAAACCACCCCATGGCCAAGGGGGTGGTCTAGCTACCCCCAAAATGCCATAATAATAATAATAATAATAAATAATAGGTTTTGGCTTATAGGGGTGGCCGAGCCACCCCTTAGTCCAAGGGGGTGGTTTGGCCACCCCCATAAGCCAAAACCTTTTTTTTTTTTCTTTTTCTTTTTCTTTTGTGGCCTTTTAGGTGTGGCCGAACCACCCCCTTGGCCATGGGAGTGGCCGAACCACCCCCAAGCCTAAGGGGTAGCCAGCCACCCCTATGGGGTGGTTCGCCACCCTTGCTTCTTAGGGGGTGGCTGGCTACCCTGGCTTTTAGTGTAAACTTGAGTTACTCAAGAAGTAAATTGTCAAAAAAAAAAAAAACTTAAGGATTTAAAAAAATCCATACACCGACCCAAGGTTTTCTGATGTTCTTTCCCAAAAATCCATACACCAACCCTAGGTGTTATGATGATCTTTCCCAAAAATCCATACACCAACCCTAGGTGTTATGATGTTCTTTCCCAAAAAAAAATTAAAAAAGAATGAAAGAAAGAAAGAAGAATAGGGTGGCCGTTTGGCCTTAGGGGGTGGCCGTACCACCCCCTTGGGGCCTGTCTGGGGGTGGCTGAACCACCCCTATGGTCTAAGAGGGTGGATTGGCCACCCACTATTATTATTATTATTTTTTTAACAAGGGGTCGTTCGGCCACCCCCTATGGGGTGGATCAGCCACCCATTTTTTTTTATTGTTTAATTTTTTTTTTAACAGGTGGTGGAAACAGTGGGTGGCCGATCCACCCCCTTAGGCCATAGGGGTGGTTCGGCCACCCCCAGACCGACCCCAAAGGGGTGGCCGAATGTGACACCCCACCCGATGAGAATATCAATTAACTAGTAATTGACCTCACAGCGCGCCATCCCAGCCATGTCCCTCCGAGACACGACCTCCGGGAAATCATTTTCCTCGTCGTAACGAGAAAACTGCAGTGGAAGACTTTACCAAGACTATGGGATTTAAGAGATAGTAAATGAAACATCACATAACAATACCAGAAATAAAGCACTACGTCCATAACATAATAATTAGTCACTAATGTACCGGTCATCAGACCGTCAACAAGGAAATAAATATATTCTAAAATACGTTACATCAACTTAGTTCATAAAAGATCAACATATCAAAGCCTAGACTTAAGCTTCAACATAGCTAATGATATCAAGATCTCGATCATGTCTGCACAGACAAATCTTCTATCCTCCCACATTGTCCTAAGCCAAACCGGGTCCATATCTTCAAAAATTACCCATATCAGGTCCTGAGCAATCACTTAAGTAATCTCCAACAGCATCTTCGTTTAGTGCAGCTAAACCGCGCAATTAATCATAATGATGGGGAAAGACATAAACAAAAGGGTAAGTCTAAGACTTAGTGATTTTTAACTCAGATAATACTCATGCCAGTTTTCAGTAATGAACTCAGGTATTTATTAAACAAAAGCAGTTCCATCATGACAATTTAATTATGTGTGGTATATATATATAGTGATGATATAGGCATATGGTGTCAACAACAATCATAGTTCAGTAATATGGTCTACCCGAGATATTACCCCTTTCTCATTAGGGTTGATGCTGTCCCGAGGGACCTATAATACAATGCCAGTGCCCCAGCCCTTGTACAACATTCCGTATGTAACATTAGTAGCACGATCAAGTCTGACCCCAAGTGGCCCATACCAACTAATGACATCTATCATGTAGTGACCGAACCATAGGGAATGGTTGTATCAAGGTCACGAAACTAATGGATCCACAGCCCTCACATAACGCACACATTTGACCATAAAACTAACATGTATAGTAAGTCTATGGCCATTACTACTGCACATACTATTGTACCATGTCATACGATACAATTATCTTGTCTGTATTTTACATGCATGTTTTTTTACAAGTCTCACTTGGTTAACAGATTTAGCATAACATTTTTTCTAAAATGACAGAGTTCATGTGCAATAAGTACAAACTGTGAGAGTTGTAAAATATGCATGTTTGTTCGGTACACAAAATAGACATGCAGTGCATGGAAAATAACAATGCGCATTATGTGAGTTAAAACTCACTTGGGTCGATACACGTCTTCGAAAACTCTAAAAGGTTTAGGTTCTCTAAATCTGTAGAAAACCTTCTATTAGTTATAATTCCACTAAACAAACCCTAAATCAAGGAAAACAGGAGCTATGGGACATTTGGTGAAAATAGGGTTTCACTACCACACAGTGACCGTACGTCCACCATGAAACAACAAGCCGTACGTCCGGTCTCGACACCGTACGTCTGTTGTATGGGTTCTCGGGGAGAACCTCATTTTCTCACACTATCCGCCTATTCTCCAACTCCTAAGGCTACTAGGAACTACCTAAAACCCTCTAATCCAATTTGCAACCTCCATGCAACGTAACAACGCTAAACTAACCAAAATGGGTTTTAAGGTGCAACTAAGCTAACCACTATAACTAAACAATAACCAAGCAACATAACAATGTAAATTAAAGTTATGGATCGAACGTTACCTCCATGAATCAAAACCGTAAGAGTTCTGCTTCATGAATGTTTCGAACACGCAAACGCCTCACACATATGCTCACCAAACACTCACAAAGCTTGGAAACACTCTGGCAGCCTAGGGGTGTTCTAGAATTGTGAGAAATACGAAGGGGTAAGGTGCTATTTATAGGCCTAAAAAAGCAGTGGACATCTGGTCAAGGGACGTACGTCCGGTGGTTCTTACCCAGTGGTTCAAAGGCTGCCTCATATGTCCATGTATTATCTAGAGGGTATTCAAAAAGTAGCGTACGTTCAGTGGCCCCACGTACGTCCGCCTGTACGGTTTGTAGAGCGTATGCCCGATGGTCCCCTCTCGTACGTCTGCACTATAGACATCAATGTATGTCCACCTAACCTAGCGTGTGTTTGCCCAAAAGTCCAATTTACCCCTCTAGCATCCTTAGTGACCCAAAGCCCAAATTAACTCCCCTAATTATGCCACTTACGCCTAGTTAATAATTTGGGTCACTACACCGAACCACCCCCTAGGGCCAAACGGCCACCCCATTCTTCTTTTTTTTTTAAAAAAAAAAAATTAGATTTAAAAATTTTAAATTAAATTTTAAAAAATTAATATTTTAATCAAACAAAACAGTGCGTTTTGGGTTAGTAAACGACCTTTAGAAAAAAAGTGACAGCAGAGATTTTATTGTAGTTTTAAATGACCTAGTGAGTAAATTTTCGAAAAAAAAAAAAAAAAATCCTTAGCCATTTTAAAATTCTGAAGGGTTGACCCAAGGAGTTATTATATATTTACCCTTTTTTGTAATTATGTGTTATTTTATTTTATTTTTTTCTTTTTTGGGTTGCTGATTATGTGTTGTTTTCTTTGCTCATAAAATTTTGGGTTGCTATTATCAAATCTAAATCTCTTCCCACAAGCCATGATAGGAACGTCTATTTGGAAATATGGCTGTGAAGAAGAAAATAGAAACGTTTGGCATTCTGTTTTTGAGACATTCAAGAGAGGAAAAGTTATTGAAATGCACGCTATGCTGGCTCAAAATCTGATTGCCAAAGGTTGCGTCAATTGCAGTCAAGAACTTGTTGCAATCTGTATAGCAGTCGTGCCAATTCTAGATGGTGCTAAAATGGGACACAATGTCGGACTCTGTATCACCCTTTGTGAGCTAATCAGTACGCTTATGTCAAATCCAACTTTTGTTGGTTTCCTTACCTCACTAAGACATTGTTTAGTTCTTATTCGCATTCTTGTGAAAGATAACTTCTTACAATAAATACTCAACATGTTTGTGGCTAATAAAATGAGTGCACGAGGTATACCAGGTTTGCAGGCATGTCCATGAGATTTTGGCAAACATACTAGAAAAGTGTAATTTTGAGTTGAATTAAGATTTAGACAAGTGTGTAGCAAAGGGCAAATTGGCCCTTGCTGCCCACTAATGAATTGATAGACAATAGATATATATTGTTGATAATTTTTCTGTTCTTTCTTTGTTTTATTGTGAACACGTGTGAAGAATTAAAGGATGTTTTTTGTTTCAATCCACAATGCAGTTTAATTTCTGGTATCAAGTATAATTATTTCTGTAATTATGTGTTTTTTTTTTTTTTTTTTGGTTGCTGGTTATGTATTTGCTTGTAAAATTTTTGGTTGCTAGTGATAAGTGCCAAAAATATTTATATTTTAGCCCTTAGTTTACATTTTTTAATTTCTTAGTTTTTGTTATTTTGTTATATTTTATTTTCTTTTTGTGTTTTCCACGTTTTTGTAGGTTTTGGGAGAAAAGGAACAATTCTAGAAGTACCGAGCTTAAAGGACAAAATTGGAAAAAAAAAAAAAAAAAAAACTAGAAGTTTTGGATCAAGAGCAAGCATTCTGGAAGTGCGATCGATCGCACTATGCCTATGCTCGAGTGCACCAGCGCTCGAGCGCCCAAGCCAAGGAATGAGCACAACCTACGCTCTTGCGCACAAGAGGAGGATCGATCGTAGAAGTGCGATCGAGTGCACCACACCTACAATCGAGTGCAATCGTGCGCCAGTGAACAATGTGGCGGCTAGTGAAATAGGCTTAGGGTTTGTTTTATGATTTTTAGGGTTTCTAGTGCTTCTAGGGTTTCCTTAAACTCTATAAATAGGCTTGTAAATACAGAATTATAGACACTTGATTTTGGAAAAGAATTGACAGCACTTCAAGGAAGCGTTTTCGCGTTTATTCTTTTCATTTCTATTTTATTTTATGAAGATGTTTAACATCAAATTCATGTATAACTAAACTCTTTGGTAGGGCTAGATTAAAGCCTTTATTATGTTTCCTTATTATATCAATATCGGCGCCTTTGTGATAATCACATTGTGATGCTTAACTTGATTTCTTCTACTTAATTGAATTCCTCATATGTGTGTGATTGGCCATTATATGCATGTGGTATGGACTAGTTATTTAGGTCAATTTAGATGACCGAGTCATGGGCTTAATAGAGTGACAGAAGAACCTCGCCACAAGTTCTTGGGGTAATCAACATAGGGAATCGGGAGTATACACACATGCCCTAAGCCTTGTGTGTTTGTCGATTTTTATAAATTTATGTTTTTTTAAAGAAAAACTTAGTATACACCCACGCTAAATCCTTTAAGAAAGAAAAGAGTTAGAGTATATATCCATGCCTAATTCGTTGATTAAGGAAATCTATAGCTTAAGGAGTATACACTCTTACTCTTAGGTTGGCAAATATTAAGTAGTCATAATATGATTGGAGCATTGTCGTATTGTTATATTATTGAGTGTGATTAGTAGTGGATATCAAAGCCCTACTCTGTTTCTTTTATCTTTATTTTCTTTTTCACTATATCAATTTCATGACAACTTTGATATTTAATTTAGAAAATTAATTCTAAACAAAATCAACAATTCTCATAGGAATGATCTCGTATTTTCCGCACTATACTATCGTTTGATCTTGTGCAATTACAAGTTAAAACGTAGCAAATATTATCTATTAATTTAGGTGGATATTTGCACAAAAGCTAGTATCATGTCTAAATCTCTGCCCACAAGCCACGATGGGAAGGTTTTTTTGGAAATATGGTCATGAAGAAATTATTAGGAATGTTTGGCATAATGTTTTTGAAACATTTGAGAGAGGAAAAGTTATTGAAAAGCACGTCGCGCTAGCTCAAAATCTAAATATTGCTGAAGGTTGTGTTAATTGCTATCAAGAAATTGTTGCAATCCTTATAGCGGTCATGCCACGCTAATATTGGACACAATGCCGGACTTTGCATTGCCATTTGTGGGCTAATCAGTACACTTATGTAAAATCCAACTTTTGTTGGTTTCCTTACCTCACTAGGACGTTATTCAGTTCTCATTCACATTTTTGCGAAAGTGATAAGTGATAAAATATTCATATTTTAGCTCTTAATTTACATTTATTAATTTCTTAATTTTTGTTATTTTATTCCATTTTATTTCATTTTTGTGTTTTCTGTGTTTTTGAAGGTCATGGAAGAGAAGAAAGTGTTTCTGGAAAAGTTCCAAGCTTAAAGGGAAAATTTGGAAGATCTAGAAGATATGGTTAAGTTTAACTGAATAAAGGAAATGATTAAATCAAAATTTCACCAATTGAAGTCAAAATTGGATTGGATTTAAATTTGGATTCTGCACATGTCTCAGTATTTTGACCATAACTTTCAACTCAAATATCGAATTGAGGTAATTTCAGTGGCATTGGAAAGCTAACTCAAAAGGCTACAAATAGAATTGTAGGTGAAATAGAATTTGCCAAGTTTAGAAGTTCACTATGCCAAAATCTCCCCGCAATAAAAGAACGCAAATCTAGACAAATCTTGTTTCGATTTGTACTAGGATTATCTCCTAATTTGACTAGGAGATAGAATTACGAATTTCCTAGGATTACTAGGGCTTCTAGGATTTTCGTAAGCCTATAAATAGATCTCTAAGCCTCACAATTCAATAGACAATTCCAGACAATTTTGGAGAGAGGAAGTATTCTATGAGCCGTTTTCGGTTCTTTCTTTTCCCTTTTCTTTTTAGTTTTATTTTAATTATGTGTAACTAAATACTTTTGTAGGGCTAGATTGAAGCCCTAATTATATTTATTTAATATTTCAATATTGGTGCCTTTGTGATAATCATATTGTGATGTTTAACTTGATTAATTCCTGCTTAATTGAATTCCTCATATAAATGTGCCTAATCAATATATGCATGTGGTATGAATTAGTTATTTAAGTCAATTTAGATGATCGAATCTTGGGCTTAATAAAGTAACAAAAGAACCTCGTCACAGGTTCTTGGGTTAATCAACATGAGGAACCGGTAGTAGACACCCATGCCTTAGGCCTCATGTGTTTGTCGATTTTCATAGATTTATACTTTCTTAAAGAACAATTTAGAAGACACCTATACTAAATCCTTTAAGAAATAAAAGAATTAGAGTAGACGCCTATGCCTAATTCATTGCTTAGGAAAATCAATAACTTAGGGAGAAGACACCCATACCCTTAAGTTGGCAAGCATTAAGTATTCATAATATGATTGGAACATTGGCATATTGTTATATTAATTAAGCATGATTAGTGGTGGATATCAAGGCCTTACCTTTTCATTTATTTTTATTTCTTTTCATAATATCAATTTTGTGACAACTTGATATTTTAACTAAATTCTAAACAAAATCAACAATCCTTGCAGGAATGATCTCGTATTTGCCGCATTATACTATCGTTTGATCATGAGCACTTGCAAGTTAAAACATACTGAATATTATCTATTAATTTAGGTAGTATTTGACTCAACAAAAGGATAACTTCTTACAAGAAATACTCGACAGGCTTGTGGTAGATGAAATGAATGCATGAGGTATACCAGGTTTACAGGCATGTCTATGAGAGTTTGGCAAACATACTAGGTGAATGTAATTTTGAGTTGTATTAGGACTTAGACAACTGTGTAGCAAAGGCCAAATTGGCCCTTTCTGCCTTCAAATGAGTTGATAGACAATAGATATATATTGTTGATAATTTTTCTGAATCCACATGAACAATTAAATGATTTTTTTTTTTTTTTCAATGCACACTGCACTTAAATTTTTGGTATCAAATATAATTTTATTTTATTTTTTTGTAATTAAGTGTTATTTTATTTTATTTTTTTTCTTTGGGTTGCTGGTTATGTGTTGTTTTAATTGCTCATAAAATTTTGGGTTGCTAGTATCAAGTCTAAATCTCTGCCCACAAGCCACGATGGTAACATTTATTTGGAAATATTTTCATGATGAAGAAAATAGAAACATTTGGCATTCTGTTTATGAGACATTTGAGAGAGGAAAAGTTATTGAAATGCATGTTGCGTTGGCTCAATATCGAGTTGCCGAAGATTGCATTAATTGCAATCAAGAAATTGTTGCAATCCTTATAGTGGTCATGTCGAATCTAGACAGTGCTAAAATTGGAAACAATGCCAGACTCTATATCGCCCTTTATGGGCTAATCAACACACTTATGTCAAATCCAACTTTTGTTGGTTTCCTTACCTCACTAGGATGTTAGTCGGTTCTCATTCACATTCCTGCGAAAGATAACTTCTTACATGAAATACTCGACAGGCTTGTGGCTAATGAAATGAACGCATAAGGTATACCAGGTTTACAGGCATGTCCATGAGATTTTGACAAACATACTAGCATAGTGAAATTTTGAGTTGAATCAGGGCATAGACAAGTGCGTAGCAAAGGCCAAATTGACCCTTGCTACCTTCAAATGAGTTTGTAGACAATAGGTATATATTGATGATAATTTTTATGTTCTTTCTTCTTTTTTTTTTTAACGCATGTGAAGAATTAAAGGATTTTTTTTGTTTCAATGCACAATGCACTTAAATTTCTGGTATCAAGTATAATATTTTGGTTTTAATTCACTTTGCCCCCTGAAGTTTCAAGGGTTTTTATGTTTAAAAATTAGCAATGTACTCCACTAATGTTTCAAAAAATTTCAATTCAAACCCTCCGTTACTAATTACCGTCTAATTACGTAATTTCATATATTTCCGTCTAATTTGACAAAAATTAGTAATGGAGGGTCTAAATTGAAATTTTTTGAAACATTAAAGAGGTACATTGCCAATTTTTTAACACTGGAGTTCGAATTGAAAAATACCTGAAACTTCAAGAGGTAAAGTGAATTTAACCCTATTTTTTTTTTTTTTGTAATTATGTGTTATTTTATTTATTCATTCATTTATTTGGTTGCTGGTTATGTATTTGCTCATAAAATTTTGGGTTGCTTGTATCAAGCCTAATTCTTTGTCCACAAGCCACGATGGGAAGGTTCTTCTGGAAATATGGTCATGAAGATGAAATTAGAAACATTTGGCATTTAGTTTTGGAAACATTCGAGAGGGGAAAAATTATTGAAATGCACATCGTGCTGGCTCAAAATCTAATTGCGAAAGGTTGTGTCAATTGCTGTCAAGAAATTGTTGCAATCCTTATAGCAGTCGTGCCGATTCTTGGCGGCACTAAAATTGGACACAATGCCAGACTCTGCATCGCCCTTTGTTGGCTAATCAGTACACTTATGACAAATCCAACTTTTGTTGGTTTCCTTACCTCACTGGGAAGTTAATCGATTCTCATTCACAATCTTGCAAAAGATAACTTCTTTTGCTGGTTAGTACACTTATGACATTAGCCCTTGCTGCCTTCAAATGAGTTGATAGACAATAGGTATATACTGTCAATAATTTTTATGTTCTTTCTTTGTTTTTTTGAATGCATGTGAAGAATTAAATGATGTTTTTTTGTTTCAATGCACAATGCACTTAAAATTTCTAGTATCAAGTATAATTTTTTAGTAATTATGTGTTATTTTATTTATTATTATTTTGGGGGTTGCTGGTCATATGTTGTTTACTTTGCTTATAAAATTTTGGGTTGCTACTAGTATCAAATCTAAATCTTTGCCCATAAGCCACGATGGAAACATTTGTTTGGAAATATGGTCATGAAGAAGAAAGTAAGAACGTTTGACATTCTATTTTTGAGACATTCGAGAGAGAAAAAGTTATAGAAATGCATGCTGCGCTGGGTCAAAATCTAAATTGCCGAAGGTTGTGTCAATTGTAGTCAAGAAATTATTGCAATACTTATAGTGGTCATGCTGATTCTGGACGGCGCTAAAATTGAACACAATGCAGGACTCTGTATCGCCCTTTTTGGGCTAATCAGTACGCTTATGTCAAATCCAACTTTTGTTAGTTTCCTTACCTCATTGGGACGTTATTCGGCTCTTATTCAGATTCCTACGAAAGATAACTTCTTACAAGAAATACTCGACAGACTTGTGGCTGATGAAATGAATGCATGCGTAAGGTATACCAAGTCTATAGGCATGTCGGTGAGATTTTGGCAAATATACCAGCAGAGTGTAATTTTGAGTTAAATCAGGACTTAGACATGTGCGTAGCAAAGGACAAATTGGTCATTTCTGCCTTCAAATGAGTTCATAGACAATATATTTTGTTGATAATTTTTTTGTTCTTTCTTTGTTTTTTCTGAACGCATGTGAAGAATTAAAGGATTTTTTTTTTTTTTTTTTTTTTGGTTTCAGTACACAATGCACTTAAATTTTTGGTATCAATTTTTTTTTTTTTTAATTATTTGTTGTTTTATTTTATTTTTTCTTTTTTGGGTTGCTGGTTTTGTGTTGTTTTCTTTGCTCATAAAATTTTGGGTTGCTAGTATCAAGTCTATATCTCTGCCCACAAGCTTGAAGTTAAATTTTATGGCAGAATGACAATCATTACACACTAGGTTTTCTCTGGAGTAGTTAATTAATAGCCCAAATGCAATCGCATGTTTTTCACTGTGATGTCTAAGCACATATTGTATATGGCATCTTTCTGCGGGTGAAAGTCCATCTTCGACCCCAAAGACATGGACTTTGTTCTGTACCTGAAGCCAACTAAATGACTCCTTGATCTTTCTTCACTCCTCTATCTTTCATTGATTTTCTCATTTCAGCAGCATCCTTCCATCTCCCACAAGCTGAGTATAAGTTAGCAAGGGATGATAATATCTCTAACACTGTTCCACCAATTTCACGTGTACAGGCAGAGAGCACACCATCATAAGTTATTCTCCTCTTTATATTGGACTTCTGCAATGGTTGAAGACAGACAATGGGAAGCTTTGCAATAATGTACAATTATATATTTTTCCCATGCTAGAACGCTTGATCGTGTGAAAAAAGAGATCTAGAAGCCTTTAATACTAGAAATTGATTCAGAGGACAGAGTTGGAGGATGTTTAAGCATATTTTTAGGTGACTTTTTTTTAAAAAAAAATAATAATTTTATTTCTTTTTACTTTGGAAAAACTTCACTGGTCTAGTCCTAGTATAACCTACCGTGGATTATATCAATTTCTCGAGTACCAATCCTCAGAGGCTCTTCTTTAAATTATTGATGGTTCTCATGCCAATCAATGAATTGATGAAGCCAATAAAGGATGCACCGCCAATGCTTTTCCTTATTGTTCTTCCTTCCCTATATCCTTAAAGGAATCGTGAGATTTGAGTCGCCTGATCCTCTTCATCAATGCTTTCGGATCCAAGAACCTAACAAGTCAATGAAACGGTAAAGTGTCAGAAGCGTCAATGAAGGGACAATAGAGCGGCAACATGTAGGAAACATTTTTATTAAGGATGCTGAAAATATTCCAAATTATGTTATGTAGATATTATAACAAATCATACAGTATTACCCTTAAAGAGTTGACCCAAGTGGTGAAGGTCTTGGTCTTGACGTTTATTCCCTTTAAGGTCGAAGTTCAATACCTCATAGCCATAGGTGCAAACAATTCTTTGAAACAACACCTTGTTGAAAAGCCAACGAGAGTGCGATGCACGGGATGCAGGGGTGGGTCAATACCCAGCTTGGGCAACCTCCAATATGTTTCACAAAAACTCCACTTATGACACATAAGTGGAGTTTTTAAGTTGGGGTTAGACAAAATATCCAAGAGAGAAAATTGTAAGAACTTATCATCCCTTCTATTACGCTTCTTGCTGTTTGTTTTCCATGTTAATCATATATATATGCACGTACGAGACATATAGCCTAGCTATAATGTAGGCAAAACAATGGAGGAATTGTCCTAGCCCTCAACTTTTGCCATCTCCAAGCCCCTGAAACACTCAAATGAAAAAAATAAAAAATAAATAAAAATCTCTTATTGTGTGCAGTATCAGGTAATCTATAATGATTGCACTGGGAAACGAAGCAATAATTTTAACCTTAAATAGCGCCACTTAACGGCTAGGTTGTTAGCTAGGCGACTTTACTTCTCTCTTCCTAACATTGGGGCGTTAAATATGAATGAGACCCATCTGTCAGTCTAAATCGAACATTTACAAAGACCAAAAACTATCGTTTGCTATAGACAATGCCAACTATAAAAAGAAGATTTTCACGCGGTTGAACTAGGTGACGGGTTACCTACAAGACAAGAAAACGATCATAGTGCTAGGCAGGGGCCAATGGAACCCTATGATGCTTAAGTCAGTAAAATAAAGCATGTAAGAGAGAAAATAAAAGGAGAAAGGGATTGTTATTTTATTTAGGGATGGTCCGCCTCTTTTATCTTAAACCTTTTGTTTAACTGCCACGTGGTGGACTTGTGATTGTGAAAAGTCTTAAGCTTTTTAACATTTCTAATGGGTAGACCTTAGGTGCAATTAGGCCCAAGGCCTTAGGCCTATGTGCTTATTTATGATATAGCCAAAAATTAAAGGGAAACTTGAAACATTTTAGGATTGAGATTCCCTAAAATTTCTTTTAAATTTGATATTCTTAAATTTATAAATCTCAGTCGTTAATCTTATTTAAACGTCTAAAATAAGTCATGTTTCACCATTTAATGAGTCTATAGATCGAACAACGATGCTTCTTTTAAAAAAAAGGGGCGGGGGGGTGCATTTGGAGAATCACTGATATGAAGTAAGATGTATTGGGCGTCAATGGTCGGTTGCTTGATGAATGTTTGAAACGTGATCGTCAATTAAGGAGTGTTGTGTTTATAAGCTAAACCTAATTTCTTGCTTCTTTACAGTTGTATCTATTTTCCAACTATATATCTGCAACTTGGATCATGCACAAGCTTAGAATGCACGTGCAACTCTAATCTAAGCTAAATCTAATTTACTAAACCAACAACAAAACAATAATTAAAGATTTGTTCTTTCACTTAGAGCATATTTGGAATTATGTTGCGAAATACAACTTTTAAACTCAAAAGGAGCTTTATATATAGCTTGATTTTTAAGGGTGTTTTTTTTTTTTTTTTTTTCAAAACTGGCCATTTTTTAAGTAAACAAGTCAAATAAATATTTTTGAAATTTTTTTAACCAATCGACCCATCTTTTTGTTTGGCACAACCTTTTAAGCTTTTAAATGCAATCCCAAACAAAATTATTTTTTTATTATTATTATTATTATTGAATGGTGGGTTATGCGTAATTGAGATATTTTTGTCTAAAGGGTGAAGGAAAATTAGGGATACATTATGTTCTTATTAATTGATTGTTTACAATAAAAAATTATCTCTATTTATTGAGAAACTGTAGTAGATAGAGTATACAAAATGGTAATGGTAAGTGAAGAGTAATATTAAAAGGAAGACTTATATCCTCTTAAAATTGACGTGGCTTTTATAGTCATTATTTGATTAAAATTCAATAATGACTTATCACAAATTTAATAGTGATTTTAGAAGCCACATTAATTTCAGATACTTCCTTTAGTATCACTCGTAGAGATAATATTAAATCATATTTAAATATAATAAAATCTAGATACGTACCTAAAAACTAAGAGGTTACAATCAATTACAATCAAAGATGGTCATATATTTTAGAGAAATGTTTGGTTTCGATCATTTAGTCATTTTGTTGTATATTCTCCTTATAACAAATGAGCAAAATTACCATTAAAATCTGTGAGATTGATAAATACACACACAAAAAAAGAAGAAGAAGAAGAAAGAAAGGGTGAAGAAGAAGAAGAAAGACAAGAGATGGATGTGCTTTTAACCTGCTTTAAATGGTTTTTCTCTAATCACCTATATTGTCAATCTCTAAGCTTGGACATTTATTTAGAAACTTTTTTTTTTATTATTTTTTTATTTTTGATATGTTCTTGTAAGGAAAGGAAGAGAATGATTTGAACCAACAACCCCTACTTTTAAAGCGTTGTTCCTAACCAATTACAATCCCCGTCGGAGGCACAGAAGAACTAAGTTTACGGAAACAAAGGAGAAAGGGTTATCTTCTACTCTAAGCAAATATAACGGGGGTCAACGCTAACTCTTCCCGAAACAGTAGCTACTTTTTCCACAAATTCTTTATTATTAATTTAAAAATAGCCTCTATTTCAATAAACCTCAACTTCTTATTTTATGCTTATTTCACCACAAAAATGGTCAATGGTGTATTAGTTTATGTTACACTCAGCCTCGCTGTTAAATATGCATGGGACACATAAATGGGTTTTTTATTCTCTATACCTCAAACCAAAAATAAATTAAATTAAATTAAATATATAATTTTTAAAAATATAATTAAGTATTTGGTAAAAATGCAATTTATACTTAAAAAATAAAAGTTTAGCTTTTAAAATCATGCATTTTTTAAAATACACATCTCTGCCTGCGATTTGAAAGCATAAACTTTTCTATGTTTTCTAATCACAATTTTTTGAGGTAATTATCATTTCCTCATATGAACTATCACTCGATTACCATATACCTTCATCAACTACCAACTTTACATTATGACTCCCATCAAACTACAATTTTGTTACCAAAACCCCCTTTCCGTCAGTGAATGTCATTAAGTTGGACGGTCAACCCATCACATGCATGTTACATGTCTTGAATGCGTACACTTTTTTTTGGTAATTATCCTCTAGTCCCATGAACTACAACCCAATTACCATATATCCCAATCAATTCTCAATTTTACGCGCACATGATGGGTTCCGACTTAATGACCTTAACTGACAAAAATTGAGGTTTTGGTAATGAAATGATAGTTTGATGGAGTCGTAATGTAAAGTTAGTAATTGATGGGGGTATTTGATAATCGAGTGATAGTTCATTGGGAAAAAATGATAAATTTCCCTATTATTATTATTTTAAATACATCACAAACGATACATTTTTTTATGATTTAGTTTAAAATCACATTTTTTTTAATCTGCAAAAAGACATAAATAGGCACTTCAATCATGCGGTAGCAGTAGCTCCGCCCTTCCCAATAATTCCTAGAGCTTTCCAACACCTTAAGCAATTTGAGAGCAATATTTAGGTAATTAACTGTCAAAAAGTATTCACACGGTTGTTTCACCTATAAACTAGCCCCAAGTTGTCAATTTATATATTTTTAAAAAAATAAAAAATAAAAGAAAATACGAGGACTCTAGTCTTTGTAGACTAATGATCATACTCTATGATGATATTCAAACATCAATAAAAAATAATAATAATAACTCCAAGTTGTCAATTTCTTGTAATGCAATTAATAAGGACTAAACGTACTCTTTCTCAAACAAAATCCCATGACGTTAATTAAAAAACATAAATTTCTTATAAATTTGGTTATAAAAGAGTGGAAATGTATCATTTAACACGTACTTCTCACATGCTTTTTTAATAATATTATTAAAAAAAAAAAAAAAACGCTTCTCACATGCTCAAGAGAGACATAATACTCTTAAAAACTGAATTAAAAAAAATTCTTACAACCCAATTCAAAAGAAATTTATATCTTTACTTAAAAATACCGTACGCATCCCACCTCGCATTGGATATATAAAACATTTTTGGATCACAAAAATTTTTCATTGTTACTTAAACTTGTTAGATCCAAGGCTTTATATCACATGGACACATGTGTTACTTGTTACTAAAGTTTTTGCTAATCAATTAACAACATGGCGTAGTAGAATATTGTTGAAGCACCTCGGTGCATGTGTACAGCACTGCCAGTCTGCCAGAATACTTGGATTCAAAGTTTCAAGGGAAAAACAAAAACCCAACTTCGCATTGCCTCTATATAAACCCTAAAAGTAAGCCAGAAGTGATACAATACAAGGTTAATTAGTGCAGGTGGAGCAAGCATTTCAATGGTGGGAGAGAAAATCTTGTTCCCGCTGCTCGCTCTTGCGCTACTGAGTGTGTGCCAACTAGGGTTTATGGACGCGGCAACGTCACTTCAACCGCCGGTGAAATTAGTTTGGCATTATTACAAGATTCGTAACACGTGTGATGATGCCGAAGTGTATATTAGGCACCAAGTGAAGCTGTTGTGGGACAAGGATAAGAGCATCACTCCCAAGCTCCTCCGCTTGCTCTACTCAGATTGCTTTGTTAATGTATGTGTTTGTTTATTATAGCTACAATTTTACTTCATTTTCTTTATAAATAATGTCTATTTAGCACTCAAATGCCAAATATATGCTGCAAAATTAGGGTTGTGATGCATCAATCCTCTTGGATGGGCCAAAATCAGAGAAAACAGCGCCACAGAATAGGGGGCTTGGAGCATTTGTGGCTATAGACAAGATCAAGACTGTTATGGAGAAACGATGTCCAGGAGTTGTCTCTTGCGCCGACATTCTCAACCTTGCCACTAGGGATGCTGTTCATTTGGTATCACTTTTCACCCCCTATATAAAATCCTAATTATATATAGAATAATGCTATTTATTAGACTCTTATACAAGTAAGATAACATGACAATGAAATTCAAAGGGCTAGTATAAAAGAAAAATCAATAACTGATTTTTATAGACACGTCATCACATTTGCATGGCAGTCACATAACAATATTCTCTAAAATATGATCATAACGCTCACCTAATCATTCAACTTATCTTCTATTACTCTCTCGGAAAAACTATCGCAATACCCCAATTATGTATATTTTAAACATGGAGACATTTGTGTAATAAGTCAACATCCATCGTCCTCAAGGGGTAGCTCAATCAGTTAGAGATCACACTTCATAAAGCGGAGGTAACTAGTTCGAATCTCCCCTCTCCCCTTGTGTAGACATGTCCAAAAAAAAAAAACTCCACATCTATAGGTTATTATATTAATCTTGATTATATAAAAAATAATGTTACATACTACACTTTCCTCTCAACTCTATCTCAATCGGTTGATGTAACCATGCTCACCTGTCATTAATTTTATTTATTTATTTATCTTATAAGGGCTAATCCAAGTGAGATGGGTTAAGATGAAAGTATAGTAGCATGTAGCATTTACTCCATAAAATATTTGAAAGGTCTCATTCATATATATTAGTCCTTACGAATTTATTTATTTATTTTGTGTGTGTTTGTGTGAGTTAACCCTTTTTTTAAAAAGAAAAAGGAAATATAAAAAAAAAAATTAATTGTATTATATCCGTTTGTTTTTAAATTCACACTTACAAATAAGTGGTGAAAACGCACACCCTCCCGGAGTCCCCTCACTCTGATGACTCTGGTGGACTGGTCCCTCCTTCGAGATGGGCAGGCTGTACAGTACTGTCCACGATTGTCTTTTTGAGGCCATTGGCAGTGGTCCAACACCCCCATCAAAAAGCTTAATAAAGAAGAAACAAAAGAGAAAAAAAATAAAAGGACACTAGCTAAGGTCACCAAATCAAATTTGTCCTTACTAGTTACTACCATCTGCACATTGGCTTTTTCAACAAATAAGATGCTCTTTTTTTCTTTCTTTTTTCCCTGGATGGAAAATATGAGGTTTTTTTGTTTTCTTTTTCCTGTTCTATAAAGATGGTTTTTCAATAGAGCAAAATCAGCACTATTGCAGAATCAGAATCAATGACTTCTATAAAGGCCACATGTAACATGGGCATGAAAAGTTATTTACCACTTCTTTTGGTAGCCTACATTTGTCTAAATTATAGCTTTTTATCTTTTTAAATCACAGGCAGGAGCACCGTCTTATCCCGTTTTCACGGGACGAAGGGATGGGATGACGTCAAGTGCTGCATCAGTGGACCTCCCACCGCCGTCCATCTCGTGGGAACAAGCACTTGCATACTTCAAATCAAGGGGCTTAGATGTATTGGACTTGGGAACACTCCTAGGTAAAGATGCTACAACCTTATAACAACTAGAATACGATTCTCTCCATTTCAACAATTTCATAGTCCATCATATTAGATTTCACAAATCTACTTGTATATATTTTGTCACATGATGAGTAACTTGCTACATCATTTAAAATTTTTAAATGACATGACACCATATATATTGTTAGATGCAACAAAACAAGATCTAGACCATAGATTTGCTGAAAACTTCTTATGTCTCTATTAGGAGCACACTCAGTGGGGAGAACACATTGTAGCTACATCCTAGACCGGCTCTACAATTTCAACGGTACCGGAAAGCCCAACCCGAGAATGGATGCATCTTTTGTGACCGAGATGAGAAAGTTATGCCCCAAAAGATTGAAGAAGGGCCAAGCAGACCCACTAGTGTTCCTAGACCCAGAATCTGGATCAAATTACAAATTCACAGAGTCCTACTACTCTAGAGTTCAAT
The DNA here is from genome assembly GCA_013348765.1 of Carpinus viminea. Lineage (NCBI taxonomy): Eukaryota > Viridiplantae > Streptophyta > Magnoliopsida > Fagales > Betulaceae > Carpinus > Carpinus viminea. The sequence continues at coordinate 15,645,217 of CP054673.1, read as the reverse complement.
CGCATAAAGCTGTCCTTGAAGTTGATCAGCAACTACTCTTTGGGAATGACACTGCACAAATCACAGAAGAATTTGCTGCTGGTTTTGAAGATTTTCGCAAGTCATTTGCTCTGTCCATGAGCAGGATGGGAAATATCAAGGTTCTAACTGGAAATCAGGGAGAGATACGCCGAAGTTGTCGATTTACAAACAAGGATAATCCAAATAAGTAGGAGGAATCTAATGTGCTATTGATGAGGGTGAATGAATCACCATAAATGGAAATTGTTGTGTCTAAGAGAACGATGAATAATCCATCAATTAGAACAAAAGAAAAATCTTCTTTTTTTTAATTTACAAATAAAATTATAACATACATTCCTAAATTATGATTAATGTTATCCCACATTTAAACCAAAAGGATAAAGGATAACTTTTCAATAACTTTGATTTCTCTTTCTTTTCTTTTCCTTTTCTTTTCTTTTTTCTTTTTCTTTTTCCCCCCAAATAAGTCTCAAAAGCATTAGCAGTCAAAATTGTTGATACATCTCTGAATATATGGTATAACAAAATTTTCTTAAAAAAAAAAAAAAAGATTTCGCCTAACCTGTGAGATCGATGATAGCTAAATAATCAGACCTGCGTGCATCAAACAAAAGGAACTTCTTCCCGCTTCCAATCATTCCACTAGCTTCAAAGGGAGGCAAACAAGTAGAATGTAAGCAGTGGCATAAATCAAGCACTAAACAAGGAAATAAGAGCCATTTCTAATCATATTTTTCCTAACATTTGCACGCACATATACATCTTTTAGAATGGAGTCATCACAATGTACCATGGATTCATTGCCCATGATAAAAGTACAAAATATAAACAATAGACGAAGAAAAAAAAAATGAGACGGACATTAAAAACAAAAACAAAAAAGCGGCAGAGACAGATGATTAAGTAATGAGATAATTTCCAAAAATCCTTAAATTGATACTAACTAAAACTTGGTAGCGTGGTAGAGGCTATGAAACATAAAAGGCACGGTGTAAAGTCCAAGTGCCCTAATGTGGTAAGTTTAGATAATCTCTTAAAATTCATAGGCATTGACTGCTGGAGAAGCTAGTGGTTGCAACTCAAGAACCTCTTGACGAAGGGGTACCACGAAAATAGTATGTGGAGGTTCTTTTTTTATTATAATTAATACAAATGAAAACCTGAGGAACAAGAGAACAAGAAAGAAAGAAGTGTTGATGCCTAAGGGGTCATAACAGAATGCTTGATAGGGTAATAAATTATTATTGGAAATTAAAAAATTGTAAAATGGGGTTTTGAGTTCCAAAGAAAAGTAGGTTGACTAGTTCTTTTAAATTCCAAGGATTGCATGTTTGAACCTAACAAGACATTGTTTTCACCCGAAAACAACAAAAAACAAAAAAATCATTTCACATGGGTTAACAACAAGTTCTTACATAAATATCAGAGAGGATTTACACCTTGTATCTTAAATCCATTTAAAAGACCATGAAAGAAAGGGACAGGAGCACGGACAGTGCAGACAAACCATGTCTTCAAATGGGAACAAAAAAATTCTGTATAGATAATAAGGTTTCAACAAAACCTAAATATGTTTATTTTTCTCATGCATATCTCTCGTATATGTCCATGTCCTAAGACTATGTCTTTGTCTTGAATGAATTGATATTAATTGAAAAAAGAAAAAAGAAATACATATGTTGCCCACAGAGATGAAATTTTATAAAAAGCGTAGGCGCCCCTAAGCATACAGGAAGTATACAAAAAGGACGTAAAAAACAGAAAAAAAAAACAAAGAAAAGCAAGAACCCCCAAACACCAAAACCTGTTTAGACTTTTTAAACCGTATAATCATATGAAACCATGTTTATAGTACAACTTGGAACTTATAATGTACAACAAAAACAAAAACAAAAACCACAGAAAATAATACTGCACATAATTCCAGTTCAGCTCGACACTCAAATTCTTGCATGCAAGGACATACATTTCAGTTGGGCAAGGCAATACTATCACTATAGAAAAAGAAAAGCAGAACATGCGGTAATTACCTTGCAAAAGATGAGATAATGGAGGTACGAAAAACTGGGTGAATCTTCAAATGCAAAAGCACTTCAGCTTTGGAATCTTCCCTTGCAGGAAATCCAAATAACAGCATTTTCTCCAACTTGAAATCCCGGTCTATAAATACTTCTCAGTGCAATTTTTGTGTGTGTGGCATGAGTGTATACCCATTTGCAAAATAGAAAAACCCCTAGTCCTCATTCTGAGCTGCAGACTCTTTCTCTTGATTCTGAGCTGCAGGCTCTTTCTCTTTCTCTTGATTCTGAGCTGCAGGCTCTTTCTCTTGATTCTGAGCTGCAGGTTCTTTCTCTTGATTCTGAGCTGCAGGGCTCTTTCTCTTGATTAGCTGGTTCAAGCAAGACATAGGTTTCAGAAACGGCATACATTAAACAAAAATATAGTAGGGTATTGTGCACTAAACATTGGCCACCTTGAATGCCCAAGAAAAATTGTGGAGTCACCTGTATGGTCATCACTGAAGATGGTAACCCAAGTCCAATCGCAGAATTTTTTTAATCATTTCCACATAATAAAAACCAATAGTAAGATCACATTAATCCACGGTAGAATAACAGGTTGAAGCTACATAAGTGTATCTTCAATGCCATATGGTATGTCCATTTATATTTATCAGACAATTTGGTCGCCACCATTGCTGTAGTAACAACAAAGGTAGAAAAGGAAAAAGCAGAAACCATAATATCAATTACAGAAGGTCATAACAAACCTTGTAGAGGTACTTCTTTCTAAGTTTTATTGCTGTGCGTATGCACCTTTTGACATTGATCTTCAGCATGTTATCATTGAATATCTGCAATGCATAGAATTTGCAAGTCAACTTAGAAAATTTCAAGTGAATCCCCCCCCCCCCCTTTTCCTTCTTTTATTTTCTCCTTCAGTGTATAAAGAATAGTAATAGCAACAACCACAATAATAATATTGATATTGATAAGACTATGATTATTGTTGTTATTAGTATTGTCATTTTCATGTTCAAAATTAAATCTAAATTGTGTCTTATCTTATGAAAAAGCAACTTATGAGAAATTAATTTATAGAAGATGTCAAGAGGTGCAAAACTAACTGAAAGGAACTACATAAACATGAACCTCCAACACGCAGGAGCATTTCAAAGCATTCAAACTTGAATGAGAAACTCGTGATCAAGAAAAGAGAAAAGTATAACAGCCTTGCAAGTGGAAACAGCATATAGAAATAGACAAGGTATTCAAAGAAGTTTGTGGCCCTTTGGTTGCTTTTTAACTACCGACATATACAAAACCTATTCACTTGAGTACTACATTTCCATGCAGATTAAGTATGGTGAAAGCTTATGCTCTTCCATATAGATAAAATTTAACACAGATATTGCTTAGAGGATAATCATAAGCTTTACCAAAGAAGAGAGCAATTAAATTTAAATAAACCCCTATGTTTCCTGTACAAATCTGCATCCAAATGAAGCAGAGACGGTGGCTAGTCCTAGCTTTGCATTAAGGTCACATCATAGCCCCCTATTCAGTTTCCTACCATATAGGAAAAATAGCAACCAATTCTACAGGATCCACTAATCAAACATAACGGACAAGTTTTTTGTTGTTCCAGGTACTCATGTAAAAGATAAAGAAATTCGATGCACAAAATACAGAACATTAGATTCATAAGAAATTGAAAGGAAATTTCTTTTCATCATCCAGTCAAAGTAACCTTATTAGCCTATTATCTAGGTCACATAAACTAAAACATATGGTAGATACCCAAGGATTGACAGGCAAAAAGTAAAAAGGGGAAAAAAAAAAAAAAGAAAAAAAAAAAAAGAACTGTTGCATCTATCATGACGAAAAGAAAGTATAATGCACCTGCCTTTATCATATCATCAAACGAATGAGTTTCCCTTATGATTTTCTGACTGTTCATAATAAGAATTGCTGCCACACAGAAGACTGGTAGTTCATTATGTCCATTCCTAGTTGACGAGATTACAGTGCAGATTTGCACACGATCATTCTTTGACCAGAAATTCCTTGTCAAGCCACAAAAGGGACGGGATGATATTGATTTCATTCCATTGTTGTCAGGCATGGATCGCTCTACATTTCCGTGATTTAATTGTGAGCCACCACCCTTCACAGTACCATTATCATTTTCTGTGCTTTCTTCTCTCATTTCCAGTCCAGAGTCCCTTGGAAGCTGCACTAGTAATGCTTCCAGACAGTTCTCCTCTAAATTGTAGGCCATTGATTCATCAAAATCAGCAGCCCAAATCATCTGTGTTTGAGGCCCATAATTATGAATGTGAATACCAAAAAAAAAAAAAAAAAGAGGATTATGTAGGTCTCGATAAATCAGAAAATAGAATACAAGTTCTAATCTAATGTGAGCATGCTTATAAGTTATAATTTTTTATCAAGCATGATACTTGTTGTGCATGCACTTGTGAGGTTTGTGTCCCACATTGAAGAAAGATAAAGAACATGAGTACTTAACATACATAAGTAGACCCAAACTCATTTGCTTAGACTTTTGAGCTAGAAGTGGTGTCCTAATATGTATATTAATTTACTCTGGTTTGACTCCCTTGGTGTTTCTCTCCCCAACAATTGGTATCAAAACCCATGGTTAACTTCCACTGCTGCTGATACAAGTGTCTAGGTTTGACATGTTTGGTTTGACTCCAATAAAAAGAGTGTTGTTTCTCTTGGAGTACAAGTGACACTCGTGTGTAAGGGAGTTTGGTCAATGTGAAAAAGACTCACAAGTAAGGGAAGATTTGTTGTGCATGAACTAGTGAGGGTTGTGTCTCACATTGAAGAAATATAAAGAACAAGAGTACTTAATATACATAAGTTGACCCATGCCAATTAGTTTAGGCTTTTGGGCTAGAAGTGGCGTCATAATATGTATATTAACTTACTCTTATTTGACTCTCCTTGGTGTTTCTCTCCCCAACAATACTCTTAAATCCAGAGTTCCAATGCGTCTTTGAAGAAACCCTACTATCAACTGCACTATTGTAATGACCTAGGGAAGCGCTTATCACATCTGCATTATCACTCCAAAAGGACAAGTCAAATTATAATTGGAGCTCCCTCAAATCACTTATAGAACTCAGTCTCGCCTAGTAAGGTATCAATATGAGACTTAGTACTCATAAACACTTTTATAATCCATCTACTCAATGTGATCAATTCATCTTCCACAATGGGACTGACATTTTGGGATGTCACATTCTCCCTCACTCAAATTCCTGTCAGGGTGAGCAGGAAGTCCTTCTCTAACTTGCTCAAGAGATACACCTTTTGTCATGTCATCCCAAGCTTCAGCATCAAACTGACTATTATCCAATCTTCAATAATTGTATATAACCTCCTTCGGACCCTCTCATCAACACCCAGCTTCTCATTGTCTTAGCAAAGGCAACGGAGGCAGGAGATCTCAGTCCCACCAAGGCTAGGGTTGCTGTTCCATAAAACCCTATTTCTCTTTCCACCTCGAGAAAGAGAAAGAAGAGAATCAATCCATTCTTCTCTTCTTTCATGTGAATGGCCCTATCTTGTATCGAAAGGTTTTTCGTGCTATACACCACGTTGAGAAAAACCATCCTCCTATGTATCGTACCATTTTTTTTACCTCAAAAGGGAGGTCCTCAATTGGTCAATCGTCTTGTTATTATCAATCAATTCTTCCAGGCCTCTCTATGCCATGAAGTGCTTTAGCACTACATAGTGTTACTAGGTTGTTTTGATACCATTTGCAACAATCTAGGAAAAGCACTAGTCACACATGGACTATCAATCCAAAAGAACTTGTCAAGTTGCAATCAAAACTCCATATAATCACTTATAAAGCTCAATCTTAAGAACCCAATGTGAAACGTAGCACTCATAAACACTTTTATAATCCACCCAGTCAATGTGGGCAATTCATCTTCCCATTGTGGGACTAACTTTATGGGGTGTGACAACTATCAACAGATTATGCCCACACTTCTTCAGACCTCAGCAAACCAACAAACCACACAATGAGAAGATGGAGTAAGCTAATCTACTGATGTTTTACCAAGTTCTTTTTCTTTTTTTCTTCTTTTGGTGCTTGCAGTTTACCCTGACAATTGAGATCTTATACCAACATGAAGGTTATAATCCATCATGTTGTGTTAACACTAACTCATTCTGCATGCCAAAGAATCTTCACCAAAGACAAGTCCCAGTCATGGTATGTGAGATCGGTCGTGTTTAATTTAGAAGACATTAGAAAGAAAAAAGAAATGCAAGAAAGAGGAGAAAGGCTTACGACTCCAATCTAGACATTGGTAGCTAGATTTAATTCTCTTCCAATACCATCAACCATATTTGCTTGGTAAATGAACAACACAACTAGGGCCAGGGTCACAATCAATCAATTTCTTCATAGTTTTACCATCACATGCATACACTAGCTGCAAATTGATATTACTATGTATGAATTGTGGTCCATAAGAAAACTTTAAAAATCCAATAAAAAAAAGGCTCAAAGACCAAAGATACCTTGATAATTTTGTTCTGAGGCCTTCTTGGAAAACCTTCCTAAGCAGTTCAAGTTTTACTATTTTCATGTTTCTTTCATTGAAAAGCTAGTGCTTTGTTAATGGTGAGACTACAATTAAAATCTTCCAGGTGAGGCTCCTAGAGGACCAACAAATAAAAAAAGCAAGCAACTCCTATAAGGCCTTGGTGTGATTTGGGATCTCCTATTTCTTTCTTTTCAGCTTTTTTTTTCTTCAACTTTCAGTGGTTTTAAGTCTCTATTTTTCAACGTTCAGTGGGTTTCAAGCCTCTTGTTTTCTCAACTTTCAGTGGGTTTCCATTGGGTATTGGGTCGGCTCAAGTGAGTAACGCTGGTTCTAGTTTCTCAGACCCATCTTCTTCCATAGACTTTGTTCGCTTCCGGAGTTGTCAGAGAGTGGGTCTTGTTTAGTCAAGTCAGTATTCAAGCAGACCTTGAAATACTTTTTTTTTTACAAGTAAGCCAGAGCTAAGAAAGCCAGAGGAGCTCCGGTGAAAGCTTCCTTTCTTCTTGAGGCAGTGGAGTCTCTCAATGCTCTGTTGGTGCAGTTTCAATCCACGCCTGTCGCTGGGTTCGTCACTCAGATTCCATTGAAGGTTGCACACGGCCAAGTGCTGTCATCAGAACAAATGGGATCGGCACCTTCATCTTCATCTTTTTCAGGTTCAATAAGTGTAGAGGGTGCTGAGAAATTCACTTCTCTTGAGACTGCAGCTATAGGAAAGTTTGTTCCTCAATTTTCTACTCACGTGAAGGGTTTCCTACGAAGGGGGTTTCTTAATCCAAGGCCGTAAATGAAAGGTAGCCCCCTCCCTTGCCTAAGTTGTTGTTCACTTCATCGTTAGCTATGGTCGTTAAGGATGATTGGGTAAAAGAGGATTCCCCTCCTTTAGGTGGTTGCACCTCTGGCTCTTTAGTTGTTGCTAAGGGTGAGGACTTCAAGTTGAATGGATTGACCCAATCCCAAAAGTGGCCGGTAGGTTTCAGTCCGTCCAGGGAGATTGTGGTGTGGGATCAAGGTGGCGAGATTTGGGATGGGGCGAATGGAGATTCCCCTTACCCTTTGGATGGTTTTTTCCCCAACCCTCTCGATTGGGTGTTGGATTTTGTTGAAGAGGAGGATCCGACTTTGGTGCTTTTGGATGCTGTTAAAGAGGATTTTCTTCAGGAAGTAAAGGTAGCATGGCGTAAGATTAAAGGCAAGAGGGAGCTGTTAAATTTAGAGATTTACGTCTAACTATGGCAATGCAAAAGCGTCCGCTTAGTGAAGGAAAGGCAAGGCTCATGTGCGGTAGCATTGAGTGGTCTTGTGGGTTTCAGGTGTGTGCGCTTTAGGTCCTTGTGGGCTTGTTGGGTTTTTTTTTTTTTTTTTGGTGGACTGGATTGGTTGTTTCTGTGTTTTTGGTGTTTTTGGGTTTTCAGGGTGCTTTCTCTAGTTTTTTTGTATACTTTTGGGGTTGTGTCCATTTGTATACCTCCAGTATGCTTGGGGCACCTATGCTTTTTATAAAACTTCTTTGATATTACCTATCAAAAAACAAACTTTCAATAGCTTTGAAGTCTCTTTTCTTCAACTTTGAGCAGGATTCAAGTCTCTTTTTCTCAACTTTCAGCAGGTCTCAAGTCACTTTTTTCCAACTTTCAGCAGGTTTCAAGTCTCTTTACCTTACAATTAAATCTCAGTTGCCACTTATAATTAAGCCCTACATTTAAAACCTTAAGCCCGCCTATACTGGTCATAAACAGGCCCTAATCTTTGAATTTAAGGACCGGCCTAAACAACCCAACTCCAGTGCATATTTATTAAAGAACTAAGAATCACAGCAAGCAAGTATGCAACCATGCTTTGTAAATGAAGGTTCCAAAGGGACATAACAGCAGATTTGTGTCAATCTGCCAGCTGTTGTGATCAATATCACTATCATTAACAATATTTCTATTGCACTGTTTCCCTAGATATACTATGGTGCAACAACTGCCAAAAACTTTCACTTCAAATCACTGCATCTGGTCAGAGAAAACAACTAAAGAACACAAACCTCCCACATAGAAAGAGCCTCATTAAAAGATAACTCCCGGCGGAAGAGTACCAGCAGCATCCGGAATGCAAAATGAAGGCTTTCGGCACCTATATGGGACAGGTGTGCAAACATATCCCTGTCTGTGAGTTCCAAGATATGCCACAATGCTTGCAACTGCTTCATCACTCCAGTTGGTCCTTCCATCTGAAAATTTTCGCGCTGAAGAGTTGTGAAAAAAAGCAATGTCAGTAAAAGAAAGTAAAATTATCTACCTTAAAATCTTAGCCGAGATTAGTAATACCATTCTCCTTAAAAGCATCTCAAAGCACCAAAAAGCATCAGCATTATCCTCAAAGAGAACAACGAAAGGAGACAGCAGGTCACTCATACCTAAAACCAGATTGCCAGGAAAAAATGTATTACCCAATGCTTAAAGCTCATACCACAAAATTATATAATAATAAAAAATAAAAAAAATTCATGTAAACTTAAAAAAGAAAAAGCCACAACCTTGACAATAACCAGTTGCAGGATCAACCCATGCATAAACAGCAAGGATATCTGACATCCTAGCTAAGTTTCTTTTATTCTCATAGAATTCAAGATGACTATCTGTTCTTACAACATCAACAACTGCAGAAAAATAAAATTTTGTCAGCTCGGGCAAGTAGCTAAATAAGAATATCTAATTGTGATGTAAACAATACCCAACTGCCTTTTGTTCAAGTTGGGAGGAAAAAAAATCACAAATGAGTTACCTATGCGGTGCAGTGTCCAGAGCCATTCCGATACTCTGTCTTCACTTGCTGTCCCTTGTTGAGATGTGGTTGAATTTATCATTTCCTTTTGTGGTACATCCGATATTCTCAATTGATTTACCATTTCTGTTCCGTCCAGCATATTATTGGCTGGCAATATTGATTCATGGGCATCAGGATGAACCACTTCAATCTCAGAGTTAATAGAATTAGAAATATTGCAAGACGGCGAGCCATTTGATTCTATAATTAGATCCTCGTTGTTATTAATTTGAAAACTGTGCATTCTGTCATCTTTAAATCTCAGTTTACGCTGTGTAGAAAGTTTATCGTCATGCAATTCACATGATTTTTTATTTTCTCCACTCTTCTCAAACAAATCAGTGACAGGTAAAAGAGGAAAATCAAAACAATCTTCAGGTGCATACTGTGATCCATCTGCTTCTCTCCCTATTTTTGGGGAACTGCAGTTGTATGGACCAGAAGTAGGTATGTAACAAGACGAGTCATATGCTCCACTATCTGTACTTCCCCTCACACTGACAAGGTCCGCCGAATTGCTAGAGCTTTCCCTTTGGCTTGCATATGATGTAACTGTACAATGATTATTCCAATCATTCCCTAAATAATTAGTATTATCAGTAGAAGCTTTTCTACTTTCCACTTTAGGTTCTCTTCTCCCTTCATCTTTAGAGGATGTCCTCATATCCATAACTTTGGAACCCACAACATAGGCAAGTGAACCAGTTCCTATACTTGAATGCATCATTTGGCATTCCTTAATCAGGTCCTTGTAACGTTCCCTGCATGAAAAGTATTTTGAGGCTGTCAATATTTAAATTTCAAAAAAAAAAAAAAAATTCACAAGAGATCTAAATAATTGAAACACCTTCCATTTCTCTAAATACCCCAAATAACAAGCTTAACACAATAAGAATATGGAGGCTCGAGTACAATAAGAATATAAACACAAACATAGATAGTTTGCCAGGTACAATCAATCAGTTTTATCGCAAGCATGGCAGCCAAAGTAAAAGGCAGTAAAAATAAAAACCTCTTTTTTTTTTGGGGGGGGGGGAGGTGTTAAGGAAAAATGAAAGCTTATCAGCATAGAAATTGAAAGCAAAAGGGCCTAGACCTCCGGGCTGTCCGCAGTTGCCTCCGGTACTCCGCAGTGGTGCCTAGCGCATAACAACCAAGTAGAAATTCCCAAACTTCTGGCCTTATAGATGGATCCACACCCTGTCATGCAGAAAATGAAGGGGATTATAACTATAAGGAACTCAAAACTTCTTCAATTAGACCACCCTTAGGTATACAGATCAACTGACATTAAAATCAAGAGGATCTATGCTTCATATCTGAAGACATTGAAACTCAGTCAGAATAAGTCCATTGTGAATGTTAATTAGAAATAAATCCTAGCCATCAAGCCTAGAAATGACTCATAAGGCCAGTATCATGATCCCTATAAAAATATCCAAACCATTCACAAAAGGAGTTGTCCAAAATAAATTACAAATAAAACATGCTACAAACCACCTGCAAGTGGTTTTTGAAGGAACTATGATAATAAAGTTTTTTTTTTTTTATGGGTAATCAAGGTATCAATAAAAGCATAAGGTGCCCCAAGCATATAGGAAGTATACAAGAGAAGCCACTTGGTTAGTAGGGCAAAAAAAATAAGAAAATCATGATAACTAATCACCAAAAGAACTATGATAATAATGAAACAACATACCCCCAAAACAATCAACTTGAGTGCCTTTTGGAAACCAAAAACCTTCCCATCACTATCAAAAGTTGCCTGCCACTTTTCTGGCTTAAGCATTTTGTTTACCTGCACCATTAAGAATGGACTCTCACAACCAAACTATTTTATAGTAAAAAATAATTAGAATTCTAATCAAGGTAAATAAAAAAAAATTACCCAAACAAATTTGACATCACTCACTCTTTGAATGCTAAAAATTAGAAAAGGAAAACAAACTAAAAGAATTAAAAAAATAAATAAATAAATAAATAAGGAGAAAATGGTCAATATATAAGGAGCATACAAGATTCTCAAAGGCCCTTCTCTAGATCTCATCGCAAACCTAATGAAAGACACACATCATTTGACCCTCACGCAGCAGTCGCAGCCACTGTCCCCAAGCTGTACACATCGGCATGCATGCATGCTTCGATACAGACACGGAGTCTCAAGCATGGCAACTTCCCAAAGTCCAGAGATAGGGATGTGGCCATATATGTGTTTCTATAAACATATAATAGTAACGTATATGTCTAGCTTCATTTGGATGCAAGCTTGTAGAAGAACAAGGATCCTGAAGATAACCCAATGCACAAATTTCTTCACAAAAATGCATAACACCTTCATAACTCTGTAAAAAAAAATCTTTTTTTCTTTTTTCCCTGTACATTTCCTGTTCAACTTTTTTTTTTTTTTTTTTGGTAAAAGGAAGAAATCTTTTATAAACTGCCAAATAGATGCCAAACACAACTGCAAAAAATTGTAAGCATCATTATGTCTCTCACATGGAAAATTATAAAACAAAAAAACCAAAACATCATACTTCTTAATTTCCAACCTCTATTTGTGCCACAAAATCTGACACCTTTTCCACGGTATACCATTTCCTTAAATATTCAGATCCAAATCCTAGAGAGAGAGAGAGAGAGATGGTCTACCACACCTGGGCATAACATTCATCCTTCAATTCTTAGGAAAACAATCTTCATTAGAAGTTTACAGCAACCATATAGAGACTGCAAGAAACTCCCTGTTCCTTGCCAAATTTCTTAAAAATTCAAATCATCTTGCTTTAAAATGGAGCTCTAAAAGTTACCATTACACTTCCAAACCCTAACTCCACAATTGAAAAGGACAAGATCTTTTAACCCATTTAATCAAAACCTTGTAAAACAACCAACAAAGTTCCATTATATAACCAGCTTGTAGCAACTATAAAGTTGTCTGGAATGCCTCTTCCAGATTTTCTTACATGGACCACTAACATTTTTTCCACATTATGAAAGCTAAAGCATGGTTAAGAACGTTCTTGAAACAAAGGTTGCTTCCCAAAAAGCATCTGGCAGGACATATCAAGAAGGCATCCTTCTCCTTTAGAAAATGAGGCCTAAAACTTAATCACATAATACTCTCAGGACACCCAAAAAAAAATAAGTATTTCCAATTTTCCAGTGAGAATTTCTTTCTCTTTTTCAATTAAGTAGAAAGCTCATTAAGTAGCAAAATTTACCAAGAATGACACAATTTTTTGTCAGATTCTCTGCTACTCATAGCCTTCAACTTCTTTTTTTTTTTTTTTTTGGGTGGGGATGGGGGGGAGAGGGTTTAAAGGAGGTTAGTGTTTTCAGCTCCACAGCATTACATATTTCTCATTTTACTACCAAAGCTTATAATGAAATTTCGATTACTTATCAAACAAAAAAATGTTGGAAAAGCTTTTTCTATAATTCTAATATGAAATTGTTTCTTGAACTCGCAATTATTACACTACCCACTTATCAGAATCGTTTACTTAGATTTTTCACTCACTTCCCAATAGCATCATTCTATAGAGTAATTTTTGCAGTTAGATCATCATATAACTATTCACGCTGATCTTACTAGTTGGTAAAAAAAATTTCCTAACCATTTTAGTATGATAAAAAAATTAATCTTCCATTTATGTGTAATGCAGCAAAAGCTCTCCTATCTTCTGCTATCATTTCTAATCCAAACTCCTAGCACACTATAAGCATAATTGATTCAGTAACGCACAAGAGTGAAGTGCATAATTGAAAATGTGGTTGAATAGAGTCTTACAGCTATAACAGCCTTTATGGGAGATTGAGAGAGGCAGGGATCGCCAATGTCACGCACAATGGAACTCACTTTCTGCAAATTCACCGCTCCGGCTTTTCCACAATTCCATTGCCTGTCCTCCTCTCCCCCAAAAGACATCACAGTCCCCAAAACCCCTCACCACTCTTTCTCACCTTGTCAACCTTCAACAACCACGAATCTCTCTTTTTTCTCTCCTTCGCACCTTCTCAGCCTTCAACAACTACAAAAAACAAAATTTCATGCTGCGGAAAAACAAGCTCCTCCAACAACTACAAAAAAAAAACACAGAATAATTGGATAAACGAAATCAAATCAAATCAAAAAAAAAAAAACTGTTTCTTGTAACAAAAGAAAACAAGCATTTGATTGCAGAAACGTTGAATCGAATCGGGCTGTGATAGGATCATTGATGTGAGAGAGCGAGAGAGAGAGAGATTGGATTACCTGATGTGAGAGAAGTTTGGAGAGTGGATGTGAGGACTCAAGAGCAAGAGATCGCTGAAATTTCAGAGATTAGGTAGGTACAGGAATTACAAGGCGGAGCTCCTTCCCCACCATTTACACACAAACACACACACACACACACACAGAGGAGACCGTTTCCTTTCGCCTGGTATTTGTTTACTCTTTCCCTTGTGTTTTTTTTTTTTTTCTTTTCTTTTTTTTCTTTTCCAGAAGCCAAATAAAAACACTTCAAACGAAAAAGCAAAAGAAAAATAGAGAAAATTTCACTAAAATTCCCTAAACCTCCATGAATTTTAAAAAATTTAACTTTCAGTTTTTTTTTTTTTTTTTTGTAATATCCCTTTCTATCGTTAAATTTGTCAAAACTTCTAAAATACTTTATTTTTATTTTTTTTTTTAAAAAGTCTACAAAGATTCAAAATAAGTATTTTTGCAAATTCTATTAAATCCTAACCAAAACTTGAATCTTTACAATTTTTTTTATAATAAAAAAAAAGATATTAATATTTTGATAATTTTAATAAGATTTAACGAAAAATCCTAATAAATTGAGACATTGTAAAAAAATAAAAGTAGTTTTTTAACATTAGCCAAATAATGTCAAAACGCATGAAAACTCAAGAGAATTTTGTTAAGTTTCTTTTAAAATATACTATTTTTTCTTCTTCGATTTATATTTCACTCAAATCCATTTATATTTTTTTCAAATATCATTGAATTTGTACGATTTTATTTTTTTATGTGTCCATATAAGAGAAAAGAAAATAAAAATTTGAACTAATAACATTCACTTTCAATGATAAATTTGCATATATGCAAAAATTTATTGAAGAATTAATTATGACTTGAAAATAGAAATTTATTTGGTTGATGTGACTTATGAAAATATTACCAAAAAAAATATTATTAACTCTATTTTCATTGTAAAATGACTTTGTAAACCAAACAAAAAGAAGTGCCGGCCATTATTATTATTGGCAATCGCAATTATGGTCAATAAATACACGTGATGCGTTAACTCATCTATATGCATGTACGGCGTCAAACATGAAATTGATTTGAAAAAAGCAATTCTCTAAAATCTGCATATTCCACCCATTCTCCTAATTTAAATTATTCCATTGCCTATTTTTCAGTACCTTTTCTTTTAAATAAAATGCCGAAATTGGAATTAGAGATATAAAAGTGGAAAATAAATAACAAAAAAAAAATATTAAAACATAAACTACATAATTTAACAAGTTACCTCCGAACTAAATTGAAAGGGCTTCTTTCAACTTAGTTTATAAAAGTAATATATGTTCATTTTCTAATAACATATGAGATGCACATAAATTTTTAATATTATTTATTTCAACTTTATCCCTATTATTAAAAAATATGTATATCTCACAGGTTTAAATGACACATGTTATTTTTAAAGACCGAGTTAGAAGAATTTCTTCTGACCCAATTCAGAGGAGAATTTTGTTTTTACATGAATCAGTTGATGCTTTTTTTATTAAAAAAATGTTTCCACAAAGGGCCAGATGATTTAAAAATAAATAAAAATTACCGAAGGGTCTACTGGGCCTAGCCAGCAACTTAAAAAAGGCCGGCAGTTTTGGCCCATGTTATTCGATAACCCACGACAGATCCATCGAGTCCCATGTAGGTGCAACACACCACATCCCTTCCTTCGTGTGCATCCAAGCAAATGATCATGATCATGATCAAATACAAAATAGTATACGTCTTTATTTCGATATGCATCTATAATCAATCCAATAATGAAATGAAATGCACCATTGGAGTATCTCGCCAAGGGAAGGGAATTTATTAGGGCTTTCCACTTTTTATATTGGTACCCTATAGTTATAGTCATCGCTTACCATACTAGACTTCACTTACCAATCGAAAACGAGAATGATAATTCCTTAAATTAAGTCAATAACCCCCCAAGTACGACTGTTTCATTTTATATGCCTACATTTTGCCAATTTACTTCCTAATCTATTGTTACATTAATACGTAATGGGAATAGGTTTTAGGTTATGAGAGAACCTACACCTTAGATTATGAGAAAATCTAAAAATCTTTTTTCAAACACAATGTTTGGGATTAATTATACTTACTTTATTCATCAACCAAATCGATTTATATAGAATTACAAAGAGGTGTGATAAAGATAAACTACTCTCGTAGAGA
Source organism: Carpinus viminea (assembly GCA_013348765.1). Taxonomy (NCBI): domain Eukaryota; kingdom Viridiplantae; phylum Streptophyta; class Magnoliopsida; order Fagales; family Betulaceae; genus Carpinus; species Carpinus viminea. The sequence goes on along the minus strand of CP054673.1, from coordinate 15,629,321 downwards.
TGTATTCCATCACTAACACTTAACAACTACTAATAACAATACTGATAATGATAATAAATACAATGAAATAATATATTATTCATTAGTAGCTTTATCTCTTTAGCCACATAACCCGTTCTTATCCTTCGCTCATATATTTGGTACGTCACACTCAATCCTCCTTAAAATGGAACTTGTCCTCAAGGTCCGAAAAACTCTTGTGTGAGTTGGCTCAAGCTTATCGTTTGCAATGCTAAACGTGAGCCCATATATTGCTTCCAATACTTGGAATGACCCATTAAACAGCAACACCTTCTCTCTTTTGCAAGGAAAGCCAATTGAATTTCAAACCTAATTAACAAAGTGACAGCACACATATGTAAAAGGATGAACATCACTTGGGAAGGAGTTAAAGTGGTAAGCCTTTGGAAGCTCCCTAGTGTTTCAAGCAAATACACATTGGTAGGACTGAACCCGCGCCAATAGATGAGAACATCATTCTTTGGAGCCTTACCCTTGCAGTCTAGTATAGCCTTTGGTTAAAGCTCCTCGTCCCCGTCATTTGGCTCGAGAATAATAGTGCACTTGACATTGCGGACTACTTCATCTTCATCGGTCAATGCCAATCTAAAGGTTAACAATCTGAAGGTTGAGATGGGTCTTTTCCTTTTATTATTATTATTTTTTTCTGAGAGGAGGTTTACAATGGAAGCTAAAACCTTCCTTTTTTCAATGAAGGTGTCTCAAATTCGTTTGGAGGAAAGGAGGAAAGGCTTCTTAGGGCTTTATTCTAATGGATCGATGAGGTGCGGCTTGGCTGGCTGAGACGGTGGAAGAGGCGTCACGGGTGCCGGTGTTGGAGGACTTTGACAAGTCTTCGAGCAAAGGTAGAAAGTCGTTGTCGATGAGAAGGGGTTGTAACAAAAGGAGGAGGTTCCTGGAGGTGGTGGCTCGCATGGAGGACGATCGAAAGGGGATCATTTGGATCCCTGAGGCTCGTTCTGGGCGGGGTTGGCGGAGGTTCATGTTTGAGCTCCATTCGTGGCTGGCGGTGATGGACAGCACGCCTGGGTCTTCTTCGAAAGGCTATGTTCCAAAGGAGAATAGTCGAGGCTCCTTTCAGGGGATTGAAGCTGGTCGAACCTTTGCAGAGGTGCTGCAATATCCTTTTCGTGAGGTGAAGGAACTGGTTGGGCCAAAGCTCTTGTCATCGCAAGAGATCGATCTCTTCTCAATGGCGAGCAGCTTCGAGTTGGGGTTCAATGGAAAGGTAGAGCGGTCGGCGTGGGATTATTTCAAAATGGAGTTTGGCTTAGCGTCGCCTCTTCCGATGAGGGTGGCGACTGGGCACGATAGGGAGGAAACGCACTATGTGTGGGTTCTAGGTAGGAGGAAGAAGATGAAGAATTTAGGATTACTTTGCTTAGGCCTAGGCTTGGGTAAGATGGGGTTGGGCTTTTCCAAATTAGGTTCCGAGTCAGTTGGGTCAGGCCCCAAGTCAGTTTCTGGGTCGTTTGGGCTGGTTTTCAGGTTAGATTTCGAGTCGAATGTGATTTCTTGTTGAATTCTAATGTCTTCGCTAGTGGTCGACGAGCAAATTCAACCAAAAGAGGCGTCGTCGACGGTGTTTGGCTCTTCGACGGTGTTCGATGAGCAGAGTCATCTTTCGGAGGTGTATGGTTCTTCGTCGATGGTGACTGGCTCCCCGTCAATGTCCTCGACGAGTTCCGTTAATGATGACGATGGGTCGATTAGGTCTACTGACAATGGGTCGATTGGGTCTGATTCTCTAACGATGGGTCGATTGGGTTTATTGACAATGATGATGGGTTGATTGGGTCTGTTGGAGCCTACCTTATCGATTGGGTTTGCTGGGTTTGCTGAGTTTGACCTTTTTGGGGATGCTACTACGATGAAGCCGCTTGATGACTCTGCTAGGAAAGATACACAAGCCTGGTTCTTTGGGTGACTGAGGGCTGGTGTGTAGCATGATGAGAGGCTTCTCGCCAAATTGGAAGTGATTGTTAAGATACGAGTCAAGCTAACCTGGTTGTTCCCTCTCCGGATCGCTCTTTGAGTATGTTGCGAATGTGTGAGGAGCTTACGTCCTTGGATGTCGAGAAGAGGCAAGATATGGCTATTGCTTGGGTGCGAACCCTCTCGGGGCAGAGTGATATGTGAGGGTTTTTTTTTCTTGTGCTCTTTATGAGCGTTGAGTGTTTATTAGGTGTCCAAAGGCACTCTTTTTTTCACGTTATGTGGTAATCCCTTTTCTTAAATGGTGCACCCCCCGTGTAGTTGTGTTGTGCCCCCTTTTAGGTTTTTGATATATACAATTTTACGTATAAAAAAAAGGGTCCAAAACTCAAAAATGGTCAAAACACACTATTGGCAGAAGCTTAAAAATGAAGTTTTGCAAAAAAAAAAAAAAACATTTTTTGACTTAAAAGCTCTATTTCTCAAATGCAATCTCAAACAGCCTCTAAGTATCAACTTCCCAATGCACTACTAATGCCCTATCTTATTACATTCACAATTTTGCTGCTTCACTCTTAACTAAATATCCCTCAAAGGCCTGAACTCCCCAAAAATATCTTATACCAATAGCACCCTTTCCCCTAATAATTGCTAATATCTGCATCTAGGCCCAATACAAGTATATTGCGTAGTTGAAAGAAACATAGGAAACATCATATACAAATTCTATTCTTTCTCAGCCCTCAAATTGTTAAACAAGAGAATATTCAAGCAGAAACAAAACATTAACCCTAAATATTTGCAATATCCATATCATCTAAATACAAGTCCTACAAGACATCTTTGTAAGGAGTTTTCATTTGTCTTAAACCCAAACGGATAAGCATAATACTCAATGCTGGAGATTCTTTATTTTCCCTATTCTCGCAGCACCCTAAGAGTGTGTAGAGCTCTATTTCCATAAACAAACTCCGAGCTACATAGTCACACCATTGACTCCTAAACCCTACCAAATTCTACAATATTTAGGACAAAAGCAAACTGAAACCTTACACCAATGCAATCAGAAACCAAAACAACAGCAAAACATAAAACCCTTGCAAGCAAAATTTAGGGCTAAAAACAAAACCAAAAGAAAAGGCGAAACGGGCATAAAAAACAAATCAAACAATGAATCTTGCAATAGAGTTCTATGAAACAACTATTGTCTATACCTCCAAATCGTTGCCCATCGTCTCGGCCACGTGACACATAATGGAGTGGATGAGCTTGCTCTTGTTGTACCTTTCCTCGCAGGCTTGGATGTCTTCTTCAGAGACCCTCTGCTTGCTAAGATCGATGTAGCCTTTCTCTTTGTCAACCCGAAACACCATCACGGGCTCTATCCGACCCACTTTGATCAAGCTACTTACACTACGAATCCGACAACAGGAAAGCTTTGAGAACAGTATCATACCCTCAATGTTGTTGTACTCGAGCAAGGACACGTATGCGCCCATGTCAGTGATGTTCTTCACCTGTATCATCACTGCCATGTCCACCTCTAGATACTTAGCCTCATACATTCGGCACTCGAGGTTCAGGATGTGCATTGCAATGGCCAATAACTCAATCAAAGAAAGGAAATGGAAAGCTGAGGGTTTGGTGAGAGCACGAGGGTTTAAGGCTATAAGAACAAATAAATTTTCTGTTAACAATCCCAACTTCAATGTATGGGTATGTTTTCTATTTATAGGAAACATTACAAGATAAGATAAATACAATTTGAATTTGAAATAATTTACATGAAACAACTTATCTACGTTTAAATTTAAGCTAGTATCACAACAAATACAATTGTTGTTGAGAGAATCATGGTCATATCAAACTAGTTGAGAATATCATGGTGGGTTTAAAACTGTTTGAGAATCCTTATCCAAAATCTTATTCATCTTGTGCTTCAATAAGGGTTAGCAGGTAGAGTTGATAGCAAATAGCAAAGAGTGTTGTGGGTTTTGTTCCTCTTAAAACATTTCGCGGAAATTCCTACTCCGATTAATTATTCGGACTTCAAAGTTCAAACCACCGTCCAATTTGAAACCATGATTTAAACCGTAAGCTACTATTAAATTCCAAACTGCACTTCGAATTCGAATCCTGTGCAAGCGGGTGTAATAGTTTTTATTTTACCCATCCATTTTAACTAAATAGTTTGCACGTAAGAAAAAGCATAGTTAGCTTAATGGGCCACTTTGAGTGGTAAGAAAAGGCACAGTTAGCTTAATGGGCCATTTTGAATGGTGTGTTTAGAAACATTTCCTTTGACTCTCCTATTCTCTCATCTTAAAAAGTTTGTAGCGGAAAATACCCCCATTCGTAACAATCTTTTTCCTCTTTGAATTTTTTTTTTTAAAAAAAGAAAAGGAAAAAAAAAAACGGGTAGCTTCCACGGCTTGAGTAGTTGTTGAGGTGGCCCAAGCATCTTTAACCTGGTTGTAGGTGACGTGGGTCGAGTTGCCAAATCATTCTCTTCAATTGCAAGGATGGATGAACAACCCATTTTTTGTACCAGTGGAGACGATTTGCCCACCTAATCATATAATTGAGGGGTCTCATAACAATTCTTTTGGCTATTAAGATGGTTCGACCACCTCAAGCTGATGTTTATGGATGAGTCGGGTGACTGAACATCCGAAACACTCATGTGACCAAAGAAGCAGCCCCACTTTTTTTCTCTCTCCTGTATAATGTTACATTAGATGAATGGTCCAAATTAAATCCATTAGATTGTGCGGGAAACCTTAAGTATTACACGCAATCCTTTCTTTTAGAGTAAACTTCCCTAGTATATGTAATATTCGAGTAATTCTATAAGTTCTTCTTGTGTTCATTAAAAAATGAGGAGGCTTTTGAAATCACAATTTGATCAAAATCTAATAATGATCAATCACAAGCTCAATGGTAATTTTAAGAGCCACATCATTATTAGAGGGACACATGAGTAACACAAGAATAACTTGTAGCAATACTTGTAATATTCAATTGATTCATTCCTTTTTTTTTTTTTTAATGTGATTCAATACAAATTGAGATCTATATTACTACTCTTTTCAACACTTTGCTTTCTAAAGTTTTTAATAACATTTCAAATTGATTTTTATTGATGTAATTGGGTATTCATTATATAATGTAATTTCTTTATCATTATTTGCACATTATAGTTTATATCTCAAAAATTAGTTTATCGTGATCATATATTTTATGAAATACCAAATTATAATGGACCATATGAATCTATGATTAAGTTGAAATATCAGGTAACAAATAAACAATGAAAACATAGATATGTTTGTTTTAATGTATATTTTATGAGATATTTTTATTTTTGACTTGCAAAAAAGTCTTCTAATATAACATAAATGTGAAAATAATTTTGAGTGCCTTATGTTATAGGTTGTTTACAGTGACAAAACTATGTAAAGACAACACATATAGCCTCCCTTTGGTTATTTGTTATTGTTTTTGTTTTCGACAACAAAAAAACACATGATATAAAACAACAATTTTAACAGAATTAACAAATCCAAAAAAAGAGAATGTCTTTGCCACAATTTTAGAGGAATTTTTTGTTATTTTTGTTACACTATTCTTAATTTCGTGTTTTCATTAACTGGGTTATATCTTTTCAATCCACACATTTAGAAATTGATAAATCAAACAGACACTAAAATAGGGTCAATTCTTTATCAAGGAGTTGGTTGATACATTATATTGTATTCAGATGAATCTAAGGCTAACCAAGTAGTACTAAAACAATGAACCCATAATATAAAGGAAGGATTGCAGGCAATTGAAGAGGATGAAAGGGAATACAGCCTTGAAGAAGAGGATATTGAGGCCCAAGATGTTATACTCAAACTTGATCGGACAAAGCAAGATTCGAAGATCCTGGAAAAGTCTCTCTATCGTGTGTATCCTAACCTGCAATTCCTTGAAGCCCTTAAAGAAGAGAGAGAAAAAAATAACGAATAACGACCTGGATCAAACAAATAACGAAGAAGAGAGAAACTGTTGCGGGCACAAACAAATAACGACCTAGATCAATGCCCATTGATTGAACATCTTATTGATGTGACAAAAAATGTTTTCAATGCGGTTCCTGGTAAGAAGATTATGAAACTTCTTGGCAATGAACCGACTTATGTGATATCAAGGTAAGTTATGAGTTGTAAGACTTGCTATATTTTGTCTCTTCACTGAATTATCAAGAGGATTTATGAAATTATGCCACATACAGTTACATCTCCAATGCAAAAGCCAGCTACGAGGAATACCTTCAATATCAAAATCAATTACAACGGTAGGCTGACCTTTTCGATTGTTGCAAAGATCCTTGTTTGAGTGAGTTCAAAAAACTCTTTGGATTTTGGATTTAGATATCATACAATGGGGTTGAACTGCAATAAGACCGTCCATGTGAGAGTCTTATATTAGTATTTAGTAGACATGGCCTAATGACACGTGAATATGTTATGCGAGTTAATTTGTTTGCTGAGAAATGAGAGTGAACTTATATAATATGATCTTATTATGTGAGTATGGATTTCAAGTAGATCGGTGATGTACAAATTTAATTGTACTCATAATAGCATGAATCATTTGCAATAAAGTGTTGTGCAAGTGCGATGTCGATCCAAAGGGAATTGTGTTTTGCAAAAATCAATTTTCTAATTAAATTAATTCTATCTTAACCTAATTCCAAAATTAGGTGATTTTGTTGTGCAAAAACATAAACTAACCTAAATGATTTTTAAAACAATAATGAAAAAACACTAAGGTCTTAGAATCTGCCTCGCCAAATCAAACAATACACTCTCGCATTTTACACATACAATCGATGATTAAAAGCATTTTAAACAAAGTTCAAATGTCATGAATATGCATGTAAAATCATTCAATGAATCTATCATTTTAAAGGATCATAAAGAGTATTTAATTGAGATCAAATCATTCACTATATTCGTAGATCACGATGGATGTTAGTCTCAATCCAATCACTCGATGTACCCCCAGAAGAAACACACCAAATATTGAACTATGCATGAAATAAAAAAGGGCGCTCAATCACACAAAGTAAATCAAGCAATTGGGTGGAATTCAAACAATCAATTAATTAAACATCGAATTGTAGCATAAAACGATGAGAGTATACATGTATATCAATGACGAGGCTTCGTCTTTAATCTTAGTTGAATGTTTTAGCCTCTCATGATCACAATAGACATGATAAAACCAATTGAAATCATTGAGAAATTAAAACTTACGAAGAAAAGCGAAGTTTCATGCTCTAAAAACCAAGAAAAACTCAAAAACAACCAAGAACGGTGCCTCTAGCGCATCTCCATACTTTTACAATAAAAGTGGATGATATTTATAAGCTAATTTTAGGATCTCAGCACTGCCAGATCATCCAAGTGCACTAGGTGCACTCGATCACACTCAAGCATGACTTTGCTCTTGCGATAGGCATATGTGCGCTCGATCGCACTATATATGCGCTCGAGCGCACATACTTTCGAATTAGCCAAATCTTGTGAAATATGATTTTGTAGATCTTCAAATTAGCTTTCCAATGACACCAAGAATGCTCCAAATTTCTATAAAATTATTGATGATATACTCATGATCACGCACACACACACAAAAGAAGATATTTCAATGTTCAAATCTATGGGGACCTGAATTTTTCACATAATATGTTCAACAGCATGACAACAAGGTCAAGCTTACAAATTAATCAAACTTCCAGTTTTGACAAAAGAGAAAACTTTAGGCAACCACTTTTTATAATGAGATAGACAAAAGGTCTATCTAATATGGGTTTAAAAAATATGACTTAAGGTTGCATCAAGGATAAAAGGCAGGCAAAATACCAATGCAGATACAAGCAATAAAAGAAAATATTATACCACCAACAAGAACAGTATATTGTTAGTAAAATCAGATAAATGTGACTTTATTTGCACATATTCTACTTTTTCTTCACACTAAAATGGGATGTTCACACAAGAATGCTCCTATTGTAACACAAGCTAATATGGTTTTGAATTCAGAAATATATGAAGGCCTAAACCACTATCAAGAATGACAAACTTCACATAATATGTTCAACAGCATGACAACAAGGTCAAGCTTACAAATTAATCAAACTTCCAGTTTTGACAAAAGAGAAAACTTTAGGCAACCACTTTTTATAATGAGATAGACAAAAGGTCTATCTAATATGGGTTCAAAAAATATGACTTAAGGTTGCATCAAGGACAAAAGGCAAGTAAAATACCAAGGCAGATAGAGGCAGTAAAAGAAAATATTATACCACCAACAAGAACAGTATATTGTTAGTAAAATCAGATAAATGTGACTTTATTTGCACATATTCAACTTTTTCTTCACACTAAAATGGGTTGTTCACACAAGAATGCTCCTATTGTAACACAAGCTAACATGGTTTTGAATTCAGAAATATATGAAGGCCTAAACCACCATCAAGAATGACAAACTTATTGAATCCTATACATTTCTCTCTACATCACATTAAATTTGAGCAATCTTAATGTATTCTACAATAGAAATCTTTAAAACTAAAAATCATGCCTTATTGTAGAACTTGTATGGCTATCTTTGAAATCCAAAAGAAAATCTCATAAATAAAATACCTTGTAGTTTTTGTTGTGAATGCCTTGAATTTCACAAGTCAAAGGTGGTTGCCATCAAGACTTGATGGATGGAAGTTGGTGCATGCCTAATCAATGAGGGAGGATAGAAGTTGGGGGCTAAATATTAAAGCCACCGTAAGTTTTTCAGCCCACTTGATGTAAGTTGTCCATTTGCACCATCCTTGAAGCTTATAAAAGGCACCCTCCATAAGCTTGCAAAACACACCAAAAGTTTGAGAATAAGAGAAGAAAGGCTTGAGAAAAGAAAGAGAATTTTTCAAGGAGAGAGCACGGAAAAATACAAGTGTGGTATTTTTTCTTAGAGTGAGTGAAAATACTGAGAGTGTAATCTTTCTGAGAGTGTGAGAGATACATAGTGTGAGATTTTGTTTATTCTTGTGATATATAAAATATATCTGGTGTGCTCTGTGGATGTAGACAGTGTTGGCTGAACCACGTATCAATTTCTTGTCTTGTGATCTTGTGTATATTTGTGCGTGTTTATAGTACTAAAAGTACACGTGTATGTTCTGTCTAGGAAAGATTGGGTTTTAAATGAGACCGGTGTGACTCCTCCAATCTTACCTGGGAACATACCAAGCTGTATCTTTGGTAAAATACTATTTACCGCACTGGTGTGTATTCTCGTGTATTTTCAGTTCAAACTTGTCTTTCACATAAAAGGCTGTGGAAAAATTGTTTGCCAATTTATTGTCAATTTCCCAATAGTTTTCACAAGAATAAAAAAAACCTTAACAATATATCACTTGCACGGCTTTCACTAGTGACAGCAAAAGCTCGATGACGTCCTGGTCCAAGACTTCCTTTCCCACTGAAGAGCCTCATTCCAAATGCTACAACACTAGCTGACGCCCAATGAACCTATCTGATGCAGCGCGACTTAGTGGGCTGCAGCAAAAATCAACAAACAAGTAGCAGATATGTAATTCTAGATCGGAGTCTATCGACGATCTAAGAACTCTTCTCAAAATCTAGAGTCTATCTATGATTTTAAGAAAAAGAAAGAAGAAAACTCAACTCTGAGATTCTTATTCAATAAAACTGATAATAAACAACAACTGTTTTGTTTGGAGGCTATAAACATATATTTATAGCCCAAAACCCTAAACCTACTAAAAGATTACATAAATAACCCCCATAACCCTAAACCTAATAAACTAACGAAATAAAGACTCTTAAAACCCTAATACTGCTAAAACAAAGAGATAGAGTCGTAATTAATAAGTAAAACGCAGGAAATTAACATAATAGCCCGTGTGCGATCGATCGCATGATGGGGTGTGATCATTCGCAACTGGGCGACCAATCAGGGCACACGAACCCCTTCCATCGGTCACTTCCTCAGTAGCGTTGGGCCTTTAAAGGCAAGTTCTATGAACGTTCGTAAGCGTGGGTGAGATCGTTCATTGAGTCGCGATCGTGCAATCGCAAAGATCGATCGCAGAATCGCTGAACTCTCGTGATCTGCATCATCCTCCCCAGGTTGGAGAGAATTCGTCCTCGAATTCGGCCGGTCTTTTCCATGGTCTTTCGGATGTTCGGTCAACTCATTCCAATCACCCTTCCTCAAGATTAAAACAAGACAACACCCCAAAATAAGTGTGACGCTTCTCATCATCGGAATACCTTGATATCTGTCGTGAACGCTTCTTATCAATATGTCATATTTGCCATGCTTCTGTCGCTCTTTCTGTCTTCCACTTGCCATGAAAATCCTCATGAACGGATCAGTTGTTACTTCCCTTATGAATATATAATTCTCCTCATCCATATAAAAGTCATCAACATAATTTATAGGAGAATTTAAAATATCTTCAATACCAAGAAAATCAGCATACTCAACCTCTTTATAATCGGCGATGTCATCTTCTTTATAATCGACGATGTCATTCGTGGGCTCTCCATCTTCCAATTGGTCCTCTTCATCGGCGATGTCATCTGTGGGCTCTTCACCTTCCAATTGGTCATCTTCATCGGGGTAAAGGCCGCTAAACATAGGATGCAACCCATATTCTTCGTACTCTTCCTCTAGGTCGGATGCCAAAGGTTCTTCAATTGGCTCTTCTTCATTGACGTCATCATCATAGATTGGTGGAGTATCCCAATCTACAACTTCTTGTGTCGGATCTTCATCTTCAACACCTTTATGCTCGAACTCTTCATCAATGAAGTCGGATTCCTGAAACTCTTCATCCACAAATTCTTCTTCCTCTTCCACAGAACATGGATTTGGTTTATAGATTTGTGGTTGACAAGTAGGGGTCCAATTGGCTTAGCTTGGACTTTTCACCTTACCACATGTTTCCCTAAACGCCTCTTTTTTGTACGAATTTTCAGTTTTCTTCATCACAGTCATAGACCCTTGTCTCCAATTTTGTGGCTGTCGCTCCATGGTATAATTATGGGACAAGAAAGCAGCTCGCATCTTTTTCAATAGGTGCTCCCAACTATTGATCTTCAATTTGCCTTTCCGCACTCGATTTTGCTTCAGTTGTTGCCACCACGCATCAACTTTTCCCCGGAATATGTGTACCACCAAAGAGACTCGCCGTTCATTGGGCACTCCGTTGAACTCAAAAACCTCTTCAACAGCTAACACCCAATCCAAAAATTCTTCAGGTTGGAATTTCCTATGGAATTCTAGAATGTTGAGTTCGAATCTACTCACCCTCTGATTTGTAAGAGCATGCACAGGTCTTTGGCGTCCCTCGTTAGGCGCTCATACAGGTTCCTAGATCCACTCCCTTTGTGACCACGCAAGTTGGATAATTGGGTAGTGAGGTCTTCAATCTGATCCCTTATAGCCCGGAATTGATCCTCCTTGTGTTGCCAACGTTCAGCGATAAATTTGCCTTTCGCCCCCACGAATTACGGTCTTGGTTGGCGACAACAACTGTCTGACCCACCACTCATGTGCCACAAACGAATTGTCAGTTGCTCTTTACGTGCTGTCTCCGTATGCACGTACACCTCGTCCATCTCTGCAAAGCGGTTGCCCCTCCCCATTCATGGAAAGTAACCTGGGCTCTGATACCAACTGATGCAGCGCAACTTAGTAGGCTACAGCGAAGATCAACAAACAAGTAGCGGATATGTAATTCTAGATCGGAGTCTATCAATGATCTAAGAACTCTTCTCAAAATCTAGAGTCTATCTACTATTTCAAGGAAAAGAAAGAAAGAAAACTCAACTCTGAGATTCTTATTCAATAAAACTGATAATAAACAACAATTGTTTTGTTTGGAGGCTATAAACATATATTTATAGCCCAAAACCCTAAACCTACTAGAAGATTGCATAAATAACCCTCATAACCCTAAACCTAATAAAATAACGAAACAAAGACTCTTAAAACCCTAATACTGGTAAAACAAAGAGATAGAGTCGTAATTAATAAGTAAAACACAGGAAATTAACATAATAGCCCGTGTGTGATCGATTGCATGATGGGGTGTGATCGTTCGCAGCTGGGCGACCTATCAGGGCACACGAACCCCTGCCATCGGTCGCTTCCTCAATAGCGTTGGGCCTTTAGAGGCAAGTTCTGCGAACATTCGTAAGCGTAGGTGCAATCGTTCGCTAGAGTGCGCTCAATCGTGCGATCGATTGCAGCAACAAATCAGTTCCGAACTCTGTCTGATCTACATCACTATCTCATCAGAAGACAAAGATAAATTAAGTTTATAGGTTTTAGAGGGAGGAAAACAGAAGTATATTAGACCATAATCACAGACAAAATAATGCAATCAACCAAGACCAGTTTAGGCTAGCACCTTAACCCAAAAAAGTAATTTATAGAGCACAACTCCAGAGTGAGAAATGACAACAAAGCATCAGATAGAATAACTTGCCATTCATTTCTGGCATTGAGTCTCATAGGAAATGCCTAAGGAAACATTTCGATAGAAAGCAATTTTACAAGATTGAAAGAAAGAAAGAAAACTTAAGTACAACTCACATGAGTTGCCCTTATTGCATACATGTTAGGGTGGTATTCCTCATTAAACAGATCTAGAAATTTTTCTGTAATCCTTATACCAAGATCATACAAGTCGTCATCTCCTTTGATAATTAGTTCTCCACCCTTCGACTTTGCTTTCCAAGGAAATTCCCATCCTCTTAACCAGGAAGGAATTTTTTCCAAAGACAATTTTTGTTCTTCAGCATCTCTTAGAAGTACTTTTAGACGATCTTCCAAACTGTTTAACTCTCTTATCCGTTTCTTCATAGGAGAACGAGTTCCATGCCTCACCTGAATTAAAGATAGATCTTCAGACTTAATTGTGAAAAGCGGTCACACAAAGTACCATTTGCATCCTAGTGAACCCTGTATTGTGCACAGTGAATCAAATCATATGCATAGTTCGGAAAGGTCAGCATCTGTGTTCCAATGACCGAAGGGTCACAGGAATCCCTCGTTCAGGAGCAAACTGTATCTGAGCTTCGTGCTCATCCTCTAGAGCAAATGACATGGTAATCATATTTTTGTCCAGCAAATAATACTATAATTTAACAGCTTTTTATATTTTTAAATCATTTTCCAATTCTGGGGCGCTTTAAGGCGGTTTTCACTTTTCATCCAACTATACCCCAAGTATCGGCTGGGCTTTTGGGCTCGGCTCAGGTAGTCAATTTGAGCCCCAACTTGTCTTCCAACTAGTATAGTTTAGACAAAGATGGGCTTGGATGAAATTTATTTGATTTGATCTTTGGACCCATATTTATGATTAAAAGTGCGTGATTTTAGTGTATTTATAAAATTAAATAAAATGTATGTAAAAATTACATATTTTAAAATAGAAAAATATTAAGTAGTTACTAGTTCAAGAGGTAGTTCAATCGGCTGAAACCACGCCTAATGAAACAGAGGTCACTAGTTCGAATCCCTCTCCCCTTTCTTGTGTGGATTTGTCAAAAAATATATATATATATATATATATATTAAGTACTTTTTTAGTTTTTTTTATGATTTTCTAATTGTGATATGATACTCATAAATTAAAAGTCAACAATAATAATCTCAAATTTAACGGCAATTTTAAAAGACATATCACAATTAAAAAGACATCAAAAGAACATTAAAAAAATACTTCACATTTCCCTTTAAAATATATCGATTTAATAAACTCCATTCAAAATAAGGGAAAAAAACGAAAAACTAGTTAATATGTCAAATCACCAAAAATGCAAAAGTATGGATGGCTTGGCTTAACTTAGCTGTGTGATTTTCAGAACCAGCTTAAAGCCATTAATGTGTCGTGGGAGTCATCATTTGACAACAAATAGCTTTCAGAAGTCTTTAAAAGCCGATAAAGATAAGAAAAGAAACACAATAATATAGTTTCACTTATGGAGGAAGGGGAGGTGCCACCAAAATCTGTTCAATGTCTAACTACAATCAATACGAATTATTTTGGAATTGGGTCCAACAAGATGAGCAGGCCTAGTGTACACGTGTACATGCAGAGCGAGAGAGGTAGTTTTTCACGTAGAGTAATGTCACTCTTCACACGCCTTTCACATTGACTAACGAGATTTATTTTTAAATGCATATACCACTTAAAATATGTTAGCCACATTAGTGTGGACTGCAACATTACAATTTCACATAACACAAAACAGTTTACATTGCATTAATGAGGTTGCACGGAAAATACCCCCATTTGTAACCATCTTTTTCCCCTCTAAATTAAAAAAAAAAAAAAAAAAAAACCAGGTAGCTTGCACGGCTTGAGTAGTTGTTGAAGTGGCCCAACCATCTTTAACCTGGTTATAGGTGACGTGAGTCAAGTTGCCAAATCATTCTCTTCAATTACAAGGATGGATGAACAACCCATTTTTTTTGTTCCGGTGGAGACGATTTGCCCACCTAATCATATAATTGAGGGGTCCTATAACAATTCTTTTGGCTATTAAGATGGTTTGACCACCTCAAGCTGATGTTTAGGGTGAGTCGGCTGACTGAACATCCGAAACACCCATGTGACCAAAGAAGCAACCCCACTTTTTTTCTCTCTTGTATGATGTTACATTAGATGAATGGTCCAAATTAAATCTATTAGATTGTGTGCGACAGCTTAAGTATTACATGTGATCCTTTCTTTTAGAGTAAACTTTCATAGTATATGTAATATTCAAGTAATTCTATAAATTCTTCTTGTGTTCATTAAAAAATGAGGAGGCTTTAAAATCACAATTTGATCAAAATCTAATAATAATAAATCACAAGTTTAATGGTAATTTTAAGAGCCACATCATTATTAGAGGGACACATGAGTAACACAAGAACAACTTGTAACTATACTTGTAATATTCAATTGATTCATTCCAATTAAAAAAAGAAGAAGAAGAAGTGATTCAATACAAATTGAGATCTATATTACTACTCTTTTCAACACTTTGCTTTTTAAAGTTTTTAATAACATTTCAAATTGATTTTTATTGATGTAATTGGGTATTTATTATATAATGTAATTTCTTTATCATTATTTGCACATTATAGTTTACATCTCAAAAGTTAGTTTATCGTGATCATATATTTTAGGGGAAAATACGTTTTAGCCCCCTCAACTACCAGCCATTTACGTTTAGCCTGAACTATCAAAAGTTGTAAATGGCCCCCAACTACCAAACATTACGTTTTTAGCCCCTCCGTTAGGTTTTGCCAAAATGGATGGAACCACCCAAACGACGTCGTCTTGATGTGATCAAATTCGAAAATACCCTCCCTCTACCTTTAAAAAATTATATAAAACCACTTACCAAACGGCGCTTTTGGATGGGATTAGGTTTCCCTCTTACCAAAACCAAAACGACGCCAGATCGTCCTCCATTAAACCATAATCGCAGAAGGGACTCAAAATCACCTCGATTTCATCAAGCCGTCCCTCCTCCCCCTTGTCCTCCTCTCTCCCGAAAAAATTCGTAAGTCCATTGAACCTCCGCGATTCTCACAAAGCTCTGCTCTCGCTCACAGTGTCATCAATGATGGAGGAGATTGCATGTGAGTTCGGCCGACGATGATGTGAGGGCTTCGGACTTTCTTGGAAGCTTCGTCGAATTCTTCCCCAGCGTGCACGAGATGCCATTGTGGAATTGAATCACCGGTGAGGACTTCTCGCAGAAAAATCTGGTAGAAGGTTTATTGGATGAGTAAATTCAAGGTGCAATTTAAGGTTTTAATAATTAGGGGTTTTCCGATTTCAGGAATTAGGGTTTGTGAATCATGGGTGAGTGACATGTTATATTGCCTTTTTAGCCAGAATTTTATTTTTGAGGGGTTTGTTTTAGAGTTACAATCGCTCTAACTCAAGAATATTTCGATTTTTTTTTCCCTACCCACGCACCCCCAATAATTTGGGTTTGAGATTAACTTTTTGAGGGGTTTGTTTGAGATCAAATTATTTAAGGGGTTTGTTTTGGAATTGATTATCGTTGTAACTCATGAGTATTTCATTTTTGGCTTTTTTTCCTACTAACCGCACCCCCTATAATTAGGGGTTGAGATCAATTTTATTGAGGGGTTTGTTTGGGAGGTCAATTTTTGTAGGGGTTTGTTTTGGAGTTGATTATCGTTCTAACTCATGAGTTTTCAGAATTTTTTTTCCCTACCCATGCACCTCCTATTATTAGGGTTGAGATAAATTTTTGAGGGTTTGTTTTGGAGTTTGATTATCGTTCTAAATTTTTTAGGAGTTGATAATCGTGGAGGCGATTTGGTAGCCAATGCACCCACTTTTTTTTTTCCTTCGTTATCTATGTTTTCTCTGTGTCCCTAGTTATGGTGATAAAATATTTGGTATGAGAAATATGGAATTTCATGCAATAGATTATTGGTGGTTGTTTTTTTTCCTATTGTTTAATTGTTAAAATTTTTGACGGCACCCCCAATAGGATTTTGATGAATATGTAGAGTTAAGTTGTGGTTCTTGTATGGTTGTTTCGCTTTACTTTTTATTTAGGTCATTTAGCCAATGATTTCACAAGTAATTCTCATTTATTAAATATGCGTAACTAAGGTGATCGTGGTTGTGATCATTTTATTTGGGTTGTGAAGAAGCTATGCTCCTGTGTCACATTTCAACGCCAAATAGTTTATCGGAAGAAGAATTTTGAAACCGAGTTGGCGAAATTGACGCTTGATTGATCTTTGAAAAGCAAAAATACTAGCATGGAAAAATTTAAAATGTCATTGGCCACTTGTTTAATTTTAACATTTTGTTATTTTCTTGTTTTATTAGTGATAGGGACAACCAATCTTGTCTGTTAGTAGGGCAATGTTGCCGTGAGATAGATAAACCTATGTAGTTTAAGCACTATTAATTTATGTTCAACGCTTTTATGACAATTAATAGAATGAAGTTTAAAATAACGTTGTTGCCTTGCGTTATGATAGGTGTTCAAAGTAAACTTTTGTCTATATATTTTGAACACATGTTAACTTGATAAATATTGAATTTGAGAAATCGACCTCACGGGTTTGAGAGACATTATGCATATGACAAATTAAGATGGTTGCTTGATTATTGGGAAAGTTGGGGAGATAGACCACTTTCTCTCTCTCTCTCTGCATGCATAACTTTTTCCCTGCTACTTTGAGTTGACATCATGCAAGAAGAGCATTATTAAAGCATGTTGGGAGTGAACATGCACAAAAGACAATTTCGCAATACAAAGAACTAACAAAATGCATGTTGGGAGTGAACATGCTCAAACCCGACAAGAAAGACGACAACTAACAAAATGCACAAAAGACAATTTCTAAAAACAACTAATCGCAAAAACAATACAAGATGACACCCAATTTTCAAAGCAATACAAGCGCCAAAAAAATCAACTAATCGAATCGCCAAAGAAGAAACCAAAGAAAGAAAAGACGACAATCGCAATCGGACAAAGAAAAGACAAGAAACGAAAAACAGCAACTAATCGCAAAAAAAAAACAGCAAATCTGTAAAAAAACATCAACTAATCGCGAATAAACCAAAGACAAAAAGACAGCAATCGTCAATCTGACAAAGAAAAGAGAAGAAGAAGCGAAAACAGCAACTAATCAAAAAAACAGCAACAAATCTGCAAAAAACATCAACTAATCACAGAATAAACCAAAAGACAAAAAGACAGAATCGCAATCGACAAAGAAAAGACAAAGAAGAAAAACAGCAACTAATCGCAATCGCGCCAAAAAAAACAGCAACTAATCGCCAAAAAAATGCACTAACAAATCTGCAAAAAAAAGCAACAACAATCTGCAAAAAAACAGCAATTAACTAATCGCCAAATAAAACCAAAGACAAGAATTCAATCGCTCATCAACGAATCGCAAAAAGAAACTGCTGCAACTGCAAAACTTAAGCACAACAACAATTCAGTACAATCTATTGCAGCCACAACCCACAACCCCAATCTCCTCAACCGAAAAAACACATACCAAAAACACTTCAAATTATACTCATTCTAGACTTCAAATTACACTTCAAAAACTGTGACCTCATCACTAAAAAAAGAAACTCATACATATCCACTAAACCTAGAAAATTCAGTAAAATTCAGTAGGTTCCACACCGCTTAGTTACATATATAATTGTATATATACATATAATCAACAAAAATACTACTTTTGCCATTCGGTTTCTTCCTCTTTTCTTGTTAGCATCCATTCTTGCAATTGCCTTGTTAGCCTCGTTCTTGCAATTGCCTTGTTAGCCTCTCGTTCTTGCAATTGCCTTGTTAGCCTCCGTTCTTGCAATTGCCTTGTTAGCCTCCATTCTTGCAATTGCCTTGTCCCTATTAGCCTCCATTCTTGCAATTCCTTGGTCAATAGTTGGTACAACAATTTCACCTCTTCTTGTAGTTTCGATGTGCATGCATTATGCGTCAATGGTTCTTGTGAAGTCCATACATTAGTGATGTCCCACCGACATTCTATTTGAGAAAGTGAAGACTGTGTTTGGTGAGGTCCTGAAATTATGCAACATTTTCAAATATTAACTTCCATACAACAAAAAAATGCACTACATCGAAATTATGCAACATTTGAAAATATTACTTACACTAGAAATGCCTGAGAGGCGGTGTGGGAGAAGGCCGTATAATCTCCTTTGTGTGTGGTGTGCCTGAATGTCACCTCTACCTCCACTCCTAGTAATAGGTCCACTCCTCTGCAATCCACTAGGCCCCCTTCCCCTAGTACTATGTGCACCCCTCTTGCAACCTACTAGGCCCACCCATAGTCCTGGGTCCACCCCTCGCAACCCACTAGGCCCACCCCTAGTACTAGGTCCACCCTCTGCAACCACTAGGCCCACCCCTAGTACTAGGTCCACCCTCTGCAACCCACTAGGCCCACCCATAGTCCTAGGTCCACCCCTCTGCAACCCACTAGGCCCACCCCTAGTACTAGGTCCACCCTGCACGCAACCCACTAGGCCCACCCCTAGTACTAGGTCCACCCCTCTGCAACCCACTAGGCCCACCCCTAGTACTAGGTCCACCCTCTTGCAACCCACTAGGCCCACCCCTAGTCCTGGGTCCACTCCTCTGCATCCCGATGGGGTCCACCCCTAGTACTAGGTCCACCCCTCTGCAACCCAGTTGACCCTTCTGGGGTAGGTTGACCCCTACCCCTACCCCCCCCTACCCCTATTACTCCCTCCACTTGTAGAATATTCATTAGTATCTTGTGCAATCTGCAAAGATGATAACAATTAAATAAATCAATGTAATGAACTAATTGCAATTAATAATGACATTTATCTTATTGCTAAAGAGTTTGGATATTACTGCTTCATCATCAATGATTGGCTCGGGAGCTAGGGTATGACCACTACCATGTTGTACCTATGATAACAAAATTTGTCAAACCTTAACATATTTTAAAAACAACAAAGAAGTGAACCAAAAAAAATAATCAGATAGATATAGTACTCCATTTACCTCATTTCTTCTTGAACTACCCTGTCCCCTGTAATTCACCGCCTCCGTTCTGTTCCGTGGACATGTCCTAGTATTATGTCCTACTCTTCTGCATTTGCTACATCTCATTAGAACTCCCCCTTCCTTATACGGTTTTTCCGGACCCCTTCTCCTTACTTTTCGGTCTCCTGGTTGTATTCTATTTAAGGGAGGTATATGCTCATAACTTGTCCTCACCCATTGGGCCTCTGCATCGGATATACAATTTCATCATAAGCTTTTTATACATCTCAATTGTATACCACTCATCCACATAATCCTCGTGGTTTGCATTAAAATACCAAATCGCAGATACCGCATGTGCACATGGGATGTCATGTCCCATTGTCTACAACCACATGTTCTATTCAACAAGTTCACAACATATTGTTTGTTGTTGTGTCTCACTTCATACAAATGTCCCCAAAGATAAGTGCTATAACATTGCCCAAAGAACCGCTCCAATTTCATCCAACTTTGCAACAATCCTAGGACAAAGCCTACCAGTCATGGTGCGGATGCCATCCCTCTTTGCCTGATATCTCTTCATTAATTTTTGTCTTATCATTTCAAACATAGATATAATCGGCAAGTCACGCGCATGTAGGATGTAGGCATTAAAGCACTCACATAAATTGTTCACTAAAAGATCACACTTAGGGACGTGTTAGACCAAGCCCTAGACCATGACCTTCGGTCAACTTCCATTAAAAATTATATGCATACTCACTTATGTTCTTCAATTCCTCCATTTCATGAAAAAAATCTGCTTCAGTGTATGCTGCAGCTGCAGCCCATAACTTATCCTTCAGTGCGAGACCACGGTGACCACTATCTCTGTAGTTCGCATACAAGTGTCTCACACAAAATCGGTGGTCACCCCTGTGAAGCACCACATCAAAAGTCAAGTTGCAACCCCTACAAATTATGCAACAAATAGACAACACTTAGTTACCTTGATGAAAACAACGACAAGCGAAAACAAAGAAACATAATGAGTTATAGTTACCTTTTGACGATCGAAATAAATGTCCATCCATGTCAGGGTGCCAAGATCCGATAGCAAAGACTCAAGAAACCAAATCCAACTATAACAACCAATTGCCACGGGTACATGTTATTATTGCCATCTCGAAATGGCCGACAACAAATGACCCTTATAAGGCCCCTTCAAAAACATCCATCTAACCCAATGATGGGCCTACAACCAGCTCGAAATCCTCTCTTCATGGCAGCCAAAGAAAATATAACCGGTGAAAACATGTCGGATGGTCGTGCAAAGGCCTCTCAACTTTCATCATCGACAACTACCCCGGGTTTGTCCGCCTAACTGCTTACAAGAATCCCAAAGCCTAACATATTGCAGCTTCACTTTTCCTTGAAGAATTTCCTTTGTTATTCGCCTAGCCCTATGCAATCGCCAATTGTCCACATCAACACCCCATTTTTCCTTCACTTCCCAAGAATTGCCTTCAATGGCATATTAGGTCAGTTTCTAAATTTATCAATTAATTTTCGCAGTAATCCATGGGGATTTCACACCAAATCCGATGTTGCCTTGTACATGTGTCCGCTTGAATTGATCTAATCTCAAAAGCCTCTTCATCATCGCATTTACGCCATAAACCCGACACGTATAATCGGGTTCCCGCATACCACAATGCACCTCGCCAAATAATTTTTTAAACATTATATCCTTCCCATTCTTTATATTACTCTCCTAATTGCTTCTCTAAATACTTTGATCGACGGAAATTTTAGCCCATTACACAATCATTGGGCTCATCATATCGATTTCTTGAAACTCGTGCCTTGTAACACATCTAGCGAGAAGAATCACCTCATACTCCTCATCACTCCTAGGAGGTGATATAAGAATATCACTGCGAGCCATGTCGGACTCAACATCATCGTCATACACCTCATCACCATAACACCTACCCTTCCACGCCTCCTTGAGCCCCCTCTGCTAGTATTTTCATTACCACCACCCACTGGCCCACCACTCTCCTCATCCCCATCCTCACTCTCATTACCCTCCCCATCACCCTCCCCATCACCCTCATTACCCTCCCCATCATTACCCCCTCAACATTGCCCTCATCATTGGCCCCTCAACATTGCCCCCCTCAACATTGCCCTCATCATTGGCCCCCTCAACATTGCCCCCCTCATCATTGCCCCCAACATTGCCCCCTACCATGGATGACCTAGGGGGTAGCTATCTTCATCAAACAAATCCGGTTCAAAACCTCTTCCCAATAAGGATCATCCGCTCAATCCTAGTGTTTTCACCATCATTACCCCATCATTATCTTCATACTCATCATTGCTAACTGAATGATCAAAGAAATGACACAAGGTACAATTCTATTACTAATACCCCTTATGTGCAGAACCATTCCCAACACGTCAAGTAGTCCGATGAAATTAATTTGGACCACTTTGCATATTATGCCCGGTTCCAAATAATACACCAAATCCCCGACTTGTATCCATATTTTTACTATCTCCTCAATCTCAAAAAAGACAACATGTCCTCATCATATGTCTCAAAGATGCACATCTACATCACCCCCACGATGTGCATGCAAGCCCCTATTAATCCTACCACCATAATGTACCTCAAATGCAAGCTCTCAGATAGTCATCCCGAAAAATAAAAAAATAAAAAAAAGGTTACAAAATTAACAAATCAATGAGATATTAAGTACAATTTATTTTTAACTAATTAATAAAGGTCAACTCAACAAATATAAAAATAAGAAAATAATTAAGCCTCAATATATTGTTAACATTAATTACTTAAATAATCAACTCTTGTTCACTAATTGACCATGATGAGGTGTCATTCCATGGTAGATTATTTATTTATTTATAGGTTGGATACCAAATTGAAATGAATGAGAGAAACTTCACATGCAGGTATAGGAACACCAAAAAGGTTATATATATATATATATATACGACAAAAAGAAGGGATCCATTCATTGACCGTTCAATACTTTTGTTTTTCACCAATGGGGACCACGAAAAAGTTAACAACAACACATGAAGACAAAAACCCAAAAGCACCGACTTGTCATTGTTTGTCCGACACAATATTTCTTAAATAACAAAGAACTCCACTACTTATCAAAACAGAAACTCCACTAAAACACACAAAGAAAAGACACCAATGGGGACCTATAGTCTAAACATTGCAGCTTCAACCGAGAAGAATCCAACCAACCCATCCAACCGAGACATCATTACAACAAGGGGGACCACGGAAGACAAATTGCAGCAATGGGGACAAGGGGACCACGGCAAAATCCCAACACATTAAAATGTTGCAAAATGATAATCAAACCCATATACATCCATCAACAAATAACTGAAACCCTAAACAAATAATCGAACCAAAACCCCAAATAAGCGAGACAACCAAAAAATATACCAAAAAAGGGGTTTATGATAAATATGTGCATCGATAAAAGCGGGATCAAAAAATAAAAGGAGCCACAAACAAAAAGCGCTACAAAACACCATCAAAAGAGCTACAAAACGACCTAAACCCATCGACATTGAATAATCTCCACAAACCCTAAAAATATAAAAATGAATTAAATATATTACCTCCAACGAAAATCTTCAAACTTTTTGAGAGCGAATCTTTTACGAGAATCGCGCGGAGGTCAGTGGACTCTAGGAATTTTTTTTTCAGGGAGAGAGAAGGACCGACGGGGGAGGATGGACGGCCAGGCAAGGTTGTGCGATCTGAGGTGATTCGAGTCCCTTCTGCGATTATGGTTTAATGGAGGGACGACACGGCGCTGCGTTTGGTTTTGGTAAGAGGGAAACCTATCCCATCCAAAACGCGCCTGCTTTGGTAAGTGGTTTTATAATTTTTTAAAGGTAGAGGGAGGGTATTTTCGTAACTTGATCACATCAGCACGACGTCGTTTGGGTGGTTCCATCCATTTTGACGGCAAAACCTAACGGAGGGGGCTAAAACGTAACTGTTTGGTAGTTGGGGAGGCCATTTTACAACTTTTGATAGTTCAGGGGGCTAAAACGTAAATGGCCGGTAGTTGAGGGGGCTAAAACGTATTTTCCCCTATATTTTATGAAATAGCAAATTATAACGGACCATATGAATCTATGATTAAGTTGAAATATCATGTAACAAATAAACAATGAAAACATAGGTATATTTGTTTTAATGTATATTTTATGAGATATTTTTGTTTTTGACTTGCAAAAAAGTCTTCAAATATAACATAAATGTGAAAATAATTTTGAGTGTCTTGTGTTATAGGTTGTTTACAGTGACAAAACTATGTAAAGACAAGGCATATAGCCCCCCTTTGGTTGTTTGTTATTGTTTTTGTTTTTGACAACAAAAAAACACATGTATAAAACAACAATTTTAACAGAAATAACAAATCAAAAAATAGAGAATGTCTCTGCCACAATTTCAGAGGAATTTTTTGCTATTTTTGTTACACTATTCTAAATTTCTAATGAGGACTTATGTATATTGGCCTATACTTTCCTCCATCGTTGCCCTTCCAAAGCAAAGCCAAAAAAGAGAAAGCAAAAGGAAGAGCAAAAAATAAATAAAGAAAAAAAAAAAGACACAAGGAGAACACCAGGAAAGCACATAGTGTTACCTATTAAAAAATGAACAAATTTAAAGATTAAGCTGTGATTTAAAGGATGAACCACAATTTTATCACATTTTAACTGTGTTTTTAAAAATCGTGTTTTCATCAACTGGGTTTTATTTTTTCAAACCATACATTTTGAAATTGATAAATCCAACGGATACTAAAATAAGGTCAATTCTTTATCAAGGAGTTGGTTGATACATTGTATTGTATGCGGATGAATCAGAGTCTAACCAAGTAGTACTAAAACAATGAACCCAGAATATAAAGGAAGGATTGCAGGCAATTGAAGAGGATGAAAGGGAATACAGCCTTGAAGAATAGGATATTGAGGCCCAAGATGTTATACTCAAACCTGATCGGACAAAGCAAGATTCAGGGATCCTGGAAAAGTCGCTCTATCGTGTGTATCCTGACCTGCAATTCCTTGAAGCCCTCAAAGAAGAAAGAGACAAATTAAGTGTCGAATTGTTGCGGGCACAAACAAATAACGACCTGGATCAATGCCCATTGATTGAACATCTTATTGATGTGACAAAAAATGTTGTCAATGCGATTCCTGGTAAGAAGATTATGAAACTTCTTGGCAATGAACCGACTTATGTGATATCAAGGTAAGTTGCGAGTTGTGAGACTTGCTATGTTTTGTCTCTTCATTGAATTATCAAGAAGATTTATGAAATTATGCCACTTGCAGGTGCATCTCCAATGCAAAAGCCAGCTACGAGGAATACCCTCCATATCAAAATCAATCACAATGGCAAGTTAACCTTTTTGATTGTTGCAAAGATCATTGTTTGAGTGAGTTCAAAAACTCTCTGGATTTTGGATTTAGATATCATACAATGGGGTTGAACTGCAATAAAACCGTCCATGTGAGAGTCTTATACTAGTATTTAGTAGACATGGCCTATTGACACGTGAATATGTTATGCGAGTTAGTTTTTGTCTGCTAAGAAATGAGAGTGAACCTATATAATTTGATCTTATTATGTGGGTAAGGATTTCAAGTAGATCGGTGATGTACAAATTTAATTGTACTCGCAATAGTACAAATCGTTTGCAATAAAGTGTTGTGCAAGTGCAAGGTCGATCCACAGAGAATTTTGTTTTGCAAAAATCATTTTTCTAATTAAATTAACTCTATCTTAACCTAGTTCCAAAATTGGGTGATTTTGTTGTGCAAAAACATAAACTAACCTAAATGATTTTTAAAACAACAATGGAAAAACACTAAGGTCTCAGAATCCGCCTTGCCAAATCAAACAATACACTCTCGCATTTTACGCATACAATCGATAATTAAAAGCATTTTAAACAAAGTTCAAATGACGTGAACATGCATGTAAAATCATTCGATGAATCCATCCGTTTAAATGATCACAACGAGTATTTAATTGATATCAAATCATCCACCGTATCCGTAGATTACGATGGATATTAGTCTCAATTCAATCACTCGATGTACTCCCAGACGAAACACACCGAATATTGAACTATGCATGAAATCAAAAAGGGCGCTCAATCACACAAAGTAAATCAAGCAATTGGACGGACTTTAAACAATCAATTAATTAAACATTGAATTGTAGCATAAAACGACGAGAGTATACATGTATATCAATGACGAGGCTTCATCTTCAACCTTAGTTGAAGGTTTTAGCCTCTCATGATCACAAAAGACATGATAAAATCAATTGAAATCATTGAGAAATTAAAACTTACAAAGAAAAGCGAAGTTCAACACTCTAAAAACCAAGAAAAACTCAAAAACGACCAAGAACGACGCCCTCGGCATGTCTCCGTCCATTTACAATAGAAATGGGTGATATTTATATGCTAATTTTAGGGTCTCAATGCTGCCAAGTCATCTGAGTGCGCTCAATCGTACTCGAGCATGACTTTGCTCTTGCAATGGGCATATGTGTGCTTGATCACACTATATGTGCGTTCAAGCACACGTACTTCAGAATTAGCCAAATCTTGTGAAATATGATTTTGTAGATCTTCGAGTTAGTTTTCCAATGACACTAAGAACACTTCAATAGGAGTTCTACAACTCTAGATATGGCTGTTTTGGTGGGACTCGTTAGGTGCAAATCATCGCCCTACTCAAATTTGTTGCCAATGCTCCCTGAACTGTCTTAAACCCCAAAATTGATGGAATTAACCCCAGATGACCTTAACAACCTACAAAACACTAAAACACCAAAACTAACCAAAAACATAAAAAAAATAACAAAACTAAGGATTTAACAAATACAAGTTAAGAGGTCCACATATGCAATATTTGGCACTCATCAATTGGATTGCTATGGAATGTTCAATCACCAATTAGCTAGGTTTTCTTATCTTACTACAGGCTTGAAGACTGGCATGTACCCTTGCGGAACATTTTCATGGATGGCTAATCTGTTGTCAAAAGGACAAATATGTAAGCTTGTCAAACAAAACTTCATTTTGCTTGTCCATATTAAGTTTTACAACATCGGTTAGGACCACGCCTAATGAAGCGGAGGTCACTAATTCGAATCCTCCCCCTCTTATGTGGACATGTCAAAACAAATATATATATATATATATATATATATATGGATTCAAAAAATATGACTTAAGGTTGCGTTTAGGACAAAAGGCAGGCAAAATACCAATGCAGATGAAGGTAGTAAAAGAAAATATTATACCACCAGCAAGAACAGTATATTGTTAGTAAAATTAGATAAATGTGACTTTCTTTGCACATATTCTACTTTTTCTTCACACTAAAATGGGTTATTCACACAAGAATGCTCCTACTGTAACACAAGCTAACATGGTTTTGAATTCATAAATATATATATGAAGGCCTAAACCATCAAGAATGACAAACGTATTGAATCCTATACATTTCTCTCTACATCACATTAAGTTTGAGCAGTCTTAATGTATTCTGCAATAGAAATCTTTAAAACTGAAAATCATGCTTTATTGTAGAACTTGTATGGCTGTCTTTGAAATCCAAAAGAAAATGTCATACATAAAATACCTTGTAGTTTACACAAGAATAAAAAAACCTTAACAATATATCACTTGCACGGCTTTCACTAGTGACAGCAAAAGCTCGATGACGTCCTGGTCCAAGACTTCCTTACGCATTGAAGAGCCCCATTCCAAATGCTACAGCACTAGCTGACGCCCGATGAACCTATCTCATAAGAAGACAGAGATAAATTAAGTTTATAGGTTTTAGAGGAAGGAAAACAGAAGTATCTTAGACCATAATCATAGACAAAGTAATGCAATCAACCAAGACTAGTTTAGCACCTCAACCCAAAAAAGTAATTTATAGAGCACAACTCCAGAGTGAGAAATGACAGCAAAGCATCGGATAGAATAACTTGCCATTAATTTATGACACTGAGTCTCCTAGGAAATGCCTGAGGAAACATTTCAATAGAAAGCAATTTTACAAGATTGAAAGAAAGAAAGAAAACTTAAGTACAGCTCACCTGAGTTGCCCTTATTGCATACACGTCAGGGTGGTATTCCTCTTTAAACAGATTTGGAAATTTTTCTCTAATCCTAATACGTGATACCAAGATCATACAGTTCATCCTCTCCTTTGATAATTAGTTCTCCACCCCTCGACTTTCCTTTCCAAGGAGATTCCCATCCTCTTAACAGGAAGAATTTTTCCAAAGATTTACATTCTTGACATCTCTTAGAAGTACTTTTAGACGATCTTCCAAACTGTTTAACTCTCTTATCCATTTCTTCGTAGGAGAACGAGTTCCATGCCTCGCCTAACAATAAAAGTTGCATTAGGTGTTTTTGGGTTTATGAAAGCATAAACTGGTGTAGCAGACCATACAAAAAAACTACTGGGCCTAAGAATTCTGTTGAGTTCAAGTAAGGTTTCCCACCTAAGATTTACAACCAGAACGAGAACACAGTGAAAATGAATAAAAGATAGATCTTCAGACTTAATAGTGAAAAGCGGTCACACAAAGTACCATTTGCATCCCAGTGAACCTTGCATCGTGTACAGTGAATCAAATCATATGCATTGTCCGGAAAGGTCAGCTTCTGTGTTCCAATGACTGAAAGGGTCGCAGGAATCCCTCGTTCAGGAGCAAACTATATCTGAGCTTCATGCTCATCCTTTGGAGCAAATGACATGGTAATCACATTTTTGTCTAGCAAATAGCCACCGAAGCTAGCAACTCCACAACCAACATCTAATATAACCCTGACATGCCTCCCCCACCCAATAGTTTGCAAAGTATAAAGTAACACAAGAAAAACAAAATTCATCACATGGTTATCAAGAGCAATACTATAAATGCCAAACACAACAGACATGGAGATGATATATATATATATATATATATATGCACACAGTTGAAATGATATATATATATATGCACACAGTTGAATTACCATTTATTCCAAAAATTTAAATTGATAGTGGAAATGATAAATTTAATTATTTAATTAATACTTTAATACTTCTTTTCACGTGTAGTCTCAAACAAGTAAGATCACCAAATGGAATATTTAATTAAAATAGGAATAAACTGTAGACTCAAGGATCAATCTCAATACCTCTGATCAATACTATATTATGCTTGTCCAAAACAGTGTATTTAATTAACACTTTTAACACACATGGGTAAGGTTTATAGGCTGGTAAAGCCACAAAAAAATGCTACACCTTTTTCTATAAATTCAATGTAACTGGTAACTCCTTCCTTGAATTGGGTGCCACCTCCAGGAAAAACAAGATAATCACCAGACTTACGCACCCAGTTTTGTTCCTTCTTGTACTCAACAAGCTTTGGGTGAGGAACATTATCATACCAAATCTGGAAAACAGAGACACATCTCAATTCAGAAAATACAAAAGAAGCACTCCCATCAATCAAATTTCAGAGTTACCGAGAAAATCTGGAGGATAAAACAAACACACTTTTCTTAAACGACGGAAACAAATCTTACCAAAGAAGCAATCTCACAATGTCCCTGCTCTTAGGCCAGGGGAGCGGGACCAAGCACCGCGGGCTAGGATCCGGGCATCAGTGTATATATTTCAGTGTAGCTGTAAGTTGTAATATGTAAGTTGGTTAAATGTTTAACTTAAGACAGTTAGTAAGTTGCCGAGTTAGTTAGTATGTTAGAGGATTAGTTTTATATTTCAGCTTTGTAATCTTCTATAAATACCAGTTGGTATTCAGTTGATAAATAAGAATCCATTTTATACTCAATCGGTTCATCGAGTTCTCTCTCCCTTATCTTCTTCTCTTTCTATTATGGTATCGAGCCATTCGAGCTCCTTACTTTCCGCCATTAAAGCTTTCTTTGCTTTCTTCTTTTCTTACTTCAAAGCTTCATCAAAGCTTTATTTCATCCTTTCTTTGTTTACTCCAAATGGTGACAATTACACGAATCTGTGATTCTCAATCCTCGATGAACGACTCCTATCCGATGCTTCATCCAATCCTTTTTATCTTCATCATGGAGATAATCCAGTTACGTGATCGTTTCTCATCCTCTTCATGGTGATAATTTTATCACATGGAGGCGATCTATGATGATGGCACTAGTTGCTAAAAACAAGTTTGGATTTATCGACGGGAGTATTGTGAAACCTTCGCTAATGATCCTTGTTTGCCTAGTTGGGTGAGGTGCAACAACATGCTCCTCTCATGGTTGCTCAACTCTGTTTCCAAAGAGATTGCCACCAGCATCATCTTCTATGACAATGCATGATATGTGGAAGGATCGCATGATAGGTTCAATCAAAGCAATGGCGAGAATATTCAGAAGTCGTTCTTCACAAGGTGCAAACTCGTAAGTGCTTATTACACGCAACTTAAGAGTCTTTGGGATGAACTTGATAGTTTTAGGCCAATTCGTAATGTACTTGTAGAGGTTTGAAAGTCCTACGGATTTTCACCATGCATAATATGTTTTCCGATTTTTAATGGGATTAAATGAGTCATATGCTCAAATAGGAGATCCTCATGATTGATCCTCTTCTGGAATTAACAAAGTATTTTCCTTGGTTATCCAAGAAGAGAGCAGAGAGAAGTTGCTCTCTCATACTCTAACAACCTTACCATGCCTGTGCCATGCTGTTGAAGCTCCTGTGCCTTAGTTTCCAAGATGACATGAGTTCACAAGGAAAAGTCTATAGGCAGCCTAATTTTCAGAGAGAAAGGCCCACATGTACACATTGTGGTTTGCTTGGACATGTAGTTGAGAAGTGCTTCAAGATCCACGGGTATCCTCGGGTTATATTCATGGTTACAAGTCCAACAAAACCGTAAGGCTGCTTGGTCCTCCTAGCCATTCCTATAATCCTGCCATTCTGCTCATCAAGTGCAAGAGTCATGAGAATAATCTGCTCCTTCTTTGGCCATTACCTCGAACAATGTAAGCAGCTACTTGCTTTGATTCAGCCTAAAATGACCCCTTCATTTGCTAATCGGACATAAGTAGCACATCCACTCATGATCACATCTTTTCCAATATGGCGTAATCATTTATCTTCATATTCTGTTTTCCTAGTTCTCAACATTCTGTTTTTGACTTCTCATATACATATCATGAATAATCCTTCCCATAGTGATGTTTGGATTATTGATATCGTGCCAATCGACCATATGGTCACTCTATTTCTTTCCTCACAACCATTACCGCAGTAGTTTCTAAGAAAGTTAAACTACCTAATGGTTCCTTTGTGAAGTTACACATGTAGGCACCGTAAAAATTTCAGCCACATTCATCCTCACAAATGTTCTTTGTGTCCCTCTTTCACATTCAACCTAATCTCGCAAGTAAACTCACCAAGAATCATAAATGTTGTTTAATCTTTCTTGCTGGTTTTGCTTTATTCAAAACTTGCTCACTTGGAAGACGATTAGATTGGGTGAAGAAAAGAGTGGTTTATTTCATCTAATAATGCAAGTGATCATGCTTTACATTACGCTTCAATAACATCCACAGACCATGCATCATCCTCTTCCTTTCAAGGATGCTTCAAATGATGTATGGCATTTCATTAGGTCACATTTCCACTTCTAGAATAAATCTTTTACATTCTCTAGTTCGCCATTGAATGTAATCCCAAAGCGTATGCTCAAGTGTCCCTTAGCTAAGCAATGCAAACTTTCATTTCGATTAGTTCTTCTAAGTCAAATTCAGATTTGACATAGTTCATTGTGACATTTGGGGCCCTTTTGTTGAATCAATAAATGGCAATAGATTCTTTCTCACTATTGTGGATGATTACAGTCGTTATACTTGGATATACTTACGCATTCAAAATCTCAAACTAGGCAATTACTTCAATCATTTTCACTCTAATCCAAACTCGTTTCAAATTAACATCAAAGTGATTAGATCGATCGTGGTTACGAATTCATCATGCTGATTTCTATCAATCTAAAGGCATACTACATCAAATGAGTTGTGTTGAGACTCCACAACAAAATTCTGTTGTGGAGAGGAAACACCAACATTTGCTAAATGTAGCTCGTGCCCTTAGATTTCAAGCTCATTTACCTTTCAAATTTTGGGGTGATTGCATTTTAACTTCTGCTCATATTATAAACAGAATCCCATCTCCAAATTTATCCAATAAATCACCCTATGAACTCCTTTTTTCAAAACCCCCATCCTATAGTCATCTTAGAGTCTTTGGATGTCTCTGCTTCAACTTTGCTTAGAAAGATCCAAATTTGATGCTAGGGCAGTTCCTTGTTTGTTCCTTGGTTACCCTTATGGCATCAAAGGTTACAAGTTGTTAAACCTTGCAAACAATTCTATTATCATTTCTAGACATGTTGTTTTCCATGAACACATATTTCCTTTTGCTTCTTCTAAATTTGAATTTGATTCTAATGGATATCTTGTGATTCCTACACCATTACGATATAAACTTCAATGCATCTTCCAATATACCCCATGAATCAATCATTCAATCCCACCATTCTGAACCAATTGTCTCTAACCTTCGTAATCCATTTCTGATTCTGAAATTTTCCTAATTACGCAATTTCTCCTAATTCTACAAACTTACCACATTCATACATCATCCCTATTTCTACTCCACCTAGAAGATCAACTAGGGCAAAATGTAAACCCGTTACTTGCGAATTATCATTGTAATTTAGCCACTCAAACATCTTTTCCAATTGTTACTCCAAAAGCAGCTTTTGAATTAGGTAATCACTATAGTCTTTCATCTTTTCTAGATTACAACATGCTCTCTCCATCTTATAAACATTTCAGTCTTTCGGTTTCTTCCCATATAGAACCTCGGTTCTATCATCAAGCGAGGTTACGCTCATTGGCGTGAGGCTATGGCTGCTGAAATCCATGCTCTTGAGTTGAATGACACTTGGACTATTACTGATCTACCATCAGGAAAGCACCCAATTGGATGTAAATGGGTGTACAAGATAAAACATAAGGCTAATGGTGAAGTGGAAAGATACAAGGCAAGATTGGTGGCAAAAGGTTACACACAAAAAGAAGGATTAGACTATTCAGACACTTTTTCTCCTGTGGCCAAGTTGATGAAGGGTTTTGCTTGCATTAGTCTCATTAAAGGTTGGCATTTACATCAACTTGATGTTAATAATGCCTTTCTACATGGGAGTCTTGAGGAAGAAATTTACATGAAGTTACCTCCTGGATTTGAGGTTACTAACAAGAATAAAGTCTGCAGACTTCAAAAGTCTCTCTATGGACTTAAACAAGCTTCTAGGTGGTTTTCCAAGTTCTCATCCACTTTGGTTGGCCTAGGGTTTGTGCAATCCAAATCGATTACTCTTTGTTTACTAGAGTTCATCAATCTGCATTTGTTGCTTTGCTAGTATCGTTGATGATATTGTGATTGCTAGCAATGATCCTATAGCAATTTCAGATCTTCTTGTTTTGCTTAATTCAGTTTTCAAGTTGAAAGATCTTGGTTCACTCAAATTTTTCCTTGGACTTGAGGTTGCACGAAGTTCCAAAGGTATTTCTATCTCACAGAAAATATGCTCTTGAGATTTTGGATGATTGTGGAGTCTTGGCAGCCAAACCTTCTTTAGTTCCCATGGAACCTAATCGAAACTCTCTCGGATTCGGTGATTTAATCTCGATCCTCTTGTCTATAGAAGAATGATTGGCCGGTTTACTTAACAATCACAAGGCCGAGATATTTCATTCTCTCGTTGCTAAGTCGGTTTATGAACTCCTCGTAAGCCTCATTTGGATGTAGCTTACAAGGTGTTGAAGTATATCAAATCTTCTCGACAGGTATTTTCTTTCCGCAAATTCATCCTTGCAATTAAAATCCTTTTGTGATTGATTGGGCGGTGTCCAAATTCAAGGAGATCGATCCTGGTTTTGTGTCTTCTTAGGAGATTCCTTGATATCATGGAAGTCTAAAGAAGCGACATCGTCTCTAGGTCTTCAGTGAGGCGAGTATAGGTCCATGGCTTTGTGACATGTGAAATTTCTTGGTTGAAGGCTCTCTTAACTGATTTGCAACTCAATCATCTTCAACCAGCTCTTGTTTTCTGTGATAGTCAATCTGCAATTCATATTGCAGCTAACCCTGTGTTCCATGAACGAACAAAACACATAGAGATAGATTGTCACATTGTTAGGGATAAAATTGTTGCTGGACTTATCAAAACTCTGCATATTCGGGCCTCAACATCAACTTGCTGACATTCTGACAAAGCCTCTTCCTCGTGTGCTGTTTCACATGCTGCTGTCCAAGTTGAATGTTCTAAACTTATTCCATTCAACTTGAGGGGGCCTATCAGTGTATATATTTCAATGTAGCTGTAAGTTGTAATATGTAAGTTGGTTAAATGTTTAACTTAAGACAGTTAGTAAGTTGCCGAGTTAGTTAGTATGTTAGAGGATTAGTTTTATATTTCAGCTTTGTAATCTTCTATAAATACCAGTTGGTATTCAGTTGATAAATAAGAATCCATTTTATACTCAATCAGTTCATCGAGTTCTCTCTTCTCCCTTATCTTCTTCTCTTTCTATTAAATGCCGCTCACGATGCTCCATATGCCTCCTGGACTTCAACGCCTTGATCGCCTTAAAGTTATCCAAACAAGGTATGTAATCGACGGCCACGGCACCTTTACAGAGCTTCCAATTAAGATCAAAATCAAAATCCGCATTGAGAGCGTGTTGTTTTTTAGTCTTGAGGTTGGGGCGCTAGGGCTTGAGGGATGGATGGGGGTGTCGGAGGAGGAAGAGGAGTAGAGGAAGAGAAGGTAGCGGGAGGTGTTGGTGAAGAGGAGGATTGTGAAGCAGAGATTAGAAGTACTGCGAGGGTTACGATGAATGGGAATTTTCTTTCTTTGATGAATGTGATGGCCATTTCTAGAAAAGGGAAAAAGAGTGAGAGAGAGAGAGAAAGGGACTGAATTGTAGAGCTAAAAGCTGATCAAGATCTAACTGAAATGACTGAAGCTGTGGAGGAGAGAGGGGGGAGACACGAAGACGCGGTGATTGAATGAGTGGGGATTCGAAATGTCGTTATCTGAGGCGGGCAAAGTACTAATTCTATAATTTAAGGAAATGCTAGAATGCAATAAACTATCCACATTTGATCCATAAAAGTCTATATGACATCCTTCATCTATTGCATTGTGGATTATTTTTTCACTGCAAAGATATTTTAAAATATTTTTTTAGGATGCCACATAGACTTTTTTGGGCCAAATATGGATAGTTTATTGCATTCTAACATTTCCCATAATTTAACGAGAGCTGCTTTTGTTCACGGTTTATAAGTTGACACCTCATCATTTAAAAAAAAAAATACACAAATTTAAAATGAAATCAAAATACCTAATCAACTAATCCAGCAACCAAATAAATAACCAACTATCCAACGCCACCACGCACCTCCAGTGACTTTCGTAGCGAAAAAAAAAAAAGAAGATAGATCTGGTCACTGGGGGTGACTGCGATCCACCCCAACAGCCCGGGGAGAGAGATCCGGCCACCCCCAGTGGCCATTTTTATCTCTCCGGCGAACAACAAAAAAAAAAAAAAAAAAAAAAGAAGAAGAAGATAGATTCGGCCACCCAAACCCAGCCTAAAGAATTGTTTATAATGTCTCAAAAATTGATTCTAATGCCACAAAATTCGTTTCTAATGCCTCAAAACTAAAACCTAGAGGGGAAGGTTAACCATTTTTGGAATTTTATCATCCTAAAAACCAATGAAAAACGCCAAAGAGACCCAACCGAGGGTCTCAGTGGCCAACTAGATCCAGGCCACCCGTGGGTCTGCTCTGCACCATGGGTCTCAGCTTTCTTCCTTCTCCTTTCTCTTCTTTCTCTTTTCTTTGTTCTTTAGTTGAAAATCAGCTGCTGTAGAATGTAGGGTTTTTTTTTTTGTGCATTTTTTTCACTTTATGTGAGGTGTTAGCTTGTAAGTGGTGGGCGTAAATGGGGTGTTTTAAGCCACAACCGAAAGGAAGATATACTCTAATTTAACAGCTTTTTATATTTTTAAATCATTTTCCAATTCTAAGACGCTTTAAGGCGGTTTTCACTTTTCATCCAACTATACCCCAAGTATCGGCTAGGCTTTTGGGCTCGGCTCGGGTAATCAATTTGAGCCCCGACTTGTCTTTCAGCTAGTATAGTTTAGACAAAGATGGGCTTGGATAAAATTTATTTAATTCGATCTTTTGATCCCATATTTCTGTTTAAAAGTGCGTGATTTTAGTATATTTATAAAATTAAATAAAACGTATGTAAAAATTACATATTTTAAAATAGAAAAATATTAAGTATTTTTTTAGTGTTTTCTTGATATTTTTCTAATTGTGTTATAGTTTTTAAAATTACCTATAAATTAAAAGTCAATAATAATCATTTCAAATTTAACGATGATTTTAAAAGATACATTACAATTAAATAGACACCAAAAAAACATTAAAAAAGTAATTCGCATTTTCCTTTAAAATATATCAATTTAATAAACTCCAATAAAAAAAAAGGAAAAAAAACAAAAACTAGTTAATATGTCAAATCACCAAAAATGCAAAAGTATGGATGGCTTGGTTTAGCTTAGCTATGTTTTTTTTTTAGTTTCCAGAACCAGCTTAGAGCCATTAATGTGTCGTGGGAGTCATTATTTGACAACAAATAGCTTTCAGAATTCTTTAAAAGCCGACAAAGATTAAAAAAGAAACACCATAATATAGTTTCACTGATAGAGGAGGGGGAGGTGCCACTGAAATCTATTCAATGTCTAACTATAATCAATACGAATTATTTCGGAATTGGGTCCAACAAGATGAGCAGGCCTAGTGTGCGTGTGTGCATGCAGAGCGAGAGGTAGTTTTACACATAGAGTAATGTCACTCTTCACACGCCTTTCACATTGACTGACGAGATTTATTTTGAAATGCATATACCACTTAAAATACTAATTAATGTGAAATTAGTGTGGACTGCAGCATTACAATTTCACATAACACAAAACAATTTACATTGAATTAATGAGGTATAATGATCCGCACTTGGAAAACTTGCTCAGTCACTTGCTTGGTTGTATACAACTACAAAATCAGCTTGTTAAAAAAAAAAAAAGAAGTTGCACGAAGATAATGAAAAAAATAAAGTCAATTCTATATGGCTGCTTCAGTCTGCTATGGCAGCACCTGCATTTTCTACATCAACTTCTCCCATTCCTGTGTCTTCCTCTTCTTCACTATCCTCATCGCCACTAATCTCTTCATTATCCTGACGTAGCTTAGCCATGTGCTCAGCAAGTAGTTTATCATCTCGTTCACTCACCTAAATTAATGCACCATATCAGTCCCGCAAAGAAAAATAGCACGTTGCTATGCTAAGTAACTAAAAACCTATTTAGTCAAAAATATTGCCATATTGCCTAGAAAATACATCGAGTTCTGTGGATTTTCTATAAGACGATGTCAACTGAATTCAAAGTCCACTGGATGTAAAATAAATGGCAAAATCAACATTTTTTTAATAAATAATCGAGATATCATTAAAAGCATAAAGCGTTCCAAGTACACAAGTAAATAAGAGAACACCTAGCACAATCAACATTTAAGTTAAAAGTGAGAGTGACACTCACTGCTCTGGGTGCCTCCTTCACAACGAGTTTTCCCTTCTGCTTTTCTATTGCTTCAGTGCAAGCTGTAATTGCTTTGGTAAGAACTGCTATTCCTTGCTCCTGCCCAATCCAAAAAAGAAGCCAGTTTCTTTAAAAGAACATAAATAAATAAATAAATTCCGACCAATAGACTACTATTCAACTGCCTCCAAAGAAGTTAAAGGACTGATACCAAGTTTACAAGCTGTAATTTACAAAATTTCCTATTGGTGTATGAGGGAAAACTGGGAAAGAAATGAACTTCAACAAAACAAAATAACCAGGGAAAAGATGGTATCTTCCACAGTTAGGCTGATTAGACCAAAACATTGAAACAGAAACATGAAGTGACCCATAATTTGTTTTTCTTTTGCTAAGTATGAAGTGAGACATTTCATTGCCTCAAGTAAAGCTTACACATTGGCACATTGCATTGAATTAGCTGACTAGTTTAAACACAACCAAATTTCGCTCATTTGTATAAAGCGTTAAAAATAAATCATCAAATAAATACTGTGCGAGGATTTTCACAAACCTTGTCAAGAGTCTGAGTGGTAAGAACATAAAGTGGGGGAGCAACCAATTTAATTTTCACAGGACAGTCATCATTCCCAGCAGCTTCTGCTTTCCGCATGGCATCCTACAAGGTCAAAGACTAAAACGTGTAAACAGGATAGCCCTTCGCAACTTAAATAAGCACCCATCCAAGAAAGAAAGGAGAAAAAAGAAAAGAAAAGAAAAGAAAAAAAAAGACCTTGATGTGAAGAACACCATCAAACTGAAAGCATTTCATTTCAATGTCGGCCCGAATCTTTAAAGGTTGTGGGGTCATTCTTCTTCTAACATTTCTTACCAAAGATTCCTTCACATCGTCCGTGATAGCAGGAACTACCTTAGTCACCTGGCAAATGAGATAGAAGGTGGCTTTAGTCATTACGAGGAAGAATGTGCAATATACCTTATAAAGAGAACACTTACCTCCTGTCCATCAGGGCCAAGTTCTTTGACTTCGCGGGTAAGAGAATTAAGAACAGTATCAGGATCAGTCACGACTATTTTGAATGCCTGCACATGAAAAATTTTAGATCCCCAACTGCAAATTCAGAAGATAAAAATTACCTCTAACAAGTAGCAAACGTTCTCACCTCAAAAGCATGACCATATTTCCTGTACAAAGGCCAGCCAACGTGGATATACAGATCCTGAAACAAGTAACTTCCATTTAGAAATAACTAACGAAAAGAAATGAGAACAATATGTAAGCACCACCCATCAGTCAAAAAATGCTATTTGTTATATCCCAAATAAACCTAGTCTTATTCACAAACACAAATGAATAGGAAATCCAAAAGCAAATTTACAGCTAAAACCCAAACCAGAGAACTTATATACAAATAATGGCAGGTTGGCTCCAACAGGTCAACTAGAAATTAATTTGATGCCATATGGCAATGGATCCTCCAATGCAAAACTGCCTAAAATAGGCACTAGAATGATTCGCTTGCTAGAATAATTCTAATTCCTACTAAGGGCCTGTTTGGATGTGTATTTGAAGGGTTTAAAAGTTCGTTTAACACTTAAAAAGTCTGTTTAAAGAAAAAAGTACATGTTTGGTAAAAGAAATTGTAAGCGCTTTTTTTTTTTTTGGATAAGTAAGATCGTGATAAAGAAAAAGAAATTGTAAGCGCTTTTAAGAATCCAAAACTAAAAAATGGCCAAAACGCACTTTTGGCAAAAGCTTAAAAGTGAAGTTTTGCCAAAAAACCTTTTTTGACTTAAAAACTCTATTTCTCAAATGAAATCTCAAACAGCCTCTAAGTGTCAACTTCCCGATGCACTACTGATGCCCTATCTTATTACATTCACAATTTTGCTGCCTCACTCTTAACTAAACATCCCTCCAAGGCCTGAACTCCCCAAAAATATCTTATACCAATAGCACCCTTTCCCCCAATAATCGCTAATATCTACATCCAGACCTAATACAAGTATTTTGCGTAGTTGAAAGAAACATAGGAAACATCATATACAAATTCTATTCTTTCTCAACCCTCAAATTGTTAAACAAGAGAATATTCAAGC
Organism: Carpinus viminea; assembly: GCA_013348765.1. Taxonomy (NCBI): domain Eukaryota; kingdom Viridiplantae; phylum Streptophyta; class Magnoliopsida; order Fagales; family Betulaceae; genus Carpinus; species Carpinus viminea. The sequence goes on along the minus strand of CP054673.1, from coordinate 15,589,822 downwards.
ATAAACAAAACAGTAACCCTAAATATTTGCAATATCCATATCATCTAAATACAGGTCCAATAAGACATCTTTGTACGGAGTTTTCATTTGTCTTAAAACCAAACGGATAAGCATAATACTCAATGCTGGAGATTCTTTATTTTCCATCTGTTCTCGCAACACCCTAAGAGTGTGCAGAGTTCTATTTCCAGAAACAAACTCCAAGCTACATAGTCACACCATTGATTCCTGAGCCCTATCAAATTCTACAATATTTGGGACAAAAGCAAACTAAAACCCTACACCAATGTAATTAGAAACCAAAACAACAGCAAAATGTAAAACCCTTGCAAGCAAAATTCAGGGCTAAAAACAAAACCAAGAGAAAAGGCGAAACGGGCATCAAAAACAAATCAAACAATGAATCTCGCAATAGAGTTCTATGAAACAACTATTGTCTATACCTCCAAATCGATGCCCATCGTCTCGGCCACATGACGCATAATGGAGTGGACGAGCTTGCTCTTGTTGTACCTCTCCTCGCAGGCTTGGATGTCCTCTTCAGAGACCCTCCGCTTGCTGAGATCGATGTAGCCTTTCTCTTTGTCAACCCGGAGCACCATCACGGGCTCTATCCGACCCACTTTGATTAAGCTACTCACACTACGAATCCGACGGCGGGAGAGCTCCGAGAACAGTATCATACCCTCAATGTTGTTGTACTCAAGCAAGGACACGTACGCACCCATGTCGGCGATGTTCTTCACCTGTATCATCACCGCCATGTCCACCTCTGGATACTTGGCCTCGTACATTCGGCAATCGAGGTTCGGAGTGTGCATTGCCATGGTCGATAACTCAATCAAAGAAAGGAAATGGAAAGCCGAGGGTTTGGTGAGAGCACAAGGGTTTAGGGCTATAAGAACAAATAAATTTACTGTTAACAATCACAAAATAAGATAGATACAATTTGAATTTTAAATAATTTAAATGAAACAACTTATCTACATTTAAATTTACGCTAGTATCACAACAAATACAATTGTTGTTGAGAGAATCATGGTGATATCAAACTAGTTGAGAATATCATGGTGGGTTTAAAACTGTTTGAGAATTCTTATCCGAAATCTTATTCATCTTGTGCTTCAATAAGGGGTAGCAGATAGTGTTGATAGCAAATAGCAAAGAGTGTTGTGGGTTTTGTTCCTCTTAAAACGTTTCACAGAAAATCCTACTCCGATTAATTATTCGGACTTCAAAGTTTAAACCACCGTCTGATTCGAAACCACGATTTAAACCGTAAACTACTATTAGATTCCAAACTGCACTTCGGATTCGGATCTTGTGCAAGCGGGTGTAATAGTTTTTATTTTACCTGTCCATTTTAACTAAACGGTTTGCACGTAAGAAAAAGCACAGTTAGCTTAATGGGCCACTTCGAATGGTAAGAAAAGGCAACGTTAGCTTACTGGGCCGTTTCGAACGGTGTGTTTAGAAACATTTCCTTTCACTCTCATATTCTCTCATCTTTAAGAGTTTGTAGCGGAAAATACCCCCATTTGTAACCATCTTTTTCCCCTTTGAATTTTTTTTTTTTTTTTTTTTAAAAAAGAAAAAAAAAGGGTAGCTTGCACGGCTTGAGTAGTTGTTGAAGTGGCCCAACCATCTTTAACCTAGTTATAGGTGACGTGGGTTGAGTTGCCAAATCATTCTCTTGAATTACAAGGATGGATGAACATCCTAGGGGTGTCAATGCGGTTACGGTTAGCGGTTAGTAGCAATAACCGCTAACTGTAACCGCCTAAGTGGTTAGTAGATTTCACTAACCACAACCGGCGGTTAGTGAAATAGGTAATCGCTCGCTAACCGCTTTTTCAAAATTTGGCTTTTTTTTGGGCTTTTATTATTACTGTAACATTTTTTACACTCACTTTTTTTTTGTATTTTTAGTGTTTTTTTGGTCCCAATTGCTATAAAAATAGCCCATATTGAAAAATCAAAAATATTTGACCCAAAATTTATATTTACTTGTACTTTAAAAAAAATCTTAAATATTAAATCATAACCGGTTAACTTTAAAAAATAAAATAAAAAACACAACATATAAAAGAAGTTCAACACAACATATAAAAGAAGTTCAAATAAAACATTAAATGATACAAATAAAACATTAAAACTTCATCAATCCTCTCAAAGTGTCCTCCATCTAATACAATAGATAAACACCAATAGACAATTTAATATACATACTTATATTTGTAAAACCTACTTAAAAGGCTCAACCAAACAGTAATTCGGATTCCTATAAACATTCACTTGTAATGTACCTAAATAAAAATTATTGAAGTAATCTTGCAATGGATTACTATTTATTATGCCAACAGAATCTTCCCCAACTTTCATTAAACTTCATGGAATGGATTATCAATCAAACATAATGAACATTGATCAACGAGTAAATAACCCCAAAAATAATAATTAAAAAAAAAACACAGTGGCATAGAACGTGAAAGCCACTGTTAGGAGCAAAAATGGCAGGAGCTCAACATCAAGAAATCCAACAAATTTCCCTGCATTTATTTTTTTCTCAGGAACCAAACAGAACCCATCAAGTGGTAAAATATCAAGACCTAAAATATCAAAATCAATAGTTACGACCAATTTTTTGGATATCAAAATCATAAAATTACACTGTAGGGTTGGTTGACAAAATCAAGCAAAAAGCTACCCCTCAGGTTATAAGTAAAACACATTTCAACAACCCACAAAAATGGCAGAGAGAGAGAAAGGGAGAAAGAGATACCCGTTTGATGAGATCAGGGTCTTTGATAGTTTGATGAGACAGAGCACTCCAGAGAGGGCCGTTGATGACAGCACCGTGTCTCTCAAGCTGCGTAGCCAAAACCCAAAATCAAGATAAACAATATATACCAAAATCAAATCAAGATAAACAATATATACCAATATCAAATGAAGATAAACAATATATACCAAAATAAAAATCAGCCAAAATCAGTCAACGCTAAACACAACTGAGCGGGAGCGGCGCAGAGTGAGGCTGACGGAGAGGGAGGCGTGACTCGTGACGGAGATGAAGGCCGGAGGCGTGACTTGGGTCCCCAGTGATGGAGGCCGGAGGTCTGACTTGGGAGAGGGAGGCGTGAGAGTTTGAGAGAACTGATGAGGTTTAGGGTTATAGCAAAACGACGTAGTTTTGCTTCCAATTAATTTTTTTTAATTATTTAAGGGTAAAACGACGCCGTGTGATGAAGTTTTAAAAAAAAATTGTTCAAACTTCAACAAATGGTTAAAAATTTGTTCATAAAATTGTTCAATTTATTTTAAAAAAAATTGTCAAAACATTATTTAAAAAATACATTAATACTTCAATTCTTGTTATAATTATCAGATTGTTGAATCTAATATCAATTACTTAATTTGATATTATATAGTCATATGATCGTATTAATTAAATTAGATAATATGATTAATGATTTAAATTATGATCATATTTATTTTATAATATATTTTTTTTAATTAAACTTATTATCTAACGGTAACGCTCAAACTCATAAATCTTAAATTCATAATAATCTAATGGTTATGCACTCATACTATAATACTAAGATGGGTAAATTTATAAATGATCTCACTCCTTATGAAATTATTATCATATTTACTTATAAACTTTTTTTAATTAAACTTATTATCTAATGGTAATACCCAAACTCATAAGTCCTAAATTCTTAATAATCTAATGGTCATAAACTCATACTTAAATTATATGATCATATTATCTCACAAATTATAATTCATATACATATAATAAAATTATCTTAGATCTAAGAATCTAAGATAATGTGATATAGGTTTTATAAGTATAAAGTATCTAATAATGCTTTAATTCAATTATAGTTATAAGTAACACATTGTTTAATGAATCTAATATTAATTACTTAATTTAATATTATACAAATCACATTATTATTGTACATTAATAATATGATTAACTTGAATAAAATATTTGAATTATCATTGAATCATATGATTAAATATTTATCTTTTACATTTATATTATTCAATATGCATAATTGCATATATGTATAATTACTTAATATATACTAAATTACAAAATATTATAATAAGAATGTATGATATAAGTACTTACAAAGTTAATTAATATGTAACTACAAATTAATTAATAATTATGTTACTTATGTAGTTTATGTTAGTTTATAACATACATTGGAACTAAGTTTCTAGATACTTAATTACTCATTGTTATATTAGTATGAACTTGCATACTTATAACTTATGACTTGTGAATATGCTTGTATAATTTATTATTATATAATCAAATGATTTTATGATTAATTGATCGTGTAATATAATCATATAAATTATAGTAATAATATATTAATATTCAAATTGTGATTTAATTATCTAAAACAAAAATGTGATTTAATCATTAATAATTAATTTATTATGTTATATGTATAAATATTATTATAATTATAAAAATATAGTATATAAACAGCAGTTAGCGATTGCGGTTAGTAAACCCTATAACAACTAACCGATAGGCAGTTATAACGATTAGTGGTTATAGCGGTTAACGGTTATAACGGTTAGCGGTTGATTAACTGCCAGCATTGACACCCCTAGAACAACCCATTTTTTTGTACCGGTGGAGACGATTTGCCCACCTAATCAAATAATTGAAGGGTCCCAAAACAATTCTTTTGGCTATTAAGATGGTTCGACACTTCGACCACCTCAAGCTGATGTTTAGGGATGAGTCGAGTGATTGAACATCCAAAACACCCATGTGACCAAGAAGTAGCCCCACTTTTTTATTCTTCTTCTTCTTTTTTTGTTTTTTTTATATATATATATTTTATTGTTATCTCTCTCTCTCTCTCTCCTGTATGATGTTACATTAGATGAATGGTCCAAATTAAATCCATTAGATCGTGCGCGAAACCTTAAGTATTACATGCGATCCTTTCTTTTAGAATAAACTTTCCTAGTATATGTAACATTCGAGTAATTCTACAAGTTCTTATTGTGTTCATTGAAAAATGATGAGGGTTTTAAAATCACAATTTAATCAAAATCTAATAATGATCAATCACAAGCTTAATGATAATTTTAAGAGTCGCATCATTATTAGAGGGACACATGAGTAACACAAGAGTAACTTGTAGTAATACTTGTAATATTCAATTGATTCATTCCAATAATAAATAAATAAAAGTGATTCAATACAAATGGAGATCTATATTACTACTCTTTTCAACACTTTGCTTTCTAAAGTTTTTAATAACATTTCAAATGGATTTTTATTGATGTAATTGGGTATTCATTATATAATGTAATTTCTTTATCATTATTTGCACATTATAGTTTACATCTCAAAAGTTAATTTATTGTGATCATATATTTTATGAAATAGCAAATTATAATGGACCATATGAATCTATGATTAAGTTGAAATATCATGTAACAAATAAACAATGAAAAGATAGGTATGTTTGTTAATGTATATTTCATGAGATATTTTTGTTTTTGATTTGCAAGAAAGTCTTCTAATATGACATAAATGTGAAAATAATTTTGAGTGTCTTGTGTTATAGGTTGTTTACAGTGACAAAACTACATAAAGACAAGGCATATAGCCCTCCTTTGGTTATTTGTTATTGTTTTTGTTTTTGACAACAAAAAAACACATGATATAAAACAACAATTTTAACAGAAATAACAGATAAAAAAAAGAGAATGTCTCTGCCACAATTTCAAAGGAATTTTTTGTTATTTTTGTTACACAATTCTAAATGTCTAATGAGGACATATGTATATTGGCCTATACTTTCCTCCTCCGTTGCCCTTCCAAAGCAAAGCCAAAAAAGAGAAGCAAAAGGAAGAGAAAAAACAAGAAACAAAGAAAAAAAATAAAAGAAAAAGAAAGAAGCAAAAAGCAAAAAGCAAAAAGAAGATAATTAAAGAAACCTCTTCGTCTTCGAGTCACTTCCTACACATAAACACTTTCTGTGGAGCCATCGCTTCGAGTGCACCAGATTAGTGCGCAGCATGGCAAGTGATGTAGAGGCACCATCAAGGGTGGACGCGTTAAGCCTGGCCAACATGATCATATCGTCGGTCGGAAATGCCATGACACACCGCAATAATTGTAAGCAACTAGCGGAGCATGTGAGGCTTGTAGGGAACCTGTTGGAGCAGTTGAGATCGATGGACCTGATGAACTTGCCGGACACGAAGGAGCCGTTGGATGGTTTAGAGGAGGGACTGAGGAAAGCGCTTGAGCTGGTGGAGAGCTGCAGAGAGAAGAGCTGTATTTTCATGCTTGCCAAGGGGTGGAATGCAAGTTTAGATTGAGATCGATCGTCATATTTGTCTCGTGCCATTGATTTCATTGGTCCACAAGTTCCAGATGCAGGTACATCTAACTATAATATTTTCCCCTTGTAATTCGTTTCTTGAAATGGGATGTTAGGTGTTCTCCTGATGTTTTTCTCGTTTCCTCTCGATCTTATGTGGGAATTATTTTATTAAAAAAGAAAAAAGGTGTTCTTATTTCTCTTTACTTGGTTTTTATAAAACAATTTTTCACATAGGACGAGAAGGACACAAGAAGAACATCAAGAAAACATATAGTATTTCCCATTAAAAAATGCACGAATTTAAAGGTCGAATTGTGATTTAAAGGCTGAACCACAATTTTATCACATTTTAACAGCGTTTTTAAAAATCGTGTTTTCATCAACTGTGTTTTATTTTTTCAAACCACACATTTTGAAACGGATAAATCAAACGAACACTAAAATAGGGTCAATTCTTATCAAGGAGTTGGTTGATACATTGTTTTGTATGCGGATGAATAAGAGGCTAACCAAGTAGTACTAAAACAATGAACCCAGAATATAAAGGAAGGATTGAATGCAATTGAAGAGGATGAAAGGGAATACAACCTTGAAAAAGAGGATATTGAGGCCCAAGATGTTATACTCAAACCTGATCGGACAAAGCAAGATTTGGAGATCCTAGAAAAGTCGCTCTATCGTGTGTATCCCGACTTGCAATTCCATGAAGCCCTCAAAGAAGAGAGACAAATTAAGCATCAAACTGTTGCGGGCACAAACAAATAATGACTAGGATCAATGCCCGTTAATTGAACATCTTATTGATGCGACAAAAAATGTTGTCAATGCAGTTCCCGGTAAAAAGATTATGAAACTCCTTAGCAATGAACTGACTTATGTGATATCAAGGTAAGTTGCGAGTTATGAGACTTGCTATGTTTTGTCTCTTCACTGAATTATCAAGAGAATTTATGAAATTATGCCGCATACAAGTACATCTCCAATGCAAAAGTCAGCTACGAGGAATGTCCTCAATATCAAAAATCAATCACAATGGCAAGCTGACTTTTTCGATTGTTGCAAAGATCCTTGTTTGAGTGAGTTAAAAAAACTCTCTGGATTTTGGATTTAAATATCATACAATGGGGTTGAACTGCAATAAGACCATCCATGTGAGAGTCTTACATTAATATTTAGTAGACATGGCCTAATGACATGTGAATATGTTATGCGAGTTAGTTTTTGTCTGCTTAGAAATGAGAGTGAACTTATATAATCTGATCTTATTATGTGAGTATGGATTTCAAGTAGATCAGATTGCTATGGAATGTTCAATCACCAATTAGCTAGGTTTTCTTATCTTACTACAAGCTTGAAGACCAGCGTGTACCCCTGCGGAACATTTTCACGGATGGCTAATCTGTTGTCAAAAGGACAAATATGTAAGCTTGTCAAACAGAACTTCATTTTGCTTGTCCATATTAAGTTGTACAACATCTAACGGTGTATATGTTGTATTCGTTGTCACATATGTTAGATGTTATAAAATCTAATTCGGACCACAAAAAAAATTCATCTCCAATATTTCAAGTATCCTATTCAGTCAAATAGTGTGATGGGATTATCATTACTAACCTGCTAGTTTTTTAACATAAATTGCACATGTTCCATCTCTGAGGTACAGCTCGTGAAAGCGCAACCAATGATCTAGTTGCATATTCCCTCTGCTGTGGTTGTTGCTGCTACACTAGTTGTGTGAGAAAGAAATTGCGAGAACATTATAACATTGTGGTAGGTACTTCCCTTGACCATGAAAGAAGTACTTCAGTGTGAAGGTTACAGAATATTAGCTTATTATTGTTTGGTCTTTGTTTCGTAGGGAAGTTCAACAAATGACTTAACTCATCTCTGGTGTTGCTGCTGCGCTCTGGTTCAAGAGTGGCGTGAGCTCAAAATTAGGGGCTTTGAAGGTTGGTGAACCACCGCAGTCTACTACATTTTTGGAACTGTCTTTCGCTACTTACGTAACAAAGTTTTTCTACAACTCTAGCCAATTAAATTGACATTCATTCTTTGAGCACGCGATTCTCACATACATTTTCACATACTCTAAGGACAGGTATCACATGCTCTGTTACATCTATTAAAAAGGTATATAAGAATTATGTGATCTAAGGACATATGTCAATTCAATAAATTGGATTAAAAAAACCTTTAACCCAGTTCAAAGAAAAACTTTGTCCTTATATCACCGATGCAAAATTTTGCAAAAAAAAGAGAAGGTTTTTAGTCAACTCCAACGATATTCCTATTCCCCATCGTCCTCATCCAAATCATTGGTTTAATCCATTTACTTTTCCATGAAAAATGGTAAATTAGGCTAGTCAGGATTGGCTTGATAAGGAGTTTCTTGAACAACCTACTATTGGATGAACCAAATCTCAAATTACCACCTACTGAGCATAAATCAGTTTCTTACTCCTAATAAACCGAGCTATTTGGCTTATCACTTAGCTTTGGTCCATTTACAGGCCGGGGGAGAGAATGGGGGAATCCCATGTGATCCACATCACTTAAACGGGTTCTATATAGAAATCTACTAAACTTGTTAGCCAAAGGTGGGTTCCATACCTTTTAACTGCAAATTCAAGTCTGCAGGTTGCCAAGTAAGAAAGATGATTCTTCCACCATATCAATTCATGAAGCCTTGATGAATCCCATGTAAATTCTACATGTGTACAAGTTGCAGGAATGCAAATATGGCTACACACATAGAGAATATAAGATCTGTAAAGGATCTACGAAAAGGTAGTCTAAATGTCCTGTGCCGACTCATCTGCGCTATATGAAAATGGCAAGGCAAAATATAAATGTGATTGCTAGAGCTTATACCATGACGTTACTTAGTTACATGAATATGCTGATGTATAATCAAATGGAGATTGGAGATGATTTGACTGAGATGAACCTGAATTGGAGCTGGGATATTAATACTATATGTGTACACTTTGCATTTTGCAATGACCCACTTCTCTCCATCTTCGGCCAGCAAAATCATCGATGAAATTCTCTCTAAGGTCACAAGTGCTTCATAAAATTATAAATTACAGAGTTCAATCAAAATTGATACATCCCATATATATTATTCTTTCTACTCTGAAAACAAACACTTGAGCTAAAACTGCAGAATGACGCCTACTTCCCAAAGTACTTAAATCAGGCAAGACCTGGACCCAAGGAGTCACTAATTTGTGCTAGCCACTAGGCAACCTGGAAAACAATTGACAACATCACGCTCCTTAATACTCCAGATTTAAAACTTCTGGGTTAGGATTAGTGTAAGCATTTTTTGTATTGACAGTACTGGAAGCCACACAAAATTGACCTCTGCTAGGAGTGTGGCTGAAATTTATGTTAATACGGCAGCACTGAGTACAAAAAAAAAAAAAAGAATGTAAAAATATTTCCTTCCTATCTTGAAGAATTAACTACAAATCATCTATGCGAGACTGTTTATCATCATTCCCATGCATGAAGGGCCAACGGAACAGCAGTGATAACTTACTGGTTATAGAAGGGTTCTGCTCTGGTTTTTCCAGCTTTACAGCACAAACTGTATTGTAATCGATCTTCAGATGAGGAGCAACTATTCTTTCCTGAACAAAGGAAAAAATAAATAAGATAAGTTCTACAATGAGCATATAATAAATGATCCTCTCCCTGAGTATTAAAGTTGGACTGTATTAGTACCTTAAAAACTTCGAACGGACAGAAATCAGAACCAACACAACCCTATTCAATGAAATACAAAACATTAATGTCTTAAAAGTTAATTCAGCACACATCAGAAAGGCATACAATAACTTGCGACAACATAGCAGGATGTGCTACAGCTTGACAATGGTGGAACACCCATAATTGGACAAACAGAAAGTCGGCACAATAATTTGAACATTAAGATTTACTTTAGAATACATATTTTAGCGTACTTCTCATGTTACATTTAAGAAGTGAATCTAAAATTCCAAATATAGTAGACATAACTAAAAATTGACAGGTGTTCTTTTTTTTGGGGGGTGGGAAGGAGATGAGACAAAAAATGCTCACCAGCATTGGAATGGGATCTTCATTGTGCAGTGCTTGCTTGAAGAGTTAGCTGGTCAGCTGCAGAGAACCAGCATGTTATTCCCGGCAAAAGGTGCCACAGTGCTGCCCCTCCAATTTCTCTTTTGAGGTGGCTTTGGAGGAGACAGCCTATAGCCAGAACCCATATGCAAGCACATATAGTTTATGCTTAAAAATGCTGCACACACATACGCAAGCACATACACCTACAAACACATCATAAGAGAAATACAGAATGTTAAGCACGCACCAGATCCTTCATGAAAAAGTCCAAGCACACATGAGAATGGAAACACAGTTTCCGCATTTGCAAACCGAAGTCTCACCTTTTCATAGCTTCCGCGAGCATGTTTTTCTACGAAGAAAGGAGTGGCAAAATAATTTAGTCTGGAGAGATGCATTTAAGCTTTTGAAAACAAATTTAATAAGGTCAAGCAACCGCTTAAAATTCAAATGAGGCTCTTTCTTTTTTCAAAAAAATAATTGCAGTAAATATACAAAATATTTCATCAGAAATTAAAAGACAAACCACGTCTAATTTGAAGTCAGAGATAAAGTAAACAAAATCAAGAAATGATCAAAGTGAAAAAGTAACCAATCATCAAATTCGAATCAGAGGACATGGCTTTTATATGAACACTGTTAGAGTGAAAATCTTTTTTTTTTTTTTTGATAATTACTGTTGGAGTGAAAATAAAAAATATCTAAATACCTTCTTGGGCCTTGATAGCTTGTTCCATGACTTGCAAACGTCTTAAAGTAATGGAACTCCCATTTGATAGTTCAAGGAATTACCATAACCCTTCAATATAAACAGCTCCAGGTCATCTGTCCACTCCAACGAAGCAATCTAAACACAAAAATAAATTTTGCATATTAATAAGCATATTAACAGTTAACATTTAAAATTTAATTATTTTTCCAAATCCAACGGTTGACAATTAGAGAACCCAAATTTAACCTAAATCTATCATCTCTGATCTCCCCTTTCTCTCGACTCTCCTCTCACGGTCTCCACCATCCTCCTCGCCTCCTTATCTCTGTTGCCACTGCCACCACTCCCCAACAGCAACTCACAGTCTCCACCGCTCCTCGCCTCCTATCTCTGGTGCCCCCAACAGCAACCACCATCACCAACGCAGCAACCTCACACCTCGACGCCTGGCTGAAGCTGAACGGCTCGTGCCCAGTTTGCAGAAACTCGACGCTGCCGACGCCGCTGTCCACGCCGCTCTCGGAGGTCGTTCCGCTCTCGCAGTACGCTGCGGAAAGGGAGGCGCAGGAGGTGATCAGATTTGTGGGTTTTTCTTTTCTTTTGGTTTTTTTTTTCTCCGTTTCTTCTTGGGTGGTGGGTGGTTTTGGGTTTTGCCGTTTGATGTGTTTGCTTGGTTGCCCAGAAAAATGTGTAAATATTTTTGGATAGATAGGTATTGGGGCTTCTGTTTTACTGAATTATGGTTTGTGTTCGATGAAATTAGAGCAGAAAAAGTATCTTCCTTCGTCTTATGAAACAGATGGGCGTTGGTTTTTCACATAATATTGAATTCTTAGGATTGAATCATTTTTGCCAACTGCATGTACATATACATCCCAAAATTAATTGAACTTAGAGCTCGAGCTCGAACAGGGTTCCGACCCTATCCAGCCAAGCTCGAACAACATTTCTAAGCTCGAGGCCGAGCCCGGGCAAGCCAAGCTCGGTTCGTTTACACCCTAAATGCAACATTTATCAAATTTTTTCTTAATTCACCTCTGTTTTGATGCAGCTACTTGGGCTGAAATAGTAAATTCAGATAACCTAATCGGGTTGGATAGGTCCGAATAAAATTAGGTTTAGCCCACTTGCAACCCAAACATGGAAGGCCCATCGGTCTAGTACCCATACCCGTTTAGGCTAGACAAATATTTGGAACCACAAGGAGGAAGGGTCTCAAATTCCCTCTCAGCACAAGAAAGGGTTTTTCAGAGCTTGGAACCACCCACAATGGCGGTGGAAAAAGAGCTGTACGTGAGCTCAAAAGCAGAGCTGAAGCGAAAGGAGAAGCAGAAGAAGAAGGCCAAGTCCGGAGGGTTCGAGTCCTTAGGCCTAAGCCCCGATGTGTACAGGGGAGTCAAGCGCAAGGGCTACCGAGTCCCCACCCCGATTCAGCGCAAGACCATGCCACTCATTCTCTCTGGCGCCGATGTCGTCGCCATGGCCCGCACCGGCTCTGGAAAGACCGCCGCCTTTCTCGTCCCCATGCTCGAGCGCCTCCGCCGCCACGCCCCACAGTCCGGCCCCAGGGCTCTTATCTTGTCTCCCACTCGTGACTTGGCACTCCAGACCCTCAAGTTCTCCCAGGACCTCGGTCGCTTCACGGGTTAGTTTTTTTTTTTTGGTTGAGAATTTGGAGAACTGCCCATTTGTTCGGTTGCTGAGAAAAAATTTATTGGGAAAGAGTTAGGAGAATAGTTGGGATTTTGTTTGTGTTTCATTTTGTTTTCTTCGGTTTTGGTATGTTGTAATTTGGGGTCTTCTAGGTCCTTTAATGATTGTGAAAAATTTTTTTTCTTAAAAAAAGTTACATGAGAGTAGTATAGTATCTTTTTCTTGAGGGTGTTTGCAGGTGTGTTTTTGTGAGGGAGTTTACTTTGGGTGCTCCTTGTGAGCTTTTGGGGGTTCTTGTATTTTGGGGCTTCTTGTCGCTTTCTTTTATTCTGTGTTGTGCACCTTTTTTGGGGTGCACTCCTGTGTAATTGTTTGCACCCCCTTATGGGTTTTTTGATATATAACACATTACTTAAAAAAAAAAAATAAGTATCTTTTTCTTGATACAATAATAGTTTCACTGCATTGCAGATCTTAATATTAGTTTACTAGTTGGTGGGGATAGCATGGAGAGTCAATTCGAAGAATTAGCAAATAGTCCTGATATTATAATTGCAACACCCGGTAGGCTCATGCATCATTTGTCTGAGGTTGACGATATGTCATTGCGCACGGTGGAATATGTTGTTTTTGACGAAGCGGATTCTCTTTTTGGCATGGGTTTTGCTGAGCAGTTGCATAAGATTCTAGTGCAGCTGAGTGAGAACCGTCAGACCTTGCTTTTCAGTGCCACGTTACCCAGTGCCCTTGCGGAGTTTGCCAAGGCAGGCCTGCGAGAACCTCAGCTTGTCCGACTTGATTTGGATACCAGAATTAGCCCTGACCTCAAGGTTGTCTTTTTCACTTTAAGACATGAAGAAAAAAATGCAGCATTGCTGTATTTGATAAGGGAGCAAATTAGTTCTGATCAACAGACGTTGATATTTGTTTCCACCAAACATCATGTGGAGTTCCTCAATATGTTGTTTAGAGAAGAGGGAATCGAGCCTTCTGTATGTTACGGTGCTATGGATCAAGATGCTCGCAAGATTCATGTATCAAGGTTTAGGTCAAGAAGGACTATGGTGCTAATTGTGACGGATGTTGCTGCTAGGGGCATTGACATTCCATTGCTTGACAATGTCATCAATTGGGACTTTCCCCCAAAACCTAAAATTTTTATCCATAGAGTAGGACGAGCTGCAAGAGCAGGTCGGATTGGTACTGCATTTTCTTTTGTGACATCTGAGGATATGGCTTACCTTTTAGATCTTCATCTATTTCTCTCAAAGCCTATTAGAGCTGCACCGAATGAAGAAGAGGTTTTGCAGGATATGGATGGAGTCATGTCCAAGATTGATCAAGCAATTGCAAATGGAGAAACTGTCTATGGGCGTTTCCCCCAGACTGTTATCGATCTTGTTTCAGATAGAGTTAGGGAAATAATTGATTCTTCTGCTGAGCTGAGTTCTTTGCAGAAAACTTGTATAAATGCATTTCGCTTGTATTCGAAGACAAAACCCTTACCTTCAAAGGAGTCCATTAGAAGAGCAAAGGATTTACCCCGTGAAGGGTCTCACCCAATGTTCAGAAGTGTACTGGGAGGTGGAGAGTTAATGGCATTGGCATTTTCTGAGCGCTTGAAAATGTTCAGGTTAGTGCTAGAATGTTTTATTTTCTTTCAATTTATTTTTCATAGGATTTCTTGAAAATGCTTTTTTTTTTTTTTTTCCTTTCTTTCTTTTTGAAATTGTAAAGTTGCAAATGATCAACCTCTAAAATGACTCATTTATGCTAGACCCAAGCAGACCATTCTTGAAGCTGAAGGAGAAGCTGCTAAATCAAAGCATCTGCAGGTAACTCTGCACTATTATAATTTTGCAGAGTAATTTCATTTAATTCATTAATTTGTGATCCTCATCTCCTTTAGAAAACTTTCTTGCTTCATAATGCTCTAAGCTTAAATTATAGTTTCCTTTTTATTGATGATCAAAATCTAGCCTCTATGATTTTGTTGATGTTATGTATATGTTGAATATTCTTGTGTGGTAAAAGCTGGAATTCACTTGGTGACACTGTAGCATCTTTGTTATCTTTAAGGATGCCTTATATTCATTGTTAGTTAGTTCCTGCATACTAGGGTTGCCCCCTCCACGCTTTTAATGAAACATATTACTTATCAAAAATTGTTATTTGGTCACTCGGTCTAATTTTAACTTGATGTTGACATAATATGACTGCGTAAATGTGCAGAAAATATATATCTTGCCTAGCCTCTTTAATTTGTACACTTCCTTGGGTTCACCGTAAATTTCTCTTCTTTTCTCTTGATTGGCCAATAAACCAAAAGGGAAAGAGAAGAAAGACGGACAAAAATAATTCAAAAATTTAGCTGTTAATCCACCAAAATTTTTCCTTGAAAATAGGAGAGTTGGAGAGAAATTTGGTAGCAGGAACAAAAGATTCCAAAACATTTCTTCTCTGTATTTTCTATCTACCTACTCCAACATTACCGAATAACAGAAACAATACGATTTTAACTCTTTTTCTTTCTCTTCTTTTCCCTTATTAATTTCTTTCATGGACTGTAAACAAACAGAGGTGTGTTTGTGTTGCTTGGACTTAAAAAATAAGGGACGCTTTATGGGGAAATTTAGAATGAACAAGCTGTGTAGGCTTAAAGGTTCAAAAGTAGAAGTAAGCTTATTCTAAGAACCTTTTTCCCCCTTTGCTTCTTTGCTCTACTCTTTTTAGCCCAAACCTTGTTCTCATCTGACACTGAATCTCTGTTGATTTGCCCAGCTTGCCTGAAATTATATTCTGAGATAAACTGCTTCACCAAGTTAACAATGGAATGATATTTCCTAAAAATCTGTAATATTCATGAAGCTTGATTGACATTGTCACTCTTTCCAGCCTATGAAGTGTTTGATTGTCCATCGTTCTCTTGTTCAACTAAACCCTTTATTACCAAATACCTATGTTGTCTCCTTGAAATAGTAAAGAAAAAATGTTATAGCTTTTCCCCCCTCTTTTGGGGTTGGGGTGGGGTTTTAAATAGAATATAAAGCTTGATGCAAATTCAAGATTTGGAGGTTATTATTTTGTTATGATCCAATCGTTTCTTTTATCTAATGTGTGCACCTTCCACATATCTTTTCTAGTATAAATACTCCACATAAAATCCCTTTTATAGTTTTGAGGTTATGACGTTATTGCAGGGTCCTTCTAGTCAATCGGTTGATGTAATGAAGAAAAAAAGAGCAATTCATGAAGAGATTATTAATTTAGTACATCAGCAGCGATCTAACAATCATGTGGAGAGGGTAAGTATGTTAAAAAAATATATTATGCTTTTAAAGTCTCTTTAAGATGCAAATTGGGATGCAGCTTTGCCATTTGATCGATTAACTTACACGATATATTTCTTTGTAGACCACTATCCTTGATGCCAACATGTGTTTCTTGTATTGTGCATATTATTTGCTATTACTTGCCGTGACTCTCTTAGTCACTCACATGAAAGGGTGTTGAGAGAGAGAGATGTTGATATGGATGAGTGCCTTAGGATACAGATGCATCCATGAAAAATTAAATGTTTTACTCATTTTTGACTAGATAAGGCCTGAAGATATGGAGAACACAGGATCATAGGTATTGCACCAATTAATTAGATGAAGTTTAGGCTCATTATCCAAATCACCCCACAAAAATTCCCTCTGCAATTTTTCTAACCGATTAATAACACCAACTAGGATAGGGAAGAGGGAGAGAAAATAGGTAGGAAGGTTTGAAAGCATGCTCTTAATCAATGGTACTCGACCACCCTTTGACAAGTAAAGTCTTTTCCATGCAACTAATCTTCTCTCCATTTTCTTAATGACAATCTCACAAATAAATTTAGCCTTGAACGGAGCATCTAATGGGAGGCCCAAATATTTCATAGGTAAAGGCAAGACCTTACAACCCTGAATACGAGCCATCCCACTCATATTTGGCACATTACTCGAAGGAATCAATTTGATTTAGCCAATTTAATCTTCAACTTTGAGTTAGCTTAGAAACAAATGACACCTCTGGCTTTGAAAATAATTCATAACACTCATAAAGTAAGAGTTTCATTAGCAAATAGGAGATGGGATATAGATACAAGATCATCAATTTTATCCCCCATCAAAAAGCTAGGGATAAACCACCATTCACAGTAGTTGACATCATATGACTCAAATCTTTCATAACAATCACAAAAAGGAGGGGGGGGGGGGGGGGGAGTGGTCGCCTTGTTTCAGATTGGAGAACTATTGAAGAAACCACTAGGTGTACTATTAATTAGAATAAAGAACTGAACTGTGGATAAGCACTATGCAATCTACTTCACCGTTTCTCCTCAAAGCCACATCTCCTTAACAATTAAAGCAAAATGTTAAGGAGAATCTTTGCCTGGACAGCAGCGTGGGGCAAGATTCTCACCATGGACAACCTTAGGAGAAGAGGTATGGTGGTGGTGAATAGATGCTGGCTTTGTGAATCGGATGGGGAGTCGGTTGATCATCTTCTTCTCCACTGTGGGGCAGTGAGAGCCTTGTGGAATGCCTTATTCGATCGGTTCAGTCTTTGTTGGGTTATGCCTTGCTCGGTTAAGGAGTTATTGGCTAGCTGGTGGTCGAGTGGTCGCTCTAGAAGCGCTGTTGTTTGGAAAATGGTCCCCCTATGTATTATGTGGTGTATTTGGAGCGAGCGAAACAATAGATGCTTCGAGGACTCCTCGAGATCTATTGAGGAACTCCTCCACTTTTTTCTTTTCACCCTTTTTTCCTGGACAGTGGGTTGGCACAGGGCTATTAGCTTTTCCGATTTTCTTTCTTCTCTTCCCCCTAGCCCCTTTGTATACCCCCAGTGTACTAAGGGTTGCGCCCCTCTGCGCTTTTTAATGAATTCTTCTGACTTATAAAAAAAAAATTAAAGCAAAATGTCCCAGCTAACATGACCATAAGCCTTCTCCAAGTCCAATTTACAAAAAAATCCCGACTCACTTGATTTGAGACTGCTATTTAGGCCTTCATTAGCAATGAGAACCGAGTTTAGGACCTGATGACCTTTGATAAATGTATTTTGAGTTTGTGAAATGATATTCTCTATATTGTTTTCAATCCATTCACTAAGACCTTTGCACTGATTTTGTACATGCTACTTGCTAGGCTAATAAGATGAAAGTCTTTGACCTCAACAACCACACTTTTTTAGGAATAAGAGTGATGAAAGTAGCGTTCAAACTTTTCTCAAACTACGTTGCTGATGGAACTCAAGAAAGACTTTCATGACATCTTTTTTGACAAAATGCCAACAAGATTGGAAGAAATCCATAGGAAAACCATCGGGACCTAGAGCCTTAACCCCATTCATGTCTTTCACCACCTCGAAAACCTCCATTTCCTCGAAAGCTTGTTCCACCCTAACTGCCTCATTAATAAATTGAAACTGGAGACCATCCAAATTCGGACACCTGTGCTCATTCTAGGTGTAGAACTGAGAGGAAAAATAATTATATGATCCTTAATATCAATCAGATTAAAGGAGACATCACTGTTGATAACCAACTTCTCTACTGTGTTACATCTCTATTAGAATTAGTACCCCGGTGGAAGAAAAGAACTTGGTGTTTTTATCCCCCTTTCTCAACCATGACGCCCTCAACTTTTGCCTCTAACACACCACCCCCAAAAGAGTAGTAGACTACTTTAAGAGCTTTTAACTTCTGAGCCAAAACAAAACTATGGCACCCTTGAAAGCAGTATGAGTTCCACCGGTGCCTCACATTCTCAATAAAACCATTTGTTTTCGACCACATGTTTTCAAATTTAAAGTAACTTATGCCCCCTCTGAAATTCACTGTGATTGAGAATTCAAGAAGGATAGGAAATGACCTAAAAGAAGTATGGACAACCTACTTTGAACAACATCCGGAAAGTGAGCCTTCCACTATGGAGAAAATGAGAAACCTGTCAATTCTAGACCACTTAGGGGAGTCCCAGTTGTTCGACCAAGTGAAGCTTCCACCCCGGAAGGGATATCTATAAGACCTTCCTCAAAAATAAAGTATGAGAACTCTTCCATACCAGGAGAGGAACTGGACTCCTGATCGCTCACTCGGGAAGTCGGTGACAAAATCACCCCCAATGCACCAAGAAATATCGCACCAAGTAATCAAACCTACCAGCTCCTTCCATAATGACCGACGGTCAACATCTGAATTAGGCCCATAGACATTGGCGAAAGCCCACTCAAACTGGTCGATAAGAGGCTGATTAATAAAAAAACATGATGGAATAATCTGATAAGGTTTCCCTTCTGTAATTATATGGTAGCTTCTGGTGTTTCTGATTTATGTCTTTTGGTACTTGCAGGAAACCAGTCCTGAGATTGATTCTTCCAATGGAAAGGAGAAAAAAGGTTTGTCCTTGTCCAGTATTCGTTTATTCTTATTTCATTTTGTACTCCTTTTATCTACCTATCCATCTATCTATCTACATACGCACACCCATGTATACATGTAAGTATATGTGTATAATGTCTTCATTTGCTTAATTTTATATTTATCTTGATCACAAACCATCTTTCGCTTTTTTATTCTTTTCTTTGTCTAAATCACAAATGATGTTTTCTGCCATAGAAGATCCTTATAAGTTACTTGGGTTAGTTCTACTGCCACAAAAAAATTGATTCCACTTCTCAGAACCCCGAATGTAGCTATAGGAATTAGGATGCTTTCATTTTGGTCTAAATCACAGGCATTATAAATCCAGCAGAATTTGCTAAGGCAAAGTTTCATGGGACTCAGTCCTCATGGAGAGTTATCTGCCTTACAAGTCTTTGCATAACCACCCAGAAGCTGTGATGATACTGTAGTGAAGGTCCTGATGGAGATTTAGCTTGAATAAATCAGTTTTTGTGGAAGTGTTTTTGGCGTCAGAGACCTGAATGAAGTAGTTGACCACTCAAGAAGTTTCTAAAAATTGGAAATTGCTTTGGAAGGAGTCTTCTCTAGCATGAGACATGATAAGTCAGTTGCTGAATCTTTGGTTTTTCAAACTTTGTTTTCTGTGTGGGAGCTGGCATTGAATTCTTTCATATAAGTTGCACATTGAATTTTTCTAACATGGAGGAGGTGCTACTGCTCATGATAGTCTTTATGATAACAACATACAGAACTGGGAAACAATGGGCAACATTTTTTGCACCAAAGTGCAGTATTTGTTTTGGTGGTTAACCTATCTTTGAAAATTTTGTTTTCTGATTGTTGAACTTATTATGACTCAGCATAAATAACAATTTGTAAATAATATGCTGGAAAAAACTTTGGTCATAGTTGAAACGCAGGCCCAGTTATCCCCTTATTTGGTTCAATTGTTATGCAACTGTCATGAGTTTATTGTGGATTAAGTTTGTCAAAATTTCATCAGATTTTTCAGCATTCCTTTGAACTATTCATCGCCTTGAATTTTGAGCGGTTTGAATTTTGAAAAAACACTCCATTCTCTCTCCTACTTCATTTCGGCTTCTTCTCCACAGTTTCTCAACCCTAGCGGTGGCGCTCCTGGCGCCCAGCGCTAGGGTTCGGCACACTCATCATGGAACGAAGCTTCTCTGTTGAAGCTAAATCATTCCACTTATCTGCGAAGGTGGGGTGTCCTAATCTTCGTTTGAAGGAAAAGAGGAAAGGTTTTGTGGGGTACATTTTCGCGAGCGTTCAATGCTCGTCGTGGCTGGTGGAAATGGTGGAAGCAGCGATTCAGACTCAAGTGAAGGAGGAAATCACCAAATCTTACTGTGAGGGTGACAAGGCGATGATGGTGCATGGGGGTGGTAATAAGGTTGGAAGGTATTTGGAGGTGTCGATTCTGGCTGTGGGTGGCCGCAAGGGTGTCATTTGGCTTCCGGAGGGTAGGTTCGGGAGGGGATGGCGGCGATTTGTGGGTGAGCTTCAGCTGTTGGTGGAGGCACAAGTTAAGTCGTTTGGATCTGAGGTGTTTGGGGATACGATGGCGAAGGTTCTTAGGGTTGCTCCTATTCCGGGTGTTAAGTCCGGGAAGTCATTTGTGCAAGCTCTGCGTTCGTTCTCGGAGAGCGAGGAAAGAGTCGTGGGTTCCTTGTGGTCCCTCGATCTTGTTCTGGTGTCGATTTGCTTCGAGTCGAGGTCTGATGGTGAGGGAATGCGCTCTGCTGTGGATTGCTCGGTGTTGGAGGGGCCTTTGCCTAGGTCTTTGGAGGCGGGGGCTAGGTCTGCTAGGGCGGCGGTTTCTGTGGTCGACGTGGCTAGGATGATGAAGTTGCTAGGGCTTATTAATTTAAAATTGGACTGGATCCTTACTGGGCGTACTTCGAAGCCCAGCCACAGGAGGAAAAAGGTTCGCATTTTGGGCCTTTCTGACTCTATGTTGGGTTGGGCGTCTGGGCTTGTCTCTAAAAGTTTGGATCCACGTTTGGCTCCGGGTGTGGACCCAGTTTTGGAACCGGGTTTAGATCCGGGGTTGGAATCGGTTTTGGATCTGGGTTCGAATCTGGATCTTGTCTCTAATTCTTTGACGTTGGGGTCTTCTTCTGTCATCAAGATGATTCCAGAGCTTTTGTCGGTGCCCCCTTCGAGATCTGACATTGGTTGGGAGCTGTAGGATGTTGAGGATTTGGGCGAGTTTTCTGTACAGGGAAGGGGTGGTGGTTCGGAGGTTGCCGACATTGGGTCTGGCTCTGCGTTGGTGGTTCCGCGGCTCTCTCAGGTGAGTTTTCCTGATTTCCCTCTACCCTGGGAAGATGATTCGTCGGTGAGTCCTAATAACAGGGACCGGGAAGGCGCTGTTTCTGGGATGGTGGATTCTATCATTCTGCCGGGGTCGGTGGAGATCTTGGCCAAGGCTTCCTCCTAGGCTAAGTTAGCTCAGAATTCCTCTCCGGCGAAGAGTTTGATCAGACGCGGATTTTTGGGTCCGAGAGCTACTCCTCCTACGGTTTTGGACGACATTATCACTACTCCGGCGAGTCCTGCTCCTCCCACTGTGCCGGTGGTGAAGGGGGCCACTTCACTCTCTGATGGGGCGGCTGATTTGGGTAGGAGTATTAGCCAATCTGGTGCGTCCACTTCTTCTGTCTCCAAGTCTCAAGTGGGCTATATTTGGAGGGTGAAGGAAAAGGTTGCCAAGCAATTGACTAAAAACAAGGAGTTACTGGCCGAGGCTGTGGCTGTTAATCCGGGGGAAGGGATGGAGGGATACTCAAAAGAGGTGCACAGTGTGATGAAGGTGGCTCTTGTGGTAGGGATGACTTGGGGAGGGGATGACAACAAGATGTTGGACTTGCTCTTTGCCAGGGAGCGGAATGCTAAGGGGATGAGGGAGCTCAAGAATTTTGATTGCCCCATTTCTCCGGTGAAGGGTCAGCGTCGGCGGGGGTGAGTTGGGTCTAAAAAGGATTATTCCTTTTCCCCTAAAGTTCTTTGGGGGTGTTGGGTTGCGGGGTGTTTTTGTTTTGGTGGGTTCTGGTTTGGGAGCCTTTTTGTGTTTTTGCTAGGTGTTTTCCTTGGGTTGATGTTTGCTAGGGTATAGGGGTATGGTGTTGTTCGGGGTGTATTTTTTTTGGGCTTTCGGTTGGGATTCCTATGTATACTTCAAGTCGCTTTGCACTTTTCTCGTATACGTAGAGGTGCACTCCGCTTTTTTGATATATACAACATTACTTATCAAAAAAAACTGTCATGAGTTTACTGGCTGCTTCCTGACTTGCTTTATTAAGGTTTTTTAGTTCATAATGTTCTGTGGGAGATCAGAACCTTTAGGAATTAAGGATACAAACCCACTCGTAAGAAATATTATTTAAATATCTGCACTTTTAGGTATCAAGTTTATGGAATCTTGAATCAATTGCAAATAGAGTTTTGGTTGTCTTTCATCTAAAAAAATGAATATGAAAATTTCTATTTTCCCCACCAGTCATTCAGCTTTGCTCAGTTCATTCTGTAATAATTTTTTTTTTTTTGTAGAGCAAGATATGAAATGGGAGAATAGGAAGAAAGAATCCTTATCAAAAACGAATAGGAAGAAAGAATAGCAACCACCACCAACAAAAAAACACACTTTCATTGCATTGTTTTTCTTTAACATGCTTATAGGAGTGACAGATCTTTGAGTAAACATTGATTAATATTTTGATGTATTTTGTTTGATGTTATAAGCTCGCGGGCCTAAAAGAAAGGCAAAGGTCTTCAAAGATGAGGAGTACTATATAAGTTCGGTACAAACAAATCATGTACGTTATATAATTTATATCTTCTAATGTTAGTTGTTTAGTAACTCCTAATAGTGCTCATTTTGATTGCTAGTTACAATTTTGTTATATTAGCTGATAGTGGGTTATATTGTAAGCCGTGAATTTGCTTTGAACATTGAGAAGTTGGCTGACCATTAGATTTTCCTCCTGCTGTCATTCTCAGCATATGGAAGCAGGACTCGCAGTAGGAGCTAACCAAGACTTTGGATCAAATAGGTAATCTCATATGTTATTTGGGCTTATTTTGGATGCCAATTTTATCTATCCTTGTGATGAATCCTGAGTAAATCAAAGTTTAAATAGCCTGGTAGAAAATTGAAAATTTGAAACTGAATATGACCAGATTAAAGAACTGTTAACTGCGTACATGCAGAACCTCTTTTCATCTAATGGCATGAGTATCTATTAGATTATATGAGATTAGATATACAAAGTACTGTGTTGTCTGACTTCAATTCTGCATGCATGTCTCTTTCCTCCCCTATATGTCTGGGCAATATCAAGCTTTAAAACTTCACGTATAAATTTGAAATAATGTGGCATGATTATCTATTAGATTATGTGAGGTTAGGTATACAAAGTCCTGTATTTTCTTATAGGTTGAGGTGCTATTGACATTATTCTTAAATTTAGGTTGGAAACTGCTGTCCTGGATCTAGTTGGAGATGATGGTGCGAGCATGCAGAAACAAAAGTCTCACTATCATTGGGACAAGGTACTTTAATGCATTAAACATTGATTAGCTATTGTTATATAAATTATTTTTCTTCTTAACCATATAAATATTTTTGGTTTTTGATGGCAGAGGGGTAAAAAGTATGTCAAGCTAAACAATGGTGATCGTGTTACAGCTAGTGGAAAGGTTTCCTTTTTCTTCTTTTTTTGATCTAGTCCTTTTTTAAACTCAATCATCGAAATAGCTATATTTGCTCTTGACATATATGGCATTTAGTGGAAATTCGTTATCTGATTTTTGTCCATATGATAGCACCTTCTTTTTCTTTTCTTTCTTCTTCTTCTTCATCGAAATAGCTATATTTGCTCTTGACATATATGGCATTTAGTGGAAATTCTTCTTCTTCTTCTTCTTAGTTCGTAGTGTTAAACTTGCTGGTGGTATTGCAGAGAAAATGTCTCCATTTTTTTTGGTTTGTCCCAACATTAAATGGTTGTCATACCTTAGGCATAAATTTTATGTTTAATGCCTTCCCACTTTACTTTCTGACTTGGAGTTATCTATTAATTTCCATAAGTGAAATGTAAGCTGGTGGTATTGCAGAGAAAATGTCTCCATTTTTTTTGGTTTGTCCCAACATTAAATGGTTGTCATACCTTAGGCATAAATTTTATGTTTAATGCCTTCCCACTTTACTTTCTGACTTGGAGTTATCTATTAATTTCCATAAGTGAAATGTAAAGCTTCATCAGAGCTCCTCAAGATGCCATTATTTCGTTCTTTAATTTGTTTTACTCTCTTAGATTGAGCTGGGAAGGGGGAAACAAGGTTTGCAGGGTGCCTTTCAAGAGATGGATGTTTACCGTTAGATCTTCCTATAATGTCCTTGTACTGCATGATAACACCCACTTCCCTTAGAAGTGTATTTGACGAAGTAAGGTCCCTTTTGAGAGCGGTATTCCTTGCTTAAATAGCCACTTTAGGGAAGATCCCAACCATGGATAATCTTAGAAACCAACATGTTAGCGTGGTTGACGGGTGTTGTATATGTAAGAGGAGTGACGAGTGGATCATTTTCTACTTCATTGTAAGATTGCCAGTGCCTTCTGGAATGCTATTTTCAGCCGTGTTGGATTAGTTTGGGTTATGCCTAAAAGAGTTGTAGATTCTCTCGCGTGTTGGAAAGGGGTGTGCGGCAGTCCTTAAGGTGCAGATGGCTTCATCCTGTCTTTTGGGGTATCTTTGGAAGGAAAGAAATGACAGAAGTTTTGAAGATTGCAAAAGGACGGTGGTGGAACTAAAGTCTTTTTTTTTTTTCCTTTCAAAACTCGTTTCCACTGGACAGCTGCTCTAGAGATCTTAATGTGCTTAGTTTTCTTGATTTTCTGAACTTTCTTCTCTTTTTAGTTAGGAGGTTCTCTTGTATACATATTGTGTATTGGGGTTGTGCCGTTTGCGCTTTCAATGATATCTCATTGACTTGTATAAAACCAAAAACTTGTTGCCACATGTTACCATTGGCTTAATCTAGCTTTTCCTTGTACTTCTTGGACTAAGGGACTCAGTTAACTCTCTAATGCATGTATAGTAAAGTAATGTGGTGCGGTAATATTCAGAGCATCTATGTAAGCCAATGGTCACATCCTTCTTGAAAGCGATAAGTAACCAGGTTTCCAGAACGTGGGGTGGAGAAACCTGTAATGTTGAGAAACTCCCTTTCTGCAAGAAAATGGAAGTTGACTGTGTGGCTATTCAATGACAGGCTGCCCCATTGATGGTAGATGCCCCATTGGTGGTAGAATGTTTTTGTCATGTCTTAATAGAACTTTGGTAGGCACAGAATTTGTGATTTTAGCATATAACTGACCCTGTGCGGGTTAACTTTAAGGCTATATTATTGAGTAATGTACTTTGATTTCTCTTCCACTGCTTTTTACACCCAATCTTTTATTTTACCTGTTTGCATATTTGGAATTCAAATTTGTTTTAATTATTGCATGTCATATATTTAGCAATGATCATTGACCACAACATGAAGAAGAATTTTTTCCTTCTAACAAATAACATCTATTTATTGATATTCCCTCAAATGGCATACAAGTAAAAATATCTGGGTTGATGAATGCCTGTGGTGCATCTTGGAATATGCAATTATTGCTAGTTATTTAGGACCTCTATTTGTTTGTCTGTGTGCTAACGTTGTACCATGTGTGTTATAAATAAATCATTCTGTTATATTCAAAACAAGTATTGAAATTTCTTATTCTCTAGCCTGAGAGAATGGATGTTTTCTGTTTATACCTGTTGCGTAGATAAAGACAGAGAGTGGTGCAAAAGTACAAGCTAAGAAAACTGGGATATATGAGAAGTGGAAACAACGGTCGCATAATAGAATATCTCTTAAAGGAACCAATAGTGATGGGAATACTGAGGAATCCGCAAGCGTGCCAGGTAACTCAATGAATTGGAAGCTCCTGTTGCTCGTTTTATATCACTGTTTCTCTTTAACTTGATTGAATGTTTAGGGCCTAACTGCTTATGTCTTAGGTTATGCCGTGACAATGACATTCGCTCTCTGGCCAATGTCGAAATAGTTGCCCCTGTGTCTAATGTCAAAATATGATTCAATTTGGCTATTATACAATCCTGAACTTCTTAAACTTGCTTCTATTTCAGGAGGTCGTAGATTTCAAGGAAATAATAGAAAGTTTAGAGGGAACAAGCAGCAGCATTCTGTGCCTAATGCTCATGTACGTTCAGAAATTAAAGATCTAGAACAAGTTCGGAAGGAGAGACAGAAGAAGGCAAACACAATCTCCAATCTGAAGGGCAAATCTAGTAAGGGTAAAAAATTTCACGGAAATGGAAAAAGAGGAAAGGGCCGTAAGGCAAAGTAGTGTCGAGTCCTCCAAACACGATTTTGTTTTGTTTTGTGCCCAAGATGATTTTTATAGCAGAGCCACGAAAGGGGCCCTGCAAATTTTTGACCGCCAACTATGTTTTGTGGCTATGTATTTTGTTGCACAACAACCAACTATGCTTTTAGTAGAATTAGAAGAAAAAAAAAATGCATACTATTTATGTGCACTTCTTGCTTTTACCCCTGCCTCTTAAGGACTGCTATAATGGAGTTGGCCCATATATATTAGTCAAATCATTAGAATAGCATTACTTTGCATAACATCTCGTAAGCATGAGCTCATAATATTAGAGTTCTTCAACGCCCATAGTAAACACCTATACATTTGACAGTACATAGCACAAACAGTGCTGATGTAAACATTTATATTTCTTTTTTCCTTTTATATTATGATAATTATATAATAAAAGAATGGTTATATAAAAGTGTCACGAGCAGGCGATGCATGTCGTAAATACATTGTGAGTGCTATTTATCACAAAAATGATAAACACGAGTCAAGACCAACACATGCTAGTCTAATACAAAAGCATGTTGCATCCCACAACCTTAATTGGCTCGAATATGAGGCCATCGGATCCTTATCAATACTCTTTATCACTTGCAACCATAAGATCTATGTGATTGTGGGGTTACCACAATAATATAGACGGTTGTGTGAGTCCAGGGTCAGTAAGTATATAAATTACTGACTTTTTATGATGGACCTACTTTCCGTTTTCTACTATGAGTTTTTACAATAATAGCTACTCTTGGTTTAACGTTACATATAAAAGCATTTCATAGTTGATGAAGTAAACGGTGTAGGTATGAAACCCTTTAAACGTAATATTTTAGCTGTGAGTATACGTGCACGATCCAATCTGCTGCTCATAAACATATACAAACTCATCATCATAAATGTACATCATATAATCCAACAACACACATATACATGCATTCTACTACCTCAAGCGAAACACAAATATGTAGACATATTTAAGTGATAAATTATAATAAAATATCATATGCATTCAGCTGTAATAGTATGCACACGTTTTGTCTCAATTCAGAAACATATGCATATTTATATATCTAGTATAAAATCTCCAATTGTTGAGGGAAGAAATACCTCGGAAAGTCTTTTAGTGAACCCATAATATAGCATATTGAGATACCACTTAATCCAAAAGCTTAAGCCTATGAGCTAGGTCAAAGTGGTCGAATTGTCACAATTTGAAAGTTTGGGAGGATTAAGTGTCATATTTGAAACTTTTGAGGTAAAAGTGTAAATAAGTAAATAGTTCAAGGGGTAAAGTGTAATTTTCCTTATTATTTTTAAAAAATAAAAAAAATAGTAATTAATGTTCGTATATTCCTTACGATATCATAACGGCTTGCCTTTTTTTTCTAATTTTTTTATTCATATTAGATACAAAACCATGTCCTTTATTATATATATATATATATATATATAAATACCATGTCCTCATTTGGTCACGCGTGAAAAGTACAGCAATTTGACAATTTGGCAGTGATTTTATAATTTGAATTAAATTTAAGTGATTTTCACACACTTTTCAAGTTTTCTCTTCTTTTTTTAATTTTAATTTTTTTATTTGGTGGTACGTGACTTTCCAAGAATTTCTAAATATAATTATGACTTTGTGGAAGGTTAGTGAAGACTTTGATAAACACAATGCTTGGGGGGATGAATTTTGATATTGGATTTTTTACTCTCAAGATTGAGAAATATAAGTTACTTATGTATCGAGTTTGTACAGATTTATTATTATAATTGCATATTAGTCATATGTTGGCGAATATTTATAGATAGGTCTTGAATGTCAGATTATTATGTATGTATCTATAACTTATAACCTCGTAACTTCGACTATAATTTTTTAAGAGCTTTTGTCCTATAATATAAGAACTTTATGCTCGTGATCGTTTACCAATTAATGAAACTGGAATGATTTTTCCTTAAAAAAATAAAATAAAAAGAAAGACAATGCTTTATTATTTTCAATTGTCATCAAATTGCTATAGTAAAATCTCAAATAAAAACTTTACCCCCAAAACAAAAGACCAAAAAAAAAAAAAATCTCAAATAATTAAAAACAATTATTGGATTCACATAATTTGCAAACACCCACTTGTAGAAAACTTTACCTTATATTATTCAAAATGAACAAAGCAAGTCATTAGAGATGGCAATAGCTGAAAGTGATAAAGCATGATGAGATCAATTGAGAGTGATGTTGTATTAATCATGATTGATGGCTGTTTTTGGATTCTTCTTCTATTATCTAATGCCAACTTGCATAAAGTCAATGCACAAACTTCATTCTTTATCTTTAATCAATCTTAGAATATATATATATATATATATATATATATATATATATATATATATTCTTTCTTTCTATCTCACTAGTTGGCCAAAACTACTCTCATCCCTTGTTCGTGACTGAATCGTATCCGTGATTTGCTTGGCGTCACTCTCAATAAGGATATTATCAAGGTCACTTTCTTGTAATCTTTAATAAGAGTTAGAAAGCTTTCTCTTACTATGCACGTGTTCTACTAAAAAATGAGCATCTTTGGGGTACTATTTTGCTAATTAAACAATACTCACAATGCCCTCAAAATTAGTTTTGCCTAACTTGGCAGGGTTACTAGCAATTACCTCAGTTAAACCAACTGGTACCTAAATGAGGAATCGTCCCTCTAAGCCTCATGAGGTAATGTATTAGAAGGTAAAATAAATATGAATTACTAATAAATCATTGTAGGAACAAGTAAAATCCTCAAATAATCAAGACATGGAGCAACTAATGATATCATAAACAAACTTGATGATAGCATGCAAACCTTTAAGCGAAGTCTGTAATGGCAGTCATGCCACTTCTGGGTTCTAGTGACAGATTTTCTATAATTGTAATAATAGCATAAGTTTAAAGACTTAGTAAGTAAACCTCACAATTAGGTATAACATGAGCCTATTTAAGCAAAAATAAACGTGTAGTTTTGGTAATCATTAAAAGAAGGTATTGTCTCTGTTAATACACTATAAAATAGCATTTTGGTGATCAAAGTGGGGTGTACTACCAGCGGCAATCGCCTTGGTATTTTAATGTATAAAAAACTAATGTTTTATAGGTCATAACTTTCATATATGGTCTACTCGAAATGATACTCATTTTCAACAGAGTTGGCGCTGTCTCAAGAGACCTGTAATACAATACCAGTGCCCCGAATATTGTATGCTACCGTACCTAACACTAGCGATAAGACCGAGTCTGACCTCGGGTGACCCACACCGCTAATAATGTTCGTCTTGTAGTGATCGCCAATTAAGGTTGTGTTAGTCACAAAACAACTATTGAATCCAAGGCCCATATAATACACACATTTAACCATATCACTAAGTCTATATAGTAAGCCTATGGCCGTTATACCGCATATACCGATGTATCATATCATACAATGCATCTTATCAATCAATTTATAATGCAGTTACCAAGTAATTATAAAAAGTAGACATGCTCATATCATACTTATGGTTAGTCAATTGATATATCCTACATTTTTAAGGAAAAAGGTTTGTAAGTATTTACTTATCTCATATACTCACTTGAATCCTCCGAACATTGCTAAATTCTGCTATAATGGGATATAGCACACTATTACACGTAGTATTAGGAGACCCTTACAAGTAAGATATTAGGTTAACTTAATATAAAGGGTTACTGGAACCTAGGTTGCACAAATGGGGCTAAGGCAGATGTTTGACCTCCTGACCGTATGTCCGTGCCCAAGAGTGTACTTCCAATCAATGAGTAGGCATTTCAGCCAAAAGCTCCTAACGGGGTTTCAAGGCTCCCATGCAATCTAGAGGTTACCATAACTCCTTCAAAGCTATATAATAGGACACATGCAATGTAAGGCAAATGCATTAACATGCAACGAGAAGTGGTTTAAATTCTTTTGAAAACGTATCTTGGTTTTGTAAGAAAATAAATGCAAGAACTTAACACAGTACCTTTGAAACTTATAACATAGTAAGAACAACATTAAAAGCATAGAAATAGGCAGGGGTTACCTTGGAAGGTGGCAAAAACACCAAGCTTTTTTCCTTCTCTCTCACAAAATTCACAAAGCAATCATATATGGTGGTTACAGAGAGCATAAGGGTGGAATGATGGCTTCAAAGGGGTAGTGGGGGTTGGTATTTATAGCCCATAAAAGTTGAGGGTGACACCAACTCCTCTGAAAAGTAGCGTACGCCTAGTACTATCGGGGCGTACGTCCGATACTATTTACTCATTGGTCCAAAGGGTGTATCGTACGTATAGTTATTATCTAGTGATTCATCCAAAAGTAGCGTACGTCCGGTGTGGTCCCCAATTTGTACTCACAAAAGGTTAAACGCTTATGTCCTGATTAGAAACAAAGGCGCACGTCCAATAACTATAGCATATGTCCAATGAGAAAGGGTTAGGCTTAGGTTTATGCTTTAAAACGTTTTAGGAGTTTATTAGGCTAGAAGTAAAGGCTTAGGTCCTTTGTTACAAAATTGAGTTTTATAAAAATCCTTTAACCATTATTTGTAGAAAATATTTTAATAAAAATAATTATTTTTATTAGGGTATTACAATTAGTCCCAATCTACATTGTCTTGATGGTACAAATTAATCTTTTTTTTTTTTTCGAAATTTACACATGCAAGGTGCTAATTCCCTAGACCTAGCTAGCCAATTAGAAGCCCTAAGTTGGCCCAATTAGTGACCCTTAGGCAGCGTAGTATGCCCCATCATAGCCCATACTATCGGCCCAAGTCAACCCAATTCATCAGCAACCGTTCACCGCCGTCAATGTGGCCACCTTAGGTCACCATTTGCTACTACTTTGCTGTCATTACTATGATTCTCTAGCCACCACCGTCACCATCCACCGTTTCATAACACCTCCAGCCACCACTAACTTACTATCATCAACCACTGATACCATAACACTGTCATCGACCACTCATCCCCCATCTCTAGCTATTGTTTCTAGTCACCTCTAGCTATTTTTACCACCAACATTACACGCTAGCCGTTGTTGTTCGACACACACCAACATACGAGTTAAGGTGAGTCAACATGTGGTCAAATCACCTAGTCCACCAGTTGAGTCAACCAATGCGTTACAACCAAATCAACCAAATGCCTCCTTGTTGAGCCAACTCAGCATGAGTTAACTCATTCAAGAAAAAGTAAAAAAAAGGAGGGGGGGAGAATTAGCTTTTCCCCCACGAACTATCACGCTAATCATTTGCCCTTATGAACTATTAATTTTACATTACACCTTCCATGAATTATCATTTCATAACCAACGACCCCCTATCGTTAGTTAAAGATGTCAAACATCACGGTCAACGTGTCACGTGCACTGCACGTGCATTCTTTTGAATTTTTCTCCCTATTTTGCCCTTACTTGGTTAACCTGTGCCATTTTTATTTTTTATTTTTTTAAAAAAAATACAAAATTAACGGTATCCACCTAAACACCGGAAAAGGCAAGTTCTCTAAAAGTCCCAGTGTTGGAAACCTCTATTGCAGTGGCACGTGAAGCGGCACCAACCCCCTCAAAGCCATGGCAGTTTAGACAATTGGGTCAAATCCCAGTTTTGGGTTGGAACGCATGAGGAAGTTGAAGCTTTTGCAAGTATATTTATTCCAGAGAACGTTTTGGTTTGGTAGTGAAGGAGCGAAGGGGTTAGAGGAGAGAAGAGGTGGGTAATCGATAAAGTGAGAACCGCTCAGGTGATGGAGCCACGGCTTCCTAACGGCCGGCGTCGTCTAGGTTGTTGTGCGATGGCCTTGTATGGGTGCCGCATGAAGCAAGCGGCAGCCCATCATGGCCGCCTGTGACGGGAATACGACGGTTCTTCACCGGGGTGTTGAAATATATAAGCTTTGATACCATGTTAAAATATATATATAAAATATAAAATATGAAATAAAATAAAGAGCGAAAGTAGAAAGAGACGTATGGGCTACATCTTGTATATTCACTATATTAAACACTATTACATAACTCTCTTTTATAAAGAGACAATGAGTAGTGACCAAGAAACCCTAAAGTAAACCCTAAACTAAATAAGGCAACATAATATAATAATATCAAATATTCTAACATCCCCCCTCAAACTCAAGGTGGAATATTCTGGAACCTTGAGTTTGAAATCTGAAACAATGATCATGGCGGTGGCTGAAGCCAGGAACAAGCCATAGATGGTAGTGATTGCTGGAAAAGATAGAGGCTGGTGGGGCGGCCAACGACGGCGGCAAGTGGGTGGTAAGTGGCTGGTGAATGCAGGTTCAAAAGGGCCGACAATGGGCCAAAACTCCAACTACGGTCGGAGAACGAAAACTAGCCATCAATCCTGTGAAGGGCCAAACCACATTGTGCCAAGGTTCGAAAGGCTGAAAGTAACGGCTGGAGAAATACCGGAGAACGGAGACAAGCTACTAAAAGAATCCGGTGAAGAGACAAACCGCAACTGACAATGAGGCCGAACAACGGAAACTAGCAATTAAAAAAAAAAAACCCTATAAAGGGCAAAACCGCATTGTGCCAAGATCTGCCAATGAAAGAGCCATAGATCACAACAAAATTGGGAGATCGTTAGATATGCCATAAAACAACCAAAAAAAAAAAAAAAAAGTGTCATAAGACTTTTATTGAAAGCCACAGAAACAGAAACGTGGCTCTGATACCATGTTGAAATATATAAGCTTTGATACCATGTTAAAATATATATAAAATATAAAATATGAAATAAAAAAAAAAGAGCGGAAGTAGAAAGAGACGTATGGGCTACATCTTGTATATTCACTATATTAAACACTATTACATAACTCTCTTTTATAGAGAGACAATGAGTAGTGATCAAGAAATCCTAAAGTAAACCCTAAACTAAATAAGGCAACATAATATAATAATATCAAATAAAAAAAAGAGGGGGGGGGGTGGAGGGGAGAATTAGCTTTTCCCTCACGAACTATCATGCTAATCATTTGCCCTTATGAACTATCAATTTTACATTACACTCCCCATAAATTATCATTTCATTACCAACGACCCCCTATCGTTAGTCAAAGATGTCAAACATCACAGTCAACGCGTCACGTGCATTCTTTTGAATTTTTCTCCCTATTTTGCCCTTACTTGGTTAACCTGTGCCATTTTTGTTTTTTATTTTTTTAAAAAAAATCCAAAATTAACGGTATCCACCTAAACACCGGAAAAGGCAAGTTAAGTCCCAGTCTTGGAAACCTCTATTGCAGTGGCACGTGAAGCGGCACCAACCCCCTCAAAGCCATGGCAGTTTAGACAATTGGGTCAAATCCCAGTTTCGAGTTGGAACGCATGAGGAAGTTGAAGCTTTTGCAAGTATATTTATTCCAGAGAACGTTTTGGTTTGGTAGTGAAGAAGCAAAGGGGTTTTGAGGGAGAGAAGAGGTGGGTAATTGCATAAAGTGAGAACCGCCTATGGGTGATGGAGCCACGGCTTCCTAACGGCCGGCGTCGTCTGGGATGTTGTGCGGTGGCCTTGTATGGGTGCCGCATGAAGCAAGCGGCAGCCCATCACGGCCGCCTGTGACGGGAATACGACGGTTCTTCACCGGGGGTCGCCATAAAGAAAGAACGGCGGCAGCCCTTGTCGTCTGGCCAGAGTGCCAGCCTCTGGTGGCTGGCGCATAAGGTTTGGTGTATACATTTTCCTATATTTTCTTAGGAAACAAACAAAGGGTTTGAAATTTATTTATTTATTTATTTTTCCTCATTTGGGTTGCTGTTTTGAGGCAATGTATGGATGAATTCAATAGAAAGACCAGTAATCGTCTTGGGGATTCGGATTGTTAAGGGGAAGGTGTATTATGTTTTGAACTGTGAAAATTTGTAGATAATGTTTGACGCTTAAGAATTTGGTGTTTCAGTATCTTAAGGATTTTGTTTTTTAATTTTGTAAATATATATATATATTTTTTTAAAAAAAATGACTCAATTTAACCAAGCAAGGGCAAAATGGAGAGAGAATTCCAAAAGAATGCACGTGCAGTGTACATGACACGTTGACCGTCATGTTTGATATCTTTGACTAATAGTAGGAGGTCGTTGGTAACGAAATGATAGTTCATGGGGGTATAATGTAAAATTGGTAGTTCATAGGGACAAATGATTAGTGCGTGATAGTTCGTGGGAGATAAAGCTAATTTCCCAAAAGAAAAAAAATGTTGTCAATTATTTTTCTTTTCAAACTCATGCTTTCACCTCGAGCTTGAAGAGATGTTAGAATATTTAGGATATTTTCTATTTCCCTATTGGTATTAATTTACCATAAATGTTTGTATGTAATCAAATCCCCTTTTCTAGCCTACCCCGTCACCTAAGATATATATATATTTTCTTTATAAATAGATTGACTTTGTATAAATATGTGAACAAGTCAATAAGATCAATACACTTTCTAGTAGTGGTCGTAAGCTTTTTAAGCTGAACCACCTCAAAATTTCGGTTTCTCTTGCTTATGCTTTATTATATTTTTTACATTATTATTATTTTAATATTTTCTAAAACCAAAATGAGTATGTAGAAGTTTTATGGGATTCACAAAATTTCGTTCTTTTTCATTGTTTCATTTATTAATTTATATGTTTTACAAATGGATCCAATCATAAACAACTCCTTTTGCCCTTTTAAACAAGGAATATATATATATATATATATATATATATATATATATATATATATATATAAGAGGTGTGAATTGAAGCCCACTTGTACGGAATAGGACCCGAATTCTTGTCCCACTTGTACATGCATATATTCATCAACAAAATTAATTAACAAGTTTATAGATTCATAGTTTAATTAAGTCATTTTTAATGCCCTCCATTGCTTAAGATTGAAAAGGCTAGCAGATTTTATATATATATATATATATATATATATATATATATATATATATTCAAATGCTGAATTGATTTGTGCGCCTGTCATGGTTACTTGAGCAAATAGGTGGTCAACTTGTGAGAATTCAATTGAGGTAAAGATTCTTTTTCCCCGATGGAAAATAAATAAAATTTATATATGTTTGTTAATATGCTTTAGGAGGTACTTTTATTTTTAGTTTAAAATAGTGTTTTAATGTAATATAAAGGTGAACTTTTTTAAAAAAAAATATTTTCTAAGTGTTTTATGTTTAGGTTATTTGTGAATGCTTTTGTTTCGAATAAAAAAAATGAGAAACTTTAACAAACGAAGCGTTCGGGATATTCAAACAGAAAGGTTGCATTCCTAAGCAAAAAAATTAAGATAGAATTGCATAGTACAAGTACTAGAACTCTTACCGAATATTGTTGGTACCACAATGTATCATAGGCGGGGGTGAAACTAAAAATTTGTGTTTCGGGGGGCAAAATTCTAAAAAAAAAATAAAAAATGGAGGGTCAAAAATTAAATTTTATAGGAATTTATTATTATTAATTTTTTTTTTTTTTTTTTTTGGGACCACTTTGGGCTTTGGGGAGTCCATGGTCCCCCTAAGGTCCAACGTGGTTCCGCCCCTAATCATAGGGTCGAGCTTAAAGCCCATTTAATATAAAAAGACTTATTCAAGCAACCCACTACATGATCATAACCAAAGAGACGTGAGACGTATCACATGGTAAGCATCCATGTGTTATATCTAGAATTTTCTCACGTTAAAATTGGTCACTCTCTAAAAAAAAATGGGACTCCGGTATGTCTCTCTTATTCGTAAACTGTTCATTCTGTTTTTCTCTTAAATAATATATTGATGTAATCATCAGAGTGCTATCAACACTTTCGAGAACCAATGAAATTTGATGACTGTCATTTATATTATGACGGCCGAAAACTCAACTCTAACAATTACCAAATCAAAACATAATTTCGTTGTAAATAATACAAGTAGAATAAAATATTTGCTTCCAGGGATGGGCTGGCCTACCCCCAAATCTTTGAAAAAAAAAAAAAAAAAAATTAGAAATTAAAAAAAATTATTTAAAAATATTCGGCCTTATCAAAAATTAAAAATACCTATTTAATCCCTTCACATCCAACCTTCCAAATCCGTCCACGTTTGCTTCCCCCACAAAAACAAAGAAGGATTTTAATAATAAAACAAAAGGGTAATCTATTATTCTATAATTTCTTTGGCATGCTTGGGTGATGTGAGGATTCCACGTCTAAATTCCAACACATGATGGTGTCAAAGCAAGAACTTTTAGCTGCCAGCTGTAATGTGGGTGACGTCGGATACGTGGATTTATGAATAAAAAGGACTTTTGGAATCTTAACACCCTCGCCTCACATCACATGAATAAAAATTAAAAAGTACTTTCGGAATCTAACACCCTCGCCTCTCCTTGTCGTTGTCATTCCACTGCCTGCAACGTGTGTAACACCTCAATCTCATACTATAAAGAAAAGAGAAAAATTTTATATAAAGTGGGTGATTTATAAAAAGAGTTATAAGTGTTAAATCTTATATTGTTTAATTACTAAATGAAATTGGGCTTTATAATAAATTATAAAGAAGCTCCAAATTAATAAGTTCTTTTAAGGTGATAACGCAGATGTGGTTAACGCTTTTTCCTATATCGTTACAAATGATATCAGAGCCACCTAATAACGTCAGGTTATGTGGTATTGGAGCACTATATGACGTAACCTTGACGAAGACGTCAAGAATTTAAAAGGGGGAGTTTGTAACACCCTAATCCCATATTGGGAAGAAAAGAGAAAAAGCTCATATAAAATTGATGATTTATAAAGAGAGTCATGAGTACTAAGTCTCACATTGCCTAGTTACTAGGTGAAACTGAACTTTATAATAAATTCTGAAAAAGTTCCAAATTGACTAATCCTTTTATGATGACAACGCAGATGTAACTAGCGTTTTTTCCTAGATCGTTACAGCGTGTCCTTATAATAATTTTACCAATGCAAGCAAATTTTATTTTATTTTCTTTTTACGATGACTATCTGACGTGATGACCATACTACCCTTGCAAAACTTTTTCAACGCTTAAACATTATTAATTAACAACCCCACTTACCAAAAAGGAAAACAGTAAAAACAGAAAAAGCGCAAGAATAATAATTATTTTAGTAAAAAATAGTTGCAACGGAAAATTCTTACAAGGATCTAATTAATATTAGCTATCTTGAATTTTAATTCATGTCTTAGCGGTTAGCAAGGCTAGGTAAGGCTATGTATCGATCGAACTTAAGAAATCGCTTGTGATTTCTATCATCTATGTCCCTTTTATGCGGCTCCCATCGAATAAGTGTTATTATGGCTACGCTTAGGTAGGATAGCCACAATTAGTCTTTCCAACTTACCATTTTTGCTCCAAAAAATAAAAAAATAAAATAAAAATTTGCAATTGACCCGTAAACTACTAAACCCTTTCACTTTTTTTGACCTACTAAACCCTTTCACTTATTCTCCTTTGTTAAGATCCCTTTTTAGGATCTGGCTTGTATGCTGGAGTTAAAACTGCATCATATATGCTGTTAAAAAATTGAATAGTAAATATTTAATTAAAGTAATTCAATAAATCAGATCTGTCATAATAAATACCAATTTTATTTTTCATCCATCACTTTATATATTTATTAATATTTATTATGATAAATTTAAACAATTCAATTTACAACATGTTAAACTACTGCATACGGGGCATGCAATTAGGATAAAAAGCTCTCTAGGGTTTCTTAGCTTCAGCCAAGCTGCCATCCCCCCTCCCAGAACGCCGTAACTACAGGGGAGGAGGGATGGCCTCCACCATCCCTCCTCCCCATGTCCCTCTTGCATCAGGCTCTAGTAGTTTACTTGATGTCCCTAGACCTGGTGCCCCCGTCCCTTTTCCTCATCCCCTACCTCCTCCATCCCGGTTTTTGTTTGGTGTTTTGCTGTCTTACTTTTTTGTTTGTTTCTGTGTTTTTTGAGTTTTTTTGCAGTTTCTACCGATCTTCTTCGCACCAGTTTCGCTGTCCTCCGTCCATTGCGGAGCTTCTTTCGTGCCCCCACCGCGACGAGCTTCCACCGTGCTTTTCTTTGTACGGGGTCAACGTACACGCGATTGGTTTCTTTCCCTGTATTTTTTTTGCTTGTATTCAGTTATGTTGCTTTTATTTTTCCTGTATTTCATTGTTATTTGTTTGTAATAATGCTCTAGCCTCGATAGTTCGATTGGATCCCCTTTGATCCTGACCTGTGTGTCGTGGATGAGTATGTTACCCTGGCTTTCGGGTCGAGAAGAAAAAATAGTCCAGACTTCTATGTCGTGGATGAATGTGTATCCTGGCTTAATTGTCGAAGAGGATGAGTAGTGGCATAAGAAGGTTTACCTCTTAGGGTCGTGGAATAAACGCTTCTAGTGTGGCTGAGCTGATGGTGTTTGCTTGGTTCAGTAGTCTTTGAACCTACCAAGCAGATTTGAATGTTTATCATGTTGTTTTAGTTATGGGGTAGCGGATGTGTTCTTAAATTTTGTTGATTTGTATGAGATTCGATCTGTGACTTTGTAGCTTAGGGTACGGTTACTTCAGAGCTTGCCTTATAATTGTAAGAGCTTTCGCTCTTGAATTCTATGAAATGAGAATGAGTTCTTTAAAAAAAAAAAAAAACTACTACTGCATACAAGTCATGTTCCTTTTGTTAAATCTGGTGGAATTAATGCACATGACCCAAAATGACTATAATACCCTTATATTATATTATATGTATATATATATTTTTTAAAAAAAAAAAGAAAGAA
This sequence comes from Carpinus viminea, assembly GCA_013348765.1. Lineage (NCBI taxonomy): Eukaryota > Viridiplantae > Streptophyta > Magnoliopsida > Fagales > Betulaceae > Carpinus > Carpinus viminea. The sequence goes on along the minus strand of CP054673.1, from coordinate 15,550,254 downwards.
GAAGAAGAAGAAGAAGAAGAAGAAGAACATAAGGGACCCAGCCAAAGAATTCTTTGGGCCTCCTCCAGAGAATTTTCTTTAACTTACGGGCATTTTGTTACCTTTACACATTTCAATGGGGGTATACTCGACATTACACATGTTTGTTGTGCAATTGCAACTTTTGGAGGGTCAATAAGAACTTTTTTTTTAAGGAATAATATTAGAGGTCACTCTTGTATCTATTTCGTGTTACTTTAAAAATGATGTGACTTCTAAAATTATCATCGGGCTTATGATTGATAATTATTGAATTTTGATTGAATGGTGATTTTAAAAGTCACTTCATTGTCCTCAAGAGGTAGTTCAATTGACTGGAAGTGCACTTAATGAAGTGAAGGTCACTGGTTCGAATCTTTATCCCCCTCTTGTGCGGATATGTAAAAAAAAAAAAAAAAATCACTTTATGCATAGAATAAGAATAGAAAAACTTTTAGAATTACTCTTTTTTAGTTTTGGGAAAATATTGTAATTAAGCTGAAATCTCAAGGAGTAAATACAGTTTCCTCTATATAAAAATTAGAAAAGAAAAGTGAGAAATTAAGGTGTTTTGGGTGGCATTTTTGGTTTTTGCTTTAAAGAAATATTTTAATGTGACATAAATTTAAAAATTGTTTTTGTATATATATATATATATATTCCTCTTGAGAAGGTGAAACAAAAGAGAAACAAAAATAACGTATTATTATTCTATTAATTTTTTTTTTAGTTCTGGAAAAATTTCAAAGAAGACGTTTTTTGGGCATTTTTTTAAATATCTACAAAAAAAAAAAAAAAAAACTAGCTAGCTGTATTGTTTATTATTATATCTACGAATACAAGCACAATATTTTCCTATAAAAATAGGTATAATGTTGATATTATTAGTTTTCTTAGAAAGATGTAAGAATAGATCATTTATTTCAAATATTTATTCCATTTGTTAATATTTTTTAAATGGTGTTTTTTATTTTATGTTTAAAAAAATGCTTTGATTTGGCATAAAGGAAAAACAATTTTAAGAGTTTTGTGAGTATTTTGTGTTTCAAATTTTGAAATAATTTGATATGAAGATATCTAATAGTTTTGTTATATAAACTCATTCTATAGATTTAGGGGAAAAAATGATAAGATTTAATGGAATGGGGCATTGCAAAAAATTGAAAGTTTGATATCTTAAAACGAGAGGTTTTAAACATTAGAGGGGTTAATTCAAAACGCGTGAGAGTTAAGGAGGGTTTTGTGAAGTTTATTTTAAAAAATTAATATTTAAAGAAAGTAGAAATGAATAGATAATCTATTGGGGGTTGTATTGAAAATAAAGTAATTAAAATAGAAAAAAAAATGTAGGGCAAAATTCAGTTTACCCCTTTGAAGTTTCAGAGGTTTTTCAATTTGAGCCTCAAAGTTTTAAAATTGGCAGTTTACTCCCCTAAAGTTTCAAAATTGGCAGTTTACTCCCCTAAAGTTTCAAAAGGTGGCAATTTAAACCTTCTATTAAAATGGACGAAAATTAAAAAAAAAAAAATAGCATGAGGACAGTTTCGTCATTTCATAGTTTTCCGTCTAATTTGACGAAAAAAGTTGACAAAAGGTTTAAATTGCCACTTTTTGAAACTTTAAAGGGGTAAATTGCCAATTTTGAAACTTTGAGATTCAAATTGAAAAATTCTTGAAACTTCAAGGGGGTAAGCTGAATTTTTCCCAAAAATGTATATTTTTGGTAGCTGAAACAGTTAATGTTGCTAGAGATGCTCTTAGAATGTAGTTTACAAGCCTAATAAAACATGATACTTCATTTTGTGTGGGGTCACAATTCCATTCTATGAAGTTGGAAAGTGATTTCATGCTTTTTAGGGTGGCCACCGCCCCAAATTTTGTGTTTAGGGTTGGTTGGCTATCCCTTCAACAATTTCGGAGGAGTCGGCCATTCTAAAAAATAGTTATTTTTGGGATTGCCAAATCATACCAAAACATATTTTGGGGTGGTTAGTATCCCAAAAATGTGTTTGAAGGTAGCCAAGTGTAGAAAGGACAACTGGAAGTGGCTCGTACAGGATAATCCCCTGTTGAATGTAAATGCCGAGTTTAAGGATTTGATAAGAAGAAAGATAGAGATCGTAGAATGGAGGCCGTTAGATTTCACATCGATCAAGAAGCACAAGAAAGTGGAGTCGAATGTCGCTACGATCACATGAGTTAGGGACTTCAAGAATGACAGCTTGAGTGTTGAAAAAAAGATGGAGTTGTTGAGAATCGAAATTTAAGACCTTAAACGTATTTGGAAAATAATGATTTGCCAATGAAGGAGGTTTTGGCAGAAGCAATAAATTATGTTAAGGCGGAGAAGATATGGAAGATAGTCGTGTGCTATCAGTATGGAGAGAGGATTTTGAAATCAAATTTTGGAAACCTCTTTTTTTAGCATCTTCGTGATTATTTGTTGGAGAGTTCTCTTTTTCTAAACAAATTCCAAAAACCTCGCAAATGCACCATTTTATTCAAAAATGGCATTTGGAAGCCTGTGAAACTGATTTGGGCAACTGAGATCATGATCTGCGGGTCTGTCCCTTCAAATTGGCCTTATGTTGAAGACAATGGGCAGACAAAAATCATCGAGAGTGTCTGTGCAAAAATGCAATTATTTAGAAGGAACAAATATTTTGCGTTGGGCCATTTCAAGGTACTATAAGACATGATAATCAAGTTGCTGTAAAACCATAATAGTAATAAATCATTGATTACGAATCTTTGGGTTTGTCACACGCTCCATGTGATACGCTTTTTGGAGGTTTCGAATCTCAATATTTTTCTTGCATTCTTGGAAGAAATGGCTTTTGCATTGCCCATCATGATCTCAAAATTGTTTTTGTATTCTTGGAAGAACAACTCAACAAAGCACTCAAGTTCTCATGCCCAACCCTAGTGATGTCCCCAAACTTCTTCTCCTTCTCACTGTTCCATGCGAAGTCCCAATCTTGGCTACGCGGCTCGAGAAGATCAGGAATGTTCTCGTCGAGTCGATAGAGAAATTTGAGAGGCAAATCATTGTTCCTGGATGCTGGTGTAGAAAGGACGACTGGAAACGGCTTGTACAGGATAATCTCCTATTGAATGTTAATGTCGAGTTCGAAGATTTGACTAGGATAAAGATGGAGGTCACAAGGAGGAGGCCGTCAAATTTTAATTCAATCAAGTAGCACAAGAAAGTCGAGTCGAACGTCACTACGATCACATGATTCAAGGCCTTCTGGAACAACAACATGAATGTTGAAAAAAAGAGAGTTGTTGAGAATTGGAATCGAAGACCTCAAAGCGTATTTGGAAAATAATGATTTGCCAATGACGAAGGAGGTTTTGATAGAAGCAATAGATTGTGTTAAGATGGAGAAGATAAGGAAGATAAGCGTGTGCTATTAGTGAAGAAAGAGGATTTTGAAATTAAATTATGAAAAACTCTTTTTTGAGCATCTCCATGATCATTTGTTGGAGAGTTCTTCTTTTTTATTCAAATTCCAAAAACCTCGCAAATGCACCGTTGATATTTTCAAAAACGAAGTTTGGAAGCCCGTGAAATTGATATATACAGCTGAGATCAAGATCCGCAAGTCCACCCCTTCAAATTGACTTTATGTTGAAGATAGTGGGCAGACAAAAATCATTGAGAGAGTTCATGCGAAAATGAAATTATTTAGAAGGAACAAATGTTTTGCATTGAGCCATTTCAAGGTATTGCAAGACATGATAATCAAATTGCTGTAAAATCATAATAGTAATAAATCGTTGAATGCGGATCTTTGGGTTCCCCACACATTCCACTAGATACGTGTTTTGGAGGTTCCGGATCTCAATATTTTTCTTGTGTTCTTGGAAGAAATGGCCTTTGCATTGCCCATTGTGATCTTACTATAATTCTTACATTCTTGGAAGAACAGCTCAATAAAGCACTCGAGTTCTAGCGCCCAGTCCTAGCACTGTCCCTAAACTACATCTCCTTCCAACTCTTCCACGTTAAATCCCAATCCTGGCTGCTCGGCTTGAGAAGATTCGGAATGTTCTCGTGGAGCTAATAAAGAAATCAAAGACGCAAATCATCGTTCTTGGAGGTGGGTGTAGAAGGGACAATTGTAAACGGCTCGTACATGATAATCCCCTATTGAATGTAAATGCTGAGTTCAAGGATTTGATAAGGAGAAAGATGGGGATCACAGGGCGGAGGCCTTCGGATTTCAGATCGATCAATAAGCATGAGAAAGTTGAGTTGAATGTTGCTGCAATAACACGAGTTAGGGCCTTCTGGACGACAACACGAGTGTTGAAAAAAAGAGGGAGTTGTTGAGAATTAGAATCGAAAACCTCAAAGTATATTTGGAAAATAATAATTTATCAATGGTGTAGGAAGTTTTGGTAGAAGCAATAGATTGTGTTAAGGCAGAAAAGATATGGAAGATAGGTGTGTATTGTCGATGCGAAGAGAGGACTTTGAAATCAGATTCCAAAAGCCTTTTTTTTTTAGCATCTTCATGATCATTTGTTTGAGAGTTATCCTTTTCAAATCAAATTCCAAAACCTCGCAAATGCATCGTTGATATATTCAAAAACGGTGTTTGGAAGCCCGTGAAATTGATTTGCACAGCCAAGATCATGATCTGCGGGTCTGCCCCTTCAAATCGGCCTTATGTTGAAGACAGTGGTGGGATAAAATTCATTTAGAGAATTCATGCGAAACTACAATTATTTAGAACGAACAAATATTTTGCGTTGAGCCATTTCAAGGTACTGCATGACATAATAATCAAGTTGTTGTAAAACCATAATAGTAATAAATTGTTGGTTACGGATCTTTGGGTTCGCCATATGCTCCACTTGATATGCTTTTTGGAGGTTTCGGATCTCAATATTGTTCTTGCATTCTTGGAAAAAATGGCCTTTGCATTGCTTATCGTGATCTCAATATTGTTCTTGCGTTCTTGGAAGAACAGCTCAACAAACCACTCGAGTTCTCATGCCCACCCCTAGCACTATCCCCAAATTAAATCTCCCTCCCACTCTTCCACGCCGCTTTGCTCCTCGAACTGGCCTTAAATGACATCGATTCGTACAACACCATGGTCCAAAAATGTGAGAGTGCTTTGCTAAACCTGATGGAGCCAGGGTGAGAAGTCCCAATACCGGCTGCGCAACTCGAGAAGATCAAGAATGTTCTCATGGAGTTGATAGAAAAATCCAAAAGGCAAATCATCGTTCTTGGAGGCGGGTGTAGAAGGGACAGTTGGACACAGCTCATACAAGATAATCCCTTGTTGAATGTAAATGCCAAGTTCGAGGATTTGGTATGGAGAAAGTTGGAGATCGCAAGGCAGAGGCCGTTGATTTCACATCGATCAAGAAGTGCAAGAAAGTCAAGTCAAACGTCACTACGATCATACGAGTCAGGGCTTCTAGAATGATAGCATGAGTGTTGAAAAAAAAAGGTGTTATTGTAATACCTCGATAAAAATAACCTTTTATTTATGAAATCTTTACCACTAGAACGTTTAACAAGAGCCCTTGGTAGAGCTGATTAGAAAAGGCCTAAAACCTTTAGAGTTAACCTAAACACACTTTGAGCCTTTAGAACATGGAAGCCAAATACTAATCCTCAGGTGGCAGACATACACTAGATCTGGCGGACGTACACTTCTGTCTATAGTGCGAACGTATGTGGGACCATCGGACATACGTTACTTTTTGTATACCCTTTGGATAATACCTAGACATACGAGATACTCTTTGGACCCTTGTGCAAGAACTAGCGGACATACACTAGGGTTGTTGGATGTCCGCAGGTCCGATAGGGAGTTGGTGGCAGATTTTCCCTATAAATAGGCCACCCCTCCTCTCATTCCTCACGCCTTCTTCCACCCTCTGGTGTGCTCCTAGGCTATCAGAATCCCTTCCACGTTTATAGAGAGAATTTGGTGAGGAAGAGTGTTTCCAAGCGGAGATTCCAAGAAGGAGAGGTCATGTCTGTGCTCAGCTTCGGGGTAAGCTCCATTCCCTTCTATATTCAGCACTGTTATAGCCCTTATTGTATGTCTCGTTGAGTTTTTAAAGTGTTTATCGAGTTTCTTCTTAAAAATGATAATGTTTGCAAAGAACCCTTTCGAATCTTGTTGTGTTGTGATTTCTTATTGTAACATCCCTATCCCAAAAGGGTTAGGTTTGTTAATCCTCTTTATTACTTGCAAAGATCCATAAGGTTTATCAATTAATAAAAGACTAGTATAAAATGAATGCATGAAACTCTCGGATATCATATCCTTAAAATAAATTGAAATATTCCTGCTTAACAAAAATGTCTCACAAACGATAATAGCATTCATTATTAAAAAAAATTCATCAATCTCTAAAAGAAACTGTGCCAACGCATTTATTAGCTTAACTAATGTGAAATCATAAGAAATTCCTAAATACGCCTGCCCCCATTCTGGCCTCCTAAAGCAACCTAATCATCACCTGAAATAAGAAATAAAACTAATGAGATCAAAGGAGGCCCAGTAAATAAAATCCACAACCATAGGCAGTTTTACTCCTTGTCCCGTTTTGAAAATAGAACTCATAACTACATATTTTTTCAGTATATTTTTAAATAATAAAATAACATAAGAAACATAACACACAATAAAAACATTATCATCAATAAAATTATTCATAATCTTTATCTCATACTAGGGCCCTTGTATACTGTTACCCCCGCATATTAGGGTTGCGCGGTTCTTGCGACGTGGGACGAGATACTGTGGCCGCAGCCCCATCCCCTGGCCAGCCGATTAAATCTAGGTGCACTCAGCATGGCAAAATAAAATTGTGATGGAACCACCTTTTGACAGAGCCTCTTTCAGCGGTTGCGCGTCCATCCTTAGCATTGGTACCGAGCTTCTTTCTTATTTCTCTTGGGCCAAAAATACTCTCCTTCATACATGTGGCCTCATTGTAAAACTTTTTCTCATTTCTTGTACTTCTATTAATACTTCTTTAGATACATCATAGAGCATCATGTAGGAGGGTTTATCATCATTTCTCAAAATTTCTTATAGACGTCATTATTTTCTCAACTTTACTTTTCTCAAACTTATCATGCATGTAACATAATTTAGTGGTATAAACAAAATAATCATTTGCAATTTAAAACAAAAGCATGGCATGATAATTTTTCTGGAAGGGATAATAAATTCACTTACCTCTTAACTATAGCCAATAGTTTTCTCTGACTACTGACTAATCTCTTGAAGGAAATACAAACATGTTACTACCCTCATACACGACATAGTAATGTATTCTATTACTTCTATGAGTTGGCTTGGTAATCAATTGAGGATGAACTTACTTAGATATTTAGGTATGCTTCCTCATAATTTTCATAAATTATTCTCTTTCATATTACTCATATATATATATGTGTGTGTGTGTGTGTATACACACACTTTAGATTATTCCGTACATATATATGTCCTATTTTCATATATATATATATATATATATATATATATATATATAAAACAACTTGACTCCATATATGCGTTGATAGTTCTCCATATATACATACATATATATATATATGTTTACAATTACAACAATTCCGTGCAGTTATATATATATTTTTTATATTTTAAAGTATTACATATATATATATATATAACTACTTTACGAAAGATAAAATTCTACTACAGTCCATGATGTTCTTGATAATATAAAACAGAATAAATCAATCTAATTAGAAGATTCAAGGCTTAGATTTAAGGTGAAAGAATATTACTTATAAAAGGTTCAATATATATTAGTTTTTTATTCACACAAGAGACAAAATATGTGTGAGACATGGTTGCAGTGAAGAGTTAAAAAAAACGAAAGAAACAATCTCTCTTTCCCATTATCAGACAACACGGCAACCAAGGAAACTTTGACCCACTTGTTTTTCTAAATGAATATGTGTGAGAAGGAGAGAAGAAAGCAATGAGTCCAAGGAGAAATACTTGATTGTCACGCACATTGAGGAGGGAGAGCACCTAGACTTGGTGTATGGGAAGTACAGAGAGACACAAAAGAATATGAGAGTCTGCTCTAAGGTTTGTCTTATACTTAAATAGGCTGAACAAAAGAAAATCATGGGAGAGGGTTTTCAAAGGATAGGCTGCGTTTAGGGTCTTATATTTTTATTTTTATTGTATATCTTACTTTATTTTATTTTTATTCTTTTATTAATTACTTATTATTATTATTATTATTATTATTATATTTATTCATCCATTCTCACTATTAACTTAAGCCAACTTTTTTTAAAACTTAGGAGTCAACTAAAAAATACCCTAAAGGAATTTAGGATTGTCACACTTACATTGCATGTACTCCTTTACCTGCCTAGAAGAGGTTGAGAAGTCTAGAAACGCTATTGGAATCATGCACTGTCCGAATCTTAAAACGGTGTGCTAAACACACTAAGCGGATGTACACCTTCGAGGATGAACGTACGGTCATTGGACAGAACACTAGTTTTAGATTTCACATGTGTATGCATTAGCTTAGCCGTATTCTTAGGTTTTATAAGGCTTATAATAACGGTGACTTGTATCCATTATAATAGGAAATAGCTTGGTCGGATGATTTGCTTGAGTGTGTGAGGTAAGTAAACATTTACACCATTTTTCGTAATACGTGGGATATGTCAGCTGACTGACGATACGTATGATATGAGCATGTTTATTTCCTGTAATTACTCGGTAACTGCATTATTAAATAAACTACTAAGATGCATCATAAGACATGGTACGCTGGTACATGCGGTATGAACGGCCATGGGCTTACCATATAAATTGCGTATTATGGTCAAATGTGTGTGTTATGGGAGGGCTATGGATTCATTGGTTTTGTGACCTTGATGTAATCATTCCCAATGGTTCGGTCATTATAAGACGGACGTCATTAGTTGGTGTGGGTCACTCGGGGTCAGACTCGATCGTGCCACTAATGTTACATGCGATATGTTGTACAATGGCTAGGGTACTGACATTGTATTATAGGTCCCTCGAGACAGCATCAACCCTATTGAGAATGTCTAATATCTCAAGTAGACCATGTATATGAGTTATGACTATAAAGCATTATACTTTTATGCATTAAAATAATTAGGTAATTATCTCCGGTTTTACACCATAAGCTTTGAAAACCCTAAAAACCCCTTAAATGGTGTATTAGTGGAGGTAATGCACTCTTGTTGGTTATCACTCAAATTGCACGTTTACTTTTATTAACTAGGCTTATGACATACCTAAGTGTGGAGTTTACTTAATAAGTCGTTAGATTTACGCGGTTATTATTCTTTAGGTAACCTAATTCACTACTATGGGAGTGGCAAGAGTGCTACTACTTGATTGGTTATGCTTTACTCATGATTATAGATTTGTCTTATCCATTAGTAGCTCCACATTCTTACTTGATGAATTATAGTAGATCTCAGATTTATTCACCTTCCCTTATATTTACTCTGACAGTTTCTAAGAGTGATTACCCGTTGGGTCACAAGTTGGCTTCAACTGGGTGAATTGCCAATGACTCCACTGGATTAGCCAAGGCTGATTTTTAGGGCGTTACAGTTATTCATAATTGGAATTGAATACCTCAAAGCGGATTTGGAAAATAATGATTTGCCAATGGAAAATGAGGTTTTGTTAGAAGCAATAGATTGTGTTAAGGCGGAGAAGAAATGGAAGATAGGCGTGTGCAGTCAGTGCGGAGAGGATTTTAAAATCAGTTTTCAAAAACCTCTTTTTTGAGCAACTTCGAGATCATTTGTTGGAGAGTTTTATTTTTCGAATCAAATTTCAAAAACCACGCAAATTGCACCATTGATATATTCGAAAATGTGTTTGGAAGCAGTGAAATTGATTTGCATGGCCGAGATCATGATCCGCGGGTCCACCCCTTTAAATTGGTCTTATGTTGAAGAAAGTGGGCGAACAAAAATTATTGAGAGAATTTGTATGAAACTACAATTATTTAAAAAGAACAAATGTTTTGTGTTGAGTCATTTCAAGGTACTGTAGGACATGATAATCAAGTTACTATAAAACCATAATAGTAATAAATCGTTGATTGCAGATCTTCAGGTTCGCCACACGCTCCACTTGATATGCTTTTTGAAGGTTTCAAATCTCAATATTGTTATTGCGTTCTTGGAAGAAATGAACTTTGCATTACCCATCATGATCTCAATATTGTTCTTGCATTCTTAGAAGAACAGCTCAACAAAGAGCTCGAGTTCTCACGCCCAGCCTTACTGCTATCCTCAAATTACATCTCCTTCTCACTCTTTCATGCCGCCTTGCTATTTAGACTAGCCTAAAATGACGCCTGTTCGTACAACACTGTAGACCAAAATGCGAGCATGCTTTGCTGATCAAGAACTCAATGGAGCCAGGGTGCGAAGTTCCAATCCCGGTTGTGCGGCTTGAGAAGATTAAGAATGTTCTCAAGGAGTTGATAGAGAAATCCAAGAAGCAGATCATAGTCTTTGGAGGTGGATGTAGAAGGGACAACGGAAAACGGCTTGTATAGGATAATACCTTGTTGAATGTTAATGCTGAGTTCGAGGATTTGGTAAGGAGAAAGATGGAGATTTCAGGGTGGAGGCCATCGAATTTCACATCGATCAAGAAGCACATGAAAGTCGAGTCGAATGTCACTAAGATCACATGAGTTAGGGTTTTCTAGAATGATAGCATGAGTGTTGAAATAAAATGGGTGTTGTTTAGAATCGCAATTGAAGACCTCAAAGTGAATTTGGAAAATAATGATTTGCCAATGGTGAAGGAGGTTTTGACGGAAGCAATAGAATATGTTAAGGTAGAGAAGATATGGAAGATATGCATGTGCTGTTGGCGCAAGAGAGGATTTTGAAATTAGATTCCGAAAACCTCTTTTTTGAGCATCTTCGTGGTGATTTCTTTTAAAGTTATCTTTTTCAAATCAAATTCCAAAAACCTCGCAAGCACCATTGATATATTCAAAAACAGTGTTTAGAAGCCTGTGAAATTGATTTGTGCAACTGAGATCATGACAATGGGCAGACATAAATCATCGAGAGAGTTTGTGCAAAACTACAATTATTTAGAATGAACAAATGTTTTGTATTGAGCCATTTTTAGGTACTACAAGACATGATAATTAAGTTGCTGTAAAACCATAATAGTAATAAATCGTTGATTGCAGATCTTTGGGTTCGCAACAAGCTTCACTTGATACGCTTTTTGGAAGTTCCGGATCTCAATATTTTTCTTGCATTCTTGGAAGAAATGGCCTTTGCATTGCCTATCATGATCTCAATATTGTTCTTGTGTTCTTGAAAGAACAGCTCAACAGAGCGCTCGAATTCTCACGCCCAACCCTAGTGTTGTTCCCAAACTCCATCTCCTTCCCAATCTTCCACACCACCTTACTCTTTGGACATAGTCGACTTGAGGCTTTGGGGGTGCCGTGATTTTTTTTATTTTTTTTACTGTTTTCCTACCCAAGTTTCACACGGCACTCCCAAAAAAAAGAAAAGAAAAGAAAAATCTTTTCTCCTACTTACACAAGTTACCACTCGGCATTCTCAAAAAAAAATTTGCAGCACTCCCAATATGAATTGTTTGCCTTCGCCACTGGCCAACCACCCTTATTGGTCGCTTTGGAATGGTTCGACCACATCATTGACTGCTCATGCCCCAAACAGTTTCTAAGATGACCACCACACCTTTTTTTAAAAAAAATTATTTTTCACTATTTTTAGTATTCTTTTAAAATTTGAATGATGTGGTATTATCCTCATCCTTCATTATAAATGAACAGGCAAAATATAATTGGTGACTTTTAGCCAACAAAATCCAAAGACATCTTTTTTGGGTAAGTAATCAATTGGTAAGATGTCATGGTGCTTAAAAATCTCACTTTATATGCCCTTTTCTTGGCTCGGGAAGGAAAATGGAAAGTCCTTTTTACCAAATGGATTATGTGTTATGTGAATGCGTAACAGATCTAGTAAATCAGGTAGAAACGGAGAAGGAAGCAGGATCCTGCTTCTTATTCTTCCCTATATTTGCTAATTGAAACAACTAGCAGTAGGAAATTAGAGATTCCTGGGTCTCATAACAAACACAAGGTTTAAAAATTAAATTTGCATAACTTTTATCGAATGATCTTAATATAACATAAAGTAGGAGTTTAACTCCTAAACCTATCTAATGGAGATAACTCCTTACTCGAATGGAGATAACTCCTTAATCCTACTAATTGATAACTCATGTTTGAATAGAAGATAAACATCTCTATCAATTAGAGTTCCAACCTTATCTAATTACTTGACAAAAAGAAGATAGAAATCAATAACATAAATTCATACTGAAACTATTGCACGTCATATCCCTAACATTATGAACCCTAAAAATGAAGTAATCCCATGAAATTATTCATTTATATTAGTCTACCCTTAATTGGAACATACGTGGAAAATGTCAGCAAGTTGAAACGTCAAATTCACTTTAAACCCCTGAATTAGCATACGATTTGAAAAACTTTCAAACTTCAAAATCTTTCGATTTGGATTCCTAAACTTTCAATTGTAGTTAATTTGAATCCCTCTGTCAGATTTAGTTGTTAACTTCCCTAATTTGCCCCTAAAAAGACTAAAATATCCTTGATTTTTTTTTTTACTTTATTATTTTTTTATTTTGTAATTTGAAATTAAGGGTGAATTTGAAATTTTATAAAAAAGTCAAATGTATAAACGTCATTGTCTCACTTTTAATGTTTAAAATCTGATGAAGGAGTTGAGTACAAAGGAGGATTTTTAATTTTTATCATTAAAAATATAGAAACTTCCTACATTAGTCAAGTTTCTGCCAATAATCTTTTACAAGTTTATACCCTTTTTTTTTTTTGGGTAATTACCTTTTGTCTCCATGAACTACAGCGCATTAACACTTTCCCTTCATAAACTATCAAATATAACACTTGACCCTATCAAACTACTATCTTAGGACACTTTCTCCCATTTTGTCAATCAAAGGGATGGTCAACGAAGAGAGAATTTTTTTTTTTCCATTTTTGCCCCCATTTTAGGAGGGTATAAGTGTCATTTTAGTGATTTGAAGTGGGGGCAAAAATGAAAAAAATTCTCTTTCCATTGACCCTTCCTTTGACTGACAAAAAGGGAAAAATCGTCATAAGATGGTAATTTGATAGGGTCAGTGTAATAATTCAGTGATTAAAGTAAGTGTCAAGACAATGTAGTTCTTTTTTTTTAATTTTGAATTTTATACACCTCTTCCTTTTATTTAATTGATGTAAGTAATTATATTGACATTTGGGGCCCGTTTTATTCTCAATCGACAAAGTTTTTAAATCATCATTCCATCAAATGTTACAGCTGATGGGACCCACAAATACGACTTGTTTATTAATTATTATTTTCAGTAATAACCTAAGGCTTCCACTAATATCTATATATATATATATATAGACTACATGGATGAACATTGTTGTAAATTATATATATATATATATATATATATATATATATATATATAGTTTCTGCATTGATAGATTTTGCAAATAACAAAAGGGATCACAATATTACAGAAATTGATTTCTGCAGCAATTGAAAGTGCAACAACTGGCTTCAGCTTCAACTCACAGAAGTTGTTCAAGTATGGCATCACCTTTATCTACTACTCTCTTCTTCTGCAAATCTAATTATTTAGCAATATATATATATATATATATATATTCTTGTAGATTGTTTGAAATCATGTAATAACATACAAAAAGTAGCTTTAAAATGCCCCACTTATTCAGAGATATTTGTCCAAGCATTCAATATGAGAGTAAATCTGAATTTCTTTTGTAGGCAAGTGTGGAAAATAAATTAAAGGAGGGAAAAATGAAAAATGCTCTCTCCTGGTTATTTAATTAAATAAAAGTAAAAGGGCAAAAAAATAAAAATGATTGTAATCCTTACCCAACCCGACCACTTTATTTATTTTATCTTTTGGATGAATGAGTAACTTTCATTGACCAACAACTAAAACACTTAATAAAAAAAAGTTAAAGTACTTAGTTAAAAGCTAAAAACACCTATAAAAATATTTATTTTATTTTTTCATCAAATAAGGAAATGTGGGTACTCAATCACTTTATTTGTTTCTTCCTTATAGTGGGCGCGAGCGAAAATTTTGACATCTTTTTATGATTCCTATTTTGTTTCATCATTTATCCTTTTTCTGTGGTTTTGAACTTTCAATTGGAGCTCCTACCAAACCTAATGTCAATGTCAAAAATACAACCATTCACATGATATAATGCTTCATACCTAATAAAGTGAGATTGCAAATTTAGTTTTTTTTTTTTTCCTCCTCCAATAATATAATTAATAAATAATCAATAATAAAAAGCTCGACTTTTGTTCTTATTTACACTCATATGTTCCATGTATATTGTCGGGAAAATTTCGTAAAATTCTAATTAAACTTTCACTACTCTTGACATTATTTATAAAGTTCAAAAAATTTCAATTAAGGGTATCAAATTTTTAATTTCTTTCAATTATTTAATTTCGTTAGGATTTTTTGTTAATTTTTGTTGAAATGCCCAAAATACCCATATTTGTTTTTTTAATAAAAAATTAAAAAATTGCAAAGATATTACAAAGATGTTTTTTTATATAAAAAAATAAATGCCAAAATCTGTGGATTAAGTGAGGGAGCTAAATGAATCTGTGGATTAATTTTATAAAAAAAAAAAAAAATTAAAACCCATGACAGACTGGTGGGCTAATTGAATTTTATTTTTTAAAAAATAAAAAATTAGAAGTTAGGATGTAGGGTATATCATAAACAAAATAGTCAAAAGTAGCATCTCTATCGTTACCTATCAAATGGAGGGCAAGATTGGAATCACAACATTACTACGACGGTTGCTTTCCCAATACTTTGGACCCAGTGAAAACCACCAAACATCGGCGGTAAAGCATTTTTTCCTTTTTCTTTTCCAAAATCACATTAGTAAAATTGAATTAACACCCCCTCCATAGTTATTAGCTCCGAATAACACAGACTTTCTATTTTTAGTAAGCCAGCTTCTGTTACGACCGAACCAAAGCCGCCAACCCCACACGCTTCTGTTACGACCGAACCAAAGCCGTTAACCCCACACCTCCTTGGGGATTCCCTTCATTAGTAGCTCCGACAACTCTCTCTCCAACTCTTGGACTTTTTCTCGGAGCTACTCGAGTTTTGAGGATTCTCAAGACGCAAAATTCGTCTGAGTTTGAGGATGCGTAGGCGGTAGGTCGGTGCTTTACTGGAACTTTGTTAAATAAATCTGAATTTGTTCGTCAATTTCACGTTCTGTTAATTTCTACCTGAGTTCAAGATTGATTTGAACAGCTGTTGATTTATTATGTCATTTTCTGCGTACCCACATGTATGTTCACACACACGAAGGGGAAGAATCTTATATGGGTTTTGTGAGTTTTTCCTGATTGACAGCTCTGGCCTTTTGTTTCAGTGGTTTGCGGCGGTTTGCTAGTAAACGTGAATTTCTGGGATAGTCTTTTTTGAGGTTGGTGTTTATTTATTTATTTTTGTTTTATGGAAAAGGGGGATGCTTATCTCTGTTGTATTAATTTGTGTTGTGGGTGATTGGTTCTTTAATTTTTTGTTATCTGCTTTTGTTTCCATATATGGAAGTTATGGGAAGTCTGATTTTGCTTTCTGGGTATTGCAGGGATTTTATTTTGAATTGGGAAAAATGTTTGTTTTTTACTGGAAAATGGAGTTGTTTGGGTGAGTTTTGAGTGTAGGCGGTTAATAACAAATCAATGGCAATCTTTAAGAATCTTGGTACGGCGGTGTGGAAAGATAACAGGGAAAGAAGGATTGCTTTGAGCCACTGTCAATTTGTAGATCTCTAACGTTGTTAAATTCTATTTGGAACTTGGCTTTTGACCTGAAGTTGAAGGCGGACTGTGTGTTCAAAAGCTCAGATGGAGAATTCGGTATCGTTTGACGGAACAAGGAACCATAATTCAGAGGACAACTTCTCAGAGTTGATGAATTTTGATACTCATGCTAGATGGTGCAGCAGCCCTTGTGCAACGGATTTCACCTCTTATGGGTTACCATCCGTTCCATCCATGCCTTATGGTTTTGCTTTGGATGCTATGAATTTCGTGGAACAGAATACTAGTGCATTTCCTGTGAACGAAATTGGCGGAACTTTCAATCCCATGGAGGCTTCTTTCAGTCCTGGAGATAAAATGATGTTTCCGCAAATAGACGCCCAAGACGGGGTTTCATTAGATTTCAACATTGCAAATGACTTAGCAGCTGCACAGGATAATGGTTCTTTACAACAGAATAATGTCTTGGATATGGAAAATTGCCTAATCCCTAGGCCATTGAGTTGCTCAGTTGAAGAGAAGATGCTTAAGGCATTGTCTTTGTTCAAAGATTCGTCTGGTGGGGGCATTTTGGCACAAGTTTGGGTTCCCATGCGGCTTGGTGATCAGTATGTCTTAACCACTTGTGAGCAACCCTACTTGCTTGACCACATGCTTGCAGGGTATCGTGAAGTTTCGAGGTTGTTTACATTCCCTGCTGAAAAGAAATCAGGTTATTTCCTTGGGCTTCCTGGTCGTGTCTTTATCTCCAAAGTTCCAGAATGGACTTCAAATGTTAGTTATTACAAAAAGGTTGAGTACCTGCGAGTGGATCATGCAGCAAATCATGAGGTCCGTGGATCCATTGCCTTGCCAGTTTTTGATTCTCATGGGAATACATGCTGTGCTGTTTTGGAACTTGTCACTACCGTAGAGAAGATCAATTTTGACCCAGAGATGGAAATCGTCTGCAATGCCCTCCAGGTTAGTTTTCCTTTTCCATGTGTTCACTGCATTTTTTTTCCCGCTAATTTTCCCTTCTTGATGTATCCTAAGTTGAACACATGTAACGGTACTAAGCACCTAGCCACGTTTGATTTTTGACAATCAAGATACCCATGTTCCTGATGTAAATTCTTTTTGCTGTTACATAAATGAAAACAGCAGCAGAAAGGAAAAGCTATGTTATATTTTCTAGAAAAGTATTTAAGTAACCACTGGTTTAGAAAGATTTTCAACACCTTTGATGCGCAGAAGTGCGAAAATGTGCACAGAAAAAATTTATGGTGAGAAACTGTATTTTGTTTTTGATTCCCCATTTGTTTCTCAGAAGAAAATTTCCATGGGTTGTACCAGTACACCAGTAGGTAGTGTGTAGGGACAGTGGAGTTAGCCTCAGTATTGGGTTATAAGATAGTTGCTTTCCTATGAAATACTTGGATCTGCCTTTTGGATCTTGTTTTAAGGCCTGAACTGTTGGGAATGCTATCATTGAAAAGGTGGAAAAGAGACTCGGAGAGTAGATGAGATTTATTTTTTGAAAGGGCCAAATATTACTTAATATAAGAGTATCAGTACTTTCTTTCTCTTCACTATGCCTATTTGTGTTGCAAGTAGTTTGGAAAAGTTACAGAGACTTTCAGGGTGGAAGTGATTTTTTATTCATCTATAGGGGGGAAGATTCTTTTATTTGGAGTATGCCATCTAGTTTAGTCATGTATTTTTGTCTCTCTCTTTACTTTCATGTTGCAAATAGACTAGAAAAGTTATAGAGGGATTTTTGTGGGGTGTTGATGGGGATAAATCTAAATCTCATTTGGACTGCCAAGAGTATATGCTGTAACTTTGGGTGACGGTTGTACAAAGGTGGTTCCTAAAAAACTCTAGCGAGAACCACCTCAAAGTTGTGAGACAGCTGCTTTGAGTCATTTTGTTGAGGACACTGTCAGATCTTTGCACGTATATTTCACTGCTACAATGCAGCCCTACATTTCATGGGTGCACTTCCAATATAATACACTACAGGCTGCATTATCTTGTATTCTTTGTATGAATTAGTAAAGCTTCAAAATTATTTTGGATCTATTCTGATCATTGTCCCTCGCAGGCTGTGAATTTAAGGACTACCCCGCCTCCTAGACTTCGGTCTCAGGTACTGCTGATGATACTGCCCCCCTGCATTACATCCTCCGGCCCCCGGGTTTCTTAGATTTTGTTAGTTTTGTGTTTCTGCACTTCTCACTAGGTAATATGTTGTTTGCAGTACCTGTCAAAGAACCAAAGAGCTGTCTTGGCAGAGATAATTGATGTTTTACGAGCTGTGTGCCATGCACATAGATTGCCGCTGGCTCTGACATGGATTCCTTGTTGTTACACTGAGGGAGCTGGTGATGAAATTACACAAGTGCGGATCAGAGAGGGTAACGCAAGTTCTGCTGATAAATATATAATTTGCATTGAGGAGACAGCTTGCTATGTGAATGACAGAACAATGGAAGGTTTTGTACGTGCATGTTTGGAACATCATCTTGAGGAAGGGCAAGGTGTAGCTGGGAAGGCGCTTCAGTCAAATCATCCCTTCTTCTTTCCTGATGTGAAGTCTTATGACATAAATGAGTATCCACTTGTCCATCATGCGCGCAGGTTTGGTTTGAATGCAGCTGTCTCAATCAGGCTAAGGAGCACCTACACTGGTGATGATGATTATATTTTAGAGTTCTTTCTTCCTGTCAACATGAGTGGTAGTTCAGAGCAGCAGCTCTTGTTAAACAACCTCCCGGGTACTATGCAGAGAATGTGTAAGAGTTTGAGGACAGTTTCGGATGCAGAATTATGTGGGGCAGAAGGCTCTAAAGTTGGGTTTGAGAAGGGAGGAATTCAGAACTTCCTGCCGATGGCTATGTCTAGGGGAAACTCTCAGATGACATCATCAGATAGTGATGTAAATTCAACTGAGAAGATGCCATTACATGTATCTAACGCAAGAAATGATGGATTTGAAGCAGATAGTCCTCATGAACAAGTATTCTTCTTAATCATATCTTTATTTCTTTCTTTTTTTCTTTCGTTCTTTCTTTTTTGTTTTCTTCTTCTGAAACTGAAAAGTGCATGCTTGGTTACTGGCTTTGTGCATGACTTACCAGCATTAACTGTTCTGACAAACTCTATGGCTCTTATAGCATTGCAATGATGGCATATTATGTTTTTTCTGTTGAAATTGTGCCAGGAACGTGGGTTTGCACTGGTCTGCTAGGTTGATTAATGATGAAAGTACTAGGATTCCTGTTGCATGCTTGTTGTTGCATTCATTCTGGAAAGCATTTTATTTATTTTGTTCTATAGAATTTAATAGACAAGAATTCCCATTTTTCCCTTTCTTAATATTTCTCTTATGATATGCATTAGATCAATAGATTGTCCAACTAAAAGATAAGGGGGAAAATACACTTTACTCCATTGAACTATCTACCAATCTGTTCTTTGACATCAAATGTTTAAAACATGACACTTTGACATCTAATGTTTAAAATGTGACAAAGGGGACCAAATTGAACTTTGCGTTTAATCAAAGTCAAAGGCAGAGTTGTCGGGAAACTTGCAGAAAAGCTTTTTTTTTTTTTATTTCTTTAACAGTCATGTCCGTCCCACGTCACCATGTAAAGCTCTATGTAAAAAAATTACGTACCTGTAGCATTTCTCAAAAGATAATCATCTACTGTACTCCCTAGGATGCTCTTTTTTAGAAAATATAGCTGTAGCAGCTGCAATTAGGGATGTAAACATATTGAAATGCACTGAGCTTGTTTTGGCTTGTTGAAATGCACTAAACATACTGAAAATATAGATGTCAGTAGGTTCAGCTTTGGCTGGTTGAAATGTTGAAGATCCAGCTTTGGCTGGTTTTGTATTTATTTGACCTTGGGCTGGATTCTTGGACTAATTTAGGTGCGTTTTTCATCTAATATGTTAATTGAGGAACCTCAGCAAATATCTTAGGGAAATGAAGAACCGGTTGAGTAGTTAAATTATGGTGACCATATGAATACCTGATTTGCCTTTTTACCAGTTGCATACTGTCATGTTCTCTGGAACATAACAAAAATAAAGGCACATTGGTTACTCTTGGATGTGGTACCAAGGGCATAGGAAGTGGTAAAACTGGATAATGTGTTTTTTCATAATGCAAGAAATGAACTTTAATAATCATTTATGATGTATATCTCATGAAGAACATTTCACTCCTACTGCAAAATGTCTCTTATAACTTCTTGCGGTTATTTTATTTTCTTTGGGCATGATTTTGAAGAGGTTGTGGGATTGAGTTCTTAACAATTTCTTATACATCTTGTAGGCAGCAAGTGGATCAAGAAGGCAGGAGAAAAAGCGAAGTACAGCAGAGAAGAATGTGAGCTTGAGTGTTCTTCAGCGATACTTCTCTGGGAGTCTTAAGGATGCTGCAAAAAGCATAGGCGGTGAGACTTCCTGTCCATGTGTGCCCATTTCTTAAAGATATTGAGTTGTTTCAGCTATCATGAATCATTATGCTTTAGTAATCATCATTAAATTGAAGATTTAATTTCCGAAAGACATCCCATAATGCATTGCTATGATTTTCTTTTTAGATATTTTAGTCATATAACTAAGTGGATTTCCTTTAATATTATTAAAACATAGGTTAGATATGGGGCGGCTTATACATAAAGTTCTGACCTTAAGGCTTTCATGTAGTATCATTTTCCTAACATCCACTAGGGTCTACATAGTTCATGCATTGGGGAAAATCATTTAGTGCTAACTTTATTGTTATGAAAGGGTTTATAAAGTATTGTCTAATATTTAGAATTAAAAAGACAGGGAGAAATCTCATTGCATAGGTAAATATTGTTAACTTCAAAGCTTAGCATGTAACAATCTGAAAGATCAAGAGGATGCATAGTAATGACCTTTATAAAATCCACTTATCAGGAGAACCTTTTATAAAACCCCTACTGCTGCAATTTCGTTAAAAAACATAATTTTAGATTTATTTCAAAAGAAATATGTTGTTAATTATTGTTTCTTGTTCTTTATTTGTAGTTTGCCCTACTACACTGAAAAGAATATGCAGACAACATGGAATTTCAAGATGGCCATCCCGTAAGATAAATAAGGTGAATCGTTCGTTGAGGAAAATACAAACTGTTCTTGATTCTGTTGAGGGGGTAGATGGAGGATTGAAATTTGACCCAACCATTGGGGAGTTTGTGGCAACAGACTCCGTAATTCAGGAATCTGATTCACAGAAAAATCTCCTTTTCCCCGACAAAAACTTGCTTGTCAAAAATGCAAAGCCAGTTAGTGAAAATGCAGTTGCAGTGCCTTTGGAGCCTGGTATTGATGGCTTGAGTTCTCTAATTAAGTTGGAAGTGGATGAGTGTTCTATGGGTGGGAACCAAGTAGGGCTCTCAAGTAGAAAGCTCATTACAAATGTGTGTGAAGTAGAACTAGAGAAATCCAATGTCTCTTTCATTGATTCTAGTAAAGATTCAAAATTGGTTGCAATAGATGCTCCACGGGCTTCGCCTGACAAGGCCTCCTTGGGCTCTTCACTTGTGAATATGGTTGAAAAATGGGGTTTGAACAATGATAGCTTGAAATCAGACAATCCCGACTCCCACTTTGCGCCTCGAAGCTCTGGCTCCTTGGCTACTGCTGATGAAATGGATACTGGAGTTGGAGTTGGTGGGGATGATGGGATTGTTGAACGTACCCAGCCTACTTGTTCAAGTATGACAGACTCATCAGATGTTTCTTGTTCAACAATGCGCGGCAGTTCTTCAAGCTCTATGAGCTTCGAGGAGGAGAAACGTTCTAAATTCAAATCAAGCTGTGCTGATAGTGGATCCAAAATTATTGTGAAAGCTACTTACGGAGACGATACAATCCGGTTCAAGTTTGAGCCCTCAGCTGGGTGTTTCCAATTGTATGAAGAAGTTGAAAAGAGGTTCAAGCTGCAAAAGGGGACCTTCCAGCTCAAGTATTTAGATGATGAAGAGGAATGGGTGATGTTAGTAAGTGATTCAGATCTGCAAGAGTGTCTTGAGATTTTGGATGATGTAGGCAAACGTAGTGTAAAGTTACTAGTTAGAGATATGCCTTGTACTATTAGGAGCTCCAGCAGTAGCAACTACTTCTTGGTTGGAGGCTCGTAATATAGGGATAGAATTTTTGTTGTAGTTTGGCAAATACTCCATGTTCCTGCAGGTTCTACTTCATATGCATGGAAGCTCTCAGAGTTTTATACCTTTTTCTCATCTCTTGCACTGCCAATCACTGTGCTGCTATGGCTGCTATATTTCAAAGCAATTCCTATACTGATGTTGACTGTTGCAAGAGCTTCAGAGGAAGGAAAAAAGAGCAGATGTAAAACACTATGTATGTTCATAGATAGGTCTGTATATGGTAGAATTGGGAATAAAAATTGCAGTAACCTAATCTCACTCTGTATAGTTTTTGCTTATGTTTAGCTCAGAAAATAGATGGCTTGAAAGTGTTGATTTTGTGGTATAGTACGTGAGGGCACGTTGGGGTTTCAGCGGGCTATTTGATCTCCTACAAATGAAATCATTTGTGTGTGGTTATTCGTCAAATAGTTATTATCTCTTAGCAAGTCGTAAGGGTTTGTTTGGTAAAAGGGTTGGAGTTGGCTTAGACACTAATCACAATTTCTCAAAAAAATAAACGTCAAAATATTCTAACTTTTTCATTTTTTATTATTATTCAAATAAAAAAATCATTACAAAACAAAACTTTTTTAATTTTTCTTACCATTTTTTTATTTTTCATTTTTTCATACCAAACATTCTTATTATTTTTATTTTTTCACATTAATTTACATTAACTACAGTGTCTAAGTCAACCCCTTTGCCAAACACCGCCTAAGTGAATGCCGACCAAAGAAGAGGAAAGAGCTCAATCTCTTCCCTATTTCTCTTCTTCTTCTTCCTTTTTCTCTTTTTGTTCTCTATTTTTGTTTGAAACTTGGAAGCCAGATTCACCATGCATCCACTCTCAACGCCACCAAGTCTTCACCAATCCTTACTCCACCGGTCGCCACCCTTCTCCAGTGTGCATGCACCTCAAGCGCCTCAATGGCATGTGTCGTCTGCACGCGCTGCCCCTTTGTTTTGGTTCTCACAACATATTTTGGCTCCCCTGCTTCCTCCCTAGTGGATCTCTATAGTGGTATCCCTCTTTTGTTAATGGAGACCTCCAGATTCAGTTGCAAATTTAGATGCGGTGTTCTCTGTGCCTTCATCGCGGGGTACCTCTCTTGCTGGAGATGGCTTTGGTCCAACCACTACTAACGCTCCATTCCCTACCATGGTTCTCAAGTTTGCTTCTTGTTGCATGATGTGGTGTTTCAAGCAGATCTGCCTCTAAATTGTCATCACCATACATCCTCTTTTCTTTCTTGGCCGGTGAGCCAAGAACCCAACGGTCTAGACCATTCAATTGGCCAAATTCTAGTAAATTATAGGTTCTTATTGTACTGTATTAGTTGTACTGAGACTTTGTTTGGTTTGCCCACCCATAGTTTTTGGTGGATAACGAACGAGATCAAATTAAAATAGAGAGTTTAATACATTTGAAACAAAAGAAAGTTTCATTTTTCTTTCGTTTTTGCAACAAAGAGCGAATTGAGAGAGAGATCGAGAGTAAGGGAGAGAGAGAGACAAAGAGAGAAAAAAAAAGGTAAGATTTTTCTTTCATCTCTATATGATTTTCGAGTTTTGAGTTATTATTGTTAAAGTTTGTGTTAAATGGCAGATTTTTAGGCCATAAAAATTTCTACCATGACCTAAAATTCATGTTCATGGTCCATTTTTTATTTTCACATCATTTTATAAAGTTTAGGTGGTGTTTTAAAAACCCTAGGTAAATCAACTAGGGCATTTTCATCATTGGTTGATTCATGTACTTCTTGGAACATAATGTTTTCAAAACATTTATGATTAAAACATCCCATGAGGTCCGTTTAACACAAACATACTACATTCAAACTACATTCGGATTCGACATGTTTCAATGATTTTTTATGAAACCTAATGATGCTATATCCGGTTATGAATCAAGCCACAAAATCATGTTGTATGAACTGATGACATCATGCTACAAGTATTTATTGATTTGCTCATTTCAAAGTAAAATGTTTGAAATTCATGAAAATGAGAGAGCCTGAGGAGAGTCGAGGGAAAAATGAGAGAATGAGAGGGAAGAGCGCAAAGCGGCCAAATGGCCATTGGGTGTAACATTGGGGTCGTAGAGATGAAATTATGATTTTTCATTTCAAGGGGCCAATGAAGAGTTAAGCCTATTTTTGATATGGTTAAGCCTAATTTTTTTAAAATAAATGATTAAACAAATTTAGAAAGAAAATTGAAAAATAGCAGGGGCCATGACCCATTAGTCTTAATGTAGTTCCGTCTTTGGTTTGAAGGCATAAATGTGGGGTTCAAAAACCAATAATAGAAGGGGTTAGCCTCATATAACAAAGGTTGATACTATGTATCAATAGTTGACATTTTGTACCAAAATTCAATATCATGTATCAAGGGTTGGCAATTGACACACATAAGGTTAATATCATATATCAATGGTTGACTTTTAATATAATCATGTATGCTTCATATACCAAGAGTTAATATCGACTTTGTTTGATAACAATTTTTTTTTTTTTTCAAAACAAAAACATTAAAAAATTTAAATCATTGAACAATGCATGTCATTGAAGATTGAAATGAATTTTAAAATATTTGTGGTTTCATTCCTTTTTAGCTAAATAAATGGTGGAGAAAGGAGGAAGGCAAAGACAACAGGGTACTAAAATCTGAAAAAGCATTAAAAAATTTATATGTATTCAATATATATATATATATAAACTAGGTCTCAAATACATTTTAAAATATCTTTATAAAAAGCTCATTTGAGAAAATTTATTTTTTTAATAGGAAATCTTTCATATTTCATTCAAAATAAGATCTAGAGAATAACAGCTTTAACATTACAAAGTCATAGATACAGTTATTAAAACTTTCACAATAAAAAAACTATTTATGATAGCAGCTTCCTCTAATCCATGAGCAACTTCTCTTATGGAATAGAATTGTTCCAGTTTTCAAAAACAGACTAAATCTAAGACATAAGTTGTCCAAATTTCCTTAAAACTATTATTTACCGGGCGTGAGAAATAACGTCTCACATTGAAACTATCCCTCTTTAACTCAAAGGTCATGCGCAAAAATGAAAATACATAAACAAAAACAAAAATTTGTAAAACACCCTACTCCCATTGGTAACATAGAAACTAGATCGACGATTGGTACGACGCATGGGACTATGGAGGAGTGGATTTGACAAACTAAAGTTGTACTAGTGATGACATAGCTGACACGCTGGCATGTGGCTGACAGATTGATGCATGAAACCTAGTGGCTGGAAGAAGGGTGTTTGATAAGTACGATGAGTGATAACATGGATGGGCGGAACTGATTGAGAAAATAATATATGATTTTAAAGAAAATAAATATAGGAACCCAATCAAATCTTGTGGGATGGTAGTTGACAAAAACGAGAAAAGAGAACAAACAAGGAGGGGATGGGGAGGAAAGAAGAGGGTATTAGAAGCGAAGGGATCCTCAGCAACAATAGGTTTGCGGTGCAGTGCATTTGATAATTAAAAATATATGTAAGTCTGTAAGAGTCAAATGTATTTTGAGCATTCAATAATTAATCAATTAAATTTGAAGGGGTTTTTATTTTTTTTTCACTTCAATCTATTAAAAACTAAACTTTATCCTAATGAGCATAAATTCCATAACTAAAATAATTGGAGAGTGTCTTGGGTAAGGATGGTTGCACAAAAGTCACCTTTTGTGCAACCCACTCACCATTTGACGTCTCACTTATTTTAAAAAATTGTAAAAAATTTGTATGTTAGCAAAACATATGATTAATTTTTCTTTACAAATATTAGCTACCACCCCTAAATCCACCCATGCGCAGTTGCCACCGCCGTCCGCAGTCCATCGCCTCCAGCCACCAAACTCCGACCACCTCCGGTGAACAAAAAAAAAGCCCAGCCTAAAAATTTGATTCTAATTTCTAAAAACTCGTTTTTAATGTCTTAAAAATCGATTCTAATGCCACAAAACTTATTTCTAATGCTCCAAAATTTAATTTTTAATTCAAAACTAAAACCTAGAGACAAAGGTTAACTATTGTTGGGATTTTATCACCTTAAAAGTCATTGGAATCATGTGAAAAGCCAAAGAAAAAAAATCAAAAAACAAGACCCAAAGCAAAACTTACTAGAAAAAATCAAAAAATCAAACCCACCAGAGCAAGACCAATTAGAAAAAATCAAAAAATAAAGTTGCTAAAGCCGTGGGCCTCGGTGGCCAACCAGATCCAGGCCGGCCAAACCTAGGCCAACCATGGGTCTGCACCCACTCACGGTGCCTCTCTTCTTTCGGCACCTTCCTTCTTCCTTTTGCACCTCTCTTCTTCTTTGTTTATTCCTTCTCTTCTTTCTCTCATTTTTCTCTTTTCTTTCCTCATATAATTAGGTGGTTTGGTTTTATTTTGATAATGTGTTCTACGCTAAGGTGGCAAATGATGAATGGTTGACACAAAAAGTGTCTTTTGTGCAACCTAAATATATAAGTTAGAGAGCCCCTATGGTCAGGTCGTGGTGTAAAACCCCCTTTTTACAGCGTCCAATTCTAACATGACATCTCATTAATTCAATAAAAACGCAAAAAATGAAAATAAGCTCACCCGCACCTAATCAAAATGAGAAATACTCTATAGAAAGTCCCACGATCTCTTTAAAAAAAAAAAAAAGACCCACGAAAGAAAGAACCGGCCAGACTGCCAGTAGTGGTTCCAAACCCACTGCTGGCGTGGGTCTAGCTAGACCCATGCGGCAGCGGGTCAGGACCCCCGCCGGATCATGGATTTGGATCCACGCTGGTCGTGGGTCTAGCCGGACCCGACTTCGAACCTGCTCGTGACCCGCTAAAATCCGTCTCAAAACTCGATTCTATTGCCCCATAACTCGATTCTAATGTCCCATAACTCGTTTCTAATGCCTCAAAACCCGTTTTTAATGCCCAAAACTCGTTTCTAATGCCTCAAAACTTGTTTTTGGAATCAAATCTAAAACATAAAAGAAAAAAGTTAACCCTTAAATATTTTATTACCTAAAGGCCGGAAACCAGAGCTGGAGAGGGAGAACCTTCATCAGTGCCGTGGGTCACGGCCTCAAGCACCGGGTTTGGCTAGGTCAGATGCAACGCCGTGACCCACGCCGGCAGTGGTTCTGAGTGTAGGCCTGCAACGTCAGGTCTTCCTTCTTTTTTCTTTTTTCTTCTTTCTTCTTTCTTTCTTTCTCTTATTCTTATCTTTTTTTTTTTCATCAGGTGGTTTTGAACGTAGGCTAAGTTTATGCAATTTTTCTGTTTTGGCTTATGTGGCAATGTGTGATTGGGTGCTGTAAAACTAGACTTTTAAGGCTCATTCTGACCAAAGTTTAATTCTATAAGTTATTCTCAAATGATTGTTTTCCTGGTATTTCATTTTCTCAATTTTTTTTTTTTTTGGGACATGCATTTTCTCAATTATTTGATGCATTAAATTACCTTCCTTTTTTTTTTTCTTTTTCTTTTTCTATTTTCTTATTTTATTTATTTCGGCATTAAATTACCCAATTGAATGCACGTGTTAAACATGCATTGAATCTGGTCTTTCTTTCTGCTTTCTCATGTCCTTCCCCTCACCTTCTATTTCCGGTCAAACTTCAGAGAAAGAAAGAGAAACACAAGAGAATAAAATTTTAACAAAAAAAAAAAAAAAAAAGCAAAAAGATGTGCAATTATTAAATTTGATTGTTGGAGTTGGAGAGCAAAATATAAGCAGTATGGACCATCCACGTCACTACGATGTGGGGCCTACATGCTATAGACGATCCAGATGCCGCTTTGCCCTTTCTATTGAAAACAGTGCCAGGTGCTGACAAGAGCCGCCTTGGGCGAGAGAGAGAGCGAGAGAAAAAGGGAGAGAGATAGAGAGACAGCAAAAACCTCCCGTCCGTTATCTCTGTGTGCCGTTTCTTTGCAATTCCCAATGGAGTCCAATCGCCAACCGTCCGGTTCGTAAATTCCTCTACTTATTATCTCTCTTTTTTATTTATTATATTTTTGTTTTTGGGAACTTTATGTTTGGATGGTTTGGCATAGAGATTGATTGCTTTGGAGATTCGGTGGGTTACTCTGAGATTATATTTAAGGTTTTAATCATCGGAGTTTCGAATTATTTGTCTCCGGAGTTTTTGTTTTTAAGTTGGGCGGTGTTTGGTTGCCGGGAAAAATATTAGAAAACGAAAGAAATTGGGGGGTTTCGAATCATCGAGTTCTTTTCTAGGAAATCAAATTTATGGTTTCGGCTCTTTACGGGTTCCTCGTAAAATATGTATTGGGCAAATAAAGGGTTGAGTCTCTAGAAGATGCTTGGAAAACATGGTACTACTCGTTGAACTGGATTTTTCATTGTTCAGATGGATGTTAGGATTCTTTTAGAAATTTGTCAACTGCGATGCTTGTTCAGGCTAGATTATGGTCTTTTGTTTGTTTAATACTTGGATATTGATTCTCTGAGTTGAATTCTAGGGATCAGGTTGGTTTCCTGATGGTCCCACAATTTGTTACAGTAGATGTTTAATATCCTCGATTCTTGATTTAACTACAAATTGTGGTATGTGCTTATGTGCTGCGTTTGCCTATGGGTTAATTCAATTTGGTGACAATTTGAATTTATCAAATCCCAAACAGAATCATAAAAAATAATCTTATTTTTAAGCAGAAATGTGATCAATTGTATCGTTATTACAGTTGATAGCATGCCAATGAACTGAACTACACATCATTGAACTATACCCGCCATCACTCTATGTATAACCTTCGGACATCAAGTGTATAACGGACATAAATTAGCTTCAAACAAGTTTGTAGCTAATTCATACAAACCAATCTAATAAAGTAACATGTGTTTACTTTATTAGATTGGTTTGTATGAATTAGCTACAAATTAGTTTGTAGCTAATTTTTTTCTGTATATAACAGTTGCATGGATTTTGGATGTGCACTTAAAAGTACACATGTTCAAGGTTTAGTTTGTTGTCTGGACTCTATACCATGGATGGAATACATTATTCTTTACTAATTATTTTTCTATATTAAGTCCTATAGTGCTAATGAGCTTTCATTGACATAGATGTCCATTGTATGCCCCACTATTGGGCCATCTATGCTCATAATCTCATGTCGTTATCCATCATTTCAGATATGAGGGTTTTGTTGTAGACTTGACCAAGAACAAAGATTTCTCTCTTTAACCCATTGGTCAGTCTCTTTTTTATAATAAGTCACCGAAATTTATTAAGAGCAAAACGGTGCTACCCAAGTACACATAAAGTATATAGGACAAATATCTAACCTCAAGAAGACAAGAAATCAATAAAATCTAGAAAATTAGAAATATGTAAATAATCATAGGCAACTGTCTATTTGTAAAGAGTCAAAGAAGAAGGCCTTTAGTTCCACCACCATTTTCTCGTAATTTTCAAAAATTTGTTCGCTTCACTCTCTTGATACACCACATTAAACATGGTGGAATCATCTTCCACATTATTGTATTCTGAAAATTACCAAATTGCCCTCTCCAACTTGCATACAGATCCACCACCCATACATGCATAATCTACCCTAACCCACAAAGGCCCAAAAAAATATTCCATAAGGCCTTAGCAACCTTACAGTGAAGTAAAAGGTGATCTATAGTTTTCCTACTCCTTACACATGCAACACCAATCTACCACTATGAGATTTGACTTTCTTAAATTATCCAAAGTGAGGATCTTCCCTAAAGCGGTTGAGCAGATGAAGAAAGCCACTTTCAAAGGAATCTCACTCCGCCAAATACTCCTCCAAGGGAAGAGGGCACGGTCATGGGTGATAAGGGCATAATAGAAAGATTTGACCTCAAACAACCCTCTCTTGGAAGGTGTCCAAAAAAGCTTGTCTTTCACACCTATCTCAACCTAATGGAATACAACAAATTGAAGAATGAGAAGAAGGAATCCACCTCCAATCATGCATCACTCTGAAAAAACTAGCATTCCACTTGTAAGAGTCACTAGAAATCTATAAGTGATCCGCTACAAAAGCATCCTTAAGGAAAGTTATATCGAATAGCTTTGAATAAGCTACCTTAAGGGCCTGGTCCACACACCATACATACATTATGCCAAAATCAAATCTTGGAATCATCCTACACTGCTAAACTAGTGAATCTAGAAAACACCCCTTGACCCCTACTGATATTTTTCTAGAGACCAACCCCATGCAATCTATTTACCTCATTTCCACCCTCCCTACATGTTGCCATGTTTAAAATCCACTACCATTTTCCACAGAGCCTCTCTCTCAAAAGCATAGCACCATAACCACTTCCCAAAGAGAGCTCAATTAAATAGGAGTAAATTTCGGACCTTCAACCCCTACCTGTTCCAATCTACTAGATGCAATTTGGACTCTTCACCAATACCACTCCACAAGAAATCCCGTTTAAGTTTCTCTATGTGATTGGCATGGCAATACCGAAGGGAGTGGAAAAAGAGACAAAAAATAAGTAGGCAAATTAGAGAGGGTGCTCTTAATCAATGTAATCTCGTTACACTTAGATAAGTACAACTGCTTCTAGTCAACCGTTTTAAAGATATTGCGAGTCTGACATTGTGAACATCAGTTTTTTTAAGAATAAGTCGAGTTGTGCTATTGCCAAGTACCTTATTCCATTCAATTGTGATTTGAATATATTACTCACAACACAATGTCGTGTGTAATAGAAAGGACATTTTTTTAATGTTCTGATGTTGAGGGCATTTTTGAAGCTAGGGAAGTTTTTATAGTAGAAAGTAATTGAAAATTATTTTTGGGTCACATTTTTAATTCATCACTTGGCTTGGTTTTAATACTATTGGAAATTGGATCATGTTCTTATGTTCTGCAGCTAATAGTCCTCCACCAAAACCTTGGGAGCGAGCAGGTGCCTCATCTGGCCCTGCACCTTTTAAACCCCCGTCACCTGGCAGCACAAGTGATGTAGTTGAGGCATCAGGAACTGCAAAACCTGGAGAAATAGTTTCTACTTCTAATAATAATGCGACTATTAACCGGAATGCCCTTAGTAGACCTGTTCCCACAAGGCCTTGGGAACAAAATTATGGGAATAGCAACTATGGAGGTAATAACTGATCATTAATGGCAACTTTTTCCCTTTTTTCTCCCTTCCCCATTCTTTTGGTTGTTCCTGGATTTTTGAAAAATTACCCCCCAATTTGCAGGTATTGGCTCTAATATGGGTTACAACTCTGGCTACGCTTCTGGAACGTACGGTTCATATGGGGGTGTTGGGGGTTCATATGGTGGTATTGGGGGTGTTGGGGGTTCATATGGTGGTGTTGGGGGATTGTATGGTGGAGGGATGTACGGTAACAGCATGTATAGGGGAGGAGGTTATGGTGGGGCATATGGGTCTTCTGGCATGTATGGTGGTGGAATGTATAATGGTGGTTTGGGAGGCTCTATGGGTGGTTATGGAATGGGTATGGGTGGTCCTTATGGAGCTCAAGATCCAAATGA
Source organism: Carpinus viminea (assembly GCA_013348765.1). NCBI lineage: Eukaryota > Viridiplantae > Streptophyta > Magnoliopsida > Fagales > Betulaceae > Carpinus > Carpinus viminea. Next base: position 15,518,544 of record CP054673.1, on the reverse strand, counting down.
TCCATATGGTGCTCCTCCATCTCCTCCAGGGTTTTGGATTTCAGCTCTTCGTGTGGTAAGGCATATCATGCTTTTTCTAGTTTATTTCTTCTATACATAGGATGACAGACATCATGCACATAGAACATAGAGGCACTTTTTTTTCTTTTCTTTTTTTCTTATTCATGAAGTCTGAAATGACTTGCCTTTGTGTTTGGGCCTGTTGTTAATTCTTTGGCTGGGGTTTGGATTAATGGTAATTTGTAAATCTTACCATTGCCAATCCAACCAAAGAAAACACTGAAGCTTGCCAGATGATTATGCATGACGAAAGCTTTGTCAAAATCTTCTCATGATGAGTATGACTTCAGCTACCAATGTGCCAAATGTAACTAGAAACTTGCCTCCACATGTTCACATTTTTCTATCTGCTGTTTTACTTGATCACTGTAAGGGATTTTGGGTTCTACCATGGTGCAAATGGATTGCTTCAGAAACTGTATAGCTTTGTTGTTAATTGATTTCTTATTTCTTTGACTGTGTGTTGATGATTAATCAAAATCTTATATGAAGAATATTTTGGTGATGAAAACTGTGGCTAATGAATTATATTAGCGCGTGATAGTTTCAATCTAGGTTTTTTTATTGGTCTGAGTATTTCCATTGTGCTGTCTCTTATTGTTGGCATTTTCTTTTATTGCAGATGCAGGGTGTGGTAAACTTTTTTGGTAGGATATCAATTCTTATAGACCAGAACACACAGGCCTTCCATTTGTTCATGACTGCAATGCTTCAGGTGTTCTCTCCATCCTTTTTCCTTGAATCTAGCCATGTACTGTGTGAATTCTTGTAGTGTTGGCATCCGTTTGTGTTTTTCTTTATAGCATTTTGTTGTCAGGAATCCGTAAAATGTAAAACCGTCTCAGTTTCTCTGTGTTATCAATTCGTTACCACTGGGCGAAGACATGTGGTAGCTTCAGGTGCACTGACCCAGCATTTGGGTCAATTTATGTTGCTTATGATTCACATCTTCCTTGAAAAGCTGCTGTTGGCTGGAGCTTTTGGGATGCTCCGACTTTTTGCCCTGATTGATGATAGCCTAACAAAGCATATATTAAGCACCACTTAAAGGTGACTTTGAGGAGAAGACATTTTCTTCCATTGCATTTCTGGTCCAAAAGATAGTCCATTTCAGCTAATGCATCCTCTTCATTGAGATTTTCTGGAGTTCCAAACTCTTGACTTGTGGTTGCAAAATTTCAATCCATGTTTTAGAATGTCTTTTTGGCCGATGAGCACTAGCTCAAATGGTCCTTTGTAGCAAGGTGGAGGGTGAGGTTGTGGGTTAAAGTCCCACTGTGTGCCTGTGAAACTTACCAAATAAAAAATAAAAAAACTTTTTGGCTACCCTACTTTAAGATAGTGTTAGTGATCCTAATTATCAGATCACTACTGAATTTTTGTCAGTCTAGATACTTTTTTTTTTTTTTTTAATCACAAAGAAAGGAAATAGAAAGTCACAAATATGAAATATCTTTCTGAATTTGGGGCTTGTTTGCCAAATTTGATTGATGCAGGAAAAAAATAAGAATGTTTTGTATAAAAAAGTAATTTTTTTATTTGAATAGTGATAAAAAATGATTGATATGATGTAAAAAGTAAGAATGTTGAGAGTTGATTTTGAAAGGAATAGAGTGTTAGGCTCTTTTTTAGGCCTTTAGTGAACAAGGCCTTTGAAGTGATTGATGAGAGGGATGCCATCTGTGTTTCATTATGTATCATTTCCTTGGAATGTAAGTTGCTATATCTAGGGAATACCTAGATATAGTTTGACTTGGAGCATCATCAGTACTATTGAAGCATAATTTAATTGGACATGACATGGCATTTGTTGCAGCTTTTTGATCGCTCTGGTGTATTATATGGAGAATTAGCTAGATTTGTGTTGAGGATTCTGGGCATTAGAACAAAGCCGAAGAAGGTTCAACCACCAGGCCCTAATGGACTTCCACTTCCTGGACCTCACAATCCCCATGTAAATCAGAACTACATTGTGGAAGCAAAGGCTGCTCCAAGTGGTTCTTGGGACAATGTTTGGGGAACTGATGCCGGCAAGTGATCCAATATTAATTATGCTTTTGCTTGCATCGAGTGGACTTTGCTAAAAGAGTAAAGTTCGAAGGAAAAAAATCTCTCTCTACACCACAATATGAACTGGATATGATTTACAGTGTGAAATTATTCAATCTATGTTAACTCCGTGCTGAGATTGTTTTGTTCTTATTGGATAAACAGGCTGTTCAAACTAGTGAGACAGGATCTCGGCTATGTATCATTTAATGGTATGAATGAAATGTTGGCAATAAGTTATATGTGAGATGCTTCATAAATGAGTTTCCAACTCTCTTCTTTTTAGACGATCTTGGATTTAAAAAACCTTTTGGGAGCTGCGTAAACCAGGAGAGGGTGCCTACTTTTATTTATTTATTTATTTTATTATTATTGAGCCAGATTAAATTATATTAAACTAAAAGAGAATTGCTATTTGTTTTTCTCCTGACGGCCTTTACTCCGTCCCAAGTTGAGCTTACTTAACTATTCCGCTGCGTCTCCATCTCAATCTCAATTACAACGTATGCATGATATTTTAACTTAATGGCTCCTCCGGACGATGCAATAGACGTTTTTCCTTGTACTAATAGCAGAACCTACACGGATGGACCCATTCCCCAAGAAGCACCGAGAAGAAGACGCCGGAGCAGTTTTCGTTCTTCAATCGAAAGGTCCATCACTCTGGGATTTTGGCAGGCAATGCTTTCCATTCAATTGGCTTCATCCCTCTGGATTTCATTCTCCTCCGTACTTGAAGTTGATTCGTGATGCTAACAAGTTTAAGCTCTTCAGCGATGATGTTGTTGGTTGAGCTCCCCATAAATGATGCAACATTCTTGTTAATTATCAAATGTAATGGGCAAACTCCACCCTCTGTGGCCTGTAAGTGTTTGTCTACAGGGTATAATGAAAATGGAAGACAATGATTTATGTATTTATAGAATGCTTTACAAGGTAATACTTATCATTTACACTGAGAGCATGTTTGAGATTGTATTTGAAAAATAGTTCGAACTTTTATGTCAATATATATATGGTCAATTTTAGGCAATTTGGACTCTTAAAAGCGTTTTCAATTCTTTTTAACAAATGGTTACTTTTTGAGTATTAAACACATTTTTAGGCATCCTCAAATGTACACTCAAAGAGACCCTAAATCGTCCCCAAGAGGTAGCTCAATCGGTTGTGAACCATGCCTTATGAAGCGGAGGTTACAAGTTCGAATTCCCCCTCTCTCTACCCTGGCGTGGACATGTCACAAAAAAAAAAAAAAAGAGACCCTAAGTCTTGCTTTGGCTAAGATAGTTTGCAAAAAGCTACTTTTGATCTACTCACTGTGGCAAGGATTTATAGATACCGGTATATGGATCCAGATTTGGTGCAATAGATTGCCATATTATACTGCACTTAATATGAATTGGATTAGATTACTTTATAGATTGGATTAGCACGTCTGGCTCTCCTTTGTATAGCTCTTTTGGTTCACCAAAAATTCAATATCTGGATCCAAACCTCAAAAATATTTTATCTTGGTAGTTCTTTTTCTCACCGCATCAGATGGTGTCTCCTCCACTATTGTACAACTATCTCTTAGAACTTGTTTGGAATTGCGTTTTGAGAAATAGAGTTCTTAAGTCAAAAAGCAATCTTTGGCAAAAGCTTCATTTTTAAGTTGTTGCCAAATATGTGTTTAGTCCATTTTTAGGCTTTTTGGACCCTTAAAAACCCTTTTAATTTTTTTTTACCAAATAGATACATAAAAAAAAAGAAAAAAAAAAGGAAGACTTTTTGAGTGTTAAACGCACTTTTAGACCCCTAAAACACACATTCAAATGAACCCTAGGAGCATATTTGAATTGTGTTTGAAAAATAAAGCTTTTAAGTCAAAAAGAGTTTTTGGACAAAAGCTTCATTTTGAGCTTTTACCATTTTTTTTTTTTACTATTTTTATGCTTTTGGGATCCTTAAAAGTGCTTTTAATTTTTTTATCAAACAACTAAATTTTTCTTTAAACGGGCTTTTTGAGTGTTAAAATTACTTTTAAACCTTTTAAACACAATTCTAAACAGGCTCTTAAAGCATGTTTGAGATTGAATTTGAGAAATAGAGCTTTTAAGTCCAAAAAAGCTTTTGTCAAAAGTGTTTTTTGATCATTTTTATGCTTTTTAGACTTTTAAAAGCGCTTTTAATTTTTTTACCAAACGACTATTTTTTTTTTTTTTTTTTTTTTCAAATGGATTTTTTGAGTATTAAAAGCACTTTTAGACATTTTAAACGCAATTCCAAACAAGCCCTTAGTCTCATTAGGCCCCTCATAAGCCGGTTAAGAGATAAGTTAAAATGAATTTTCTTTGTTGATACTCACAATATTTATCATATGCCGCTACAACTAATTTTGCTAGCAATATTCCTGATCGCCTTCTCTACCTATGGAGATGTGGCTAAATCATTGTCAAGATTGGATTTTCATTTTGGTCTTTGTATTTTGGATTTCTATAATTTTATGTTTTTGTAACTGCACTGTTTGTTTGTACTAATTCTTACTCATCGATAAAATAGAAGTAAATAAATAAATCTTGAAAGCAATCCGTCCAGTTGTCATGAGAAAGTGTTTGGGTGTGAGTGGCATCCCTTATTGGAACAAAAAACACCACTTAATGTCAAAAACTTTACTCACTTCAAAAGCTTCTTTGAAATCCTTCTATTTATAGTCTTGCTCTTTGAGATTCTTCTATATATGATAAAGCACTCTACAGTTTGGTTCGATATTCATCAAGTGGATCAAAATCAATTTCCACTTTATGGAATAATTCGTCAAATTAAGAAGTTGTATCAAATTAAAGGAACTTACCAATAAGAAAATTTGGAATTGTTTAATTTATCAATTAAGAAATTGGATCAGATTATCTTTGCACATTAGAGAATTGTCAATAAGATTTCTCTTTTCAAAACAAAGATATCAATAAATAACTCAAACACAAAACACTTTCATTTATATCATATCAAAATACTTTTTTAAATCAAAAACATAAAACACCTCTCAAACGCAATAACAAACAGAGCTGTAAGCTCTCAGCCAAGCGCCTTTTTTTTTAATTAAGGGTATTGTTGTAATTTTTTAATTAAAAAATCACCTGAGCAGACTCTCTTGGTATTCCTTTGGTTAGAGGAACATCAAGGAAAGCAAAAGTGCTACCCTATCCTAGATCTTTGGTAGCACTTTAGTTTCCTTACATTATTTTAATATAAAAAAAAATTCTCTTTCTTAATTATAACATCTATTTGAAGCAATATTCAAATGATTTCTTTTTTTAATGAAATTTCTCTTCCCTTCCCTAAATGTAGAAAAAACTTTTTTTAAAAAAATTAACCTAAAACATACTCTCTTACCTCTTGGTGTTACCTTGGTTAAAGAAATATCAAGAGAAGCAAAAGTGCTGCCCTAAATCTAGATTTAGGGCAGCACTTTTGTTTCCTTAACATTATTTATATATATATATATATATATATATATGGAAACAATATTTAAATGGTTCTTCTTTCACTTTTTTCTCTAACATTAATTTAAGGAATACTTAACTATTACAGGAAAATGGTTAAATGCAATTTTGGAACATGTGGTTAGACCTAAAATTAAACAAATCCATCAGTTTGAAAAAGTGTCATAACTAGTACCTGTGACACTTGTTAGCACGTGTAAAATGGTGACACTTGTTAGCACGTGTAAAGTGTCTCAAATGCCACATATTGATGCCAAATCAATAGATTGGATGATGTGGCATCATATCATAGGTGGCACTTATGTTTGAATAATGCTAGACATCATTAGGGATTCTTCTCAAAATGCTTTCCAAATGATGTGACAAACATTTTGTTCCTTAAAAAATTCTCATTCTCTTTCCTTTGTCTCCCATTCCATTCCAAAATAATGCTTTCCACATCATTTGAGACGGATTTTGGAAAAAAATTTGGGACACCTAGTAGCCCTCCTTATGTTTTTGGTGCCACATATGCTACAAAAAATAATAAAATAATGGTAACTAAAATAATTTTTATTTTTTTTTAAAAATAAAAATAAAAAAACACAAACAAAAAGGGTAAAACATTATGGGTGGTTGGCCATCCCATTTTTACTAAGGGGGTAGCTCAAGTCACCCCTAATTGCTAAGAAGGGGGTGGCCGAACCATCCCCATAGCCTATGGGGGTGGTTTAGCCACCCCCAACTTGCAAAATGGGAGTGGCCGCCCTAAGAGCCTTAGGGATGGTTGAAGCCACCCTCAAGTGCCAACCCTTACTTTTATTATTATTATAATTTTATTTTTATTTAGCCCTTGGGGGTGGCTGAACCACCTCCAAGGGCCATAGAGTGGCCCATGGGGGTTGCCAAACCACTCCCATAGGCCATGGGATGGTTCGGTCACTCCCTCACTAGCCATTGGGAGCCACCCATTTAGCAAAAAATGAGGGTGGCTAGTGTTAATGTGGAGATCCATTAAATATTTGGACGAAACATAAACAAAAGTACTAAGTGCGTATTTCAATAATCACAGATGCCACTTGGGACACTTTGTGAAACCGGGGGATCCGTTTGATTTTGGGTTTAACCACATGTAGCAAAATTGCATTTAACCCATAGTAAAATAATAAGGTAAGCTATGATACTTAGGGAATACCTTCAATCCGGATGAGCTTTAAAAGCTCACTTTTATAGCCTCCAATAAGAAGTTGACACATCATCTTAAAACACAAAACACGAGCTCTTAAGCCAAACGTTTGTCTTCTTCCCTTAAGAGAAGACACTTTCTCTTTCATCTCTCTTTCTCTCTCCCTCTTCTCCACTCAAGCGTCCCTCCTCTCTTCTCAAACAAGAAAACACTTCCCATTCATTCTCAGTAGAAAAATTTGCTCCAGAAACTAGTGAGAGAGTGAAATTTCAGGAGGAAACTTTAGAGCAAGAAATCAAAATGGATGCAATTCTTTCTGACTATGAGAACCCCCAAGGAGATGAAGACAGGAAGGCGTTGCTGGAGCAATTGACTGAAGCCTTCCGCTGTCGGAGCAAGCCTTTGTGAAGCGTAGCAAAGGGAAGGGCTTTCTTTGGTGGAGATTGAATTGGGTTCCTGGATATTGCTTTTGGTTGCTTCTCGAGCGGGCTCAATTGGGTCTACCGATTGAAAAGGGTTGTCGAACTTGTTGCCGACTGAAATGGAGAAAGAAAATGTGTTTTCGTGTATACTATTATTTGGTGAAATACCTGATGTGTCTAATCTTTATTGGGGGCGGTAAAATGAACATTTTTGACGGCCCATCATGATAGTAGGGGCTCTTCTAATACTTAACTAGCATATGTACGATTGAAGAAACAAATACCTATATGATTGAATTTCCCGTTTTACACAGGCAGCATCCTTTCTCTTTCTTTCTTTTTTTCCCTCTTATATCCGAAGCTAATTACCAGACTAAGACGCGTAAAACAGCTTCCCCCGTCTGGGCAGCTTTAGAATTACAGTGCCATCTTGAAAGTACACAGAATGACTCTGGATAACTTCATTTGATTTCCATGAATATGATGCAGCTCATGGCCCACAAGATTTTGGAGGAGGACCTGTATCAATGTGCAACACTCATCTGTTAGACTGCCATAACTGAGCTCCTTTGATACCAATGCTAATGAACAACAAATAAAATTCCTTGCTCAACAGCAAACTGACCTAAGTGTCAGAAAAGGGTGTGGGGGGAACTGGTAAAAGAATGCAGAAACATTCAAAAGCCTTCTGGGGTATTCTGATAGAGCACCAAAGCATCAAAGAATGCTATCACAAGCCCATCAATTTCTTCAATCTTTCTATTCCACTGCAGTTGTAAAACAAATCAGTTACTCATACTTTTAAGAAGATAGATTCTAATTGATTAGGCAAAAAAAAAAGAAAAAAAAGAAAAGAAAAGATAAAGAGAAAGAGAAAGAGAAGAAGAAAGAAAGAAAGATTCTAATTGTTTTTTCACATGATTTCAATTCAAGACTCCCCTATGTCTAACAAATCCTTTTTGAGAATTATAACAAGTGCAACTAGAAACTTAGAATAACCAGTTTCAATCCTCTAATTAACTGAATGCTTGACTTGAGTAAAGCTTAGTTGTCAGAATTCCAACAAGACAGTCAGAAATTAAACATTGATCATATAAACACCACCATAAATAGTGATATGATAGACATCCTACGGTGTTGTTAAAAGCACACCAAGACGTGCTTAAGGCGAGAAGCACGGAGCTCTAGGAGTGAAGCACTTTTTTATACTTTTTGGGAAGGGCATTCACTGAGGCACGTCTGAAGCAAGCTCTTTGTGCACTTCTCGGAAAATTCCAAAATGCACTGTAGGGCATTTTTTTAAATCTTTGTTTGAAAGATATATGAATCAATTGAAAGTAACTATGGATCATAAAGCAATTGAAATAAACTAATGATTTGTTATACAAACATTATTCTTACGTGTGCTACACGGCATACAAATATATTCTCATTATATATCAAAACCTAAAAGATAAGATCTAGAAAAAGAAACGAAAGGTGAATGGACCACAAATAGCCACCAGAAAATGCTCTGGAGAATTTAGTACACCCATTCACTCTCCGTTCTCTGTTCTTTTACACTTACTTATTCTTCTTCTATGCCACTCTCTCCCCTCTACTTCTCCTTTCTTCTTCTTCTGTTACAATTATTTATTATTCTCTCTTTGTATTTCTCTCTCATGCTTATACTGCTCCAATCTCTCTCTTCTTCTTCTTCTTCTTCTTCTTCTTCTTCTTCTTTTATTTATTTATTTATTTTGGTCATTCCTTTGCTTGTACCACTTATATTCAGCTTCTTTGGCTCTTTGACATCATCTACCCCTCCCCCAGTTCATTTTTTGTCTAGGAAATTATTCTTTTAATCCTTTTTTGGGAGAATATATTACTATTTTGAGTTTTTAACATTTTCATTATATCTTATGAATCTTTTTCTTAGAATTTCTTATGCAAACATGTAGGCTTTAAATTAATCAGGTTCGTGATTGGGCTTTGTGCTTTGCACCTAGGCTCCAAGAGGCCTTTGCACTTACATGTGCCTAATACTTTTAACAACACTGATCCTACATTAAGCAGATCTAAATGGAGAAACAGCAATACCTCTTAGGAAGGGAAGGTATTAGCTCTTCAACTACTCGAACAACTGAACCTCCATCACACTTCTCAAATGAAGTGGGCTCTTCTTCTGGCACTGTAAATGCAAATGGGAAGCAACATCAAATATTTTCCTTTTGATTATATGCAAAAGGGGAAAAGAGAACAATAACATCAGGTAGTGATTTGAAACGATGCAAGATCTAGCAACCATTTCAGCCTTTCCTCTGAAATATCAGGAGAGGATTGGTTTTAAATCTGTATCGGAGTGTAAATGGAATAGAGAATTACAAAAGAGAGACTCAGCATCTGTGGCTGGCCCTCATATATATATTTAGAGAGAGAGAGAGAGAGAGACACCTGTCCCTTTTTTTTTCTTACAAAATCCATATATGAAAATACCATTCAACGCCGTAAACTGTTGAACATTTATGTCAATCCGCTTCTTTTATTTTTATAAGTAATTTCATTATCATTAATTAAGCACAAAGGGGTACAACCCTTGTACACAAGAAGTATACAAGAGAATCCCTAATCTAGAAAAACAAAAAAACAAAAAAAAAAACCCTCAATTCCACTTCCAATATATACATAAATACAGTGAAATCCTTATATTTTCTGACATCTATTATAGTACTTCTTAACTTATAACATTTTTCAGATCTCCTTGTCCATTTAGAAGAACACTGCTGAGATTACTTAACTTGAGAAATCATTCTTAAAGTTTCAGCAATTGGAAATATGAAATCCTATTTGCCATAATAGATAAGTTTACAGTTGCTGGTAAGTACCAATCATGTTTAAAACCTGCAATTATATCACAGCAGGATTGTAACAATTTTGTATTCAAATGCAGGCGGATTTTTTAAGGGAAAATAATGTTTTACATGGAACTGCAAGACGAAGATATATAAATAACAATAGTAAAAATAATTTCCAAGAAGAAAGTTCAAGCTCCCATATAAGATTGTTTTAGTATAGAGCTTAGCTGGAAAGAACAGGAAAAAAAAAATGATACTTCCAATACCTTGAGAATCTTCTTCAACTGAATTGTCACCTCTTAGATACAAACTATCTCTCCAGTCCAAATCTAAGCCTTCTCTTTTTGCAAACTCCTCCAGCAAATGACCAATGAGATTGTAGGCAACCATACTTGTTTCATCACAAACTTCTTGGGTGGCAAGGTATTGGTTCTTACTCGTGCTTTGCTTGTCACTGACAGCTTCTTGCTCCCCCAATGAAAAATTTGAAGAAATGAAAGGTGGAGAGTTTGCTGGATCTACTCCAGAATTGCATTCAGGTTCACGTCTCTCAATCCTTCTGTTTGCTGAAACAGGCGAGGGAAAATCATTTCCATTTGTTTTAGGCATGTTGGATTCACCAATACCTTCGACTTTGTTTTGGCTCATATCCATGTGTACCATGCTGCTAAAAGATCTCGACTCGCAGAATGGAGAGGAAATGATACCATGACAAGTGACGGAATCCATTTTCGCAAAATGCTTAGGTTCAAGGCCCCCAACAGAATCAGTATCTAAACTTTTTTTGGGAGTAAGAAGGGAGGAAGAGCCATTCTCCTTAGTCGTAGGGGTAGTAGGTGGCTTAAAATCAAATCGTATTGACTCTCCAGTACTTTCTACTTGGTAATCTGAATCAATAGAGTGAGACCTACAACTCTGAGAGCTTCTACCTTCCTGGAACCAACCATCATCATCACTATCATCACCACCAATGTCACTTTCTTCTAATTCCTCCATATATGCATCAGCAAAATCTTGATCAAAGTCATGGTCAGGCAGCAAATCCAAAACAATCTGCTTTGTGTGAGCACTCACTCAATATGCATTCTACTTCTTCTTCAACTTCCTCCTTTCTGAAGCATCCAAGCGGTGTACTTCGAGAGTTACTATTGATAATAGCAATAGCTTCCAATAGAGACTTTGGAATGACATCCATTTCACTGCACTCAAAGAGATATTCAGTTAACATTTTCCTAATTCCAGCTCGTAAAGACCGATTTGATACTTTAGCATTTGGATCTAATAGAAGCTGCAAGTTTTTCAGCTCTGGTAACCTAATCTTTTTTAATGACCAAATAGCCTTTGCTATCTCATTCTGCAGGCTTTTTATTTCTGAAGAGAATGGATAAAACTCTGTTACAGAGGAATTTTGAAAACCTGGTGTTAGCTTTAGCAATAAGCCTGGTATTGCCATTGCTTTGGCTAGTGGCTCTTGCAATTCATCCCCTTCAGCAAGTTCCAAAAGCATCTTTTCACTAGCTTTCCTCACTTTTTTTATTAAATAATCTCGACCCCATCCATGTCTGCAGGGAGCTAATTGAGGCTTGCCTACTTGGGCACCTTTAAGTTTCCTGTACATTGCAATCAGGTTCGCACAAGGCAAGTTCTGTAGTTTGCACAGGACCTTAGTTACAGCAGCATGATGAGATTGGGATCGGGGAGTCAAAAAGGTCACACATTTTGCTCGAAAATTTTGTGGGTCAAGAAGAAGTTGAGATAGCTCTCTGCAAATTTCCATTTGATGATGATTGTGATTTCGGCTTCCAAGAACTTTTGGAAGATGATCTCTAATTACTTTCTTCATCCTCCAATGAGTTTTCTCAAACTTTGCAGAGCCTCCTGTAAGAACCATAGCAAGAAGGTATAGCCCCTTATTGGTCAAATCGTCAAGGCATGACATAATTGTTCTTGTAATATTGCGTGTGCCAAACAATTTCATTTCATCTTGCATAACATTTCCTTCAGCATTACACGCTCCAAAGGCTTCTTCAATGCACGCTTTTATGGTCTCATAGAACATCTGACAACAGAAGATTAAGAAAATAATGTGTATGGAGAGGGAAAAATTGCATATCCAACTTCAAACATAACACTGCAGAGCTAGCAGGGAGCCCAAAGAGATACCATCATACCCCGCAAGGTCCTATCAAAGATTCATAGTATACATCCGGACTTAACTAATTATTTAGGGGAACCATCGCTATGTTGTCTCAGTGGTGAGTGGGTGGGTGTGTGTGTGAGAGAGAGGGAGCATCTTCATGCCTTCTTTTAGGAAATTTTTTATCATCTACCTATTTTCATAGCACCTTGAAGCAACCAGGACATACATTGGTACATTAGGCATGCCAAATGACATATTTATATCAAATGCAATAGTGGAAGACATTGAACCCATAAACAAGAGCAGTATGATTCTCTTGTACATGTAATGTAGTTATATATTTTTTTTTGTAAGTAATAAGTGTTAGTTTGAAGTATTGGCTAAGTTTCGTGAGCAAAATGAAAAGAAAAGAGCCAAGCGTTCGGACGGGATTCATTGCCGTTCGGACGTGATGCAGTCAAGGACTTCAATACTAAAACCCGAGAGCTCCGTTCGCAGGCCCGTTCGCATACCGTTCGCATCCCGTTCGGACGCCTTGAACGCAGTGCCAAGATTGAAGAATGCGATGAAAGCGATGGAAACCTAGAAAATTCCACATCAGAATAGTGACCGTCCGACGCATATGACCGTCCGGACGGCCAAGCTTTCGTGAATCCCATCATTCATGTATATTCAAGTGACCGTCCGAACGGCCCTCTTCCGTCTCGACGGTCCCTACTGTGTTTTATTTGATTCTAACTATGTCCTAGGTTTAGGTTTTGTGGGCTATTATAAATACACCTCTATAGAATGTTAGAGGTACGGATTTTCACCCCCAGAGAGTTCGTGAGAGGCTGTAATTAAAGAGAGAAATATTGTGAGCCTTATTGTTCCTCTTAGAGGATCTTTGTTAGTTTGTTTGTGAGCGTAAATTGAGAAGTCTATCGGAAGGGTCCGGTAAAGGAGAATCACGTTGAAGAAGATTGTGAGCAAGGAGACGAGTTGGAGGCTTGTCGATCTTACAGAGCCGAGGTCTTGCAAAGGGTTGTAAGTGTTCCTAGTGTCTGTAATCTCTGGATAATTTTCTGATAGTGATTTCCTGGGTTTGGCTGCCCCGGAGAGGTTTTACAATTAGATCGGTTTCTAATTGGTTTCCTCTTCGTCACCAAAATCCTGTGTGTTTGATTGTTCTTATTTTGGTGATTGCTTGCTTAGATTAAATATCCGTTAATTCCGCATAAACTGTGATATTTTATCTGTTTAGCGTTTTTTCAATTGGTATCAGAGTGGGTTCACTTTGTTTGGATTAAATTCCTGAGTGTGATCCTTGTTTATTTTCTAACATGTCTCAAACCCTTAATTCTGTGCCTAATTTTGATGGAACTAATTATGGCTATTGGAAGTCCCGTATGAGATTTTTCTTAAAATCAATAGACGCTTTGATGCATTATTGAATCTGATTTCAACCTCCGGATAAACCAACAAATGAATGGTCTATTGTAAAACAAATCTCGTGTGGCTAATGACAAAGCTATGAATGCACCGTTCTTAGCAATTTCACAAATCGAGCACTCTAGAATTTCAAATTGTGATAGTGCTAAAGATGCTTGGGAGATTCTAGAAACTACTTATGAAGGAACAAATCTTGTTAAAGCTACAAAACTTCAAATGTTAGTTTCTAAGTTTGAAAGAATTGAAATGTTAGAAGATGAGACTTTGATGACTTCTTTGGTAAACTTAGTGAAATTAGAAACTCCATGATAAATCTAGGAAAGAAAGTTTGACACTAAGATTGTGAGAAAGGTTAGAGATCACTCCCGGATAGGTTTAAAATGAAGGTAACAGCCCATTGAGTCATGCACGATTTGGAGACCTTGAGGATAGAAGAGTTAGTTGGTGCCTTGCAAACTTATGAGTTTTCTTTGTCTAAACCTAGGAATAATAAGGATCTTGCCCTTAGAACTCTTAGAAAGAACTACGATGAGTCATCCGATGAGGAACAGACGATGAGAAAAGACATATAAGTATAGGCATCGATTTCCCAAGAGACTTGAAAAGCTAGAAGAGAGTTACAAGGATAGAAATGAAAGAGACCCACGTGGTCCAAAATGTTATGAGTGCTCGTTATGGTCATTTGCAAGGATTGTGCTAACCTCATGGGTAATAAACCAAAGGATAAAAAGGCTTTCAATATTACCATGAGTGACACTGATGAGGAGGTTCCTGATGATTCTCATAATTATGTAGCTTTTGGGATTTCCTATGATTCTGATGATTCTAATCAATCGATGATAAGTCCGCTCGATAATGAATCAAATAGGGTTAGTGACCTTCAAAACTCCCTTGACAATTTGAAGGCAAATTTTTCTACAATTAGAAATTCTAACCTAAAACTTGTTAAGGAGGTCAAGAATCTTGAACTTGAAAGGGATAGTTTGTTGAAAGAATTGAGTGATTCACATGTTGTTTGCAATTCTCCAAATCTGAAATTCATGTGTTAATTGCTAAGAATAAATCCTCCAAAATGATCTCGATTGAAACTAGAAATCACTTGAGTACTTTCTCTAGTGAAAAGCTTAATCAAATGTTGCATGCTCAGAAGCGCTCTAGTGACAGAGCTGGTTTAGGATTTGATAAAACTGCATCTTGTTCTTCTAACCATGCCTCGCTTCAAAGATTGTGTTTGTTAAACCAGGTTGAAGTAGAAAAATCTTCAGTGAAGAAAAGCCAGCATTGCTCTTCAGAAGGTAAGAAAGGTAAGAAAAACTATCTTGCATATCATGCATCTCACCCTAAGCCTAGAGTTGTGCATCCTCCTAGGAAATTACCTTCTCAAAGGTTTGTCCCTACATGCCACCATTGTGGAAAAGTGGGTCACATTCGACCACACTGTTTTAATTTGAAACCTTATGTGCAGAAGAATAAAAATTCTGTATCTAGGAAAGATTGTGAGGGTCTGGTCACAATGATGAAAGGAATGCTATCTAGGTTAGACCAGTTTGAAAAAGTCCATAAACCTAGACCTAAGATCACTCAAGTGTGGGTTAGGAAGGATGATACCATTCACCCATTGAGGGGGAGTGGTAATGAACTCACCTTATTTTAGGTGAGCCAATAACATGCCTAGGATTGCTTTTCCTGTTTATCCTTGAGATTCCTAGAGCATGTTATCTCTGTTTTTGTTTTGTTTAATTTTTTTTGTGTGCATTTTATTTTATTGTTAAAAATTTTCAAAAAGACAAAAATATGTTTAGTTAGGTGTTTTTCCTTTTTCTTTTGTCTTATGCACCTAGATTGTCCATTAAATTCTCATGTTGCCTTTATGGATTTAATTCCTTGCGTCTTGGAATGTTCTTAGTATGCATGAGATGAACTTTTGTTCAATGGACTTGTTATTGTGGTTACCTAAAGCCTGAGTTTACCTGGTGCGTTTTGCCTATGCTTAACTTCTTGTGCACATTTAAGCTTATTTTTTTTGGGTAACCATATGAGGTTTTTGACTAGTATTTGTTTCAAATTGACCATTTGCTAGTTGAACCTAGGGCTTAAAATTTCACCTTTCTCGGTTGTGATAAGCACTACATGTTTAAGGACACTTTCTCATAGAGAAAAGAAACAAAATAGTGAAACAAATGAATCAAAAGATCACATTCCAAAAGGAATTATTTCACTGTGTCAAACTTGTACAATTGTTTTACAATGAGAAATGTATAGGATGAGAGTGGCTAGGCCCTAGTATGATAAGGTTTGACTTTTGATGAGATACTTGTCAAAACCTCATGGTGGTGAAACTCCAAGTTTTGATGGCTCACACACACTACACACAAGCATGGGTTGGATGAAACATTTTTATTCGGCTTGAGTTAAACAATTTCAATGTCTGGTTGTCACTTCAAATCTCATGTATATTTTGTATATTTGGAGCATGCTTGGGTTATTCATTGCTGAATTTTCATGAGATTTTATGGGTGTATCATGTGTGTTCATTTGACTTTTGAGGGGAGAAACATGGTTTGATTTCCAGTTTCTTGTTGATTTTGAGTCACATATTGAGGGGAGTTTCTATTGTTCATGATTATGCATTATCTCTTGCATTTTTATTCATGAGTTGAGTTTATTTTTGTTCCACATGTGCCTTGATGCGTTTGTTAAGTGTTTCAGGAAACATGTTACCTTTTGTCAATTTGTGACAAAAAGGGGGAGTTTATTGGGGGAAATGATTTTGTTCCCGAAATTGCCAAAGGGGGAGTTTGTTAGTTTGAAGTATTGGCTAAGTTTCGTGAGCAAAATGAAAAGAAAAGAGCCAAGCGTTCGGATGGGATTCATTGCCGTTCGGACGTGATGCAGTCAAGGACTTCAATACTAAAACCCGAGAGCTCCGTTCGCAGGCCCGTTCGCATACCGTTCGCATCCCGTTCGGACGCCTTCGAACACGCCGCGCCAAGATTGAAGAATGCGACGTAAGAAAGCGATGGAAACCTAGAAAATTCCACATCAGGAATAGTGACCGTCCGGACGCCCATATGACCGTCCGGACGGCCAAGCTTTCGTGAATCCCATCATTCATGTATATTCAAGTGACCGTCCGAACGGCCCTCTTCCCGTCCGGACGGTCCCTACCTGTAACAGTTTTATTTGGATTCTAACTGTGTCCTAGGTTTAGGTTTTGTGGGGCTATTATAAATACACTTCTATAGAATGTTAGAGGTACGGATTTTCACCCCCAGAGAGTTCGTGAGAGGTTGTAATTAAAGAGAGAAATATTGTGAGCCTTATTGTTCCTCTTAGAGGATCTTTGTTAGTTTGTTTGTGAGCGTAAATTGAGAAGTCTATCGGAAGGGTCCGGTAAAGGAGAATCACGTTGAAGAAGATTGTGAGCAAGGAGACGAGTTGGAGGCTTGTCGATCTTACAGAGCCGAGGTCTTGCAAAGGGTTGTAAGTGTTCTTAGTGTCTGTAATCTCTGGATAATTTTCTGATAGTGATTTCCTGGGTTTGGCTGCCCCGGAGAGGTTTTACAATTAGATCGGTTTCTAATTGGTTTCCTCTTCGTCACCAAAATCCTGTGTGTTTGATTGTTCTTATTTTGGTGATTGCTTGCTTAGATTAAATATCCGTTAATTCCGCATAAACTGTGATATTTTATCTGTTTAGCGTTTTTTTTCAATAAGAAGTTTTATTAAAGAAAGAGAAAAGCGAGGCGCCCCTAATTACACACGGAGTATACAAAGGGGGCCGAAGCAAACCCAAAGGGAAACCCTAGCAAACCCATGTAATGTAGTTATATTATGATGTCCATGTTGCAAAAATGCTAGCCTTATCTTGACAGATGCCGATATTTACGCATGAGTGGCACATAATGATACAACAATACAAAAAGAGCAATTTTAAGTTTTCCACACACTTCTGGATCAAATATCATCAATTCATGCTAGGAGGGGACACTGAGGTTAGTGTGCCTTTCAAGAAGCTGCCAGAGTTAAGATGAGCCATTAGATATGCTCAGTATTATTTATTTGAGTTTGAAAAAAGTAACTTCACTCACATTCTTAGTTTTTTCATAAGTATTTACACTACATGGAAATGATGTCAAGAACTTTTCTACTTTTAATTTGATTGTAATATAATATCTGTTACACCAAATGATTGGGAAGTTACATCCATGAGTGGAGAGAAGGGGTATGGGGTGAGAAAGAGGGACACTTTTATTCAAAGGATTTAGAAGGGATGGCCTCTTTAACTTGGAACTTATGAGCCAATTCAAACAAAAGTATCCATGTTAATCTTGAAACCCTATCATACTCGAAAATCTTTACATAGACTACTGCATTAACACAATTATCAAAACAACTCCTAACTGAACAAAACTGAAAGCAAGCATATAGAGACCTTCCATTAGCTTATTGTTTCTACCAGTGTACTTGGGTTACACCCCCTTGAAGTTTTTTAATACATACTTATCACTACCTGGGAAAAAAAAATATCCATAAGCTTACAAAAAAAAAAAAAAAATTATAATGAAGAACCATATTGTTAAACTAGCTCAACAATTGAAGTAAAACAAATGGTATTAATAGACATCTGCCTCCAAATCAAGACGCAACAATATATAAAGATTAAATACCATCATCCTTCAAATCCAACAATATTGTGTTGCACAACATACATAGTTTATTCATCTATGACTAAACCAATAAATGATTAAATTATAGCAATAATTTTGACATAGAAAACTTACATCATCATCCCTAAGCAAAGACTCGGTAAAGACACGATGAGACAATACCAAAACAATTTATTACAATGATGTAAAATTGGGCTTCAACCCAAAAGAAAGAAAACATAAGTAAAAATAAGCAAAAAATTTAAAAATAAAATAAAACAAACAAACAAAGAACTATTAACATAAAAGAAATTCTCCCACTTACCTATATTTCAAAATTTGGGTCCTTCAAGCGACTTGATTTAGATTTGGATCTGGAAGCCCCAATAACCATCTGCATCAATTTCACATGATAAATTTGTCACGACTAGCTCGTTTGTGAACTATCTTATTGAAAGAAGGATAACATTATGCACAAACTACGGGGAGAGCAATCGGATAATCAATTCTAGACACAATGATAGATAAGGTACTATGAACTCTCATCCCCGCCTTTAGCAATGTGCGCACAAATAATTAGAATATATACTCCACAGTCCGAACAATGTCCACTACGAATAAATAAAACACCAAATCTAAACACCATAAGTCAAAGATAACCAAGTGCTCATCAACTGACACCCAACATTTCTTTCTTCTGTTAGCACATAAGCCCAAAGGAAGGTGTTAAAAGTGCTTTGGAGCATCCGGAAAAGTGTCTTCAACTAGATGCAGCTTAAATCCAAACAGAACACTTTTTCCTACATTTGTTGTCTAGTATTAAATAAAACTAATCTCACTTCTAATGCGAGGAAATATAAAATAAGACCTATCTGTAGCTCAAATATCCTACAAAGGTCCATATGATCCTCCACATGACAATTAGAACTTGTTCCAAACTTTCTTTGGCATTTAAGATCACTTTTAGTTGAGCTTTCAGGCATCCTGCATCAATATATTTGACAAGCCCATGGGCTTGGGAGGTTAAATCAACATTCAATACTCGATTTCATAACTACATAGAGCAATGTTCGCAATATTATTTTTAATTTTCTTTAAAACTATATTTAATTTTTTGGTTAATTACATTTTGACCCCTCCCCCAAACTACCACCCCATTTGCACTTATACCCCTAAACTATGACTCACTACAACTCACTCCCCCCAGACTACTACTTTGTTATGAGTAAGTCCCCGAGTCAAATCTAGGCGTTAGATATGAATGAAATATACATCATGTGCTTGGCATGTGACATTTGCTCATTTACTTTTCCAAAAATGCCCCCATTTTGATTGTTTGAAAAGATAAATTACCCAGCATATTGATTTGATGTAAAATAATATTGGTTCCTCAAAATACCCCATTTTAAAGTTAGTAATTTACAAAACTTCCCACCTTCACAACACAAAAGCAGGTGGCCACCCCCTATATCAACAATAGGGGGTGGCTGAGTGGCCACCCTCCCCACCATCAGTACTACACCGAGTGGCCTGCCCCTCCTCGCTAGTGATACTCATCATGAAAGAGAAAGAAATGGAGAGAAGAGAAAAAAACAAAATACCAACTACCATATTTTTATTTTTTGTTAATTAATGTTAAAGGGTGCCTTTCAATTCAGGGTAAGTTTGTCCTGAAAAAATGTTTCATTGTCACATGCCACTCACTTGTGACAGATTCCATCTATTTTTAAGCCCAAAATCTAACCCAAGGACCTGCTCATAACAAAGTGATAGTTTGCGGGAGCAAGTTGCAGTGAGTCATAATTTAAGGGTATAAGTGTAAATGGGGTGGTGGTTTATGGGAGGAAAGTGTAATTAACCCTTAATTTTTCTTATTTTCAAAACCTTCTTTACTTCACTCAAGATCACACTTTGATCAGCGTTTTTTCTCCTAAGATCTAACAGAACTTTACCACTCCAGTGCACCTTGAGCCTTCAACAAACTACCATCAGTTTTCCCCACTAAACAGGACAAAATTACCAGTCATAACAAGTCTCTAAGAGCCTGACTCTTTGTAAGAATCTCTTCAAATCTATACATAACGATTTTATTTACAAACGAAGGCATATTCATTACGCAAAAGTTGTAGAGTTTTGAACTACCATCACTTTATCCAAGACGCAACTCCCAATTTGCAGTATCCCATTATGTGTAGCATGGCAGTCCCAACATTTACAGATAAATCCACATTCAAGCAATTCGAATGCTTACATTTTTTTCATGGAAAAACCCAAAAAATAAAAAAATAAAAATAAAAATTCTCAACATTGACAAACACAAAATAGAAAAAGAAAAGCAAAACTTTGATAACACATTCTTAACAAGCACGGGCGCATATAAGGAAAAAGAAATTTGAAAGCCAAAAAGATTAAGAAAAAAAAAAGAAGAATGTTACGTGATTGGTTACTTGATTGAGTAACCGATCTCGTAATTCTGCGATCAACAGGGAAAGAAGCCGGATCTGACTTCTTATTTTTCCCTATGATTGCTAAGTGATGCTAATTGGTGAAAATTAGCAAATAGGAATTTAGAGGATTCCTGAACCTTGTAACAAACGTGAAGTTTGAGATAAAATTATGCGTACTCTTTATTCCTTCGACTGAACTTTAAATAGAAAACATAAACATAAATTTGGATATTGACTCCAAGTCCTACTAGGATACGCAGTAGTTGGATAGAGTTTGAAGACTTCTATCTCACCACAATGCTAATCCCTATTTCTACTAACATTTGAAATTGAAATAACAATTGGATAACAATGGAATTTAAAATAACAATTAAATACTCCTGCAGCACGCTTTATCTCTTTATCTTGCATTCTCATATCATTCCTCCTTCTTAAAATTGCCCTTGTCCTCAAGGGCAAATTCTGGAAATTGTTGTTGCATGATTGTCTCCCTTTCCTGTAGCATCTGGGGCTATAACCTTTCCAATGGATCAACACCTCTTTGTTGCTTTCTGCTCCACGTGCTCGAGGATCACTTGGGGCTGTAATGCATGGTGAGAAGATGGAATTTCAGGCAAGGATTGGCTTCATACTTGGACCCACTGTTTCTTTAGGAGAGAAACGTGAAATGTTGGGTGTATTTTAGACCCCTGTGGTAGTTCAAGTGTATATGCCACTTTGCCCACTCGGTTAGCAATTTTATAAGGCCCATAAAATTTAGCTGCCAATTTCATGTTAATGCGCCTTGCTACAGAGTGCTGACGGTAAGGGTGGAGGCGAACATACACTCTATCTCCAGGTTGAAACACCTGATCCTTATGGCCTCTATCATAAATTTGCTTCATTCGATTTTGAGCCTCCCCAAGCCTAAGCCGCACTTGTCTCAATAATGTATCTCGTTCCAATAATTCTTGCTCCACAGACTCCACTCGCGCAGTTCCCGGAATATAAGAGAGAAGAGTTGGTGAAGGTCGTCCATATACTATCTCAAACGGTGTGCGTCCCGTGCTCGAGTGCCAACTCGTGTTGTATGTGAACTCTACCCACGGTAACCATTTAACCCAATCCTTTGGTTTATCGCCAGTGAAACACCTAAGGTACATTTCCAAAGTTCGATTAACTACCTCGGCTTGACCATCTGCTTGTGGTGATAATGCCGAACTAAAGTTGAACTTAGTTCCTTGTAAACTAAAAAAGCTCCTTCCAGAAGTTGCTTGTAAATGTAGGATCTCTATCACACACAATGGATGTGGGCATTCCATGTAACTTGAAAATATGACCAAAAAATTCTTGAGCCACTACGATTGCCGAATATGGATGTTTGAGGGCCACAAAATGAGCATATTTTGATAATCTATCTACCACCACATAGATTACAGACTTACCTTGAGAGTTAGGTAACCCATCAACAAAATCCATCGAAATGTCTGACCATATGATTGTGGGAATCGGTAGGGGTTGTAATAATCCACTGGGTAGCGTGAGGTCAGCTTTATTTCGTTGACATATATCACATTCACGCAAATATTCTTTTATTTGTGAACATGCCCCTTGCCAATAAAATACTGATTTAAGTCTATGCCACATTTTGTGGAAGCCTTCATGGGACCCACTGTGAATTTCATGAATTATGGCTTTGGTGAGGGAGAATGAGAAATAGATGATCTTTAAAGAAAATCAAACTTGATTTCAAACTCCATGGACCAATAGCTTCCCCTTGTTGAATTCTGCCCACCAATTCTTGGAGCTCTCTTTCACGTGATATCTCCTCCTTAATGGGTCCAATCCAATTGGGTACAGGGCTTGAGAGAGCCATTGCTAGGCCTTGATGCTTACATTTTTTTCA
This sequence comes from Carpinus viminea, assembly GCA_013348765.1. Classification (NCBI taxonomy): domain Eukaryota; kingdom Viridiplantae; phylum Streptophyta; class Magnoliopsida; order Fagales; family Betulaceae; genus Carpinus; species Carpinus viminea. Next base: position 15,495,980 of record CP054673.1, on the reverse strand, counting down.
ATTCGAATGCTTACATTTTTTTCATGGAAAAACCCAAAAAATAAAAATAAAAATTCTCAACATTGACAAACACAAAATAGAAAAAGAAAAGCAAAACTTTGATAACACATTCTTAACAAGCACAGGCGCATATAAGGAAAAAGAAATTTGAAAGCCAAAAAGATTAAGAAAAAAAAAAGAAGAAGGAAAAAGCTTACCTTCTTTTGAGTGTGATCTGCTTCTCTTGATGCTTAATTTGTGAGAAAATCGACTCGCAATCCGTTTGGTAAAACCCCATATTCGTCATATGCATTATCGATTGTAGGGTTTTGCGAACACACAAAGGACTAGGGTTTAGTCTGAAAGCAGAATAGGGGTTTTAGAAGCAGAGCGGCGGTTTTGTCAAGACTCACTGCCCCATGCGGGGCGGGTTGCGGGTTTGGAAATATTTGGGTAGCGGGTACCCACCCCGCCCTGCCCCGCTGAGGACCACTTGAAAGGAAAAAAAACCCTAAAAGGCTAGAATCCTCAAGACTCACTGCCCCTATTTCCTTTTCTTTTCATAAGGCGTCTGTGTTTTGTTTCTTGAAGGTAAGCGATCAATCTAAGTTTCTTTGTGAACACAAAACAACAGTAAGAGAGAAGCTAGATGAGAAGAAGAAGAAGAATATCGATCTAGGTTTCTCTGTGAACACAAAACAGAAGCAAGAGAGAGAGAGAGGAAGATGAGAAGAAGATCTTAATATGAAGAAAGAAGACAATCTGGGTTCTTCTAGAAAAAAGAAGAGTAAAGGAAAAGAAAAGAAGAAAGGGGAAAGAAATGAAAGAGGAGTGGGTCTCTCTCTGTGTTGTGTGCGGGAAGAGACAAAAAAAAAAGAAAAAGAAGAAGAAAGAAGAAGAAGGGCGAAAAGAAGAGAGGGAGGCATTCATGAGACCATTGGAGAAAGCTAGAAGAAAAAAAAAAAAAAAAAAAAACAAATGGGAAAACCCGACCCGCTACACCTGAACCGTTCAACCCGACCGCAAAACCTGAACCTAAGCGGATAGGGCTCACTTTCTCCAGGTAGCGGGTTGTATATTTTAAAGCCACAGGGTGCAGGTCGGGTAGGAAAAAAGGTGGAAATTCGAGCTGCCCCGACCCGCGCCCACCCCTGAATTGAGCCCTCATTTTATTTAAATATATAAATTTTGGCCCGTTGACATGGAAAATCTTTACAAAAGAACCCTGAAGGATGGCAAGACTAGGAGTGTTTGACAAACCATTCTTATTTTCGTTCCTTTTTTGGAATAGTAGTAAGAATTGATTAATGTCATATGAAAGTGAAAAGAGTTTTACATTTTTTATGATAAAAGTGAAGAAAATTGTTTGATAATTAGAATATATAAATTTCCGTATTTCTAGGTAAATCTCCTCACTTTGCTAGATTGTGATTTTGGAGATTTTTATGGTTGATAGAAGATTGTGTGAGGCTTATTTTGCCTTGGGTGTTAATGGGTTGTTAGACCACCTAATGGGTTTTGTATAATGGTGGATTGGGGGTGGATTTTCAGTGGATACAGGATGATTGTGTTTATTAGGTGTTGGATATTTGTGATTCCTTAATGATGAATTCTTGAGCTTGAGGTAGCTAATTGGATATTAATTTTAGAGTCTCAATTTTGGATGGTTATAACCATATGGAGGAGAGAGTTAGGATTCTCTATTAATGACCAAAAGTGTGGAGAGGTGCTTTGTAGTTGGCCGGTTATGGTTTTGTTTAGGGGTGTTCAAGCGGTTTTTATTAACCGCCTTGTAACCGCTAACCGCACTGTCAAAATTTTTTAATTCCTAAGTTTTTTTTTCTGACAATTTACTCTTTGGGTCAATTGAAATTATAATAAAATCCATACTATCAAAAAATTTTAACAGTTGTTAGTCCTAATCAAAACACATTGTTTCACCACATTAAAATATTTATTTTTTTATTAATTTAATTTAAAAAATAAATCTAAAATAAAAAATAAATAAATAAGAGTATGGGGGTGGTTGGCCAGCCCATGCTGAGACATGGGGGTGGCCATAGCCACCCCCTAGGACCAAACCCTAAATAATAATAATAATAATAATAAATTAAAAAAAAATTGGGTTTTTTGGGTTTGGCCCTAGGGAGCCACCCCCATGGCTTAGGGGTGGGTTCGGCTACCCGCATGTCTTAGCTGGGGAGGTTGTCCAGGCTGGCTGACCACCCCATACTTTTATTTTTTATTTTTAAAATTTTAGATTTATTTTTTAAATTAAATTAATAAAAATCAATATTTTAATGAGATGAAACAGTGCGTTTTGATTGGGACTAATGGCTGTTAAAAATTTTTGACGATATGGATTTTATTGTAATTTTGATTGACGCAATGAGTAAATTGTCCAAAAAAAAAAAATTAGGGATTTAAATTTTTTGGCATACTTACCTAAGATATTTTGATATAATTTATATATATTTAAAATTGCACGAGAGGTTCTACAAGTTGCTCGTATGTTTATTAGCTATAATGATATATGTAGTAAGTTATCTCATGGTGTTTATTGTAATATATTACGGTATTACCTATTAAAAAAAAAAAAATGTTGTCACATGGTGTATGTTTGGTGTGCGAACTAGATTTGGAATTATTTCTAAGAAAAATGCAGAGGAGGTACTTCTAAATTTAAGGTCAAGTATGATGGGAGACATAAATAAAATAGTAGATATATCATAGGAGATAGGACAAAGTTTCCTTTTGTTTGCAGCAAAATGAGACTTAAATGAGGAAACACTTCAAGTTTGATATTGAAATTATTTTGATCCAGAAATAATTCCTAGTTTAGGATGCTTTGAGTCTTTGTTTTCTTTGTCTTTTCTTTAGCCACCTTAGTCGTTTTGTTGTGTTACTAGACTCCACTCTCTCTGATTTGTTTTAACAATGAAGTTCTCCCCCACTTAGACAAGATTCAAAAATAATAGTCAAGCATGATGCTTGAGGAAGTTGTTGTCATTTTCTGCTGAAATTATCTTTCTTGGATGTGGTTAATTGTTCTAATTTCACATTATTATCTATATAATAACATATGAATGACACTTTATGTTGATGCAAGTATTACGCCCATGGACACACATACCATTCCTCCTAGGATAGATTCTGTTGAAAATGTTGAAAACCAATCATCTTCCCTCAATTCAGGACAACAACAAACCATTAGTTACCATATAAATTAATCTATTGTGTAGGAACATTTCAAGAAAGTGGAACCTATTGACAAGGAAAATCCTAAGGCTAAATGCAATTATTGCGAAAGGTTAACAGGGTGTCACTATAGGAGAAATGAAACGCCATCCATGATGACACACCTTACCTTCGGTTGCCAAAAATTTTCACATAGAAGATCTAAAGTAACGAAAGGCCAAACTCTATTGCAAATGTCACTTTTGAAATCAGCGAAAGGCACTATTAGCAGCCAAGTTGGATTCATGAAGTATGATCTTGAAAGATGTAGGACTTTGTTGACCGAGTATTTCATTGAAAGTGAGATGCCTTTTGGGCATGTTGAGAGTCATTCATTTAGAAAATATTTGAATGGACTTGAACCTAGGTTCAAATTACCAAGCCGTACTACTCTACAAAGAGATTGCTTGAAAATGTATGAGAGAGAAAAGCTTGTGTTGAAAGATTTTTTGAAATGTAAAAGGGTTTGCTTAACTACTGATACATGGACATCTATTCAAAATTTGGGCTACATGTATGTTACTGCTCACTTAATAGATAGTGATTGGAAAATGCATAAAAAAATAATTAAGTTTTGCCAAATTTCCAATCTTAAGGGTAAATCTATTGGAAGAAAGTTGGAGACTGTATTGTTAAAGTGGGGAATTGATAGTGTTTTTACTATTACAGTTGATAATACCTCGACCAATAAGTTAGGGATTGAGCATATAAAGAGTATGATGCAAAATAAATCTCTTGCTATTGTAGGAGGCGAATTTTTTCACATTTGGTGTGCTGTCCATATTTAAAATCTTATTGTAAAGGATGACATAGATGACTTGAGTGATTGTATTGGTAATATAAGGAATGCGGTGAAATATGTAAGGTTTTCAATGGCATGGATGACAAAGTTTAAAGGTTGTATAAAGTAGGAAAATATTCAATGTACAAAGATGGTGTGCCTGGATGTTGCAACTAGATGGAATTCTATATACTTAATGTTGAACATCACATAGAAGTACCAAAAAGCTTTTGACTTACTAGGTGAGGATGATGGCCATCTGTTTGTTGTTTCTTCCATTACTCACTGGGAAAATGCTAGAGCACTTGTGAAATTTTTGAAGACTTTTTATGATACAACGATGAAGTTTTCAGGTAAATGTTAATAAATTAGTTATTTGCAAATTTAATTTAATTTTCATTATTTATTAATTCATTTTAGTTACTTATTACTTTTTAGGTTCAACTCATATTACCTCCAATTCATATTTCATGCAACTTTGTATCATTCAACATACATTGAGTGATGAGTGTTTTAGTCTTGATCCTATCTTGAGTGCTGTGAGTTTAAGTATGAAATTTAAGTATGAAAAGTATTGGGGGAATATGGATAACATCAACTTTATGATGTATGTTGCTTTTATTCTTGACTCCCGTAATAAGCTGAAGGCATTAGTGTTTTGGTTGACAAAATGAAATGGGTCTAAGTGGGCAGAAAAGATAGAGGGAATAGTGAAAGGTTTTCTAAAATATTTGATGGACCAATACAATAAGTTTCATATGAGGGAGTCGTATGTTGATGTGAATATCAAAAATTCAAATTATGCTTATGTTAATGTTGTTCATAATGACTAGGAATATAGTGAAATGCAATTTAGAAAGATGTTCACCTAACATGTTGTGAATGAGAATTATTTGCAATGCAAGTCCGAGTTGGATTAGTATTTTCATGATGGGTGTGAAACAGACACAAAAGAGTTTGATATTTTAGCTTGGTGAAAGAGTAATGCATCCATCTACTCTATACTCGTAGAGATAACTCGGGATATATGGGAAAACTTCAGATACCCCCTGAACTTCCACTGATTTACACAAAACCCCCCCGATATGAAAAAACTCTCAGATACCCCCTCAATCTTCTAGATTCTCTCACTTAGGACCCTTTTGGTGGTAAGTTGTTCAAACTATCCTTCACTCCAAAACTACGCCGTTTTGCCCAAAATGGCGTAGTTTTGGGTATTTTAGGTTTTAGTTTTTTTTTTTTTTTTTGGAAAAAAAGAAGGAAATTATTAAAAATAAAAAAAAAATAAAAAAGAAGACCACCCAAAAAATGGGGTAGCGGACCACCCCATTTTGGCCAAGGTGGTGCCACCCTATCTTATTGTATGAGGGTGGCGCCACCCAGGCCCTTGAGTGGTCCGGCCACCCGAAGGCCAAAAAAAAAAAAATGAAAAAATGGGTTTGGGATTTTGGGGTGGCGGACCACCCAAGGCTGGGGTGGTCCGCCACCCCAAAGGCCAAAACCTTTTTTTTAGGCCTTCGGTGGCGACCACTTAGCGAGGTGGCCGGCCACCCCATACGGTATGGGGTGGCTGAAGCCACCTCTTGGCCAAAAATGGGGTGGTTCGGCCACCCTATTTTTGGGAAAGGGGTGGCTCCAACCACCCCAATTTCCTCTTCTTTTTTTTTTTCAAAAAAAAAAATCCTAAAATTTGCAAAACTACACCGTTTTGCCCAAAACGGCGTCGTTTTGGATGCGCCCAAAACAGCGTAGTTTTGGAGTGGAGGGTATAATGGGCATATATATATTTATATACCCATTATACCCTTGAAGGGTCCTAAGTAAGAGAAAATGGAAGATTGGGGGGGTAAGTGAGAGTTTTGTTTTGTAAATCGGTGAAGTTCTATCTGAAGTTTCCCCCGGGATATATTGGACATCCTTATTTTATCTGTTGCATCTGAGTCCGCATTTAGCACTGATGGATGTGTATTGGATTCCTTTAGAAGTTCATTGTCTCCAATTATTGTTGAGGCCTTGATTTGCACACAAGACTGGTTATTAGATCACTAAAGCCATGATGAGTTGGAGGATTTTTTTGAAAGCTGTGATGATCTAGGTAAATGTTTTTAAATTAGTTATTTGTAAATTCATTTACTTTTCATTAATTACTAATTCATTTAACTTGTTTTATTGTAGATGGGCCTCAAGCTTCAAGTTCAATGATCGAATTTGACTGAATCATCATTTTTTGAATTGTCATGGTAATTTTTTGAATGAGACCAAATGGTGATGGAAGTAGAATTGAAAATTTTTATGTTCCTTGTTTGGGATATCTACTTTAAGGCTTTTTAACAACCGGGTTTTTCTTAATTGCCGGACGGTTAACCGCTTAGCGGTTAGTAAAATGTACTAACCGCTTAAGCGGTTAGTGGTTTTAGCTACTAACTGCAACTGCATGATCACCCTTGGTTTTGTTGTTGTTATTGTGGTTAGATACTTTGGGTTCCAATTAATTGGCATTTTGGTGTGTTGTGTTGTTAGCTTGAGAAAGTGTGTTGTTTTATGGGTTAAAGTGATGGCATTGCATGGTTTATGGCCGAACGAAGTGCATTTTGAGGGTTGTTTTTGTGGGCGACAGATGATGGCTAAACTTGGTAAATCAATGAGTTGCTGATGTCTAAAGGATGTAACGCTAATGTAGGAGTTTCATATAAAGCTCCAAAAGGATTTTTAAGGGATCGACCGCGATTATAGAATGTTACACATCGGTGTGTGTTGAAGGAGAATTTGGGAATCAAGGTAAGTAGGCTATTTTGTGCTAGTATTTTCATAACTAATGATCCAGTGTATTTTATACATAATGCTTTCAAAGACAATCTCGAATTATTTCTTGAACTAAATAAAATGACATTTTATGTATGAAAAGTGTGACATGGGCTATTTTTATAACTGTTGTCTCAAAAATATACATTAACTGTTTATTGGGCTATTTGATAATATTATATGTGATGTGATACTATTTAATATTCAATGTACGTATTGAATATTTAGACATTTGATAACATTTTATGTGGATCGAACGGAAATTCATCTAAATTGTCAAACCGATTTAAAGGAAATTTCTATCCTAATTGAACATGAGATAAATTCAAGTTTTCAGAAATCTAAAAATAATTTTTGTAAAATTTATTTGTAAGCCTATTATTTTTCTATTTTAATTAAAAAAAATTTAATCAATAATCATTTTATAGATTGTCAAAATTGCCACTTTGCTTCTAAAACCCCTATTCTGCTTTCAGACTAAACCCTAGCCTTCTGTGTGTTCATGAAACCCTACAATCGATAATGCATATGACAAATATGAGGTTTTACCAAATGGATTGCGAGTCAATTTTGTCACAAATTAAGCACCAAGAGAAGCATATCACACTCAAAAGAAGGTAAGCTTTTTCATTCTTTTTTTCTTAATCTTTTTCGCCTTCAAATTTCTTTTTCCTTATATGCGCCTGTGCTTGTTAAGAATGTGTTATCAAAGTTTTGCTTTTCTTTTTCTATTTTGTGTTTGTCAATGTTGAGAATTTTTATTTTTATTTTTATTTTTTTTTGGTTTTTCCATGAAAAAAATGTAAGCATTCGAATTGCTTGAATGTGGATTTATGTGTAAATGTTGGGACTGCCATGCTACACATAATGGGATACTACAAATTGAGAGTTGTGTCTTGGATAAAGTGATGTTAGTTCAAAACTCTACAACTTTTACGTAATGAATATGCCTTCGTTTGTAGATAAAATCGTTATGTATAGATTTAAAGAGATTCTTGTAGAGAGTCAGGCTGTTAGAGACTTGTTATGATTGGTAATGTTTTATGATACTTTATTGATTTAATGATATTTCATGATTTAAGTTTATGATGTTTTGTTGATTTAATGATGTTTCATGAGACACTTTGATGAAATATTTTTATGAGCATTTATGAGCTTAAAAGATGAAATGATGATTATGTTATGAGTATGATTTTATAATATGATTATTTATGAGATGAGTATTTATGAATATGAGTATGAACATGAGCATAAGCATTAAAATAGAAACGGTGATACAACTCCGGTAATGATGAGGTATTCTCACACTATTGTAGAAGATGGTCTGTATGTAATAGAAATAGTGGTACAACTCTAGTAGTGATTGAGATGTACTTTCATTATTGTAGAGAATGGCCTGTACTTAGGGGTGTTAAGTGAGCGAAGCGCTTCGTGAGCAAGTTCGGACTCGGCTTGCATAAGTTCGGCTTGGGCTCAATTCAAATATTAAATGAAGCGTTTCGTGAACACAAATCTTGGCTCGAATATTAAACAAAGCAAGCTCGACTCGACTCGATTAAGCTCGTGAATCAGCTCATATATATATAAAATATTATTATTTATATATTTATATTATTATATATATTTATAATGATGCATTACTTTTTGACAATATGTCCCGAAATAGGATAAGCATAATGTATATTTATAATTAAATAGGTATAGCCTTCCCCTTATATTATTACTTTCTGACATATATTTATAACAATATATAAATAAGGTAGCAGGCCTATTATTTATATATTTATATTATTATATATATTTATATTATATACCAGTAATACCACTATGGTATCAGGCCTTGGGCCTTAGTATTACCATTGCACGTCAAGCTGTCAACTTAAGAAAAAAAAAAAAAAAACGCAAATTGCTTTACTGTCTTCCACTCATTTCCAGCCCGTGGTATCATTTTTCTCTCCTACTAATTTCCAGCCGCCAGCTTCTCTCTCCCTCTCACTTGTTTCCTCCATACCCATAAGCCTCATCTCCTTCTCTTCCTTCGTTGCACCTATCGCTCTCTCTCTCATTCTCTCAGTCGTTCTCTGTTCTCTCTCTCTCTCTCGTTCTCTCAGTCTTTCACGAGCATTTCTGCCCTTGATCTACTTTTTGTGATGTTTTTGGATTTGTTATTTTCAAAACTAGATCTGTATGCTTCAGGAAGTCAAATCCATCAACACACCACTCTACCGGGATCCTGGGCCTTCCAGCTCTCAGCCGCCACCAACGGTGCTACCATCCAACCACCAGAAGCCGGCGTGTGTTCCTCATGCGCCAACCGGAGCTCCTCCAAGCCTCCATTTTTTTTTTTGCTTTTCATTCTATTTTCTTGTTTGTATTTACTATTTTTTTAAAGGAATTGAGCTCAAGTTTAGGGCTTGACTCGAGCTTGAGCTTGAGGGTTCGACCTCGAGCTCGATTAAAACCTTGTCGAGTTGAGCTCGAGCAACAAAGCTAGGCTCGACTTGAGCTCGAGCCTAGGCCAAAAATAAACGAGCTGAGCCTGGATAGTCTAGGCTCGCCCAAGCTCGGCTCGTTTATACCCCTACCTGTACTTAATGAAAATGGTGTTACGACTCGGGTGGTGACTGAGTTATGGTCACACTACCCTAAAGATGGCCCAATTCATAACAAAGTGATGTTATATATGTTATATGTATAGATGATATGAAGAAAATGATGTTATTTATGTACGGATGATATGAAGAAAATGTTGCATAAGCATGCATGACATATGACTTTACGATGATGAGATTTGTTTATGTGAGTTTTTATACTAGACGTATTCGTATGCCTATGTATAGAAGGTGCAACTGCACATAACGTATATCGATACAAATGGTTTCATATGATGATTTCTGATAATTTTTATGCTAGACGTTTCAGTGTGCATATGTACATCATTACGAATGGATGATATATGATAATTTTTAACATGTTTTATTGCTAAATTATATAATTTGTAAGTATATATAAAGTTAGATGAATTAGTATGCGCATATTTCCGATGGCAGAAAGTCGGGCTTATGTATACTCTCCCACCTAATTTAATATGTTTTCAATTGATGGTTTATTTTGGAAATATAGTGTGTTCTATACTGCTGAGGTCTTTATTTTATAGAGGCAGTAGGCTCATAATTTCACCTGTATCTCGGGTTTTCAGGGTGCAAATAATGTTGTTGATGTTGATGCAAGGACAGGAGCTTTGGACGATGACCCAGTGGCAATGTATCTAATTAAGTTACTATAACATTTGAGACATAGATGCATCGGATATTTATTTTGTTGGACTAGTTGTTAGTCCTCTTTTGTAGAGCATTCATGTTTATGCTTTCACCTTAATATTTTGTATATGGCTCGTGTCGCATGAGACACTTTTGTATAGTCATTCTTTTGTATATAATCTCTAATTACTTAGATGTATTAATCAACTCTGATATATTTTGTATGTTTAACGTTATCTATTTTTCACTACAAGGATATGAACTTTGATGAAACAATGATCATACATATACCTCTATGAAGCATATTATATTGTCAATCAGGTTAATGTATGGGTTTGTAAGATACTACGGTATTGCCATGCCACTGTGACAATCCGCTTGTTATGGGTAATTTTTTTTTTTTTTTTAAAAAAAATAGTATGTTTTTATTTAAGCGGATCGTCACAAAGTGTATATATATATTGGTGTATTTCAAAATAAATAAATAAAATAATATATATATATATTATGAATCCTAGCTAGCTAACTAATTAAGCTAAATTTCTACTTATCCTAGTTAATTTAAAGTTTTAAATTATTAATTAATAGCTAGGTACGCATATAGTTAATAATTATGATTAATTTTTTGTTCAAGTACTTTACAATTTAGGTGTGTATATATATATATATATACATATATATATATGAGGATTATCCTCACTTTAAATGTATAAATTATGAATTAATCAATTAATTATAAATTATAATTAGCTACTAAATTTAAATAAGTCAAAATTGAGCATTTAACTAAAATATGGGTAAATGTATAATAAATCTTTGGGTAAACACTCATTTTGAGTCACTTAAACTTTTATTCTGAAAATTGAGAATGCTAAGGACCTTCGGCAGCTATTATATATAGTTTGTACTCAATTTAACTTATTATTATTTTTTTAAAGAATGAAGCTAGTTATAACTTTAATTTATACAAATTATCAAATGACCATTAATAAATCCATTAAAAAAACCAAAAAAAAAAAAAAAACAAAAACCATGCATATACAAATATGCAATAATGAAAGAAGTGACAAGATCGAGCAGAACACTCCGTTCCACATATGCAATATTCATGCCGAGTTGTATGAATTAACCTAGCTCATAACTAGTTATATATGATTGACATCTTAATTAATTAAGAGATGTACACATGCACAAGACCATTATAATATATCTATATATATATATATGCACATGAACCTATTTAGAACCGTTTTTTATTATTTCAAATATTATATAGGTAGCTAGGTGGCTGATTCATATCAACTATATATATATATATATATAATTAGCTTATAATTAATTATAATTAGGTTAATTAATTAATTATAATATATATATGCATGCACATAGTATAATTAGTTAGGTTATAAAACCTAATTATATGCTTTGTGATAAGTAACTTCCCATGTGAAAAAAAGCTAAAGAGTTACATTGCCCACTCAAGAACGCAAAGAAGAAGAAAAAGAAAGAAATAATTTGTAAATGCAGTAAGTAATAAATTATACCTTCTAACTTGTAAGCTAAGTAAACGTATCTTATGAGGAGGTAAAAGTATATATATTCTAATTTTGATTTTTTTTTTCTTCACAATTCTAAAATTTTCTTTTGTTAAGATGTTAAATTCATCATTTTTTATGAATTAAATAAGGGAAAAATGTAGTTTTAACTCATGAAGTTTCAGTGGTTTTTCAATTTTAACCCCAAAGTTTAAAAAAGTGGCAATCCACCTTCCTGAAGTTTCAAAAACTTGCAATGTTAACCTTCCGTCTATTTTTCCGTTAAAATAGACGGAAATCTTTTTTTTAAAAAGCCTGAGGGTAATTTCGTCATTTCATAATTTTCTGTATATTTTAACGGAAAAACTAACGGCGGGATTAACATTGTAAGTTTTTTAAACTTCAAGGGGTGGATTGCAAATTTTTAAACTTTGGGGTTAAAATTGAAAAATCACTGAAGCTTCGTAGGTTAAAATTGCATTTTCCCCATTAAATAATGTTTTTATATTTCACTTCATATTTCAAATGAATATTTTGCATATTAATTGAGGCAGATCGAGTTTGAGTTGTTACGTAATGTATCAATGAAATAAAAAAAATATATCATTTTTTAAAAAAAAAAAATTAAGGTTTTTGAATATGAGGCAACTTTAAGAAACAATAAAATCCTCCAACACATTAACTTTTCGTACAATTTGACAGATTGACCTTTTATTGGCATTTTGCAACTTGAATGATACATGCATGGACTCAACTGAAATATCAAGTTAATTGGACTCCTTGATCAAGACCAAAAACATTAGACTATAGGCTTACAACTGGGTAACATTCACTTTTGCTTGTTCCATCAAGACAATTCTCGGGCTATGAAAGGGGTCTCTAAGATCTTAAAAATAATAAATAAATAAATAAATTATAAATTATAATTAGCTACTAAATTTAAATAATAAATAAAATTCAAAAAATTCTGACCTACCAAGTTGACAAGTTAGAAAAATTTGACCTTTCAATTTCAAAGATCAGAATTTTATGACCTAGCAATTTCAAAGGTCAGAATTTTCTGACATGTCATTTTAACATGTCAGAATTTTCTGACGTATTAAATTTGCCACGTTAGAAAAAACGTGCCATTTAATGAACGTCATAAATTTTTGACGTTCCAAAAACTATGTTATTGTGGACACGTCAAAAAATGCATGTTTTATTTTGTTTTTGTTTTTGTTTTTTTTTGTTTTTGTTTTTTTTTTTTTTTTTTGGTAGTGGGTGTGTGCAATGCCTCCAACTAGGCTTCTTTGGCTCACAAAGACACAAACTGTGCTGGAGGGTCTCATTGTTCTTATTGTTTTACACGTTATTTGTTTTGGTTGTATCCAGACTAGTTGGCCATGCTTTGCCTCCATTTGGTTTGTAATATGTATTCAGACATTATTTGTTTTGGTTTTGGGCCATTTGGCAGTGCTATGCCTACATTTAGATTTTGTCTTTTTAATTTGAATTTGGATGAATGGATTTAGGCTATTTATGATTATGTTATTTATGTATGTGAAATATATAATGTGGTACTACTGGTATGTAATGTTTTGGGCAAAGCCTTATTTAAAAACATTGGTTAGCCTAATTTTTTTTAATTTTTTTTTTCTTCATCTTTTTGGCATTAAACCCTTAAAATAAGCCCAAAACAAAATAAAGCTCAAAAGCCTATAAAAAGCGGTTATTAACCGCCGGTTATTGGATCGAATAACCGTTAACTGACTAGGCAGTTGCAGTTATTAAAAGTCGATAACCGTCTAAGACATTTGCGATTAGCTGTTATAGCTAATAACTACCGGTTAGCGGTTGCAGTTATTAAAAATCAATAACCGTTTAAGATAGTTGCAATTAGCTGTTATAGCCAATAACTACCGGTTATAACGGTTTTCACATGTACACCCCCTACTCACCCCTAGCTCCATTTAACCAAACAAAAACAAAACAAAACAAAACAAAAAAACAAAATATATCTATAAGTTCTTGTAAAAATAGTAAATAACTAGAGTGATAGTCATTCGTCCTCACCATGAGGGTTCGTTCTTTCTTCATAAGACTTCTTCTTCTAAACTGTTGATTTGCTTGATACTGATTGATTTCATTGTTCCAATTTATTTATTTATTTTTTTCAGTAAGGGTATTTTGGCTTCTGCTCTTCCATACAAGAAGACCGCATGAAGCTGGCTGAAGATCTCTTTTCAAGATGTGAGAGACCCTATCCCTTTGATTTGTTTGTGATTAGGTTCGATTACGGTCTGTTTAGTCGCTGAGAAAATAAGTAGAAATGATTGAACTAGGCTTTATTCGGTTGAGCTTTTTATGCTTCTCTTGAATTGAATTTAATTTGATAATAGTGGAAGATATTTTCAGTTTGGTTGGCGAGAAAATGTGGTGCAGAATTTTTGGTATGCAAAAAGTAGCACTAGGTTAAGCTCTTGGGTTTGTATAATTGAGTTTTCTTCCTTAGTTAAAACAGTAAGTTATCTGCAGTAAATAGAAACCTTCACTTCATTATGTTTGATTTAGGTAATTTATTCGTTTATTAATTTTTCTGTGAAGAGAACCTTGAAGTGTATTTGTATTGGTTATTTACTAATGGTTTTCCCTTTTTTATTATCTTCAATATTCAAAAACCAAAGTTCGTATTTGTCTTCTTTTTGTTAGAATATAGAGCTCTAGGGTCTGTGACCTGTCATTGTTTTCTGCGCTAGTTCAATATTTTTACTAGAGTTTAAATTATTGCAGTTACTCATTTTCATTATATTATCCAATTAGCTTAGTTGAATGGAACCCATGGCCTATGCAATGAACTTAGTTAGAGATGTACATCTAATTATCTTATTATATGATGAATGATTAGAAGTTTGTTCATTATTTTGGTTTTTGGCTGCATTTGATTCACCATGAATTTTTGTAAATGGATTGGTTTTGCTATGATGGTAATTCAATGTCATTGATAGCATTTGCTGCCATTTGTTTGTTCTGCCATAATCGTATCATACCATATGTGAGGAATATGAAACAACTCATATTTTTAATAATGACTCACAGATTAATTTCTTCTTTTAAGATTGATTTGGATTAGCTCTGTAATTTTCTTGGGAATCCTCCTCTGCTGTGACACAAGAAGATAATTTGCAAAAAAGACTCTGCAGAGGATATAACTGATAAGATTTATTTTGCATGGGGCGCATTTTGAAATGCTAGATAATGTTCTTCTGATGTTTGTTGGGAATGTCCCAGCTTGTTGATATTGTTCGTGACTGAAATTACTGTCTCCTCTTGTTAATTGTTTGAAATCCTAAATTCTTGTGTTTTATATTATAGCTGTTGGTTCTGCTCTTATCTTTCAGGTCGAGGAGAACATCTGCAAGTTTGCTAATAAGGGTCTGACATCATCTCAAATTGGTGTTATTCTTCGTGATTCTCATGGAATTGCTCAAGTTAAGAGTGTTTCCGGTAGCAAGATTTTGCGTATACTGAAGGCCCATTTATTATTATTTTTTTCATATGGTTAGGGCTTGCTCCAGAAATTCCTGAGGATTTGTACCACCTCATCAAGAAAGCAGTCTCCATTTGCACGCATTTAGAGAGGAATAGGAAGGACAAAGATTCTAAGGGCCCGTTTGGGAGTGCGATTTCAATAAGTGCGATTTTAAAAATTGCGTTTTTAAAAATTGTGTTTTTAAAATCGCATGCTGGCTTGTAAACAGCAAAAAGTACTTTTTTTATCAATCGAGTGTTTGGGTAAAATTAGTATATAATTGCGATTTTAGACCAAATAGGTAAATATTACCTTTTAAGTGAAATCGTGATTTTGGTTTAAATTCGCACTTTTTCAAATAAGCATCACCTAGTCAGCTTATTGAAATCACAGATTTTTCCACGATTTTAAAATTTACGTTTTCAAAATCGCAATCCCAAACACTCCAAAATTACGATTTGGTTTAAAAACGCAGATTATTTTTTTAAAAATGCACTCCCAAACGGACCCTAAGTTTAGGCTGATTCTGGTTGAGTGCAGGATCCATCACCTAGCTTGCTACTACAAAAAGACAAAGAAGCTTCCACCTGCATGGAAATAGTAAGTTTCTGTCTCTCTCTTAATTTTTAGACAATCATAGGTCCTGTAGTGGTACTTTGTTGCTTTCAAGTGGATATGAATAGACATACACAAAAAACCCTAAGGGGTTGGCCCAACTGGTGGAGGCCTTGGTCTTGAGGTATTATCCTTTCAAGGTCCAAGGTTTAACACCTCATGGATGCAAACAATTCTTTGAGATCACATTTCCTGGTGAAAAGTCAGCGATTTAACCAGTTCCGTATAGGTCAACTTAACTAAAGGTTTTGATGGTGTTGTGCTGGTCAAGTACTTTGAAAAGATAGAATCCTGGCCAAACAGGAAACCCATACCATTTTGAGCCTTTATCAGATGGGGGGAGTCTTTTTCCCTGGGCTGTTTTGTGCCATGTCTGTCCAATGAGATTGCCTACATGTAATTGCCTCAAACTAGTTCCTTCAATCACGTTTTATCAAAAGGATGAGTACAGTTTTTGATTGATCCTTTTTGCTGCTTATCGATTCCATATTGATCGACACATTTTAGATTGTTTGGACCATTACCATTTACCATATATTGTTTGAATTATTATTATTTTTTTAATATATAAGTAAGAATCTTTTGAAAATTCAATAAATAAATAAAAGCAAATATGATCCACTAGCAACTCTTCAAAAATAAGAAAGCCTAAAAGTCAAGAGGGTTTGTTTTATACAAGCAATTGCCTAAATGTGGCCAACATTGACAATATTACATCATAAAAACCCTGAAACCCAATTAGAAAAACTCAAAAATTCAATAATATTGGGATTTGGACCATTATCATTTACCATCAAGGAGGGAGAGGGGTATGATTTGTCAGATGGGTCCACCTAAGCCCAAGCATAAACCTAATTGAAGTCCCGTGGTGGGCTTATTCGTTTTCAAACGGCTTACAAATTTAATTTCACAAGCAAATCAATCCAAGGCCGTTCATTGAAAAGAAATCAAACCAAGTGAACCTTTGCATTTTCTAGCTTAAATACAAAAATATTGAATTAAGGGAAAAAAATCAAATATAGTGTTTAGGTTTTTTTGCAATTTTTATTTAGTTTCTAGATTTCTAATTTTAACAAATTAAGGTCCTCAGGTTTTGTACCAATTTTAAATAAGTTGGTACCAAAATGACATGGAGATGATGGAAACAATTAATCAAGAGAACTTGGTTCAAAGGCCCATATCTCCTTTTCTAGGCCCATGACAATGGATGGGTTGGAGCCCAATAAAATTGTAGTTCATACGCGCTTAATAATGGTTCACAAAAAGAAAAGAGAAGTAAAACAATGAAAGTCGTTATTCTCCCGATTTCTCTTGGTGGGTGCACCAGGATTCGAAAATTGCTTCTCTTTCTCTCTGAGTCTCTGGTTATGTCGTTTTTCTCTCAGACTCTGTTGGTGACCTTTAATTACTGCTTCAAATTTCCTGTATTTTTAGCAATTCAACTTTGCAACTCTTTTTTCTTCTCTGAAAGTGATTTTCAGTTTTGTAATTTTGATACGTAATCTGTCCCCTTCAAATCATAGAAAAATGAACAAAAAAGCACACACAAAAGTTAATTCGTAAGTATATGCGAATACTTGAACATCACATGGTATGTTGCACTCATTTTCGGTGGCTAAGAAATCATGGAGGAGTTGATTGTTGGTTTTTTTTAGCTGAGACTATTTGTAAGCTTGATCTGCTGCCTCATGTGAGTGCTTGGCTTGATTGAGAACAATTTTTTTTTTTTTTTTTCATTTGATTTGGAACGAAAAATTGCTTCTGGGTTATTGTAGAGTAGTTGTGGGTTGTTGGTATTCTAGTGTGTCGATCCATTATTTGGAAAGGGGATGAAATTGTAGTGTTTTTTTTTTTTTCCTTCTGTGAGGGGAGAGTAAAAGAAGGGTTCCTTCCCATTATAAGTTGGTTGTGATTTTCAACTTTTTTGCAACCTAGCAATCGACTCATCTGGGAAATCTTGACCTTTAATGTACAATTTGTTGATTTCTTTTGTTAGGTTATTATTATAAATGAGATTATTGATATAAACATTTTTTAATAGTTTCTCCATTAATTGTGCAGTCCTGATAAAGACCTTGTATTACAGATCTTTGGGTTTTCTTCTTGCCTGGGCAGTGATCTCTGAGACAGCAGGTGTTTCTAGAGAGGTTTCTGAGTCATGAGAATATTCAGTGGCTGGCGCCGTTTTCTCTTCTGTCTTCCTCTCATTTTCTTCCTTCCTCATTTGTTCTCTGGTGATTGTTCCTCTCTCTATTTCTACTTCATTAATAGTTTTTTTTTTCAGTTTATATGTTAGCCAACGCATAAGAGTGAACCTTTTTGCTGCAAATTTCAGTTATGGAATTGCATCAGAACTCGAATGTCGAATATCCACAGAAGAAACATAGCAAGAAAGTCGATCATCTTGTGCTTGGGCCTGCTGCTGGACAAGGCTTGCCCAACCGTTTGCAATGTGAAGGTTCTTGCAGTCTCTCGTTATAATATAGGGGTTTGTAATACGCCCTAATGAGTTGCAATTTGTTGATCTAAGAAATTAAATTACTGTGAATATGATTTTTTTTTTCTTTGCATTTTGAACTATAATTTTTGACATGTGACACCTAGTTAGTTGTTCAATCAGCTAGTTGGTGATAGTCCTTCTACTAAAACATGGTCTTCATACTACAGGAGTTTCTTTCCATCTTAGGAAACATGCTATGCTTGGACTTTGATTTGGTTGGTTGCTCTGATTTAGCTGAGATTTACTCATTGGCGGTTCAGACTTACTTCAATATTAATATTCTTGTAGACAGGGAATTATGACTTACGGACACTTGCATGCCGTTCTTTTAGATTTGTCTGTTCTTTATATAGGGATAAAGTAATGTAATGTATAGTTGGCATCTATTTCCTTGTAAATATTGTAGTATTGCTGCTGCTGTAGGCTAATGATATTGTGATTTTTGTAATGATTGGAAAATGTTGCTTTCAATTCCTATATTTAGGTTATTGCTTTTGTGTTGTAGTTATTTACGTGTGTTTCATGTTTGATGTATATTGCAGGTATCAAAGCTCTCAACAAGTCAATCTTCTCCCACATATTCAGAGGCGGAGAAAATATTGCTTTTGTCACTGTTTTTGCCATTTATAATTCTTCCCCGAACATACATGTAGATGGTAAATCAGACTTGGTTATTGTTGGGAATACTTCATATAGTAAGGTGGAGAGATCAATGGCCATACTGAATGTCTTCATTGACTTCATTCAGGTAATTTCTTGGTAAAGCCCAAGCAATATCATTTGACAAGCACATATTTACAACACTTTCCAGAAACTTTGCTAAATTTAGATGAAGCTATATTATTTAAATTACTCCTTAATATCCTTTAACAGGCTCATAATAGAAGAGCGAGGTTTTACAAGACTTTTTTTCTTCTTCTTCTTGTATGACTCCATAAAGGATTGAAAAGATCTGGCTATAATATTTTTCATATTTTCCATCTCTACCATGGATGAAATTCAGGTTTTAGTGGATACATGGTTACAAAAACTAGAGATTTTTTGGGGGGCCTTAAGAGTAGTGGGGTTAAAGCTTGTATGTCTTCCCCCACCCCGTGTCTTCTTTTGTCTAGATTATGGAACAATCCTTCTAAAAAGAATGTCTAATATCAATGGATTTTACAGGAAAGCAAATTTGGTCTATTGTGTCTGAACCCCAAAATGTTTATGTATGTGTTATGTTTTCAGGCGACAATGCCTCAAAGCAACATTATAATTCTTACGGACCCAACATCTGACCTTCAAATGCGCAGAAATAGGGTCACCATCCATCCAATTCAAGGTGAATATTCACGAGACAGGTTGATGCTTCAAAGAATCAGGTCTTACATTGTAAGAGCACATTACATTTACACTTGGTTGAACATTTCTGTTGTTGGTCAATAGCTATGCTTCTTGAGCAATATTCATTTGTTAAAAGATCCTGAACTTTCTATTGTTTCCCTGTGATTGACTGATATATATGTTCTAAATATCAGTATCGATCTTTATGATTATATGTTGTAACTCATAACTTTTTCCTTCTCACATTTTCAAAAGGGTAGGGAGTGCTCTAAGTCCCTTCTATATCGTAGTCTCATTTCATTATTTATCTGTGGAGCTATAATTGTTTTTATCAGCAACAAGACCTCATTAAAGACAATTTTTTTTTTAGTATATAAAACAAGTATAATCCACATACCCCCCCTCAAACTATCACCTAATTGACAATGTCCCACCAAAACTTTTAATTGTGACAATGTCTCTTTCAAACTACCAAAACATTGTCAATGTCCCCCCTCCCCCCCTCCCAAGACTAGCAATAAGACAAAAATGCCCCTATAGATTTCTCAATAAGACAAAAATACTCATAAATTCAAAAAAAAAAAGATTTTTTTTTAAAAACGAAATTTTTTAATTTTATTAAATGGAAATTTTTATTTAAAAAAACAGTTTTTTTTTTTTTTAATTTTGTTTTAAAAAACGAAAAATTGTACTTTTTTAAACAAAATATTTTTTTTTTAAAGGAAATTTTTATTTTAAAAAATTATAAAAACGAAAATTTTCATTTTTTATAAAAAAAATAGAAATTTTTAATTTTTTTCTTATAAAAAGGATTTTTTTTAAAAAAAAAATAAATTGGCCACTGCTTGGATTTTTTTTGTTGTTGTTGTTGTTGTTAGTTTTAGTGTTTTTTTTAGAAGTTTTAATATTTTTGTTTTATTTTACTGAGGGTAATTTTATCGTTGGAGGGAACATTGACAATTTTTGATAGTTTGTGAGGGGATATTGTCATAATTGAAAGTTTTAGGAGGGACATTGTCAATTAGGTGGTAGTTTGAGGGGGGTATGTGGACTTTCCCCATAAAACAATTTTAAAGCACAAGAAATTATTGTTTTTTTCCCATCCTGTAGATATTGTAATTTGACATGTACCGTCATTTTTTTCTCTGTAATTCAGGCTTTTCTAGAAACAAGGCTTGAGGAGCTTTCTCATAACAAGGGGCATATCACTCATTACATCTTCACTGACTCAGATGTAGCAATGGTTAATGATCTAGGACAGATATTTTGGGATTATCCAAATTTTCATCTGGCTCTCACCTTCCGGAACAACAAGGCTCAACCTTTGAATTCAGGATTTATAGCAGTGAGGGGTACACCTGATGGGATTTTAAGGTGCATGAATTGCATTATATTTTCTTTCTTTTAGTTCTTGTATGCTCAATTTGGT
Source organism: Carpinus viminea (assembly GCA_013348765.1). NCBI lineage: Eukaryota > Viridiplantae > Streptophyta > Magnoliopsida > Fagales > Betulaceae > Carpinus > Carpinus viminea. The sequence goes on along the minus strand of CP054673.1, from coordinate 15,475,008 downwards.
TGCGACTAAAGGAAGAAAGGTGTAAAGGAAGCTCAAATCTGGACCTTGTAAAACCTTATCAGTCGGTTGCATAGATCATGTTCCACCATTCTGCTCAGACAACGATCATATTGATTTTTTTTTTTTTTTTAAAAAAAAAAAAAAAAGTTTTGGTAAGGGTCATATTGCTGAGAAGAAAAAAGGAAGAAAATGTGGTGAGGACATAGTAGAGAGGGTTCAATGAAATTTTCTGTAGAGTGGACAAATATCTACCCCTTTAACAGTGGAGAGGGTGGATCACAAGCACCATCCTGCTGTTTTTGCACCTTGTCCACTAGTACCCCTCGTGGGAGGACTATCTCTTGCATCTCACATAATGATACATGCGTTTCCACATCACCACTGATACCATCTTCAATGATACAATTGGTGGCTTTTTTTTTTTCCTCCTATGAACAGAATTGTCTGAAAGTTGTTTCCTCTTTTTCTTTTATTTCCTGTCATTCTTTTTTTGTCGTCTTCCTCGCATTTTCTTGGCAACAAAAAAAAGAAATTAAGATGTGAAGTTGGATGCAGGGCAAAGGTTTTTCTACAAGAAGTATTGAAAGTCTACAGTTCAAAGTACATGAGTGCTTCCAGAATGCTTGGAGATCAGTTAGCCCTTGCCTGGGTTATAAAGTCGGACCCTTCCTTTGACACAACGAAATTTACCAAAGCACATGCTTTTCTAGAAAAAATTGGAGGTGCCTCTGTACTATTTTTACCTTGTGCTATATACAATTGGACGCCACCCGAAGGTGCAGGTCAATTTCATGGCATGCCCTTAGATGTTAAGGTATGTAATTTGAACATAACTTCCTATGATCTACTTATAAAAAAACTTCCTATGATCTTGATTACCAGCTGAATATAGGAGTGTAGTTTAATTTGGATCCTGCAATAGGAGAAGGGAATTAAACTAAAAACAAAAAAAGAAGCAAAGAGATGCCGAAGCTGTTAAACATGATTTTATCTCTCATGCCTAACTTTATGTCCTGGATACAGGTTGTCCATTTCAAGGGATCAAGGAAGCGCCTAATGCTGGAGTCTTGGAACTTCTTCAATTCCTCTGGTAACATGTCAGATATGTTATGCCTCATCTTAAGTAGTGGGAGAACTAAGTATGATTTTTGAATAACTTCATATGATTTTATTGGGGGGAAAAAACGATTTTACTCAAGTTAGGGAATGAGGTGGAGCCATCTCTGCCAACTAGCCTTTCCATCCATGGTATTAGATTCGATTTTGCAGGCAGCAAGTGGAATTTCAAAAGATATGGGAACTCAGAATATGGATACCAATTTCCTGTAACAAAACATAGGAAACTATGTTTGACTACCTTCAATTCTTCTCTTGCAATACTCTTTTTACATCTTTCCTCCAAATTTTTTGAGGGAGGCGCGTTATTTTTTTGTCAAGGGAGTGTGAACATGATATTGATTTAAGGTAATACCATATTTTTGTAATGATATCTATCGCATGATTCTTTGTCAAAGTGGCTCTATATGGTGCATGATTTAGCTTCTTAGTTTTTATTCTAAGTTGTTGCAACTTTGAAATGTGGTCTAACCAAGCAGCATTATGAACTTGAAGGCGTATCTTTTTACATCAAATTGCTGGTCGAAATTGATCCACAAACCGTTGTAACCAGGTTTCTCATTTCAAAGCGAAGGTGGCGAGCCTATTTGGGTTACTCTCATCTACGAGAGGCTTGGAGATTACTGCATTTCGTGTGGATTAATAAGCCATAAAAATTATGGACGTCTCTCAAATCCAACTGCACTCCTGTAACGCCCTCAAATCTATTTTTCCTATCTAACTAACTGGTAGTTAGCTGAGAAAACGCTCATCTAAACATTATCAAAGTTAATGTATAGGATAATGAAATAAATTTGAGAGAAACTAATAACCATAAAGTTGAGTATGTACTTTCCCCCAAATGTAAACATTAAGCAACTAATAATAACATGATCAAACTTGATAATATGAAGATTGCTGGTCTTACATAAATCTGTAGTGACCAAAGGCGGAATTAGGTAAGGCTTAAAAATTTAAAATTACCCCTAAATTTCATGCTTTTTATGTAAAAGTCCCCCCAAAATTTTAAAATTACCCTTAAATTTTAAACTTTTTCAGTTATGTCCCCCCACTCTTCAGTGTCTCGTTTTGCCCCTGGTAACGACAACCTTGCCACTCTTCTGTTTTTTAAGGATAGGTCTCTTACAAGTTGTAATAATTGCATAAATCTAACAACATAATAAATAAATCTCATAATTGGGTACAACATGAACCAATTTATAAAATTATACGTGCAATTTGATAAAGATTTGCACGAGGTGTTGCCTCTATTAATACACCGTAAAAGTATTGTTTTGTTGACAGAAAATGGTGTACTTCCAACGGCAATTGCTCAAGTATTTTAGTGCACAAAAATAATGTTTTATAGGTCATAACTATCATATGTAGTTTACCCGAGATACTATCTCTTCTCAACAGGGTTGTAGTTGTCCCGAGAGACTTATAATACAATGTCGATGCCCCGATCATTGTACGCTATCATCCATAACACTAGCAGCCCAACTGAATTTGACCTCGAGTGGCCTACGCTACTAATAATATTCATCCTGTACTGACTCACCCGTTAAAGCTGCTCCAATCATGAAATAATCATTGGATCCAAGGCCCATATCATCAACACACAGTTTAACCATAAAATAAAGTCTATATAGTAAGCCAATGTCCATTATACCGCACATACCCATGTATCATATCATACAATGCATCTTATCAATCAATTATTAAAGCAGTTACCAAGTTGTACAAAATATAAGCATGCTCATATCATATGCGTGTTTAGTCAGCTGACATATTACACGTTTTTAAGGAAGTGGTCATAAGTGTTTACTTACCTCGTGCACACCCTTGAATACTCCAACATCACAAATCTCTGCTATGGCAAAATATAACACATCATTATAAACAATACTTGAAGAACTTCTCCAAATGACACAATAAGTTCCTACCTAGCGAAAGGGGTCGTCAAACCCCAGACTCATGTGTTTAGGGTCACTAAGCGTACATCTTGATCCTTGAACGAACTCTTAATCAGAAGCTCCAAACATGGCCTCATGCTTGTAGGGTGTTGTAAATCTCATCCTAGGCTCCTAAGTGGCACATGCAAGGTACACATCATGCAACTCAAAGCAGTAAAAGGTGGATTTAAAACTCTTTATAATATTTTTGCCTTTGTAAGAAAATAGGTGTAAGAACTTGTCAAAGCATCTTGTAAACATGTATGAACACAAAATAAAAAGTATTGCTTTAATGCTAGAGGTTTGGAGAAGAAGTTACCTTAGAAGATGGCAAGGCACCAAGATCTTCCCCTTTTCTCTCCAAGTCACTCCTCACACTAGGACTACAGTTTTTTTTAGGTTGGGGGAGGTTGAGGGTCGAAGGGTAGGGTTTAAATATGGGCCTAGGGTGTGGCTTGCTTTGAATAGGTGGAGAATGAGTTAAAATTGCTTTTCAGAATGTTAGCCAACATTTGGATACTATTGGGTCGAACGTTCAAGGTACTATTACACGTTGGATAAAAGGGTTCAGGCATATGTTTGGGGTATTGCCCAATGGCTCAAAGACTGGTCAACAAGCGCTCGTGATAGTCCCCTAGCGTATGTTTACACTTTAGGTTTGAAAACATTAACCACTTCATAGTATATCATTAACCTTTTAAAACAAGTGTTTTTTTGGAGGTTTTACAATTCATGACAGGTACAAAACTTCTCTCAAAGTCTCAACTTTTGTCAATTTCTATCCTTCTACTCATAGTGGAGGAAATATGAAATCTCAAAGAAGATGAAGAATCCACACAAACTCCCTCCTCCACGCTGAAACCCACTCTCAGATTAGTCTGCTACATCCCCATGTTCCCTATCTCATCTGATCTCTATGCATGCAAAACCCTCGTAAATCTCGCCTCACAAACCACTGATTATCCCTTATCTCGAAGCATTTCTCTAAACCAACCTGTGCAAGCCAATGTACCTTTTTAAGTTGAGGGGGTTGCCCTCTGACCCCAGCCCGTTAATTATAAATCCTCCCATACCTGAATTGTTTTGCTAAAACCCCACCTAGAGCCGACTCATCCCAAAAACCAAACAAAGCCCACATATATGAGCCGTCCCCGAAGCCCCTTGTCCTCTAAAAAAAAATTCCAAAACAACTCTCCCAGAAGATTATACCAAAGCTTGACTGGCCGGTTGGCCTCTGCTTTGTATGGTTTTGTTTCGTCTATGGACTATGATATTGCAATTTTTAATTTTTAATTTAAAAAAAAAAAACCAAAAATAAGAATAGTTTGTCAAACACTCTTGTCATCTTTCTAGGTTCTTTTGTAAAGATTCTCAAGTCAATGGGCAAAAAATATACATTTAAACAACATGAGGGCTCCATTTTTAACAAGAACAAAATACATGGGTATGTTCTAGTAAAACTAGTAAATACGTATATATTTTCTTATTTGTGTATAAATACGAAACCCTAATTCCATAGAAAGAGCTTAGTAGTGCCTTCCCTGCTATTCTTAGATTTCGAAAGCATATACGCCGTCGTTCGTTCCATTCACTCTCAAGTTTGCCCACTAAATCCTCTAAATTCCCCTATTTATGTAGGTTACTTGTACTTTGTTGGGCTACCTAGAAAGAATGGCATAAAAGAAAGATGAAGTTTTGAATCATGTGTTTTGTATAAGGCATAGGTGAATGTAGGTTTTTGTTTTCTAATGATTCAATCGATAAGACATTGAACATTAACTCTTTGATATCCTTCGATTTTTAATTTTACATGCTTGACTTTTACATATTCACCTTTTCTTTGTGCTTAAAAGATGAGGAAAATAGGAGAATTTTAACTATTTGTGTTTGAGAAAGAAATACAAATTTTGTTGCAACTCTCATTTTTTTTAGTTTCTTTTTGTTGTTCTTTTAAGCCTAACAGAGCCTTAGTGATAGGGGGAGTAACGTGCCAAATACATAAATAAGTTGATTCTGATGAATGAGAGCCTTCTATTGAGATAGAGGTGGACTTGGGTGTTGGGCACTTTTCTTTTGGGACAAATATCGTTAGGAGTTTTAGAGTTTTATTTTTCATAATGGTTTTTTTTTTTTTAATTTTAATAAATTGTAGGATAATGGTTTTGTTTTGATATAAAGGTGAAAAGAAATGTTTTGAGTTTTTTTTTTTTTTTGAGGTAATTTGTGTTTTAAATTGTTTGACAATAATTTTAAGGAGTTGGCATAGTTGTTGAGGCCAAAGACCCCGGGGGGGGGGAGGCGGACCGGTCCCCCCCCCATATCAGGTAAAAAAATTTCTACTATAAATTTTTCTTTTTACCCGTCCCCCCCCCCCCTTTTAAAAAAAAAAAGACCGGTCCCCATATGACAACTAAAAAAATTTATGCTGTAAAAAACAAAAAAAACTGGTCTCACTCTTACTTTCTCAGTTCGACAATTCCTCTGTTCCCTACTCAGTGTCTCACGCAGCTTCACAATCCTCCTCCATCTCTACTTCAGCCATTCTCTTCCAGGTACAAACTGTTTTCGATTTGTCATATGTTTCGCCCATTTTTGCCTCCGATTTGTGTTACCATCTTCCACATATCTCTTTGAAATGATTTTAGGGTTTAGGATTTCAATTTTTTATTTTTATTTTTATTTTTTTGAGTAAATCTGTTCCACTTGTTGGGTATTTTTTCTTTCCCCTCTGGTTGCCGTGAAATTGAGCGAGACAAAATGAACAGAAATTTGGGGTTTTGATTATCATTCTAATAACTTCAGTTCACACATAGTGCACAGGCCGACAGACCGTCACAGACGACAAAGTGAGATTCTGCTAATTTGGGTTAGGAACTTCCGGCGGCTGTGGAAGGTAAAATTCTGACCTTATAAATTTCATTATATTCATGAGATTATAAGCAAGAAATTGTGAGAATTTGTGAATTGTGGGACTTGGGTTGGGTGAATTCACTGACTTGGTTTTTGATTTTCTAGACTTTGGGTTGGAACTCTGGGTTGGAACTTTGGGATGCTCTAATTGATTCAATTATTTAAATATTTAAAGTAAAAAGCGTTGTTTTATGTATATTTAAGTATACACAATGGTGCAAATGCAATGGTTTCTATAACTAATGGATTTTATTTACTTTGATGAAATTGAACATGATCTTTTTAGGTGAAATTTCTTGCTATAAGAGTTTCCAAGTAATTGCAGGACAAATTTGTGAGTTTTCTTCTGCACAAAGCACAATTAATGTTAATAAACATACATTGATATATAAATACATGTTTGTTGTGTCTACTTGGAGTGAGTGAAACTGTGAATGGATATACATATACATATGCATATCATTATCAATATAATAGCATATGTATATATTAAGCTTTTGTTTTGAAGAATTAATATGTTTCATATTTTAGCAGACATATTTGATGTATTTTTTTCTAAAGCATTTTTGTGGAAGTTGTTTTTGAAATTTTATATTTTCTCCTTATTTTGTTTGTAGGTGATGGAAAAGTCAAATACAATACTTGACTTTTTTAAACTTCAAATGCACAAAGTTCAAATGCCCAAACTTCAAATACCCAAACTTCAAATGCACAAACTTCGAGTGTCAATGTTGGTGATACATCGTCGCCAACTTTTAATATTCCAATTTCTGAAAATTCTTCTAAAAGACTTCGGAAAATTGATGGCAATAAATTTAATATTAGTTCCTTGGAGTATAATCTTGGACTGCATCATTAGATATGGGAATATGATGTTAATCACCGAGATGAAATTCAAAGAGCTTACATTAGAACTGGTCCATACTGATCTACGGCCAAAGACTACCCAAAATCTGGAAAAGAAAGTTATCTTCGTAGCTTTCAACATTTGTGGTACAATCTATTTTCTTCATGGCTTGAATATTTACGTGAAAAAGATGCAGTATTTTGTCTACTCTGCTTTCTTTTTAATAAGTCATCTGGGCATTTTACACAACGTTTATTCACTATAAATGGATTCAGGAACTAGAAGAAAATTAGAAATGGAAAAAATTGTCATTTTCTCAATCATATAGGGAAAGATCTTAATTCGTTTCACATAATTGTTGAGAAGTCATATGAAAATTTGACGAACCAATCTCAACATATACATAATGTGTTAGAAAAGCTCACTTCTGAACAAATTACAAATAATCAACTGCAATTGAAAGCCTCAATTGATGTTGTTTGAATGCTTGCATTTCAAGGTGTTGCTTTTAAAGGTCGGAATGAAAGTGTGAGTTCAACAAATCATGAAAATTTTCTTGAGTTTTTGGGTTTGAAGATTTCATATAGTGAAAAGTTTGCTGAAGTGGTCGCTAAAGCTCCCAAAAAAGCCACTTACACATCACCAACGATACAGAAACAAATTTTACATATTTTTTCAACCAAAGTGAATGAAGTTAATTCATGATGAAATTTGTAATGCAAAATTTTGCCTAATTGTTGATGATGCTCATGATGAGTCAATGAAAGAGCAAATGGGTATAGTTTTAAGATTTGTTGACAATAATGGCTTTGTGTGAGAATGATTTTTTGGACTTATTCATGTCTCTGATACTGCAACATTAACCTTAAAAAAAGGTATATATTATATATTGCCTAAACATCAGCTAGATATTCAAAATATTCAGTGACAGAGATACGATGGCACAAGTAATATGCGAGGAAGGTGAAATGCTGGGTTGCAAGTTTTGATTTCAAATGATTGTCTATATGCCTACTACATTCATTGTTTCACACATCATTTGCAATTGACATTAGTAGCAGCATCAAAAGAACTCATTTTTGTTCATCAATTTTTTATCAATTTGAATTATGTTGTCAATTTTGTTTGTCTCATGCAATCGGTATAAAGAATTACAGATCGCCCAACCTAATGAAAATGCTTACAAGAATGCAATTGATGAGATTGGAAGTGGAAGGGGACTTAATCAAATTAGTACACTACAACGAGTTGGAGATACGCGTTAGAGTTCTCACTTGAGATCAATTTCTAATTTGATCAAAATTTGTAGTTTAGTTTATGAAGTTATTCTTAAAATCATTGATGTGGAAACTACTTCTTCCCAACGAGCAAAAGCTAATTCAATTTATCAAGTAATGACTTTATTTGAATTTGTATTCATCTTACATCTTATGAAAGAAAGTATGCAAATCACTGATCATTTATGTCAAGCATTGCAATCCAAATTTCAAGACATTATAAATGTCATGCGTCTTCTTTCGTCAACTAAAAGATGTATCCAATGATATAGAAATGATAAATGAGAAGTTTTTCTTACCAAAGTGAAGTCATTTTGCAATAAATGCAACATAAATATCACAAATATGAATGCCCGTTATGTTGAGAAAAGAGGTCGAACTCGCCATCAACAAGCTGACTTTACAGTTGAACATCATTATCGTATGAATATTTTTTGTGTTGCAATAGATTGTCAATTGCAAAAATTAAATCGCTGGTTTAGTGAGCATGCAGTGAAGTTGCTTATTCTCGGCTTGGCTCTTGATCCTCGAGTTACACGTGAGTCTTTTAAAATTGATGATATTTGTCAATTGGTGAATAAGTTTTATCCGCAAGACTTTACTGATCTCGAAAAAGAATAGTTGAAAATAGAACTTCAATATTATAAGCAGAATATAGTTCAAGATTCAAGTTTCTATGAGTTGTTAAATATTTTCGAATCGTGCCAATGGTTTATTAGAACCGGAAAATCAACTATCTACCAACTTGTTTTTCAAGATGTGTTTCTGCTTACTCTTTCAATTTCTACTGCAACTACTGAATGAGTATTTTTAGCCATGAATATCATCAAAACTAGGTTTCGCAACAAAATTAAAGATGAATTTCTGATGGATTCTTTGATGTTGTACATCGAAAAAGAAATTGTTGCGACACTTAGTACAAATTCAATCATAGATGATTTTCGGGATATGCAAGCACGACAAGTTATATTTTTATAGGTGTTTGATTTGAAATTTGAAATATATTGTAAAACAACTATTTATGTATCTTTTTCTTTGTATCTTTATCTTTTTGCTAAAACTAAATTGAAACTAATTTTGTTTTTATACATTACTTTTATGTATTTTAAATTTATACTACGGTACCTCAATCAAAATTTCTAGATCCATCCCTAGGTATAGAAACAAATTTTATATATATTTTTCAATCAAAATGAAAAAAGTAATTTGTGATGAAATTAGTTATGCAAAGTTTTGCCTAATTGTTGATAAAGCTTGTGATGAGTCCATGAAGGAACAAATGGCTATAATTTTAAGAATTTTTGACAAGAATGGCTTTGTGCAAGAACGCTTTTTTGGACTTGTTCATATCTCTGATATTGCAACATTAACTTTAAAAAAGATATATATTCTATATTGTCTAAACATCATCTAGACATTCAAAATATTTAAGGGCAGAGATCTGATGGCACAAGTAATATGCAAGGATTGTGGAATGGGTTGCAACCTTTGATTTCAAATGATTGTCCATATGCCTATTACATTCATTGTTTCACACATCATCGCAATTGGCATTAATGACAACATCAAAAGAAGCCATTTCTGTTTATCAATTTTTTACCAATTTGAATTATGTTGTCGATTTTGTTTGTGCCCCATGCAATCGATATAAATAATTACGGATCGTCCAAGTTAATAAAAATACTTACATGATTGCAATTGATGAGATTAAAAGTGAAAGGGGACTTAATCAAATTAGTATGCTACAACGAGCTAGAGATACGCATTTAAGTTCTCACTTGAGATAAATTTTTAATTTAATCAAAACTTTTAGTCCAGCTTATAAAGTTATTCTAAAAATCATTGATGTGGGAACTACTTTTTCCCAACAAGCAGAAGCAGATTCTGTTAATTGGGTAATGACTTCATTTGAATTTGTATTATTTTTACATCTCGTGAAAGAAACTATACAGATCACTGATCATTTATATCAAACATTGCAATCCAAATCTCAAAACATTTTAAATGCCATACGTCTTGTTTCATCTAGTAAAAGATGTATTCAACAATATAGAGATGATAAGTGAAAAGTTTTACTTACCAAAGTGAAGTCATTTTGCAATAAACACAACATAGATGTTATAGATATGAATGCCTGTTATGTTAAGAGAAGAGGTCGAACTCGCCATCAACAAGCTGACTTTACAATTGAGCATCATTATCGTGTAGATATTTTTTGTGTTGCAATAAATTCTCAATTGTAAGAATTAAATTGCCGGTTTAGTGAGCATACAGTGGAGTTACTTATTCTCGGCTTGACTTTTGATTTTCGAGTTGCACTAGGGGTGGAACCAGAATTTTGGGTGTGGGGAGACAAATTTATATAAATACATAAATACATATGATGAGATATAATTTCATAAGCCATTAATGTATACAAAAATTACATGTCTATAAAATCGTCTTTAAGGAAATCAAAAGAACCTTCCTTTTGGAATACACAAGCTAGTTTTTCTACCTTGCTAGACAATAGACAACTAGACATGTACAAAAAATAGACACAAAAAGAACATAGCATCTCCTACAAAAAATGACTCACAAAAGAACTTGGCATCTCCTTTTAATGGAATAAAATTCATCTATTATCATCTCTGAAGTGATAGTCTTAGCAATTTCTTTCTCAATTTAAACTATTAAATTGTCAGTAAGAAACTCATCTTTCATTCTAATATGTAATCTAGTTTTACAAGCTTTATGGTAGAAAAAGCTCGCTCTGTAGTCGCAATAGAAACAGGGAGAGTCAATCCTAGGCAAATCAATCTGTCAATCAAAGGATAAATTTTTGACTTTTCCGAAACTGTTAATCCTCTGAATAACTTAGATAATGTAGACATATTTTGAAAATCTGCATGTTTTGGCACATCAAGCTGAAAATGCTCCAATTGGAATATCAAAAACAGAGTTTTTCTTGCTCAGTGAAATCTCGAGGATAAAACTTCTCAGTTAACTTACATATGTTACCAATTTTAAACGATTTGTATGCGTCTTTTGGGCTTAAAGCAACATTAAGAATGAGGAGTTCCACAACTTGCTCATTAAATCTATTTTTTAGTTCTTGCAATTAGAAGTTTATTGCAGTAATAAATATATCAACTCTAAAATGATACTCAACTGTTGTTGAAGACTCTTCATCTTAACGACGAGATCTACCTCGAGCTCTAGTGTAAGGAGCATTCATATCAAGAATATCAATGTCATATTTTCACAAAATGATTTCACAGTAGCAAGTAAAGACTTCCACCCTTCTTCTCTTCTCTTTTGAAGGAATGATTGTGTAGTTGAAACTTGACTCAGGACGTTTAAAATGTCCATGAATTTTTGTTGCAAAATTTGACAAACCATATTAGTGATTCCCATGGTGTCTTTCATCAAATGTAATATCAAAATAAAATCAAATGATGTTAATACTATGTAAGCCGCATCAACATCACCACATCGAGAGTAATTAGCTCCATCCTTTGAGACAGTATTGAGAACTAAACAACTCGCATTAAACATTGTTATCAAGCTACAAATAGAGTGGAAATGAGATGACCGAGTATCTCCTGCCCGTTGCAAACTACCAATTTGATTTACCCCATTTCCAGTCTCAATTTCATTAGAAGCAATTAAACTTTCAATATCATCAGCATGAGTAGATTGCAATAGATCATGACATTTAGAAGAACCACTAACAATATTAATAATAGAAGTCAAATGGATAAAGAATTGATGAATATGCTTTGCTTCTCTAGATGCTGCAATTAAAGCTAATTGTAGTTTATGAGCCAAGCATTGCACATAATATGTATATGGACAATTTCTAAGAAATAAAGCTTGTAAACCATTCCATTCACCACGCATATTACTTCTTCCATCATATCCTTGACCTCAAATATTCTCAACTAGGAGGTTGTTACGAGAAAGAATACCACATATCTCCTTTTTCAAAGTTGATGCAATAGTATCTTTGACATGTATAATATCAAAGAATCTCTCCCTAATGAAGCCATCTTTATCCACAAACCTCAAAATAATAGCCATTTGCTCCCTTTTTGACTCATCACTAGCTTCGTTAACAAGAATGCAAAATTTGGCATCCTCAATTTCTTTGCGAATCGCATCTTGCACTTTTTTTGCAATGATATGCAGAATTTCCGTTTGAATTTTTGATGATGTATATTTAGCATTTTTTGGAGCATTTTCTAAGACAATTTCAGCAACGTCATCATTGTAAGTTGTTAGAAGCTTTACCAATTCAATGAAATTACCTTGATTGTTTGAGTTTGAGCTTTCATCATGACCTCTAAAGGTACAGGCTTGAAATGCTAGTCATTGAACACTATCTATTGAGGTTTTGAGTCGCAACCAATTCTTCTCAATTTCTTTTGATGATTGCTTTTCAACTAACTTATCAATATGCCGTGAATGATTTATTAGATCATCACAACATTTCACAGCAATTTTATGTGGTGAATTTAGATCTTTTCCCACATATCCCAATAAAGTACTATTCATTTCGTTGCTTGCCTTTTTTTCAATTATCAAAACATTTCGCTATAAATGCATCTGATCCTGGACGACCTGTCAGTTTCTTAGCAAAAGCATAGCATTTAAGACAAAATATGGCATCCTTTGATTTTGAGTACTCCAACCAAGTTGAGTTTTTGTTATACCAAGAACGTTGAAATCGGCGACAATTCTTACCCTCACCTGAAAATGGAAATTCTGAAAGTTTGGGTTGACATGGACCAGCTTTAATATAAGCATGTTGGATTTCATTTTGTAAGTTAACAGGAAATTCCCATATTTATGGACGTAAATCAGGATCAAGTTCTAGAGAGGTAGTATCAATTTCTTCAAGTTGGATTCTTGGACATTTGGAAGGACACTCATCAATCATTGGAGCATCAATATTTGTTGCTGAAGGTCTATCTAAAGGTGCATTGACCTCTGACTGACTTGCCTCTTTTCTCTTAAAGAATGAATCAAGTGTTTTTGGCTTGCCTATTTTTCAATATTTATCGATCAAGAACTAACCCTGAAATTTTTAGGGAGTATAAGATTTTTGTTAAAATTTTATTATAATTCTTATTACCATGGCACTAACAAGTGAAAGAATGCCAAATAAATAAATTAATTAAGAATTTAAAACCCATCAAAGTAACCAATAATGAAAGCTAAAAACAAAACTTGCATAATTTTTTTACATCAAAATACAGTAAATCTGTAATTACTTATTCAAAATCTTAATTTTATGGCATTACAAACATATAATAACATCAATTTTTAGCAATATAAACTAAGCACAATCTATATGATTCAATAAAAATAGTACCTTTAAGGGTGAATTCTCCTAACAAAATGCCCTAACCTTGAATTGCTGAGCTTGAGAGTATGAGAAGCCGCTGTAGCCCAATTAACTGAAAATCCCAGGTTATTTCTTTCACCTGAGCAGCAGAAGACAAAAGCAACATTGATTACTCAACACATTTTTAATTGAGGGAAAATTTATTTTTCTTACCAAAGCATCTAAACTTTTTTAACATGAATTAACAACCATCGGGAATTTCTAGTTGGAAAATAATTTGTTATAGAAGGATGTAGATTAATCAAGTTGGTGTGTAATTATGTTCTTTGGTATTCCAATTCCTAATATATATATTAAAAAAAAAGACTCAAGTCTCCCCATCCTTTCCTTCCCTGTCCTGCACATTTTTCACTAACCAAACAGAGCAGAAAAAACCTTCAAAAAGGGGGAGAAATCACACTTTCCAGTTGATGAAAGTCACGAAACCAAGCTGCCCCATACTACATTCTAAACTAAAATCCAAGAGACAACTCTAATGGGTGCCCACTGCTATAAACCCTAACAAGTAACAATCAACAATGGCTTTGCAAGGCCCAAACCGCAGAAACCATCTCTACCCAGAGGTGCCCGACGCCTCCTTAAAGTCTAAATTTTTCTCAAATCTCTACAGACTCTACCCCTCCATCGACAGACCAACTATTAATCGAAAAAAAAAATGAAAAAGAAAAAAGATGTGGGAGATGAAGAACCTGGATAGTGGATGCCGTTGGGCCAGACTAGGAGGCGTGGGCATGCTCTTCGGGAGTGAAAATTTGAATGAATTCTGGGTTGTGCAAGAAAAAATGGGTCAAAGCCACAAGGGGAGTCACTGAGTCGGGACAATGCTTGAGAGTTTGACTTGAGAACCTTCTCCTGGAACTGGAAGTCTTAGTCGAACGAAGATAAAAGTCAAAAGGGGGACAACCAAGTTACAATAGTGCTTTTTTTTTTTTTTTGATAAAAAAGGGAACAATGCTTTTGTTGAGAGAGAGTCAGAAGATTAATGAATAAAAAAAAAAAAAATTGGTGGACTTGCTATGCTTGGAGTCCGTGAGAGAGAATGGGGGGACATTTGTCAAAGATTTGTGGGGACAAAATATTAAAATTTTAAAAAATATATATAAAAAAGCGTATTGTAGCAAAATTTTGAAAATATTTGGGGGGATGAATACCTACAAATGTAGGTCTGCCCCTGAGTTACACGTGAGTCTTATAAAATTGATGATATTTGTTAATTGGTAAATAAGTTTTATCCGCAAGACTTTACCGATCTTGAAAAAGAACAGTTGGAAATAGAACTCACAATTATGAGCAAAATGTAGTTCAAGATTCAAGTTTCCAAAGGTTGTTAATTATTTCTGAATTGTGCCAATGGTTGGTTAAAACCGAAAAATCAGCTATCTACCAACTTGTTTTTCGAATTGTTATGCTTCTGTTTACTTTTCTCGTTTCTACTGCAACTACTGAATGAGTATTTTCAACCATGAATATCATCAAACTAAGCTTCGCAACAAAATTGAAGATAAGTTTCTAACGAATTCTTTGATGTTGTACATCGAAAAAGAAATTGCTGCGACACTTAGTACAGATTCAATCATAGATGATTTTTGAAATATGCAAGCATGACGAGTTACATTTTGATAGGTGTTTGATCTGAAATTTGAAATATATTGTAAAATAATTATTTATGTATCTCTTTCTTCATATGTTTATTTTTTTGCTAAAACTAAATTGAAGCTAATTTTGTTTTTATACGTTACTTTTATGCATTTTAAATTTATACTATGGTCCCACCCATCAAAAGTTCTAGATCCATGCCTAGGTATAAAAACAAATTTTATATGTTTTTTTTCAACTAAAGTGAAGGAAGTAATTTGTGATAAAATTAGTGATGCAAAATTTTGTCTAATTATTGATGAAGCTCGTGATGAGTCAATAAAGGAGCAAATTGCTATAATTTTAAGATTTATTAACCAGAATGGCTTTGTGCGAGAACACTTTTTTGGACTTGTTCATGTATCTAATACTGCAGCATTAATCTTCAAAAAAGGTATATATTCTATATTGTCTAAACATCAGCTACATTCAAAATATTTGAGGGCAGAGATACGATAGCGCAAGTAATATGCAAGAAAGGTGGAATGGATTGCAAGCTTTGGTTTCAAATAATTGTCCATATGCCTACTATATTCATTGTTTCACATATCGTTTGTAATTGGGATTAGTGACGGCATCAAAAGAAGTCATTTATGTTCATAAATTTTTTACCAATTTGAATTCTATTGTCAATTTTATTTGTGCCTCATGCAATCGGTATGAAGAATTGCGGATCGCCCAAGTTAATGAAAATGCTTACATGATTGCAATTGATGAGATTGGTAGTGGAAGGGGACTTAATCAAATTAGTACACTACAACAAGCTGAAAATACGCATTGGAGTTCTCACTTGAGATCAATTTCTAATTTGATCAAAATTTTTAGTTTAGATTATGAAGTTATTCTTAAAATCATTGATGTGGGAACTACTTCTTCTTAACGAGCAGAAGCTAATTCAGTTCATCAGGTAATGACTTTATTTGAATTTGTATTAATCTTATATCTCATTAAAGAAAGTATGTAGATCACTGATTATTTATGTCAAGCATTGCAATCCAAATCTCAAAACACTTTAAGTCTCATGCGTCTTGTTTCATTCGCTAAAAGATGTATCCAACGATATAGAGATAATAAGTGGGGAGTTTTACTCACCAAAGTGAAGTTGTTTTGCAATAAGCGCAACATAGATGTTATAGATAGGAAAGTCCGTTATGTTGAATGAAGAGATCGAGCTCGCCATCAACAAGCTAACTTTACAATTAAGCATCATTATCATGTGGATATTTTTTGTACTACAATAGATTCTCAGTTGCAAGAATTAAATCACCGATTTAGTTAACATACAGTGGAGTTGCTTATTCTCGGTTCGGCTCTTGATCCTTGTATTACACATGAATCTTATAAAATTAATGATATTTGTCAATTGATAAATAAGTTTTATCCGCAAGGCTTTACTAATCTTGAAAAAGAACAGTTGAAAATAAAACTTTACCATTATGAGCATAATGTAATTCAAGATTCAAGTTTATAAGGGTTGTTAAATATTTTCGAATTGTGCCAATGGTTGGTTAGAACCGAAAAATCAACTATCTACCAACTTCTTTTTCGAGTTGTTGTGCTTTTGCTTACGCTTCCCATTTCTACTGTAACTACTAAATGAGCATTTTCAGCCATGAATATCATCAAAATTAGGCTTCGCAACAAGATTGACAATGAGTTTCTAGAGGATTCTTTGATGTTATACATCAAAAAATAAATTGTTGTGACATTTAGTACAGATTCAATCATAGATGATTTTCGGGATATGCAAGTATGACAGGTTACATTTTGATATGTATTTGATCTGAAATTTGAAATGTATTGTGAAACAACTATCTATGTATCTTTTTCTTCATATATTTATCTTTTTGCTAAATCTAAATTGAAGCTAATTTTGTTTTTATACGTTACTTTTATGTATTTTAAATTTATACCTCGGTCCCTCCCATAAAATGTTTTAGATCCGTCCCTGGTTGAGGCTTGTAGTCTTAAGGAGTATCACTCATTAGATCCCAAGTTCATTAGTCTAGAAACGTAAGAGGTAAGTCCGACAACTTAGTAAAGTAATTTTGTACTAGTATGTAACAGTGAACAGTTTATATCCAAGTAAAAATGGTAAGCATGGATATCGTTATTCTCAAAATATTCATTGAGATGCCTTTGCGATATTATAGCTTTAAATCAACACTATCTTAATCCTTACTTTGTTTGCAACTACTTGTGTCATCTACAAAGTAAGACCAGATTTTCATAACATAGCTTGCTTTGATTAACCCCCAAAATAAGGTTGTGCTTGTCTTGCACATCACCTTTCGGCAAAGATTGGTCCATTAATCCTCTCTCAATAGAACCCTATTAGTCTAACCCCTTTACTTAGGGTTGACGGCTTATGAGGCCACACCCAACAATTGGTGTGTTGCACCGCCTCTGATCATATACACATAACACATACACATGGTACCGATGTTACCACATTTATTACGTCATAAATAGCATCACATCACATCACATATAATCTTATCAAGTAGCCCAATAAATTGTTCATGTATATTTTTAAAACAATAATTATAAAAGTAGCTCATGTCACACATTTTCATGCATAAAATGATATTTTATTTAGTTCAAGAAATAAATCAAGTTTCTCTTGAAAGCATTATGTATAAAATGCACTAGGTCATTATTTATGAAAATACTAACACAAGATAGCCAACTTACCTTGATCATCAAATTTTCTTTCAACACACACCGATGTGTAACATTCTATAATCATGGTCAATCCCTTGAAAACCCTTTTGGAGGCTTTATCTGAAACCCCTACATTAGCCTCACATAATTCCCTAGTTAGAACAATCTCTTCTATAACTCCTTCTAGAATCCTAAACCCAACACAATCGCAACCCTTAAACATAGGCAACTCATGGATTTACCAAGTTTAACCATCATCCATCGCCCACAAAGACAACCCTCAAAATACACTTTGTTTGGCTATGAACCATACAATGCCATAACTTTAATCCATAAAACAACACACTTTCTCAAGCTAACAACATGACACACCAAAGTGCCAATTAATTGGAACCCAAAGTAGCAAACCACAATAACAACAACAAAATCATAACTGGCCAACTACAAAGCACCTCTCCACACTATTGATCATTAATAGCGAATCCTAACTCTCTCCTTCATTTGGTCATAATCATCCAAAATTGAGACCCTAAAATTAATATCTAATTGGCTACCTCTAAATTAAAGCATTAAAGTCCATTACAAACTCAAGAATTCGTCATCAAGGAATCACAAATATCTAACACCCAAAACACAATCATCCCGTATCCACCGAAAATCCACCCCCAACCCACCATTATACAACTAAGAAATTATAAGGAAACAAAACCCATTAGGTAGTCTAACAACCCATAATCAAAATCAACACCCAAGGCAAAATAAGCCTCACACAATATTCTATCAACAATAAAAATTCCCAAAATCATAATATAGCATTACCTAGAAATACGGCAATTTATTCTAATTATCAAACAATTTTTTTTCACTTTTCTCATAAAACATTTAAAACTCTTTTCACTTTCATATGACATTAATTCTTACTAATATTCCAAAAAAAAAAACCCAAAAATAAGAATAGTTTGTCCACACCTCTGAGTTCTGCCATCTTTCTGGGTTCTTTTGTGAAGATTTCCATGTCAACCAAAAAATTATATATTTAAATAAAATGTGGGCTCCATTTAAAAAACAAAAAGAAAATATTTCAGTAAGTTATTGAAAAAATAGTAAATAACTATATATTTTTTTTATTTGTGTATAAATACAAAATCCTAATCCTCTTTGAGCGCAACACCAAGAGAGCGAGAGAGGCACATCTAGAGTGACAGAGAGAGACAGTCATTCATCGTCACCATGAGGGTTTGTTCTTTCTTCATAAGACTTCTTCTAAACCGTTGATTTGCTTGATACTGATTGATTTCGTTGTTTCAATTTCTTCTTGATTATTTAGTTTTTTTTTTTTTTTTCCACTAAGGGTATTTCGGCTTTTGCTCTTCCATACAAGAGGACCCCATCAAGCAGGCTGAAGATCTCTTTTCAGGATGTGAGAGACCCTATCCCTTTGATTTGTTTGTCATTGGGTTCGATTACGTTCTGTTTAGTCGCTGAGAAAATAAGTAGAAATGATTGAACTAGGCTTTATTCAGTTGAGCTTTTTATGTTTCTCTTGAATTGAATTTAATTTGATAATAGTGGAAGATACTTTCAGTTTGGTTGACGAGAAAATGTAGTGCAGAATTTTTAGTATGCAAAAAGCAGCACTCAGTTAATCTCTTGGCTATGTATAATTGAGTTTTTTTCATTAGTTAAAAACAGTAAGTTATTTGCAGTAAAATTGGACCCTTCATTATGTTTGATTTAGGTAATTTATTTGTTTATTAATTTTTCTGTGAAGAGAACCTTGAAGTGTATTTGTATTGGTTATTTACTAATGGTTTTCCCTTTTTTATTATCTTCAATATTCAAAAACAAAAATTCGTATTTGTCTTCTTTTTGTTAGAATATAGCTCTAGGATCTGTGACTTGTCATTGTTTTCTGCACTAGTTCAATGTTTTTGCTAGAGTTTAAATTATTGAGATTTTAAGACAATTACTCATTTTCATTATATTATCCAATTAACTTAGTTGAATGGAACCCATGGTCTATGCGATGAACTTTTTATCGTGTCGTGTTCAGGTTGGCATAGATGGGTTTGCGGGTCAACCGGGTTGACACGAACCCTTCAAGCCAACCCATTTTGCCAGCCTTAGGAGTAATGTGCTAAATACATAAATAAGTTGATTCTGATGAATGAGAGCATTCTATTGAGATAGAGGTGGAGTTTGGTGTTGGGTACTTTTCTTTTGGGACAAGTATCGTTAGGAGTTGTACAGTTTCGAAGTTTTATTTTTGATAATGGTTTTTATTTTTATATTTTTTTATATATATTGTAGGATAATGGTTTTGTTTTGATATAAAGGTGAAAAGAATTTTTTTTTTATGTGTTTTGAATTGTTTGTCAATAATTTTGACGGGTTGACTTAGTGGTTGTGGCTTGTGGTTGAAGGAGTATCACTCCTTAGATCCCAAGTTTGAGACTTGCTACCAATCGAGGCCACACCCTTAGTGTAAAAAGCCAGCGATTTACCCTAATTCGTGTAGGGAAACTTTCGATAGTGCAGTGCACAGGTTTGAGGTTTACTTGTAGGGTGGGGCCTGCCTCGTTGAGGTTCCTCGTCATAAAAAAGTAAAAAATAAAAAGAAAGTTTTTTCAAAATCTTTACCAATCGAGGACAAATCATTTTTCCTTGAGATATACAATATATTTATCTCTAGTTTTATGCAACTTTTATTCTGTTGAAAAGATTGAAACTAGACTTATCCAAAAAGAAAAAAGTTGATTCTAAGACATGTATCTAATGTGTCCTAAAATAGTTGTGTTGCTTATAGTGACGAACAATACTTAGCAAATATGATGACTTAAGTGCAGTATCAGTGACTCAAAATTAGAAAAAGAAATCATCATGGCTTATGCAACAGTGAAGCCCAGTAAGGCTGGTTTGGAGGAACCTCAGGATCAGATTAATCGCATTAGGATCACCCTCACCTCAAAGAATGTCAAGAATCTCGATAAAAGGTGCTCCATTTTTTTTTTCTGTCATTGTTCTGATCAGATTGGAACTATTTGTTTGTGCATTCATTTTTTTTTTCTTTAACTTTTAATGTTATTCAATATATGCTGAGGTTTATGGCTGTTGCAGTGTGTGCTGATCTTGTTCGTGGTGCCAAGGACAAGAGTTTGAGAGTTAAGGGACCAGTGAGGATACCCACTAAAGTTCTTAAAATCACTACTAGAAAGTCTCCCTGTGGCGAAGGTCTTGCTCAAAAAACAAACTCTATTCTTTCTCATAAATGTTTTCTTGGTTCATTTGACTAAGTTGTGGATTGTTTTATCTAGTTTTATTGATTTTACGCATGAAAACATATCCCAATGCACTACCTTTTTATCTTTTTCCTTTTTCTTTTGGGTTTATGTCCTGAAATCTTCATTTCATTGCCAGGAACCAACACATGGGACAGGTTTGAACTCCGAGTGCATAAGCGAGTGATTGACCTTCACAGCTCACCCGAAGTGGTTAAGCAGATTACTTCCATCACCATTGAACCCGGTGTCGAGGTTGAGGTTACAATAGCAGATTGAGGTTTAATACTGCGGATAATAATTATTCGTTTCCATCATTTTTGCACTTAGCCATGTTAAAAATGACGCGCTTATCTTTTCCTAGAGGTGTTCCTACTGAAAACATTGTTGCATAATAGACTTGAGAAAGATTTGTCTTTTAATCAATTTTCCTATTTAAGGCTGTGCAATGAGAGTCTTATAATATTATTGGCAAAGTCTTACTTAAGGTTTTGATGTTGTGTTGGTCAAGTACTTTGAAAAGATGGAATCCTGGCCGGACAGGAAACCCATACCATTTTGAACCTTTATCAGATGGTGGGGGTGTCTTTTTCCCTAGGCTGTTTTGTGCCAAGTCCGTCCAATGAGATTGCCTCAAATTAGTCCCTTCAATCACGATTTATCAAAAGGATGAGTGCAGTTTTTGATTGATCCTTTTGTTGTTGCTTATCGATTCCATATTGGTCGACACATTTTAGATTGTTTGGACCATTGACATTTACCATATATTGTTTGGTTTATTATTTTTTAATACTTTTAACTCCTTTAAACTACTGTCCAATGATATTTTACCCCTTAAAATATCAATTACAATAATTTACCTTTCAAATTACATAAACAATGATAATGTTAGCAAAATGACGAAATTATCTTTATAGAATTTTTAGTAAGACAAAATATCCTTAAAAATTTGAAAAAAATAAATAAATTTTATTATTTTTTATTTTATTTTAATAAGGGTAGTTTTGTTATTTTGTTAAAATTGAGGATATATTATTTTCATTTTAATAGTTTGAGATGTAAATTATCATAATTAATAGTTTGCGCAAAAGCCTAAGTGTCAAGTGGGTTTGTTATATACAAGCAATCGCATATCGCCTACAAGGTAGCCAATCGCATATCGCCTACAAGGTAGCCAACATTGACAAGATTACATCATAAAAACCCTAAAACCCAAATAGAAATACTCCAAAATTCAATGATATTGGGATTTGGACCATTACCATTTAGTCATTTACCACCAAGGAAGGAGAGGGAGAGGGGTATGATTTGTCAAATGGGTCCACCTAAGCCCAAGCATAAACCTAATTGAAGTCCCGTGGTGGGCTTATTAATTTTCACACGGCTTACAAATTAAATTTCACAAGCAAATCAATTCAAGGCCGTTCATTGAATAGAAATCAAACCAAGTAAACCTTTGCATTTTCAAGCTTAAATGCAAAAATATTGAATTAAGGGGAAAAAAAATCAAATATAGTCTTTAGGTTTTTTTTTTTTTTTTGCAATTTTTATTTAGTTCCTGGATTTCTAATTTAAAAAAATTAGGTCATCAGGTTTTGTACAAATTTTAAATAAATTCGTACCGAAATGACATAGAGATGATGGAAACAATTAATCAAGAGAACTTGGTTTAAAGGCCCATGACAATGGATGGATTGGAGCCCAATAAAATTGTAGTTTTTCTTTTCAATTTATATAATGGGTTGGAGCCCAACGCATAAGAGTGAACCCCTTTTTGCTGCAAATTTCAGTTAGGGAATTGGAATTGCATCAGAATTCAAATGTAGAAGGGAAATGTTAGTTGTTATTTTAGTGTTCTCTTGACATTTTTCCAATTGTGATGTGACTTTTAAAATTACCAATAGATTAAAAGTCAATAATAATAATTTCAAATTTAACGGTGATTTTAAAAGTTACATCACAGTTAGAAGAATACTAGAACAACGCCTAGCATTTCTCAATGTAGAATATCCACAGAAGAAACATAGCAAGAAAGTTGATCATCTTGTGCTTGGGCTTGTTGCTAGGCAAGCCTTCCCAACCATTTGCAATGTGAAGGTTCTTGCAATCTCTCATTATAAAATAATGTTATAAGTCTTTCTGCAGTCTTCCTATAGTCATCCCCAAATGTGATGTAGTTTTTAAAATCATCAATAGATCAAAACTTAATAAATCACATATCAAATTTAACAGTAATTTTAAAAGTCACATCACATTTGGGATGACTCTAAGAAGCCTTATAAGTTATAACATTACTCCTCGTTATAATATAGTGGTTTGTAATACGCCTTAAAGAGTTTCAACTTTGAATATGATTTTTTTTTCTTTGCATTTTGAACAATAATTTTTGACATGTGACACCTAGTTAGTTGTTCAGACAGCTAGTTAGGGATAGTCCTCCTACTAAAACATGGTCTTCATACTACAGGAAAGGAGTTTCTTGAGATCTTAGGCAACATGTTATGCTTGGTTACTGATATAGCTAAGATTTACTTCAATATTAATATTCTTGTAGACAGGGAATTATGACTTATGAACACTTGCATATCGGTCTTTTAGATTTATCTGCTCTTTATATAGGAAAAAGTAATATAATGTATAGTTGACATCTATTTCCTTGTAAATATTGTAATATTGTTGTTGCTGTGGTCAAATGATATTGTGATTTTTGAAAAATTTTGCTTTCAAATCCTATATTAGGTTATTGCTTTTGTGTTGTAGTTATTTATGTGTGTTTCATGTTTGATGTATATTGCAGGTATCAAAGCTCTCAACAAGTCAATCTTTCTCCCACATATCTAGAGGCGGAGAAAATATTGCTTTTGTCATTGCGTGTTCGGGATAAATTAGACCTTAGATTCTAAGAGAACTTTATAATATTCAAAATATAAGATTCTGTTCTTTTAAGCCAAACAGAGCCTTAGTTTTACAAGACTTTTCTTCTTCTTCTTGTAAGAAAACTTGATGATTCATAACTCTGATGAAAAAATTTGCAGCAAGAAAACTTGAGGAAAGAAAAAAAAAGATAATTCTAGAGAGAGAAAATTCTATAATTATGTATAAGCGATGAGGACACACACATATATACTCTTTTATTTAGGGGGTAATTTCACTTAACCCCCCTAAACTATAGCGCCTTTTGCAAACACTCCCCCATAGTTCAAAAGCTCTCACTTTGGTATTCCAAACTCGTATTTGCTTCCAGTTTCCCCCTTCTGTCAGAATTCTCCATGAAATCCTAACGGACCCGCCCACATGTGCCGCGTATGTGACTAAATTTTCACTTAAAGGCATTTTTACCCTTGTACACATGTAACAAACACCCTTAACCCTTCTTTCTTAAAATCCCGACACCCATGCCCCTTCTTTCTTAAAATCCCGACACCCATTTGTGGTATAGCCGAACACTAAAATCGTACCCATTCGACGAACTGTGAAATCCCTTTTCCACCCAACCGAGATCGCAGTACACACCCATCTAAAATCACCACCCAAAGCCTTTTAATCATGTTGTGCCTTGAAATCGCATAGCATTGAATCATTTGAAGACCCCGTTGAAGTTGAGTGTAGTTGCTTTTGAATCTTCGTCGACCCGTCTACTTGTTCACTGCATTCACCAGGTGTAGTCACTTTTGTTAAATTAAATTGGTCATTTTATAGGTATGCACACCGATTAGCTGTACTGCCTTTTATTTTTAGTGTTGTTTATTTGTGGGTCATGTGCTTGTCAAAAGTGTGTGGGTCATACACTGCTGTTCGGTAGAATAAAGAAAGGGTTTACTTTCTGTGGTTGTATTGATGCTAGCCAAAGGTTAGACTTTTGGCGCTTTTAATTCTATCGGGTTTGAATAAAGTTGACTGTTACTTTAGGGTTTTTGAGCTTTAATGCTTTTTGGCATGTTGTGGATGGTTTAGATTAAAATACAATTGCAAAAGGTTATAGATTTTGGCATGTTGTGACTTTAAAGTTGACTGTTTGTTTAGAGTTTGTTTGTTTACTGTTTTACGCATGTTGTAGATGATGCATATATCACTACCTACTGTTGGGTTTAGAAAAAAGTTTAAGAGGTTATTGGTTGTGTAATATTTAGGGTTGTTTGGTGATTGACTATCTGATATTGTGTAGTGGGGCTTACCATTATGGTCCCCTTGCTGATGTTTTAGCATATTGTTGTGTGAACTGAGGTGGACCATTATCGGATATTTTATTGCAAATGTGGTCCCCTTTCTATCTTTGAATATTGTACATATGTGGTCCCATATTAAGATGTAATTGTTGTTGTCTGTTTCCCAACGCTTAAAGGCTACTGCATGCATGCATTGTGTATAACCTACCGCATGCATTATTTATAACCTACTGCATGCATTATTTACAAGCTATTGCATGTATCATTAAGCTACTAAATGCAATCACTGCCTTTATTAAAGGGTTTAGGATTTCATGAAATAAATAGTAATTGTGTTTGTAAACGTGGCAGGGCATATAATGGCTAGTGAGCTAATAATTTTTGAGGTGCATTACAAGGGTTCTTTGAACAGGGAAAGTAGATGTGCGTATGTGGGTGGGTTTGTAGATAATCACTTAGTTAATGAGGTACATAAGATGTCTTTTAGGGATGTAGAGGAAATACGTAAGGATTATGGTTATAAGTATGGTGACCTCATTCACTATAAGATACCTGATCGATCGTTGGATGATGGGTTAAGGCTTATTTCAAGTGACCATGATGTAAGTCAAACGGTTTCACACCATGAAGGGCATTGTCTAGCCGAGTTGTATTTGGTTTCATTTGAAGCTATTGATGTAAATTTGGAAGATGACAATGCAGAAGAGGATGAAGAATATGAGAGGGCTGTAGTATACCAAAAGGATGCTTTCTGGGATGAGGTCCTTAGTGTAGGTAGTGATGGCAGTGAGTCAGATGGGGATGAGCATGTAGAGTCTGAAAGAGTGGGTGGTTCTGGTGATGTTGAGGATGAGGGAAATAGAGATGAGGATGAGGGAAATAGGGATGAGGGAAATAAGGATGAGGATGAGGGAAATAGGGATGATGAGCCAAGAAGGGGTGAAATTGAGAAAGAAGTTTCTGATGAGGAGCCACATATGGAAGAATTAAAGGGGGGAGATGATGTAGATGATGCTGATAGTGAAGATTGTTGCCCAAGTGATGTACTTAGGTCACCCGTACCCAGTGACAGTGATTTTGAGGATATATCAAGTCGGCCTAATGTGACCAAAAGGGTTGAATTTGCCAAAGAAGACTTGAAAAATCCAGTGTTGCAGGTTGCTCATATATTTGCTGATGCCAATTTGTTTAGGAAAGCAGTGAAGCAAGCAAACATTTTGAAGGGGAAGGATTTAGAGTTCAAGAGGAATGAAACAAAAAAAAATCATAGCAGTTTGCAAAGACAAAAGGTGCAAGTACAGGTTTTATGGGAAAAAGTTAATGGATGAGTCGACTTTTCTCTTAGTGTCATTGTAACCAAAACACTCATGCACTAAGAGATACAAGAATCACATGATCAATTCAGCTTGGATAGCTGAATGGTGCATGGAATCATTTAGAAACCAGCCAAACCTGCCTATAGATGTTTTGATGAAGAAGGTGAAAGCCAAGTGGAATGTTGATGCCCACCCTAGCTCATTGTATAGGGCAAGGAAAAAGGCGCAACAAAAAATTTATGGGAAATAGGACTCGATTGTGGGACTATTGCACAATGGTTAGGAATACAAATATAGGCAGTTGTTTGATTCTTATGGTTGATAGGCCAATGCCCGAGGTCCCATGCAGGTTTCAAAGGTTGTATGTATCATTTGTAGCAATGAAGATAGGATTCTTACAGGGGTGTAGGCCTGTGATAGGCATAGATGCATGCTTTTTGAAGGGTACGTACATGGGTCAGTTAATGGCAGCTGTTAGTAGGGATGCCAACAATAGTATGTACCCATTGTCCATTGCAGTTGTAGAGGCAGAGACCAAGGAAAGTTGGACTTGGTTCTTGGAGGCTCTTGTATCTGATCTTGACCCAGCACCACCACAAGGGTGGACCTTTATATCTGACCGACAAAAGGTTAGCATATTTATATTTTGTATTTTACATTTAACTTTCATATGACACATTTTACATTTAAAATAAATACATTTTACATTTGAAATAGAGTATAATATATCTTATCTTACCATGTGTGCAGGGCATAGTACCTAGCCTCGAACTGGTTTGTCCTACAGCCGAGCACCGTACATGTGTGAGACACATATATGCCAATTTCAAAAGTGCCGGTCACAAGGGGCTGCTTCTTAAGGACATGCTTTGGAAGTGTGCATCATCTTATACTCAGCTAGAATTCCATAATGCAATGGAGGAGATGAAGTCCTTAAGTGAGCCAGCATACACATACGTTTCAAAGGTTAATCCTAGTACGGGGATGGTTCAACACCATGTGCAAGTCCGATTTGGTACACAACAATTGCGCCGAGTGTTTCAACTCATGGATTTTGAAGTATCGTGACTTGACAATATTGTCAATGTTGGAAGGGCTCAGAAATAAACTGATGAGGAGGTATGTCAAGAAAAGAGACTTGATTGCTGCCATGGATGAAGGTAGTCTAGGGCCAAAAATAGTGGCCAAGTTGGAGAAGGAAGAGGATGCAGCCAGCCATTGTTGGTGCACATATGCTGGTGCTGGGATTTTTGAGGTGGAATGTGATGGGAGACGATATGCAGATAGTGTGGAGGGTAGGACATGTGGTTGTAGGAAATGGGATGTCACCGGTATACCATGCAATCATGCCATATCTGTAAACTTATATCATGGTGGCAATCCACTAGACTACATTAGTCACTACTACAACAGGGCCTACTACCTGAGGACCTATCAACCCATAATCTATCCCGTGCCAAGTCAAGATCAATGGCCTAGGAGCAATCAACCAGCTATTGAACCACCGAAGTCAAGGGTTGCTCTTGGGAGACCTAGAAAGGTCAGAATTAGAGGGGTTGAGGAGCCAAAAAATCCAAACACAATTAGGAAAGGGGGAAACAAGAACCAATGTGGGCATTGTAAGAAATGGGGTCACAATAAGAGGACGTGCCATGTAATGCGAGGCGGAGAAGCAAGAGAACGAGTACAAGAGTACCACAGATCCACTGCAGGCATTGATTGGAATATTGATATGGTAAAGTTGCATATGGTTGTGCAAATACTGTTTCATTATTTTGACAAGTTAGTCTTTAATTATTATGTTCATTATATTGCGCTTGGATGATTCATACAACACGCTGCACAAAGGGAAGAAGTCAAGTGGAAGGGGAATCAACAAGTCCTGGAAGAAAGAGGAAGAGAGTAGGTACAAGTCAAGGGAGAGGGCAATCGAGGAGAGGGAAATCATCAAGCACTGCTTCCCAACCAAGTGCAGCCACTGTAAAGACTTCTTACCATGTTATTTCATTTCATATTGAAATTCATTATGCAACATTGATGTGCTTCTATTCTGTTTTTTTTTTTTTCTTTCCAAAATCTGCAGGCAGTTCATACAGTACCTACAATAGCACCTACAATATCAGAAGCTGCTTCCCAACCAAGTACAGCATATGCTGCCCCAAGTGGACGTCCTGCTTCCCAACCAAGTGTAGCCACTGTAAGGACTTCTTGTGTATTTAATGATTTATGTAGTATAAGATTTAAATGAGGCTATTATTACTTCTTTTTTCTTTTCTTTTTTTCAAATCTGCAGGCAGGTCCTGTAAATAGAAATAGAACCAGGAATAATAACTTTGGGTTAGCTACTAGATCAAGAGCTTCGGGTGGTTTGAGGGCAGATGCTGGCAGTGTTAAGGACCCTAACCGTAACGGCAAGTTTGTGATCGATATCACGGGGGAGCCTGCTGGACCACCAAAAATTCCGGAAGGAGGACCATTATGTTCATGGGGACTGCCACGAGTAGGTGGTATAACCTATAGGGTTGCCTCCCCTGATTTTGATATACCCAAATCCCAAACGGCAGCAAGTGACAGAATTCCACCTAGCTTTAAAGGAAATGTGAAGACTGCTGGCAATGACAAGGGGAAAGGAAAGAAGAAAATGTAATATTTGAATGACTGCTGGGAATGACAGAATTCCACCTGGCTATGAATGTAATGTAATATTTGAATGTCATGTAATATATAACTACATTTGAAAACAATTAGATGTTTACAATCATTTAGCCATTGTGATGGCTGTCTGGATGGATGGTAATATTTTGTGACATTAAAACATTAGCCAATGTGATGGCTTCTTGGATAGATGCTAAAGATAGGTGTAATGATGTAATATTTTGGTGACATTAAAACATTAGTCAATGTGATGGCTTTTTTTATGGATGCTAAGGATAGTTGTAAAATCTTGTTTGCACAATGTTAGACACTGATGTTTTGTTTATATGGATGATAATTGTGTTTTGTTTATATGGATGATAATTGTGGATGATGGCAAATGCATTGACTACTTGGATTGATGTTAATATATATATAAGTTACCATGGGTTCACAGAATAGTAGGGCACTTGCTTGCCTAATACAAAATACCATTACACATTGAAGTCAAGATACATTTCAATAGTTTTCATTACAAATTACATAAAATGCTCAAGGCAACATAAACCTTGAGGAATGTCTATTACTCACAGGAAAAAACATCAAACCAGCAACAACAACCAGTGAACATGTTAAGGCAACCCGATACTTCATCTCCCTTGCATGAAATTTATTCTTCTGCATTTGTAATTGCATTTCATAATTAATAGATGCAACCTTCATTTTCGACTTATATTCAGCAACTTCAATCTTGCATTTCAAAATTTCATTGGAGATGGTTGTTCCAATCTGTGCACGTTCAGTCTTCAAATTCTCATGCCACTCAAACAGCTTTGAAACCACTATTTTTCCATGTTGGCAAATATCAAGATTCATCCATTTGAAAAAGCCACATCCACGGTTGTCTACGTTCTACATAATCACATCAACATAAATAAGATCAAACACAGTGAAAAAAAAAATCACAGCTCAAAAAAATTCTCAGACAAAATACCCAACTCAGCTCAGCAATATATCTACAAATTGCAAATACCCAGCTAACCGAATAAAAAAAAATAAAATAAACCCAAATCAGACAAAATATCCAACCAACACAGTTGTTAGAACAAATTTGCCAACTTCTCATGGGTTGCGAGAAAAAATTAAGAGAAATCTTACCAAATAATTTCCACATGTATAAAACCTTCTACCAAAATTAGGTAGCGTGAATGCCATTAAGATACGTGATCTCCTCCCACATTTGCACATTGGATTGTTGGTTCCAGCTCCTGCGTTGCTAAGGTTACACACTTCGCTATCTGATTGATCCATAGTAAACGAAGGGTTCAGAGTGTTTATATCAAATGGGTATCTGACAAAGAGAAACGAAGGAGGAAGAAAAACGAAATGGGTATATGGAGAAGAAGGAATGGGTCGCGATTTTTTTTTTCTTCTTTTAATTGCAGGTGTGGGTGTCGGGATTTTAAGAAAGAAGGGTTAAGGGTGTTTGTTACACGTGTACCAAGGGTAAAAATGCCTTTAAGTGAAAATTTAGTCACATGCACGGCACGTGCGGGCGGTCCGTTAGGATTTCACGGAGAATCCTGACGGAATGGGGAAACTGGAAGCAAATACAAGTTTGGAACACCAAAGTGAGAGCTTTTGAACTATGGGGGGGGTGTTTGCAAAAGGCGCTATAGTTCAGGGGGTTAAGTGAAATTACCCCTTTATTTAGAGATAAATTGTTATAACTTTTCATGAAAATGTCACTTCTTATCAAAGACGATACACTTTTAATTAAAACCACCAATTTAGGCTCACTTAATTTTTACTCTTTTATTTAGAGATCAATTGTTTTAACTTTTTATCAAAGGTCACTTCCTATTAAAGACATTTTTTCATCAATTACCTTTTAAATAAACCACAGTTTAAGTTCACTTAATTTTGACTTTAAATATAGGACTTTTTAGCTCCACCTAAGTGTATTCTGGTCAAATGTGATCCACATATGTCCCAATTAAATAATAGGCTCTAACATTCCCCCACTGGAACCATATGGACAAAGAAAATAATACTTTCAAAATACTATATAAATGTATGAGTAATATAACATACTTAACTATATATAGTCCACTTTTCTCATTTTTAGTGAGAGAAGCTCCTCCTTCTTCCTAGGTAGAGAAAACACTACCTCCTTGTGAGGTTTTCTAGCACCGTCAATGTAGTTTTCTGGGGAGGACTGTTGAAATATTTTCAAAATAAATATATATAATTTAATATAAATATTATTTTGTGTCTTGGGGAATATTTTTAAATGGAAGGTTTTGAAAAGCATTGAATGAAAGTTGTCCCACATTGGAAAGAGTGGAGATTTTGGATCTGATCATGACCATTCAATTTTGGACGGTTAAGATTGTTCAATCTAGTGGTTTAATCTAAACCACAGGATGCTTCTTAAGTAGATCTAGTGGTTGGATCTATTAGATTGTAGATCTAACGATTGAGATTAAATAATTAGGATAATTATTTAATCTAATGGTCAGATTTAATCTAGCAATTTACAACAGTTTAATAGCAATTTATTTTCGAAATTCAAAACAGCAGTTTTATTTTCAAAATTTGAAACAGCAGTTTTATTTTTGAAATTTAAAACAGCAGTTGATTTTTGAAATTCAAAATCCTACAAATAATTCAATTCTCTTTAATACCCTTATCTGAATTTTTATTTTAAGAATTGTCTTTCCTTTTTGTTGTTGTTTTGGAATAGTAAATCTGAGGGTATTTTCGGGTTTTTAACTTCGTTTATGCATAATGCAGTTAATATATAAAAATTTCTGGGCTCCATTGTATCTTGGAGAAAAATTTGTTGTATCCCTGTTGCATACCAATTCTGGTGGGGGCAAATATTTTCTTAAGGAAAGTGACATTGTAACACACCTTAATCGTGTTTTTCTTTATCTGTAATTTTCCTTTTTTGTATAAAAATCTTAAGAAAATATTTATGCTTCAATGGCACCACAATCCCTGAAAGAACTTGCTACTGATTTCACCAAACTTGACCGATTTGATGGAACTTCCTTCAAAAGGTGGCAGAAGAAGATGCATTTCCTCCTTGCCAGAATTAGGGTGGCTTATGTGCTAACAACTCCGAAGCCTGTAGCACGTGAGAACGAGACGATTGCTGAGACTTGGGCAAGGATGAAGTGGGAGCAAGATGACTACATCTGCAAGGGTCATATCTGTAACGCTATGATGGATTCTCTAGTCGACATCTACCAAAGTAAATCGACTGCCAAAGATGTCTGGGATGCACTCGAGGCTAAGTATCTTTTAGAAGATGCTACAAGTAGGAAATTTTTATCCTCTGAATTCATGAATTATAGAATGGTTGATGCTAGGCCAATTGTTGAACAATTTAACGAAATTCTACATATTTTGAGTCAATTTAGTCAGCATAATATGAAAATGGATGAGGAAATTGCTGTCTCGTCCATCATTGACAAACTTCCTCCCTCCTGGAAAGATCAGAAGAAAATTTTGAAACACAAAAAGGACGAGATAACTGTTGATCGGTTAGGCCAACATTTTCAAATTGAGGAGAAATTGAAGATAAAAGATAATGAAGAACAAGTGTCTCTGTCCTTGAAAGTGTATATGATGGAGGAAGGTTCTTCTTCAAAGAAGCCCTTTCAAAAGAAAAAGCAGAAGAAAAGAACAAATTTCTAGAACCAGAATTGTGATAAGAAAGCAAAATTCTCTTGTTATCATTGCTGTAAGCAAAGCCATTTTAAGAAAGATTGTCGTTTTCTTAAAAAGAAACAGCAAGCTTCTGACTCAAAAGAGTTTATGGCTATGATATTCGAGATTTTTATGCTTGAAGAAGATGGTTCATGGTGGATTGATTCATGCGCTTCAAGGCATCTCTGCAAGGAGAGGAGTCTATTCAAGACCTTTGAAACAATGGAGGATGGCTGTGTTTTATTCATGGGAAATTCCACCACTGCTGCTGTGAAAGGCAAAGGAACAATGAATCTGGAATTCACTTTTGGAAATGTTCTTACTCTTACTGATGTTTATTATGTTCCTGAAATTAAGAAGAACCTCATGTCTGGAGGTCTTCTTAATAAATTTGGTTTTAAGTGTGTCTTTGACTCAGAACAGTTTGTACTGACCTGAGATCAGTTTGTACTGACCTGAGGCGGTATATTTGTTGGGAAGGGTTATCTGTTTGAGGGTGTTTTCAAACTTAATTTGGTTAATAAAATGAATATTTCTACTTATATGATTGACTTAGTTTCTTTGTGGCATAATAGATTAGGACATGTTAATACTAGAATATTGCATGATATGTTTGGTTTAAATTTGATTGCATGATATGTCTCCTATATCACTACATTGTGATAGTCAGGCTACTTTGTCACGAGCTTATAGTCATATCTATAATGGCAAATCAAGACATATTGGTTTAAGGTACAGTTATGTAAGACAATTACTAACTGATGAAGTAATTACCATTAATTTTGTGAGATCTGTTCAAAACTTGGCAGATCCATTGACTAAAGGACTTGTAAGGGATTTGGTGAGGAAAACATCAAAGGGGATGGGATTAAAGCCATTAGATCACCAATAGTGGAAACTCAACTCAACACTTGAAATTTCAAGAGCTTGAGTTAAATGATTTAAAGTACACTATATGTAGTGATTGCAAGCACCATATTTATATTAGTTTTTATACTAATAAAACATCCCAAGGTAAGGGTGCTTGGAACTTGTAATGTTATAGGACAGGTTGTGTGTTATGCACTTAATAGACTTATAACTTAGTTTTGTTGAAATGTTTTTGTTACAGGACACTTCTGATGAGTCTACCTATATGAGTGTTGGAGGTGGTGTTGCCTTCTATGAGACTCGGATTTTTCTCTAGAGCGCTCGTGAAACTGGGATATAGACACAAGACCAATCAACGTGTCGGCTTAAAAAGAAAATACCCTAAGAGAAGAGAAAGCATGTGTGAGGTATGTCCAGTTACTCAAATAGGATAGGTAGTTCAAAGTTTAACTACCATGTTATTCTGATTAGCTTTGACATACTATTACTAAGTGAAGGTTCAAGTCCTCAAGACACCTTCATTTATGCATGAGTTCTCCTATTCTAATTGATTTGTTTTTATTTTGAAAATGGTGGGGAATTGTTGAAATATTTTCAAAATAAATATATATATAAATATTATTTTGTGTCTTGAGAATATTTTTAAATGGAAGGTTTTGAAGAGTATTGAATGAAAGTTGTCCCACATTGGAAAGAGTGTAGATTTTGGATCTGATCATGACCATTCAATTTTGGACGGTTAAGATCGTTCGATCTAGTAGTTTAATCTAAACCACAAGATGTTTCTTAAGTAGATCTAGTGGTTGGATCTATTAGATTGTAGATCTAACAATAATTATTTAATCTAATAGTCAGATTTAATCTAACAGCTTACAGCAGTTTAATAGCAGTTTATTTTCAAAATTCAAAACAACAGTTTTACTTTCGAAATTTGAAACAGCAGTTCTATTTTCGAAATTTAAAACAAGAGTTGATTTTTGAAATTCGAAATCCTGCAAATAATCCAATTCTCTTTAATACCCTTATCTGAATTTTTATTTTAAGAATTATCTTTTCTTTTTGTCGTTGTTTTGGAATACTAAATCTAAGGGTATTTTCGGGTTTTAACTTCGTTTATACATAACACAGTTTCTAGGCTCCATTGTATCCTAGAGAAAAATTTGTTGTACCCCTATTGCATACCAATTTTGGTGGGGGCAAATATTTTCTTAAGGAAAGTGATATTGTAACACACCTTAGGAGGCGTTTTCTTTATCTGTAATTTTCCTTTTTTGTATAACAAGGACGAGGGTTTCCCTCCTCCCCTCTCCCTTTTTTTCCTCTCTAGTTGTAGTTTTTCTCATGGTTTTTTTGTATTTTTGTCACCCACCTACGCAATGTTTTTTCTCCATCTTCCACCAACCACCACTCTGTTGCCCTGGGTTGCTCGCCTCCTTCCCCTTTTGGCCCCTTGCCACTTGCTCCATTGTGCAGCCCGGATCTCCCTTGGTTCATAGATGGGTTTTCTTTAAAACCCAATCTACTTTCCCTTGGTTGTCCAATGCCTACACATGCCATTTCACTGTCATCACCAGCTGTTCAACTCCTTACCGTCACCTTGCGATCTGTCGTCAGCACTGCAAGCGCTGGAGCGTGAGCTCCACATGCCGGCACATGATCTCCACGCCCCAAACAATGGGCTCCTTCGGCCCTTTCTCTACCTTCGTCACCCCCGTCATTGCTGGTTGTTGGGTTGTGTTGTATTTCCGCTTGTTTTTATTTTTCCCTTTTTTTCCTTTGTTTCCATGTATTTCATATTGTTTTGTTTGGGTTTTATGGGTTTTAGTCTCCCTCTATATTTAGGGCTTAATTTTGTAGTGGAGACTAGTCCTTCCGAAGACAATACTCCATTCTCTTCGGTTCGAAATTCGAATCTTAGTAGTGTCTTTCTTGTATTGACACCCTTTGGGTGGTCGATGTTGTTCTGTGCTAGGGGTATAGATGGGTTTGGATCTCTTGGAGTTCTTACACTTGTAATTAAGACTTGTAAACCTCTTAAGGTTTGTGGCTCTTCTTGTGCTCTTTTTACTTTTAAATTCACTTTATGTGATTCCTTGGAGAGGACTGGGTCATTTATTTGGCATATTTCCTACTATTGTTCGTTTACTTGCACTGTTAATTTTCGTGTTTGAGTATGTTGTAGAAGAGCCCATCCTTTTTTGGTATTTTGATCATTGTACCCCTTTCCCAATTTGATTATAAAAAAATTATATATATATATATATAACGTACTTATCTTTCATCACATTCTCATATAACTAAAATGATATAGCAGTAACTATAAGCTATTGGATCTTTTTTTTATAGAAAAAAAAAATTATATATATATAAAGAATTTTTTAAAGCAAAATATAAAATGTCGAGCCCGTTTAGCAACCCACTTATTTTCCTTTATTTTTCTCCATTAAAAAATCAACACATTGTTTCACATTATCAAACAATTCTCTTCACTTTTCTCTTACAAAAGAAATTCAAAACCCATTTATTTTTTATATCAAATCAATCAATTCTTATTTTTCTCTAATTATCAAACAATTTTCTTCACTTTATCATAAAAAAATTTAAAACTCTTTTCACTTTCATATGACATTAATCAAATTTTACTACTGTTCCAAAAAACCGAAAATAAGAATGGTTTGTCAAACACTCCTACTCCTGGCATCTTTTTGGGTTCTTTTGTAAAGACTCTCAAGTTCATGGGCAAAAAATATATATTTAAATAAAATGAGAACTCCATTTAACAAGAACAAAATATATCGGTAAGTTTTTGTAAAAATAGTAAATAAGTATTTATTTTTTTTATTTGTGTATAAATACAAAACCTTAATTCCAGAGAGCTTAGTGCCTTGCTATCTTCTAAGTTTGAAAGCTTATACCCGTCGTTCGTTCCCTCCACTCTCAGGTGTGCCCACTGAATCCTCTCAATTTCCTTGTGTATGTCGGTCACTTGCACTTTGTTCGGGCTACCAAGAAAGAATGGCATTAAAGAAAGATGTAATTTTGAATCTGAATTTCGTATGAGGCATAGGTGAATGAACGTTTTTGTTTCCTAATGATTCAAACGATAAGACAGTGAACATTAACTCTTTGATATCCTTCTGCTTTTAACATTTCATGATTGATTTATAACATGAGATGAAAAAAATGATTGATTTATATCATTTTTATTTTTACTTTTTTAACAAACATCCCTTTTGTCGCAATATCCTAACATAACTTTTAATTAGATCCATTTAATT
The DNA here is from genome assembly GCA_013348765.1 of Carpinus viminea. Lineage (NCBI taxonomy): Eukaryota > Viridiplantae > Streptophyta > Magnoliopsida > Fagales > Betulaceae > Carpinus > Carpinus viminea. The sequence goes on along the minus strand of CP054673.1, from coordinate 15,437,977 downwards.
TCATCATTAAAGTGTCAAATGTCTCATTTATAATTAGGCCATATTTTATGAGTCCCTTAAATTGGCATGTTCATGCTTGATCCCAAAGCTAGCAAGAGAAGAGAGAGAGGGAAAGAATAGAGAGAAATAGATCAAAAAGAGGGGAGAAAAAGAGAACGCTGCTGCTATACATAGAGGCTATTCAAAATATACATGCAAAATCCACACACATCCAATTTCCAAAAACCCCCAACTCAAACCAGCTCAACCCCACAGCTAAATCTCTTCAGTACAACAATGTACTGAGAACAAAAAATGAAAAAATGGGTACCAGCAGTTCTAACTCTCCACCACCACAACCTGCATTATGACATCATAATGATGGTCAGAAATTGTCTAGGGAAAAAAAAATTATAAAAGAAAGTTTCGAGCTATTGAAATTCTAAATTGCCTCACTAGACTCAGGCTAGGTATTTTTAACAGCAGATCACTTCTAATTATGTCATCCCACCAGCCAGGGAAAACGCAGATCACAAACCAATTGCCGAGGAAGAATCTTTGTTCATATATATACACAATTCAAGTTGACACTTGATATACCTACCTCCTCTTGATGCTACCAAAACCATTGTTGGATTACGTCTTCCATGCATTCAAGGCATTCATGTCAATCCTATATATCATTTACTATCCAATCCAAAACTCATTTTTTTTAATAAAGATTTTTTAAAATTAAATAAATTAAATTAAATTAAAAAAATAAAAAATAAAAAATAAAAAAAGGAGAAAAACCAAATTTTTGGATATGATAAACACTCTCTCTCTCTCTCTCAATTGATCATTTCTTTTTTATAAGAAATGAAAATTCATTCAAAGTGCAAGGCGTCCCTAAGTATAGGAACACCTAAAAAAAAGATCAAAAAGAAAGGAAATCCCAACCAAAGACACCCACAAAAGCCTAAAAGAGGAAAAACTACAACGTTAGTGACCCTTACGAGTTCTGTCCCACATAAACAAAAAAACCCAAGAAGCCCCCCAATCAACACCAGAACACAAGATGACAACCCCAATCATCCACTTTATCCCCTCAATCAACCCTCTCAAGAACCAGGAGAGTAGCCTAAGCTTAATCAAAACACTGAAAGTACACACTCTTGCCTTTACCATGGCGAGAACAATCACCTCTTGCATCATAGTTTATGGAGCACTCCAATTTATTTTTAGCTCTCTACTACCTTTCATACAAAGATTAGATGTTGAAGTCAAAACCTCATGTCAATGTTCCTCTTCAAGAATTGTCAAGAGTAATTCTAGAAGTCTCTTGTGTCACTCTAAAAATAAAATGGCTTTTAAAATCATCATTTGATCAAATTCAATAATGATCAATCACAAAGCCAACTGTAATTTTAGAAAACACATTAATCTTGAAGTGACACAAGAGTGACTGCTAGAACTATTCCTGTCAAAAGAGTCAAAAATCGTTTCTCCTAACCCACACATGAGATCCCCACTATAGGATAGATCTCCTTCACACATTGCACAACCTCTGAGTAGCTGAAATCGCCCAACCCTCAAACCTCACCATCACCAACCTCATCCACATTAGCCACATCCACACCCCTCGAAGAAGAAGGATGCTAAGAGGATTCTTATGCCATCACCAGTAAGTTCTGGGGGAGACACCGAGCTGCACAATCTGAGTAACCGAAGTCTCCTAACCCATCAACCCCATTGAACAGTTCCACAACTCCCTTACTCCCATCACACCTCATATTTGTTCCAACCAAGCCAGACAAAGCATAACTATCACTCCCAGAAGCATCCCCTAATCCCAGGAAAAGAACACCTTAGATGGACAAACTTGTGGATAAGTGAAGCCACCTGGTGCGGGAGGGAATCAAACTGCCCACACCCCAACCAGCCCTAAGGCGAAGGCACTAGCTTCTGTGATTGGTAGAGGGAATGGTGGACACCTATGGAGCACGCATGAGCCAACTTCTCTCACCAGGATCTTTTTGCCAAAAGGAGACCCACTACTACCCATGCCAACAGCTTCTGAAATTGGAATAACAAGCGTTTCAGCAGACTCTGAGCCCAAATGAAGTTCGCTATTCCTTGCCACTTTTGTCATAAAGAGCCACCAACAATCGACCTACCCTCCACCTTCAGCCTAGGATGAAGCTCGAGGATCGGACCATCAAAAGTACTGGAGAAGACAAAGCCACTGGGAATGGAGGCCAGTGTGACTACCCGGGATTGCGCAGTGGTGGACAAGCCAACAACAAAGATCGGTGCTTCCGGGTCACTGGGCTGACTCGTCACCATGACCTCCAGGCTGAAACCCGTAACCTTCTTCAAGTATGAATACTACCCCTTATACTTCTTCAAGTGTGATCCTATCCCCTTACACAGGCCCCTGGGTTGACCCAATACCCATAGCCTGGGTTTGAAACTTTGAAAGAAAATAATGGCACCTTCCTTATAGGGTCGCAGTTCTTAAGCATCTTACCAAGTGGACCTTCAACAGTTGACCTAGGGCACATGACCTAGCAAGCCACACGCACAAGGGCACAGGCCAAAGTCCATCCATTTTAAACACCACACCACATCCCTTTTAATACAAAGTAACGTATTTCCAACATAATTGACTTTGAAACTTTCACCAAAATGAGCTGTGACATTTCTCGAGCTTTCTTCTACACCAACATCATCTCCCCTTATGAACACAATGTCAGAATCCATTGGTCCCATCAACATCAGTTGTTCTTTAGATGCCGGCATTTCAGGTAACTCAGAATCACACCTCAACACTAACAGAGGCTCCACCTTCTTCACCGGAGATGTTGTCGAAGGAACCTTATCCAAAGACAACACCTCTGCGAAACTTCTCTCCCCTCTGTTCTCTGTTTCCGACATCGGTATTTGTTTCTACCACCGTGAATTGACAAAGAAAAATTCACGACTGCTCTCAGCTCTGAAGCAAAAGACCCCTAGCCTTTGCCATATCTCCCTTCCGGTACGATGATAAAACCCCTCTGTTTTCCTCCACCATAATCCTCCAGAACCAAGAACTGCCCATGCTTGTTGGAGCATCACTGAGGAAGAAAACCAGGGGATCCATCTTGGGACCGTTTCCAAAAAAACCAAACAGTTCTTCTTTGTTATCAGCTCCTCCACAGATTCTGCCAGCCAACTATCATTTCACCACACGAAAATAGACCAAATGAAACCCATGCATTTCTCTCAGATCCTCAAGCCAATAGAACTACCCTCCACTGCCAACTCAAAACACTTTGGATTCCACGGAATACCACCTTAACAACCCCATACTCCCGAGTTAAACAAGACAAAGCTGAAGACAAGAATCTGTTGAGGGGCATTGAAATGCAGCCTCACACGAAGCCCATAGAGAGAGAGGGGGGATAGCTTAAAATTTCTATTGTCATGATACATGGGAACTGCACAAAACTAATAATACATATGCAAATGATTTTACACACATAAACATATATGCAAATTATATGAATCATTGGTCTTATGCATTTATGTTCTTTTTTTCATTTATATGGATTTGTTAAGGCTTATTAAGCACATAAAAACAGTAAAATAGGAGATTCATGAGAGCTAGAAATCACACAAAGCAATAGCACATACCATGATTTTTTTGAGTCTCTGATTTTGGTAATGCAGGCAATGACATCTCTGTGAATTCAATAACAGCAATAAGGATATGGAAACAAAAAAGAAATGCAAATATATTGATCACAGAATCTTAACATTAATTATATTGATCTCTTAGAACAGTAAAGAAATCAAACAGATAAAAATGACAGTTTTCCAATCAGTTACCAGGTGCACAAAGAGACACAGATGAAATTGAGGATGATGAAGGCCAAGGTGCTGCGATGTTATCGCTCAAGTCACATGTAAAGCTGAAGCCTGTTACATTGTCAAATATCATATCTGCAGGCAAGCTTCGAAGTAGACACCCTGCATTTGAGTTAAAACCAAAATTATCAACTTTAACTCCAGTAGATTCATGTACATGCTAAATGTTCTATACATACTAAATGTCCTAGAGTAGACATACTCTTGAGTGCACTAGGAAATGTCCCTGAATCACCTCAGATGGTCAATATCATCCAATCTACTTCTTACCATTTGACATTGCAACAAGAATTTTAAGAAAGTAGCCAGTTAGAATCCCTTTAACGAAAACCCAAGAAATGTAGGGTAACATATAATACATAAGTCAATTCCCGACTCTATGCTTTGAGTATGAGGGGTTCAAGTGTATTTAGAAACATTAACAATATATTCATCACCCTAAAGCAAATCTTTATATTAAACACTACAAGATAATAATAATGATGATGATGGAAAGGAAGCAAAAACAGTAACAAACCTTGTTGTCCATATGCTGCTCCAGTGCACAAGTAGATCCACAAAACAGAAAGAAAGTTAAATGTCAGATTAAATAACAAAGGACAGAAAAACTAGATGAACAACAATATAACATGAAGTGTACCTTGGATGCTAAAATCTTTCAAGTCGACATCACAAAGCTCGTAAATATTTGTCATAACCCCACCTTTCCTTAACATTGACCCGAACACTGTTGCACAGATTATGGCTTGTCTGTTTGTAATTAACATTTGCTTTTGTACCCCAGCAACGTAAGTATTTAATGAGCTACAGCAGGAAGGACTGGGAGCGGCTACATTACGACATGCTTTAATTACTTCTGAAGGCTGCTTAAAACTTAAAGGACAAACTGCACAAGCAAGGTTTATTTTATTTAGGAGTTAAAATGGCAGAAACAATTCATATACATATGTTATAGTGGACCACCAAATTAAACAGATCACAACAAGAAATAATGCATTTGATGTGTAACAAAACGTATACCTCAAAAAGAAACATATAGCCAAACAAAGATTTGGGTGCATAAATAAATACACTATATGAACATTTAATCATATTTCTTTCTGAAAGCTGGGAAACCTTAATCCTGATACCTTTTGCTTTTGCTCTTGAGTGAACAATCTGAAGTGTCCAATCTCATGCTGCTATTGCTGGATTTAGTTATGTGTGTGTATGTGTGTGTCTTTATAGAGCTCTATTAGCAACCATCAACATTCACTAAAACAACATAGTGATTAAAAAATCAAATAAAAACTAAAACTGCAATCCATATAGACTTATTAAAAAAAAGGCTTCTTCAAGAGGAAAACAAAGAAGATGCTTACAATAATAGAGGTGGGTGTCCTTCAAGGTCCACAGAAGCCAGGAAAATCATTTTCGATTTCTTAGAACTCCTTTAGACTTATTTTTTGAGAATAAATTTATAGCTGACAGGCCAAAGAGATAAGTAGCCAACTATCTTACCCTTATAGCCATTATTCGTCTCCCTTCAGGGCATACTTGAAACAAAATGTTCACAATCAAGGAAATAAACAAATAAATTGAAACAAGAATCTACGAAAATGATGACACCAGGTGAAGAGTAAGGAAAGAGGTGAACTGATAGAGTAAACTATCTAAGCTTATATAACAGAATCTATACACTTTCATACCATTACATCCATGAATAATGTAATTCATGCACCTGAAGGATGCTTCACAGTGTTAGTAAGAGAAAATAGTGCTAATGCACGTGCAAATCAAATGTCCATAATTTTTTTTTTTTGATAAGTAATAAACAAGCACTGCAGCGATTTATATGTCACACACATGGAATACTATAACTGTACCTTTGTTAACTTTGCATGCAGATAATATTCGAAATGCAGTATTTGCAGCATCTGACGTAAGTTTCCTTGAAAGATAGGAATAAACCACTCGTTTACAATCATTGAGAGAATCAATATGATTAAGCTCCCCCTCCATATTTTTATACTCATTGACTGTTAATTGCCTTCCTGAAATCTGAAGAGCAGCATCCATAATTGCAGGCTGGCAAACTGGTCTACAACACTCTTTAAGAGGATCAACAGTGCTGCAGGCCTCGAGTAATTTGCTTGTATTCACCATTTTCTCAAAGGTAGCAACATCGTTCACTGAACAAGACCCACCTGTAAGATTCGATGATTTAACAGAGCAAAGTGTAGGTATCGTACTGTTTGCCCCTCTACTAGCTAGGATACTAATGATATCTGTAAAACAATAATTAGCAACAGAATCTTGCAAAACCAACTTATCAGAGTTTATGTTGTAGAAACCCCGGAAGATGTGGAGCAAACTACTTAATTGTGGACAACATATTACATTTCCTACAAGTGCTGCAAAAGGTTGAGAACAATCAGATGCTGTTTTGTCCATGAGACTCGATATAAGAGAGAAATTGACAGGACATTTTCCAGTTAGAACTGGCTCATATCTGGTCGGAAAGGTCGGGAACATTGGTGGCAAAGGTTCACTGGGATTTGGGTAGTGGGGAATAACAGCAGGTGATATCTCTATGGGATCAAACATTTGAGTATGGGGTGCACTTGCTAGCTCTGACATGGAAGAAATTTGAGTAGGCTCAAGTGGCGTCTGCAATGCCACCAATTCTTGAATACTGGATAACCAAATGATGATAAATAATAACTGATGGCACAGAGAACCTGCAAACATATATAAGCCTGCCTTCAGCAATGATATAAGAAATTTATTTTATGAAAGAAAATAATATATGGACTATATAGATAACGAGCAAAAACATTCACAAGCCCATGCTGATGCGAGAGAGAAAGAAAAAGAAAAAGAGAAAGGCTGTCCAGCATCTATTTTATTATAAGTATAAATCAGCGTAACAGCAACCTCTTCACCCTATAGCATGCCCTAGGGGACAGTGATTGTAAAGAATATAGCTGTATAAACAATCCAGCCTTGTCCACAGATGCCCTTTTTCTACTCATAGGTTGAAAGATGTCGAGAAGCTTCTTCATTGCTGCTTTTTTTTTCATCATTATTATTATTTATGAATACTAGTCTCAGGGGTAAACAGCCTCACCCTCAGATTCAAGAAAAAATACATAGACCTCCCTCACATTTTTTTAAGACACTTTTGTCCATCTCAAAAGATTCTGTCAACAGGAAATATAAATTGACAATATCAACCTTACCATTTGTGGACAAAAAATTAGACTCAATTTTCATTTTCAGAAGAAAAAGGAGAAGAACTATATAAGTAATGGAATCCCCACTTTTCTTTGCCACTCATCCAACTACTGGTCAACCTGCCCACCCCCCCTCCCTCCCACTCTCTATCACTCTAAACACACATCTCACTACCTAAAATGGAAGCACTCTGGACAAATTCCAAATCAAATTCAATTTCGAAAATTGATTCAAAATTAAAATTTGAAACAAAAATAGACAAGCACCTCATCCAGTTCCCTCCACTGGCTCCACCAAAATGCAGAACTTCACGAATGTTCATGTCTTGTCCAAGAACCCAACCCTAATTTTGACCCAACTCCTCCATCACCAGTCATTAAAATGAGGATATTTCAGTATTTTAGATAAAATTAACATTCCTTAAGCTCTTTCCTTATGTTACTCTTTGTTATGTAAGGAATTGGAAAAAAAATAAAAAATAACCTTCAGATTGTTAGAAGTAACATGTCCCCTAAGGGGCAGCTCAATCAATTGGAAACTATGATCATGAAACAAAGGTCACTAATTCAAATATTCTCTTCCACTCAGGACCAATTACTTAATAACTAAAAATAAATAAAGGTTTGTCAGAGGCAACATGTTATCACAATATATGCGGGTCTTGCAAGAAATTCCAGATTTGCAAGAAGGTAAGCATTAACCTTAGAAAGTTCACTCATTACATAAGGAAATTGCGAACTCCAATCTAAAATAGTTCAGCAGAAATTTTCAGGCAGCAAAATAACATGAATATAAAAAGAAAAAGAGGCCTAAACTGAAAATCCATAATTCTTTATTTCTTTTTTTCTTTTTCTTTTTTTTTTTTTTGAAATGTAATCAAGAAATATCATTAAAAACGTAAGGGGCGCTCGGCGCTCTTAAGTATACTGGAAGTATACAAAAGGAAAACCTAACTAGGAAGAGCAAAAAAGAACAAGGAAATCACTATAACTCAAAATGAAAAGAGAAACATAAGCAGCAGTTCACATAATTCTTTCTAAATTGTTAACATGCTAGTAACAAACACTGCCAAATACTGCAGGCTTAAGAATAGTTCCCAGAAAAAAGTGAAAGTAAAGAATTGATCTCAGGGATACCCATATCTCAGGGTCATAACATCATTACACTAATGAACTAGAACCATAGCAGCATAACAGAGTAATTCTAGACAACCAACAAAAGAAATTTCATCTCAAAGAGGAAGTATTTGATAGGGCGAAGACAACACCTTCAGTGACATCTTTTTTCCTTCTCCCACCAAAGAATGGCTATGAGAAATAGGCAGAATCAATTAAGAAATATTTGAAAACTTACCCTTAAGATGACTAACAGTCTGGAAACAGTCCATAATTCCACTAGCCCTTTGCAACCATCGATATTTATGACAGAAAATCCTGAGTTAGCTGGTCATATGCCAAAAAATAGCTTACAGCAATGTACCAACATCTGTACCACCTGCATTGGCCAATTTCGAAAACTGAAATTTCAGAAAATTGGGAATGCAATCAATACAGAGGCAAATATTAACTCTGGCAGATAAGCAGTAGGTTTAAGCATTTTAAGAGAAGGATGTCATAAAAGCACTTATTGACGGTAAGAAAATCAAGCTACAGAGACTATCCTAATTTTGACCGTAGGACTGTCTCAAGTAATAATCACAAATCATCACATAAGGATGCGACAGTCTATAGCTCACTTATGTGATGATTCATGTAATTAGCTTTACCGTTTGAAACAATTTAGCCTACATGTGTCCCAAAACCATCTTTGCTTACCTGGACCACAACACAAATTAATGCCATGTTGAATGTTTCCATTGTCCTTTCGATACTAAGCTTATCATATACAGAATTGAAATGCACATCTACTGGTCCTATGCCATGTTATTTGAAAACCCATATAGAAAGACATCAAAACAAACACCCAATAATGAGGTACAAAACCACTCTAGGTAAGCTTATTAATTAAAACAACGCAACAAAGTTAATATAAGATCTATGTTTTACTTTCCAGGCAATGAATCAGAAAGTATGAAAAAATAAAATGCAAAAAGAAAAGACAAAAATAAAATAAAATAAAAAGAAGAAAGAGTAGCAGCTTAAATGTCAAAATCCTCACAGCAAGAGAACCCAATAAAACTTAAATGGTCGTGTTCTGAAAGCTTAACGCAAAGAGCACAGAACAAGATGTAGCTAAACGATGTATGTGCGCGCGTGATTACACTTAGCCTCCATTTGTTAGTAAAAAAAAGACAGAAAATCTCGGAATCTAAACAATTTCACACGCAAAAACAAATAAAACACTACTCAACCAACCCAAATAGTCGCCTTATGCTCCACTACACAAAAAAGAACTACAAAAATCATGAAAATAAAAAGAAAATCCGACACTCCAATTATATACCATTTTCCTTTCCCCCACTTTCTCACCTACCAAACAGAAAATCAGACACACCCAAGCAAAGTAAGAAAGCTAACCAGACCCAAAAAAAAAAAAAAAGAAAAGAAACATACCTGAAGATTTAGGAGCCATGAAGAAAAATGAGGCTGAAAAATTAAAAGGTTCTGAGGTTTGAGATCAAGAATCGGAGAAAGCACACATATTTTCTCGGGTCGATCGGAGTGTGACAAATGGGTATATTATTCGGAAACCCCCCAAAATGGGAGCTGGCTCTCACTCAGACAGTCTTAGGAACTGTCTCTCACTCTCTCTCTCTTTCTCTCTTTTTCCTTTTTCTATCGTCGTAATCTGAAGACAGTAGTAGTAGTAGGAGGAGTAGGTATTCTGGGACTCTGTGTTTTTTGACTGGGGCTGCGGGTGCTGGATAAAGTGAGAGGACCCTAAAACTTTACCTTTTCATCATCCGGGTTAACCCGGATCTGGAATTCTCTCCCTCTCCCTGTGCTGATATAAGGGTATTATCGTTATTTTGATTGTCAGATTTTTATTTTCTCTATTTTCTTTTGCAGATAAATATTTTTTTTATCCATATTTTTATTCTACAATTATCCTACGTCCATCACCAATAAGCTCTTTATTTTGTATTTTTAGCCAAAATTTAAAGAATATTCTAAAAAAAACCCTCATTTATCAAACTCTCCAACATTTCTCAAATTTAGTTTTTGTTAGAATCTATCTTCATATTTGATGAAAGTTTTTCTTTAGTCATTTATTATTTTATTATTTTCATTGTTTTTTCTCTCCATATGTGAACTTGAAAGTCCTTTTTTTTTCTTTGGTGGTTACAGGTTAGTTTCAACTAATTAAGAATCAATCAAAAATAATATTTATCAGTTAAAGTAAGAAAATATTTAGAAAGCTTAATATTTGATGCTTGTAAAAAGTAGTTAGATAAAATAATAAAAGCATATTTTTAGGCTTTAGAGAGCTCATTGGCGATGTTCTATTACAACAATCTCAACCAATCATTTGATCAATTATTATTAAAAATATATATAAAGATTGATTCCAACTATTACGTCATCATTATAGAATGGTTATGAAATAAAAATATAGTATATAATTTTTCTCATTTTTTACATTAAACGATGGAAGTTGAATCTTATTTTGAAGTTTTGTTGTGACCTTGCTCCTTTGTTTAAATAAATTAAGGGAAACTTTACTTAACTCTATGAACGTACGTGCCCTTTTCAAACACTCACCAATCTTTAAAGTTTCTCACTTTAAAGAATCGAACTTTCGTTTCATTTTAGTTACTCATTTTCATTAGGATGAGGGTGCAAAATTCCTAAAATACCCTTATTTTTTATTAAAAAATTATTATTATTTAAAAAAAAAAAAAAACTTCACTTACCCCCTGAACTTACGCGTCTTTTGCAAACACCCCCAATTTTCAAAGTCTCTCATTTGGTGTATCGAACTTTCATTTCATTTCAATTACCCCAAAGGGTATGAAATTTCTAAAATACACTTATTTTTTATTAAAAATAATTTTTTTAAAAACAAAACTCTTGACGTGTGGGTTCACCGGTGGATCTAACACACCCGTATTATGACCAATGGGTTATATTATTATTACATATTTTTAAAAAAAAATGACGGTGGATGGGTCACTTGTGAATTGAATTGATTTGTTTTCTCTATCAGAAAGTCACTGATAAGGTTAGAAGCGAATATGCCTACAAGAGCAGAGCAGATGGTCAGAAGGAGTGACTTTGATTAGTACATGCCTGGCAGTATAAGTCGTTCGACTCCTTCACACAATGCTGAGATCTATGAAGTAGTCCTATATTTTGCGATCATCAACATTTTACAGGACTATGATATCAACAAGAAGTTATAACATGCCTACAAATCCTTTCAAGCCAACCCTACTTCAATTTCAACTGTTGATCCGAAGCTCTACTCAAAGAGATTTTGGAATTTCATCGAAAGAACCTTCATAGAAGACAGGCATGGGTCACAAATTGACCCACGATGGGTCACTTTTTTTTAATATAATAATTATATTAACAATTTTTTTATTTGTAAATAAGGGTAAATTTGAAAATTTAAAAAAGTTTAGGGGTATAAAGGTTTTTTACTCATTCTACCATTTGATTTAACCACAATATCTAACGATATGGGGATATTTGGAATGAAACGAAAGTTTGATACACCAAAGTAAAAGACTTTGAAGATTGAGTGATGTTTGCAAAATGTACGTAAGTTTATAGGGGGTAAGTGAACTTTTCCCTAATTATAATAATAATTTTTTTATTTATAAATAAGGGTAAATTTGAAATTTAAAAAAGTTTAAGGGTATAAATGTCTTTTACTCATTATACCGTTTGATTTAACTGCAATATCTAACAGTATGATGCATTTAGAACGAAACGAAAGTTCAATACACCAAAGTAAGAGACTTTGAAAATTTAGAGGTGTTTGCAAAATGTGTCTAAGTTCGTGAGAGTAAGTGAAATTTCCCCAATAAATTAAGGAAAAGTACATATAGCTATTAGGAAATTTCCTAAGACCAGTGAAATGCAAAAAATTAAAAAATAAAAAAATAAAAATAAAAATCAATTATACATAACACTAAGATTTAAGTAGTTCAACTTAACACGTCTACATCTACTAGCGGAGACGACCCAGAGAGAATTCACTATCAAAAGATAGAGTATAAAAATTGTAGAGAGAAAATCATTCAGAACCTAAAGCCCAAATACACTCAAAAGTCAAATCTCATTATCACACAAGAGATATTATTCTTTAAAGAGAATATAAAAGACAAATACTAACTCTTCTCTTATTGGAAAAGATGGCAATTCGTCTCTCTATTTTTTTCTCTCATTGTAGCACCATTTTCTTCTTCTCTCTTGTTTTTTGCACCTCCAAAAAAACAAGAAATAAGTTGCACAACACTACTCTTAACTACTCTAATGTACTCTTATGACACACCTTTCTTTTTGGTGCTTGCTGTCCCTTGCACACACTAGTGCTCACGTTTTCAGCACTACTATAAGGCCTTCCTTTTTAACACACCCTCAACCAAATAAAGCTCTCTTTTATAGAAGCTTAAGTCAATTGATGACTCCTAATACAAGTCAACATTGGAGAGAGGAAGTCCAAAAGGGAAAAATAAGTCGACTAGCATGCAAAACCAAAAGGCAATAGGAAAAATAGTGAGACTCACAAAACTTGTTATGAACACATGATCATTTGATTAGGAGATTGAAGTACAATTTTTCTATGATTCTTAAGGTTTCTAGGGTTTGTTTTACACTTTATAAATAGGCCTTTAAGTTTGAAAAAAGGTGTGCCTAGTTTTTTAATATAAAGTATTTTCTTATAGACTTGGAGAGTTGAAGAGAAGAGAAACATGGCAGGAAGTAATCCCAACACCAAGATGAGCAACTAATTCTATAGTAGGATGTTGATGTAGCCCTTTGCAAGTAACAATGATTTAATTGTATTTTAATTTGGGTTTTTCTATATGCATGATGGTTATATAACTATGAGAATTGATCTTAATGTTTGTATTCAATCATTATGAATTTTTCTCTTGTTTTAGAAAGTCTTTTATATCGATTAAACTCAATTATTCATATTTTATGTGATTATATAAATGATTGTTATACAACGGCTGTAATTAACATATGATCAAGAGGGTTAGATAGGTTATGCCTAGGTAAGACAGATACTACACCCTAGTTTAATGTAATTTAGGTAGACAGTTCATGTCAATCAAAGATGGATTATACTATTCCCTTGATTGTGTGTAGCCTATTAATCATACCAAATTTGGGTACTCACAATAGCACGAACCGTTAGGTCGTATAGCGTTGCACAAGTACCGAGATCGAACCACAGAGAACAGAGTTTTGCTAAAAAAAACTAATATTATTCTTAAATAAAATCTATTTTAACTTAGTTCTGAAAAAATGTCATATCATCGAACACGTAACTTGCAGAAATTAAAATTATTCTAAAAAGCGTAAAGGAATGGATAAAACTAACTAAGGTTAAAGACTAACCTCACCCAATATAAAAAGTTAGCCTAAACATAAGACACACACTTTTCGCCTATCGAGTTAAGCCCTTAAACACACTCTATTGCCATTATTGACACAAGTCAAACCAATTGGTGTGTTTACCGTTAAGGAGCTACAACGAATATTAATTCTTGATAAAATCATCCATTGTATCCTTGGATCACAGTGGATATTAAACCAATCATTAATCATTCGTTGTGCACCCGGCTTGGAACACAACAAAGGATGACTATCGATACCTCAAAAACGACAACCACTTAACTTTTGTCACATAAATTAAATGAACGAGAATGGAAAAATTAAAAGACGGAAAGTAAATGCGTTTAATGTAAAGGCATGAAATAAACTAAGGGTGAGGCTTCATCTTCAACCTTAGTTGAAGATTTTAGCCACCAATGTAATAATAATGTAAAGAACAAGTAAGAGAGTGCATTAAAATAAATTAAAGTAAAGGATTATAATTAAAAAGGGCAGAACAAGGCCTACAATGGCAAAATGCTCTTAAAAATCGCCCAAAAGAAAAGACTCTCGGAAAAATGCACTAAGGCACCTATTTATAGGAAACTAGTGTCTTGTCGACAGGTCCAGTGCGAATCAGTCATGCGTTGAGCGATACACTTCACGTTAGAACGCAAATAACTCGCTTACGCCAAGATAGGCTGGAAGTGATGGAATCAAAGGATCGGCTAGGGCAACTTGAACCTAGTCCCTTCACTTGGTCCATTTTGCTCATTTGTGGCCATGTTTTGATGCAAAGACCTGCACAACACAAAACACTAAAAACAACTAAAATTGTTAGAAATTAACAGTGCTAAAGGCCTAACAAACATAAATAAAGGGGTGTGAATAAGCACTTAACATCACTTATCACCTATTAAGGAATTAGATAGTCTATACCTAGAGTAGACAGATTGTACCACATCTTAGTGGTTAGGTGGATAGTTAGTGCTGATCGAAGATGGATTATACTTATTTTTTAAATGATGACATTTTCTTAACTACTCGAGTGAGACAAGCCATATATCATGCATAGTATGAATTTCTCTTATTAATTTTTTTTTTTTTTTGAAGAGGCAAACATTCCAATTACATTCATTCAAAGATAATATGAGCATAAAGCTTTAAAGTAAGCATATATATCTAATGCTACAAAGTTACAAACGTTAAAGATGACGTCAAAGATTACAACCATCCCAATCTCAAACAAGATCTACTAACCCCTAACTAATTTTCAAATATAACAACACATCTACTTTAGACAGAATCATTCTAATACATATGTAGCTCTTATTCCTTGACATGAGGAAAACTTTATGTCGAAATTCTTCCTCCTCAACCCGAAAGCCAGGATATAGATCTCATCCACAACCCAAGGGTTTGAACCATAAACAAATACCTCACGGATCAACAAGAGAACAAAGCCTTATTACAAGCAACAAAACAACAAGAAATATAAAATAAGGGACAAATAACAAGGGAAAAACCAACAAAAACTGAAAAATACAGGGAAAATAAAAGCAAAAAAACCAAAAATTCAAAAAATAGGAGCACACTAGGCGGCGGATGACGACAGCTGAAAGAAAGGTTAATCACATACTTGCCGAAAACCGAAGCTGGCATTGGAAATGAATAGGGCCAGTGAAACGCGGTGGTGGGCGCGAGAACAAACCCAATAGTGGACGGTGGACAACAAAGTGGCGTGGAAGAGATTAGCGGCACAGTTAAAGAAATGGGGGTAGTTTGAGTGAATCCCCCAATAGCGGCACCCACATAATGTACCAAAAATAAGTAAACAAGTTTAAAGCAAAGACAAGCAAAAGGAGAAAAAGAGGGGGAGGGAAGAGGCGGGAAGGGAAGGGGAAGAAAAACCAAGGAGGAAGAGAGGAGAGTGAATACCCTTATTAATTTGTGGTTGACCATTGTTATGTGGTATGTGGTTAGAGGTGAAATCGACTCCTTTTTCCATCTCTCATCATTATTATCTTTACTTTTATGCATTTATTTTACAAAAACAAAATCAAAACAATCATCTTTTAAATTGAGTTATATTTAATCTTCAAAAGCTTGATAACAACACTCACGCAGTCCTTGAGGTTCAACACCCTTAATATAGCCCTATCCTACAATGATTCATACTATTGCGAGTTATTAATTTTATTATTGATATTTTTTGATACAAAATGACCACATCAATAACCGTCTTACCATATTTTGTCATTAAAACATTGTCCATGGTAACATGAAAGCTAGATGCTTCTCCATGTTTGACTCATTCCATAAGCTCCCTTAGTTCAGGATCATTTTCCTATGCTATCTTGATTCTTACCACAATTAATGGTTGCACCACCAAGGCTGCAAGAATTGGTAATTATCTAGATAACACATCATCAATTTGCACAATTGTGAATTGTTGGGCTAGCTTGTCAATGGCTCACGTAGATTTAGTCTCAACATCATGAGACTTTCGACTTAACGCATCAGCTACAGCATTAGCTTTACCAAGATGATAAAATATTTGACTATCATAGTCGTTCAACAATCTAGCCACCTATGTTGTCTCATATTCAAATTTTTCTGTGTGAAAGTGTATTTGAGGCTCTTATGATCGGTGCGAATCTCGCACCGCTCGCCATAGAGGTAATACCTTCAAGTCTTCAAGGCATACACCATTGTTGCTAACTTCAAGTCATGAGTAGGGTAATTATTCTCATAATCTTTCAACTACCTTGAGGAGGATACTACTTTGCCTTGTTACATGAGTACACAACCCAATCCCTTTCGAGATGCATTTGTATAAACCACATATCCAACATACTCCATGGGCAACATGAGAATTGGCGTAGTCACTAATTTTCGCTTGAGCTCTTGGGAGCTTGCTCCACATTTGTCACTCCAGACATAATGAACATTCTTCCTTGTGAGAGCAATTAAAGGCCCAAACAACGCAAAGAACCTCTAAATGAATATTCAATAGTAACTAGCTAAATCCAAGAAACTTCTAATCTCTTAGACATTCATTGGTTGCTCATATTTAACAATAGCTTCAATATTCTTTCGATCAACTAAAATTTCATCCTTGGAACCCACATGAAAAAGTGAAAAGATAGTTAACCGCTAACCATAACCGCCTCGGTTAGTAAAATCTACTAACCGCCTCCGTTAACCATCTATGTGACTAATCGTTAACCGGCGGTTAGCGGTTAATGACCATAATAACTACTTTTTAAAGTTTTTTTTTTTTTAAAAAAAAAAAAATAATAAAAGTTAGATTAAAAAAAAAAAAGACGTCGTTTTTATAGTAATATGATAATACCCTATTACATATGACATCATTTCTACATTTATTTGTATTTTTTAAACACAAAAACGACATCGTTTCATGATTATAGATATATATATTATTATATATTTTCCTAAGCAAATTGGGGGAAGGGTTACAAGTGATCAAAATACCGAAAAGAGGTGGGCTCCCCTACAATAGACCCAAACACAGAAATAAAACAATGCAAGTAAGCAGAATAAAGTAGGAAATAGGTTAAATAATTAGCATGGTCCTCTCCAAGGGACCGCGTAAAGCTTTTTTTAAAGTAAAAGAAGTGCAGGAAGAGTGATAAACCTCATGAGGTTTATAAACCCTAATTACGGGTGTAAGAATCCCATGAGGCAACGTCTTTCAAAACCTAAAATTTGCTAACTATAAATGCCTAGATTGTTAGCAGTTTTTCCTAATTGCCTTCAAAAGTGGTTAATGGTTAGTTCGGTCAACGAGTGGTTAATAATTGCTTGCCTTTTCACCCTTAACCCCATGTCCTAAGAATGACACTTCTTCTAACCAAAACTCATATTTCTTAAGCTTGGCAATTAATTGTTTCTCTCTCAATATACCTAACACTGTCTTCAAGTGCTCCTCATGCTCACAATGGTTAGCCAAGTATATTAGAGTGTCATCAATGAAAACAACTACAAATAACTCCAAATATTTATGGAACACCTAACTCATCAAATCCATAAATACTGACGATGCATTAGTTAACAATCCCGACATAACAAAGAATTCATAATGGCTATACCGAGTACAAATAGTTGTCTTCGGTATATCTTCTTCATGCACCTTGAGTTAGTGATGACTTGAAAAAATATCAATCTTAGAGAAAACTGAAGCTTCCCTGAGTTGATCAAATAAATCATTCATCCTAGGCAAATGATACTTATTTTTTATTACTCGGCTCAACTCACGATAATCAATGCATAATCACATAGCTCCATCTTCTTCTTTACAAACAATATTGATACTCCCCATGGTGACACACTAGGGATAATGAAGCCCAAATCTACTAAAGGACACCAACTGAACACCACACCAAACAAGAGTCTTAACCTATCACCAAACGACACCTAGTCGTTGCTATGCAAGGGAAAGGGACACTCTCTACGTATATAGGGGAAATTAGCCATTACAAGTACATTCATTCTAAGAACCCATCATTCTTGCATTCTACTATTTTCCTTATCTCAGCATCCTTTACTAACTTAAGTATCAAAGGCATTTCCATTGACACCTCAAAAAGTCTTTATACTAACCTCTATTATCTTTCCTAGGCATTCTTGACCGAAGGTTGATCATATGATGAATTGCTTCATCACAAATGAAACCCTAAATTCTTAATTATTATCGTCAAAACTTAATGTCTTAAAAAGACACAGTAATTTAGTTCTTTTTTCCCTCTGTTAGCCTAAGGTCCGTTTGGCCTTGTGATTTAGCAAGCTAAAAGTGTGTTTTTAAACAAAATCATGAAAATAGTACTATTTGGGAGTGCATTTTTAAAAAATGACAATTTTAAAATGTAGAAAAATTTGTTAGATTTAGGATTGGCCTTATTCAATGAAAAAAAAAAATCTTGTATTTAATTTGGTGTTTAAAACCATGGGAAAAGGGGGGTTAGTTGTTTGTGTTTGTAAGGCTCTCATGTATTCTCGTTAAGATTCACATCATGATGGGTTTGTGACGGCACCTGTAGAAGTGCTCTATAGTTTTCCTTCGCGAAGCACGTCATGGCGGGATTGTAACAGCTCTTGAAGTAGTACTCTCTGGTATCTCGTCAGGAAGCATGTCAGGACGTGTTCGTAACAGGACTAAAGCTAAACTCACTACTTTCTCGTCAGTTGCATCATCAGGACGTACTTGTAACGGGACTAAAGCTAAAGTTACTATTTCTCGTCAGTTGCATCATCAGGATAGGCTTGTAATGGGACTAAAGTTAGACTCCCTGTTTTGTCGTTAGATGAATCGTCAAGACGGGACACGTGACGCAAATCAAGAAGAAGCTCCCTGGTATCTCGTTAGATGCCTCGTCAAGACGAACTTGTGACAAGGATGAGATCTTTTATTCTTCTTGTCATGACGACACTCTTTTCCCGTTAAGACGTGGACATATCCAGATCTCTAATCTGTGAAGTTTTGTTTACCACGTCTTAACGAGAAATGAGTCCCATTAAGCCATGAAGAGTAAAATGTTTTCCATATATAAGGTTTTTCCTATCACTATTCAAAGTAGACTTTTTGGGAAATTTTTCTGTGTGTAGTCTTAAAAGTTTTTCTCCGAGCTGTGAGTCTCGAGAGTTGGTTTTACAAGAGAGGATGTGGTGAAAGCTTCAAGCTATCCGTTCTATTGGTTGATTGATCTTCATTCCATAATACACAATGGTTCCCATTATTACAAGGTGAAAGAGTCTACTGAAGGGTCGATAAGGAGATGCACTTCATGAAAATGGCGTTAGGAAACAAGCAAGGAGCTTGTTGTTCTTACAGGGTCTAGATATTCTCAATGATTTTGAGTATTTTCTACTATATGTAATTTAAATCTTCATATAGTGATTTCTTGGGTTTGGCTGTCCCATAATGGTTTTTCCCTTTGATTGGTTCAAAGGGTTTTCCACTTCATCAACAAGTTTTTGCGTTGCATTTGTGATGCTTTAATTTTCTATTATGCATGTTTTGATTACTTGTTTGTATAATTTGAACTAGTTATTTGGTCAGTAGAGGGAGAATACAATCCTCGTATTCTTTCAAAATTTATGCTTTCAAATTGCAGATAAGGGAATGTGTTTTTAAAAATGCACAATTTTAAAAGGGATAAATACAAAATTGGTCACTATGATTGGCCTAAGTTACGAATCACTCCCTATAGTATAGGTCCTTGTAGTTGGCTAAATTACAAATTACTCCATGTGGTATAAAAATAATTTATAGGTCTTCAGGGAAAGCTAAAATAACAATTTACTATATAAAATCAATTTTCATTAAGTAACTTAACAAAATCCATTATTTTGTCACATCATACTGCTACAGTAAATTAACCTAATTTCTTCTATCCCTAGCAGTTTACTTTGTGCGTAACCTTCCATCATTTCCATCTTCCTTGCAATGATTTGGAGGCATTTTAAGAGAATTTGACAATCGCATTTTGTGAAGCAGTTAAGGAAGATGAAGATGAGGGAGGATTATGCATAAAGTAAAATTTTGGGGATATAAGATATTAGGTTAATTTACTGTAACAATATGATGTGGAGTGAGGATTGATGTGTAATCTTAGCTGGCATCGTAAAATGATGTGCATAATCCTAATTGTCAATTTTTAAAGTCATAAATTAATAATAACATGTATTGCATTTTTATTGGGTATGGCATGACAAAGTGACAAAACACACTTTTGACAAAAGCTTAAAAATGAAGCTTTTACTATTTTTTTTTTAACTTAAAAACTATATTTCTTAAACGCAATCTCAAACAGGTTCTTAGACTAAAAGATAATTTTTTTTATTTTTTTATTTTTTTCATATCGAATAAGTGATAGTACATTAAAAGAGTAAATTAAATCAATTAAATGTCAAATAAACTTTTAATTTTTTTTTATAAAAAATACAAACTTTTTATTTCACACAACTTTTAAGTACTAAGATTATTTTTTAAGTTTTTAACACAATTTCAAAAGTTCTTAAAACAATTCTCAAGGGGTAGCTTAATTGGCTATGAACCACGTCTTATAAAGTGATAGTACGTTACATTAATTCAAATCCCCCCTCCTTCCCTTGTGTGAACATGTTAAAAAAATAATAAAAAAAAAATTCTTAAAACAATGCTATAAACACATTTTCTTCTAACAATGCACTGCCTCGTCTGATTGTCGGGTAAAAACATCGTTTTCAGCATTACTTGAATAAAAATCCAATCCATTGTTCTCTTCCTTCGCTTCCCTCGACTCTCTGCTCAGCGCTTACACACACAACTAGGGTTGCCTCTCCCTTTCTCTCTCTCTTGTCTCCCATCGTGTCTAGTGGCTTAACTTCGCTGTCATCTCCCTCACTTTCTTGTTGCAAGTGGCAAGCCGTTGTATCTCTCTCTCGTCTCCCATCTTTTCAGGTATAGATTTTTCGAGTTACTTCATTTTCTTTGATTTTTATTTTTTGAACTAATTGAGGGTTTAGATTTTGATTCTTTGATTTTGAATTTATTTTCGAGTTTGTTTATATTATTAGGATTTATGAATACTTAGGAATGAAAATGATAGATTTTTAGTTTTTTACGCAACCTCGATCTGATTTTTATTGCAAATAAATTTTCTTCTTTTGGTTACGCATTTGCTAATTACTGTAATTATTCTTGAAATTTGTATTGCTGATGGGCACTTGTTTTTCTTCTTTGTTTGTGTCAGGCTTTGGTTGTTTAGGACCTTTAGGTATGATAAATAAATAAATATATATATGTAGTAAATAATAAGAAATATTTGATATTATCAATAATCATTTTATCATATGATATAATCATATGGTACAAGTTATTGTGTCATTTACTAAAAATATTATCACTAGATAGTTTATACTTTAGAAATTAGAATCGCATATCACATAATCATTATATAATCATATGATATATCTACTTATGTTATTGTGTTATTTAATCAATACATTATAATTAGATACTTTATTTGTAGGGAAAAGTACGGATCACCCCCTTGAAGTTTACAACGATTTTCAATTCGGCCACTGATGTTTTAATTTTCGCAATTGACCCCCCTAAAGTTTTAAAATCTCTCAATTCAGGCACCGTCAGTCAAACCGTTATTGACCGACGGAACAGTGGTCATGTGCGTCACACATGACCATTGTAGCCTTCTTGCTTTCCAAAATGTCCTCATCCCATTATTGTTCACGCCGAAACCCTAATCAACAGTGATTCCGGCGAAAATTTGGCTGGATTTAGGCGAAACCTTGTCGGAGAATGCATAAATTTTTGTTTTCATTTAGAATGAAGAAACTTGTTTAGATTTTGCCTTTTTGTTTTTGTTTTTACTCAATCAAACCAAACTGGTGTGGAATCGAGACTGGATTTGGACCTTCAATTGGATTGGATTATGAACAATGGAGAACCCTAGAAATCGCAACGCTCATCGCACGACTTCTCTGAAATTACAAAGACTTTATTCGAAGCAACCGTCAGTCGATTGTGAGGTTGAGGTGAGTGACTTGGGCGTAGTGAGGTCGATCCTCTACTGGATTTACTTAGAATTGGAAGAAATCTGTGTCAAAGGTGAAGTCGAAGAAGTCACTGGAGCTGAAAGGGTCTAGGATGCCCGTGGGGTTTGTTGGATCTTGGAGGGCTTGTGTGTATATCTATCTTTGCGTCTACGTCTGCATGTGTATAGGCTGAGGGCATTGTGAAGCAGCTCGCAACGATCGAGAGAAAACTAGAAGGCATTTCTATCCACAATTGCAAGATTTCGGCTGCCTCTGATCTTGCTCCAGTCAAATCTGAAAAAAAAAAAGAAAAGAAAAGAAAAGAAAAGAAAAGAAAAGATTTCGTCAGAGAGAGAAGTTTGGGAGTTCACTGGATTTGAAAAAAAAAAAAGTTTGGGAGTTTGCCGGTCAAATCGGATTTTGCCAGATTCGAAAAAAAATGAGAAAAAACTTCATCAGAGATCATCCAAAAAAAAAAAAAAGAGAAAATGCCCGGCCAAATTTTAGCTGGAATCATTGTTGATTAGGGTTTCGGCGTGAACAGTAATGGGATGGGGGCATTTTGGGAAGCAAGAAGGCTACAGTGGTCACGTGCGATGCACGTAACCACTGTTCCATCAGTCAATGACAGTTTAATTAACGAAGTGCCTAAATTGAGAGATTTTAAAACTTTGAAGGGGTCAATTGCGAAAATTGAAACATCGGTAGCCAAATTGAAAATCACTGTAAACTTCATGGGGGTAATCCGTACTTTTCCCTTATTCTTAGACAACGTAAATCACATGATTTTAGATTAAGATAGTATTAATATGAATTATGAGATAATATGATCATATAATTTAAGTATAAGCACTACAAAAAAAATCAAGTTTAATGGCATTGGAATAGTGGCACTTTTTAATGGCATTTGATCAATTACTTGGTTGTTAGCTAGAAATCAACATATTAGGGTGGAGGTTTAGTGACATTTTATAAAAAATGTCACTTATCAAATGTCATTAAACCTGATTTTTTTTTTTGTGAAGTGTATGACTATTAGATTATGAGGAATTTATGACTTTGAATTTCAGCATTACCATTAGTTTAAAATTAAATGATTAATAATTAAGTAACTAATGTGTTTCTTATAATTTATACATTATAATCATAATTTACAGTAAGTAAAAACCTAACAATTTTTACTTCCTACAAATTGTTATTTAAACAATTCCTCGTATTAGATTATAAGGAATTTAGGACTTAGAGTTTGAACATTACCATTAGATTAAAATTAAATAATTAATAAATAAGTAACTAATGTGTTTTTTTTATAATTTATATATTATAATGCAGTAAGTAAAAAATTAACAATTTAAATTTAAATCATATGTCATGAATCATGATCATGGGATCATAAAATATAAGTATATAACAATTAATATTGACCCATATAATACTACAATCATATAAGTATATAAATGTTTGGGAAAAATATAAAATGGCCCCCAAAACTACCACCCATTTGTAAAATGACCCATCAAAGTTTTAATTGATATAAAGTAGCTCCCAAACTACCAACGTCTAATAAAATGGCCCCATTCGTTAGATGAAAGTGTTAAAATGGATGGAAAACCCAAAATAACGTCGTTTTGGGTATGGAGAGTTACGAAATTGCCTTTGTTAAAATTAATTAATTAATTAATATTATTTAAAAACAAAAAAACAAAAACCCCCCACAAAATGGCGTCGTTTTGCTCTTCAACTAAAACCCTTCCTTCTTCCCCTCCCCCGTGTTCTTTCCCCCGCAAGTCTGCAACCCACTGCAAGTTTGCATCCCTCTTTAACCCACAAATCAAAGGAAAATGCTAGGGGTTCTCCTCGTAGGTTCTCCTGGCGTTCTCCCAATTTTACGTAAAACATGATTTAAGAAAAAATAAAATTGTTGTGGCCTCCACTATTGGTTTTTTTAGGCATTAGCATCAAATTTGTGAGACATTAGCACCAAAATTGAGGTATTAGCATCAAATTTAGGATGATCAAATCCATTTTGGATGATGTTATCCCTAAAGGGTTAACCTTCCACCATTAGGTTTTAGTTTTGAATCAAAAAACAAGTTTTAAAGCATTAGAACTTAACTATTAACTCATAAAAATTAATCTATTAGCAAAAAAATGGTACTACAATTTTATTTTTTCTTAAATCATGTTTTTCATAAGACTAGGAGAACGCCAGGAGAACACTACGGGAAGAACCCCTAGCAAACCCCCAAATCAAATCTCCCATGGGGGAGGGTAAGAGATGTCTGTTTGGTACTCTTCCTATTCTTCAATCGGTTCGTGATTGAGTTGAGAGATTTTCTTTTTTATTTGTTTTTATTTTTATTTTTTTCTTTTTTCGTTTCTTCTATATGATTTTCCTGCAGTTTCAATCTTCTATGCTTTTGTTCTTTTATTTTCAAGTTTACTTGACATTCGAAATTGAGATTAGATATTTCAGGTCTTACCTCTAGGGTTTGGAATTCAGTCTTTAGCAATTTATCAGAGATGTCTGTTTGGTACTTTTACTGCCTCTGTTAATCCGGAAAATCAAGCACCAAACAGTTCTGGAGAAGCTAATTCTGGCAATGGAAAACATTGAAATGAAAGTATTGATTTGTGGCTGGGGTGATTTGATTCATGGGTTAAAGAGGGATGTAGACTTGCGGTGGGAAAGAACACGGGGGAGGGGAAGAAGGAAGAAGGGTCTTTGTTGAGGAGCAAAACGACGCCGTTTTGTGGGGTTTTTTTTTTAATATTTAATTTTAACAAGGGCAATTTCGTAACTCTCCAAACCCAAAACGACACGATGTCGTTTTGGGTTTTCCATTCATTTTAACATTTTCATCTAACGGATGTAGCCATTTTATAAGGGGTTGATAGTTTGGGAGGCTACTTTATATCAATTGAAACTTTGGGGGGCCATTTTACAAATGTGTGGTAGTTTGGAGAGCCATTTTATATATTTTTCCCTAAATGTTTACATAGGATACAATATATATTAATATTGACATTATATACTTGACCTATGTTAAGCATTAACATTTTAACATATTAACTAAATAATACAATATTTAATATGATAATAGTGATTAGTGTGTGTGACATAAAGCGTTTGGCGTTGTGATTTAAAAAATACTTAATCTAAAATAAGAAAAAAAATACGCGATTGAAAAAACACAAATTTTAAAATCGTAATTATTGAAATTGAAATAACAATCTAACCCTAAATAATACTAAATAACACAATTTTTATTCCTAATTCCTAAATTTTGAATTTTTGATTGAATTTAATCATAGCCGTCCAATTTAATTGAATTTAATTTTGGCCGTTGGATTTGATTTATGGTATATAAGTGTAAACCATTTTGAAAGTGAAAATTATATGGTGCTCCATTTGACATAATAAGCTTATTAATCTAACGTTCTAAATTGAATAAGAAAGTTAGGATCCTAATAAATGGTCTAGAACATCTACTATGCTTGCATGGAACCGGTCTCACCATCAGATGTACACAGAGGATTAATTCCAAGTGAATATATTCCAAGATTAATTCTGTAATGTGTGCGCTTTGATCCCTAAGAGGTAGTTTAATCGGTTGAGACCACGCCTCATGAAACGGAGGTCACTAGTTCGAATCCTCTCTCTCTCCTCTCGTGTGGACATGTCAGAAAAAAAAAAAAAGGTAATGTGTGCACTTTGTCGGTTGATTCTCGACCAACCAAAATGTTTTGATGATCTAATAACCATCGGATGATATTAATGGATGAAATCTAACAAGTATTTACTAAGAAGTATGTATATGGTGTAACAAAGACATAACAAGTTTGCCTGATCGACAAGTAATATTAAATGTTGAAAACGTGTATATAATCAACGGATTATATTGAACAAGCACACTAGATCTAAGTAGAAATAGCCTCATGGGATAAGCTATTGGTAAAACAAATCGAACTGTCAATATTTAAAATTTAATTATTTTCCCATATCAACGGTTGAAAATTAGAGAACCCAAATTTAACTTAAATCTATCATCTCTGATCTCTCCTTTCTCTCGACGCTCCTGTAAGTCTCCACCATCCTCCTCGCCTCCTATCTCTGTTGCCGCTCCCACCACACCCCCAGTGCCCCAACAGCAACCACCACCACCACCACCGCAGCAACCACACACCTCGACGCCTGGCTGAAGCTGAACGGCTCGTGCCCGGTTTGCAGGAACTCGCCGCTGCCGACCCCTCTGTCCACGCCGCTCTCGGAGGTCGTTCCGCTCTCGCAGTACACCGCGGATCGGAGGCGGAGGAGGTGATAATATTTGTGGGTATTTCTTTTCTTTTTGTGTTTTTTTTTTCTCCGTTTCTTCTTGGGTGGTGGGTGGTTTGGGGTTTTGCCGTTTGATGTGTTTGTTTGGTTGCCCAGAAAAATGTGTAAATATTTTTGTATAGATAGGTATTGGGGTTTCTGTTTTTTACTGAATTATGGGCGTTGGTCTTTCACATAATATTGAATTCTGAGATTGAATCATTTTTGCCAAATGCATGTACGTATACATCCCAAAATTAATCGAGCTTGAGCTCGAGAGGGTTCCAACCCTATCGAGCCGAGCTCGAGCAACATTTGTAGGCTTGTGTCGAGCTCGAGCTCAAGCCTGGCCTCAAAGTAAAGGAGCCGAGCCCGGACAAGCCAAGCTCGCCCAATCTCGGCTCGTTTACACCAATACAAACAAACAAACAAAAAGCCAATGAATGCACGGCGTGCATTCATTGGTTTTTTGTTTGTTTGTTTTTTTTTTATTTTAAGAAGATTGATTGTTGTTTGATTAATTTTTTTGCATCTTATATTCTTATTGTTTTCTTACTTGATATTACTTATTTGTGGTATTTTACTCTTTTATATTGATCATTATGTTTATGTTTTGATTTGTTTGATTATTGAACGAAGAAAATTTAAGGAATTGAAGGTAATCCATGTTGGAGGTGGCTTAGTTGAGACTTTATTTATTATTCTTTGATGGATTCTAAGTTTGCCAAGGTTTGGGATTGTCTGAATCTACCCATTTTTGTAACCAATTTGTGAACTGCATACCAATTTAAAACCATGAGAACAGAAAGAACTTTACACTCCAGGATTGAACAGAAAAAACCAATTTAAAACCTTCACTAAAGCTCCAGGCCTGTACAATAAATTTGTTATTTAGCCCAAAAAATATGTTCAATAAGTTATTTTTGTCTTTTTAGCTCCCCCCACTCCCCCCAAAAAAAAAAAAAAATTGGGCTCCCAAAACAACCAATTTTTCACCCATTGAAAAATAGTGATGGTCAAATTAAAAAGTCCCATGGTCAACTGATTAACCGACCAAAAAAATTAACCAACTACCGAAATTAACCGAAAATTTTGAAATACTTTGTTATCGAAATGCAATCAGTGAATTAACCTATTTAACCAACAATTTAGGTTAATTGACTGAAAATGACTTTTCCGAACCAAACCGAACCGATACCCACCCCTACATGCAACAATACACCCACAGCCTCACCATACTCTTTATTCACACACCACAACTCCCTCAACCATCACCGGTCGCTCCAACTTGCGTCCGGTGACCAAATACTGGCAAGTTCACCGGAGCTATCCCTGCAGGGCTCGGCAGCCAAGGAAAAATTTAAGGTAATGTTTTGGGTTTCCTCTATCTAAATACTTGAATTATTTGTATAAATGATGGGATGAGTAATAGAATGGGAGTTGATAATGCCCATTTGAAAGGCCCAACTTGGGGACGGGAAAGTCTTGGCCGAGACCCAGAATTTTGGATATTGATGGGGGATTCATTCGGTTCAAACCCCATGTAAACGGAATGGATTCAAGTTTGGGTATATTTTGGTTTTGCTTATCATTGGGTTGTGTTTGATGATTTCTTTTAACAATTTCATTTTCGTTGAGTTAGGTTTCTTAGCTACCATATAGATAGATATCAAAGCACCCTTATATATATGTGTGTGTATATATATATATATTTTTCTTTCTTTTCTTTTTTTCATCTTAGTTTTGTGCATATGTGCATAGCTGTTGATGTTTGTGTGAGTATATCTGTTGGTGTGGTTGTATTGCAGCCTCTATATTTTGCTAAGTACAGGTTTTTATGGTTTCAGTGTTTTTTTGTGGTTGCGGTAGATAACGATTCCACTTCTGGGGGAATTGCTACAACAATGCAAAATCTGCACCGTATTATATCCCGTTTCTCCTCCACTTCATTAAGCTCAAGCACCACTACAGCCAGAGTTTTGGCAGACAGAACCAAAACCAAGTTGAGTGACGCTATCAACCCGAGAGGATTTTCAGCAAAATCTGGTGAAAATGATGGTAAAGATGAGTGGGACAAGACTCTGGCAGGATCATTTGGTGATGCAACATCGGGTGATTTGGGGTGGGATTCTGTGTCTTCTTGGTCAACTGGATTGACCAAGGAGCATTTTGATGGTGAAGCCCCCCCGCCTGCTGGAGGAGATGCATCACATTCTTCGGTTATCTCTGTATTACAAGAGATTGATGATAAGGTGAGAGAATTGGAGGTAGAGAATCGCAAAAGTAAGGCATATGTAGATGGATGGGGTGAGAGGATGCGGGAGACGAGTGTGCTCTTGAAGCAAGTAAGAGAGCCTGGTGCGAGAGGGTCTTATCTCAAGGACTCGGAGAAGGCCGAGATGTATCGCTTGCACAAGAAGGACCCTGAGGTTTACACGGTCGAGAGGCTAGCCAAGGATTATAGGATTATGAGGCAGAGAGTGCATGCCATTCTTTGGTTGAAGGAGCTTGAGGAGGAAGAGGAGAAAAGGCTTGGGCATCCTTTGGATGATTCTGTTGAGCTTTTGCTTGATACCTGTCCTGAGTAAGTTATTACTTCTGAGCATTGCTTAGTTTACATTTAAGTGGTACTTTGTTATTATGATTATTTGAATGCTATGAGAATTGGTACCTACTGATACTACATGTGGTTATTCTGTGATTTACACTCATTATATGCTTGTTTGTAAGCAACTTGGCTACAAGATTAGTTGTCAATATCAGTGAGATATGTATCAAAAAAATGTGTTCTTGTATAGCCAACTACTGCTTGCTTATTTCAAGTTGTGATTTGTACTTAGAAAATGCCAGACTATTAATGGCCTGAATATCATGCTTCTACAGCCATGCATGACACACCATTTTTATGTATGCATTTATTATTTTAGGATGTTTGTTGGTGTTGAGTGGAATTATGGTTGTCTTCAGGCAGCCCATGTTTAGTCAGCCGACTGCTAATCCAGCCTGCATATCCACCAATAGCGACATGCTGGTTGAGCCCTCTAAAGTAGCTGGCCTTGATTCAGCTTAACCTCTCCTAGCTGGCCATTAAACTATAGTTGATTTTGTTCTAAATATATACTTCTCCACTATGAAAAGCAGTAAGCTTTGCTTGAATAAGCAAGCCCCTATAAGAGAATGCCACTACACAGTTGAGAAATTTCTATTACTTCCATTTGGTAGATATAAGTGTTTTCTTGGTATGGGTAACTTTCTTCTCCAATTTATCTACTTATTCTTGTGATGCATTTTAATCTTATTTATGCAAAAGCAGAAGTGTTCTTGCCATCCATAATTCTGGATTTTTAGGGATCAAGAGAAGATAGCATGCAGGGCCTGTCCCTCCACACAATAAACAGACTAGGGACAGCTTCCTTTACACTGGAAAGTTATGCTCTAATGTACCACTTTATGAGTTGCTTCTTTTTGGGACATTGGATATTCAGATATTGAATGCAATCTGATAGACTCTAGTTTGTTGTGGATAAAGAATCTGTAAGGAAAGAAAAGAAGGGAGGAAAAGTTAAGCAAGGAGCAAGGAACAGGTTATTCTACCAATGGAATCTGACTATTTGCAAATTTCTTCCACTCTTTCCTGTAGATATAAATCCATGAATCAAAATACTAGGTTTTGGTTCTAATAAATACCCTGCATCATACAAAGAGGTAGATATTTATAGACATCATATGGCATATTATAGAATGACCTAGAGATACTTAACATAGTAGTAGATGCAAATCACTCTGAATCTAATTTTAAATGGAAAAATATCTTTCAAACGAGATTTCCTGATATTTTACTTATCAACATTAGCTATTCTATTGTCGCAAAAACTTACCAAACGTGGTAATATGAATTGCCTTCTTGTCCACGTTTAGTTCGACTGTGTAAAGCATTGGCAGTTAGAGGGACGTGCATCACATGTCCAGGAAAAAAATTTAGGTCATTAGTGATGTAATGCCCGTTCTCTCGTTTTCATGAGCTGAAAAAATTTCCTTTTTTTTTTGCCCTAGAATTGGATTTACTATTAAAATGGGAAACATCTGGTGCACATCAGAATGGCGCTAATAATTGGGTGGTTCTTGTGGTGGGGTTCATTTTGGATTGGCAGTTGGGTGATGCTAAATGTGGTGGTAGGAATTATTGGTAAATTGACAAGAGTAGTGCTACTAATGGTTGTGATGGCATCAGGTTTTGAATGTGAAATTTTTTGTCTGCTTTGGTGGTGGTAGTGCAGGAAACTAATTCTTCTCCTGGTTGGTAATCCAGATCTTGATTGAAATTGTAGTAACCAAGCTTTAAGTGAGAGCGGCACAGGACTGAGGTGAAATTTTAAAATTACTTCAAGGTTCCTAGTGCTGCTAGGAGTCTATAGCATGTGTACATGTATACATGCCTTTATCGTATGTACTTGGGCAAGCATAGACATCACACACACACTATTAAGGTTCTTGTTTTATGGATGTATACATGAATGACAGTTTTGAGACGGTTAATTGTTCATCATCACCCCTAATAAGCCTCAGCTTAGCAGTGAAAAGCTGGTTTATTCTCATATAGAAGAAACTTAATTTCATATAATATTTATCTCCCTTATTCGCTTTTCCCTTTCTACTTAGGTGTTTCATTTTGTATTCCTCCAGTGTACCAATGGGTGCCCTACGCTTTTAATGAGATTGGATTATACAAAAAAAATAATATAATATTCATCCCCTTTCATCTTGCAGATTCTTTAATTCCCATGACAGGGAATTCCATGTGGCTTCCCTTCCTTACAAACCTAACTTCAAAGTTATGCCCGAGGGTTGGGATGGTACCACCAGAGATCTGGATGAAGTCCATTATGAGATCTCCCAGAAAGAAGATGAAATGCTTTATCAAGAATTTGTCCAGAGGATGAACTTCAACAAAAAGAAAGTAAGTTCTGTGTGCTACCTGTCTTTACCCTGGAAAATAAAAATAAATGTATACCATCAAGAGCCTGTTTTATATTATTAGGTTTGCTGTTGTTTTATTGTTGAATATTATTTACTATTTACTATTAAATAGTAAGTAGTAAATAATTGTTGTCTTAATTAGAGGAAGTCCATTTTGTATTTGATGGTTGAGATGAAGGATATAGATATAGGGGTTATATAATCGTGGCTCCTATTTCAGTATTTGTGACTGTGGGTGGTGGTGGCACAGAAGCTGAGGGTTAGCTTAGCTGGTGATCTTAGACCGATTTCTCAGCAAATTAGGTGACTAAAGTTGAGTGGCCTGTGGCCTTGTGCATTAGAGTGTGTAGCCGTGGATTAATTGGTTGCCTTTAGACGAATTCAGTCAGTTTCTGCCTGCTATTAGAAGGCACTATCAAAATTGAATAACTAATTGTCTGATAGTAGGAAATGAAGTTTATTGCACTGATAAAAGTAACTGAATATGTCAAGTTGAAGGGTAATGAGATGTAAAGGTCGAAGATTCTCAGTCAGAAGATGACTACGGGTAGGGATGAGTTTGGGACCTCTTGGATAGTAGGTCTCATCTACTCACCAAATAATAAATCTTTCTAGCTTGTCCACTGAGTCCCAAGCACAGGGTGGCAGTTAGGGGAGAGAGAGGCACATTAAGCAACTAGGGGATCCACCAATATTTTTTCATTGAAGGGCTACAATGCTGCTTTACAGGCGGAAACTAATGAATGGAGAACAAATAGTGTGCCTTTGTTTAGTCTCTTTGCAGGGCCCCCATGATTTTTTGCTTCTCAATTTTTGTCTTCTGCAACATACTGCAGATCCCTGATTTTATTTCACTTGCATACAGATGGCAGGAGAGGTGAAATGCCACAAGTATAGCCGGCGCCGTCCATCAGAGGGTTGGAATTTCACGGTTGAGAAAATGGGTCCGCGAGGGAAGCGAGGAGGTGGTGGTGGATGGAAGTTTGTCAGCTTGCCTGATGGTTCTAGCCGACCTCTGAATGAAATGGAAAAAATGTACGTGAAGCGAGAGACCCCCCGCCACCGACGCAAGATACTCCCCTGATGACCATGTCACTCTTCTCAAATCTTATAATCAAGGATTTTTGTAGCTTGTGTATCTGATAATTGGGATTCTGAGGTGGTGTTGACCACAATTTTCATGTTTTCCCCTGCCATCAGCGCAATCCTTTTTTATTTTTATTTGCGTGGGAGTATGATTATGGTAATTTTGTGGTAAGACTTGTTAGGGGTTCAACTTTGTTTTGTACAAAGAACGCTTCTTTCTTGCATCTTATCTAGTCTAGGCTTGAGGAAACTTCAATTCATGCGAATGTTGATGCATGAGGTTTAAGCAATTAAGAGCTTTCATAAAAGCTTTTATTGCCCTGGTTACCCTTAGCGCAGCTGCAGTCTTCCGTAAACTTGGACTAACCGAGCAGAGCCTTTGGAAACATAGAATCTCAAAGCCATAAATCAACAATTCTAAATACAACTCACTTTTCAAACGTAGATCCTACTAAAAAAAGCAATTCTCACCTTCGTATAACATCAAAACACTTTTCAAAACCATTATCAAACAATTCTCTATTATGTTTATGAGATTTTAGTGTTACAGTGTATACTGGAGTTTTATGACCCATTATTTGCTTAATCAGATGGTTGTATACTTGTTTGTGGAACTGGGCATTGTTTGGGTAGTATGTTAACTATTTGGTTCTTGTGGTTTGAATGATTTTGTGAATGCAGTGTGAAAAATAGAAGAATAAAGGATCATCTTCATGCTATACTTTTGTTCCACATTTCTTGTTACTTTTTCCGCCTTTTGGCTTAGTCCTCGCTGTCTATTGTAAATGAATTTGATCGCTGCAGGTAAAACTCCTCTCGATTGACTAGAATGCAAATTGCATAGACGCGGTTAATGCTCTTGTAATCCACAAAACTAAGCTCATCTCTTTCACTAGTTGTTCTAATTTTTATCATTTGCAGATGGACCTAAAACTAAATGAATATCTTGCGGCATTGAAATTTTATTTTAAATTTACTTTCTTATATGCAGTAAATTTACGCTTAACACATACAGGCATGCTTATTATATCTAAGAATCC
This sequence comes from Carpinus viminea, assembly GCA_013348765.1. Classification (NCBI taxonomy): domain Eukaryota; kingdom Viridiplantae; phylum Streptophyta; class Magnoliopsida; order Fagales; family Betulaceae; genus Carpinus; species Carpinus viminea. The sequence continues at coordinate 15,404,429 of CP054673.1, read as the reverse complement.
ACTTAATACATCGTAAAGCATACTCAAATTGTAATAATGTAAAGCGTGGGAGTTATTCGAACATGCAGAAAAGCTTGAATTCTTGTTGTCTTTTTCTCTCTTTTCCATCTCTCTGCCTTTCCTAGCCTAGCCGCGGCCACTGGTCTCTCTGCCGAGGAAAGAGATCTCATCTCTTCTGTGCCCCAGCATCAAACGTTTGACCCATATGACCAAACATTTGAGGTCGAGGCCAAATGTTTGGGCTTCTCTATTTAAATATTTGATGGTCAGTGAGGAACTCTATTTTGAACATGTTTAGGTCTAGGACTTGTTTTAGCTCACTGATTACGAGGGTGTGGAACATTTGAAGGAATTTGTGGAGGAACAATACGATCTGTAAATACTTGTTATTTATTGCACGACTATTATATGTGTACCAAACATTCATTCTCATAACTCTCATGAAATACATTTTGATATACTATAAATTATATTTTATGAAAACGTGTGTTGATTAAGCAAAATAATAAACATGGTGAGATTTGTAAGAGCATGTATGTAAAAGATGTGTAAGATTAATTGGATTGTATGACATGGTACACCCGTATGTATGGAATAACGGTCATGAGCTTACTATACAAGTTAACTCTATGGTCAAATGTATGTGTATTATATTGGCTTTGGATCCAATAGTTGTTTCGTGATTGGCGTAGCCATATTTGATTGGTGGGTTACTACAAGACGTACATCATTAGTAGCTTGGGCCACTCGAGGTCAAACTCAGTCGGGCTACTAATATTATGGATGATAGCGTACAATACCTAGAGCATTTGTATCGTATTACAGGCCCATTGTGATAGCGTTAACCTTGTTGAGAATGAATAATATTTTGAGTAGACCATACAGTTTAAACTATGACGTGATTCTCATACTACAACATACATTATATCTATGTTGCATTTGTGATAAAATGTCACCTTATAATGCTGCATGTGGATTATAAACAATTGAGTTCATCATCTAATGACATGTACGTTATGTGCATTTTTACTCATTAAGTTGTAGGGCTTACCCTTGTATTATTTACCTTCATATGTATATATACGTTGTTTTAGCTAGTCTAGGAGGAGATAGATTTGAGGAACCATCTGGTGGTATTGAGGGACTTTATCAAAGTTATTTTTGAAGACTTTGACATCATCCAGCTAAGATCAATGTAAGATGCTGGTGGAACTAACCGTTAGGAAATGATCGAGATTATCTTCATGTTACATTTAGTCAAGTGTAAGCTTTAATTTCATGAAGAACAATTAGAAGTGATCGGTATTATATTTTGATAACTGATTTTTGACATTTGTACTTGAAAGTCTATCTATGTTATGATGCTTTAAGTTTCACTCTGATTAGTATAATTGTGGTTTTAAATTATTACTATCTATGTCCCTTAGTCAAAGTTTTCTGTTGCAAACTCTCTTCGGAGAGGATGAGATCCCTGAATTTTGTTTCTTGTGGAATAAAGCTAGGAGACAAACCATGGAGTCAATTACTAGTTTATTAATTTTACTCTGGCGTTACATATTGGTTGTCTATGTAAATGGCATTATGATTATTGGGAGTGACTATGACAGAATTACCAGACTAAAACAATTTTAATAGTAGTGGTTTTACACTAAAGATCTAGGTAAACTTCGGCACTTCTTAGGATTTGAGGTTGCATGATCAAAGATAAACATCAAACTTATCTCAAAGGAAGTATGTATTTGACATCCTCAAGGGAAAAAAAAAAAGGATTGTTAGGTGTTTGACATTTTGATACTCATAGATCTGAATTGTAAACTTGTGAGAGGTGAAAGAGAGTTATATTTAGATACTAGTAGATATTGTTGAATTTTTGGAAAACTTAATTATTTCACCATCATAAGGCTAGAGATCTCATACGCAAATAGTTTGGAAGGAAATCTTGTAACACTGAAAAGTAAAAAGCATAATGTAGTTCCACGATCAAATAAGAAGCAAAGTACAGAGCTATGGCTCATATTATTGATGTGCTGGCTTGGTTATACCATTTTCTTCTAGAGATAGACTTCTTGACACCTATTCTTATTCCAATATCTTGTGATAATCAAGTTATTGTACATATTGCCTTCAACTTTGTATTTCACAAGAAGATTTAGAGCCTATTTGGGTGTACGTTTGAAGGGTCTAAAAGTGTATTTAACACTTAAAAGTTTGTTTGAATAATACTTTGGGGTTTTCCAAAATACTTATAATTATGGTTTTCCTATAAATATGTTATGTTGTAACTCTAAATCATTAAAAAGAAAAATATAGCTGCATTCTCTTGTGGATGTAGGCATGCTATTGAACCGCGTTAAATCAGTGTCTCAACTCTCTCTTGATCTATCTCTTTTTGATTCCATATTATTCATCATTGTTATACACCGTAATAACAATCGATATCAAAGCCTAATTATAAGATGGCTAGGATTGACACATCTTCTACGAAATTTGACGTGATAAAGTTTGATAGATCCAGTAATTTCGGATTATGGAAAAGACGTATCAAAGATTTGTTGGTACAACAAGGGATGGTGAAGGCGTTATATAGGATGAAACCAGAAGGGATGACGGACATAGATTGAAAGAACTTGAGGTGAAAGTGGTGGTTACTATTTGGCTTTGTCTAGGAGACGACGTGATGTATCATGTTATGGACGAAGAATCTCTAGCGGTAATTTGGTTGAAACTAGAAAGTCAGTATAAGTTAAAGTCGTTAACAAATAAGCTTTATTTAAAGCAACGGTTGTACGGCTTGAAGATGGCAAAGGGATTGGATTTGAGTCAACACATCAACATGTTCAATCAAGTAATTGGCAATTTGAAGAGGGTTGATGTGAAGTTCGAAGACGAAGACAAGGTGTTAATGCTATTGAATTCACTCCCAACTTCTCCTACGTATGAGAATTTAGTTACAACTCTGACATGGCAGAAAGAGACCTTGGAGTTAGAGGACGTTATAGGAGCCATATTGGCTTTTCATCAAATGAAGAAAAATATTGATGAAAATTCTCAAGGAGAAGGGCTAGTTGTAAAAGGTAACATAAACATGAAAGAAACAGTAACAAAAGTGATTCAAAAGGCAAGAATTTTTGGTCAAAGTCCAAAAAGAGTAAGGACATCAATTGTTATAAGTGCGGAAAGAAAGGGCACATAAAGCGAGACTGTCTAGACTAGAAATAGAACAAAGACAACAAGAGTGAAGGTTCCTCAAAATCTTTGAACGTAATGAAGAAAAATTCAGATGATGTTGATGGTGATATGTTTTATGTTGCATCTAATTCAGAGCATCCTATGGATTCTTGGATTCTGGATTCAGCATGTTCGTTTCAAGTGACGTCCAACAAAGATTGGTTTGACACCTATATGTCAGTTAATTTTGGTATAGTTGCTATAGGTAATGGTGCATATTATAAAATTACTGGCATATGTAATATTAAAATTAAAATGTTTGATGATGTGGTTAGAACATTATGTGATGTTAGATATGTACTAGAAGTAGAAAAGAATTTGATTTTATTAGGCACCTTAGACTCAAACGGTTATGGTTATAAGTCTGAAGGTAAAGTAATAAAGGTGACTAAGGGTGCGATGGTAGTGATGAAGGGGCAAAAAAGTTCAAAGAATATCTATAAACTGTTGGGAAGTAAACTCGTTGGTGAAATTGCCTCTGTGGAGTCTAAGTCCGATTGTATTGTTTTGTGGCATATGCATTTGGGTCATATGAGTAAGCGAGGCATGTTGGAGCTTCATAAGAGAAATCTGTTAAAGGGTGTCAAAATGTGCAAACTTGATTTCTGTAAGTTTTGTATTCTAAAGAAGTAGAATTGGGTACAATTCAAGACAGTCATGCACAAGACAGAGGCATTCTAGACTATGTTCATTTTGATGTATGGGGGCCAATGAGGACAACGTCATGGGGAGGACATATGTATTTTGTGATCTTTGTAGATGATCTCTCCAAAAAGGTTTAGGTGTACTTCATGTGGCACAAATCAGAAATGTTTGCCAAGTTCAAATTGTGGAAAGCTGAAGTACCTTAGGACAGATAATAACACTGAGTACACAAACAACAAGTTTAGGGATTTTTGTGAGTAGTATGGCATAAAGAGACATTTCACAGTATGCAAGACACTACAATAGAATGGTGACAGAAAGAATGAATAGGTTTATTGTAGAGAGAGTATGATGTCTCAAGTTTAATGTTGGACTTGCAAAGATTTTCTGGGCAGATGCAATGAGTATGACATGCTACTTGATCAATAGGTTACCGAGGGCAGCACTAGATGGGAACGTTGCAGAGGAGGTGTGGACAGGTAATGAGGTAGATTACTAAGGTTTGAGAGTATTTGGTTGTCCAGCCTATGTGCACATACCAGGGCCGGCCCAAAGGTTAGGCCAGTTAGGCCTTTGCCTAGGGCCCCCAATAAAATAAGGCCCAAATTTTTTTTTAATAAAGCCTAATTTAAAAAAAAATAATAATAATAAGTCCCAAAAAAAATTATAGTAACCCAAAAATTTTTTTTATCAAAATTTAAGGTCTCTAATCATAATAAATAAGTAATTTCAAAAAGCTCAAATGTAATAAGGCCCAATTTAATAAGACTCATAATAAAATAAAAAACAATTTTAAAAAAAAAATAATAATGACAATCCATTACTACATGTTTGTTAACAATTTATATATATATATATATATATATATATATATATATATATATGAGTGCCAATCAGTCAGACTCACACGTCTCTCAACAAAAAAGTGAATAATAATTTTAAAAAAAAATTATGACAACCACTCAAAGTCACAGTCACTCAAGCACAACATATATGGAAAATGACAAACCAGGTCCGAACCACTGCTAAAAGCCTACACGTTTCTTTAAAAAATAAAAAATAAAAATTTAACAGCCACTGTTACAAGCTAGCCTTACAGTCACACACGTCTCCTAAGTCATATGACAAGATTACTCTTCAACGGACACATGAGTCCATGAGAAGCACACTCTAGGGCTATGTTTGGGAATAGTGGCCGGACTGGACTTTGTAAGTCCCAAAATTTTTTTCTCAAAATCAACCCCAATATTCTTACTTTTTTATATCACATCAATCACTTTTTATCACTTTCCAAATAAATAAATCATTATAAAACAAAAAATTTCACTTTTCTATACGAAACATTCTTACTTTTTTCCTCATATCAATCAAATCTGCTACAGTTCCAATCCACTTCTACTATTCTCAAACACACCCTAGAGGCTTTGTTTGCCAAAGGCCCGGACTGGGAAAAGTTGGAAACTGGTACTGTAGTGTGGCAGACTAAAAACGCAGGCTGCAGTGGGAAGTCTTCCCAAGGCGCAGGACTTTTGAAAAACAAAGCCAAACTTAACAGCCTTAACCCAACCCATTACCCAACCCATTCACCCCTTAACTAACCCCACCCCCAACCTTGTCAGACCAACCCAACCACACCCCTCTTTAATTTTTCACACCAAACCACACCCACCGGTTTACACATTCACCCCCAAACTAAACCCTTCCAACGCTACTTCATCCTTTCCACTGAAAACGCAGCTACAATTTCTCCTATCAAACGCTGCTTCATCTTCATCTTAGATTTTTGCAAAAATTTCAGCAAACTCCCTCCTACATCGGTAAGGGCAGAGTGTTCCACTTCCGAACCTTTGTGTTGCTGGTGAGTTTCCGTCTTTTATTGTTGTGTTTGTCTTTCTCTGGATGACTCAACCCAGAAACGAAAAACCTATTGTTTTTCCTCTTACTCCCAATTTGAAGAGCACTACCTCATTTTGTAGTACGTGGCACAAGGGCTCGACGCAACCAGCCAAACCATATCCCCAGACTAGATCATCAACCAAGGTTAATGGTATCAATTTTCTTTCACTAGAGTATTCCATTGCCCTGTTTCAGCTAAAGCCTTGGTTGTGGCTAGGCCCAACCCTGAGGAGGCCCCTGTGATTATCACATTGCCTTTTCTAAAAGTTTTCTTCGTTTCTGGTGCATCCTGGTTGATTGCTGGAGCTGTCGTTGCTGTTTGGGCTCTAATGGTTCCAATTTGTAGTTTCCTTTTTCCAACTTCCTGCAATTGAAACCCCTTATTTGTATCAACACAAAAACATAACCTACCATCTTGAATTGCTGGGAATCCACGGTTAAGCTTAGCATTTGTATAACTTTGGTGCTCTTAGGCATTGCATGGACCTGAAATTCATCTTATTATTTGAGTGTATTTTGTTATTAACATTTTGAATTGCGTATTATCTGTGATGCTTAGGGTCATTGTTGGGATCCCATAAAGTGATTCGTTTCATTTGAGTAATGTTAAATACTACACCTTAATCTCACCCACATCATTCCATTGGGTTCATGAACTGACGTGGCCATCAGCCCGGTCTGACGAGGATGTAGCATGTACCATTACTCTTTTCTTTTTTACCATGTTATCTACAGCCGTGGGCTAAGGAAAGTGGCAATGAAATCATATTACCATGTGATTCAGTGTGGTTGAGTGTATTTCACATCATAACCAGATGAATTCAAACCTATATTATGCATGCAAAACCAAGAAAAAGATCATGTATTGATAAGCAATCTAAATGAGAAGAAAATCATTTTATGAAATCAAGAGTTTTAGTCATCTTTGTTGACTCCCCACTTCTGAATTCATTCTATAAATGCTTTTTGCAGTGTCTCAAGAATTGAACAACATTTTCTAGCTAAATCTTAGGAGAAAATCAAGGAAAAAAAAGAAAAGAAAAGGAAATTAGTCTAGAGAAAGTAAGTGATTAATCTAGCACCTGGCTCCTTAACAGAGGAGACTTGATTTCAGCTTTAAGGTCTGTAGCTGAAACTTTAAACAGGCCTGTCTCCTTATGAGAAATATTAGACTTCCCCTGCCAAGAAGAAGAAAAAGAAAATTACCAAGAAGCTGAAAAAAATAAGGCAAAAGAAGAATAAAATAAAACACTCCAGTAGTAATTGGAGTATTCAGAGTTGATCCATTTGGTTGTACATGCTTTTAAAAAATAAAAATACAAAAATCAGCAACAAGAGAATGAGTTGAACATAGTTGTTCTGATCATCAATTTATTGCAGTATACTATATTCGCAAACCTCTCCTACTCATAAGGGTATTTCTTGTGTTAGTACTGCAAAAATATAAATTATAGTATTTTTCACTATGTCAATCGTTCATGAGATTCAGTATTTTTATAGTTTGTTATTGGTTAATGTGACTTGGTCAATTTTTTTTGTTTGTTTGTTTGTTATTGGTTAATATGAATTAGTATTTTTTGGTTTGTTATCGTTAGTGTGAATTGATATTTTGTGCTTGGTATTGGTAAATGTGATTCGGTATTTTTTTAGTTTGTTATTGGCTAATGTGACTTGGTAAATTTTTTTGTTTTGTTTTTTTTTTTTTTTTGGGGATAATTTCACTAACCCCCCTCAAACTTTAGCCATTTTGCAAACACCCCCCTAACATTCAAAACTCTCACTTACTTGAACTTTCAAAATTCTCACTTACCATCCATACAAATTAGGGCACAAATTTTTAAAAAAAGACCAAAATACCCCCGTTTTTTATTTAAAAAAAAATAAAAAAATATCTGGAAGTTGGAATTTTATACAAACGTCACCTTTAAAATTCATTATTTAAAATGTCAACTTCCAAAATGTTTTTTTTTTTATTTTTTTAAAAAATGAAAAACATGGGTATTTTGGTCTTTTTTTAAAATTGTGTGCCTAATTGCTGGATGGGGATAAGTAATTTTGAAAGTTCAAGTAAGTGAGAGTTTTGAATATTAGGGGTGTTTCAAAATAACTAAAGTTTGAGGGGGGTTAGTGAAATTATCCCCTTTTTTTTTGTTATTGGTGAATATGAATTGGTATTGTTTAGTTTGTTATTCGTTACTGTGAATTGATATTTTGTGTTTGGTATTGGTAAATGTCATTCGGTATTGTTTTAGTTTGTTATTAGTTAATGTGAATTGGTACAAGCACGTTACAATTCCTTATTTACGACAATAAACCATAAACCGGAATCAACAAAACATGTGAATCTATCTACTTACAATATATAAGCATATAACACAATGACATTTGTCTTGGTGTAGCATGGGGGGCATTTCCTTCGATCATTGGTGAAGGACCGACCAATCACCTCAATACCATCTACATCAAGTCTTCAACAACATCGAAAACCAATTGTAAATGTTTGATTTTTAGTCGTACATAAACTTTATTACTTATATGTTGTATCATCATTTGTAATTTGTGCTTGTATTCAAATACATGCAACTGTATCTGTTATGAATATTTAGTTTCTTATGTTTTATGTTTAGTGTCATCTCATTCTTTGCTTGTAATACATGTATACCTATCACGCCATTCCATAGATGTTCACACAAAGGATACCCCGAAGATCACCCTGTAAGCACCCAACCCCTGTCAAGGTCCGTGCACGCAAAGAGGTGGCCAAATGGGTTCCTGATCACGAGCTTCAACTGGTCTACATCTTGTTGGACAATGCAAACATAGGCATAATCTCCCCTTACAAGCAAGAATTTATTTTGGAGGTCACAAACCAACTGAATATTCTTATTCGTCCACATCATTTCACATGGCCCCAGGTGAAGAATAAAATAAAACACCTGAAAGCGACTTACACGGACTTTTTCACTAATGTGGTATTCGCCTCAGATATGGGTTGGGAACGGCTAAAATATGTAAGACTTGTCTCATATCTCGTCATACATTACATATGTTAACAATCTAAATTGCTTACTTATTCACAGTTACTCATAAAGGGAGATTTATTGCAAGAATACAATGACAAGTACTCACATTTTAGAAATGGCAGACCACCGAACTATGATATGTTTTGCAGCATTTTTTGTAAATCATTTGCAACTGGAGACTTTGGCCATGCAAGTACTATCACCCCACCAAAGTCGAAAACGGGGGACTACGGGTTTGACCTTAATTCCCCATTGCCTAGCATAGACCTTTCAGATGTTGACAATACACCTACACCAAACATTCCATCCAGGTCCAAGGGGAAGCGAAAAGTATCATATAGTGGGTCACGTGCCAGTAAGTGTTCTTCCGTGGAAGACAAAGATGTTAAGGGTTTTAAAGGCCATTTGTTAGATATAATGGATGACCTGAATAGTGTGAAGGAGAGCACCTTGAGATGCTCATGCGGTACTAGCCAAAATTATGACCCTATTGAGGCTGTGATGGTCAGAATTAACGCTCTCCACACTCATCCTAACATTTCTTTGGAGAAATATTTTAAGGCTGCTGACTATATAACGAACCCAAACCGTGCAAAGGTGGTAAATTCCTTCGATGATGCAACTTTGAAGGCATGGCTATTATATATTTCATAGAAGCATGTAAGATGATAATTTATAGTTTATGTGTAGTAACTATTTGATGACAACTTTAATTTACAGTTTATGTCTAGTAACTGTTTGATGCTAAATTGTCTTGACTCTAATTTAGTGTTTATGTCTAGTAGTTGTTTGATGACAACTTATATATTTTAAATTAACCTATATGCACTTTTATGTTTTACTATTAGTTGGGTATTACCTACATTTTTTTATTTATTTTTTATTTTATTCAAAACACTGTTATTCATTGCTTCATTCATGGGAGAGAGCAATTTGCTCCCTCTTAATAATATCCAAGATACGTTGAGCAGGTTCAAAGAACCACTGTATGGTCATAAAATTGCTTAAAGCAAATTTGGATAGAAAATGTGCTGCACTATTTCCTTCCCTGTTGGCATATGTCATTCTCCAAGACTGGATGGTCTCCAGTTCCTGCCGAATATCATATATCATGAGCCCCATCACATTCCAATCCACCCCATTTTTTTTTTTTTTAAACAGCATTGAAATATCATTATTTAAATGGCATTTGAAGAATACTAAATTGAGGTTTAAACCCCAATATAGCTTAGATTTCAGAGCGAATGAAACAGCAGACTCCATAGAATTTCAACGTAGTTCCATGATCACCAACGTGTCTCCAAGCTCTCTCATGTCCCAAAACAAGTCAAATTTCTTGTCATTTTCAACTGAAATTTAGCAACTACTCAAATCAACTTCAGATGTCCTAAATGCAGGAAATAAAAGAACACATATTCTGCTCAGTTCACCCCACTTGAATTCACAGCATTGACAACTATTTGTCTGTTACCTACCTATTTATGTATGCATGTTATACCATCCAAACGCTGAAAACTCTTTTGCGATTGGTTTAGCCAAAGTAAGATGAAAGAAGTTCATAATTGTATTTATGATATTGCTTTATTAGAGAAAAAAATGTGTAAAAATATCAGAATTCTTTTGAATGGCTCTTCGTTCACAGTACCGTGCACAAAGTGTCAATAACATTTTTTGACTTGGCATTTTTTAAAATTTTTGGACTTGACATGCAAACTACTCGTTAAAAATTAATGACATGGCAAAATTGTCACGTCAACAAAATTTTGCCACATCAACAAAATTTTGCCATCAATAATTTTGCCACGTCAATAAACTTTTGCCATTAAAATTTTGACATACAAAATTTTGTCACGTGAATAAAATTTTATCACGTCATGTGAAAAGGTGGAGCACATTAGAATCCATACACGATCATATCATTGTCACGTTTTTTTTTTCTTAGCTAATGACGGTGTTTAGTGAAATGGGTGGGAAAAGAAAAACTGAAATGCCACGATAAAAAGACTAATGTCACCATCACAAATTAAACTAATTGGCCATACAAACAATCAAAGTGGCAATCATTGGCAAGTACATTTCCACTGCTTGATCCATCAATAATAAATGATAGTGCCACTTCCCCACATACTAGCGGCCAGGGAAAGTATAGATTAACAAAATTCACCATAAGGTACTTTACAAAACACCAACCAAATATATAAACAGCTACACAATAAGTTAGTAATAACCAAAATAACCATCACAATTACACTATGTTCCCATAGAAACAACCAAAATGGGATCCAAGTCCATGTCCACTACTATTCAAAACTGGCATTTTCCCACATATGATTGGCCATTACATCTCGAATTTTTTCCATATATGCCATACTGCGGTTCGATTGATTTGGCCGTAACCCATGAGAGACATATGGGTTTACCGCCCCTGGCTGCAGTAACGTAACATCAACCCACGGGTTCAATCCCTGAAGAGCTTCATTAAATAAAGGATCTCCCACTCCAGAATGCTTTCGAATAAAATTATGGATTGTACAACAAGTAATCACGAACAATCGTTGATACCGTATTGGGTAAGGAGGCATTTTCCTTAGAATGGGAAAATGATTCTTCAACATTTCAAATGATTGTTCCACAATCGACCACAGAGATGAGTATCTGTGATTAAATTCCTCCCTTTTATTAATTGGTAAGCCTCCATCTTGCCATTCCTGAAGATGGTAGCGTTCTCTTCGATACGGTGTTAGAAATCCGCAGTATAAACCGTAACCCGAGTCCACCAAATAGAAGGCATCTACAAATAAAGTATACTATATACTAAATCCCCAATTGAAAATTTTAAATTGTAGACCATGAGCACAATATTTTATTTTTGCCATAAGCGGATAAGATACTATACCTCCTAATGGAGTTGAAAATTTTAGCCTTGGATCGTTAATGCACATTGTGAAAACACGTGCGTCATGCGCACTCCCCTCCCATCCAATATACACATAAGTAAAGCAAAAGTCCATATCTGCAACGCATATTACATTTTGAGTTGTGGTGCACTTCCTACCACGGAAATAGAGATGTGTCGTACGTGATACACGTGCATCTATTTGTGTGCTATCAATTGCTCCGATACAATCTTATAAATAGGAGTGATATTTCATGAACACAAGAAAATACTGAACAATATTTTGTATAAAAGAACTACACATAATATCTAACACATATAAAGTTGAGACACACAACAAATAATGTTGCCATTAAACAGTGAGAATAATGTGCTTTAAGAATAGTATACATACATATGCACACACACTAAACTGTTCTCAATCATAAAATAAAATGGTTTGGTAGCTTACCGCAAATCATGGGTAACATAACTTATTATTGGCGACATTGGGATGCAGTAGCGCAGTGAGATTCGGCTGTATAATGGATTTTCCTAACTGACAAAGTGCTCTGGCTGATGGTCTAACATAAACGCTTACAAAGTATGCTAAGTGTTGTAGCCTGTCAGCAATGGATCGTGCCGAATAAGAATGTGCCATGACTAAACAAAATACAGCCAGTTACTCTGTTACCATAACAGATTGAGTGTTACGTAAAAACCCATTTTGTTGTAATGTGTTACTAAGAGCAATGAAGGTTGCTGGCCACATTCGAAATTGCTCATAGCAAGTATTTGGATTCGGATTGTGCAACACCCAATGTACCCACATCGGCCCCGTGAGGCTTGATGTCCTTTGAGGTATACCTTTCCTACGCCTTCTGTTTAACCCACGTTCCAAGTCATGCAATTCTAGTTGCATTCCCATCAATTTTAGCTCCATCTCAAAAATGGCCAAATCAACCATGACATCATCCATGATGTCCTCATCGCTTTCGTACCCCACATCGGCATCTGGATCGATGAAAGGATTAAAAGATTGTTCTAGTACATCGTACCAATGCTCACATATATAGTTTGGGTTGTCAATCTTAAACTACTCATCCGTGTTTATGTCATCTATGTCTATATCTCTTATGACACGTAAATTAAGGGCATTAGTTTTGTTTGCTCATATCCTAAATAGGTTTAAGTAACATCACGCATTAAGTGAAGTATCATGGACAAATCATAGTTGTAAATACGAATAATCGAAAGTAAATTGAAATTATGTTATAGTAAAGGATTGGCTAACATGCATACATAATCAATCTACAAAACGGACAACTGATAGTAGAATATAGAAGTGCATATAGGTTAAATTTAGATAAAAATTTACTGAATCACTTTAACGAATATAAAATACAAAAATACAAATTTATACTAATGAATAACAAACCAAAAAATACTATTCATATTAACCAATAACAAACAAGAAAAAAGAAATACCAAGTGACATTAACCAATAACAAAGTTAGAAAATATCAAATCACATTAACGAATATCAAACAAAAAAAATACCAATTTACTCTAATGAATAACAAACCAAAAAATACTAATTGATATTGACCATTAACGAACAAAAAAAAAAAAAAAGTGACATAAACCAATAACAAAGTTAAACAATATCAAATAACGTTAACGAATCAAAGTTAAAAAAATACCAAATCGCATTAACGAATATTAAACACAGAATACCAATTTACACTAACGAATAACAAACCAAAAAAATACTATTCATATTAACCAATAACAAACAAGAAAAAAAAATTACCAAGTGACATTAACCAATGATAAAGTTAGAAAATATCGAATCACATTAACGAATATCAAACAAAAAAATACCAATTTACTCTAATGAATAACAAACCAAAAAATACCAATTGATATTGACCATTAACGAACAAAAAAAAAAAAAACAAGTGACATAAACCAATAACAAAGTTAAACAATACCAAATAACATTAACGAATCAAAGTTAAAAAAATACCAAATCACACAGCGTTTGATGGGAGAAGTTGTAGCTGTGTTTTCAGTGGAAGGGATGAAGCAGCGTTGGAAAGGTTTAGTTTGGGGGTGAATGTGTAAACCGGTGGGTGTGGTTGGGTTGGTCTGACAAGGTTGGGTTGGGTTTAGTTAAGGGGTGAATGGGTTGGCTAATGGGTTGGGTTAAGGCTGTTAAGTTTGGCTTCGTTTTTCAAAAGTCCTGCGCCTTGGGAAGACTTCCCACTGCAGCCTGCTTTTTCAGTCTGCCACACTACAGTACCGGTCTCTAACTTTTTCCAGTTTGAGCCTTTGGCAAACGAAGCCTCTACTCTCTACTGCATGTTAGTCTAGAGAGTAGAGATAATAATACTAAATAAACGACTACTTTTGGTTGATTGGTTATAATACCAAACTAACTTCTTCAAATTCTAACACACTACAAAACCAAGACCTTCATCTTCAATTCTTCATTCTTCTTCATTCGGTGCTCAATTTTTTTTTTGGCTGGTCAGCTCTTTTGCTTGATCAATTTGTTCCATTACTCCTTTAACAAATCAGGTTCTATTATTCTATTTTTATAATTTATTTTATTTATAGTCAGAATATTTTTTTTATAAATTGTTTGTTTAATTTGTTAATATTTTGAATTAAACATGTCTACTAGAAAATATGCATCTGGTTATAAAAAACTTAAAAAAAAGAAAAAAGAAAAGTAGAAAAGCTTATTGAATCTCAAAGAGGAGCTCTAAATAAATTTGTTATTAGCAATAAACAAAATATTGAGGATAATTTAAGTGAAAAACTTATAAATGAACAAGAAATTCATCAAAAAGAATTAGAAGATAATGATAATACTATTGATATATTTAGCTCTATTGTTATAAATATTTATGACCCTAGCCAATAGAATAATATTGATGCAAAATTAAGAGATTTATTAGTAGAAAATGGTCCAATAAGATACAATAATATAAATTTTCCTAAATATGAGAACTCTAGGCATTTTTCTAATACATCTTATATACGAAAATTATCAAATGGAGAGCAATAATAAAAAACGGCTAGTCTATTCAAAAGATTTAGATAGAGTATTTTATTTTTGTTGCAAGTTGTTTAATTTAAAACCTAATAGAATGCAACTAGCTAATGAAGGAACTAATGACTGGAAAAGTCTTAGTGCTAAACTTAAAAGTCATGAAACAACTAATGAACATATTACTAACATGAATGATTGGGTTGATTTAGAAATGAGATTGTTAAAAAATAAAACAATTAATAAAAATGTTCAAGAACAAGTTAACAGAGAAAAAGATCATTGGAAAAAAGTATTATTGAGAATTATTACTGTAATAAAGAATCTTGGTAAGAATAATTTGACATTTAGAGGACAAAATAAAAAGATCTACCAAAAAAACAATGGAAATTTTTTAAGTCTAATTGAAATGATTGCAGAATTTGATCAAGTAATGCAAGAACATATTCGGCGTATTTAAGGTGGTGAAATTCATAATCATTATCTTGGACATAAAATACAAAATAAATTGATACAGTTGTTAGCAACAGAAATTAAAAAGAATATTATTGAAAAAGTTAGAGAAGCAAAATATTTTTCAATTATACTTGATTGTAGCCCGGATGCAAGTCATCAAGAACAAATGTCTCTCATTCTACGATGTGTTAATATTTTAGAAAATTCAATAAAAGTAGAAGAGTATTTTGTAGAATTTATAACGGTAGATGATACTACTGGAGAAGGTCTTTTTAATGTTCTTATAGACGTAATAAAAAAATTTGAACTTAATATTAATGATATACAAGGACAATGATATGATAATGGATGTAATATGAAGGGAAAAGAACGAGGGGTGCAAAAAAGACTACTAGATATAAATCCTAGAGCATTTTACACACCTTGTGGTTGTCATAGTCTTAATCTTGTGCTATGCGATATTGCTAATTCATGTCCTAAAACTATATCTTTTTTTGGAATTGTACAACGTATATATACTTTATTTTCTTCATCTACAAAACGATGGAAAATATTGCTAGATAATGTGCCAAGTTTAACTCTTAAGCCATTATTACAAACACATTGGGAGGTCGGATTGAAAGTCTAAAAGCAATAAAATTTCAAACTCTACAAATAAGAGACACTTTGTTACAATTAGCAAACACAAGTGAAGATCCTAAAACAAAAAGTGAAGCCAATTGTTTAGCAACCTATGAGATGGAAAGTTTTGAATTCTTATTAAGTATGACTATTTAGTATGATATTTTATTTGCTGTTAATACTGTTAGTAAAAATTAACAATCGAAAGACATGCATATTAATGTTGCTATAAATCAATTAGAATGTCTTATTTCTTATTTTAAAAACTATAGAGAAACTGGATTTACAACTGCTATGATTTCATCTAAAGAGATTGCAACCAAAATGGAAATAGAACATACTTTTCGTGAAAAACGTATAATTCGTAGAAAGAAATAGTTTGATGAGAATGCTAATGACGAGACAATACAATCTGTTGAAGAATCCTTTAGAATTGATTACTTCTTATATATAGTAGATCAAGCTATTTCTTCAATTCAAAGTAGGTTTGAACAATTTCAAATATACGAAAATAATTTTGGTTTTTTATTTAATTTTAAGAAATAAAAATCACTAGATGATGATGGTTTGCAAAATACGTGTCTTAATCTAGAAGGTTTTCTAAAGCATGATATTGATTATGATCTTGATGGTTTAGATTTATTTCAGAATTCAAAGTTTTAAAAGAAATTTTACAAATAGAAGAAAGTGCTCCAATTGAGATATTAAATTATATAAAAAGACTTGATTCTTTTCTAAATGCATGTATCGCTTATAGAATTTTATTGACAATACATTTGTTTTCTGAGAAAGAAGTTTTTCAAAATTAAAATTAATAAAATCCTACCTAAGATCAACAATGTCACAAGAGAGATTAAATGGATTAGTCATATTATCAATTGAAAAAAAGATGTTAGAAAATTTTGAATATAAAAATTTAATAAGTAATTTTGCATCCCAAAAAGCGAGAAGACTGATTTTTAAATAAAAATATAATAATATTAAAATAAATATTATTTATTTATTTTTTAAATATTAAAAAAATAAAGCCCAATTTTAAAGTTTGGCCTAAGGCCCCAAAATACATTGGGCCGGCCCTGCACATACCTAGTGAAGAACAATCAAAACTTGATCCGAAGTCTAGAAAATGTGTCTTTCTCGAATATGGGAAAAGGTTTAAAGGTTACAAGTTTTGGGATTCGAAGGCAAACAAGGCGGTGATTAGTAGAGACGTGGTATTTGATGAAAATTTCATGTTGAAGAGTACTTAGCGTAAAGAGCAGTAGGTGCCAAAAATTAGTAGCAGTGAAAAGCAGGTGGTTCAGGCGGAGTTAAAGACTCTTGTATAGGAGAACATTTCTCAAGGTACATAGACTTTTACTTCAAGAGTTGAGCAGCATCACACTATAACAACAAATAGACCTAGATGCACTATTAGGCCACCAGTCAAGTATGGTTATGAAGACATGGTTTCCTATGCTCTTGTCATCAGCAGTAGGGGGAAGCTCAAGGCTTGCCTAATAGTAAAGGGTTATTAACAGCAGAAAATGGTTGATTATGAGGAAATATTTTTTTTTTCCCATTTACATGGAGCAGCCAGAAGGGTTCAGTCAACCTGGATAGGAGCACTTGGTCTATAAATTGAAAAAGTCTAAAGTAGTATCCAAGACAGTGGTATAAGTGATTTGACTCATACATGATTAGAATTGGCTACAAGATATGTGAGTATAATTGTTGTGTTTATGTGAGGAGCTTTGATGATGACTCATTTATTTTTTTGTTACTGTATGTGGATGATATGCTTATTGCAACAAAGAGTATAGTGGAGGTCAACAAACTGAAGGTTTTGTTGAGTAGAGAATTTTGATGTGAAGGATTTGGGTACAACCAAGAAGATTCTTGGGATGAAGATTTGTAGGGACAGGGATGCCAAGAGATTGTGGCTATCTTAAGCTGGCTACGTGAAGAAGGTGCTGAAAAGATTTGGCATGAAGAATGCGAAACCAGTGAGTACACCTTTGGCGAATCATTACCGTTTGTTTACCTCACAATGTCCAAAGATAGTTGAAGAAACTGAAGATGTCTAAGGTCTCATATGCTAGTGTAGTGCAAGCGGCGGCTAAGGCTACAAAGGAAGCTTTGTGGCTCACAGGGTTGGTCAGGGAGTTGGGTATTCAACAATGTGGAGTTCCATTGTATTGTGACAGTTAGAGTGCCATTTACTTGACAAAGAACCAAGTATATCATGCGAGAACCAAACACATTGATGTAAGGTTTCACAAGATCATGGAATTGGTTGCTATAAGTGAATTGTTACTTGAAAAGATTCACACTTATGAGAATGTAGCAGACATGTTGACGAAGCCTATTACCGCATACAAGTTCAAGCATTGTTTAGACTTGACAAATGTCTCGAGGTACTAGAAAGGAGAGGAGAGCAGGCGGCATCCCCAAACTTATCAGTTTTAGGTGGAGGCCTAATACTTTATTATCTTCAAAGAGGTGAATACTCACTCGTCAAGGTGGAGATTATTGGAACAAATGGCTCATATTCTACTATTGGCTCATTGGGTGTAATTAGTTTGTGTGGGCCTGGGGACAAATGTCTCGAGGTACTAGAAAGGAGAGGAGAGCAGGCGGCATCCCCAAACTTATCAGTTTTAGGTGGAGGCCTAATACTTTATTATCTTCAAAGAGGTGAATACTCACTCGTCAAGGTGGAGATTATTGGAACAAATGGCTCATATTCTACTATTGGCTCATTGGGTGTAATTAGTTTGTGTGGGCCTGGGGACAAATAAGTTGTGGGAGATATTTTGGACTTTTCCAAAATACTTGCAATTAGGATTTTACTATAAATATGTTATGATGTAACCCGAAATCATTTAATAGAAAAATATAGTCGTACTCTCCTGTGGACGCATGCACATTGTCTAACTACGTTAAATCTGTGTTTCAACTCTCTCTTAATCTCTTGATTCCATATTATTTATCGTTCTTGTGCATGATAACAAGAAGATTGTTATTTTATTTGAAACCAGACATTGAGCGGAGACACGCACTATTTGTAAAGTCTCATAACCAAGTTGCTAATATTTTAACAAAGTTATTATTATATAATGCTATACTTTGAGGGGGAGTGTTAAAATGCTACGCTACAATATTTGTACTCTTCTAGAAGAAAAATTGCCCCTCCTACCTGCCATTCCCCATAATATTCTCCCAAATTATTATAACCATCTCCTGTGTATGTGGAATGGATTGAGTGCTGCTGGGAGTAAAAGACAACCTTTCTACCAAACCCAACTATGTAAAAGATAAAGTAATAATTCTGATCGCCCAACTGGTGGGCCAGGAGACCCCACTGAACCACATCAAGGCGGGTCAAAATTGTCTAGTTGGTCAGTTTGGGACGACCCCATGGTCAAGCCCTAGCTGGAGGTGTTCGAAGAGAAGGGTGCTCGACATTGTGAGAAGGGGGACACACTCTAATGTCAGAAGAGGCCAGGAAAGAATAAGAGATCAAATAGAAACGCACAGCAAAAGAGAGGGGGGAGGGTAAGTAACTGCAGAGGAGGGAAGGGGAGGACTGTTCACCCCCTCCGCCAGGGAGAGGTGGAGAAAAGGGTTGAGGGAGAAACTCTCTAAGTGCCAAGGGAGGGAGAGCTTTTTCTCACTGTAGATTTTTGAATCTATTTTTCCACAAGTTCAGAGTTTTAAATCATGCTAAAAGAGGCTTGCTAACAATAAACATGTGTGATGTTTCCAAAAAGCTTCAATTATTCTTGCCAACCACATATATAGATATCCTCCCTGCGTTTATCACTATCAACAGAAAATCAACTTCTCAAAGCCCAGGTTAATTGGTGGAAATTACTAGCAGTAATTTTCGAGCTAATTAATTTATGACAATGCTCAAGAAATTGTTCAGGAGTGTTCCAACTGGAGTTTGTAAAACTCTTTACAACTTACCAAAAACGACTGTGCGAAGTACAATCCAATTGGCTGTGTTTGCAATTACTACTCTCCAATGTACTCAAAAGCTTGAAACATATTATAAACATCACAGGTAATTAATAAACAATCGAAATACAGAGGCAAAACCAAACACAACAGCAATAGAAAGTCCCGAGGCAAGCGAAAAATTTCCTACGCTTGATACAGAGGCAAAATTGCTATAACCAAGATCATCCGTGTTGAGATGCCACCAAGTTTTGAGGGAGATTGATGTCAAGGCTGTCTTGAGATAAGCTATGCAAGTCAGATGCAACATGCTTTATACTTTTGGGACAACATAAACCTGATTTGCCTGCAGCCCAACACAAATGCTCTGTGAACCATTTCTGCAAAGAGAGCATCACGCCTATGCATTTCTCCGACTCTTCTTTAGTTTATCTTGCTCCCGATATCTCTCACGCCTTTCTTCTCTCCGGCGCTTTTTTGAAACCAGCTCTTCTTTGGCTTTCTCCACCTCAACTTCTTTCCTCCTCTTCTCTTCCTTAAGCTTTCGCTTCTTCATCTGCAGAAGGCAAAGTTATTAAGTGGTTTTTATTTTTATTTATTTATCTATTTTTTTAGTTTGAGCAAAGCTATTAAGTGAAAGCAAAAAAACTTCCAATCATCCTAGGAAAAATTGCCATTTCTAATGGCAGATAGCCTCATCATTCACTGTTACGAGATAAACTATCATCCACTATAAGAAACAAAACTACAGGCTAAGTAAGACATAACTATCAAAAAGGATTGGGGGATCACAATCTCAACAATCAAATGCACAAGAATCTGTAGTCCAGTTGCTTAAAGTGAATATGCTTTCAACGTAAATTGATAACTAATGTAGTAATTTGATTTTTGAAATCCAAATTCCTTCCCTCTCCCCCTTGTCTCTTTACTTATCTGCCCGATGGCAGTTTTGAACCCCCCCCCCAAAAATCAGTCTTTCAATCAAAGGACATTTTGAATTTCCAGCAGATTTGACCATCAAATATAACAATTTGGTCTGGATTTTCAAATATGTCAAATAAATACAGTATTTCAGTCTAAATGCGAATACCTTCTCATTTCTAATCAATTGAAGATGTTGAACAAGAGCATGGACTTTTCGCTCGTGGGGCTCCATGACAACAGCTGGTCTTCTATTTTCAAGAAGTGGCCGTTTCCGAGCAGGTATATCCTTGGGCTTTGATGCAAATGGGAGAGCTGCCCGCAATTGCTTGGGAACCACCAATGGGTTGAACTTCTTTGGCTTTCTTTCAATTGGCTATTGATACAAATATATAATTAATAAACTAGCAAAAAAAGCAAAAACCAAACCAGTGCTTTTGAGCCAAAATAAAGGAACAAAACTATGGCCTAACATCAGATCTTACCTTGTAGAGTGAATCCTTGTTAATAGGAATGGGAAGATTGTGTTCTCTCCTCAATTCAGCTACGGTTTTCATTCCTTGCCAGGTCTGATCACGAGGTTGTAAGGCCGTTGATAATGGATTGTAAAAGTGAGGAACTTCGACTTGAGTCCATGCACGCAAGAAAACAATGTCACTCATCTTGATCTTATCCTCAAAGGTACATCTCGCAATCCCTTCTCTAGGTTGTCCTCCCTTCTGTTTTGGTTGGTTACCTATCTCTTCTTTTGCAGCCTGCGCAAATCTCAGATATGTTAAATCAGGCTTCACAGGTAGAAGAAGAGACATATTTAAACCTTTTTAAGTTGGTATGTTTGTATGCCCAGACTATCAATTATGAGGATTCCATCCTTATAATGATGTGTGATCATTGTTAACATAAAATACTTTCCACTAAAAATTAAATAAAGGTTCAAATTTTAACTGTCCAATGTAAAAGGCAAAACCACATGGTAACAAGCAAGATGTAACCAGAACAATCGAAGTAGACAAACTCAGAATGAAAAATATGAATACAAGTTTCTCATTAAACAAGAATACCTTCTTAACCTGGCCCCGGATCCCGCTGACAGTTCGAACAGCAGCACCTTCAAACCGAGCAATTTCAAGATCTGAAGTAAACATATCCTTGATAAGTGCAGTTTTCTTGAAGATCTTGCAGGGGTAACCAACCAGCTTGATTTTCTTCACTATCCGAGCTGCATGATTGAACTCAAGCACAACTGCAGTTGCAGTTATCCTAAATTGAGCCTGATAGACCAAATGAAAGCTGCTCAGGGGCAAGGGATAGTTTGGAAGTGAAACACAATAATAGAAACTTGGGGAGGGGGGAGAGGGGATTATGTACTAACATGACAGATGGTCAAACTGTAGTTTAGTCCATATAAAAGAAAAGGAGTGGAATGTGATTAAAATATGATGCATTATGGAATAATTACGAGTCTGTCTGTTGGCACTTTTCACAAAAGTGCAGAATGGCACCCACAACATTTTTTGCATGAGTGGCAAATTGGCGCTTATGCAAAAAGTGCTTATTGTCTAACAATGGGGCTTTTTTTTCTTAACAAGTAATCACAAGTAATATTAAAAAGCAAAGGTGCAACCTAAGTACAAAGGATGCATACAAGAGAGACCTAATTAAAAGACGAAAAAAGCTCTAGAGAAGCTTGATAGATAGATATATTAAAATCAAAGATAGCAGCGCAATGGTAAAGTGTCTTAAAAAAAAAAGCCTCTAATTCCACTGTTGTCTGCTCAAGATCCTCAAAGTTCTGATAATTTCTTTCCTTCCAAAGACACCACATAAGGCAGGACGGTATCATCTTCCATATTGCATCAAAATGAAGCCTACCAACTTGCCCTTCCCAGTATGTGAAGAGGTCTACCACTCAACTAGGAATAACCCAAGCCAGCCCTGCATAGTTGAAAATAGCATTCCAAAGAGCACTGTCAATCTTAAAATGGAGCAGAAGAATTTGATTCCCCACTCTTTTTACACATGCAGCACCAATCAACTACAATGATATGCTTCTTCCTAAGGTTGTCCATGGTGAGGATCTTCCCTAGTGCGATCAACTAAGTAAAAAACGCTACTCTCAAGGGTAGTTTACTCAGCCAAATACTCTTCCAAGGATAAGGAGTACTATCAAGAGAAATAAGGGCAATGTAGTCCGATCTAATGTCAAACAATGAGGTCCTAATGTGACTAAATCACTTTCTATTAACTTAAAACCTCTAAAACGTACCAACAAATCAGTACTGAAAAAAAAAGAACAGAAGAATATAAATGCAACTAAGGAGAGAAAGTGGTACAACGCATCACTTTTCACCACTTTCTTGCCTTGGTTTACAAACTGTTAAATTTTACAAACAATTCAGACTCTACAACCAGTAGAATAGGATCATAGCAATGTTGTTCAGATCAATTTCAGCTTGCAAAAAATTCAATAACTATATTCCTTGAAAGAGTGGCAGACGCAGGCTCCTCTAAGAGCGGCTTTTTTTTGTTTAGTCGACGGCTCTAGGCAAAATTCTGACCTTAGATAATCTCAGGAAGCGTCATATCATTGTGATAAATAGGTGTTGCATGTGCAAGAGGAGCAAGGAGACAGTGGATCTATCTCCTTCTTTACTGTGAGGTTGCTTTTGCTCTATGGTATGCCATCTTTAGTCGCTTTGGGTTGGCTTGGGTGATGCCTAGACGGGTTTTTAATCTACTAGCCTGCTGGTGGTCTTTGGGGAGGCAAAAGAGTACGGTAGTGTGGAAGATGGTGCCTACTTGTCTTTTTGGGTGTTTATAGCAGGAAAGGAACAATAGGTGCTTTGAAGACTTGGAGAGGTCTTTGGAGGACATTTTATCCTCTTGTTTTCACACTATGTATCTTTGGACCGTAGCACATTTATCCCCATTGTTGATTAGTTATGATGATTTTCTTGCTCACTTTTCTTTTTCTAGTTAGGTGATCCTTTGTATACTCCCTGTGTACCTTAGGGCGCCTTACACTTTTAATAAGACTGGTTATTACTTATAAAAAAAGAAAAAGAAAAAAGGTTTGGTCACCACTCACAGTTCAGTGCCCAATGTCAAGTTGTTACATGTACAGTTATTGCCAGGATTTCAAACCAAATTTGAGGTTCAAAAGCACCCCAGTGAGCACCAGGGCAGAGATGGGCATAGTTTCATACAACGAATGGCAAGTTTTGGTTGTTTAGCTACCTTTCACAAGTTTCATGAGAGTGAGCCAATACACATTGACATCGCCAATATTAAATTACATATACATCACCATTTTACACTTTTAGCACCTCCAAGGAACTCACAAAACAGAGAAAACCTCTCTTCAGACTTTTAAGACTTGGGTGCCAAGCCTCAAATCTTAAGGTTAAAACTTAGCAGGGGAAATTTTTTACCTCTACCTACATAAATTTCATTCTCTTTTTCATTTGAAGTTGTCAGAATTAATAAGGTATTTATGTAAATTAGCTTTTAATGCAGCCTAAGGTCAATAACGTGATTTTCATAATATCTTCCATACAGGCTTCCAAATTTGCCCATAATATTCTATGCACTTATATTTGCAGTGAATATATCCTATCCAGATCTTAAGAATACACCTATAACAGCCTTTTGAATCATATTATATGTAAGAAATTTGGGTATAAAATTACTGGTTGATATCACACAATTTCTGGATTGTTTAGATTCTTTGAAGCATTGTTTATAGCACAGTGTTTTGTCCAATAAAAAAAATTTACTGGAGTATGTTCATAAGAAAATCAATGCCAATGTGCAGAACAATGGCTTCCCCTTTTCTCATCACAGAATCACAACTGTCTATAGGTTCATGAGAAAGCTGCAATGTTTATATCACATTAGGAATGTTTTAACCCCACTTCCTCTCACTATACAAGAAAATAAAAAAGCACAAAAAATTTGAACTATTTTAACTCTAGCATTAAGCCATGCCGTAAAGAACGATCAGAACTTGCCCTCTCTCAATCCAACATTTTGAAGACTTCTAAGCAAAATTGAGAGAAGGGAAAAAAAATCTTACTTGACTGTTTGATAGATTCTGAACAGCAACCACCCCAGTATTAGGAGGGGCAAGAGGGCCCCAGAACATGGCAAGGCAATGCATGTGTTCATGAGTGTACTTAAGCATGCGATGCCTTCCATTCTGATCCTCAGTGGCATAAATAGGCATAGTTTGGTAACGCCTCCATCCAATTGAAACAATTATGGGATCTCTATTCTTCAGGACTTTCTTGTGCCATCTGTGTCGCTTTAACCTGGCCTGGAAAAAAAAAAAGAAACAAAACATCTTATGACATCAAGATTTGCCAAGTAACAGGTTAAATGAGAAAAGTTATCATCACTGTTAAAGAATTCCAGGTGTGGCTAAAATATCTAATAAATTCAGAAAGCACACATATAAGCCTTATTGAAATAAATGAACTAACCAGGTAGATAACAAAGAGAAAAACTAAATAAATGAGTTGACTAATAAGTGTTACATTTAATAACCATTATTTTCTTAGATCTTATTGTTTAATTAAATAAAAAATTAAAACCAATAATGTTGTTTTATAATAAATTTTCCTTTCTAAGTCCTGATATTGTTCTTTCTCAAAAGTTGATATATTTTGCCTTGCTGGGTCCTGATTGTATAAGCATGTCTTTTATATCAAAATGCATCATGTTGGCCTTGACAGAGGTAGCTTTTTGTTGAGTTTTTTAATGGCATTTGTAAGTTCCATGGAAATAACAAGTCATTTGCATTATAATTGAATACTAATTCATTAAAACAATTTCCCCCCGAGTCAATAAAGCCATTCTGCTTTGCCAAAGATCTTCACTTCAGAAACAAAGGTTCCAGCAAAAGCACCAGTTTCAGAGGACGTAATGCAACTGCATTTATGAACTAGGTGGTAGGTTTACTGCTAGGCAGAGAACATAAAACCCAGGAAATAGCAGAAGCAGAAGTAAACAAAATAAACTATTAGTGCATTCTACCTGCATGTATCCAGCATTTTCCTCCCCAAGACCAATGCCTCCAACCAAAATAGGATGGCATGGATCAAAATAGTCAACCATCTCACAAGGAACATCATGAACCTCCAATCTCAGGTAAGTTCCCGTCCGAAAGCCTTCTATCTCTATTCGTGTGGAGTCATCAAGATCGTTGAGTTCAGATATATTCATTTGTTTACGGAGTTCAATCTCCTCCTTCAACTGCAGGAATCATGCATGATTTACCACTCAATACCTTTCACTTACAGGCAACTATATTCAAGTATCAGACAGAAGATCTACCTTGTCAAAATAACTACTTTCATTAGCTTGACTTCGATGAAACTTGGCTTCATCCTTTTTATCAACTTCCTCATCTAGTGAGTCAGATCCATCAAATGTAGATCATAGTTAAGGTCACAAAGAGCAATTTCATATTGCTTTTGCTTTTGTACATATAGAAATAAAATTTTGCTCACTTACATGCAGAATGACAATGAGAATAAAAAAAGGGAAAAAAACTTACTTTCTTTGGATTGGGTTTGATGAGGAGGAGAGGGTGGGGAGATCACAAATTAAGACTAATGAAAATGAATTATGTTAAAAGGATATTGTGCATCAAACTTTGCACGGAGAGCAAGCTTTTTAAGCCTTCGCTCTTCAGCTGCCGAGTCATCTTCCTTTTGGATTGCACCATTGCCAATATCATCTGTCGGATGCCTCTCATTTTCCTCCGCTTCTAAATCTTCGAAGTCGCCATAGACAGCATCGTCATCTTCAGCGTCGGCTTCCGGGATTTCACTTCCGCTTTTAGCTTTTTGCCAGTCACCAGTTACAAAGCGGTCACGAATACTCTGAATAAGCTTTTCCTCTTTCCAGTTTTTCAGATTTTCATAATTGGTGAATTTGGATGAGTCTTCAGCATTCACATTTCCGTCATCAAATCCTTCTCTTAGATTCTTCAACAAACAGACCATCAAGAAGCATTTCAGATAATAGAAAAAACCTCCTTCCCAAACAAATGGAAAATTAAGAAGAAGAAGAAGAAAGCACACACAACTATTGATCTAAGAAAACAAATAGGTGCTACTGATAAAGTAGTTCATGGACAGACCTTTTTCCCTTCTCCTTTAGGCTTAAAGAAGTCTTCTCCGTCACTTTCTTCATTGTCACTACTATCTTGTGCTTCATTTAGAGTTGTAGTAGATGTTGATGTTGCTTTCCCATATACAAGTTGCATAAGATTAGTATTTTGCCTCAAGACAGTTCTTTCCATCAAAGACTCTTTCCACTTTGAAATGTTTCCCATGTCGTCTTCTTTGAGAAAAATTGAGAATAAAAGTTAGAAAAAGAATGATAAGTTCATAACGAAATTATTTTGATTTAACAACTTGCTTAAGTCAATAAATAAAATTGATGGAGAAAATTATTCTACAAGAACCATTAACTTGAACTATATTTAACAGCAATTTTAAATTGGCTTCAAATGGAACATAATTTGTGCATCACATCCATTTCTAAAGCAGGAGTACAACTGATGACCAAATAAGAACACTCAAAAAAAAAAAAAAAAAAAGTACCATCTGTTTCATGATCCTCTCCATCTTCCTCTGAAAAATCTGAACCAGAGGATGCTTGATTATCTGCATCATCGTCACTGGCTTCATTCTCTTCATCCGAATCCTATAATTAAGTTCATGTAAAAAGCATGATAGTTACAAACAAAACAGTAAAAGTTTGATATTACAAACAAAGTGCTGTCATTTTCAACATTTTTTTTATTTTTTATTTTTTATATGTAATCAAAATATCAACAAAATGCGCAACCCAAGTACTTAGGAAATATACAAAAGATACATTTAGCTAGAAAGAGTAAAAAAATCAAGAAAACTAAGCAAATTAAAATCTAAAGCAGCTATCCAAGGGTAAAGAGTTTTGAAAAATAAAGATATTAGCTTTGCCTCCATCCTCTTGCAATCTCAAAACTACTATCATTTCTTTCCCTTAAAAGACACCACAAAAGGCAGAACTGAACCATCTTTGACACTTCTGCACTCTAAGGACTACCACACAACCCTCTCCAACAACATCAGGTTTAGATGTGGAAAAGGTACCAAAAGATGAAATCATTTCCATCATGACTTAGGTAGGCTCTACATAAATTCAAGCACACTGTAGAAAAAGTAATTTCACAGAACAATCAAGATTACTTGGCCAGTATGAGCTAACATCACAAAATTATGCACACCAATTCTTTCCACATACTCTTTTTTTAAAGTCAATGATGCATGAAAGCATAAACGAGTATTATATGCGGAACATGGATTAAAAACAAAAATAAAGGGTTTTTTTTTAACACCATTCAGAAGAAGATTCTGCTCAACATATAATGATTACCAGCATCATTTACCTTCAAATCGTCATGATCAACATCATTTCCAAAGAAAGCCTTTCGCCTTAATCTTCCACCATGGTACTCAACATGTTCCTGCAAGTGATCTTTACGAGGAGATTGCTGCTTTAATGCATAGGCATTCTCTTCTTCAGAGCCACTACCTTTGCTTTTTATCATTGCATCTTTCTGGATGCCTTCATCTTGATCTGAAGATTCCAAACCATCCACCGCATCACCATCACTTTCTCCATCAGATTCATCAGCTTCAATTTCTTCCCCAGAATGATCACCTTCTGAAGGCTCTATTTCACGAACCTGCTCTACAGTTTCATGATCATCTTTTGCATCATTTTGAGCCTCTGACAACATATTAGGCTTTCGGCCAAAAAGGCTAATGAAGCTCTTTTCTAACTTCTCATCAATTGAGTATTTTGTGTTCTGAAGAGATTTCACCAAAACCTCACCCACATCTGGGGCCTTTCCTATTATAACAAGAACGCACACTGAGCAAAGAAAATGATGGCTGCAGCAAAAAGGGAGGGAATTTTGCCTAATATACATTTTTTCACCCAGGCAATATCATTTAATTCATCATAACTAAAAAATATAAATGAAAAAGGGAATATCATTGAAAACGTAGAAATGCCATAATAACAAACAGTAAATGGAGTCTTGAAAAGTGTATTGAAAAGTTAATGCCAAATGAACACAAATTAAAGATTCACCAAAGAAAAATTGTAAGCATATGGAAACAAATGAAAACCTTTGTGTTTCAATCCCCCATTTTCATCATCAACTTTAGAAAACTGAACAAAGTGGTCATTTATGTTTATATAGACAGCATCCTTGTCATAGAGAAGATCCCCAAGTCCAGACATGGGTGCATAAAACAATTTTTCTTTATCACGCAGCCCTTTCTTTTTTGCAGCTGATGGTAAAGGACAAGGATCAGCTAACCCTGTAATACCAGCTACACTGAAATCACCCACACCAGCAATATGCACCTGATTCACGAACCCTATATTAGATCGAAATTGATAATTCAAGAAGATATGGCAAGATAACAGATATATCAATTATATTTTGAAACATTCAAGGCATATTGTTTTTCTAAGAGGCAAGAAACAATCCTCAATGCATAAGCATTACTCTACAGCTTTCTAAATTTTATTCAAATATAAAAAATATTAGGGTGTGAACGCATAAAAGGGAGAAACAGAGAGAGTCAATATAATAGTGCAATAGGCATAACTTTGACATATCACAGATTCAATTGTCTAGAAAGATCCAGGGTTGCCTCTCTTTCAATATAATTGATTGTGTGGAGGAAACAAGAAAAAACCCTTCATTTCCACAATGAACTGGTCTACACTGCTGTAAGCTACATTAATATCAGGTCATGGTAAAAGGTACAGCAACCACCAGTGATTAACCCTTGATGATGTTAGCTAACATCTATAACTCCAGAAGACCATTACAGGACCCATGTGTATGAAGAATAGAGGAACCTTCTTTGCTTATATTAAAGAGTCAAATAAATGTAAATTTCAAATTTCAATTAAGTTAAATTCTCTTAGAACACATACCTTAGTCCCCTTCTTCATATTACAACCTCGCAAATAACCATAAAGAGTGACATTTCTATCACATTTTTTATCCATACGCACTCGCTCAGGAGGAGTAACATCTTCAAAACGATCTACTAAAATATAAGGATGAGAAGCTCGCCAAGACAAAGGATGAAATTTCATTACAGAGATAAACCGTGCAAGATTGTGAATTTCACGCTTAGCGTACCTGTTCATTCAGGGTGAAATTAAGAAAAATAAATAAACCTTTGAAATACAGTGTATCTGTTAACACAGCTGTGCATGTATGCTTCAAAACAGAGGAAGCTAAATAGTCACTTACTTCCCATGAATTAGTCCAGATAAATAAAACAATTTTGCTCCATCATATATTTCAGTCCAGAAACGATGCTTGAGACGCTGTTTTGTTTTCTTCAGTTTCTTCACATCCTTGAACTTATCAAGATGAGTAAGCACTCCCATAACCTTTGGGAACCCATGAACTTGTAATATATTCAGGAATTCAAAAGTTTCCTGTAAAGGAATTGAAAAAAAGGCATATGAATCAAAATCCATCCTTATATATATATATATATATATATACACACTTTTATGACAGGAACCCCCCAAGGTAGGGACACTTCGTGTGCCCAGTTTTTAAAGATAAACCCCGGACCCATGTATGCATTCCCACCACATGGATATCCTCCCTTAATACAGGGAAAACGACAAATTATCTAACAAACATCAGAACTGAGCAGAACCTACAACAAATTATTAGCATGCATAGTCAGTCCCACAAATTAAATCGATCACTCAATTTAGGTATACCTGGGGCAAACCATTAAATAAAATGGATTAAAATCATCAAAAGCCAAAACCGTGATGTTTTCTTATAAAAATATCAACAAAAAGAAATAAATCTTGTGGCTTATTCACAGGCAGCTCAAACCTTGCATCCATTTAAATCACCGATTTATGATCCTCCATGGATTAAAGTTGGTAAAAGTACACCATGAAGCAAATATTCACAAACTTAAAAATTATATCTCACCATTTCGAAACCATAACTTCCATCTATAAGAAGCAAAGCCAGATCGGCAAACTTTGCTGCATCGATCATGCCATTGATATCGTTCGGGCACTCCACAAATTGTACGCGCCTTTGTTTACCTAAACACATTACATCAACCGCTCTATAACTAAATTCTTATTTTTCTTTTTTCTATTTTATATTTAATTAACTATATGATTTGGGATAGAAGAAAAAAGTAAAAACCTGATACAATGGTAATTGGGCCTCGAACCTCAGGCATGTTATGTTTTGTATAATGCTTTATAAGAGACTTTATTAGAAGCGACTTCCCAACCTGCAAACCCACGACACAACCACAACAAAAGCATCATCTCCCAAAGCTTGCAACAACTATGACTTAGAAACTAGCAAAAACACCATTTAACAATTATGCAACAGATTGATCAAATACCTTGGGAGGTCCATGCACCACGACAACAAATGGCGCTGGTTCACCGTAAGAGCGATCGATCACCGGCACGTGAAGCCTTCGTTGCTCTTTCTCGACCGACCGCGACTGTAATCGCTTCGCCTTCACCGACGAACTAAAAGCAAATGCCTATACATACACCACATATACATATATACATATTTATTCAAATTTGATAAAATTTACAAATTGTCAATGCGTTGAAAAGGATTAAAAACAAGGAATTAAGCTGATGGAACCTTCGGGTTTTGTTTCTTATCGTTCTCGGAAATATTCTTTTTCTTCTTCTTATCGGATTTTGCCTTCTTCTTGGGACCGGCCTGGCGAGATCGATGCGCCTTGTGCGACTGCTCAGTGCCGGTGCTATCTAAAGCCATGAATGCTTGAGAAGGAAAGCACTAGCAGAGGAAAGCACTTGTTGGAATGATCAGAATGGGAGAGCAATTGAGGTTCCTACTTTATCTAAAGCAAAAGCGCTGGAGAGAAATAAGGATTAGGGTTTGGTTTCGTAACTGCGAGCTACGGCTATGGCGGCAATGGGTTAAGACTTCAGAGAGAGTGATGCTGAGGTTTTCTTATGGGTCTTTTAAGTAAATACCCTATTCTTTTGATATTTCATATATGGCCTCTTTTTTTCTTTTTCTTTTTTGGTTTTTGGTACGATAGACAATAGTACTTTTCACCAATATTTTTCTATTGGTGAATGCTAAAAAATAATATATATATATATATATATATATATAGATAAATTAAAAAAAAAAAAAAAAAAACATAAATCTGTATGTGTATGTAAAACATGTAAAAAGTGCATATTTTTTTTAATAGTATTAATAAACTTGTAGGAAAATGTATTAAAAAGAGGAATTTTGTTTTATATTTTATTAAAAAAGTATGTATTCTTAAAAATTAAAAAAAAAATTAAAAAAAATTAAAAGCTAAATTGAAAAAAGTTTAGAAAAAAATTATTGTCCATAAAAAAGTACTATTGAAGATGTTATGTTTTTGGCTTTACTATTAATTTTTTTTAAGATACTATTAAAAAAAGGGGGGGGATTTTTTTTGTAAGGAAAAAAAAATGGAAGGATTGAAAGCTTTCAAGTTTTCAAGAAAAAATAAATGTTGATAATTTGTTCAAAAGAATTAAATTTTTTATTATTATTTTATTATTTTTGAATTGGAATTCCTTCATTTCACTACTCAACCTGAGGTTGCTCAAAACTTACAATATTACGAAAACAATCAAGAACCATATCTCCATTGATGATCCTTTCCAATAGATAATGCCACCTAGCCAAGCTATGTGCAACATTATTAGTTGTTTGCTTAACATGATGGACCTCCCATTTCTGCACACCACAAAGGAGAATTTGGCATTGTTTATCAGATGCCCATACTTATTCCAGTAATTACCTTCTTTCGCAGTGCCTGTATGACCTCCAAGGCGTCACCCTCCAGGATGGTATGAGTGAGATGAAGTTGTCTGCTCAGGTTAGTCAAAAACCATGCTCCAAGTGCTACAACTGTAGCACGTTCAGAGATAAAGAACCTTGTTAAGCATTTGGCCGTAACCACATTTCCATCTTAGTCTCGTGCATTAACTCCCATTCCTACACTCTTCTCGCCTATATCAACTGAAGTATCCCAGTTGAGTTTAATCCAGCCCAGCAGTGGCTTCTCCCACCGATCATCCAGTAGTAGGGCTTGGTGTGAGGTCCTCCTCGCTGGATATTGTTTTGATTTCAGAAATAGCTTAATCTGCTATGTTGCTACTTGACACACAGTGGCAGGTGAGGATAATTCTTCCCAAAAAACAAACTTATTTCGTCTAAACTAGACCTACTGTGCAACAAAAGCAATCTGTTGCATATCATCTTTCTCCAATCGTCCCATGAGTCTCTCAAAGATGTTTATAAAGGCGTCATCATCGTTGGAGCATTTTTGGATGATCTTTGGACAGTCAAGCCACACATCCCTAGTCAATGGACAACTCCATAGAATGTGACCCACTGTCACTGTGTTAATGCCGCATATCGAACACATTGGATCTGTAGTAATGCCTTGTTTGAATAGGTTCTCCTTAGTTGGCAGAATGTAGCTACAAGCTTTCCAAATGAACACTTTGACTGCTCTGGTTACCTTGAGTTTCCAGATTGCCTTACATAGAGTTTTAGTAAATTGTGGATTTGAGCAACCTCCCTCCTCCAACTCACATCTTTCCTAAGTCAAATGATATGCATTGCGCACAGTGAACTCTCCATTTTTATTCCCCACCCATAAGTTGCTTATTTGGACAAATAGCCATCTCACATATTTTCGTAGAGCCTCAAACTCCGTAAAGATTCTTTCTATTAGAGCCCTATCCCACTACTTAGTATATATTGAGATAAAATAATTATAGGATCCCAATGATGCAGAAAAAAATAGCAGAAATATAAAATAACAATCAGTGATACAAAACATCAAGATTTAAGTGGTTCGGCTTAATAAGCCTACATCCACTGGCAAAGATGATCCAGGAGAAATTTACTAACAAAAGGTGGAGTACAAAGAGTAATACAAATAAACCACTGAAACCCAAAAACCCCAATACACCTAAGCTCACAAACACACAAAAGAGAAATATTCTCTAAATTCTCTAAAAGTTTCAAAGCTACTGCCCTCTCTTCGTTCTTTGTTTTTATTTTTCTCTTCTACGAAGTTCCTGCTTCGTATGCTGCTATCCTTCAATCATTTTACTGAGTGGCAACACTTTTTATATATATAGAAAAGTTGGTGCTTCACTGTGAAGGAAATGAAAGCTTCACCGAGAAGAATTCTAAGAAGAGACAAAAAAAAAAAAAACCTATCGGCAACCAATAAAAGTAGCATATATTGGGGCCCACGGTCAAACTTGAGAAAATCAAGTCACCTACTCTACAAATCTCCACCCTGACTTGAATTTCATCAAGTCCATTCTGCATAATTACTTATGACATCTCCTTCAATACCCTTGAGGGTAATCACAAACTACAAACACCAATCAAGTCCAAGCAATGCTTAAACTTGAGAATTGGAATTGATTTTGTCAACATGTTTGCTGGATTTTTTGTTGTAGCAATTTCCTTCACTATGATATCATATTGTGTCACAACCTCTCGAAGAAAATGACATTTGACATCAATGTGCTTGGTCCTCTCATGATACATTTGATTTTTGGCCAAATGTATTGTGCTCTGGCTATCACAAAATACAATAGTCTCATCTTGCTGTAAACCTTGATCACTGACCAAACCTCTCAACAAAATTGTTTCTTTCACTACCTCTACTGTTGTCATATACTTTACCTTTGTAGTGGACAAAGCAATTGTCGACTATAATGTCGCCTTCCAACTAATGGCACATCCCAAGAGTGTGAAAACAAAACCTGTCGAAGATCTTCTCTTATTTAGATCACTAGCATAATCTGAATCAACATATCCAATGACACTGGAACTAATACCACTACCTTTGTCATAGACTTAACCAACATTTGTAGTTCCCCATAAATATCTAAGTATCCATTTCACTGCCTGCTAGTGAAACTTGACAAGATTGACCATATAGCAACTAACAACACTGATTGCCTATGAAATATCTGAACGAGTGCACACCATAACATACATGATACTCCTAACTGCACTAGAGTAAGGAACACGTGACATGACCTGCTCCACCGCCTCATTCTCTGATGTTAACACTGCTAAGAGTCTGAAATGTGCGGCAAGTAGAGTACTCACTGGTTTAGAATGTTGCGTACTAAAGCGTTCTAGTACTTTTTCAATTTACTTTTTCTGTGACAAGTACAACTTTCCCGCATTTCTTTTCCTTTGAATCTCCATTCTTAGGATTTTCTTCTCAGCACCCAAATTCTTCATTTCAAACTCATCACTCAGTAGAGATTTCAATCTCTTAACATCCAGCATGCTCTTAGTAGCAATAAGCATGTCATCCACATAGAGCAACAAATAAATAAAAGAACCATCTGACAATTTCCTGTAATATACACAACTATCATAGCTACTTCTTGTGTAATCATGCCCAACCATAAAGCTATCAAAGCGCTTGTACCACTATCTTGGAGATTGTTTCAAACCATAGAGTGATCTCCTTAACTAACAAACTTAATCTTCTTTACCTTCAACAATGAACCCCTTTGGCTGATGCATGCAAATGGTTTCCTCAAGCTCACCATGTAGAAATGTCGTTTTCACATCAAGTTGCTCAAGCTCCAAATCAAATAAAGCAACCATGGCAAGCAACATGCGAATAGAACTATGTTTTACAACAGGAGAGAAAATGTCATAGAAGTCCATACATTCTCTTTGACTATAGCCCTTTGCCACCAAGTGTGCCTTAAACCTTGCATTTTCAACCCTTGAGATCCCTTCCTTTTTCTTGAAGACCCATTTGCAACCGATAGCCTTAGTGCCCTTAGGCAATTTCACCAATTCCCATGTTTGGTTCTTATGAAGAGACTCAATCTCCTCATTCAAGGCAATAACCCATTGTACAGACTCACTACTTGTAATAGCTTCTGAGTAAGTGGAAGGCTCCTAAACTGCAGTGTCCTCCGCCACAATAAGTGCACATGCTACCAAATTTGTATAACCATATCTTTGAGGTGGCCTAATTTGCTTCCTCTATCTGCTAGCCGCAATACAAGTCTCTTGCTCTTCTTGTGGATCATCATCATTAGAACTGGAACCATGGCTTTCTATAATAGGTTAACCTTGAGTGCTATCTTGCTCCAACAAACTCCTTCCTCAAGTGAAGCATAGTATATTTATCAAATATAAAATCTCTACTGATTATAAACTTAGGTGATATAGGATCAAAACACCACAATCTGTATCATTTCACTCCATCCACATAACCTAGAAATGTACATTGCTTTGACCTAAGCTCAAGCTTTCCATCATTCACATGACAATAAGCAAGACTACCAAAAGTTTTCAAAATCGAATAATCAGCAAGAGTACTAGACCATACCTCATGAGAAGTTTTGCAATCAATGGCTATTAATGGAGAACGATTGACCAAATAGCAAGTAGTATTGACCACCTTAGTCCAAAATTCTTTAGACAACCTAGCATTCAAAAGCATGCAATGTGCCCTATCCAAAAGAGTCATGTTCATCCGCTTAGCAACCCCATTCTGCTGTTGAGTATAACTAACTGTAAGGTGTCTCACAATGCCTTCATTTTTGCAGAATTTAGTAAATTCAGAACCACAAAATTCCATGTCGTTGTATGTCCTGAGTCAGTTAATTTTCTTTCTAGTCTGATTCTCAATTAGCCTTCTATTGGTTGAAAGTGATGAACACATCACTTTTCTTCTTCAAAAAATACACCCAGAATTTTCTTGAATAATCATCAATAAATGCCACAAAATACCTAGCACCACCCTTCGATGGAACCTTAGAAGGACCCCATAAATCCGAATGGATATAATCCACTGTACCACTTGTTTTGTGGATACCTGTACTGAACTTGACCCTACACTATTTCCTGAACACACAATGCTCGCAAAAGTTAAGAGATCCTATTTTCTGATCACAAAGCAAACCCCATTTGCTCAGAATTGTCATCCACTTCTATAACGCTCCCAAAATTAGCCTCGATTAACCTCATAGGGTTACTAGCCATTACCCCAATTTGACCAACTTGTTGTAAAATGGGGAATCACCCCTTTAAGCATTATCAGAGTTAATGTATATAGAAGTGAAATAAATTTGAGAAAGCTATAAATCATTACATGGATAAGTATATTCCTCAAAATAAAGACATGGAGCATCTATTTAATAAACAAACTTGATAATAGCAAGTAAACTTCAAAGCAAAGTCTGTAATGGCGGTCATGCCACTTTCAGGTTTTAGAGACAAATTTCTTAAAATGGTAATAATAGCGTAAGTATAAAGATTTAGTAAGTAAACCTCACAATTAGGTCTGACATGAGCCTATTTAAGCATAAATAAACATGTAGTTTTAGTAAGTATTTAAAAAGAGATGTTTCCGTTAATACACCACAGGTAGTGTTTTGATTTTCAAAGAGAAGTGTACTACTAGCGGCAATTGCTTAAGTATTTTAATGCATAAAAACCAATGTTTAATAAGTCATAACTCTCATGTATGGTCTACCCGAGATATTACTCATTCTTAGTAGGATTGACGTTGTCCTGAGAGACTTGTAATATAACACCAGTGCCCTAAAAATTGTACGCTACCGTATATAACATTAGCGACACGATCGAGTCCGACCTCGGGTAATCTACATCGTTAATGATGTATGTCTTGTAGTGATCGCTCGTTAAGGTTGCGCCGATCACGAAACAACCAATTGGATCCAAGGCTCATATAACACACACATTTGACCATATCATTAAGTCTATATAGTAAGCCCATGACTATTATACCGCACGTACCGACGTACTATGTCTTACAATGAATCTTAATAATTAGTTTATAAGATAGTTACTAAATAATTATAAAAGTAGGCATGCTTATATCATACTCATGGTCAATCAATTAACATATCCCACATTTTAAGGAAAAAGATTTGTAAGTGTTTAGTTACCTCGTACGCTCGCTTGAATCTTCCGACATTGCTAAAGTCTGCTATAACAAAATATAACATATTATTATGCATATTGCTAGAGGACCCGTACGAGTAAAATACTAGGCCTTACCAAACAAAAGGTTGCTAGATGTTAAAATACATGAGAATGAGGCTTAAGGCAGATGCCTAGCTCCCTGACCGTACGTTTGAGCTCAAGGGCGTGTATCCAGTCAGTGAGTTAAGCAATCCGTTAAGGCTTAAACGGTTCCTACAAAATCTATAGGCTGCTATTGTATCTCTTCTCAGCTAATGAATAAGCACATGTAACGTAGGAAAACTCAACATTATGTAACACAAAGAATCAAAGGAGCTTTTAAAACTATTTCAAAAACAATTCTTGTTTTAGAGTAAAACTTTGAAAACTCACAATATTAAGAAAGCATTAAAACACTAGTGAAAGCTTAAAACGGATAAGAGGTTACCTAGGAAATCGACAAGAACACAAGCTTTCACAAAACTCTCTCTCAAACTCACAAGACAAATATAGGGTGGTCATAAAGGACTTGGGGGTGTAAGAATGAGTTCAAAGATTGGGGGAGGGGTTGGTATTTATAGGCTAGAAAAGCTAAGGGTGCTACTAACTCCACTGAAAAGCAATGGACGTTTGATACTATTTGGGTGTATGTCCGGTACTATTTACTCACTGGTTCAAAGGGAGTCTCATACATACTGTTATTAACTAGTGGTTAATAAAAAAGTAGTATACGTCCGGTGTGGTCCCCATTACGTACTCACAAAAGGTTAGAGGCGGACGTTAGGTGGTTCCCTCACGTATGTCCGCACTAGAAACAAGGGCGTATGTTCACTCAAAAGGATTAGGTTTAGGCTTTAGGCTTCAAAGGGAATTTGAGGGTTGTTAGACTACAATTATAGGCTTGGTTCTTGTTAAAACCAAGTTTAGTTAAAATCTTCTTAACCATTCTTTTGTAGAAAATCTTTTTAAATAAAAACGATTGTTTTTATCTAGATATTACACATTCTCACTCATATGACCTAACCGCATATGCCATAAATGGGTAGTATTTGAATCTGGATCATCTGAAGAAGACATGATAGCTAAACCTATCACCGTACTGCCCTGAAGCAAATAGAGACCATTAGTCTTGTCACCTTTCATTATAACCAATGAGCCTTTGCTAACCTAAATGACTCCACCTTCACCAGGATACTTGTATCCAAGAGGGTCTAAAGTGCCCAAAGAAATAAGATTTTTCTTTAACTTTGGTATGTGTCTAACATTCTTCAAAATCCTCATGATTCCATCATGCATCCTTATTCTGATTGTATCAATACCAACAATCTTGCAGGCGACGTCATTTCCCATCAAGACTCTACCACCACTGATTGCTCATAGGTAGTAAACCAATCCCTTTTAGGGGACATATGAAATGTACAAGCAGTATCAAGAACCCACTTGTCATGAAAACGACCATCATAAATGGTAATTGAAAGGACAAGTTATGAATTCTTAGAATTTCCTTCAACAACATAAGCCATTGAAGAGGAATTTAGCTTATCACATTCTTCTTTATTTTTCAGCTTTAGACATTCAGATTTATAATGCCCATACTTTTTACAATACACTACAATAAATCTACTCATCAAGGGCAACTGAGAATTGGACGCTAATAAGCAACTATCAGGGTCCACTTTCAAAAGTGGATGCTGATAATTACTCATTAGCATCCATTGGTCACCCATACTCAATATTAGCATCCATTCTTCAGTGGACGCTAAAATGTTGACGCTAATATAATGGTGAAAATTATACCAAAGGCTAGAAAACAATTAGGGGCGATTAAAACAATAATTGTTGACGCTAATAGTTCACCCATTAGCGTCCACTACATGTGGATGCTAATAATCTTGAAGAAAAATTAAAAAATAAAATAACAATAGAAGATTAATAGCATCCACTCATAGTGGACGCTAATAGACGTATAGAAACGCTGATGGTCTTGTACAAAAATAAAATTAAAAAAACATATAAGACTATAATGCTATTAGTGTCCATTCAAAGTGGACGCTGATGAAATATCAATAGCGTCCACTATAAGTGGATACTAATGGTCTTACCACTTGGTCACAAACTCGTAACACTCTATTCCCCTTAAATTGGACCTTGTCCTCAATGTCCAAGAAAATTCTATAACTAACAATCAAAACTATAATAACTAATGTAACTAAGCTTTATTTGGACTCCCATTAAGATTGAACTAAAATGGTTGAAGACTTACGCCTACATGTTCGTTGTTCTTCCCAATGTTCTACCGCAGTCATTTCAGTCATTTGCATATGTGAAAACCAAAGCTGCACTTGTCCTTTCTCACATATAAATGGTTAGTCCTTAAAATATTGAAAACGGTGGTCAAACGGCTCAAATAATCCTCCCATGACTTACTATAAATTAATATATCATCAAAGCAGACAAAAACAAACTTACGTAAGAGACCACCCGAAAAATGTCATTCATCAAGGATTTGAAAGTTGACGGGGCATTAGTGAGCCCAAATGGCATCACCAAAAATTCATAGTGCCCATGATGTGTGCAAAATGCCGTTTTTTCTACATATTGGCCTTGCATCCGGATTTGGTGGTACCTAGAGCAAAGATCAAGCTTCAAGAAATATTGAGCTCCATACAATTCATCCAATAGTTCATCAATCACTGGAATATGGAACTTATCCTTGATGGTGATTCAATTAAGAGCTCAATAATCCACATATAATCTCCAAGACCCATTATGTTTCTTTACGAGCAAAACTGGCTAGGAGTATGGACTAGTACTAGCTCGTATAACCCGATTGTTAAGCAAGCCCATAACTATTTATTCTATTTCATTTTTTTGATAGTGAGGATACCTACATGGACGGACATTCACTAGTGTTGAGCCCTTATTAAGTGGAATTTTGTGATCTTGAGGCCACACTGGCGGCAAGCCTTGTGGTTTTCTCAAATAACCCTTGGAAAACTTCCAACATCTGCTGTAAATCTGGTGCTTCCACGTTCGGGCATTGTTGGTCCACTTCTAGTTGGACTGCAAAAAGTTGCAGCAAAACTCCTTCATTGTGTTGATGTAATTCCTTCAACATCTTTGGCCCTTCTAAAAGCTTGTTCTTTGGTGCAGCCAAGCCTACCAACATTACCTCATTCCCTTGCCACATGAAACTCATATAGAGTTTGGAAAAATTTCAAAGGATGGGGCCAAGAGTTCTTAGCCACCAGGCTTCGAGGACTAGACATGTACTGTTGAATACTTCCTCTTGCTAGATAGCCGTTCTCTGTTAGCCAATAGTAATTCAAAAGTAGTGTGCATGTCCGACTCTAAGCCTAACTGCTTCACCAAGTCTGTACTTAAGAAGTTGTGTGTACTTCCTGTGTCTACTAACATAACCACCCAAGTCTTCTTAATGGTGCTAGAGATGCACATCGTTTGTGGGGTTTGTATGCCTGAGATATCGTGAAGGGAGATTTCGGGAATCTCTGGGTCATCCTCCTCCCATGGCCCTTAGCCCTCCACATAACCCTGCGGTTCAGGGTCTTTTTCATAAAATCCTTCAATCCGGAAGAGTTTTTTGCACCTATGCCCTAGGGAAAATTTGTCGAAACTGTTGAAACAAAGACCTCTGTCTTTACAGTCTTTCAGCTTTGTTGGGCTTAATTTCTTGACAAAAGAACTGGTGCTAGCTTTGCCAGATTTTTTGAAGCAATTTGTCATTGAGTACGATGCTTTTGGAGTAGGCATCGAGGTGGTTTTAATGCAAGATCGCCGGCCAATTGCGTATTTTACTTAAGCTCTCCATGGCCATAATCTAGCTTTCTCCACCTATGAGAAGGAGATGTTAGTACTTGTCACCTTCATTCAAAAATGGCGGCCTTACCTCTTAGGTCGACAATTTGTGGTGTAAACCAACCATCGTTGTAACACCCAAGGTTTTTTAATAGAATTATTAAGAATGCTTTAGTGTAATTTCAGTCTCAAGTTAAATCAAATATATAGGGAAAAATATATCTGATGTCTAAATTATGAATTACTTAGCATTTAAGATTTACTTAATTAAATGCTCAAGTATTAGTAGTAATGGGGATATTAGTCTATTAAATAATAGTTTGATTAGTTTAATATATATTAAGATATACTTATATATATATATATAGATATATATATATTGTAATGAGTACCTTGGTGATCGTGTAGTTTAATAGTTAATATATATATATGTATATTGATGCTTTAGAATGTTCAGGTGAACTTGAATATGAGGTCGTGTGGTGTTCATTTGTTAATATATATATATATATATATATTATATCATATTACTTAGCAATGAAGGTAGTTGGCGTGGGAATCTAGAACCTTCGTAATCCCATATTTACATGCATATCTCGATGGAGAAGCGTGGAGAATTTCGCTGCAAGGAGAATAATAATAATAGTGTGCAGTGATTTTAATGGATGATGGTTTGGCGGCAGCTAAGTAATGATGAAGACTTTTACCAAATACCAATCGTGTCCCAACCTTTTGCCTATAAATAGGAAATAGCAGTGAGCTGAAAAATCAGCTCTCAACCTCTCGCAAGAAAGAAAAAGAAAAGAAAAGAGAAAGTGAGATATATTTTTAGGAATAAGCTTTGGAGCTACTTCAAGTGGAAGTGCTAGGTATAAATTCTTTTATCCTTAAATTATGTCAATTCTAGTTGTAGAATTTAAATTATGTCAATTTTATTAATTAGAATTTAAATTACGTCGTTATAATGCCTAAATTGCGCGGGAAAGTGTGATTGAATATTTCGGGACGGATATTATATTCAATCATCCTTTTAAATATTACAAATGCGTCGTTGTGCTGCCTAAATTTTATTAGGTATTTTACAATAGCGCCGTTGTAATGCCCAAGTAATGTTAGACATTTTAGATAAATATTTTATTAATGCCGTAGTAATGTCCATATAAAAATATGTGGTAACGCTACATAGTCGTTATAATGCCTAAGTGACATTATAATATTTTAGATAGATGGCGTTATGCTGCCCAATTTTGGGTAGAGTATAGAGAGAAATTAAGAGGTTGATATTTTAGCCTTTAATTATAATCTTAGACTATATATATGCAGCGCACTAAATGCAGTGAATTTAGAATCAAAGATTAGAAAGGGAATCCGACATAACGGTCTACGGTGACAAGTAAGTATATTTACTTACTTAGCATGGTATTATTTTAGTGAGTACAACTTCGAGATTGATACTATTTTATAAAGCTTTTGAAATGTGATTATTATATGAGCTGAATA
Organism: Carpinus viminea; assembly: GCA_013348765.1. Lineage (NCBI taxonomy): Eukaryota > Viridiplantae > Streptophyta > Magnoliopsida > Fagales > Betulaceae > Carpinus > Carpinus viminea. The sequence continues at coordinate 15,361,341 of CP054673.1, read as the reverse complement.
TTTTATGAATAACATGATTTATGCTTTCAATTATTTTTATGAGTTGAGAAATGAAATGTGGTGATTATGAGAACAAAAGAATGATTTTAAGAGATATGTTATTGCATCTTTGTTGAACATTGAGCATAATAGATTAATTAAATATGAAGTAAAAGGGTTTTCCTATGTTAACGGTGGGAGCCAAATGAGCCTCTCAGGTTAAATAAGAAGCCTTTTGTCTTCATAAAGTGGAATGTAAAATGTTGAGGTGTTCTCATATTAACGTGTAAGCCAAAGGAGCCTTACAGTAAAAATAAGAAGCTTGGTACTAACCGAGGAGCCAAGAGTGTCTCGAAAATCGTAAACAAAAAGGTTCAGTCCTTTAGAGTCAAGAGGAGCCAAAGATGTCTCGATACAGTAAACGAAAGGTTCAAGTCCTTTAGAAAGTCGGAGAGACTAGAGATTGCATTGCATACATTGAATAATGTGATTTATGATTTAATTGTTTTACTTTGTATTTATATGCATATTCATTTTATGAGATGCAAGTAAAATGCATATATGTATAAATATAAAGTTGTTTAGAGAGATAAATGAATTTTATCACAGACAATTTGTTGATGCTTATTTTATCAGCTATAGATTATACAAAAATAATTATGTTTGGAAAATTTAACGAATCATATTATAATCATCATGTTAGAGATACTCTTGATAAATATGACTCATATTGAAAATGTTAGTAATTCTTATACTTATTGAGACCGTGGACTCATTAATCCGCCTATGTAAATGTGGTAACACCACCATCATATCACATTTACATAAATATTGATGCAGATACAGAAGAGAGTGGCGATGATCCATATGCCTACTTAGGATATTATGGATAGGATTTTGGTACTGTAATTTTATGTAGAATATTATATCTATCTTTTGGAGTGTAATTATGGTTACGACATGTTTTAGATGTTTTTGGTGTGTATTTATTTATGTGCCGCCTGTAGCACTTTTGACTAGCGTATTTTATTGTAAAATATAGTGTAAAAATCTGTTTAATATAGAAGTTTTATAATCAGCTCTGATGTGTTTTGTGAGGGTTGTATAAAACAAAAAAAAAATTAAAATTCCGCTGCTAGATTTATAATCTCTGATGATATCGAGAATGAGATTGTAGTGCTTAGTGGCAATTGGAGATTTCCACTTTCACCTTTCATTAAGTAAAGTCGGGGCGCTACATTTTGGTATCAGAGCAATTGGCTCTGAGGACCATGAGAATTAGCCCTACTAGACTAGAGTTTAAGGAAACTATACCAGAGCTGTAGGGTATTAAAAATATTATGTCTAAAAGCTTGATCTTAATATATACAGATTATGTCTATAAGCGATGCTAGTTGTAGGGTGGCTACTAAACTAGTGTACAAAACAAAACTAGCCATGCGGGCATGGCCAGTGAAGCATGGACCAACTATGATGGAAAGATCAAGTTCTCCTGATTATGAGCAACCTTTTGCTCTAACCAGCAAACAGTTAAGAGAAAGAAGGGCCCAGGTCAAAGCAAGTGGGTTTATAGAGAGTGAAGACTCCAATTTTGTGGAAAAAGAATCGGAATCTAATTGTAGTAAATTGGAGTCTAAGAAAGAAAAATCTGAATCAGAAACTAGGAGTGAATCGGAAGAAGGAGATGACTCTGATTCGTACTAGACCCCTAAGAAAGAATCACTTCGAAAGAAGAAGAAGAAGTAGTTTTAAGTTGTTAAGGTTAATGCACTATGAAACTTCATATAGGAAGTCTGATGCATAACCTTAATTGTGTAAATTGTACTTTTTGTAAAATAGAAATAAAATGGCTTTTCTAGCCAACTTGTTCTATAGATTTTGGTTTCTATAATTATTAACAAATTGGGTTAACGCAGACATCATGCCGCCTAGACATCGAAACCTGAGTAACTTGCGAAGGTCAGAGGAAAATCGTGGTAATGAGGATTTACCACCTCATCTACCATATTATGCTAGAGTGCACCCAGCTATGGCGCAATTTATGGCTGATACCACCCGACAATTTGGTGAAGCAGTGGCACGAATGCCACAACAGCGAGAAACTATAGGATGCTCACTTCGAGATTTTGCCACTTATCAATTCCGACTGTTCGATGGCATGCAAAGGCCAATGGTGGCAGAAGCTTGGATTACTGATATCCAGGATTTATTTGAGAATCTTGGTTGTACTAACGATCAAAAAGTCAGGTACGCAGGATTAAAGTTTACTGGTGAAGCTACAAAGTGGTGGAAGGCAAGAAAGCACTATGGCAACTGAACAGGTGTGACCCTATAATCACATGGGAAATGCTTAAAGTAGAATTTAATAAGCGATTTTTCCCGAGGGCTCAACGACAGTTAAAGGCAATCGAGTTCCAAAACCTAGTTCAAGGTGTAATGACGGTAGAGCAGTACTCTACTAAATTTCTAGAACTATCAAGGTTTGCTCCAAATCTAGTCCCTGATGAAGAATCCAAGGCTGAGCGATTTGAGAATGGCCTTAACCCTCGAATCAAAGGGAAGGTAATTTGCCACGAGATCAAAGATTTCACCAAACTGGTGGATGTGGCATCTTTAGCTGAAAGAAGCCTTAATGATGCAGTGGCTGCTTTTGCCAGAAAGAAGCGACCAATGCCTCAAGCATTATATCCAATCAAGAAGCCAAGGTGGGGTGGAAACTCTAGTGTACCAGTGAAGAGAAGTTTTTCGACAACTCAAGGAAACCAGAGACCTCTTTGTACAAAATGCGGGAAGTCTCATTTCGGAAATTGTAGCCCAGGAACCGGAACTTGCTATCGATGCGGTCAAAGTGGACATTTTCAAAGGCCCGATTCTTGCATAGAGCGCAAAAGCCACAAGGAGGCAGGAGTCAACAAAAGCAACCAACGCAAGCACGAGTGTACTCTCTTACTCCAGGGAGCACTGATGATGAAGAAAATGAAGAGAATGCTGACGTGGTGACAGGTACCATTCCTTTATTTGGTAGCCTTGCGTGTACGTTGTTTGATTCGGGTGCAACACATTCATTTGTCTCTGCTACATATGCGAAACTTTCTTGTATGAAGATCGAACCCTTAAGGCGAAATATCTCAGTAGTTACGCCTATAGGTGACTCCTTAACATGTAGGAAAGTGGTAGAAAATTGCCCTATCGTAATTGGAGGAAGAACATTACCAGCAAATTTAGTAGTTTTTGATATGCTGGGCTATGATGTTATTTTGGGGATGGATTGGTTGTTAAACCACTGTGCAAGTATTGATTGTCAAAGGAAAGAAATATCCTTTCGGCCATCTGGTGCTGAAGAAGTTAAGTATTGCGGGTCTTGAGTGCGAGCTACTTTGCCATTCCTCTCCGCAATCCAAGCAGAACGGAGTATTAGAGAAGGCGATTGTGCATGTCTGGCTTATGTAACAACTAAGTTGGAGGGTGAATTGAAATTGGAAGATGTTCCGATAGTGTGTGATTATCATGATGTATTTTCAAAAGTTTATTCAGGATTACCACCTGATCGGGAAATTGAGTTCACTATTGATTTAGTGCCAGGAACTTAACCAATTCATAAGGCACCATATCGTATGGCACCAGTGGAGTTAAAGGAACTGAAAGAACGACTTCATGAGCTATTAGATCGGGTTTTATCTGTCGAGTGTGTCACCATGGGGAGCACCGGTGTTGTTTATGAAAAGAAGGATGGAACTATGCGGTGCATAGATTATCGAGAATTGAATCGGGTGACTATAAAGAATAAGTATCCTTTACCGAATCGATGATCTATTCGATCAATTAAAGGAAGCTTCAGCTTTCTAAGATTGATCTTGATGCGGATATCATCAACTTAAGGTATGGGAAGAAGATGTGCAGAAACAGCTATTCGAACACGGTATGGCCATTATGAATTTATGGTTATGCCTTTTGGATTAACCAATGCACCCTCGGTGTTCATGGATTTGATGAACCGAGTATTCCATAATTACCTTGATCAGTTTGTAGTCGTATTCATTGATGATATATTAGTTTATTCAACTAATCATCATGAACATGGTGAACATTTGAAGAAGGTATTGGATATTCTTAGGGAGAAAAAGTTGTTTGCCAAGCTTAAGAAATGTGAGTTTTGGTTGAAAAAGGTATCATTTTTAGGACATGTAGTCTCAGGAGATGGGATTGAAGTAGATCCAAGTAAGATTGAAGCTATGGTTAAATGGGAGAGGCCAACAAATGTCCATGAGATTCGTAGTTTCTTAGGACTTGCGGGTTATTATCGAAGATTTGTAAAAGGATTCTCCACACTCTCAGGGCCACTTACGGCATTGACAAAGAAGAATGTCCGCTATGTTTGGAGTGATGAGTGTGAAGCAAGTTTTCAAGAACTTAAAAGGAGATTGGTGACGGACTTTTTTTCCATCAAGTAAAGAAGGATTTGTGGTATATAGTGACGCTTCTCATAGCGGGTTGGGATGTGTGCTTATGCAACAAGGTAAAGTGATAGCCTATGCCTCTAGACAGTTAAAGAATCATGAAAGGAATTACCCTACCCATGACTTAGAGTTAGCAGCAATAGTTTTTGCCTTAAAAAATTGGAGACACTACCTTTATGGAGCAAGGTGTGAGATTTATACTGATCATAAGAGCCTTAAGTATATTTTCACTCAGAAAGATCTAAACATGAGGCAACGAAGGTGGTTAGAATTAATTAAGGATTATGATTGCTGTATCTTCTATCATCCGGGTAAGGCGAACATTGTTGCCGATGCTTTAAGTAGGAAATCATAGGGTGGAGTAGTAAAATCTGAGCCAACTCTAGATCAACTTGCTCAACAAATTGGAATGATCCAATTAGACACCAGGCCAACAAATAGAGACGTAAGCCTTGCAACACTTGTTATCCTACCAACACTAACAGATCAGATTAAGTTAGCTCAAGAGAAGGACGCGGAGTTAGAAAAGCTTAGAGAAAAAGCTAGTCAAGGGGAGGCTTTCGGTTATAACATTACCTCAGATGGTATCCTAAGAACTAGTGATTCTAGGGCTGTATTACCTAAAGATGATAGGCTAAGGAAAGAAATCATGGATGAGGCACATAAAACCCATTACACTGTGCATCCGGGGAGTACTAAGATGTACCAAGATCTAAAGAGAAATTATTGGTGGTCTAGTATGAAGCGAGATATTGCAAAATATGTAGCACGATGCCCGAATGCCGACAAGTAAAAGTGAACATCAACGACCGAGGACCACTACAACCACTTAGCATTCCGAATGGAAGTGGGATCAAATAACAATGGACTTTGTGGTGGGTTTACCAAGAGCACCAAGTGGACAAGATGCGATATGGGTAATAGCGATGACTTACTAAAAGTGCTCATTTTGTTCCATTCAAGATTACCGATTCTATGCGAAGATGATGTAACTATACCTTCGGAGATTGTCGTTACATGGAGTACCGCTCAATAGTATCCAACCGATCCTTGATTTACTTCAAATTTTGGAAAAGATTGCAAGAGGCAATGGGAACAAAATTGAATTTTAGTACAAAGATACCACCCATAAACCGACGGTCAATCAGAAAGGAGCATTCAAATCCTTGAAGATATGCTAAGGTTATGTACTTGATTTTAAAGGTAATCGGATTCAATTCCTACCTTTAGTTGAGTTTGCTTACAACAATAGTTTTCAAGCAACTATCGGATGGCACCATATGAGGCGCTATATGGACGCAAATGTAGGTCACCTTTGTATTGGGATGAAGTCGGCGAAGACAACTTTGGGACCGAGATAGTGCAGACACCAAAGACAAGATTGCTCTCCTTCGAAAGAGAATGCTAACAGCTCAAAGTCGACAAAAGAGCTATGCGGATCGTCATCGCCGCAATCTGGAATTTGAAATCGGTGACCAAGTATTTCTTAAGGTTTCGCCAATGAAGGGTGTACTTCGTTTTGGTAAGAAGGGCGAGTCCGAGGTATGAAGGACCTTTTGAGGTGAAAGAAGTAGTGGGACCAGTAGCATATAGGGTTGCTTTGCCACCCGAGTTAGCTGGAGTGCATGATGTATTCCACGTATCTACATTGCGAAAGTATGTACATGATCCTTCACAAGTTATCAACTTCAAACCTCTATGTATTCAAGAAAACTTAACTTATGAGGAAGTGCCGATTGAAATCGTGGATCGCAAAGAGCAACAATCATGTCAAAGACTATTCCGCTCGTGAAAGTGATATGACGAAATCATGGTATAGAAGAAGCTTCATGGGAGCTAGAACAAGAAATGAAAAACAGATATCCTTATCTGTTTGAAGATGGACTCAAAAAGGGAAAGATGATATTGAGGACATAACCGGCTTGATGATTCTAAGAGCTAGAGTGAGATTCTTCCATCTCTAGCTGTGAATATAGAATAGGTAAGTGATGCTATCACCATATTTGAATATATTTATGAGCATGTGTGCATATTGCGATTGCATCTAGAATTTCGAGGACAAAATTCCAATAAGGAGGGGAGGATGTAACACCCAAGGTTTTTTAATAGAATTATTAAGAATGCTTTAGTGTAATTTCAATCTCAAGTTAAATCAAATATATTGGGAAAAATATATCTGATGTCTAAATTATGAATTATTTGGCATTTAAGATTTACTTAATTAAATGCTCAAGTATTAGTAGTAATGGGGATATTAGTCTATTAAATAATAGTTTGATTAGTTTAATATATATTAAGATATACTTATATATATATAGATATATATATATAGATATATATATATATATATATATTGTAATGAGTACCTTGGTGATCGTGTAGTTTAATAGTTAATATATATATATATATATATATATATGTATATTGATGCTTTAGAATGTTCAGGTGAACTTGAATATGAGGTCGTGTGGGTGTTCATTTGTTAATATATATATATATATATTATATCATATTACTTAGCAATGAAGGTAGTTGGCGTGGGAATGTAGAACCTTCAGAATCCCATATTTACATGCATATCTGATGGAGAAGCGGTGGAGAATTTCGGCGCCTGCAAGGAGAATAATAATAATAGTGTTGCAGTGATTTTAACTGGATGATGGTTTGGTGCGGCAGCTAAGTAATGATGAAGACTTTTTACCAAATACCAATCGTGTCCCAACCTTTTGCCTATAAATAGGAAATAGCAGTAAGCTGAAAAATCAGCTCTCAACCTCTCGCACAGTAAAGAAAAAGAAAAGAAAAGAGAAAGTGAGATATATTTTTAGGAATAAGCTTTGGAGCTACTTCAAGTGGAAGTGCTAGGTATAAATTCTTTTATCCTTAGTTTATGTCAATTCTAGTTGTAGAATTTAAATTATGTCAATTTTATTAATTAGAATTTAAATTATGTCGTTATAATGCCTAAATTACGCGGGAAAGTGTGATTGAATATTTCGGGACGGATATTATATTCAATCATCCTTTTAAATATTACAAATGCGTCGTTGTGCTGCCTAAATTTTATTAGGTATTTTACAATAACACCGTTGTAATGCTCAAGTAATGTTAGACATTTTAGATAAATATTATATTAATGCCGTAGTAATGCCCATATAAAAATATGTGGTAACGCTACATAGTCGTTATAATGCCTAAGTGACATTATAATATTTTAGATAGATGGCGTTATGCTGCCCAATTTTGGGTAGAGTATAGAGAGAAATTAAGAGGTTGATATTTTAGCCTTTTAATTATAATCTTAGACTAATATATGGTCGCGCGCGAGCGCACTAAATGCAGTGAATTTAGAATCAAAGATTAGAAAGGGAATCCGACATAACGGTTTACGGCAACAAGTAAGTATATTTACTTACTGAGCATGGTATTATTTTAGTGAGTACAACTGCTTACTGAGATTGATACTATTTTATAAAGTTTTTGAAATATGATTATTATATGAGCCTGAATATTTTATGAATAATATGACTATATGCTTTCAATTATTTTTATGAGTTGAGAAATGAAATGGGGTGATTATGAGAACAAAAGAATGATTTTAAAAGACATGTTATTGCATACTGTTGAACATTGAGCATAATAGATTAATTAAATATGAAGTAAAAGGGTTTTCCTATGTTAACGATGGGAGCCAAATAAGCCTCTCAGGTTAAATAAGAAGCCTTTTGTCTTCATAAAGTGGAATGTAAAATGTTGAGGTGTTCTCATATTAACGGTGTAAGCCAAAGGATCCTTACAGGTTAAAATAAGAAGCCTGGTACTAACCGAGGAGCCAAAAGTGTCTCCTGAAAATCGTAAACGAAAGGTTCAAGTCCTTTAGAAAGCCGAAAAGGAGTCAAAGATGTCTCCTGATAGCCGTAAACGAAAGGTTCAAGTCCTTTAGAAAGCCGGAGAGACTAGAGATTGCATTGCATACATTGAATAATGTGATTTATAATTTAATTGTTTTACTTCTATGTATTTATATGCATATTCATTTTATGAGATGCAAGTAAAATGCATATATGTATAAATATAAAGTTGTTTAGGAGAGATAAATGAATTTTATCACAGACAATTTGTTGATGCTTATTTTATCAGCTATAGATTATACAAAAATAATTATGTTTGGAAAATTTAACGTAATTGTTATTATAATCATCATGTTAGAGATACTCTTGATAAATATGACTCATATTGAAAATGTTAGTAATTCTTATACTTATTGAGACCGTGGACTCATTAATCCGCCTATGTAAATGTGGTAACACCACCATCATATCACATTTACATAAATATTGATGCAGATACAGAAGAGAGTGGCGATGATCCATATGGCTGCTTATGATATTATGGATAGGATTTTGGTACTGTAATTTTATGTAGAATATTATATCTATCTTTTGGAGTGTAATTATGGTTAAGACATGTTTTAGATGTTTTTGGTGTGTATTTATTTATGTGCCGCCTGTGGCACTTTTGACTAGCGTATTTTATTGTAAAATATAGTGTAAAAATCTGTTTAATATAGAAGTTTTATAATCAGCTCTGATGTGTTTTGTGAGGGTTGTATAAAAAAATAAAAATAAAAAATTCCGCTGCTAGATTTATAATCTCTGATGATATCGAGAATGAGATAGTAGTGCTTAGTGACAATTGGAGATTTCCACTTTCGCCTTTCATTAAGTAAAGTTGGGGCGCTACAATCGTAGCCTCAAATACTTATGAGATCAAACAATAGTAACTGAGGCTCAGCAAAAATGGCTCATCAAACTCATGGGGTATGATTTCAAGATCGAGTACAAAAAGGGACAAGGCAATCGAGCAGCCAATGCATTATCTTGACACATGGAACGCACTCTCATGGCCTTTTCACAACTGATACCTCACTGGATATAACCTATCCAATGTGAAGTTCAAAAAGATCCTATCCTCCAAGCTCTAGAGGAAAAAATAAGAAAGTATGAAGCTGTGGGAGCATGGCACATTCATGCGGGCACGCTTAGTTGTTGTTGAAAATGCCATGATTGCCCATGATCAGAATGTACAGGAGGTTCGAAAGCAATTATGGGGAGCACAAAATCAGATGAAGCAAGTGTATGACAAGGGCCATTCTTAACGAGAATTCTTTGCAAGCGAATGTGTGTACTTATGGCTTCATGGGTATAGACAACACTCTGTCCAAAGAAAGAGTAATCAAAAGCTCTCCCCTAAATTTTATAGGCCTTACCGCATTTTTAAGAAGATAAGACATGTTGCATATCAGTTTGCCTTCTCACCTAAAGCAAAAATTCATGATATTTTCCATATTTTTGTCCACTAGAAATGGGTGGGCGTAGGGGTTTTAGTTCAAGACCATCTGCCATTAGTTGTGGATGACAGTAGAGTTACCCCACAAGCAATTCCGGAACGACACACTCAGTAGGGAGTTCCTGAAGTGTTGGTGCATTGGAAGGGCCTCTCTCCCGCCGATGCTTCATGGAAATCTCTTTCAAACTTCCAATTGCATTTTCCTACTTTTGTCCTTAAGGGTAAAGGCAATTTTAAGGGGGAATGAATGTTACGTACCCATCCTACCACTCATGGTAGACGTGGCATTCTACTAGAAGACCTAGTTGGAGTCCAAGAGTAATATCAAAGTGGCAACTGATTTACATGGAAAGTTGCAAGGGGGATTCGTTGCTCATAAAGCACAATCCTTAGTAGGAAATATGAGTCCTCTTATGGGAAGGATTCTAGTAGGAGAATAAAATAAGAATCTGCTCATAAAGCGAAATTCCTAGTAGGGTTAATAAGGGATTTTGTATTCCCACTAGAATTAGGATTTATTTCTACATGTAGTTCTTTATCTAACCTCTATATATAAAGAGGGTATTGATCAATAAGAGAATCATCAGAAAATTACTATACAACTCTTGTAGTTGCTTGGGAGGCAAGGGTACCTCAAATACCCTACTATCACATCCACGTTCACCATAAGTAGGCTTTGGAAAATTGATCATGCCGCCTTACCTCTAGTGAGACCCCGTACTTGTTCCTAAACACGAGCCCACATCAGCGGGTTTACTTTCTTATCCACATAAAGGTAGAGCTCAAACATGATATTTATTTATTTATGGAAGTACTGCTATTTCATGGAGATATGTCAAGCAAACACTTGTTGCTACTTCTTCAAATTACTCAAAGATTATTGCAATTCATAAAGCAAGTCGAAATTGCATATGGCTAATATCAGTAATTCAACACATTTGAGAAAATTGTGGTTTATCCACAATCAAATATAGCCCGACAATATTATATGAAGATAATGTTGCTTGTATTACATAGATCAGAAGGGGATATATTATAGGTGATAGAATCAAATACATTTCTCCAAAATTCTTTTATACACATGAGCTCCAGAAGAGTTGTGATATTGATGTCAAGCATATACGATCAAGTGACAATTTGTCAAATTTATTTACCAAAACATTACCAACTGTAACATTTAAGAAGTTGATAAATAACATTGGAATGCGCCGACTCAATGATCTTTCATCATAAACAATTGAAGTTTTTCACGCTAATAAGGGGGAGTAAAATGATTATGTTGATTGTACTCTTTTTCCTTTGCCAAGGTTTTTTCCATTGGATTTTTTTTTTTTTTTTTGTAAGGTTTTAATAAGGCAGTCCTAAAACATACAAAGGCACACAAAAATATTGTACACTTTTTCCTTTGCCACAGGGTTTTTTTCCATTGGGTTTTCCTTGACAAGGTTTTAACAAGGTATATTCTTAATGTATGGTCATCCAAATGGGAGTGTTATGAATGCATTCATGCATTTGGTAGATGACCATTTAGTTCCATCTCTTGAAATTCTACACATTCATGTCATCTTTTAGAATTCATATAACATTCATGTAATACATTAATGTAGCATTTTGATTCATATACTACCCTTTTATATTCCTTAAAATACTATTATGATTCCATGTCTATAGAAGGAAGGTTCTTTTTTTTTTTTTTTTTTTTAAAGAAATATAAAAGGGAGTATTTTTTTTTTTTTTGACATGTCCACGCAAGGATAGGGAGAAGGGAGATTCGAACTTGTAACCTCCACTTCATAAGGCGTGGTTCACAAACGATTGAACTACCTCTTGAGGACTATAAAAGGGAGTATTGAGTAGTATTTAAAAGACAATAATAGAGAAGAATCATACATAATTCTTGAAAAACTAGTTTCATATATTGCAATCTCTTTATCTTGTTTTGTTTTATTTTTTTATTTTTTTATTTTACAACAAATATATATATATATATATATATATATGTATAAGAGTTTAACTTATATCAGGATAAGCCTTAAAACCCCATTTTTATAGCTCCCAATAAATAACTGACACATAAGCAAAAACATAAAAAGTGCATAAAAATAACTTGAACCAAAATACACTAGATTTTAGGGTGATAAAATCCCTAAATGGTTAACTTTCTACTTATGGGTTTTAGTTTTGAATCAAAAAACGAGTTTTGAAGCATTAGAAATAGGTTTTGAGGCATAGATCTGGCCTTGGTCTAGCTAGCTACAGTTTTTTTCTTCTTCTTTAATTTGGTGTAGTTGTTTTCATTTTCATTTTTTGCTTTTTTTTTTTTAATTAATAATGTGTCACATGGTGATTGGATGCTGTAAAAGGCTAATTTACACCAAAACCTGATAGTAGGGGTTCTCATATAAACTTATTTTTTTTTTTACTGAACATACCAACTTTTTGTTTGACATAACTTTTTCGGTATTAAAAATATTTTTTATCCTCCCTTACACAATCCCGTACATGTTCTTGTAACTTAACCCTACAGCACTTTTGAGTGGAGTGATTAAGATAGTCATGAAACCTACGGAGTCATATTTGAGAAACTTGAGGAGCTTGTTGATATATTAGAAACATCAGGACAGGTCCTCTCTCTCACCTCGATAAACTTGGTTGTGATGGGCTCCCTCAAATTCCACTTCCCTCGAGTGGGAATTCTCCAAAACGTCCCCAGACCCTACTACTCACGCTCTTCAGTGGTGACCTGCGGCCTTAGGGGCGGACCCAGAAAGCCTCTGTGGAGGAAAAGCGTGCTGTCCTCCGAAGCCATTCAAGCAGTCCATTCCTTGAAGCTAGCTAGATCATCCGCACCCAGATTACAAGAGGTTTTCAATGGCAGACTCAGCAGGCTCTTGAAGGCAGACTTGTTGGACACCTTGGCTGAGCTGCAAAGACAAAATCAACTGGACTTGGCCCTTCAGGTATATGTTACTCCTGGTTAACTTTACATTTTTTTTAGAATATATGAGCATAACTTAGTATGACTTAGTGTGTCTATCGTACTATTTGAAAGTGCATTTTAAAAAAATTCTGCTATTGGAGCCCGTACTGAAATTTGGGATGTTGTTGGATTCTTAAGATACTCAGCATTCAAATAACTGATTTACTGATTGTTTTAGAAATGGTAGAACTCTGTTGTTTATGAACAACAAATATTAAGAAACTCGGCTTGCGTGACTTGTATTTTAATTTGCTCCCGTTCAATGTTCTTTTCCTTTTGGGACCTATAGAAGTATTCAATTATGCTAGAATTACAATGTGGGTAAATTATAATAATCCAAAACTAATCACACCATGAAGAAAATGAATTGTTTGTTTATTGTCTAACATGAGCCGTGCCTTTTGAATCAGAAATAATCCATTGTCACGATCCTCTTGGTTACCACTCCATTCATCTGTATTAGATTCAATTTTTGGGTATTTCTGTCATTAGATAATGTATTTGTTAGCAGAAATTTTATTCAGGATTCTTAAAAAATAAGAAAAATGGGGAATACTCCCTTAAGAAAATGTTTGCCAGTTGGTGGACTGGTGGTCATTTTCGGAGTGTTGTTGTGTGGAAAATGGCTCCCCTTTGCCTTATGTAGTGCTTGTGGAGGGAAAGAAATGAGAGGTTTTGTGGAGGAGTTCAAGTCCTTTTTTTTTTTTTTTTTTTGTCTTTTTACTTGGACAACTGCTTTTTTAGTTGCTTTAGTGATTAGCTTTTCTGACTTTCTTGTTCCCTTTTCTTCTTCTACTTTGGTGTTTCCTTGTATGCTTCATGTGTACTAGGGTTGTACCTCTCTGCACTTTTTGATTTATACAACATTACTTATCCAAAAAAAAAAAGAAAAGGGAATGTATCTATGAGGTATTTGATTGAGGTGTCTCCTGTGTTGTATGATATCAATGGCTTTGTTTTGATTTCTTTAGCAATATTTGATAACCAATGGTATCTTCTAGTTTTCCTAGGCTGTCAAGCTGGCCACTTCTTTGACAAGGTAAACAGGTTGAGTGCTTTGCCAAAACAGATGCATGAATTAGATAATTATTGCTTTAGGAAATATCTTTTAGCTTTTGGAATGGAGTAGCTGGTTCCTTGTCCTTCCTATCCAACTGGCCAGTTTACCCTGTTTCCAAGATGCCGGTTCCAATCAAGAAGGCTGTATGACTAAGTTCTGGCCTACTGTTAACTGTTACGTTTCTTTGATTGCCCAATTTTTTGTACCAGTTGAATATTCATTCTTTGGAATTTGTATTTTATCTGAATATAAATAAGGTTTTAGGTCTTCCAATTTGTGCGCAAGGAAGAGTGGTATGAACCAGATTTGCTCATATACTGTGACATGATTCTATTGTTGGGAAAGAACAAATTGATTGAAATGGCTGAAGAGCTCTTTTCTGAACTAAAGAAAGAAGGCTTACAACCCAACACAAGGGCTTTTGCTGAGATGATTGGGGCATACATGCAATTGGGTATGATAGAAAAGGCAATGGATACATATGAATCGATGAAGGCATCGGGTTGTGCCCCAGATAGGTTAACATTTATGATATTGATAAGAAACCTTGAGAAGGCTGGAAAAGAAGAACTAGCAGCAATGGTAAAGAAGGAATGTGCTGAATATGTTGATACGCCTGAGAAATTCCTCGGAGAAGTCGAACAGAAATATGTAAGGATTTAAGTCTTTATGCATTCATGTTCATCATTTTTTGCTCTACAGCACAAGCTAAGGTACTTTTTCCTATGTATCTTCATTAATATAGGGAAACCAAGCTGTATTCTGTGAGTGTTATATGAAGTATAATCCACATTAGGGCAGAAGTATGGGAAGAAACTTTCTCACTGTATGTCATTTGTAGAAGGCATAGATGCAATGAAGCTGGGAACCCACGATATTTCTAATCCATGGAAAAATTTTAGAGCAGTCCCTAGTTGTTTGTTTTGTTTTGTTTTTAATCCCAATAGAGTGTGGAGCACTGCTTGGCTAAGTTGGAACAAATAGTTAGTTTCAACAGAATAGGTAGGATGGCAATATGGCTAACTTATTGGAAATTTTCAATTATGAATTAGTATCATTTTAGAATACTCCAATCATGTCTTTTCTTGCTCCTTTCCAGATATCTCTTAATCCTTTCAAATTGTCATAGGCTCTTTGACATTACTTAATTGCTAAGATGAAGAAAATGATCTTTCGGTCAAATGGTATCTCCACCTTTTCACTTACACGAGATAGAGGATGAGGTCATGAGTTGAATGTTGTTTAGGTGCATGGGTTGTATTTACCGAGAAAAACAATTTCCAAGATAAGGCAGTTGATGGAATAGCACAAGGGGTGTGTTTGTTTTCTCCATACATTTAAGTAGCTAAATAAAAGAAGCATGCATTACTTTATTGAAGTAGTTGCCTTGTTCCCCATAAAAACATGCACTTTTCAATTCTGTATGAGAAACGTAAATTTCCCATGTGCATTCACTTGTTGATGTAGAATGGTGTCACTTCCAAATGGATTCAGCTGCATGAATAATCAGAGTTGATGGATTTTGTGTTCATTCATATTGAGTATCTCACTTTGCTTCTTGTATTGTTTCAGCGAAAGAGGCAATTGCTCAATCCTGTGTGAAAACTCACGGTACTCTGCTACATTTGAGCTGCCATGAGGCAATAGACTTAGCCACTTTCTCAATGGAGTAAAGATGGTGAGGAGCTACGGAATATGTTATTCTTTTATAAATAAATCAGCACATTTCTAGGCCTTGCCTTTGTCAATACCTACGTAGTTAGCTTAATTCTCCATTTGATTTTAACAAAAAACTGGATATGCCAAAAGGTTCTAGAGAAAATGTGCCTGGCACCAGATATGGTGATGTTGTGTTAAAAATAGTAAGTTCTACTCTCAAATGAAATAATACTTTCTAAACAAAACAAATGTTCGTACAAGTATCAAGTATTATGTTATCTATGAATATGAATTTCCAAGTAATGAAACATTGTTTTATAAACTCAGAATACATTTCGAGTACAATCCTTTAACCGGAAAATGCTTCTTCATTGTCCTAATACTTAAAAGTGACACTTTTATTGTTTCAGTTTTTTTATTTAAGGCTGTCAATTTTTTACATGGCTTACAAACTTGACTCGAATTTAACAGAAAATTAGTGGATTAGGGTATTGTATAATTAGGTTTGGAGTATAATTAGGTTTGGATTATTGCAGATTGACCCAAATTAACCTGTTTAATAAAAATGTCAATTACGTGTCAACTCGCCTAACTCATGGTTAATAATTAAACTTTATCAATTGCTAATGATGTAGTAGCCAAGTAGTGTTTAAGCATTGTATACCGAGAGAAATTAGTGCATGTGGTTAGTTTTGTCTTTGTACCGTTTAAATCCGTATACATGTTGAAATAAGTTATGTTTAGGTCAACTCAACATGACTTGTTTATTAAATGGGTTACATGGGTTGGATCATGTCAAGTCTATTAGGTTCTAGGAATAGGTTCTAGGAATTGGCTACATTCAGTGTGCAAAATCTTATGTTTATTTCCTTTCATTACCATGTGTTTCAGTATGAAAATGTAAAAACTTTTGGGGCGTTTGGAGTGTTACTACACCTTCCTATTCGAAGCTCGTCATGACAACCAAGCGGCGGGGAGCCATAGAGAGTTCTCAGCTTGGTATTGTGCATAATTCGTTCAAATACTGTCATGACTCCTCCCATGCAAAACCTGCCAAATGTCAGAGACTTGGTGATAGAACCCTACCCGCGCTTCACGACACGAGTAGTCTCCATCGTGACGCAAAGGCAAATCCTTGAGAGTATAAATGCCAAATCTTGTTCTCATTTGGTTTGTTTGTTTTTCCCGTAACTCTCGAGCAAGCTTCGAACGTTTTTCTTTGGTGAGGAAGATTGAGAGATCCTTGTCCCTAGAATCATTCTAGATGCGTGCCTTCTCTCTCACCTTTGTTTCCATGAAGTGAAGATTTCTAAAGGCTTGAATCTTTTCACCATTTGGGAGTTTTATTTTTGAGTTGTATCAAACCATACCATACTCTTCTCGTGACCATCAAAGAACCGACCGAAAGAGTCAGTGAGAAGATGCATTTGAAAAAGATTGGCTAACTCAGAGGCAAGCGAGAAGTTTGTTGTCATACGGAATCTTAGATTTACAATAGGGTTTTGTATGTTTTTTTGTCCTTTTGATCTTCTTCATGATAGTGTTTTTTCAAATTTGGCTATCTATAAATGATTTTTCCCTATGATTTGTTCTTAAATTTCACTTTGTAACAATATAAGTGCTTGTGTTTTTTATTAGGGGTAACTATCTTTTACCCCCATAAACTACAGTGTCATGACACTTTCCCCCCATGAATTACCAACTATGACACTTGACCCCATCAAACTACCATCTTATGACATTTTTCCCCATTCTATCAGTCAAATGGATTAAAACTAACGGTCAATGAAGAGAGAAATTTTATTTTTTTCATTTTTGCCCTCACTTCAAATCATTAAAACACACTTTTACCCTCCTAAAATGGGGGCAAAAATGAAAAAAAAAAAATTTATCTCTCCGTTGACCGTCCCTTTGACTGACAAAAGGGGGCAAAGTGTCATAAAATGATAGTTTGATGGAGTCAAATGTTATAGTTAGTAGTTCATAGGGGAAAAGTACCAAAACACTATAGTTAATGGGAGCAAAAGGTAATTACCCCTTTTTATTATTTAGTAGCGCAATTTAAATTATTTTTTATATATTGCAGTTGTGATAAGTTACTGGGGATTGAACCGATCCGGATTCTATCAAGGTCAACTCAAACATGACCTATATTTATTAAACAAGTTTGCCAACCCAACATGACCTATTTATTAAACAAGTTACGGGTTATGTCGGGTACCCACATTTCTGGCACCAGAGGCTGTGTTTTTTTGTAGGGTTACATCATCCCAAGCCAAGAAAAGATACTGGGTAGAAAAGAAAACCTTAAGCATATTAATAAATCTCGAGGGGCACAAACCAATTCCAGAAGAAAATTTCCCAGACACTCAGTTTGGTCTGAGGCAGCCAACTAAACAAATATGAAAAGTAAACCTGCCTGAAGGTGCATGGGAATTCACCATTTACCAGGAATTTGAACGCAAAGGATGTAACCAGGTAAGAAAACATTGGATTTCCTCTGAACTCCATTCACCAAATTGAAAATTGTTGTGCAAGAAAGTATTATTTTTATTAATTTTTTTTGTTCCATGTTCTCCTCTGGTCAAAGTACATCTACAAAGAAACGCCTAATAATACAGATATTACAAGCCATAATTCATATGAGAACATGGGCTGGTTTCCTCCACTGGAATAAGAGAAAAAGCAAACATTTATAGAGACTAACGGCCGCAAAAAATGGAAAAGATATTCAAGATAGAAAAAACAGATTCCAAACTGAAAAAATAATGAATATTACAATTTTCTCATTAGCTAGCTAAGTGGCTGGGGGAGTTGTTGAACATACTGTGCCACATAAATGCTCTAGAAAGCACCATCTCCAGCTCTTGGTGAGTCCAGTTTTGTGTTGGGAGGTGTTGAAGAAACATCACCAATTCTTGGAAATCAAGCTTCTGAATGTCATCTGTCCACTGAATATAAGGTAACAGCTCATTTTAACAATTTGAAATACAATCACTATCACAAAAGAAAATGCAACTTGATGAGCCAACTGTCCAGAGATTCATCTGGAGAAAAAGGCATAACCAAATGGCATACAACAAAAAGTTTTCAAGACCATAAATGATTTATCTGGAGAGAGACTTTTGTATTCTCCACATTTGGTTCTTGACAATGTTAATGGTAGTCATAAATGATTTGCAAAGTTTCAAAAAATCACATTTACTAGGAAACAAATTGACCAGCTGAATCTATGGCTAGAATAGGATATGCTGCTGATAAGTTTCAATTTTAGAATGACAGATTTTCTTTCAGAAATAGGTAGGATTTTGAGAGAAGATATCATTCTGCCAAGTACCATTTTAAAAAAAATTAATGTTTCTTTTTCTAGCCAAAAAATGAAATTGAAAAAAGATAAGATATTGCAGGAATAGGGGTAAAGTGCAGCAACACATTGGAGCAATGATGACCTAGGTAACAACTTAGGCCAGAATATTAGGCATAAGAATAAAACACAGCCTGAACCTGCTGAATCTTACAATATTAAGTTCTAGATGTAATGTGTAAGCTTGTTTACATAAACATAAAATATTTTCCCCTCAATGGATCAGCATAGAAAAGGTATTTTTTGATTAGCACTAAAAAGGCCAGTGGGGTTCTGCACATGAATAGCAAGACCAAATGAGAAGCTCACATCAACACCACAACGATAAGTTCAAAAGTGGCACCCAGATGGTAGATTGAATATTGTAGACAGCAATGGTGTTAACTGCAAGATCATGCGAAATACAAGCTCCTCTATAAACAAAGCTGTGAAACATGCCTGCCTTTTATACTTCTCACTATTTACCCAACGGCATCAAAAAGGACATTGACATTGACATTTACCCAGAAACACATTTTCAACCATAATCAGAGATTGACGAGCGCAAAAGCATGAAGAGTACATCTCACCGTTAAAAGAAAACTGGCAAATATGTATACAAGGAAATCTGGCAATGCATCTCCTTCCGCAAGATATGTGTCCCACAGGCGACTAACGAGATGGAAGGGTATCTAACAAGACAGAACCTGTATTAGCTTTGCATAAACGACAAAAGCACCAGGTCACGGCCAAAGCTCTGCTGCAAATGTTCTCAGCTACAACTTAAGCAACCTAGAGATTACATATTTGGTTCACTTAATAAAATTCATATCATCCTAAGATGGAGATTACAGCAATTCATAATACATGAAATGCATTTGGAGAAGCAAACCTCGCGTATTAGAAGACAGTTGAACCAGCGGAAAGCAAATTGCAGAAATTCCAGCCCTTGCTCCTCCATGTGTCTTGAAACAGGTTCTAGAGGAGTTTTAAAAAGTGGTATTGTCAATAGGGCTGGCATATTATGGAAGGACATAATTATAAAACAAATGAAGAAACAAGAAGTATTAGACATAGTAAGGTTATGGCAATTTTTACATGTCATGCATCAACACAAATGGGTAATATTAATAAGACATACAATCTTGGTAAAGCAACTCTAGGGAAGATGTTTCACCAACCACGTCACCAGAACAATCTCAAAAACCCAAGAAAGCTATTTATTACAACTGTTTAAAAGTTCCTTTCCCATAAAAGCCCTTTAAGTGACTATGAAAAATATGCTCTCTTTTTCGATAGGGCTAAATACTTTATTAGTACCTGGGTTTGCATTTTTATATTTTTTTCCACTTAGAGTTCAAATCCGATCACAAATGGTATCTTACTTAAGGAAAAAGACCAACTTAATACCTTTGTTAGGTTCCATTAGCCCAAATTAACGAAATACCACATGTTGTCACAGAGAAATGCCACGTCATAAAAAATATTAAAAAACTAAAATCTAAAATAAATTAATTAATTAATTAAATTAAATTAAATTAAATTTATGTGGTGGCCCAGCCACCCCATTTTTGCCATTAGCCACCCCCAAGGCTGGTCTAGGGGTGGCTGAATGGTTTGGCCACCCCCAATGACCAAAAAGGTGGTGGCTCGGCCACCCCTTGCAGCCAGCCTAGGGTGGCTGAAGCCACCCCTATGGACAAAAATGGGGGTGGCGGCTTCAGCCACCCCTTTTTTGCCCACTGGGGGAGGCTGAAGCCACCCCCATGGCCTTTTTGGCCACCTCTAGACCGGCCTTGGAGGTAGCTGAGCCACCCTCAATGGCCAAAATGGGGGTGGCTGGTGACATTTCTATGTGATGACATGTGTGACAGAACCTAACGCAGGTACTAAGTTGGTCTTTTCCTTTAAGTTAGGTACCATTTATGATAGGATTTAAACTCAGGTGGGAAAAAATAAAAATGTGCAAACCCAGGTACTAATAAAGTATTTAACCCTTTTTTATATACAAAATATAACCTCCTAAAGAAACAGTTCACAAAAATTGCCAAAATTAACAATTACACGTTTTATTTTTTGATGGGTAAACAATTACACATTTTATTCACAGGAAGAAGCATACTGAAATCTATTTGTGAGTTAGGTTGGAGTTCTAGGGAAGAATTTTTTGCATTTATAATCAATACTAAAAAGACATTACTAATTACATTTAAATTGTTGAAACGGGGATAGCCACAATGGACTTGTCGAATTAGCTCATGGCATATAATATTGGTTACACTAAATGAAAACTAAAAACGTTAGAAATTCTGCTGCTTTGCTGTATGAGTGACAGTCCAATGTTACATTTTCATATGACATTATGGCTTAATTAACTCAAATTTCCATTTCAATCCATCATTTTGTTATTTTGCAATAATACCAAAATTAAGCCTATATATCATCTTACAGCGGCAGATACATCAAGAACAGGATCAGAAAAAGAGCAAGATTGAATTTCTTGTAAAACAAGTAAAACACATATCTATTTCCACAAATTTGGAACAGATTCAGTAGTGTTTTAAGGCAACACTGGATACCATAACATCAAGAAATGGGTTCAGAAGAACCTTAAAATTAATTTATACTAGTCTCTTGGCAAGCATCAGTGTGTACGCCAAGGCATTTTTCTTTAATAGAGGGGGTAGAAGAGAAGAAAATTGTGGAGAGAGAGAGAGAAAGTGAAACACGGAGTAAAAGATGGAAGAGAAAGGTGGGAAGTGGTTTGGGTAGTTTAAAAAGTAGATATTGTCAATGTTTTTATCCAAAAATACTTGTGCAGTTAAATTTTTCCCATGATCATAACTTCATCGTACAATGGAAATAAAGAAGAGTTTAGTAATACAGATGAGACTACTATCTAAATCATAAGATATGCATAGTAGAGCACAGAAGGAACTTTTAAGCTCATGTTCCCTCTCTATATATGCTGCACATACAAACATAAGTGGGAACAGTTGGGACTTGCAAGCTACCATTCAACTTTACTTGCCAAGGAAAAACTCATGAGGTGAAAGTTGATAAACCCAACTAACGTTGTTCTAACTATTCAATCAGCTGACCTTTTCCATTGCAGTTAGACAACAAACCATAATCTTACTGCAGGTTTCAAACCAAAAGACATGAGTGGAGAAAATAGAGTGCCAAGGTCATCCAGTCGCACTAGCCTTAACAAAATCATGATGCCCTAACTCAAAAGTCTTTTAATTTTCTTAAGCATAAAGCCACAACCATCCATTGAATTTGAGTAGCTTGGATGAACCAAAATTTTTGAAGATCAACTAATTATGGACATCATTGGAATGACTTTGACATGATATGAGCAGGTTTTGGGGGCCCACATCCATTTCTACCCAATATACACACCTCATGCACAGATACAGAGCAAAAACAAGCATAGAATTTACGTATAACAGTGTAAATGAATTTATTTAATGCAAAAAAAGAGGCCCTATAATAAGTAGAGGTTAGAAGAAAGGATTACCATCAATCCGCCTAACCAATTCCTTCAATTTAAACACAAGCCTCTGAATTCCTGGTTGAGCAAATGTGTAATGGTCTTGCATACCATCAAGCAGCTTTGATAGACACCAATAGCAATCAGCCTCCATGTTAGAGATTTTTTCTGGAGATAAATCAGAGATTGACCAGTTATCCACACCCCCTTCTAAGTGTTCAGACAAGAAAACAACTAGAAAGGGTGTAACTAGATCATTTATTCCCTGAACATATCCACTTGCAGGATGCCGAATTGCCCTGGAAAGAAATCAAGAAACAGAGAAAACAGAAAAACCGATTAATACTATGACAATATAAGAAAAATACTCCAATGAGGACGCTTACACAGCAACACAGCAAAACACCACATGTCGCACTTTTCTTTCTTCAACTCCAAGAAATATATAGACAGGGTCACAATCATATATTTGTGCTTTGGTCAATTCATAATATTAAACATATTTATTTATCTGTGTTTGACTATCAATTTCCACGCATAATAATCATGGATAGTAAAAGAATTTTCTTTTTCCTTTAGGGCTCGTTTGGTTCGTGTAATACACCCCTAGAATGGAATGGCTATTCCTATGGAATGATTATTCTTTTGTTTAGTATGGGTCTATTCCTAGGAATGGGAATCACTAATCCCTTACACACAGGAATAGTCATTCCTCTAAAAAATGAGAGGAATAGCTATTTTTGAGGGCAATGAAAAGATTTTTCAAAAAAAAAAAAATATTAAAAGAAAAAACAGATGGGTGGCCGGCCACCCACAAAAGGCCTTGCGGCCACCCCCTAAGGGCCTCGCCAGTTCCTAAGGGAAATGACAAGATTTTTTTTTTTTTTTTAAATGTTAAAAGAAAAAATAGATGGGTGGCCAGCCACCCACAAAAGGCCCTCGGGTGGCTGCACCATCCCCAGAGGGCCATGTCGGTGGGAGAGGGCCTCGTCGGTCCACCGGCGTGGCCCTCTGAGGGTGGCACGGCCACCCCTAGGGCCATCGGGGGTGGCCAAGACCACCCCTTGATGGAAATCGGGGGTGGCTAGGTCACTCTGATTCTTACTGGGGGTGGCCGCATCACCCCCAGAGGGCCATGGCAAGGTTCTCTAGTGGGGGCGCGGCCACCCCTAATGCATGCTGTGGGTGGCCGGCCACCCATTTGATTTTTCGATCTTTTTTTACCCACCACGATTTTTACCGGGGGTGGCTGCACCACCCCCAGAGGGCCATAGCGAGGCCCTCTGAGGGTGGTGCGGCCACCCCTAGTGCATGTTGTGGGTGGCCAGCCACCCATTTGATTTTTTTATTTTTTTATTTTTTTAGTTCAACATTTAAAAAAAAAAAAAAATTGAGTTATAGAAAAATTAGAAATCAAATGGGCTTTTTAGTCATTTTAGTTCAATTTCAATTATCAAATATGTGTTGCTATCAAACTAAAGAATTGAAATACTTATTCCATTCCAACATTTTCTATTCCTAGTAATACCTATTTCTTTTCCCAATGGAATACCCATTATGCAAACCAAACGGGCCCTTAGTCTTTTTCATAGGCACAACTCACACATCCATATGGATTGAAACCATGACCTTACCATCCATCCCTTATTAATTAGGGGAGGAGATGCTATTTGATGCAAAGACCATTTGCAATAGATGGTTTTACCAATTATGAAAATAATAACTAATAAAGGTTGTTTGACAAAAAAACCAAAAATACTGCAAAACACTTCTTAGAAAAAAGTTACCAAACAGATTTTCAAATGTGACCTCCACTTAGGGCTGTTAAATGAACAAATCTAATTGTGAACATACTCAAGCTTGACTCAATTAAGCTTGGCTCAAGCTCAAGCTCAACTTGATTATTAAACGGATCATTTGTGAACACAAAATGAAGATCAATTATTAAACGATACATACTCGTATAAACCCAGCCCGACTTGGTTAACGTTCATGAACAAAATCATACAAAACTCAACTCTAATATATTTATTAATATGTACATATATATTAATATATATTACATATTAATATGTATATGATTAAATTTACTTCTTCCTATAAACTTAAGTTTTTGGGATAATTGGTAATTTAACATAGATCCTCGGCTAGGCTACCTCCAAATGGCTGGATTAGGGGTGGCCATAGCCAACCCCAAATTTTTTTTATTTTTCTGATTTTGGTTGATTGAATTGGGGGCATTTTTTAAATTTCTTAAAACACATTGGGGCAATTTGGAAATTTTAGACCAAAAAATGCATGTGCCTTGCACGTGAGCAATTTTCGGTCAAATTGGACGGAAATGGTTAAGGGAGTGGCTACACTGCAAATTTTTTATATTTTGTTAGGATACATTGAAAATTTTTAAACATTGGAGGTCAAATAGTCAAATTGCAAATCAGGTATAACTTTTTTTTGATAAGTGAAACTTTGGGAGGGTAAAGTGTAATTTTCCCTTTTTAATATTTAATTGTTTGCAGTTTTCCATCCCCTTTACTCAGATTATTCCAGCCCCAAAACCCAACCTACAAACCTAATCTGCACAGACCTACTTCAGATTTGTTAGTTTCCCCTAAACCAATCACAAAATTCTTAATTCTTAGTCATTAAGTACTGAACTATATCTGCATCAAAAAGTCATGAAGTCAACATATTTGCATAATGAACTTGAGCACAAGAGACCATGCATGTAGCATGTGTTAGTGCTCTGCCATAATTCTGAAAATACATAGAGATTATATGGAGGCCCTTCATAATATGTATGTATCATGAAATACTAAAATTATAGACAAGAAACTGAGTTATGATGCTAGAATAAAATGTGGCAAACAATTCATGGCTACTAATAAGCTTTGTCATGATGTCCCTGCCCACTATCTATATTTACACATTTCACATGTCACATGTCGAGACCACAGCATTAAACCCCATGGAAATCACCTTAGACCTGAAAATCCATCCTGATCAGCCCAGGTTCGTCATGTGACATCTATGGTAGGAGATCTTTGTCATCCACACCTTACGGGCTGAATGTACAATACAAAAATCATGTGACAACATATTTAAAGAACTATAACAATGCAACAGGAGCATCCCAAACAGTTTGAAGACAGAGCTACTCTAGCAGTCCTATATAACACAGAATCTGACTCCAACCTCCAGAAACCTGAAATTTAATGGCCCCAAGGATATAAACATGGACCATCATTTGAGACTAAAGCTAGGCACTACATAATTGCTCAATTGACAATGACTCAATGATTTAGAAAAAAAAAAATAGAGCAGCTTTTCTTTGAACAGTGAACTACTACATAATTGCCCAAACTAGTAATTATTGAACCAAAGTCATTTTATTTAACAACTTCAACAGAGCCAATGCTTTGCATGTTCTGCAGTAAACAGTACACCAACAAACCAGTACTGAGATTTGTTTGTTTTAAACTATTGGTAGATTCAAGCTGAGCACAACTGGTTACCTACAAGAGTACAGGGAATTTTTATTCCATGGAGGCACCAAAAAGCAAGAACAAAAGGTCAAACAAATCTTGGGCTATGAGCAGGTCAAATCGAAAGACTCAATCTGCGACTAAAGAAATATGTATAAGACTAGATACAGGATCTAACAATGTATTTTCTAAACTTATAATATTCTGAGGAACTTTAAATTACTTACCCAAAAATAAAAGGAAATTTAGCTTAATTTTTACCTAAGCATTCAATCACAATATAATCGGAATTAATAAATCAAATACAAATTAAACCAACAAGATGAAGTTAACTAAAATCAAACTTTTAACACATTGAACATCCAACCCTTGCACTTCTAATAAGATTAAATTACTTAGCAAAAAAATCCAACCCCTGCATAGGCACAGAGCACAAGTAATCACTAGGTCTACCAATATTCGGTGAAGTAGCAATGCAGTAACCCAATGCGGAAGCAAGAATTGAATCAGAAAATTATAGGTGACTTAATCATTTGATAAAATGATCAAAAAGCAGGTCAAAGCCTTTTTTCCCTTAATTCAGTAAATTTAGTTTAAAAAGACTAGTTAGTGCATTTGTTTCCTCTTTCCCCACGCATGCACATATATTACATGACACATAAAAGCCTCCAGAAACTAACAATAAAGACTAACCACGTATAAAGGATGCGCTCCAAGGATTTCTGAACTTGCAGTTGCTGGAAGAAAGAGACATCAGGTACAGTCCGTGGACAATCAACAGCAATCTAACAAGAACAACATCAGCGATTTGTCAAATATTGGGCAGAAGAGATTAACATTACTGAAAATGGAGAATTCAGTAGACATTGAAAAAACCTGGCGAAGCATGTTGATCTCATCATCTGATCTTTCAGTATCTGGAATGTCATAATATTGAGAAACACAGTCGAGATACTCCAGGCGCTTTCTTCTTAGAACTCCCTCCCTTCTATCTGAATTAGGCGGTGCATATCCCTGTTGTCAGTTCATTTTAAATTTCAAACAAGCAACAAAATTAATTGAATAAGAAAATTCAGGGTTTCTCCTGAACTTAGATGTGATGGTTTGTCCAATACATGCACTAAAAAATGAGCCTTTCTGCTACAAGCAGTAGATATAAGACCACTAAAATTGCATGGGAAAAAAGAAAAGAAAAGAAGAATGAATAACACAATCTTGATGTCATAACTTAATTGATGCTTAACAATCTTGATGAAGAGGTCTCAGCAAGAATTTTAAATAGAGCTTTAAAATAAAGCTGGAAATATTTGTATGGTGCTTCTCAAAAATAAAGCTCTTCCATACATGAGAAGTCCAAACCAAGCTCTTCCACATATAAGAAGTCCAAACCATGAAGAGGAAAGTTGACCTTCCAAGATATTTAATTTATCACCTTTATGAAACCCACCAGTTCAGTAGAATTAGGGATTTCTACCTGATCATTTGGATCCTCTAATGTTCACACGACTCATGTCAGGGAAATCTCAAATACACAAAAATAAATAAATAAATAAAAAATGTATAACCGTGATCTTGCAACAACTTAATAGGGCCAATCTAGCTGACAGTGGCACCCATCAGATAGTAAGATCATAATCAACCCACTTAACATTATGGCTGAGATTTCACCAACACAGGTCATGCTCTGGCCACGACCATGGGAGGATCCAAATCCATGCAGCATCTAGAATCCCAAAATATATGCTGACTTCAAAAAATTAGGTACACTAAAAACTAAAAATTTGAGCTAAAATCATGAGTAACAAACAATTGACCTCTGAGCATTATTATGGACAAGAAATCATAAATACCACCATTTATGTGGCATTAACACCTTCTGTGAAATAGGAATTCTTTATCAGCATAATGGACAAGAAATCTAATTTCACAGCTTTCAATTGAAACCAAGATCTGTAATTATATTCCAATAAACATTTCATTACAAGTCTGGAATTTCCATCTAAAAGCAACTCTAGATTACAAGCCAAAGATTTCCAGTCACTGCTTTTTAAAATGTTAGCCAGTATTAGACCACTTGAACGTACCAAGAGAAGCCTCCACGCATCAGGGCGCATATAATCCGGTATTCCACTCCAAGCTAACTCACGTAACTTCTCTACAAAATGAAATTCAAATGAGAAATGTTATAGCTCGTCAAATCATACTTACATTAAAATTAAGAAACTGATAGACTTCATAAAAGAGAGAGAGAGAGAGAGAGAGAGAGAGATCCTAACCTCTATTAGCACCAAAGTGACATCTCTATAGGTAAATTTTCACTCAAAATAGAAACTCAAACTACCAAAATGAAAAGCTTTTTTATATGTAATAATCGATATAATAAATTTCATTAAAATGGAGGAAACTCACGTACACCAGACTCATACACCAAATTGGTTTTTGATAAAGAATAAGATGCCACTATCTATTATGATAGGATAGAACATGTCATAGAAACACAATAATCTTTTTTCCTGTATTCTTATTTTCACAATAAGATAAATTTGGTATTGCATCAACACAAAGTACATGTTACTGTTAGTGTAAAAAATTATGTTCCTGTTGAATGTTTTATTAGAAAATTGGGTTTTTCCATTAGAATCATTCAATAGAATGATCACATTGTGCAAAGGGCTGCCCATTAGACTTCGGTTTCATGGGAACAAAACTGTTACTATACACAACTACTATCAGCATGACACAGAAAAAACTAGGCAACACCAGAAGTTTATCTAGATGCACAGGACACTGGAAACAGGTTGAAAGTAGGGCAGAGGGTGTGTGTAGCAGATTTGATTATCTTCTGCTCTTCACATGCTACAGCCTTTTAACACGTTCGCCTTAAGGTAACATGATTCTGGGGATAAAGAATATTTTTTACAAAATTTTGAAACCAATAAGCATAAAAAACATTCCTATATCACACTTTAAAAAGCAATCCAAACAACATCCAGTAGCCACTATTACTTGGAAAAGAGGAAGTTGAAAAGTTCAAATATATATCAAAACACAGTTAAATTCGCATTCAGCATAATTTCACCAAGCCTTGGCATCTCAACATCTACCAGAAGACCCATTATACTCTAGGATATGCACCCCCAACATATCCATCACTAGAAATGGGAAGGGGTGACAGATAGAGAAGAGAAACTTAAAAATCACAATACCTAATATGATTGTTGTCCCTGAAAGAACCTTCGTGAACTTCATAACTCTTGCAGAATCTGTAGCTCTAGCGCCCATGGTGCACTTCTGAACTTCTTTGGATATATTTTCAACATCCAAGTTTGATGTTTTTAACTTATTGACATTTGCGTTATTGTTTGACTTGCCTGTGCTCTGCACTTCTTCCTACATTAAGCGTAAAAGTTCCACTTAATAAATTTTCAATTATATAACTTTTACACATCATATGTTCATAAAAAGAATAATAATTGGACAAAATGAATGTCACTATTACCTCCACTTCCTTGGTCATGCGATCACTAGAGCCAGCATCATTTTCTGAGAATCTCCTTATATACTCAGGAGACCGTTCTTGTGAACTTGGTTCATCTGGTGGATCTAATCTTCTAGTCAGCAATATCTTACCAGGAATACTGCGGCCTTTGAGCAACCTAGATAGACCAAAAAAACACAATTAAAGAACAAACTATACAACTCTAATGTTATTGATTTTCAAGAAAAATATACTACAAAAGATGGCAAGTAGAAGAATCAGTCAGATGCTAAAGAAACAGGTATATGAGGCAGTATATAGGTAATCTATCTAAATATTATAGAACCATTCCACAAATAGATATCAAATAATAAGCTTTCTTCATATACAGACATAACTCCAAACACTCAAATAATAAAATCGAAGCAATTAAAAAAAACGAAATGAAGGCCATGAATTTGGAGGAAAAGACACTGCATATTTATAACAACAATAATTGTAAAAAAATTTCCGGATATTCAAAATTAACACAGAGTCATGCAATTAGAAAGCCACTAGAGAGAGAGAGAGAGAGAGAGAGAGAGAGAGAGAGGCACCAGAAACAGAGACAGGTAGTTAGTAGTCCACCTCAAATCCACAACACCCCAAGTGCATTTTCTTATAAAGATAATAAAGTAACCGAATATGGTAAAATGAATTTACTATCACTAATTCTCAACTTTTGGATTACCGAGTTAACTTAGGATAGAAAAAGAAACAAAACTTCAAATCCCAAGTTTTACTTCACATTCAAAATGTTTATTCACATTTTTCTCAGAAACCAAACAGAAGCAAAGCATCAATGAAATCACCCAACCCAAATGCACAGATCCTATCAATTACCAAATTCCTGACTAATTTCTACCAAAGACATCAAAATCAACCAGACCCATATGAATTTTCTCAACCAAATCATAAGTTTGAGACATCAACAAGCCATATCTCACAGATTAGAATCAATATTCAAATGGGGTTTTCCAAATCTAACACCACAGACCCATCGAGAAGTGACAACAGGAAGTTCTCGAAACCATGTTATTGAATTTGTACGTGTTTCCTTGAGAGATCAGCAGCTTTTATTGAAATGGGTTTTCAAATCTTAAGCAAAATTCAAGCAAATATGAGTGAGATATGGGAAATGAGAATTCTTGGGAATTGAGTGTTCGTACCCTTGAACATTTCTGAGGGTCTGGTTGAACCTGGAATCTAGGCTTGCGATAGTGCTCTCTTTCTTCCGCTGATCCTCTTCGCTGTTATGGTTGTTGGTGTTCCTCATGGTCGTTGCAATGCAGCAAACATGCTGTTGTTTTTGCTTTGTGTTTTAGTCCTTTTCTTCTCTGTGATCCCTTCCACAAACCAAGAAAAAAAAAATAAAAAAAAAAAGCCTCCACCACGACATGCAGTAATAATCAAAATCTAAAGGAAATGGTTCACTTTTTTTTCTTTTTCTTTTTTCTTTTACTTTTTTTTTTTTTTTTTTTTTTTGATCGCTTCATTTTAATAATGACTCAGGAAAAAAAAATGATTTTAATAATGATTTATGTAATATTGGAAAATAAAATTTTTCAGCAATTAAGAGCTAAAAAGAGGGGAGCAAAAAATATAAAAATATAAAAATATAAAAATAAAATATTTTTAGCTTCATAATAATTCTTCTTAAATTTACTGAGATCTTTTATGGTGTCAAAAAAATCTTCTTTGACTAATATTTTTCGAAATTAGGCCTTTAAAATCTATTTCAAAATGTCAAAAGTCAAAAACTTCGAGATGATAATTATCTGTGAACATATATATTTAATGAATGATGTTAAACATTTTATTTTTATATCATAATTATTTGATAATTCTGATATGATAATTTTAACCAATTTTTAAATTAATTCCTATTTAAAAAAAATTTAAGAATTGGTGAGCATTTCACTTTCTTAATATTTTGTTCTCGAAAATATTTTTTAATACAAAGTGAAACAAATTTTTTTACCGAACATTTAAACCAATCAAATCAATCCTCACATGAGGTTCAATGCATAATGTTTGTTTAGTGTGTTTGTTAAATTCATATACATTAAAACATGTTTAATCTTTGTTCCCATAAATATATTTGTTTTAAAATGAAGAGCATTTGCAATGTATGAAAAGGTGTCTAGACATCAATTGAATCGAGCAAAAGCATCCATCTTTTTAGCCGAAACACCAAATCGGAGGCCAAATCTCATATTCCATCTGTTGTAGGAGTAAGTTCCACTCAAAGGTATGATAAGTATTGGGGGTTGCCCACCTTAATTGGTCGCTCCAAAATCAATGCTTTCTCTAGGATAAAAGGTAAGGTATGGGATTGCATTAATGGGTGGAATGAAAAATTTTCTCTTATAGGTAAGAAAGGAGATCATGTTGAAGGTTGATAAAGCACAAGATAAAGTAGTAGATAAAGTCTCAAGTTTGAATTCAAATATCACTGAAGATAGCTCATGGTTGAATTCAAGAGATAAGGGATAATATCACTTATCTCTTATCTATCACTTGTGTATATCATAATTTAAATATTGTTTGTTATTTGATGTAATCTTACCTCTATCTATAATTGAGAGATAGTAGGAATCTTGTTGTACAGGATAATTATACATATCACTGCATACCAGTGTGAAGGGTAACAAAACAATTACATCATTTAGTTCTTTTATGATATCATATCACATATATACTAGCATCTGCTCCTAGGGTTTTTTTTTTTTTTTAATGGCTGATTCTACTTTTGGCAAAACACTTTTTTCTCCATCCCACCTAGGAATCATCAAATCCAGATCTGTCTTGGCAAAGATAATTATTTGTCATGGAAAACTCAAATTGTTGCCTATCTACAAGGTCAAGACTCGTATGGTTTCATTTCTGGTGCCGTGATTGTGCCACCTAAAACCATACCCAATACTGATGGTGATGAGGATGATGCCTCTACTGATGAAGAGGCTCCTTCCAAACAGGCTAATCCCAAATATCTTATATGGTCTCAATGGGATCAGATGATTCTTAGCATTCTAATCTCCACACTTTCGGATAATCTCATTGCACATGATGTCGGCTGCTCTATTGCCAGGAGTATTTGGCTTTCCTTGGAGAAGATGTTCTCCTCTCACTCACAAGCTCATATTATGCAGATGCACTATCAACTTGCAACCTTGAAGAAAGGGAGTGCATCCATTGCCGACTATTACCAGAGGATGAAGATTCTCAATGACATGTTGGCTGCTGTGGGCCAACCATTGAAGGATTTTGAGGTAGTATCGTATCTTCTTGCTGGCCTCGGATCATAGTACGATCCTTTTGTCACCTCCATTACCACAAGGGTTGATCCTTTGACCCTTGATGATATCTATGGCCATTTGTTGGCTCATGAGTTACGTGTTGAACAGCATTTTCCAGCAATTGCCTCTCCCATCTGCGAATGTCTCAGCTAGGTCTCCTAGCAACCGTGGCAAAAATATTTGCTTTCCCTCATTTGGCCAAGGGAATTCTTTTGGAGGTCGTGGCTTACGTGGGTGTGGAAGTTTTTACTATGGTCATGGACATGGATCATCTTCTTCGGGATCCAATTCCAACCAGCCTCGCGTAGTCTGCCAGGTGTGCAACCATCCGGGACAGTCGGCGCTACATTGCTACCGTCGCTTTGATCGATTCCCTTCTCAGCATGAAGGACCTTCTAATCCACAGGCCTTCTACTCATCTCCTGATCTTCCTGATGATGAAATTGGTATTCGGATACAGGGGCTACGAACCACATCATCAATGACATGAACAATCTCAACCTTACGGCTAAGGAATATGCTAGGTCAGACCAAGTTCGAGTGGGTAACGGCACAAGTTTGTCCATTAGCCACATTGGTTTTGCTTCTTTATTTGCTTCTCGTCATTCATTCATTTTAAATCAATTACTTCTAGTTCCATAGATTTGCAAAAATCTACTTTATGTGAGTCAATTTGCAAAAGACAATTCTGTCTTCTTTGAGTTTCACGCATCTTTTTTATTATTTTTTTTATTAACTACTGCCACACAAAGACAATCCTTCATCAAGATCCACTTAGAGTTGGTCTCTACCAACTCAATCCGTCACAAGCTTCTCCACAAATAAATCAAGCTCTTGTTGGTGAACGGACTTCCACTAATCACTGGCATCGCCACTTGGGCTATCCCGCATTTCGAGTCATAAAGCATGTTTTGTCCAAGTTTTCATTACCTACTGCTTCAAATAAATCTAGATCACCTTGCTCTGCATGCTATCAAGCAAAGGGCCACCAGCTTTCATTTTCAGCATCTACATCTGTGACATCTTGTCCTTTAGCTTTAATTTATTCCGATGTATAGGGTCCTTCCCCAGTTGTTTCGTGTCATGGAAATCGCTACTATGTATCATTTATTGATGATTTTAGTAAATATACATGGTTATTTCCTATTTCTTGCAAGTTTGATGTTTATGCTACTTTTCTTCAATTTCAATCCATGGTTGAACGCTTATTTAATCTTAAAATCAAATGTGTTCAAACTGATTGGGGTGGGGAATTTCGACCTCTCTTATCATTTTTTAAAAAGATTGGAATTGTTCATCAGATTTCTTGTCCTCACACTCATCAACAACAAGGGTGTGTGGAAAGGAAGCACTGTTACATAATTGATTCTACTTTACCTCTCCTAATTGATAGCCATGTTTCCAAAACTTTTTTATGATGAAGCATGTCAAACTGCATGCTATCTCATAAATAGACTTCCAACTCCAGTTCTACAGAACTTGTCTCCCTACCAAAAATTGTTTAAATCTATTCCTGACTATAAATTCCTATGAATTTTTGGTTGTGCTTGTTTTCCAAATCTCCGTCCTTACAATAATCACAAGTTTGAATTTCATTCTAAAAACTGTGTTTTTATGAGCTACAGTTCAAACCACAAAGGGTACTGTTGCTTTCACATTAAATCTAGAAAATTTTATGTCTCTTGTGATTTAAAATTTCATGAAACAATTTTCCCTTCTCAAAAACTCAACCCGTGGCATCTCCTCCCTTTTCCACTTCTTCACATGCCATGGTACTTGTGTCTCTTTAAATGCCTCCATTGGTTTCATCAAATTCCAGTCACCCACCCACTGAGTTGTCCTTATCTTCTACACATCACAATATTTCCAATGTTCCAGATAATACACTTGTGCCACCTACCTCTGCTCGAACTCATTCTATGACAACACAGGCTCAGCACAACATCAGATGTCCACGTCAGTTCGCAGATGGCATAGTAAGATACCCATTACCCCGTGCTCTTCTCACAATCCAAGCATCGACTCTTCAAGAACCCACGTGTTATTCCACTACTATATATATTCCTGAATGGCGTCAGGCCATGCAAAGCGAATTTAATGCTCTTCTTGCAAATAATACTTGGAGTCTGGTTCATCCGTCAATTGCTACTAATGTGGTTGGCTGCAAATGGGTCTTCAAATTGAAATATAAAGCCAATGGAACGATAGAATGCCACAAGGCACGTCTGGTTGCCAAAGGTTTTCATCAACAAGTTGGTATCAATTATGGTGAGACATTCAGCCCAGTAGTCAAACCCACAACTATACGCACCGTTCTTTCTATTGCATACAGTTGTGGATGGGCAATGAGGCAAATTGACATTCAAAATGCCTTTCTCCATGGGTTCTTGTTTGAGAAGGTCTACATGAGCCAACCACATGGTTTTGAGCATCCATCACTGCCAAAACATCTATGTTAATTGAATAATGCTCTTTATGGCCTAAAACAAGCTCCCCGAGCTTGGTTTTCACGACTTAATGGCAATCTTATTTCTTTGGGTTTTATTGGATCCAAAACAGATTCATTACTCTTTACATAAAAGTCTGGAAAAGTTACTATTTATATTTTGATCTACGTTGATGATATTATCATCACGGCTTCAGATTCAGCTTCCATTTGATGAGCTTCTTAAACAACTAATGGTGGATTTCACAATCAAAGATTTTGGCCAGCGATCATTTTTCCTTGGAATTGAGGTCTTACATGTACCAGATGGTTTGCTTTTGTCACAAAGAAGATACATAATGGACTTACTCAAATGAACCAACATGCATGAAGCCAAACCGATTTCATCACCAATGTATTCTTCTCACACTTTCTCAGCTAATACGAGTGATTCAATGGAGGACTCTACCCTTTTTCGAAGCACTGTTGGGTCTTTTCAATATTTATCTCTCACTCGACCTGATCTTGCATTTGCAATAAATAAAGTGTGTCAATTTATGCATCATCCAACAAATATTCACTGGCAAGCTGTAAAAGGGATTCTAAGGTATTTGAAGTATACTATATCTCGTGGATTATTATTAACTCATTCAAATATATCTCAACTTCAAGCTTTTTCGGATGCAAATTTATGCTGGTTGCTCGGATGATAGAAAATCTATAGGAGCGTATTATGTGTATCTTGGCTCAAATCTCATATCATGGAGTTCGAGAAAATAGCTCACTGTCTCACGGTCTAGCACCGAGGTTGAGTACAAGTCAGTTGCTAACACTACAGCTAAACTGATTTGGATCAAGGCTCTACTCAGTGATCTAGGTGTACAACTCTCCACACCCTTGAAACTATGGTGCGACAACATTGGAGCAACCTATCTTTCTGCTAATCCGGTGTTCCATGGAAGGACTAAGCATGTAGAAATTGATTTTCATTTTGTCAGGGAACGGGTAGCAGACAAGACTATTCAAGTTTTGTTCATTTCAAGTAAAGATCAAATTGCGGATGTGTTAACAAAACCGATTGTATCCACCCGGTTTAAATGGTTCTATTACAAGCTCAACATCGATGAATCCTCGTTGAACTTGCGGGGGAATGATAAAGCAGTAGATAGAGTCTCAAGTTTGAATTCAAATATCATTGAAGATAGCTCACGGTTGAATTTAAGAGATAAGGGATAATATCACTTATCTCTTATCTATCACTTGTGTATATCATAGTTTAAATATTGTTTGTTATTTGATATAATCTTACCTCTATCTATAATTGAGAGATAGTAGGAATCTTGTTGTACAGGATAATTATATATATCACTGCATACCCAGTGTGAAGGGTAACAAAGCAATTACATCATTGAGTTGTTCTTTGAGTTCTTTTAAAGGCAGTCACTTAGACGATTCCCACTTACACAATGAGTTTGTTCCAATTGCCTAAAACGTTATGCAACAATCTCAATTCTATGATGTCCAAGTTGATGTGATTATTTTCGTGACCAAAAATATCAATAATAAAATTACCACTCGCAATAGAACGAATCCTGTAGGATAGGGCTATATTGAAGGTGTCGAACCTCAAGGAATGTAGGGGTTTTGTAACTAAATTCGAAAAATTAAAATTAACTTAATTAAACAAAAGATATTGATTTTTTTTTTCTTAAAACTAAAGTTCATAGAAATAAAAGAGAATTTAGGTATGAGAGAGTGTGTAGGGTAGTGACTTCACCTCTATCCGCACAACAATGGTTAATCAGATTTAATTCCAGAAATTCATTCTACGAATGTTATAAAAGAATAAGAAAACACAATATTAAAGAATAAGGATAATCTATCTTTGGTTGACATGGATTGTCCACCTAACCACTAAGATGCAGCACGACCCGTCTTCCCTAGGCATAAACTATAAAATCCTTTAATAAGTTTCATATAATTAATGGAATAGCATAACCCATCTTTGGTTGGCACGGATCGTCTACCTAAATTACACTAAACTAGGGTGTAGTACGACCCGTCTTTTCTAGGCATGGCCTATCTTAATTCTATTAATCATATGTCTATTAAAACCCATTATATAACCATCATCCCCATAATCACAGAAAAGAAGAATGAATTGAGTTCAATAAAAGTAAAATACTTTATAAGACAAGATAAGAATTTCACAAATATTGATTTTAGAATTTAAGAACAATTGCATTTAATAATTAAGAACATAATTCAATTGTAACAATTCTCACAATTATATAATCGACATACATAAATTGAAAGTCTAGAAATTAAATACAATCAAACCATTGTGCTTGGATAGGGTTACATCAACACCCCACAAAGGGGTTTAACTGCTCATGACTCCGCTAAGCCTCCAAGAAATATTTTATGTCTAAAACTAAGTCTCTTTTTTCTTGAACCTTAAAGGCTAATTTATAGGGAGCAACAAGTCCTAGAAGCCCTAGGAAACCTAGAAAACTCAGATTTCAATCTCCTAGTCAAATTAGGAGTCAATCCATGTACAAATCGGAATAGGATTCGTCCAAATTTACTTCCTTCTATTGCGGGACGATTTTGGCATAGCGGGAGTCCAATTTAGGAAAATCCTATTTTATCATGATTTGTATAATTTTGGATTAGCTTTCTAATGCCCTTAGAATCAACTTAATCCAATATTTGAGCTGAAAGTTATGGCCAAAATATTGAGACGTGTTCAGAATTTGAAATTCTATCCGATCTGATTTTGACTCTAATTGGATAAATTCCTATTTTATCCTTTCCTAGATATGATTAAACTTAACCACATCATATATGTCCTCTATTATGATTGGTTAAGCTTAATCATATCTTCTAGGTCCTCTTAAATTGTGCTTTAACCCAAAATCAATAATTTTTCTTGTATCTTTATTACATGCTTGAAAACACAAAAACAACACAAAATCAAACAAATAACAATGCTAAGAAATTAACAAATGCGAGTTAAGGGGCTTGAATGTGCAACATTCGGCGCTTATCACAAGTTCTGGTGGGGCAACATAAAGACTGACTCAAAGGTTACATAGATGAGTTGGGAGAGGATAGGCAAGCCAAATGACAAGGGTGGTTTAGGTTATTGCAATTTGGAGAGCTTCAACATGGCCTTACTAGCTAAACAATGGTGGAGGTTGATTAATAATCTGGATTCCTTGGTGGCTAGAATATAAAAGGAGAAATATTACCCTCATGACACTTTCTTTGAAACATCTCTAGGGAGGAAACCAACTTATACATGGCAGAACATTTTGAATGCGCATAAATTGCTTAAGAAAGGGCTGGTGTGGAGAGTGGGGGATGGTTGCTCAGTCAAAATATGGGATGACAAGTTGATGGATGTGCTAACAACCTATTCTATCCAATCCCTTGTACGTGAGCTTGATGAA
Organism: Carpinus viminea; assembly: GCA_013348765.1. Lineage (NCBI taxonomy): Eukaryota > Viridiplantae > Streptophyta > Magnoliopsida > Fagales > Betulaceae > Carpinus > Carpinus viminea. Next base: position 15,322,837 of record CP054673.1, on the reverse strand, counting down.
GGAGCGAGAATAAGCAAACTCGTTGATGCTGATACTAAGTGGTGGGATAGGGCTTTAATAGAAATAATCTTTATGGAGGATGAGGCTACGAAAATATGTGGAATAGCTATTTGTCCGAATAAGCAACATGTCCAACTTATATGGGTGGGGAATAAAAATGGGGAGTTCACTATGCGCCATGTATATCATCTTACTAAGTGGAGACATGAGCTGGAGGAGGGAGGTTGCTCAAATCCATGATTTACTAATACTCTATGGAAGTCGATTTGGAAACTCAAGGTAACCCGAGCAGTCAAGGTGTTCATTTCGAAAGCCTATAGCAACATTTTGCCAACTAAGGAGAACCTATTCAAATGAGGCATCGGTGTAGATCCAATGTGTTCGGTATATGGCATTGACACAAAGATAGTGGGTCATGTTCTATGGAGTTGTCCGTCAACTAAGGATGTGTGGCTTGACTATCCAAAGATGATCCAAAAATATTCTAGCGACGAGGACGCCTTTATAAACATCTTTGAGAGACTCATGGGACGGTTGGTGGAAGATTATATCCAACGGATTGCTTTTGCTGCACAGTAGGTCTGGTTTAGGCAAAATAAGTTTATTTTTGGGGAAGAATTATCCTCACCTACCATTATGTGTCAAGTAGCAACAAAGTAGATGGAGCTATTTCTGAGAACAACATCCAACGAGGAGGAACTCACATCAAGGTCCACTACCAAATGAGAGTTGGGAGAAGCCAATGCTAGGCTGGATTAAACTGAACTATGATGCTTTAATTGATATAGGTGGTAGGTGGGAAGAGGGTAGGGAATGAGAGTTGTGGCACGAGACCGAGATTGAAGAGTGGTTGCTACTAATGACCAAGGAGTGTGAGTTGTTGCACGAGACAAAGATAGAAGAATTGTGGCATGAGACCAAGATGGGAGTTGTGGCACTTGACGAGGTCACTTGACGAGGTCCTTTATCTCTGAACCTGCTACAGCTGAAGCACTTGGTTTTCATCTGACCTAAGCAAACAACTTCATCTCACTCATACCATCCTGGAGTGTGACGCCTTGGAGGTTGTACAAGCACTGCAAAAAGAAGGTAATTGCTGGAATAGGTACCAAAATCTGATAAACGATGCCAAAATTGTCTTATGTGGTGTGCAGAAATGGGAGGTCCACCATGCTAAGTGAACAACTAATAATGCTACACATAGCTTGGCTAGGTTGGCATTATTTATTGGAGAGGATCATCAATAGAGAGATACAGTTCTTGGTTATATTCGTCATATTGTATGTTTTGAGCAAACTCTAGTTGAGTAATGAAACGAGGGAATCACAATTAAAAACGAAAAAGAAAAAAGTACATATGTTTTAAAATGAAGAGTATTAAGGAGAAAAAAAAAATTGTAAAATGAATACGGATTATAATATAGAAAATTAGAATGAATCTTTAATATTTTTAGTGTGATATCTATAATATTTCAATACTAATCAAACTCATATAATTTTGAATATTTGAAAAAAAATTTGAGAAATTAAACAAATTTTTAATGAAAATTTGTTCACATAGGTATACATTGTTTAAAATAAAAAGTATAAAGAAAAAAAAATAGCAAAAAGAATATCTAGATTCTAAGAGAAAATTACAGTTTACCCTCTCAAAGTAGATAGCGTTTTTCAATTCGAACATCAAAGTTTCAATTTTTGCAATTCACCCTTCAAAAGTTTCAAATTTTTGCAATTTGACCAATTATATCCAAAACTTCCCATATTGGCCATAATTTTTTAATTTTTAGTTTTTTTATAATTTTTTTTTAAAAAAAAAAAAAAAACATTCGAGGTGGCTGTAGCCACCCCTTTGGCCATCTAACCATTTTTGCATCCCCAATATTTTTTTAAAATAAAAAATAAAAAATATGGGCAATATGGGAATTTTGGGATAATATTGATCAAATTGAAAAAAAAAAATTGAAACTTTGTGGGGGTGGATTGCAAAAATTGAAACTTTGATATTCGAATTGAAAAACGTTGTCAACTTTGGAGAGTAAACTGTAATTTTTCCTAAAATCAAGGAAAAATTATAAAAAAGCTTAAAAAACTACCAGTTGTTTGCAATATAGCCCCCAATGTTCAAAAGTTAATAAAGTAGCCCCCAAACTACAAAATGTATAAATAAGGCCACTTATTTTTTTTAATATTTCTATAATATCCCTATTCTTTTAACAAATAAAATAATAAAATAATTTTTTAAAAAAAAACTAATTTTTTTTTTTAAAATACAAAAAACCAATGGGCTAATAAATACAAAAAAAAATGTTTTTAGGAATAAATAATAATTACTCATTGTAGTTTGTCTAAATTACAAATTACTTCATGCCGTATTAAAGTAAAATCAATGAGCGAATAAAAAAAAATTAACAAAATTTGAATCCAGGGACTAAATTATTATTTTTTGTAATATGTCAAGAACAGTACATTTGATTTTACTTTAATACAATATAAATAGTAATTGTAGTTGGCATAAATTATTTATTTATTCCAAAAAACATTTTCTTTGTATTTATTCGCCCATTGATTTTTTTGTATTTAAAAAAAAAAATTGTTTGGGTTTTTTTATACAACTATTTTATCATTTTATTTGTTAAAAGAATTATAGGAATATAAAAAATAAGTGGCATTTTTTTATACATTTTGGTAATTTGAGAAGCTACTTTATTATATTTTGAACATTGGGGGGCACTATTGCAAATAGCTGATAGTTTAAGGGCTTTTTTATATTTCTCCTAAAATCAATTGAGTTAATCTTAATAGACAAAGAAAAACTAAAACACCTATTAATAGTAGGTCTTATTAAAGCTACACACACTCTCACTTTTGCATACTCATTTTCACGCTTCTTTAGGTGGCCTTTAAAAATCATCATTAAATTAAGAAAAATGATAAATGCACAATTTAAGTCCAACTTTAACCCAACTTTTTTATTAAGTTTAAAAATCTCTTAAATTAAAATCTAATAAAGATTCATGACAAATCTAATAGGAGACGAACCATAAAGTTATTTATTACCAATGAAGTGGTGCGTTACATATTCCCCATAGGCAGCTGTGTTCTAGATAGAGCGAAAAAGAGAAGGAAAATTAGAAGGCCCTATAGCCAAAGAATGGCCGAAAGTAAAAGGTGTGTGCACTCTCTTTGTGCAATTGCTCTAATATATGATCTGGCCTTGTTCTTTCTTTCAGGTAATCGAATAGCTGGGACTATTCTACAACACATGTGATGCACTAGTTGGTGCCAACATGAATACTAACAAGTACTTATATAATATCATATAATGAACCATCACAGAGCCAACCATGCAACACCACTCCACAAGGCAACAATCCACACATGGAAACTCAAGTAACGGCTACTCACTCAACAAGGCAATCAACCTCACAAGGAAACTCAATCACAGGAAATGGCTAGCATATCTACCCAACGGCTACTATTCTCACTAAGGGAACAAATCCTTTACATTTACTCTGTACAATTGTTTTCCTTTTTGTATATTCAAAACTCTTGTATAAATATCCTATGAAGGAATAACAACATAGCAGCAAAGTTTAAACAGAATTTCTTGTTATTATATGGTATCAGAGCAGTAAGAAAACGACTCATGTCGTCCTTGCCTTCGTTGCCTCTTTGAACCTTTTTATCAAACACCCTAGCCGCACCCTCAAATGGCTTCTTCATCCTCAACCACAAATACCACTGAAAATACCATTGAAAATACCACTACCAACATCCCTGTCACCCCTGTAGCTCATGTCAACAACAACCCACCTACCCCACTTCAAAATATCCCTGAGGCATCACTTTCCCACTTTGCCCAATCTGTCCCAAAGCTCACTAAGGCCAGTTTCTTGGTCTAGCGTGGTCTCCTTGAGCCATTCCTCCAAGGCCACAACCTCTATGGTTTTATTGACGGCACCAAAACACCCCTTCACCCATACACTTCCACCTCCCCTGACAGCTCCATCACCATCTCCACCGACCTAGAAACTGTACAATGGTTTCGCCAAGACCAATTGATCCTGAGTATGCTTATGTCTACCATCTCCGACGAGCTGCTGCCACAAGTTCTTGGTTGCCGCACAGCCCAAGAGCTTTGGAATGCTGTTGAATGGACATTCACATCGGCCTCCAGAGCCAGCACCATGACTCTTCACTATCAACTAGCCACCGCAAAAAAGGGCAGTTCTTCCATTGTTGATTACTTCCACCGTCTCAAGCATACCATTGCCACACTAACTACCGCCAGCCAACCCCTCAACAACTATGAATTCACCTCCTATATTCTCGTTGGTTTGGGCCTAGAATACGACTCTCTGGTGACCTCCATAACCACTCGAGTTGAACCCCTCACCATGGACGATTTACTTGGTCATCTGCTTGCTCATGAAACACGGCTTGAACATCACAGCCAATCTGACTCTCTCTTTCCTACTGCAAATGTTGCAGCCCACAGTACCCATCAACACTGTGGTCGTGGTGGTCATCGTGGCTTCTCCCGCTCCAACAACAATTTCCAATCGCAGGGGTGTGGTCAAAATCCCCAATTTTTTGCATTTGGCTATAGCAATTCCAGTGGGCTTTTAAGCCCACCCAAAAATAACCCAACCATGGGTTGATGGCCCACATGTCAAGTTTATGGTAAAATGGGCCATACAGCTCTAACATTCTATCATCGGTTTGACCAAGCCTATCAATCTGCTGGTCTGAATCTTACAGCTTACGCTGCCAACTCATCCTACTCTCCGGATATCAATTGGTATCCCGACACTGGTGCCACTCATCATATAACCTCCGATCTCAATAACTTGAACCTTCATTCGGAGTCATATGATGGCCCTGATCAAATCCAAGTGGGCAATGGTACCCACCTCGCCATCAAAAATATTGGCGCTTCTAAACTCTCTCCCTCTAATTTTATTTTACGCAATATTTGGCATGTTCCTCAAATTACAAAAAATTTATTATCTGCTCAAAAGTTTACTCATGATAATAATGTTTTCAGGAATTTCACCTTTCTTATTTTTTTGTCAAGGATCGCAAGTCCGGAAGAATCCTCCATCGTGATCTGAGTAAAAATGGATTATATCACTGGTTTCCTTCTTCATCGGTTGCACCTCCAAGAGTCTTCTCAAGTGAACGTGTCTTTTCTATGGATTGGCATGCGCGTCTCGGTCATCCAGCGGATCGCATACTTCGTCATGTCATGTCTCATTTTAATCTTCCTATTGAATCCAATAAAAAGCTGTCGGTTTGTGCTGCTTGTCGGCGTGGCAAGAGTCACCAACTTCCCTTTTCTTTATCCCACCATAAATCCATTGTTCCACTTGAATTAATTTTCTCTAATGTTTGGGGTCCCTCCCCTATTTTATCTAATAATGGTGCATGCTATTATGTTATTTTTGTTGATCATTTTAACAAATTTACATGGTTTTATCCTATTCATTGCAAATCTGACGTTTTCATCATTTTCCCCAAGTTTCAGGCATATGTCGAACGCCTTTTTGACCGTAAAATTAAATCTATCCAAACCGATGGTGATGGTGAATATCAAAAATTACGCCACTTATTTACCACCTATGGCATCCATCATCGCATCACATGCCCCCATACTCATGAACAAAATGGATCTGTGGAACATAAACACCGCTACATTGTTGAAATGGGCCTCACTCTCCTAGCCCATTCTTCCGTTTTTCTTCATTATCAGGCTGAGGCTTTCCAAACAACCTGTTATCTCATTAACCGACTCCCCACTCCTGTTCTCAACCATGAGTCACCATTCCAAAAACTTTTCAACTTAAGGCCTAACTACACCTTCTTACGTGTTTTTGGATGTGCTTGTTGGCCTCACCTACAGCCTTATAATAAACACAAACTAGATTTTCGATCCACCAAATGTGTTTTCCTCGGTTATAGTCCATCTCATCATGGGTATCAATGTCTCCATCTTCCATCTAAACGCATCTATATCTCTCGGCATGTTCTCTTTGATGAATCATTTTTTCCCTTTTCTCGTCTCTCTTCCGCCCTTTCACCGACCCCACCTTCAGAAACACTTCTTTATCCCTTACCACTAAACATCTCCCTACCTCCCAATACTCCCAACGTGATGCTCGCTCCAACAGATATCCCCAATGCTCAACCGATTGAGCCATCTTCCCCTACTCAATCTTTAGCATCTTCGCCGACTATCACTATTTCTTTTTCTTCTCAACAAGTTGAACCAATGGTTCCTACCAACGAGGATCCACCTCCTCCCCGACATGCCATGCAAACTCGCTCCAGAAATAACATCTTCAAGCCCAAGATGCTCCCCGATGGACTCATCCGTTATCCACTTCCCAAGGCCCTTCTCACTGCAGCATCCTCTGATGAAGTTGAACCAACATTGTACTCAACAACTGCCCAACATCCTGCTTGGCAGGCTGCCATGAACACTGAATTTGATGCACTCCTCAACAACGGCACTTGAACCCTTGTCCCTGCTACATCCAACATGAACATAGTTGGCTGCAAATGGGTTTTTCACCTTAAACGAAAAGCTGATGGCACCATCAACTGCTACAAAGCTCGCCTTGTTGCTAAAGGATTCCATCAATAGCCTGGCATTGACTTTGGTGACACTTACAGCCCTATCATAAAACCTACTACAATTCGCCTTGTCTTGTCCCTTGCCATCTCTTCTGGATGGCCTGTTCAACAAATTGATGTTCAGAATGCCTTTTTACATGGTTGGCTTTCTGAAGATGTCTACATGGCTCAACCTCCCGATTTTCTCCATCTTCAGTTTCCTAACCATATATGCAAGTTACACAAGGCCTTGTATGGCTTAAACCAAGCCCCTCGAGCTTGGTATTCTCGCCTCAATGACTGTTTTCTTGAGATTGGTTTTGTCAGTTCTCGCTTCGACTCCTCCTTGTTCATTTGCCACACACCTCAACATATCACTTATGTTCTTATCTACGTGGATGATATTCTCATTACCAGCTCCCTCCCCCATAGGACAACAACTCTTCTCCAGTCTCTCCAAGCAGAATTTGCAATCAAGGACTTAGGTCCTCTTCATTTCTTTCTCGGCATGGAAGCCATCCCTACATCTGAAGGACTCATTCTCTCCCAACAACGTTACATATTTGATCTCCTCCGCAAAATTAACATGTCTGATGCTAAACCAATCAAGACTCCAATGTCCATCTTCTTATCGCAGCCTTGTCGAAGGCCTCCAGTATCTCTCTCTCACTTGCCCCGACATCTCATTCGCAGTCAACAAGGTCTCCCAATTTATGCACCGGCCCACCTCTCTCCATCTTCAAGCTGTCAAGCATACCTTGCGCTACCTCAAGTCTACCATCTCCTATGGTTTACTCATTCGCCGCTCTCCATCTCGCCACCTCCAAGCCTTCTCTGATGCTGATTGGGCTGGTTGTCCTGATGACAGAAAATCCACTGGAGGGTTTTGCATCTTTCTTGGCCCCAACCTCATCTCTTGGTCCTCTCATAAACAACGAACTGTTGCCCGTTCTAGCACAGAATCTGAACACTGCACCCTTGCCATCATTGCAGCTGAACTTATCTGGCTTCAATCTCTTATGTGTGATCTCCGCATTTCTCTTCCCACTCCACCTACTTTATGGTGTGACAACATTGGCGCCACCTATTTGATGGCCAATCCTGCCTTCCATGCCCGCACTAAGCATATCGAAATTGATTTTCACTTCGTCCGTGATAGGGTCGCTTCCAAAACTCTGTTTATTTGTTTCATCTCCACCAAAGACAACCTAGCTGACATCTTCACCAAACCTACTGCCTCCTACCACTTCTCTCTCATGCGCACCAAGCTCAACGTCATGTGTCCACTGTCTCGCTTGCGGGGGCGTAATGAACCATCACAGAGCCAACCATGCAACACCATTCCACAAGGCAACAATCCACACATGGAAACTCAAGTAACGGCTACTCACTCAACAAGGCAATCAACCTCACTAGGAAACTCAATCACAGGAAACAGCTAGCATATCTACCCAACGGCTACTATTCTCAGTAAGGGAACAAATCCTTTACATTTACTTAGTACAATTGTTTTCCTTTTTGTATATTCAAAACTCTAGTATAAATATCATATGAAGGAATAAGACAACATAACAGCAAAGTTTAAACAGAATTTCCTGTTATTATGTCGTATACAAACAATATATTATTTTATTTTTTATTTTTTACGTCTCACTACATCAACCCAAAACTCTAAAATATCCAAATATAAAACAAGGCCAACAAATCCCATATAAAATTCAACTCTCAAGTGAAATAGTTTTGGGTCTAAATTTGTCTAGCTTAAAAACTAAAAAACACAACTATATCAATCCAGGTAGTACAACATCCCTAATGAACATTCTTGCAAAACTCAAACAATATTATTTGAAATGGGGACAATTGAGCTCTCTAGGAAGTCTTGCTCTCGATCTTGCACATTAACTGTGAAGCCTCCATATGATCAATCTGTAACCATAACATACTTTATGTGTGAATCACAACATAATAAATAAAAAAAGTTGTGAAGAACATGGAAAAATATGCATCAAGTTAAGTAAAAGGTTCAATTAGATAATAAAAAAAATTCTTAATGCACAATTGATGAAAAAAAAAAAACCAAACATAAAAGCCTATTGCATTTGTGGTTCCACTAGCCATGGCTACTGAATAGCCAAAGCAATCAAGTAATCGTCATTTCACCCTTCCCATTCCACCATTTGATCTATAATTTATTAATTTTTCATTTCTTAACATGATGTTTCTTCATCTATTAGCATATATTTAAGAAAAATATTCTCTATATTCAAGGAAAAACTACTTGAGGATGTTGCGTTATATGATTGGCATAAAAATATATGTGGCTTGCAAATTTACCTTCTCATTTATTGGTAACGGGAAAATGAAAATTTCACTTTAATATGCAACAAAAAAGAGGTTTAGTGTCAATTATAAAAAACAAAATACCTAAATCATGGATAATTATGAATTATGTAATACATCCTTGAAAGAAAAGTCGGGTAAGAAAAAAAGGATTACATTTTTTTTGGAAACAAAGATCATGGCATTATAGATATTAAAAAATTAGTATACTATCAAGAAGTGATCACTCTTTTGTGATCATAATTATTATCCTGCAATTTCATTTTTAAAAATCATATCCAATGTGAATCACAATTTTCAAGACTTGTATTGTCGGAATTCACTAAGCTCCAATTCAAATTAAATTACTCTATTTTGTAATTACTTGGCAACCTATACATAATTACGATAGAAAACTAGATAAATACCAAATTATAACAACCTGTTTTTGGTAAGTAGGAAAAAAAAAAAAAAAAAAATAGTGACTATCAATGTTTATGGTAATGATAAAATTTTGTTTGACTTCACTTTAGGTATTGAAGATAATTATCAAATGCTCTATAAGTTAAAAAATATGTCTAATTGACAACTTTTAGTACTTGTTAAGATTCGTGTAGAAGAAACAATTTTCAACATGAATGAAAATAAATATCCATAATAAACCTTCTATGGACGTCATAGAAATACATAAATATATATGAAGATTGATAAGCATTCTAAGAAAAAAGCATCAATACGGCTAGCTTACATATTTGTGCTATAGGCAATCAGTTGGTGACTGGAGAGAGAGAGCAAGAGAGAGAGAGAGAGGAGTATAGAGAGTAGTTAAGAAGTCGTTACCAGATCTTTCACTGGGGCTTTTGCATATGAACATCTAACTACTTGTTGACATGCTTTTCAAAACATTCTGTTAAACAAGCCCCAAGATCGCTTCGATGTTTTATGCAATTCGCTACACAATTAAAATGTTGGACAGTGAACTCACTCCAGGGGTGAGTATGTTTCTTCAAGCATGATGTAAATTTCCCAATAACACAATATTTAAATAAATGCCATTGAGAGTTAGAAGATCTATGTTTTGGATAATCTTTTTCACAAACTTTAATATCGTTTTCAAAGCGTGTATGCATTATTCCTAGAACCTTATCAAGTTCAGAGGAATAAGGATACAAGATGGGCAGTGGCGAGGGACTGAAAGTGAGAGGGGCAAATACATTAGTTTGAACTTTATCAAGTTTAGAGAAATGAGCAAGCGGATTGAGAGGTGAAGAGCAATGGAAAGAGATATAAGCAAGGTCATTAGCTTGCACTTTAGGAAAATATGGATAAGCAACTCCATTATCACTAGCATAAGTTTTCTAAGACATTTGCAAGCCGTGAATTTTCTTCCACTTTAGAAACTTTTTATTTTGATGTATAATCTAAAAGATGATAAAGGCTTTGCCTTTATATATTGTACAAAATTGATTTATTCTTAAAGTAAGTTTATTAAAATAACAGTTGTTTAATAGTTATAACTTTGGGAATTAAGTTCCTTTTGGGTTAAGTAATATCTTTTTGATGGGATTTCAAGGTTTGTTTTGAAATATTTTTCATGTTAACTTATGGTTTTTAGCAATACAATTGTCACACTCTAGTCTTATATTGGGAAAATAAGGAGTAGCCCACATAGATTGAGTAGTTTATAAAGATAGTTATAAGTATTAAGTCACACAATGCCTAGTTACAAGGTGAAAGTGAGCTTTATAAAGAATTCTATTGAAGCTTTCAAATTGACTACTCATTTTGGAGTAATAGAGCAGATGTGACTCGTGCTTTTTTCTAGGTAATTTCAAATGGTATCAAAACCACCTAGTCAGTCCTGGTCATGTGGTACTGAATCACTGCATGACGTAACCCTTACGAGAACGTCAGGAATTTAAAAGGAGGAGTTTGTACATTCTAATCCCATATTCGGAAGATGAAGAGTAGGCTACATCAAGCGATGGGTAGCTTATAAAAATAGTTATGAGTGTTAAGTTTCACATGCATTGCGTAATTATTATGTGAAACTTGACTTTATAAGAAATTTTGTGGAAACTCCAAATTTATGTAAATGATAAAGAGACATTTGAGTTAACTATAGTAAATCAACTTGATCAAGGATGGAAATAAATGCAATGATACATTACTTAAAGCAATGAAAAATATCAAATGTCACTTGACAATGCATACACAAAGCCTATTTAAATGGAAAGTTGTTGTTGTTGTTGTTTTTTTTTTTTTTTTTTTAAAAATTTTATTTTATAAAAAAAGTAACTTTTGATATGGTAAGATAGACCACAAGTTAAGTGGCCATCATTTTATGATTTATTTTTTGAAAGGTAAAAAGCAATATTGTCCCAAGATTTGGATTGTGAGCATAAAAATATTATTATTTAATTAATAAGTAACTTGTATAAAATAAAAATAAAAATAAAAATAAAAAAATGCTAAAACTCTAATGGTTGATGTCTCTATGAATAAGTAAAAAGCCTACCAAAAGGCCACAATACACTGAATGAAATAACACATTTCACAGGTCGTAGGGGCAGTTTCATTTTAGTGATTGCAGTTGCATCTTATACATAGTGGTATTGGTTTGTACTCTTCGCATGTTCATACAAACAACTAACTGAGATGACTTTTCATAAAAGTTACTTATTAAGTTAATCATAGTGCTTTTTTGGAAGTTCATAATCCTAAGGGATATATCTTCAAGAGAGAGAGAGAAAAAGCTACTTGACTTATGATCAACATGATCACTATATCAAAAGTTACAATCTATAATCAAACAGTTTTCCTTTAAAAAAGACTTATTTCCATCTCCTAGAGCCTATGTATCATATACACCTCCAAAATAAAGATCATTGAATACTATAATAAGTCATCTTGTTAGACACACAGCGGAAATATAACTTAACAAATCCCAAAGAAAAACATCATACTAAAATCAATATAATCAAAACCAAATCCCAAACTTGTTGATCTATATAACCTTTTGAAGGAAAGGAGCTTTAAATTAGGGGTGGCAATTTGTGTTTTACTTGTTGGGTTCAGTTATCGTCAATTCATGGATATAAGATCATTTGGTTTAACTCTAATATAACCCATTTAATAAAACGGGTCTCACTCATCAACTGTAACCCTCTAATTTTATATTGGGCTCTTGTCAGATTCGCAAGTCATGTAAAAAATTGTTAGTTATTATATCATGTGTCACCGTGTTGGGTTCAGATCATATTAAGATATAGGTCAACTCTAACTGATCAATTTAATTAAATGGATAAGACTCCCCAACTCAAACTTTTTAATTTTGTGTCAAGTTTGTATCGGGTCGTAGCACAGGTCAAAAATTACCAACTCTACTTTTGATTGTTGCAGTCCGAATCAGTTGCATAAGCCTTGGTTGTCAAAGCCTCCAGTTAAATGGTGTGATCCCTGCTCAGCGGTTTCACGGCCCAATGAACGAACTCAATGGTTCATGCTTGGAAGGGCAGCTCGATAGTTTTTCTGAGGTTTTTGATATGAGGTTCACTTGTGGCATGCCGGTTGGTTTCTGAATTAATTGCAAAAGGCTTGATTCTCGACGCTTTTTTCTTTTCTTCTTCTTCTTCTTCTTCTTTTTTCGAGAAAAAGATGAAGGGAACAAAAAACAAACTTTTGGATTTTGGAGGGAAGGTTATTTTCGACCAAGGGAACGTGCCACCTACTCCTTCTTCATCACTAGCATCAGCTTGTTTTTTCTTTTTCTTAAATTTAGGACACAAAATAACTTTTAGCTTTCATATGAAAATATATTTCATAATAGTTTTTCTTACCTTTTTTTATACCATTAAAATATTATTATTTTTATAAAAATACAAGTTCTCTACCTAACCTCACTTTTTTGACAAAATCTTAACACAATCCCCGAATTTAAGACAAAAAGATGGAAGAGGAGAAATAAAAGAGAAATGTTTATATTAAAATAATGTAAAATGGTTCCCTGCATATTGAAAAACACGGTAACAATTATTGATGGTTGGTTAAATGTAAGAAATCTGATGTGAGTAAGGTTTTACGATTTTTTTGAAAATTTTCCTAAACATAAAAAAGGAATGACATATAAGACATCTGCTGCTAGTGCTTTAATAGCCACTAAGGTGCAAACAATTAAGGGTTGGACCCATAGTTTACCTTTTTGCTTATTTTTGAATTAAATTCATATTTTAGCATGCATTGTGATTAAATCACCATGCAACCAAACATCAAAACTATGAATGCAACATGTTTCATTGATTCAAAACTATTTTATAATTAATAACAACATGCAACCAGGCACTCAAAATTCAAAAAGAATTTATTTCAACCTTATGTGTTTTTAAAATAAAGAACTTGAATAAAATTAAAAATTCTTCTTAAACGCATCCAAACAATTAATAACTTATTTTATTTCAAGCACAAACATGTTATACACCCATGTTTAATATATTTCCTAATAAACAAATAAAAAATTCTTTCCTTGACCATGCATCAAAATAAATTTTTTTACAAATCAATGCATGTACCATCAATTCAAAATTCCAGATTTGGTACTTATTGAAACGGGTTGAGGAAAAATTTAAAACATTGTTCCTAATTTTCCAATGCGTCTACCAAAACTTTTACATACGAAATTAATTGCTACTTTAATTTTTAAGCGCTAAACCATGTTTTGTTGAAGATGGCTTTGATAGCTTTTAATACGAGATGAAAATAGTGGTAAATACTTTTATAGTCCCCATTGAATAAAAATGGGAATTTTTTTTAAATAAATAAAAAAGACCCATATAATTCACTCACACTATTACACCCAAAATCTTCTTGGTTAATAACATAGGAAAATGCTTCATTTTTTGCCTATGCCTGTGCATGAGGTGTGTATATTGGACTGCACCAATATTATATGCTAATTCAACCAATCCATAGTGGCTTAGTAATGTCTGTTTCGTACTGATTATGAATGCACAAAATTTTGTTACGAATTTTGTTATGGAAGTGCACCAAATATATGGCCTTGGCTTAAGATTCAGTAGGTTTAAGGCTGTATTTTATTCTCCAAATAAATCATTTATTTATGGTTTTGAAAACATTTTGTTGTATACCATTTGGTTATGCCTTTTTCTCCAGATAAATCTCCGGACAGTTGTGTGGGTTGTTAAGCTCAAGACAGTAGACTCAGCTCTTAAGTCAGTAGACAATATTTTTTTAGAATCCTAAATAAAATTTCTGCAAACAAATACATTATCTATTGACACAGATACCCAAGAATTGAATCTAATACAGATGAATGGAGTAGTAACAAGAGTAGCATGTACACTTGCGTTAAACAATGCATCATAGTCTCTATAACACTCTCGACCACAAAAGATGACGAGAAACAAGAATTATCACTCAAATAGAAAAGCTAAAACTTCATGCATACACTATTCAGTTTAATTGGACTTTGGAAATTTGGGAAAATTTTCAGATCAAGGATTTGTGTAAGCTCGGCATATAAAATTCTAAAGGATATTGGGCTTAATTATATTATCGAAAATCAACATCACCCTTTAGTAAGTATGAAAATACCAACTCTTCTCTAAATTAGATCTCTTGACCCCATTTTCTACAAACAAGTTATATACATGCAATAATTAATATATATATATAATCCAATAGATTGTTTATAGGTCACTTCATTCTTATTCATCATTTACTCATTACTAACTCATTCATTGTCGTCCCCAAGAGGTAACTCAATCGATTGAGTTCATACTTAATAAAGTAGAAGTCACTAATTCGAATTCTCCCCTCACTCCTCTTGTGTGAACATGTCAAAAAAAAAAAAAAAAACTCATTCATTGTCAATTGTTCTATTTTTGTCCACTAACTCATTTATCTTATTAATTCATTTTTATGCATTACCTCTTTTTCTTTTTCTTTTTCCTTTTTGTTTTGTTTTGTTTTTGTTTTTTTTTTTTTTTTTGAGAGAAAGAGAATCATTTAGAATAATCTTAAAACTTGAATTCATAGTTCAATGACGAGGCTAAGACCAATACCATCAAATATGAACCTTGATGATTAAGATATATCATAAGAAATAAAATTAAATATATACGATAACTTATGAAGGTCATAACATCAGTCACGAGGACATACAAATAAGCTAAGCCCTCATAAGAATCTTACGGATTGATTATGAGGATAAGTAATCATCAAGGTTACTTATGAGTTATGAGGATATATGTATACTATTCTCTCTCTCGTGTATGCTCTCTCGCTGTCTCACCCTCGCGTTAGCTCCCACTGCTACGAAGAACAAAGAAAGGAAAGAAAGAAGAGATCGAAGAAGAAAATAAGAAGAGAAGAAAACAGAAAAGAAGAAAGAAAGATGGCGTGTGATGGGTTAATCACTTAATCTGATGGGGGTGGGGTCTTATTTTATAGGCAACATAAAACTTGGCCATTAAGTTTCAATTCGTTTCATCCAGATGAGGGAAGATATTTTTAAAACACTTAACTCCACTCATCCGTTTAATTTAGTTTCCATTTAGGGTTGTGGTTTTAATAAGTATGATTTTAAAAATTATGTTTTTGAAATCAGTAATTTTTAAAATCGCACATACGTTTAGTAAAACATATTAAGAAGTATATATATATATATATATATATATATATATATATTTCTATCAAATGAATATTTGGATAACAATAGCATATAATTATAGTTTCTTAGACAAATTACAAATAAGGACATTTGTTTATAATATTATTTGGATAACAATAGTATATATATAATTTTTTGGGTAAAGTCCACATATCCTTCAAACTACCACCTAATTAACAACAGTAATGCTATAAGGTTTCCTAGAGTCTTTCTAGAATTATCTCAAATTTAATGTGATTTTTAAAATTACCGTTGAATTTGAGACGTGATTTATTGACTTTTGATTTATTGGTGATTTTAAAAGCCACATCACATTTGAGATGACTTTAAGAAAACTTTAGGAAGTCTTATAGCATTACTCTAATTAACAATATTCTCCCCAAACTTTCAATTGAGACAATGTCCCTCAAACTACCAAAACATTGTCAATGTCCCCCCAAAACCGGCAATAAGAGAAAAATGCCCCTAGAAGTTTCTACAAGACAAAATACTGCTATAAATTCTTTTTAAAAAATATATTTTTTTAAGAAACAAAAATTTATAATTTAAAAAAAGAAAAACGATTTTTTTAAAAACAGAAATTTTTATAAAAATTGAAAATGAAATTTTTTTAATTTTTTAAACGAACATTTTTATTTTTTTTAAAGAGAAATTTTAATTTAAAAAATTAAAAAACGAAAAAATTTCAATTTTTATAAAAAAGGATTGAATTTTCTTAATTTTTTTTTCTTATAGAAAGGAATTATATATATTATTTGGCCACTGCTTGGATTTTTTTTTTTTTTTTTTTGTTAGTTTTTGGTTTTTGTTGGAAGTCCCACATTGCTTGGGTATTAAGGAGATGCGTCATTTATAAGATTGAGGGTAAACCTCAACTCTTGAGCTAGCTTTTGGGTTGAGTTAGGCCCAATACCCATTTCTAACATGGTATCAGAGTCAGGCTCAATTGGCTGTGGCCCACCGTCACCCATTTGTTGCACGTGTTGGCTTGGATATCCTCCCGCCACACGTGAGGGGGCGTGTTGGAAGTCCCACATTTGCTTGGGTATTAAGGAGATGTGCCATTTATAAGATTGAGGGTAAACCTCAACTCTTGAGTTACCTTTTTTAGTATTTTGTTTTTATTTTACTAAGGGTAATTTCATCATTGGGGGGAATATTATCACAATTAAAAGTTTGAGAGGGACATTGCCAATTGAATGATAATTTGAGGGGGGTATGTAAACTAATTTTTTATAAGAATGTAAACTACGCTAATTTTTGTGTTACCCCAATCGTCCAACCTTGCAAGTACCTCAAGCTCTATGTTACAAATAAATAGGCCAAACAAGTGAGTCAATTGATTAATAATATAAAAGGATTGCTGGTTTATTAAATCATGGAAAATAATAATGATAATGGATGTATGGTAGATGCGGATTAGTCATCAATTTGTTTGTGTTTAATGATCATCTTTCTTCAAGGCTTCAAGCCTGTTTAACGTTCGTTACACATCCTCTATAAAGTTTAATTGTTTCCCTGAATCTTTGGACTCAGCTTGGTTACTTATTAGGGTCTTTGGACTTGGTAGCAACCACTTACCGGTTCACTGGCTTGCCATAACTCCCCCGCTACAATTAACTGTTTTGTTGATGGCTATCCTCTCCGTCCTTATTACTTTTCTTAGACACAATTTATAATATTCCCTCCCTTGGTAAAGCTTCCACAGATCTTGGAATCTAGCTTGCCCTCTCTCATGGTTGCTCCTCTGTCTTGTTTGAAGGTGATTCTCTTCTCATCATTTTAGCTCTCAATCAAGGCCACCTCTTCACCAATTTGTCGTGTGCTCCAATCATCAAAGACTTCCATGTCCGGCTTTTTTCTTTTTTTTTGGGACAGCTTCAAAGGTCTTTAGATATACCAATTTTCAAGCACACTTGGTTGCTAAATTGGCCGCTTCTCATTCGGTGTTTGTAAGCATTCTGGCGACGATTTCCCTTTTCTTTCTTCTCTTAAGATTAGGAGTGACAAGGACCCTCTTTTGTAATTTTGGTTATTTTTGTTGTTCTTGTGGTTGTTGTTTTCCCCCCTTTCCTTTTCCCTATTCTAAATAGGAAAAAAATAAATTAATAATTAATAAATAATAAATAATAAAACAACAAGAATTATATTATCGAAAATTAACATTATTCCTCGGTAAATATTTTCGCACTTACTCTTCTATGAATTAGATCTCTTGACCTCGTTTTATGCATACAAATTATAGAATAATGATATTAGGAGGATTAAAGTCCTCTTAGAGTCATTCTAAATATAATGTGACATTTAAAATCACCATTCAATTTGAGATGATCATTATTGAATTTTAATCTATTGATAATTTTAAATGCCACATCACATTTGGGATGAGTCTAGGAGGATTCTAGTCTTCCTTATATCATTACTTCAAATTATATATATATATATATATATATATTTAGTCATTTATTCAAACAATAGATTGTTTATAGGTCACGTCATTTTTATCAATCATTTATTAAATAATTCTTATTACTAACTCTGTAATTGTCCCCTATCTCATTATCTTATTAATTTTGAGACTCATTGAATAATCTTAAAAGTTTAGATTCATAATTTAGTGACGAGGCTAAGATCAATACCATCAAATATAAACCTTGATGATTAAGATATATCAAAGGATTTTTTTTCCGTTGTTTTTCTTCTTCCCCTGTTCATATAAGAAGCTCATTTTCTCCCCTCTTCTCTATTCGGTTGAAACCCTAGAGCCCCTTTCTTCTTGAGAGAGAGAGAGAGAGAGAGAGAGGTGAAGGCTGGACAAGTTTGAAATTTCAGATTCGCCGCAAACTTGAGTTTCATGTTCCATTTGATGATTTTAGTAATTGATGCTTGTGGAAAAATTAGAGAGTTGGGTTGCTGGATGTGAAACCAATTGCGGGTGTAGAGTATGAATTTTAGGTTTTTGATTTTGAGCTCATGTTTTGGGGGTTGTTTTATGGCTAATTGAGACCATGGAGACTTGCCAAAAAAAAAAAAGCATTAATAAAAAAATGCCTCTCTACCTTAAAGGATTTACACTTCATTAAAAAAAAAAGAGCATGTCAAGAAAGGTGAAACAAATATATATAAATGTTAATTGGAGCAAAGAACCAATCTTTGGCAATTAAACCAATCTTTACGATAATCGCTAAAATTAATGGTGTAGATGAGATCTTGGTCATGATATAAATCTGTATATTGATCCCACAAACCATGTTGCCTGAACCTGCAAATATAAATTATTCAAAACTAGACAATAAAATTTAATTAAGATTGCAGCAACAATTTGGTTTGAACAAGTCATTGATAATTTCTTTGGAACTGGAAGGATACCCCTTGGATTTTGCAGTCAAATTGTCAATTTTGGACCACCAGACTCAAAGCCACGGCCATCAAAGAAAATTATAAAGAACGAAGGAGAGAGAGAGAGAGAGAGAGAGAGAGAGAGAAGAGTATCCTCCCTTACGTGCATTCATGGTTAAATGGATAATAAACTGAACGACTAAATAGAAGAAAAATACAAGGGCGGGCTAAATCATGTAATTATATTCCTCATGAGAATCATTCTTTTGTATTATATAATACATCGTAAAAGGGAATTTTGTAAATTTAATCCACTAACGAGCAAAACTGTTCAAACAAAGAGACAAAGCAAATCTGCTACTCCTTGGATTTTGGTAACCATCTCCACACCGTGACCAAACCAGTTTGATCCCCAGTAAAAAAAAGTCCGAGTCCCTTTGGACCATGTAGAATAACTTTAACTTCTTGTTTGGCAAATAATTTGCCCCCATCAACGAATCTACAACAACAATAATAATAAATATTACTCATTGTCAATTGGAAAAAGAAGAGAGATTTTGAGTCATGAATGAAAGAGGGTTTAGTGTACTCACGATGGCATTTCATATAATTGGACAGAATTGTTATTACAAGAGCAATACAAGGTTGGTTTGCCATTTCCATCCTTCATCCCGCAGAAAGCAACAACACCCTAATACATACAAATTATGAAACTGGGGCCTTTAGAATAGGTCTATATAGCATACTTCAACTACTATAAAAAACCATGAGCAAAAGAAAAAACAGGGGCCAAGCAACAAATGCACGTAAATATACAATTTAAGGATTGTAGTGCTTGAATAACTTACGTGTTCTTCAACGTGTGTATAGATTGCTTCCAAGTGACCCCCTTCATTTAGAGCCCAAGCCTTTACTGTGCAGTCCAAAGAACCGGATAACAAATAATCCTCCCAGCAAATAAGAGACGTCACAGTATCAGCATGACCATCCAGTGTCATAACACACTCTAATGTTTTATGATCCCAAACCTATAACACAAAATAGAGATAATATGAAGAGTGATAAAAGAAACACTCAAGCAACTACTTATATCAGCATTAAGTCATATAGCTTTATCAAAATATTTTGCAAATGTTTACATAGTGAACCTCAATTAATCAAGTGAAGGAACACAATGATGATAGTCTTAATTGCTTCAAGTCCCAAAAAAAAAATGGAATGACATAATTGCTTAAACTATCTATGTTGCAAAGAAGATAAAGTAATCAAATAACATACAATTAATAACAAAATAAAAAGAGACAACGTCAGCACCAAGAACAACTAAAAAGTAGTTCAATTTGCAGCTACCTTGGAAAAGAGAAAGAAGCAAAATACCATCATTTTTTTTAATAAAAATCAAAAGTTTCTCATCAAATCACTACTAATGAGAACAAAAGTTATAACCGCAATTATTTATCTTAATAACGTACAAACTTACCCTTATTGTGTGGTCCTTAGAGCCCGAATACAACCACTCACATCCAACAGTTAAAGATACTATGTCTGATGTGTGTCCTTTAAGAGATGTGATGGGTTGGAAAGGGGGATTGGTTTCAGTAGTGCACTTCCATGCTAAAATAACACCATCCTGTGGTTACAAGTAATAAAGAACTCTTTTAGAATTCAGTAATACACATATGAAAAGTGCTGTAGAAGAATAGTGTGAAAAGTAAGAGACGATAAATAAGGTGGTCAAATCTTGCATGAATATCTAGGCACTATAGAGAATACAACCAAGAGACTAAAACTCCAAAATCTAATTTGGTTTCAAGCATTATCATGATATTAGGTGATTTATTAAATTGCTTTGTATAACATGAGCTACATTGTTTCTCAAATAACAAAATACATTTAAAATTTATAATTAAAAAAAAAATTAATTCCCAAAAACAAAAAGTCAAAACCACTAACAAAATCAAATATGATTGAGAATTTTAAGAAAGCAAATGTTAACATAGTGATTACCTGGCCTCCAGCAAAAAGCATAATATCATTAGTTGTTGCCATGGCGTAGACTTGACCAATCGGTCCATTGAGATCATATTCAGCACCTGACTCAGTGTTCAATGCCTGCAACATCATAAAAAATGCTAGATTGAGCATACATATCGAGCAATCATACAAAATATTAACAACTATATGAAAATTAAAACAATAACAAAGCAAAACATATTGAGGGTAGAGCTTACCTTAACAACATTTGGCATGCCAATGAACACCCAAACAGCTTCACTAATCATTGATCCTATATCGGCACCAAGTTCAACACAGCACTGTCCAGTATGACAATCCCAAATCGAACTGTTCTGTCACTGCTGCTTGTGTAAAGCTTGTTGTTTTTTTCAGGAAGTGTAATCCCCGTGATAGCCTATTATCATAAAAGTTATAAATAAGGATTCTACAAGATATTCAATAAAAACCAAACAAATATACAGATTAAATATACTCAATTTGTGGAGAAAAGATACAAAAGAAAGTAAAAATAAAAAATAAAATCGCATGGAATGTTTTTTATAGTTAGACTAGCTATCCCGGGCATTTCAATAGAACACACATGAAACACAATATTAACACAGTGTTACAGTCATGAGAATTAATTATAAATAAAATTCTTGAAAAAGGTAATGATTTTACGTCAATAAATAGATTACAAATACTTAATCTGATTTTTACGCAAGCATTGTGCCAAAATTCATCCATAGAATAATCTCTCCATTTTATGGACTATTTTATCTTTTTCAACATTATACTATAATATCTAGCTAATACGAAGATAAATTTTCTTTTCTATTTCTATTTTTGATAAGTCCAGTAAACATCATTCAAGAATATCAAATATAATTAAATAACAACATTAACAAGCAGTAAGAGCGCATTAGAACTTTTTGTTATATGCCTAGAATGCTTTCTAACTACAGCAATCATGTAAACAATACAACCATACTTGTTTTTATGCCTCCTATGGTGTTTAAGATGAAAAAATTCTGCTTTCAAACAGCCCAAATTGTGGCTATTTCAAGCTATCTTCCCAATTTGCGCTTCTAAGATTAACAACCCTCTAACGATTCAACTAAGATGTTAAGTCAACTGGAAATTTGAGAGTTAAATATGCAAGTAAAAGCAATATAACCTTCTGTTTTATTCACATAAACTAAAATTTCCAATACAATTTTAGGTCCTTCTAACACTCAAATACTAGAACAAACACATATCACTAAGCATAATCATAACGTAGAAATTGCATATTAAAAATTCGGATAATTTATTCTAAAATATTAAAAATCTTTAATTTTTGAATGCTTTCTCCAAAACAAAGCATAATACAAAAGAAAAAGGAACAATTAACACAGTGCTACCTTTGTGTGCCCTTGAAGCCGAGCCAAGATCGATAACTCATCTGCATGAAACCAGGAATGCAGAGACTGACACTTATCGCCATCTATGCAGTTGCCATGCACCCAGGATTGACAAACATTTTGCTTACAAACATCTTCAGATTTCATAAGAACAGCTTCCGTACTGCTGGAACCACTCTCCCCATTCTTCAAAGCTAAGTTCTTAGAAGTTCCCCTCTTGCAGTCTTTAGAACCAGAATCTTCTCGGGAATTTTCAACAGTAGTTTCCAAGGACCTTTTCAAAACCAATTTGTTCTTGGCCCTAATGTAATTGGAGTTCTTTGTAGGGAGATCCTGCTGATTAGATGATTCTGTGTAGGACCCTTTCTTTGCACATGTGACTGGTAGTTCACTGTGAAGGAACCTACATGGGTTCCTGAGGCATTTACCATTCCGCCAGAAGATGCAAACAGATTTGCTGTGAGAAATATCTGAAGGTTTTCTTCTCAGGCGATCAAAAACACAAGGCTTTCTTGCTGTCTTGACGTCCATCTATGAAACAAAAAAATACATGAAACGAAAGAATGAACAAACTGATCCACATAGTTGCGATTCAAAACAAAACAAAATATGTCTCTGGCAGGAGATCCAAAACAATCAGCAGGCTGAGCAAACTGATTCACATAGATGTCCTCCGCAGAAGATCAAAATCAACCAGCGACCTAAAGTTCAGTAAAACCCTTCAAATCCACATTCACGCTTAGTCCATTCAAACTGAGTAAAACCCTCTGAAATAAAGCCCTAATTGATCCATTTCAAGATTTAGGGCTTAATTTCTCCAATTACTAATCGAATCCTTTTGCTGAAAATTTTCCAGATTTCATTCGTTGAAAATTTCGAAACTCCGATCAAGCACAGAAGTCTCAAATTCCGATCAAACAAAGTAAACCTTACATATCTAGAAAACCCCATAAAAGGATACCCTCAATTTAATCGCTAACTAAATTTTCCCCAAATTCCGATCAACCCATTAAAACTAGAAAATCGTGGAAACCCGAGATGAAAAAAGAAGCCCAAAATTCAGTCGGTGATCTGTTAACGGCGCACAATCATGGGACTTGGGTTTGATCGAAATCCTCAAGAAGTTCGGCGTTTCCCCAAGTTTATTGCAGATAGAAAATTTCACGGGACAAGCAAAATCTAGATATAAAAACCTAATTTCACAAAGCCAAACTTGGAGTTCCATAGGCGGGCAAGCAAACCTGAGAGAGTGAGATGAGGCGAGCACTGAGAGAGCGAGAGAGGCCGACCGCACCAAAGAGAGAGAGAGAGAGAGAGAGCGTTAGAGGTATCCGGGTTTGGGTTGCAATTAATAGGAGGTATATGTATATATATACCGGGCAGAGGGGTATTATGGGAAAGATTTTCCAATCCGAACTTGCGGACCAAGCTTCTAATAACTATTACAAAGGTAAAAGCCGAAATTTTAGGGAAATCACTTTTTTGTTGGCGGTGTCGTAACATATCCTGAGTCGGTAATCTGACATTTTAGGGAAATAAAAACTCCAAAACTTTATAAAACCCTCCATCTTCCAGCCTTTAACACAAAGAATTCCTTTTCTTTTTTTTTTTTTTTGGGAAAGATTTAATACAAAGAATTCATTGAATGAAAAAAAAACTCACTTATCCCCTAATTTTTTATTTTCTTTCACTTTGGACCCTTAAAGACATGGACATGGATCGATCCTCCAAATTCAAATGGATGGATGGGATCCGGTCCTTGAATAAGGCATTATTGTCCAATAAAAAATTTTGGACAATAATGCCCGAGAATACAGGATCGATCCTCCATCAAATGGACTGGAGAGGATCCTTCTTCTAAAGACATGATCTGCCCATTATACCTTTCACTCCAAAACTATATCATTTTGGTCTCGCCTAAAACTATGTTGTTTTGCCCAAAACGACATAGTTTTGACCACTGATTTTTTTTTTAAAAAAATTTATAATAAGAAAAAGGTAAAAATTAAAAAAAAGAAAATGGGTTTTGGGCTTTTGGGGGTGGCCGGACCACCCCCACACCCCCAAGGGCCTGGGGGTGGATTTTGTCCACCCCTACAGTCGGAAAAAAAAAAAAAAAAAAAAAGTGGGTTTTAGGCTTTTGGGGTTAGCTGGACCGCCCACAAGGGCCTGTGGTGGCTTTTTCCACCCCCTGTGGCCGGTATGGGGGTGGCCGAAGCCACCCTAGGCCCTTGGGGGCAGTCTGACTACCCCCAAAAGCCCAAAACCCACTTTCCTTTTTTTTTTTTCTTTTTTTTCTTTTTTTGCCTTTTGGGGGTGGTCGAACCATCCCATGGCCAATGAGGTGGTTTGACCACCCCCAAACCGGCTGTGGGGGTGGCTAGAGCCACCCCTAATTTCCCTCTTTTTTTAAATTTATTTTTAATTTTTAATTTTTACCTTTTTCTTATTATTAAAAATAAAATAAAATTAATGGTCAAAACTACGTCATTTTGGGAAAACGACATAGTTTTGGAGTGAGGGGTATAATGGACAGATCACATCTTTAAGGGTCCAAAGTGAGAGGAAATGAAAGATCAAAGGGAGTATAAGTGAGAAATGAAAGATTAGAGGTGGTTTGTGCAAAAGGCTGAAAGTTGAGGGGGCTTTTTGAAGTTTCCCCTGAAAACTCTGTAAAAACTAGCCGTTGTGAAAAAAGAAAATTGTAAAAACTAGCCGTTGCGAAAAAAGAAAAAAAGGGGAGGAAAAACAAAAATAGCGTACCAAAACTCCCCTCAACACTTGGAGGAGTTCCATGGAGAGAAACCACCGCCATAAGCACTAATGGCATTGTTACAGATAAAAGAAAGCAGTCCAGGTTTACCAACCCAAGCAACCTACCAAACCAACACCCGGACAACAAGTAGCCCGAGTACACCAGAATGCCTAGCCTCTTGCAGCAGTCACCTTTCACCTTTTCATGCTCCATGTTTCATGGCTTGCCTCCTGCTGATGCACATCATATCAGCACAACCTCGTGTTCTCAGTCCTCTAGCTGCACTTTTGTATTTAATATATTAGCCTTAGCTTTGTATTTTGTCATTTTGTATTTTACCTTGTACTGAACTTGTCTATAAATATCAATAAAACTCTCTGAGTTGGTAACAAGCTAAGTTAACCAAACAGAGCCTCTCTCAAATATTTTCATGGTATCATAGCATTTTGGCTAACGCCTTTGATCCTAAACTTGGTGTTCACTTCTTCTGGTGGCAACACCGCCAGTGTGGGCTTAACCCACAGCCCACACTGGTTGCCTTGAGGAAGCTCTTCAAGAGGTGTCCTTACTCTTTACTGCTCTTTAAGGCATTTCTTCAAACACCTCACCCTCACATCAGTGTCTCCAACCACACAAATTGTTCTAACACCTTTTCTATCCACTATTTTACATAGCAAAACCACTTCTCCAAATATCTCCCCAATCATCTTCCGTGCAAAAAAAACAAAAAAAATCATGTTTACTGGTAATCGGCCTGGCAACTATCTCCCTGCTTGGGTCTTTCCGTCTTTGGGTCTCTCTGCCTTTAGTCGTTTCTTTCCCTTTGTATGCTCCGCCTCTCTCAAACTTAGCCCAGCTTTCTTTGTTCCCAACTTCTAGCGCCATTCTGGCATTCTACCATTCTCTCTCTCCTCTTTTCTCCACTTTCAGTGCATTTGCTAGACAACCCACACGTGTTATACAAAAAAGGAAAATTACAAAAAAAAAAAACGCTCCTAAGGTGTGTTATAATGTCACTTTCCTTAAGAAAATATTTGCCCCCACCAGAATTGATATGCAACAGGATACAACAAATTTTTCTCTAGGATACAATGGAGCCCAGAAACTTCTGTATATTATTAACTGCGTTCTGCATAAACGAAGTTAAAACCCGAAAATAGCCTCAGATTTACTATTCCAAAACAACGACAAAAAAGAAAAGATAATTCATAAAATAAAAATTCAGATAAGGGTATTAAAGAGAACTAAATTATCAGCAGGATTTCGAATTTCAAAAATCAACTACTGTTTTAAATTTCAAAAAATAAAATTGCTGTTATAAATTTTGAAAATAAAACTGTTGTTTTGAATTTAAAAAATAAACTACTATTAAACTGCTAGATTAAATCTGACCATTAGATTAAATAATTATCCAACCACTATTTAATCTTAATCGTTAGATCTACAGTCTAATAGATCCAACCACTAGATCTACTTAAAAAACATCCTATGATTTAGATTAAACCACTAGATCGAACGATCTTAACCGTCCAAAAATGAATGGTCATGATCTGATCCAAAATCTCCACTATTTCCAATGTGGGACAACTTTCATTCAATGCTCTTTAAAACCTCTCATTTAAAATATTCCCTAAGACACAAAATAATATTTATTTATTTATTTATTTTGAAAATATTTCAACAATCCCCCACCATTTTCAAAATCAAAACAAATCAATTAGAATAGGAGAACTCATGCATAAATGAAGGTGTCTTGAGGACTTAAACCTTCACTTAGTGATAGTATGTCAAAGCTAATCAGAATAATCATGGTAGTTAAACTTTGAACCAATTATCCTACTTGAGTAACTGGACATACCTCACACATGCTTTCTCTTCTCTTTGGGTATTTTCTTTTTAAGCCGACACATGGATTGGCCTTGTGTCTATATCCCGGTTTCATGAGCGCTCTAGAGAAAAATCCTAGTCTCATAGAAGGCGGCACCACCTCCGACACTCATACAGGTAGGCTCATTAGAAGTGTCCTGTAACAAAAACACTTCAACAAAACTATGTTATAAGCCTATTAAGTGCATAACACACAACCTCTGCTATAACATTACAGGTTCCAAGCACCCTTACCTTGGGATGTTTTATTAGTATAAAAACTAATATAAAATATGGTGCTCGCAATCACTACATATAATGTACGTTAGCTCATTGAACTCAAGATCTTGAAATTTCAAGCGTTGAGTTGAGTTCCACTATTGGTGATCTAATGGCTTTAATCCCATCCCCTTTGATGTTTTCCACACTAAATCCCTTGCAAGTCCTTTAGTCAATGGATTTGCCAAATTTTGAACAGATCTCACAAAATCAATAGTAATTACTCCATCAGTGAGTAATTGTCTTACATAATTGTGCCTTAAACCAATATGCCTTGATTTGTCATTATAGATATGACTATAAGCTCATGACAAAGTAGCTTGACTATCACAATGTAGTGATATAGGAGACATAGGTTTAGTCCATATAGGAATTTCCATTAATAAATTCATCAACCATTCTGCTTCTTTGCTACAAGAAGCCAATGCTACAAACTCTGCTGCCATAGTAGAGTCTGTAATAAGGGTCTGTTTCTTAGAACCCCAGGAGATAGCTCCTCCACCAAGGGTGAAAATCCACCCACTGGTTGACTTGTGATCATCATTATCCGTGATCCAGCTAGCATCTGTATATCCTTCCAATACCTTAGGATATCCACTGTACAATATACCATAATCCATGGTCCTTCTTAAATATCTAAGAATCTTGTGTACATCATTCCAATGAATATGACTAGGGTTACTAGTATATCTACTCATTTTACTCATTGCATATGCAATGTCAGGTCTAGTGCACGTCATTGCATAAATCAAACAACCAATAACTCTAGCATATTCCAATTGATTTACAGCTCTACCAGTATTAGGATACAATTTCATGTTAACATCAAAAGGTGTGCACATAGGTTTGCAATCAAATTGATTAAACATTTTAAGTACTTTTTCAATGTAGTGAGACTGATTAAGAACTAATCCATTCTCATTTCTAACAATTCTAATTCCTAGAATTACATCAACAATACCTAAGTCTTTCATGTCAAAGCTAGAAGACAAGAAATTCTTAGTATTTTTAATGCTTTCAAAATCGATTCCAAAAATCAACATGTCATCAACATATAAATATATAATGACTCCTTGATTTTTATGAAACTTGCTATATACGCACTTGTCAGAATTATGGATTTTAAATCCATTTGCAACCACAGCTTTATCAAATTTTTCATGCCACTGTTTAGGAGCTTGTTTAAGACCATAGAGGGATTTAATTAATTTACAAACTTTCCGTTCATGATTAGGCATAACAAATCCCTTGGGTTGATGCATATAAATCTCTTCTTCAAGCTCACCATTTAAAAACGTAGTTTTAACATCCATTTGATGAATTTCAAAATTATAAATGGATGCTAATGCAATTAATGTTTTAATGGTAGCAATCCTAGCAACAGGAGCATAAGTATCTAAATAATCCAAACCTTCTTTTTGTTTAAAATCTTTAGCAACTAACCTTGCTTTGAATTTTTCTACAGTTCCATCTACCTTCAATTTTCTTTTAAAAATCCATTTACAACCAATAGGTATGGAACCAGGGGGTAGATCTACTAGTATCCACGTATTATTTCCCATTATAGAATCCATCTCATCATTTATTGCTTCTTTCCAAAATGCAGCATCTTGAGACTTCATAGCCTCTTCGTACGTCAAAGGATCTGAATCTACATTAGGCAAAATCATCTTTTGTTTACAAGATGAATCTCTAGATCATTCAACCAAATACACAATGAAATCTAGTCCAAAAGATTTTTCTTTTCTCATTCTTTTACTCCTTCTTAATTCAAAAGATTCACTTGGCTCACCAGATTCATTATTATTTCTACTAGGTTCCACCATCTTATCATTTATAGATGAAATTGATGTGAACCTATTTTCATAAAATTCTGCATCTCTGGATTCTATAACAGTATTAACCTCAACAGAATTATTAGGTTCAACAACTAAGATCCTATAACCCTTGCTATGTTGAGCATAACCCAAGAAAATACATTCAATGGCTTTTTGTCCTAATTTCCTGATTTCTGGTTCAGGTAATCTGACAATAGCCCTGCACCCACGCACCTTAAAATAATTAAGATTGGGCTTTCTTTTCTTCCATAATTCATATAGGGTAACCTTGGATTTCTTTTGTAGTATTCTATTTAATATATAACATGCTGTAAATAACACTTCACCCCAAAAACTTTTATTAAGCCCGGAATTACAAAGCAAGACGTTTACCATTTCAACTAAAGTTCTGTTTTTTCTTTCAGCAACTCCATTTTGTTGTGGAGTATAAGTAATGAATGTTTCATGAATAATACCTACTAATTCACAATAGGAAGGAAAATGAAATTCTCCTCCTCTATCGGATCTAAGACATTTAATTTTGGCATCACATTGATTTTCCACTTCTGTTTTGTAAATTTTAAAATTTTTCAGAACTTCATCTTTTGAAAACAAAAGGTAAACATAGCAGAATTTCGAAAAATCATCAATAAAGGTTACAAAATATTTTTTACCTTCTCTTGTAAGATTACTATGCATGTCACAAACATCACTATGCACAAGTTCCAATAATGTAGAAGATCTATCAATTTTTGGAAAGATTTTCAGACAGATTCTACATTTATCAACCATATCGTTCACAAAATGAGGAATCAAATTTAAAACAGACATATTATGCAATTTTCTAGTATTAACATGTCATAATCTATTATGCCACAAAGAAACTAAGTCAATCATATAAGCAGAAACTGATCTCACTCAAAGACACACTTAAAACCAAATTTATTAAGAAGACCTCTAGACACGAGATTATTCCTAATTTCAGGAACATAATAAACATCAGTAAGAGTAAGAACATTTCCATAAGTGAATTCAAGATTCACTGTTCCTTTGCCTTTCACAGCAGCAATGGTGGAATTTCCCATGAATAAAACACAACCATCCTCCACTGTTTCAAAGGTCTTGAATAGACTCCTCTCCTTGCAGACATGCCTTGAAGCGCATGAATCAATCCACCATGAACCATCTTCTTCGAGCATAAAAATCTCGGATATCATAGCCACAAACTCTTTCGAGTCAAAAGCTTGCTTTTTCTTTTTAAGAAAACGGCAATCTTTCTTAAAGTGGCCTGTCTTACTGCAATGATAACAAGCGAATTTCGCTTTCTTATCACGATCTTGGTTCTGGTTCTGGTTTTGGAAATTCGTTCTCTTTTTCTGTTTTTTCTTCTAAAAGGGCTTCTTTGAAGAAGAACCTTCCTCCACCATATGCACTTTCGAGGACAGAGACACTTGTTCTTCATTCTCTTTTATCTTCAATTCCTCCTCAATCTGAAAATGGCCTAAGCGATCAGCTTATCTCATCTTTTGTGTTTGAAATTTTCCGATCTTTCCAAGAGGGAGGAAGTTTGTCAATGATGGATGAGACAACAATTTCCTCATCCATCTTCCTGTTATGCTGACTAAATTGACTCAAAATGTGTAGAATTTCGTTAAATTGTTCAACAATTGACCTAGCATCAGCCATTCTATAATTCATGAATTTAGAGGCTAAAAATTTCTTACTTGTAGCATCTTCTAAAAGATACTTAGCCTCGAGTGCATCCCAAACATCTTTGGCAATCGATTTACTTTGATAGATGTCGAATAGAGAATCTACCATAGCATTGCAATATGACTCTTGCAGATGTAGTCATCTTGCTCCCACTTCATCCTTGCACGAGTCTTAGCAATCGTCTCGATCTCATGTGCTACAAGCTTCGGAGTTGTTAGCACATAAGCCACCCTAATTCTGTTAAGGAGGAAATGCATCTTCTTCTGCCACCTTTTGAAAGAAGTTCCATCAAATCGGTTGAGTTTGGTGAAATTAGCAGCAAGTTCTTTCAGGGATTGTGGTGCCATTGAAGCAGAAATATTTTCTTAAGATTGTTATACAAAAAAGGAAAATTACAGACAAAGAAAAACACTCATAAGATGTGTTACAATGTCACTTTCCTTAAGAAAATATTTGCCCCAACCAGAATTGGTATGTAATAGAGATACAACAAATTTTTCTCCAAGATACAATGGAGCCTAGAAACTTTTGTATATTAACTGCGTTCTGCATAAACGAAGTTAAAACCCAAAAATACCCTCAGATTTACTATTCCAAAACAACGACAAAAAAGAAAAGATAATTCATAAAATAAAAATTCAGATAAGGGTATTAAAGAGAATTAAATTATCTACAGGATTTCGAATTTCAAAAATCAACTGCTGTTTTAAATTTCGAGAAATAAAATTGCTATTTTGAATTTCGAAAATAAACTGTTATTAAACTGCTGTAAATTATTAGATTAAATCTGACCATTAGATTAAATAATTATCCTAATTATTTAATCTCAATTGTTAGATTTACAATCTAATAGATCCAACCATTAGATCTACTTAAGAAGCATCCTATGCTTTAGATTAAACCACTAGATCAAACTATCTTAACCGTCCAAAAATGAATGGTCATGATCAGATCCAAAATCTCCACTATTTCCAATGTGGGACAACTTTCATTCAATGCTCTTTAAAACCTCTCATTTAAAATATTCCCCAAGACACAAAATAATATTTATATACATATTTATTTTGAAAATATTTCAACAACATGCACTCACCTACTTACATTTACTTTTCTTCTCTTTTAGCATCTTTACATTTGGCAGACCACATGACTTCTTTTGTAGCCATGTGACTTTTCTTATTTATTTACTCTTTGTCGATGCAGCTCATGTGAGCAAGTTAAGGCTACACCTGGGCAATCCCTCTCTCCAGCCTCTCTATTTTTCCCACTTTCATCGGTTCATGTAAGCACCGCTCTATTTCTTGTTTCATGCACCTCCTGGGCAACTTACTGGGTGTAACAGCCTTTACCCGAGTGAGTCCTACACCCGGGCAGCAGCAGCAAAAAAAGAAAAAGGTTTAATACCTTGACCATTTTAACCCTCTTATCTTTCTATCATCTACTTCAGTCATTTTATGGCTATGTTCTTTTGGTTTTCTCTTCAAGCCTTGTGGTACAGTATAAAGACCTGGACTCCTGTTTACCCTTTGATGGCTTTGAGGTAAAGTTGAAAACTCAAGCCTCTCTCTTGTCCTTCCTTATCTTTGGCATAGAGGTAATGTTTAAAGACCCATGCCATTTATTATCGCCTTGTGGTAATGTTTAAATGCCAAGGCCTTTCTCTTCTTAGTCCATAGTTGACCTAAGATCAGTCTTGAGGTACGGTTTGAAAACCTGAGCTTTTCTCTTCTCTAGCCTCTAGTTGGCCACCCTTCTTAAAAAAAAAAAAAAAAAAAATGATATCTATGTAACAAACTGAAAGTTGCTCCGACCCCATGAGCTTGTTTGGAAATGGGCTCAATAGGATATGGATCCGATTTTGGTCTTGAAAATAAGACTTCCGTACACCTTAGTTTGTGTCCAACCATTGAGCGTTTGGAGGCCTGGCGGTAAATTTTGGTTTTGGACCCGGTTTGGTGGCTTGGGCTTCGTGCCACATTTATACACAGGGCAGTAGCTAGTTTGTGAAATCTTGGCAATAACAACCCACCCAACTACCGCTAAATACCCCAACCCCATCATTCTTCTTGTACCAATTATGGTGCCTTAAATATAGGCCCACCAAACCCCTTCAACTACGGGGTTGCCATCAATTACTCTACAGTGATAGAGTCAAAATTGGCATGAATTCTGACTCATTTGCTGGTAAATATATTATATAAATTTTCATTTTCTAAATAAATTTATAAACTTTGTTTTGAAGAAAAATAACAAATAAATCAAAAGTGGTTTTTTATGAAATTTATAAAAATACAAATATTTTTTAAAGAGGAAAAAATCACTTCACCCCTTGAATTTGAGATTTTTTTCAATATAAACCTCAATGTTTAAAATTTTATAATGTATCATCCTATGTTTCAAAAATTTGCAATTAACACTCTCCGTTACTAATTTTCATCTAAATAGACGGAAATAACATATGCACCTACGTTCGAGACTGCCCCTGTCAATATGACAATATTTGATTCAATTTTGTTTCACTTACCAAACTGCCCTCCATTAATATCACAATATTTGATTCGCTTTTGTTTCACTTACCGAGCTGCCCTCCATCAATATCACAATATTTTGATTCGATCTTGTTTCACTTACCGAAAAGGCTAACAACGCATGAATTTAGGGGTGTTAAGTGAGTGAAGCGCTTCACGAGCAAGCTCGGGCTCGGCTCGTATAAGCTCGGCTCGAGCTCGACTCGAATATTAAATGAAGTGCTTCGTGAACACAAATCTTGGCTCGAATATTAAACAAAGCAAGCTCGGCTCGACTCGACAAAGCTCGTGAATCAGCTCGTATAAGCTTGTCTATATATTAAAAATTATAATAATTATTTATAAGATAAATAAGTATATATATATTAAAATTAAAATAAGTATTTTGATATATGACAAGAAATGCTAGATTTTGATATATATATATTAAAATAAGTATATATATAAATAAAATAAGCATATATATATATATAAAAGATAACTACTTTTCTCTCTCAATTGGCCCACTAACGTGTTTTATGTTTTTTTGTTCCAAGCCCAGCGTTAAAAGAAGGAGTGTTAGTTAGCCATGTGGTCAACAAATAGTCAAACAATAAAGTTATTTAAACGTTGCGTTTTAAGTGACATTGTCTTCTTCCTCCTTTCATCTTACCTAAACCTAAAAGCCTCAAAATTTTGAAATTAACCGAAAAAATTCCAGAAGAGATGCACCAGTTTTTGCTTGCCTTTCTCTTCTTTGCTACACCTTTTGCGCTTAACACCACCTGCTGCATCCCCTGATCTTGTTAATTCCTCCAACATCTCCACACCAACCTCTACACTCCCACTACTCGTCAATATCTTCTCAACTTCTTTATCATCGTTGCCTTTACCTCCTTCAAGTTCATCCTCGAACCCGGAGAAGCCAACATTCAAGTCCAGATTTCTCTTTCCTTTATACTCACTAGAAGTCGCATAATCTTCGCCTATACTCGGTTCAAAACCCGACGACTCAGCTCTGCTCTGTTGAATTGTCGAAACCCAAAATCTATTCTCGTCAATATTGGCCAAAGTAGTGTTTGTTTTCAACTGCTTGAAAACAAGATTGGAACTCCTCCGACTCTGATCAACAGCTCCAGAAACCGATATGACCGTGTCTGTGTCCGACATGAGAGCGTCTAGTTCTTGGTTGGCAAGGAAAGATTGGAGGAGAGAGGAGGAGGACTCACAAGTTTGGGCGGGGGTAGAGGGTTCCATGTTGAATAGAGGGTTCCATGTTGAACAGAGGACTCGCAAGTTTGGGCAAGGGTAGAGGGTTCCACTCGCAAGAGAATGAGCGTATCTTAGAAGATGAAACAGAGGGTGAAGAAGAAGAAGACTAGAAAAGGGTCATTCTCTTAGTCCCACATTGCTAAGGAAAGGGGAAGCCTCACACTTTCTTTTCTATAAAAGGATCCACACCCCCCATTTTAAATTCAACCATTTAAGCTTCCCCCAAGAATTGGGCTGGCCAAGCTTAAGCTAGAGTACTGGGCCGGTTTTGAGAAATTAATTGGCCTAGGAACAAGTAAAAAATTTGGGTTTGGGTATGAGTTTGAGCCGGGCTTGGGTTAGGGCTCTAAAGCTTGACTTGTTTTTAGTCGAGCTGAGTTCGAGCCTGGGTTATTTTTTGTCGAGCTCGAGCTGAGCTTGAGCTTGGGTTTTTTTTTGTCGAGCCCGAGCTGAGCACGATATTTAGGCTCGTATAAAAGCTCGGCTCGAGCTCGAGCTCGACTAAATATTAAACGAGCCGAGCCCAAACAGCCTAAGCTCGGGCTCGACTCGGCTCTTTTACACCCCTGCGCATGATAGGTAAATATACAAACTTATCCATGAATTAAACATACAAACTTAGCCTTTGTGTTTGATATTCGTTAATGTTATTTGGTATTTTTTTAGTTTGTTATTGGTTAATGTGAATTGGTATAAGCACATTATTGATTACTTATTTACAACAATAAACCATAAACTAGAATCAACAAAACATGTGCATCTATTTACAATATATATATATATATATAGCACAATTGACATTTTATTTATTTATTATTATGCAAGATTTATTTTTCACCCGGGTTTACCTGCCAAGCACCAAGCCAAAGGAATACATGGAATTAACATTTTCTTAGACATGGTCACCCAAGCATGATGAACATGCTAACAATCACAATCAAACACCCAAATATAATTGTGAGCTTGCTGCAAGTTTAACAAGAAGATGACAAAAGATATTATACCATATTATCCAAAACAGCCCTTGGATCCAAAGTTTACACAAAATACTATTAACATATTCTATCCGTCACCACTTACACATACAAACTTAGCCATACATGAAATTAACATTTTCTTAGACATAGTCTGTGACAATACTTAAAATTTTTAGGGTATTTTAATGGACTCATAAGTTAAAAAAAAAAAAGAGTTGGCTTAAGTTAATATTGAGAATGGACCATTTAAAATATATATTAATATAAAAATATATGTAGTCATATTTGTATAAATATATATGTTGGTATATAATAATAATAATTAATAAAATAAAATAATAGTAATAATAGCAATAATAAAATAAAATAAAATAAACCCTAAGCGCCACTTTGAAAAAACCCTAACCTTCCCGTGTCCTATCTTGTACAACCTATATAAAGGTGTAGAGCAACTCTTGCCTCACACCAAGAAGAAAAGAAAAAAAATATATATTTCTTGCCTCTCAGTTTATTCTCCTCACGTCGCTTATCTTGCTGTTCATTCACAAAATTGTACAATTGAGTCAGGTATGGATTCCTTGTCTTGCAATTGGTTTTGGCCTTTTCTTATATATATACATATTCAACATAGAGCAGATGGGAGGGGGAGGGGGAGGGGGAGAGGTCAAAAAGTTGTTTCATTGTTGATAGGAGTTTTGTCTTGTAGTGGGAAAGAGAGAATTGGGTGTTGCTTTTACTCCTCACGCACAGCAACATATATCTATTTCACACCTTCTATGTTAGCACTTAAGTAGGTGTCCCAATAAAATATTATTTTGTATTATTTATTCACTCTAGCCGTAGACATGCATTCACTGTCAATCATCTATATATATATATATATATATATATATATAGGATGCCTTGATAATTATGATTATTCAAAGTATGCATAGGTATATATTATATATGTGGTACCTTGGTGAGGGTATATAGGCAGCAAGGTTTGAAGTGTACTTAGAAATATAAAGTAAATATAGAATAAATGGGATAAATATTTTATAAATAAAATAATTTAAAGTACATTAAAATTTTATATAAATATATGTTTATGAACAAAAATCTGGAATTTATGAGAAAGCATACCCAAATACTTAAGAAAGTTTATTCTCAATTAATTAGCAAGCCAACTCATAGAAGTAATATAATGCATTAGTATGACATGTATGAGGGTAGTAATATCTCTGTATTTCTTTAAGGAGATTAGTTAGCAGTCAGAGAAAATTCTTTGCTACAGTTAAGAGGTAAGTGAATTTATTATCCATTCTAGAAAAATTATCATGTCATGCTACTTATGAAATTTTGTTTCAAAATTGTAAAATGATCATTTTGTTTATATTATCGAATTATGTTACATACATGATAAGTTTGAGAAAAAGTAATGTTGAGAAAATAATGATGTCCTTAAGAAATTTTGAAAAATGATGATAAACCCTCCTACCTGATGCCCTACGATGTATCTAAAGAAGTATTAAGAGAAGTACAAGAAATGAGAAAAAGTTTTACAATGAGGGCATATGTATGGAGGAGAGTATTTTTAGCCCAAGAGAAACAAGAAAGAAGCTCGGTACTGATGCTAAGGATAGAGGTGCAACCAGTGAAAGAGGCTCTGCCATAAGGTGGTTCCATCACAGTTTTATTTTGCCATGCTGAGTGCACCCAGAGTTAATTGGCTGGCCAGGGGATGAGCTTACGACCACAGTATCTCGTCCTAGGTCGCAAAGACCGTGCAACCCTAGTATGCGGGGGTAACAGTATACACGGTCCTTAGTATGAGATAAAGATTATGATTAATTTTATTGATGATAATGTTTTTATTGTGCTTTATGTTTCTTATGTTATTTTATTATTTAAAAATATATTGAGAACATATGTAGTTATGAGTTCCATTTTCAAAACGGGACAAAGACTAAAACTGCCTATGGTTATGGATTTCACTTACTGGGCTCCCTTTGGGCTCATCAGTTTTATTTGTTGTTTCAGGTAATGATCAGGTTGCTTTAGGAGGCCAGAATGGGGGCGGGTGTATTTAGGAATTTCGTTATGATTTCACATTAGTTAAGCTAATAAGTGCGTTGGCACAGTTCTCTTAGAGATTGATGAATTTATTTTAATAAGGAATGCTATTATTGTTTGTGAGACACATTTTGTTAAGAAGGAATATTTCAGTTTATTTTTAAGGATGTGATATTCTAGAGTTTCATGTATTCATTTTATACTAGTCTTTTATTTATTAATAAACCTTATGGAATCTTTGCAAGTAAGAAAGATGATTAACAAACCTAACCCTTTTTGGGCTAGGGATGTTACATAGTCACCCAAGCATGATGACTATGCTAATAATCACAATCAAAAACCCAAATATAATAGTAAGCTTGCTATATGCCCAACAAGGTGACAATATAGACAAATGAGCCGAGCCAACAACAACACTATCTTCATTTCCCCCATGATATTCGACAGAGGACACGATAGAGTAATGTCCTGCCATTGGTGCCTCAAAATCTAAATTATCTTCATCATTTCGCAGCCAACGTGCCCGATCCATTGGATAGTCATCAATCCATAGGAAACCACCTTGGTGGTTCTGCATAAACACAAAAACAATCATAACAGCCAAACAAAACATGAACATTATTACTATGCATGATATTCAACCTAGCAAACCATCACTAATTTCATTTAGTTGGATGGTAGAGGCTTTATAACCAAATCAACAATTGCTACTCATTGAAGAGAAAGGACCTTTTAGATTTAGTTTGCATAAGCAACCAAGGAGATTAATTACAATTTAAATCAGAATATTGGAAATCATAATAATACATCTTGAACATTTTTTTTACAGAAATATATAATAATAAACTGAAAGTCTAGCCTGTGGGTGGGATGTGTGTGTCTATCTACAAATAAAATGAGCTCAATAATTGCCTCCAACTATCCATCCAAATCTTTCACAAGAAGGTGACAACAATTTGTATTGAGGAAATCACCCAAAGATGTTATAAGCAAAGATAAAATAAAACTTTTCCATACTTTGTATATCCAGCTTGCTATGTCCAACATGTACTAGGTGAATTAAATTGCACTAACTCACTACAAATAAGTTAGTATCTAATGACAACTCAAGTTGTACAAAAAAAAAAATGCTTAACTAAACCACTAAATGATAAACACACACAGGTTATATATGTACCTTCCATTGAGGGCAGTGGTAAAATTGGCACCCATAGTTGCTGTTGGTTCTTGCCATAAGTAGTAGCATACGCCCAGCACCACAAGGACAAAATTGCGCTGCCTCCATTCCACAACTGAAGTGCGCACATAACATAGTCCACATGTGCAATGAAATAAACTTGATGAATTTGATATTAAGGTATAAACCAACATATGATTATAGTAAGTGCAAATGAATCTTACAGTTATAACAAAGCAAAATAAATTAACATAACTAGATGGAAAATAGTTTTAAGCATACAACCACAACATAAATAGTGATGGAGTTGACCTGGATATAAACAAAATATCATCTAAAAATGCCTCTATGGCAAACAGACGACAATCCAAGTCTTTCCCAAAAGATCACAAAAGATGAAATAGAAAATAGAATAGGTTCCAAAGTCTTATACTAAACAAGCACAATGTAAGCAAAAAAACATAGTCTATGGATGTGGTGTATTGTCCCATATGGCCTAGGCAATTTCATCCCTAGTATTGGACATCACAATTACGGCATTTTTTGAAACGTCAAATTCCAAATCACGCGGATCATCGTCATTGTCTACCACCTCTTCAGTAGCACTATACAAGAAAAATGCATCATCATTGACAACAAGCGGTTGGCGGCAAACTTTATATTTCAGCATTCCTTCCAACACATTAAAGCGATTTTTCAGGACATTGAAACATCGCTCAATAACCATTCTTAATGAAGAATGCTGGTAATTGAAAAGCTCCTTAAAACCAACCGGGTCACTCGAACTTCTAAACTGTTGTAGGTGATACCGCTCACCGCGGTAAGGAGGCAAGTAACCCTTTGTGCAAGGATAGCCTGAATCCACCAGATAGTAGAAACCTATGTATATAAAGCAATTCACTAAATTGCTAGGCCAACTATGTATCGAGTATATAGAAAAGGTATTAAACATACTAACTATAAATGTGAAAAGCATGTCATTGCATCATTTTAGAGCAACGTACCTTCAGGTGGTGTTGAAAATTTATTAGCAGACCTAGCCATTGCATCATAAAAGACACGTGAATCATTGGCAATACCTTCCCATCTAGTGAATACGAAGGTGAAAAGCATGTCAAAATTGCAAGCAACAAGTATATTTTGAGAAACATATGACTTGCGCCTTCTAAAAGCACCTTGCTTACTCCCCGGAACCCGAGCACTTATATGAGTGCCGTCAATTGCACCCACACATTTATGTGAAACATAAAATATTTGATATGTTCATATCACAAAGTGATACAAAATAAATAAGAAACAAAAGGTTGTTAGTGTCTCCTTAGGTACCTAAAACCATGGGTTGTATTTAGGGTTGCCTACTATGTAAGGATGAATTTCACAGTATACGTAGGTTTGATAATTGTCTTCCTATACATACATAATGTACGCATTACATGCTTGAAGTGGCGAGAAATTATTTCAGTTGAGTGTTGAAATCTATCAGATGCAACTCGCATACTTTGCTTATGTCCAACAATTAGGCAAAATATAGCCACTACCTTTTCCACCCTAACAGCATGGCTATCCTCTAAATACCCGCCTCGCAATACATTGCATAAGGGTACAAAGGTGTCACGCTTCATTTGAAATAGCTCATATCATGTGCCGGGATGGCCATGCAAAATTTCATGGATAAATTGATGACCACGAAGGCTAGAGGTCCATTGTGAGACCTTGTTTGTGTTCTCAAATTCAATGGTAAGTTGCTGAAGTTGTACAATCAAAAGAAACATTTCCATTTCCTTAAACCATTCATAGTCATCAAATTGCAAGTTGCTATTCCCATAGAAGATAAATTTAGTTGCATTTGAGCCGTCCATGTCGCTCACTTTCATAGTGTAAGAAAGCATTTGCATGGTAATAATAAGTGTCATTAACAACAAACAACAAACGATAATAATATTCATGAACTCAAGCTAAATATGTTAACAAACACATACATGACATTGATATTAAATAAGAGTTTATAACATAGAATGCAAGAGACATAAAGTTAACATAGGAGGCAATAAACATAACAACAACAACATAGATAAACCATGGCAACAATTTAAACAACACATAAATGGTACTAACAACATAGATAAATCATGGCAGCAAATTAAACACATAAACCAAATCCTATAGGTGACCCAGCCAGCCTAGCCTTTT
Source organism: Carpinus viminea (assembly GCA_013348765.1). Lineage (NCBI taxonomy): Eukaryota > Viridiplantae > Streptophyta > Magnoliopsida > Fagales > Betulaceae > Carpinus > Carpinus viminea. The sequence goes on along the minus strand of CP054673.1, from coordinate 15,281,871 downwards.
ATGATTAGGCATTTTAATAAAATGCCATTTGCATTGAAGCATTGTCCTTGAATTCATCCACCGCCTTGAAGTAGGTGTCATCATCTAGATCAGGTGCAATTTCACCCAAGATTGAAATACATCTTGTCATTGGATCAAAATATGCAGAACTGTCCGTGTCCATGCTATTCCTTGTAGCCTCAGCCTTTAACATATCTTGCTTCATACGGGTAGTAGCTGCGATCTCCTTGAAGGCATCGCTCATGTACGAAGCTTGTTGTTCCTTTTCCTTCTTCTTCAACCTTGAACTAGGCCCCTCTCCAATAGACATACGCTTACTTCCGCTAGTACTCATTACAATAGAAGGGGACTGAAAATGCGTTTGTTTGCCGGGTAAGGGGAGTGCATTCCCAGCAGCATTGACATGCATGCCAAAATGCAACAATGCATTGTCCAATTCTTTCTCCTCTTCTGAATTGAGGGGGTCCTCATTGGATGAGTGTCAAAGGACTCTAGTTGCCGTTGAGTCATTAAACAGTGTGCCCAACAACTCATAATTCGCACAACCCTTCCGAAGGAATTGTGCAAAGTTTTTCTTATTTCGACCCTATGAAACAAGAGATGCATAACTATTGGTCCATAAACATATATAGAACAACAAAGGGTAATAAGATGCAATAGAGAAAGCCTACCCGAAGAAATTGTTGCCACTGAGTCTTTGTGGCATGCACAGTGTTTGCAATAGGGTCCCACCCAAGTCTAGTCTCATCCCTCAGGAGTTCCGAAAACTCACGATGATTGATTTGTAGATGTTTGTATTTCTCACTACACTGTTTTGCAGTGTATATGGTGCTGATCATGGTAGAAAATTCACTTGCAATAGACACCCACAAGTTCGGGTGCACATGGCCATTGACAATCCTTCCATCAGTCATCATATCGACCAAATAATGGACAAATCGAGTCTCAATATCAAATGGCCATTGTGCCTCTCTTGACGACATCTAGAAAAAGGGTTATAAACATTTGAAACTAGTGTAAAAAAAAGGTAGGACACAGACCCCCCTTATAACATACTACTGCATTGCGCGTTTGAGAACTACCTACTGTCCATTGGCATACACACATTGGCAACCGGTACAGTTATGTAAACGATAATAATCAAACAATTAGTAAATATTCCTCTATATGATTAAGAGAAAATACCTTCTGCTTCTTCTGCAGTGGAGTTGATGGACACAATGGATGTCTTATTGAACTTCTAGTGTAATATGCCTTCAATTAACAACAACAAGAAGAATAAGTTACATAAAGTAAGCAAAAAAAAAAAAAAGTCCAACAAATTTATAGCATGAACTAGTTGGCCTAACCTTCCAAGACGGCGTCTTAGGGGCCGTTGTCGTTGATCGCAAAAGAGTGGTTGGGCGAGATGTGTGAGACTTGTGAAATGGGTATAAGTTATTATTACCTCCTGCTTCTGTATTGTGACATGGGCATTCACAGTCAATGCATCTTGCCACCATCGCTTTCTTTATAGCAGGGATGATATTGTTCTTGCCGAATCTACCCTTATCAATAAAGATTTGAAATCAGCTGTAAAGATTCGAAATCAAATCACATATGATAGAGAGAAGTGTTGTATGTATGTAGGGATTAGGATGTACGAGCAACTGGTGCAGCTATGGAATGGACGGCGTCGCAGAATAGAGGATGGCTTCCTGCTTTCCCTTTTCAATTTACGCAGAACAACAATGTTGTCCTCAGTCTTGCGAGAAGATTTTGGATATGGCCTGGTGCCTTAGAAATTAGATCCTCATTGTACCCCTATTAAACCATTTTCTTCAAATTAACTAATGGGGGCATGAAGTCTTTATGGCTAAAAGGGTAAAAGGAAATCTAGATAATATATCTAATGGAAACAAATAAAATAAAAACTATGACATTTATATAAAAATTTCATGCTAATAGCGAATTTAATGTTAAAAAAAAGGTAGGATAAAAATTAATTTATCTCTATATCACTGTACTGCTGAAATTTGAAATAGATATTATTTATTTATTCATTCCAAATGATTATCAGTATAGATAAATGGCAAACAACAGCAAGTGTTTGACCAAGGCAACTTGCGCTACAATCTTCGAGAAATTGATAGCTTGTTTTTTTCACAGCCTCATTTCACACCTTTTTTCATAGCCTCATTTCATGCCTATTTTCACATACATTGTCAGCCTTTTCAATGAAACAAAATCGAATCAAAATATTGTGATAAATGGGTTGGAGGGAAGTTCAGTAAGAAAATTCAGCCTTTTTAGTGAAACAAAGTCGAATCAAAATATTGTGATATTGATGGAGGGTAGTTCAATAACAAAAACAAAATCGAATCAAATATTGTGATATTGACAAAGGATAGTTTTCCAGATGCAGATGCATTTGTTATATTGGGCACCACAATCGAATCTAATAATGATACTGTTTTTTTTTTTTTAATTTTTTTATTTATTTATTTTTTTTAACTCAATACCATTTTATTTTTTAAAAAACACCACCACAACCTCAGCCCTTGTACGAATATATTTTTCCTTACTTTAAGTCATATTTTGTATTTAAAAAAAAAAAAAAATTTAAGAGAAAAATTCACTTTACCTTTAAAATTTGAGGGGTTTTCATTTGAATCCAACATTAGAAATTTACAATGTACACCTAATATTTCAAAAATTTGTAATTAACACTCTCCATTGTAAAGTACATTGAAATTGCCGACATAAGAAAAGGTGTGAGGCATCTGCTCATTTTATTTTGTTACTCCAACACTCCCATGACACTCAAAAGGGGTTCAAATGGGACTGATGGGAAACAAATTAAAATAGACGTTTATAAATTTCATAAAAAACCACTTCTGATTTATTTGTTATTTTTTCTTTAAAACAAAGTTTATAAATTTATTTAGAAAATGAAAATTTATATAATATATTTACCGGCAAATGAGTCAGAATTCATGTCAATTTTGACTCTAACACTGCAGAGTAATTGATGTAGTTGATGAGGTTTGGTGGGCCTAAATTTAAGGCCCCATAATTGGTACAAGAAGAATGATGGGATTGGGGTATTTAGCGGTAGTTGGGTGGGTTGTTGCTGCCAAGATTTCACAAATTAGCTGCTGCCCTGTGTACAAACGTGGCACGAAGCCCAAGCCAGTGATTCAGCCGGACCCAAAATCAAAGTTTACTGCTAGGCCACCAAAATCTCAGGTCTTGGGCTGAAACTAACATAAGGCGTACGGAATTCTTGGTTTGAAGACCAAAACCGGATCCATATCCAACTGAGCCCACTTCCAAACAAGCCCTTGCAGGGGGTGTCAAGGGGTACTGCCCTGCCAACCCATGTGCTGCTACATGACCTCCACTACTCAACAAACCATGCATGCTCCTCACTGACGCCCGTGCTGCCCATGCTGCCCAGACAAGCCACCATGCGCCCAGCCTATCTCTCCCATAACTCACTGTCTCTCAAGATGTCTGTATAAATAAAATAGTTCTCCTTCTGTTTTGACAAACTGACGGAAGTTGCTCCCATCACTTTGCGGGAGGGTGTTAAAGATAAAAGCAAGCAGTCCGGGTTTACCAACCCATACATCCGGGCAACCTACCAAACCAACACCTGGACAACAAGCAGCCCGGGTACACCAGAATGCCTAGCCTCCTGCAGCAGTCACCTCTCACCTTTTCATGCTCCATGTTTCACGGCTTGCCTCCTGCTGATGCACATCATATCAGCACAACCTCGTGTTCTCAGTCCTTAATATATTAGCCTTAGCTTTGTATTTTGTCATTTTGTATTTTACCTTGTACTGAACTTGTCTATTAATATCAATGAAACTCTCTGAGTTGGTAACAAGCTAAGTTAACCAAACAAAGCTTCTCTCAAATATTTTCAGGCGTTGGTGAGTTGTTGAGCGTGGCGGCCTCACGTGCCTGCAGCTCTTCCTCTTTTCTCTTCTCCATGTTCTGATCTATCTCTCTCGCTCTCTCTCTCTCGACGGCACTGACAGAGAAGATTGTTTTCCTCTTCTCAGGGAGTGTGAGTGAGACCATGATGGAGATGAGGGAGGGAGCGCGTGAGAGACTGAACTGGGTTCATATATGTTTGGTGGGCGATGGACATTTGAGAATGACGGGATTGCCCTCTTGCTTTGTGGCTCAGTGGGGTATTACCTGGAATTCACACTGAGCTTCAGAACGGAAACCCTTTTGGGCCACGTCCAGGTAAAGTCCACTGCAGGTGGACTGTTTGATGAAATGTCTTACTTAGCGAAAAAAAGAAAAAAAAAAGAAAAAAAAAAGAAGAAGAAGAGAAAGATAGATTGTTGCACGTATGGTTTCCTCACCCGTGACCATTTAAAGTATAAAACAAAACTCAACTCCCGACTCATCGTCTGTACGTGAAAAGATATTTTAGTACTTTGATTTCCTCACACCCCTGTACATTATCAGTTATATCTTTCGTTTCTCGCGCGCTGAGAAACTTCTCCTCCATGCATTCATGTAAGTCTGCTCCTTCCCTCTTCTCTGACTGACTGTGTCTATGCATTACAACTCTTCTGCATTTGTATCGTCTTCTTAATTCTATGCTGGTTCTTTATGTTAGTCTTGCTCTGTTTGTTGGTTTTTCGGGCATTCATATCAATTCTGGGAGGTGTTTTGCGATATAGTACGCAGCATAAGCAGGAAAGACTTTCTGCACACACATTCGTATAGTGGGTTTTATGCTTATCCATTGTATGACTCTGTGAGTGTGAGGTACACAATAATGGATTTCATTTCATGGCAGGTTCACTTATTTTCTGCATTGTTTTTTGTCATTTTTATAGCATTCTGATTTCTTCCAGCACATATGGCTTCTCATAATTATCCCACAAAACAAGCATACATGCAATAAAAGTTTCTAGAATTTATCTTCATTGGTTACCAGGTCATATTGCTTAATGGGTTACTTGAGTTTTTTTTTTTTCTTTGCTCGTGATTTTAAAAGCATTGTACTTGCGTTCTCAAAACAATAAATAAGTATACTTTATCCATCTGTAGGTCTTATAATAGTTAGACTTAAGAATATGGACATAATAAGGAGCTAGCTTCAATTTATATGAATCATGGTTTCTCATGCCACATGTTTGCCTTTTAGTTTGAGAGAGGTTTCGCAACCTCTTTTAATTCAGCTTGTGCAGCAAAGACCATTCCTTATATGGTTGTACTGTTGTTTCCTTTTATGAGGTAATGACTTTTGATGAAAGGTGTACATTGTGAGGAAAATGTTTGGGAGAGATTATATTTGTGAACAATTGTATGAATCTTGAATGAAATTTTGTAGGTTGATTGTTGGCTGCCCATTTTGCTATATATTCAAAGAACCAAGAATCCATAAGAGTAGTTTTGGATGCAAAGCCAAGAATTCAAGTGGTGAGGCTGTTGAAAATGGCAAATGTGAAGGCCTTTATATTGACAAATGTGGCAAATGGAGAAGATTTAATCCCAAGAAGTTGTCTAGGGAACGATGTAATGCAAAACTTTACACTCATATTATGTGCTTCAAAGCATTCAAGTATTTGATGCATCATCATTTTACTGGTGGTTCTTTAAGAGGATGAGGATGGAAATATGGATCTGGTTTTGTTGATGGAATTTTTCTAGTACTGAGCCCCATTGCTCAGCAAATTTTGGGGTTTGCATAGAATGACCTGGATCCCAATAAACTCTGGGGTTCTCTTGACACTCTCCCAACCTCTCATACCACGTGGGATGATGTCATTAATGTAGCTGTTCAACTTCGTCTCAATAGGGATTCAATTGTGCTTGTGAGAAATTAGTACCTCTTTTTATTCTTTTCTAATTACTGACACAAAGACCTAGAAAAGAATTTGTCTATAGTTGATTTTTTTCTATTCTATGGGTTTGGTTTTGGTTGAATCTTAAAAGCCTAAGCATTTGAATTCTTCAAACTGTTTACAGAATGGAGTTGATAATATTTATTTTGTGTCACTAACTCTATCATTCTACCTGGCTTCTGTTAGAGCATTTACATCTCCCCAAATTTACTTTGCATTTTAGTTCAAATGTCATCTTTCTCTATTTTAGCTACTCATTTTTCAAAGCACTTATATCTGGCTCTCTATTTTAGCTATCCATTTTCACCATTCCATTTAAATATTTATTTTCAAGGATTTCTTTATTCTTTCTTTGAAAGGAGAGAGAATGTTAGAGATTTTTTAATGCTTTTTTAAAATATTTTTTAATGTATTCACATTTGGTCAGTGCATTCATATCTTGCTCACCAAATGTTTTAGCATTTTGCTAAGCCTAACGTATTTCATTTTTATCGCATTTTAGCATATTGGCTAGCCAAAATAACCGGATGAGAATGCTCTAAAGCTCTTTATAATAGCTCAATATTGTCAATCTTGGTATTTTCAACATTGGAATCTTTATGTTTTTCCAACTGAATACTTGTACATAAGATCCTGTAAAAAGCAAACTTAGAAATTCAATTTTCCCAACAAAATCTAGCACGCCCATTCTGTTTCTTGTTATCCATACTTACATTTGACTTTCTAATTAACATTTTTTGCTGTAAAATTATAAGCATGTGTCCAGATATGTGAATGGGTTTTGCACAAGAGCTCCTTCAAACCAGATGCTATCTGCTACAATTTGGTTATAGATGCTTATGGGTAGAAATCACTGTATTAAGGATGCAGAATCTGCATATTTAGAACTCCTTGAAAACTGATGCATCCCTACTGAGGATACGTATGCCCTTCTTCTGAAGGCCTACTGCAAATCTGGGCTGCTAGAGAAAGCCAAAGCTGTATTTGCTGAAATGCAAAAATTTGGCCTCCCCCCAAGTCTGTCTTTGTATCAACTTATGGCCATTTATATTTTGAGAGAGTTATGTTATAAATTGTCAACAACTTTGAGAATCAATTAATGAGTTCATGATCTTTGTTTTTTTTTTTTTTTTTTTTTAATAACTATACATTCAGTATTCTTTTAGCATAACAACTACTACTAAAAAAATGCTCTCAAAGGGGTAGTATCCTTAAAATCTCAGAAATTCTTCAGGAATACCATCTCCAGTTTATCCTAATCTGTAATGCACTGACACTTGTATATGCGTGTTGTTTCTGACCAAAATGTTAAGTAAAGTTGTGTAATTTCATGTCAATGTATCTGGTTCTTGAAGTATTTGCTTGCTGCATGTTGATAAGTTTTGATCTAAATACTACATGGATAATCAACTGTTTCTTTTGGCAGATGGCTTCCAACATGCCAGAGAAATAAAACCAAAAGTTCTTCATAGTATTCCAGTCTTTAATATTAAAACTACTCTTTCTCTAAGCCAAGAGGCCGAGAAAGATGTATATTGTTATGATGGTTAAACAACTTAATTTTGAGAGCATGACTAGTAACTTTATCACCAAGTCCTCTAGAATTTGAAGTAGAAAATTGGGGATATGGCAATAGCAGATCCAGGAATTTACCTTTGAGGGGGCTGAACTAAAATGGAGACAATTAGATATTTTGTTATTCTTTTTTCATATATGCAATTTTCTATGCATAGTGGTACAAAATATTATATACACAATTCAATGATGCAAATGAAAATGCTATAGACAACCAAATCATTTGCAAGAAGCCCATCCTTCAATTTTTTATGCTTTTTTGTTGTTTTAACATTTTTTATGGCTGAAAATGCTAGTTCCGTAGCCATTGTAAACAATGAAAGAGTCAAAGATGAATTATGTCAATTAGATGTTAGGCATGGTAGGCCTTTGACTTACGTGGCTCTACCTGATCCTTGACATAGTTTTGTAATGAAAGACAAATTTTGGGAGGAGATAGCCCCAAGCGCTGGAAAACTTCACTTTCTCATATTTGCATATATATTAAGGGACTTTTCAAATCTTTTGGGGGGAGGAGAAGAGGTTCCCTTTGGTCTACATGTGGCTGGCAGACAAAGAGTCCCCTAAACTTCGTTTACCCTTCTTAAATTTTTACTTTGAACTTTTTATATTCCTTTTTCCATGTTAGTCATGGTAACAATGAGGGAAAGTAAGAAGTATGCCCCATGTCTTTATTTTGGGAGGAGATAGCCCCAAGCACTGGAAAACTTCACTTTCTCATATTTGCATGTATATTAAGGGACTTTTCAAATCTTTTGGGGGGAGGAGAAGAGGTTCCCTTTGGTCTACATGTGGCTGGCAGACAAAGAGTCCCCTAAACTTCGTTTACCCTTCTTAAATTTTTACTTTGAACTTTTTATATTCCTTTTTCCATGTTAGTCATAGTAAACAATGAGGGAAAGTAAGAAGTATGCCCCATGTCTTTATTAGATGGCAAGGGGCAAAGTCCCATTGAAAAGTAGGCATTTTGTTAACTTTTCTTTGAGAACAGTTCTTCTGCTAAGTGAAATTCCTACTCCTAGGTTTCCATTTTCCTGAGTAGATACAGTTAGTGAATGCACGAGGAATTTTTTTCTGTGGTGTGTGTGTGCAGAGAGAGAGAGAGATCTTTTAGGAGATGCCTTGAGTTCACCGAGAGTGGACTGGATAGTTCTACCTTTCCATGTTCAGCAACACTGAAATAAATTGTTGTGAAAGAAGTCTTTCTTACAGTATTGCTTATTCACTTAGGGTGTACTCCATGTGAAAGAAGTCTTTCTTATATTATTGCTTATTCACGTAGGGTGTACTCCATACTTCTGCATTACCTTCAATTTCTTCAATAAAACTTGTTGAGTCAGATTGCTTGGGTCAGGGGTTTCCTTCTTTTGTGAGCGCAAATCAATAGAGGTGTTATCATAGTGGCTGAGAAATTCTAACTACTTCATGCCATTGTCTTTTAAGCATTTATTGTTAAATCACCAGGCATCCTACAAGCTTAAGATGATAGGAAAGGGGAGATTTAATTATTTAATTAATATTCTAATACTCTTCCTCACGTATGGATTCAAACTCTATTTTAATAAGTGAGGCCCACATAATATTTAATTCAAATGAGAGGTAAATTATGGAGTTAGAATTTGTACTCAAGACCTCTGCTTTAGTACTATGTTAAATCACCACTTATCCTAAAAGCTTAAGTTGATAAGAAAATGAAGATTTAATCATTAGTTTAATAATCTAATATTTATTTCCTGGGGTACTGATTTGGGTAAGATAAAAGACAAAGCCATAGACATGCATTTTGGGCTTTGAGAGATTAGGTAAGAGAATACTAGGAGCATTATGCATGCTAGGCACAATGCCAAACACTGTAATTTTGTTTTATCTTTACTTTATTTACACATTTTCTTTTACAGTTAGGTCCTGGGTACCTGATCTAACATTTTTTTGGATAAGGAGTACCTTATGTTACCATCTTAGATTATATTTTCCTGTTGTTTCATTGCACATAATTGATACACTGACATCTATACCAAGTACAATGTGAATTTATGCAGAAAAACCTTTAAATGTACTCAGGTGCAATTTTCTACAATGCTTATATTGATGGATTAATTTAAGGAGGAACCCTCAGATTGCTGTGAACCATCTGTTGATACTTATACAATGTTGATAAACTTATATGGAAAGGTGAGTTCATTGCATACATCATCAACTTATACAATTTTTTTTTTCTTCATAAAATGCATTCAATTTCAAATATCCGTGCACAAAATATCTAACTAAATTTACATTGAAGCATGTTTTGCCACGATCAGTGTAAATGGAAGTGACTCGAAAGAACTTACAATGTTTATAGAAGAAAAAGTATATATGTTTGATGATAGAAATATCCAAGATGTAACAAGTCCAAGTTTCCTGATGTGGCCCACCCTACACATGGATTGGGGGCTACATCCCTTTGCTAGGAAGGAGAAAGGAGTTTCCACTCTATCTCAAATGGTTCAAGTACCACTTTGATCCCATATGAAAAGGTATGATTCTTCATAAGGAGAGACCCAGTCAGAAGTTAGAGTATGGAAGCAAAAAGGTGTTAAGCATCCACCTCTGTCCAACCAAAATTTGGCCTTTACTCTTGTTTATTAGCCAATAGGTATGAGGTAAACAAGTGAAATGGTAGATGTGGTCCTAAATCTTAAGCATGCTTCGATAGTTGAAATTATAACAATAATCCATGAAAGCTTACACATGAAACAACAAAGATTAATCATTTGAAAAGTTCAAATCACATGTCAAGTAATGTGGTAATTAATAGGCAAAAGCAACAAGAAAGAAATGTGGCAAACCAGAGCATCGCATAGATACATGACATAACAACATATGCAGCTCTAGGAGATGCATACACCATTCACTGTTAAATGTTCGTGTTCCCTCCGTTCTTTAACAGAAGAAATCTAACTTTAGGTTACAATCCGGTTTTCTTTAATATTGCAGAGTACAGTTACAAGCAGTCACAAAACACATACACATCAGTTTTCAAACAAGAAAATAATGCCCAAACACATCATCAATGATTGTCTCAAAGAAAGTGACAAACTAATATCAAAACCTTATCATGAAGCATCAACAAAAGACTGCCACATACTAAAGGCAGAATATCATGATGCACATGATGTGGGTGTCAAGTAATGAATAAGAGGGAACATAGATAAAAAGTACGCTGCAAATGATAGAAATTGATAATGAGACTAGTTGGTTTTATACTTCATACTACAATTGTGAAAAAGACATCAAGCAGATTATAAAACACACAAGCAAAACCAAATTAGACATAACATAGAAATCACACAAGAGGTTAATAGAATCAAACAAGATAGAATCACACAATTAAACAAAACAAACAAGTTTACGTAGGAGGACATCAGAACATGTGTCCTGTTAGTATAAAACCTTATGTTGGGCAACATACCATGTACACTGCTTTTTAAGTAGAAACACAATATTCTCAGTGGTACATGACTTCTACATTCACATTCTCATTCAGAACCTCATACGGTAACACCATACTATTGAAAAGAATAATGGGGGCACAATAACAGATTGGGATAATGAAATAAAATAGATAAACAAGGGAATCCAAAGGAAGAGAGAAAGAAAACTCAGATAGAAAATCTATTCCTTCAGGAGGCTGCAGTCCACAAATTTGAATGAACCTCCTAACAGTGGCCCAATTAAGGATGTATCGGTTCCCTTGAGCCAAAGCAAGCATTTTTTTTTTTTTATCATTTTAATGAACCCTATAATAGCAGCCTTTATTTAAGCAACAGCCTAAATTGGAACACAATAATACAACAAATGATTAGAAATGCTTTGGATCGACTCTCCTTCAAACCCATCCTTCCACAACTTACGAACATGCACTAGTAACCAAGGAAATATATTCACACATGACCAAGTAGAGTTTTCAAAATTGGGTAGTAGGACATTTGGGAGATTTAATCTCTCTGCTCAAAAGTCATAGGCTAGGAGGAGGCTAACCATCCTTTTATAGTGAAGCCTCGGGGGCATAAAAGATGCTACATTATTCATTGGGCATCTGATTGTTCCAAGCATCCATATTTATTCCCATTATTTTGAAAACTATGAAAACGAGGTTGCATGCCCTAGAAAAGCCAGTATATGCTGTTTATGAAGAATGATGCATAATTTTGTTTTGGACTCCGCCTACCACCATAGGCCCATGTAATTAAAGCATATGTCGTTCTATAGAAAGCATTTGCTGGTTATATTTCATATGTCATTTTTGTTGTCCCCTAACAAATTCTTCTTTAAAAGACCCCTTCTTTCCTTTGAGTCATGGATTAGTCAAATTCTGGTTGCCAACCAAGGCTCTCTTTTATGTGGTATAGAGTGGTCCGCTTGAGATGGTTGAACTATCCAAATCCTCAAGTCAAGTCTAAAATGTCCTTGGATCAGGACTCCTCTAGCTAAGCTTTACCAATCGTCTCATGGGACTTGAATTGGGTTAGATTCAATCTGCCCAGGTTCCTGCCCTAGTAACTTGCATCAAAAACTCATACCAAAAGAATTTATTGTCAAACGCCATGACTAAAATCATTGCAATAGTTAAATGTATGGTTGTCATGACTGTTAGCAATATCTGTGTGATACCTTAAAAGAATGAGTAACTATTAAAGCTCCCTTGTAATTGTTTATATAGCACAATTCCATCTAATGTACGCCCAACGTGGCAGTTAATATATGCTTATGTAATACTCTACCACATCTGCATAATATTTCCACTAATTATAATTAGAGCTATATGAAATCATTAATATAGCCCAAATCAACCTTGTACATTTATGATGTGCGACTCAACACAAATTCGCAAAACACCCTCACACAATCTAGTCTACACTATCAAAGGTATCACATAGGTGCAAAAGGGGGACTACTTGTGATGCTTCCAGTGCCAATGATATAATGACTCAATGACATTGGATTTCATTTTATGTGAAGAATTTATTATTTGAACTTTGGAAAATTATGTGATCTTCCTATCCTCTCTATCCTTCTAAAATGAAATTTTTTGGGGTGACATTTTGTTGTTAGGCTTGAATCCTTGACTTATGTGCATGTTTAACAAAAGAAGAGTACTTAAAAAAGATTGAAGTGGATTTGACTCTTAGTGTTATATATCAGGAACATATTCCACCATTTTGAAGATTTCATCAAATTATTATACCAATTGATACATTACCTTTTAAATATTTCGGCAAATTCCTATAATCTCCTTTATTTGGGTTCTCCCCTAATTTATTTTTTTGTAAATATTTTTTTCAACCTCAAAATGAGGTTTATGTAGGCAAGTAAATTTTTTATGGCCTTGAAGGTGTTTGATGAAATGAGAATTCAAAAGTGTAAACCTAATATCTGCACATATACTACATAGTCTGCATTGGTGAATGCATTTGCTAGGGAGGGACTTTGTGAGAAAGCAGAAGAAGTATTTGAGCAGCTGCAAGAAGCTGGGCCTGAGCCAGATGTGTATGCTTATAATGCCCTCATGGAAGCTTACAGGTATATCTATTACACTTGATGTTCCAAAAATATGTGACTGTTCAATTATTTTAGTATAACTAATTTTATTAAGTTGATAAATATACTTTTAAAGAAATCCAAACCGTTAAAAGTGGTGAATTGTCCCTATTGTAGAATATGGATGACGTGTCCCTCTTCTTAGGGGTGCGTAAAAAAATTGCCTACCTGGCTTCCAATCTAGGCCTAATCTAATTCCAACCAGCTTAGGTCGACTTATGGCAAGGGATGGGTCAAAAGTTGAAAGCCTTTTTGACTTTGACAAAAGTCAAAGTAGAATTCGGAAGCCCAACAGTCTTTCTAACAATTTTCGACCCAACTTGAATTTATTTTTAAAAATACATAATTACATAATGGCGTCATTTTGATTATAAGTTAATTAGACTTTTCCTAAGTCCAAAACGGTGATGTTTTGAAAGAATTGTAAATAGTTGCTCTTTCTCAAAACCCTAACCTATTGTCTGTTCACCTTTCTATTTCTTAGGGTCAGTTTGGATTTATAGCTTCAAAATGTGCACATGATTTTTAAAAATGCAATCAAGTGTTTGGTAAAATCGTTATTTGACCTTTAAAATCACAATTTAGCCTTTTAAATTACAGTTTAATCTTAAAAATCATGTGTTTTTAAAATCGTACTCCTTTGTAATTTGAAAATAGATTTTTTCACATTTTCAAACTGCATTTTTTTAATAACGCACTCTCAAAGGAAACATTTTTCTACGATTTTGTTTAAAAACACACTTTTAGCCACCGAAATCATTGGGCCAAATGGACCCTAACTCTCTGCTCTCTTTCTTTGTCCCTCGAATCTTCCCAAACATCGATCCCCATCACATAATTCTTAAGTTTTTGTAATTTGTTTTCTCTTCATCTCACCATCTTTGACTCTTTGTCGGAGATGAAAAAGTCTTTGATCTTTATCGAAGATGAAGGGATCTTCATCCAGTGAAGAACTTTTTTGACTATTCAATTTGACATTTTGGAGTGAAAGTCAACTCGAAAATCATCTCCATTGAAGGTGGCATTGGAAGTTTTTCAATAGTAGAGGCAGAAGCCAGAAAAGGTATTTTTTACTTCTTTGCAGTCAATGCCCAACCCTACCTATTCTAGAAGGTGGTATGTGTCCTTATGAATTGTCATATGGTGAGGTGTCTATAATATAAACTGTTGTAGTTATTCTTATATTAATAGATTGTGTGGGCCAGATATATGGAGATATTGTGCCTCTTTTGTAAATCTCTTATTTTTTATAGTGTATCTGAACATAGGAATTAAAAAAGAGTCTAGTCCCTCATGCTTTGCCCTTTTCTTTGTTTCCTTTTTCCCCATCTGCAACAACGTTGAGGTCAACAGTGGCACCATTACTGTAACAATTGAGATACCGCCATCAACCTCATCAATGTGGTGGTCATCATCAGTCATTAAGGCGGTCCATGGCTGTGTGTGGTGGGTGGAAAAAATTGTCCCTTGTTGTAAAGGTATTCAATTGTTTCTAATTGGTCATTTATGTGTTGTAGTGGTTGTCATTCCGGTTGTTTCTTTGATGGTGGTAGCCATCAGGGGTTTGTGGTGGTCAGTAGTTGTTGTAATTGTGTTTTGGTAGCTTTTGTGGTTGATTGTAGTACTAGTGGTGTCTGTTACTGTTTATGTGGTGGGAAGATAACTTGTGTTTGGTTACAGGTGTATGTTATCCTTGTCTGGGATAAGAATAATCTCTGTTCAGTTTAATCTTTTATCCTAGAATTACCATATTTCACTTTTATTCTTGGGCCAAGTCAAAGCACAATCCGGGACCAGCCCGATCCAAACTTTCTTTCACTTGAGTCAAGCCCAAGCAAATCAATGGAGTTTTTAAAAAAAGCCTAGGCCCATAACCAAACCGGATCGATCTGAATCTGAGTCGACCTGGTTGGTATCTTTGCTTGTGGTAACCCTCAGCTGGTTTTCTGTTTTCCAGTTTTGGTGCTCTCTTACAAGTTTTGGCTAATTCCAAAGATTATTTATTTATTTATTTAATAACTAATGAAAACTTTATTGAAAAAGGGTAAGGTGCTCTAAAGTATACAGGCCGTATACATAGGGAGCTCCCATAAGCCCAAAACCCATGCAACGACAAAAACACCCTCAACCCAACCAACCCATCAAGCCCACCACCCTGAAACCCATGAGACAACAAAGCCCAAGTTTCAACCAGTGTTGGAGATTTTTGGAAAGTTGTGGTAAGTGATGGAGTATTTTGGCATGTTTTAACTGTTATAAATGAGTCTTGGGTCTAACTCAACCCAAAAGCTAGCTCAAGTTAGCTCGAGAGTTGAGGTTTCCCCTCAACCTTATAAATAGTCCATCTTCTTAATATTTAAGCAATATGGGACTTCCAACACGCCCCTTCACGTGTGGCGAGAGGACATCCAAGCCAACACGTGCAGCAAATGAGGCAGATTGGTAGGCCACAATTGGGCTTAGAAATGGGTCTTGGGCCTAACTCAACCCAAAAGCTAGCTCAAGAGTTTTATAAATGGCCCATTTACTTAATATCCAAGTAATGTGAGACTTCCAACACGCCCCCTCACGTGTGGCAGGAGGACATCTAAGCTAACATATGCAACAAATGGGAGATGGTGAGCCATAACCAATTGGACCAGGCTCTGATACCACGCTAAGAAATGAGTCTTGGACCTAACTCAACCCAAAAGCTAGCTCGAGAGTTAAGATTTTCCCTCAACCTTATAAATAGTCCATCTCCTTAATACCCAAGCAATGTGGGACTTCCAACATCAGCCAGATTTTGTGTTTTCCAGCAAGGTTCAGCCAATGTTGGTGTTTTTTAGAGTGTTTTAGCCGAATTACTAATTATGTGTTCTCCAGTTGAGTCGGTGTTTGTGTTATCTAACGAAATTCCAGCAGCCTTGGCGGTATTGGTATTTCTAACGAGATTCCGCCTGGCTTCATAGTTTTCCATGAACTTCCGCCACCGGTTCTATTCGGGCCTTGCACGGAATTTCGTCAAGATTTTCATTTTCGTGGTTCAATGTTGATGTGGCGGTTCGACATTTTTTTTGGCCCAGTTTTTGGCTGGTTCATTGGTGTTCGCTAGGTCATTTCGTTTTAGGCTGTTTTGTAGTCCTTTTGCTCGAAGACCAACTTGTTTAAAAAGTTTATGTCGTCATCAATTAGAGTTCATTTGTTTCAATCTAATATATATGTTTATATGATATATATGCTCAAGCTTGAGATGTCCTTATTCTAGAAGATGGATGAGATGTTCCTATTATAGAAGATGGTGAGGTGTCGTAGGAGTTGTCCTATGGTAAGGTGTCCATATTCTAGAATAGTCTTTGTTCCTATATCTATCAATGGATTGTGAGAGCTAGATGTATAGAAATACCGTGCTTCTCTTTTGTGAATCTCTTATTCTTGATCAAATATAACAATCAATTGGTTTGGGGCTTTCGGAAAAGTAGTAGCTAGGATCAAAGAATTGTTTGTTTTGCTTGGATTTTTTTATCTCTATGATTATAGCATTAGAGAGCATTTATTGATGTAAAAATGGTGTTATCACTATGACTTTTGATTCCAAAGGTGATCATAATTATTTATTAGTGTGGTCAAGTATCTGATCATGCAGAGACAGCACTGCATATATTAATGCATCTAATTTGGATTTAAAGGGAAAAAAGTGTGCTAAGTTTGATATATATGTTAGGTCCACTTCATATTCTTTTAAACAATTCAGAAATTGGTTCTCCTAGTTGGTATAACTTATCAAAAGCCTGTTTGCTCTGAGGTCTTGGTTCAAATCCTACAGTCCTATTTTGGTTAGTTTTATGCATTTGTAAGGTCCCAATTTGTTGAGGATCTCAGATAAGGTTGCACGAGGGAATTCTTAATTTGAATTGTACTTGATATATATTGTTGGTCAATCCCCAATAACATAAACTTCTAAGGACACTTGATAATACAAATATTTGCACCTCTGAAGTCATTGACAAACGTCTGTGGGATGAAATGACTAATAAAGTCACTTGGGGCCCACACTTTCGGATTATAGAAGATTTAGAGGCATGCTGTATGGAAGTAATTTGATGGAAGTTTATTAAATGTGAGGCGAATGGACCGAGGTTAGGAAACATAGGAAAGGTAAAATGGTTGTACCAGGCTGTACAAAGGAGAAGCAAAGGAATATGTTTTTTCCTCCGTTTTTGGCCATGTAAAATGAGTCCTTGAATGATATCCAATATTTCAGTAAAAACTTGACTTTTCATTGTTTTACTTGTACATCTACTGAAGGTGGACCTAGGAATGCATGAATTTTGAGAAGAGTGCTCCACTATTGTGGAGCAACTCATGAAAGGTTGTGAATAAAAATAAGCTTTGAGGAGACTCCCAGTTTGAATACCTTGTTGATGAAGCTCCATGGGAAGAACTCAAAATAAGAATGGCAGTAGAAGTCAAATCAAATGTGGAAAATATGATTTATTTATTTATTTAAGTGTTGGACATTGATAGAAGTCACATAAATATGAAAGTGAAGACTAGATATAAGCTGGAGTGTGGGTAGCATCTTGAAGATCAACAATCATGTAAGATAAAGCGACTAGAGTTTGGAAACCATTGGCTCTCCATAGCTTATAGTGCTGCTGTAATAGAAATGGTTACATAATATCTGACACTACACTGAAGATCAAGTAGGTCCTTTAGGAGAGAAGACTTGAGTTGATGGGTGTGAGGCACTTGGCGATTTTCTTCCAATAGTCTAGGGGCATATATGGGTAGTCGAGAACAACGGCTGTTCACGGATGAATGGCATACCAGGCATGCCCAGATTGGTATAACTATTGGTAGTGTTTTTACTGTAACGGTTATGATGATTGAAGCATTGACTATGATACTATTTTCCCAATACAGGAAATGCAGATTAAGAATATGACATGTGAAAGATTGATGCAATAGTTGATTAGGACCAAAGTAGCCTTCATTATGAGTAAGTACGTAGCACCATTTTCTTCAAGATGTGACCAAGGGAGACAAGATCAAATTGGAAGAATAATAAGGAAATCATTAGCCAAGCTGCCAAAATCATTACTTAGATAGTGAGGTTCTCACGGGATAATTCTTCACCAGGTCATGTATTTAAATCATTTTACTTAAAGTTTAAAATTAAAACAAAAAGAGAAAACTTTACAATGACTTTTTTCTAAGTGCTTCTTAATGAAGAGCAACTGACTAATTTATATGGTTTGTAAAATATGAAAACTTCATTGACTATATAATTTCTTTGGGGTATCTTAATGGCCCACTAATCTTGTAAATACTATAGTTGGAAATTAATATTCTAGACTGTCTGGCATCTAATGTAGAACGAAGAAGAATGACTTAAGAATCTGTTATCATTTTTCTTGAAGATCACAGATGAAGCCCTTATCCTTAAAAGGGCATGTATCTATTTGACCAATTCTAAGCATGGACGAAAAGAATGGACAATCATAAATTGGTGTTAGGTGCCACTTATAGTAAATTTTCCTTTGGATTGGTTCAAGATGCGCACAAATTTTTAACTTTCTTATCCTACCAGTCGTGCAGGTTTTCCTTACGTGGCGGTAGAAATTTTTTCACTCATGTAGCACATGGGGTGTGAACCAGATAGAGCTTCATTTATCATGGTAGATGCATATGGGAGAGCTGGTCTTCAAAAGGGTAAATACTTCTATTAAAATTTATCATCATTTTTAGTTTCACAGATAACTGGTTTATGTTAATTTGCCTGTTTGTGGCCAGAATCTATGCCATCTATCTTAACAACTTCTTAGGATATAAGTGTTATAATCTAATCTGATCTTTCTTTTTATTCCATAATTTAGGGATGGAGAGACATCTAGATGAAACAAAATCCTTTGATTTTCAAAGTAAATATAACATTAGTATAAGAAATTTTCCTTCTCAAAATGTCTGAAACTGGAAGAATGTAAAATGTTTTATTCTAGGTTTATCCAACTACTATTGTTAAATGTCAATTCACACTTATTAAGAAGTTATACAAGTATTTGGACAATCAAATGCAGTAGATTTCAGAGGCATGAAAATAAATTTACCATAAACATTTGTTCTCGTGTTTTTACTTTTTTTTCCCTTAATTTATTCATCTTTTGTTGCTTATTTTCTAGAGGAATGTGTGCCTTAAAACTATGAAGTACAGATGAATTGATTCCATTGTCATGGGACATTTTTTTATTATAAAAGCCTCACTTTCTTTGCTAATTCAAAAATAAGTGTGTGGAATTAGTCTGGCTATAGCACATGTGGCATGCTAAGGGCACACCAACTTGGCATCCAACTCATTGGTATTAAAATGGGGTTTATGGGTTAGTTGCAATGGCCTAATTTGTTAGGAAGTTAATACATTTAGCCCAATTAGCTAGATTGGGTCATTAGAATTTTTATTAATAGTTATTCCCGTTCTGTTAGGTGGACTTTAACCAGAAACCTATATAAATTCATAGTTGACTTTTGAAATAATATGACAAGTTTTTAGCCCAAATATGTTGTAAGGAGGCCTTGTTCTTTGAATCTAACTAAATCCAAAACCCAAATTAAAATCATTCATCCAAAATCATTACATTGAAACCTGATTATTCCTAGAAGAAATTGAATCATTTCATTTGAAAGGAATGGAACACCACAGGTTCTAACTGGTGGGGTTGAGGGATTAGATAGCACAACCACTAATTGTGTAGCCCATAGGCCCTAAAAGCCTCATATGATGAACAAAAGAAAATAAAAAATAAAGTAGAAGTTTCATCTATGAAGATTGCTACCACCTAAACTTTCAAGGCATTCTGTTTTACTACTTATCAAACTTACCTACCATTCTAGCCACGTATTATATAGTCTCAAAAATTTGTACTTTTCTTGTTTATTCAACTTGCCAGATTTGAACTAATAATATCTAAGAACAGCGCATACTAAAAGATGAAGTTAAAACCAGGCAATGCTTCAATGGTAGCTTCGCCCATTCTGACCAAAATCTACTCTATATATGCATTAGCATTCTCATCCTTCCATCGATCTAGTTGTCCCTATTTATGTAACTCTTCTTTCTATGTGTTTAGATGCACAAGCTGTGTTTGAGGAGATGATACGATTGGGGATAACTCCAACTATGAAACCCCACATGCCACTTCTATCCACCTGCTCCAGAGCCCGCAACGTAGCTAATTGTGAAGATATTTAGGAAAGTTGACAAAGCTGACAAAAAACCCAATAGGCATAAAGGGTCTTCAAATTCTTCTAAATGATGCTTTTGGTAAAAGGATAAAAGGTGGTTTTTTGATAAAGAGTGAGTCTATTATATATCGAATGAGCTTAAACATTCTTAATAACTTCCTTATAACTCATTTCATCCCCTATATATAGGGAAAATGTAAATAAAAAATTACTCACAATAAATACCCTATCGGTTCCCCAAGCATTGACAATCCTACAATTCTACCTAATGTGTATGGAACCAAAAGAGCTTCTTTATAGCTTTTTTATGTATTATTTTAATATAAATTATTTATCTATGCTCTCTCCTCTCTCCTCTCTCATCTTTTTACCTTTTATTAGGGATTGTATAAGAATTTTGTAAAAAAGTTGAGAGCAAGTAAAAACTTATGTTTTGTAAAGAAAAAACATTTAATTGATATAGGGAAAGACAAAGAAAGCTATTGTGGAGCGTATTTGTATAGGCATGCAAAATGTAGTATTTTTCCTTAAATTTAAGGAAAATCAACATAAAGAAGCTGGGAATCTAAAAGTTCTTTACCACTATAATAATTCCATTATCATGAAACAATTTATGGCTAACAAGCCTAACATGGATATTTTATCTCTTTCTTTTCTTCTCATTGAAAAGTAAATAAACTCCCTTAAAGTTATTATTATTAGACCATTTGAGTATGATAAAGTATTTTTATTCTATGTCATATTTATCAAGTAATTATCATAATAATCTTCTAACACATGTTAATATGAATTTTACATGAGCAGTTTTTTTGTTTTTGAGCAAGTTTACATGTGCAGTTTTTGTTACTTAATATTTGTATGAATATTATATATTTGAATATATCAAATATATAATATACATACTTGTTAGTTAATATATACTTAGTATTACTATTACGTGTTAGATTACATTAGCTAAAGATTATGTGAATTGTAATTAGAAAAATAAAAAATTATATATATTTCAGCACCTAATGACCAAGAATCAATCAAATATATGGACTGACTTGATGCTACCAAATTGCACTTCTCTTTTCTTCTTCTTCTTCATTTTTCCTTTGGTAAGTTACAAGTACCGATTGGAAATGACAGTTCTATTGGTTTCAGAACTGATTGGATGTGCCAACAATCATCACGTTGCCAACATCCGCTTACGACTTAGCATTATTGTTGTAAGCCATTAATTAAGTAGCATATATTCTTTTTTTTATGCATAGAATGTATGGCTGTGTAAGTGACTTCATTGGACTATTAATCGGTTTCCAGATTTCATATCTATTTCCATTTCATTTTTTGGCTAGAAAAAGAAACATTATATTTTTTTTAAAAAAATAGTACTTGCATAATGATATCTTCTCTCAAAATCCTACATATTTCTTAAAGCAAACCAGTCATTATAAAACTGATACCTGTCAACAGCATCCATATATAGCATCAGCTAGTCAATTTGTTTCCGAGTAAATGTGTTTTTTTTTTTTTCTGAAACTTTGCAAATCATTTATGACTACCATTAACGCTGCCAAGAACCAAACGTGGAGAATATGAAAATATGTCTCTAGATAACATTTATGGTCTTGAAAACATTAGACTTGGCTCCTAAGTTAGCATACCATTTTTTTTTTTTTTTTTAATCCAGAATAAAACTTCTGCTAACAAATACGTTATCTAATGAAAATGATACCCATGAATTGAATCTAATAAAGATGAATAGAGTGGTAACCAAGAGTAGCAAATACACTTGTGTTAACAAATGCATCCTAGTCTCTGTAACACCCTAGACCAAAAAAGATTACGCGAAACAAGAATTATGAGACAAATCAAAAAGCTAAAATTTCATACATACAATATACATACGATACACACATAAGTATTGGCTTTATAATTGCCATACACAACATTTATTGTAAATGTATACGTTGCGCAAACCATATGACACTTAGCCTAGGAATAAACACTTCATAATTAAGTTTCAATCCCTGATGGAACCACATACATTTCTTGGTTCCTTAGCTGCCAAAGTGAAAGTGCATGTAAAGGCTTGGCAATTGATTTCTTTGGAGAAAGAAATTCTTGAGTTATGCATTGCATTGTAGGCCGAGACTTTGGTTTGGTGCGTATGCATGCAAATGCTATTGTAGCGATAAGGAAAATATCTTGTGCAGCCAGATGATTGGGAGGTGGCAAACGTTTGTCTAATATTTCATGTAACATCATATTTTGAGAAGAAGATGAGGATAATGAAGTCATAAATTCCGTTGGATGTATTCCCATTAATATTTCCAGTGCCACAACTCCAAAGCTATAAACATCGCACTTTTCAGTAACTTTCATGGTATACGCCAACTCTGCACATATATATATATATATATATATATATAACAAGAAAAAAGAGTAATAAGAGAACAAGAAAAATTAAAAACGAAAAAGATTTTCTTTTAATTTTATTCTTTTCCTTCTTTTTTTTTTAAATATATTTTCAATGCGAAGAAGTTGGTCAAAACTTGTTATTGCATTCTATTGTGAAAGTGGTTGTTTTCGATCATGTATGAATCAGCAAATTACAAGGTACCCCTACTGGCACAAATATTGGGAAATACATTTGTTGTACATGGCTAATTATACCTTTTAGAACAATAGGCAACACTTAATGAATAAATAAATATATAAAGATATAACTTATAATATAAAAATATATTAGTTCACCTGGGGCAATGTAACCGTAAGTGCCAGCAACTAACGTTTGACTGGATGAGTCAGGATCAAGAAGTTTAGCTGTACCAAAGTCAGAGACAAAAGCCTCTAGTTTATTGTTCAATAGAATATTGTTGCTTGTTATATCTCGATGAACAATTGCTGGAATGCATTCATGATGCATGTAAAATAAAGCATGGGCAATGCCTTTGATGATGTTCACTCTTTTGCTCCAATCCAATTCCATAGCTTCAGCATCGTTATTTAGGATACAAAATAAGCTTCCCCTTTCCATGTACTCGTAAACCAAAAACATGCATCGCTTATGCAAACAGAATCCATGGAGTTTTATGATGTTTCGATGACGAATCTCTGTTAACACTTTTACCTCATTTCTAAAACTCACATCGAAAGTTGGGTTCTCAGCCTCTAGCCGATGAAGTTTCTTCAAGGCAATCACTTTGCCACCAGGCAATTTTGCTTTGTAAACGCTACCGTAACCACCGGTTCCAATACAATATTTTAGATCAAAGTCCTCGGTTGCTTCAATGATGTCTTCATATGCAATATGTCCATCAAAATTCCATATCGAGAACAAGTTTCCGTTCTTTGTTACTGTTGACTCAAATTGGGTTTCCTTGACCATGCATCGACATAGGAGAAAGCCCCCAAGAATTAAGAATCCAAAGGAAATGGTGATTGTGACGAAAATTTTCACTTTTGTTACAATTGATTTCTTATTGGTTGGAGCGCAAGGAGGGAAATTCATGGTGTCACCGCACAAATATTTGTTGCCAATTAATGTGTCAGGCGTATGGTATTGATCAAAATTTGTTGGAATTGGACCTGTTAAAAAATTGTATGACAAGTTGACTCTTTTAATAGAAACGTAACTATTGGGAACATTGCCGGTAAGATTATTGTAGCTGATATCCAAGATCCTTAAGATCCCTAAATCGCTAAGAGTCCCAAGTTCAACAGGTGGTTCTCCACTGATAAAGTTATGACTAAGGTTAAGAGAATTCAATGAATGAAGGTTGCTAATTTGAGTGGGGATATGACCAACGAGATTGTTATGACTGAGAAGCAAATAGGACAAACTCTTCAAGTTCCCTATTTCTTCAGGGATATGGCCTGAGAGATTGTTATGATCAAGAATCAAATAAGTCAAATTCTTAAGGTTTCCTATTTGTGGGGGAATGGAACCATTGATTTGATTGGAATAAAGAAACAAATATTTCAAATTGGTTAAATGACCTAGAGTTGATGGGATTTGACCATTGACTTGATTGTCACTAAGATCAAAATATGTCAAATTGGTTAAATGACCTATAGTTGAAGGGATTTGACCATTGACGCTGTTATTCCAAAGGGACAAGGAAATCAAATTCTTCATGTTTCCTATTTCTGGGGGAATGGAACCATTGATTTGATTGAAAGAAAGATATAGATATTCCAAATTAGTTAAATTACCCAAAGTGGGAGGGACTGGACGAGTGAGCATGTTTTGATCTAGGTCTAATATGACCAAATACCTCAGCTTTCCTATTTCTGACGGTATGAAACCGTTGATTTGATTGTCATACAAAACGAAATGGGTGAGACGGATTAGAAGCGAAAGAGAGGAAGGGATTGGTCCAGTGATTTGATTATTAGAAACGTTAAACACCACTAATTGGGTGAGGTTTGTGAGCGAAAGAGGCAACGCACCTTTCAAATGATTACCGGACAGATCAAGGTAGGTGAGTTTTGATAGAGTACCTATCTCCACTGGGATATTCCCTTGAAGTCTAGTTCTGTGAAGATCAAGGCGGACTAAATTTGGAAAGGAAGAAAGGTTAAGTTTTGACATCTTTCCCAAATAGAAAGGAAACGCACCTAACTCGATGGCAATGTCTGTGACGCTTCCGCCAGCATTGCAAGTAATACCAGGCCACTCGCAACGACTTGAGACATTGCTGGTTGTGGCACTTTCCCACCACCCACTCTTCAGTAGAGCGTTTGCTTCTAGTTGTAGTGCTGATGATTCAGATGCTCCCACAAATGGAATTGCAGAGTCGAAATAGGTACCGTAGAACAAGACAGAGGTAGACCATGCGACGAGGACCATGGAAATGGAAAGGGAGGGTGCCATGTTTGCAAGTGAATGAATGATATGATGAGGATTTTGTGAAGTTTAATAAGAAAGATAAAGAGGGAATATTGGGAGTGAATTATTTAGTGTTGACGTTGAATGTTTTTGACTAGTAAACAGATGTCTTCTTTTTCTTTTAATATAAAGGAGGGTAGACAGACACAGAGACTTGGCGTGCAGTATGTGCAGACGTGTGGACCGGGAGTGAACATTTTGCCATTGTCGTTGTCAGTGGAATGGGTGAAAATTCTCCCCTGTTCTTATTCACTGAATCACTGCTTCTGCTTGCATGGGTGATTATTGAATGGCCATGATCTGATCATTCAACACTTGATGTGAGCGTAATTATCAACACAGGCCCACATCATCAGCGGCATTCAAGTAATTACAACATTGCATGCCGTGTTTGAAATTAAAGTACATGAGAATGAGGGTCCTTAGAGATTTCCACAAAATCATATCATCTTCCAAATAATTTCGCCATTAATTGTCGTTGTTGGTGGACAATCACTCTTGGCGTGCTCCAAATAAGGTAAAATTGAACCATTCCACAAACACCAAGAGAAATTTGATATGATTTTTAAAACAATTTCCCAGTGGAAATTAAAAGCTATCAATAACAGTAAAATGAAAATGCAATTTCATCGAGATTCTGGTGGAACATACTTTTGGGTCATACGATTCATGAGAAAAAGTAGTCAAACCACAATTCTGGATATATATATATCATAACTTAATAGAATGAGAAATCACTTCTTTTTTTTTTTTTTTTGGTCATTCTAATTGAACAAGTAGAAATCACTTCTTAAATACACTAGAATCATCAAATTTCTTTTCTTTTTTGGAGAACTCGTTGGAGATCAAACAATGCTTAGGTCTTTGTGCTCTCTCCAATCGCAAATATTTAAATGTCATGACAACATATTTACCATATGGCCTTATTTTTCATACCTAATTATATATATATGCTACCCCACTTCAAAATAAACCTCTTTTTACGTCATAATGATTGAGACAACATATTTTAGAATTGTAAACAACCCACGTTTAGTAATTGAAGGTTATATAGTGTTTAAGCATTACATAAAACGGTTTCATAATAACTTATTTTTCAAGTCATGAACATAAACAGTGTTTTCTTCCACCATTGGAACTCTTAGGTGTTTTGTAGTTTAACAGGTTACCAAGTTGTAAAGTGAAAAATTCAATGAGATAAAATGCTGAGTGAATGACTTGTATTATCAGGTTTGCTTAAATAGCAGTCAACTGTTAACGTTATGGTAATAAGATAATAAAATACAAAATACTATAATGAAAAAATTCTCATGATTATTAGCCTAATGCCTTATCTCTTTAGCCACGTAATAAAGGTAATGGCAAAAGAGTTGATTGTTATGTTAATGACTCACGAAACTTCAATAAGAAAGATTGAGGGGAGAGACGTGTGGATTGAGAGTGAAGGTTGAAACTTCAATTTGAAAGATTGGTCTGTCGCAGGCGTGTAGACTGGGACAAACCAATTAAAGTGATTACAACATTGCATGCCATGTTTGAAATTAAAGAACATGATTGATTGCAATATATATATATATATATATATATATATATGTTCATCACTAGCTTTAATGAGAATGAAAGGCCTTAGATTTCCACAAAATCATATCATCTTCCACATAATTTCCTTTAATTTCGAAACTCAATATAATGCGACATGTGCTAATTATATTGCATTTCACTTTGTATTGCTTCAGACTTAATAAATAATTTCGTTGCATTTCACTTTGTATTGCTCAACATGTTGGATGAAAATTAGTCTTGGCGTGATCAACATGCTCCAACTCTAGCTATCGGACTTGGCGGAGCTAGCAGGCGCAGCCGTAGCCCGCAGGAGATTTTTTATTTTATTTATTTTATTGTGTAATCCGTCAATGGTGAAATGGCCATGCTTTATTATTAATAGGAATCAAATGTAAAATTGGTTAATGTGGTTAGTTTAAATTATAAATTACTCCATTTGGTATAAAAAGTAATTTATAAATCCTCTAGGTATGCTAAAATAATAATTTACTCATTGAAATTAATTTCCGTTAAGGAACTTAACAAAATTTGTCACTTTGCTAACTAAGATTACACATCAGCCCTCACTCCACGTCATACTGTTATAGTAAATTAACTTAATATTTTATTTCCCCCAAAATTTACTATAGTAATATGATATGACAAAGTAACAAATTAATTTTAAAAAATAAACTGTTATTTTGGCCTACTCTAAGGACCAATAAATAATTTTTTATACTACATGGAATAAACCATATAGATGAATTTTATAACTTGAAAGTCACTTGCTTAATTCCCGCGACATGTATTATTTGCTATCATGCATGAATCAATTACTCATTCTTTCTTTGGTATCTTCTTCCCCCTCTTGTGTAGACATGTTAAAAAAAAAAAAAAAAACTCATTCTTTCTCTTTTGAGAATGAGTGCAAACATGAGTCACAAGAATCTTTTGAGAATGAGGTTGATGACTTGGACACTTTAATATAAAGTAGAGACACTACTTTAGTAAAAGAGAGAGACGTCCCTAAAAAGTAGTTCAATTGGTTGGGATCACGTCTAATAAAGTGGAGATCACTAGTTTGAATCCCCCTCTCCCTCTTAGGAACAGGATCCTGTCCATTTGAAATGAAATGGACAATATCCATTTAGTGTAAAATGATGGACAATATTGTCTTAACGTTAAAGTTGAAGAACTAATTTTACAATATTACCCATCATTTTACACTAAATGGATATTGTCCATTTCATTTGAAATGGACAGGATCCTATTCTCCGCCTCTTATGCGGACATGTTAAAAAATAATAATAATAATAATAAAAGAGAGACTTTAAATTCCCACTTTTAAAATCCGTGCACGAACTTGTGTACCTTCTCTTCTCTCAGCCCTCTTCCACCCACCACAATTTGTCGTTGTCGGCGGACATATGTTGAATAAAGGAGTGTAGACGCGTAGACATTAGTGTGTTCTTTCTCTTTAGAGAATTATGAGTGTAAACGTGTTCTTTCTCTTTTGAACTGTTTTTTTCCTTCCTCTTTCAACCTCGAGAAACTTTCATGTCCTTTTTATGTCTTTGGGTTGGAGTCCAAAAACATAAATTTAAAATAAAAAAATAAAAAATTGGCCGCCCCTTGAATTATATATATATATATATATATATATATATATATATTAGTTTTTGGTTTTTTCTAAAAGTTTTAGTATTTTTTTGTTTTTATTTTACTAAGGATAGTTTCATCATTAGGAAAACATTAACAATGTTTTAGTAGTTTGGGGGGGGGGGACATCGTCACAATTAAAAGTTTAGAGAGAACATTATCAATTGGGTGGTAATTTTATGGGGTATGTAAACTTTCCCTAATATAAATTTAATATCTAAATCTATACTTGAGAACATATTTAAATTTTTTATATAAGTAAATTGATAACATAAGATTACAAAAGCGAGTAGATATAGTGTACCAAAAAAAAAAAAAAATGATCTAAATGGCACAATTATATTGTATGTGCAAAAATATGTTGTTGTTAATCCACTAATAATATAGTAAGACAAATTAATGCACTTTATATTAAAAATGTAATTGTTTGTTTTCCTTATATGCCATTGGTTAGTATCAAATGTAGTTAAAATTAAAATTTAAAAAAAAAAAAATCACTTTTCAATCTACTCAAAATAAAAACATAAATTCATCAATTTGGAGTTTTCTTAGAATTTTCTTAATTTTTTTTTTTATAAAGCTCAATTTTACTTAGTAACTTTGCAATACTGGACTTGTCACTCATAATTAACTGTCTTTTACAAATCACATACTCGATCTATGAGGGCTACTCCTCATCTTCCCAATACAAGATCGATGTGTTACAAGCTCTCCCTCTTAAACTCCTAATATCCTCATCAGAACCAAGTCATACAATGTTCTAGTAGCACAACTAGTACTGAAGTCAGATGACATTCAATTTTCGGTAAACTTCATTTAACATTCTTGGAAGTTCATCGCTTTTGTATTCTCTCCCTCAATGTTCAAAAACTTTCAATTTAATGTATCGAACTTTAAAAAATTTGCAATCACACTCCTCTCGTTATGGTTTTGGTGTTAGCATTATGGTAATAAGATAATAAAATATAAAATACTATAATGAAAAAATTCTCATAATTATTAGCCTAGCTAATGCCTCTTATCTCTTTATTAGCCACATAACAAAGGTTATGGAAAGAGAGTTGATTTTTTATGTTCATGACTCGCGAAACTTCAATATGAAAGATTGAGGGGACATGCATGTGGATTGGGAGTGAAGGTTGAAACTTCAATTTGAAAAATTGGTCTATCCCACCAATTACTTTGTGTTGACGTTGAATGTCATGTTCATGACTAGTAAGCTGTTGAACTTTCTCAAGGCGAGCATGCCGGACGATAGAAAATATAATCAAATAGAAAAATAAAGACAAGGTGGAGGAAAGAAAATAAAATTAAGGATTTTTCATGGTGGCGTCTATGATTTACGTCTACATTATAGAGTGTTAAAAGTTACATTGTGCTCTTATTAAATTGATGATTTACAATATAAATGGTCTTTATTTATAAAAAAATTGAGAAGAATACACAAAAATATGAGAGATAAAATAAAATTAGATTTCAATGTATTCAAATTTGATTTGATTACAATGAATGCTAAAATTAAATGTCATACTTCAATCATATTTAACAGGACATCAGTTTTGAATGGTTCAAGACAGTTCTGTTATTTCATTGGCAATCTAAAGTAAAGACATTCAGTGTGATAGGTCCCATTTGAATCTATTTTTCTTATGGGCTAGAATTCTCCACAGTATTGATATTTAAGGTCATATGAACAGTTGTCTAAGTTTCTTATCGCTAGGAACTCGAAGGTGACATTCTTGGCTGCACGCAGTGTAACCCATGAATACACAGCAGGTCCCACCACGGCAAAAGTCGTGGCAACCTTGAATGCCGTTATGGTTAGGAAAGAAATGGGCTTTGATAATATTCCCCTTGAAGGTGACGCATTACAATTTACAAGTTATCAAAGCTATTGATGTAAAAGGGCCGTGTTTTAGTAGCTTTGGACAGTTCATAGAAGGTATAGAGTTAGAGCTACGTGGTTCGGAGAATGCTAGATTTTTACATGTTTTGAGGGAAGCCGATAATGCTGATCATTTCTTGATTTTTTTGAATTAATGAATATCTCAATATTCCTTCCAAAAAAAAAAAAAAAACAGTTATCCGAGTTGTCTCATATTATTTATTTTCACTTTCTATTATAATTTATTCTGATAATTAGGGTAGAGTGGTTAATTCAACTCATTATCATTTAATTATTAATTTGAGTAATACTCCTGTCACTAACACTTAACAACTATTAATCAATGAGGATCAATTATAGAGAGAGACTATTTCGATTTGTATTTATGATATTGTACTTGCTGAGTAAGAGATTTTTGAGTAATGAAATATGGGAATCCCAATTTTTTTAAAAAAAGACTACTAATTAACGAAAATTGATATGACTTTTAAAATCAGTATTGACTCAAAATTTAATAGTAATTCATCTCAAATCTGTTCATGAGGATGAGTTGTTTGTCGAACATACAGTTGAAATTCTACTGGTGAAGGGAATCGTATGATGTCCAACATTCTTATCCTATAGTCTTTATGTTGTTTGCGATTTCCTCTGCTTTAATTTGTTTACGCTTTTGTTGGAGTGTTCCGTCAAGTACATGATTTGATCATTTTGCAATGAATTGCAGATGGAAATGTATAGTACATGGTTTGATTCTGCAATGAGTTGCAGATATATATATATAATCACTTCCATCTGCAACTCATGAGGATGGGGGGCATAATAATAGCATAAAAAAAATCAACGTCCATGGTTATTTTTGGAGTGTTAATTACACTTTTGTTAATCAACGTCCATCATACTCACACACTCTGTTTGCAGTGTCATCTACTGGAAACAAAGCATTAGGTTTTTGAGTTATTTTTGGAGGCAAAAGAGTTGATTTTTTATAATTATTATTATAAAAATTTCTCATAATTATTAGCCTAGCTAATGCCTTATCTCTTTATTAGCCACATAATAAAGGTTATGGCAAAAGAGTTGATTTTTTATTTTCATGACTCGCGAAACTTCACTATGAAAGATTGAGGGGACAAGTGTGTGGATTGGGAGTGAAGGTTGAAACTTCAATTTGAAAGATTGATCCATCCCACCAATTACTTTGTGTTGACGTTGAATGTCATGTTCATGACTCGCGAAACTTCAATATGAAAGATTGAGAGAATAAGCGTATTGATTAAGAGTGAAAGTTGAAACTTCAATTTGAAAGATTGGTCTATCCCACCAATTACTTGGTGTTGACGTTGAATGTCATGTTCATGACTAGTAAGCTGTTGAACTTTCGCAAGGCGAGCATGCCAGACGAAAGAAAGTATAATCAAGTAGAAAAATAAAGATAAGGTGGAGTAAAGAAAATAACAGTAAGGATTTTTCGTGGTCGGGTCTATTTGAAGAATCTAACAAGCCTGAGAGTTCCTCTTATTATTATTATTATTATTATTATTATTATTATTATTATCAAATGGTGCAATCACTTGAAATGAAAATTACAATCTAATTTGGAAGAAATTTATTCATCTAAAAAAAGGTATTGCATTTTAATCAGTACTTAGGCTAAAAAAAGCCTTGCCTAGATATCACACTACTACCAAATGCAACCTACAAATATTTAAGTAAGAACCGTCGAATCTATAGAATAAAATTTTAAGCATAAAATGACATCTCATCAAGTGAAATGCAATCCTTATTCATACAATAAACTTATAAGAACTTATAATCAATTAAGGTAAAATTGGGATACCTGGGGCTTCGCAATACAAGTGACTTCATAATGCAACAATTACCCATGCAATTTCATGGTGAATTTATTCTAATTATGTTCATTAATTAGATGCAAATATATGATTTCTGTTGGTGTCATAACCACCAATAATCATAAACAAAGTGCAGTGTCGTGATCTACTGGAAACAAAGCATTAGATTTTTGAGTTATTTTTGGAGGCACTGGAACGAAACAAAGCAAAATCATTTTTGGCTTTCAAGCTACTTTTAATATAATTCACTCAGACTATTGCACCCGAAATCCTCTTGGTTAATAATATATAATATATTTTCCTATTTGATCTAATCTCTCTCTCTCTCTCTCTCTCTATATATATATATATATTTCTTTTCTAAGCTTATCTCTAGATATTTGATCTTCCAAGATATCTTATTGAATGAAAATTGTGATGGATAAAGAAAATGGATAAATACATTTTTGGTCATGTGGTTTAGAATTTTGATAAATAGCGAGCTTTTCTGAGTTTTGGCTAATTCCAAAGATTATTTATTTATTTATTTAATAACTAATGAAAACTTTATTGAAAAAGGGTAAGGTGCTCCAAAGTATACAGGCCGTATACATAGGGAGCTCCAATAAGCCCAAAACCCATGCAACGACAAAAACACCCTCAACCCAACCAACCCATCAAGCCCACCACCCTGAAACCCATGAGACAACAAAGCCCAAGTTTCAACCAGTGTTGGAGATTTTTGGAAAGTTGTGGTAAGTGATGGAGTATTTTGGCATGTTTTAGCTGTTATAAATGGATTTTGGGCCTAACTCAACCCAAAAACTAGCTCGAGCTACCTCGACGAGCTAGCTCGAGAGTTGAAGTTTCCCCTCAACCTTATAAATAGTCCATCTTCTTAATACTTAAGCAATATGAGACTTCCAACACGCCCCTTCACATGTGGCGGGAGGACATCCAAGCCAACACGTGCAATAAATGGGAGACGGTAGGCCACAACCAATTGGGTCAAGCTCTGATACCATGTTAGAAATGGGTCTTGGGCCTAATTCAATCCAAAAGCTAGCTCAAGAATTTTATAAATGGCCCAACTACTTAATATCCAAGCAATGTGGGACTTCCAACACGCCCCCTCACGTGTGGTATGAGAACATCCAAGCCAACACATGCAACAAATGAGAGACGGTGGGCCATAACCAATTGGGTCAGGCTCTGATACCACGCTAAGAAATGAGTCTTGGGCCTAACTCAACTTAAAAGCTAGCTTGAGAGTTAAGATTTTTTCTCAACCTTATAAATAGTCCATCTCCTTAATACCCAAGCAACGTGGGACTTCCAACATCAGCCAGATTTTGTGTTTTCCAGCAAGGTTCAGCCAATGTTGGTGTTTTTTAGTGTGTTTTAGCCGAATTACTAATTATGTGTTCTCTGACGAAGTTGAGTTAGTGTTTGTGTTATCTAACGAAATTCCAGCAGTCTCGGCCGGTATTGGTATTTCTAATGAGATTCCGCCTGGCTTCATAGTTTTCCAGCGAACTTCTGGCCAGTTTCAGCTGGTTCTATTCAGCGCTTCAAACGGAATTTCGGTCAGAACAGTGCAATTTCAGCCTGTTTTGCTGTATTTTCGGGTGGTTCAATGTTGATGTGGCCGGTTCTGACATTTTTTTTGGCCCAGTTCGTTTTTGGCTGGTTCATTGGTGTTCTGGCTAGGTCATTTCGTTTTTAGGCTGTTTTGTAGTCCTTTTGCCTGAAGACCAACTTGTTTAAAAAGTTTATGTCGTCATCAATTAGAGTTCATTTGTTTCAATCTAATATATATGTTTATATGATATATAAGCTCAAGCTTGAGATGTCCTTATTCTAGAAGATGGATGAGATGTTCCTATTATAGAAGATGGTGAGGTGTCCTAGGAGTTGTCCTATGGTAAGGTGTCCATATTCTAGAATAGTCTTTGTTCCTATATCTATCAATGGATTGTGAGAGCTAGATGTATAGAAATACCGTGCCTCTCTTTTGTGAATCTCTTATTCTTGATCAAATATAACAATCAATTGGTTTGGGGCTTTCGGAAAAGTAGTAGCTAGGATCAAAGAATTGTTTGTTTTGGTTGGATTTTTTATCTCTACCATTATAGCATTAGAGAGCATTTACTGATGTAAAAATGGTGTTATCACTATGACTTTTGATTCCAAAGGTGATCATAATTATTTATTAGTGTGGTCAAGTATCTGATCATGCAGAGACAGCACTGCATATATTAATGCATCTAATTTGGATTTAAAGGGAAAAAAGTGTGCTAAGTTTGATATATATGTTAGGTCCACTTCATATTCTTTTAAACAATTCAGAAATTGGTTTTCCTAGTCGGTATAACTTATCAAAAGCCTGTTTGCTCTGAGGTCTTCGGTTCAAATCCTACAGTCCTATTTTTGGTTAGTTTTATGTCTGCATTTGTAAGGTCCCAATTTGTTGAGGATCTCAGATAAGGTTGCACGAGAAGAATTTTTAATTTGAATTGTACTTGATATATATTGTTGGTCAATCCCCAATAACATAAACTTCTAAGGACACTTGATAATACAAATATTTGCACCTACTGAAGTCATTGACAAACGTACTGTGGTATGAAATGACTAATAAAGTCACTTGGGGGCCCCACACTTTCGGATTATAGAAGATTTAGAGGCATGCTGTGTACGGAAGTAATTTGATGGAAGTTTATTAAATGTGAGGGCAAATGGACTGAGGTTAGGAAACATAGGAAAGGTAAAATGGTTGTACCAGGCTGTACAGTGAGAAGCAGAAAATGGAATATGTTTTTTTCCTCCGTTTTTTGGCCATGTAAAATGAGTCCTTGAATGATATCCAATATTTCAGTAAAAACTTGACTTTTCATTGTTTTACTTGTAAATCTAATGAAGGTGGACCTAGGAATGCATGAATTTTTAGAAGAGTGCTCCACTATTGTGGAGCAACTCATGAAAGGTTGTGAATAAAAATAAGCTTTGAGGAGACTCCCGGTTTGAATACCTTGTTGATGAAGCTCCATGGGAAGAACTCAACATAAGAATGGTAGTCAGAAGTCAAATCAAATGTGGAAATTATGATTTCAATTTTTTTTTTTTTTTCGAAGTGCTGGACATTGATAGAAGTCATATAAATATGAAAGTAAAAACTAGATATAAGCTGGAGAGTGGGTAGTGTTAGTTTGAAGTATTGGCTAAGTTTCGTGATCAAAATGAAAAGAAAAGAGCCAACTGTTCGGACGGGATTCATTGCCGTTCGGACGTGATGCAATCAAGTACTTCAATACTAAAACCCGAGAGCTCCGTTCGCAGGCCCGTTCGCAACCCGTTCGGACGCCTTCGAACGCGCCGCGCCAAGATTGAAGAATGCGACGTAAGAAAGTGATGGAAACCTAGAAATGTCCACATCAGGAATAGTGACCGTCCGGACGCCCATCATGACCGTCCGGACGGCCAACCTTCACAGAGCCCATCATCCATGTATATTCAAGTGACCGTCCGGACGGCCAATCTTCCCGTCCGGACGCTACCTACCTGTAACAGTTTTATTTGGATTCTAACTGTGTCCTAGGTTTAGGTTTTGTGGGGCTATTATAAATACACCTCTATAGAATGTTAGAGGTACGGATTTTCACCCCCAGAGAGTTCGTGAGAGGCTGTAATTAAAGAGAGAAATATTGTGAGCCTTATTGTTCCTCTTAGAGGATCTTTGTTAGTTTGTTTGTGAGCGTAAATTGAGAAGTCGATCGGGAGGGTCCGGTAAAGGAGAATCACGTTGAAGAAGATTGTGAGCAAGGAGACGAGTTGGAGGCTTGTCGATCTTACAGAGCCAAGGTCTTGCAAAGGGTTGTAAGTGTTCCTAGTGTCTGTAATCTCTAGATAATCTTTTGATAGTGATTTCCTGGGTTTGGCTGCCCCGGAGAGGTTTTACTTTTAGATCTGTTTCTAAAAGGTTTCCTCTTCGTCACCAAAATCCTTTGTGTCTGATTCTTCATATTTTGGTGATTGCTTGCTTAGATTTAAATATCCGTTAATTCCGCATAAACTGTGATATTTATCTGTTTAGGGTTTTTCAATTGGTATCAGAGCCAGGTTCACTTTGTTTGGATTAAATTCCTGAGTGTGATCCTTGTTTGTTTTCTAACATGTCTCAAACCCTTAATTCTGTGCCTAATTTTGATGGAACTAATTATGGCTATTGGAAGTCCCGTATGAGATTTTTCTTAAAATCAATAGACGTTTGGTCTGTTATTGAATCTGGATTTCAAACTCCAGATAAGCCGACAGCTGAATGGTCTATTGCTGAAAACAAATCTCGTGTGGCGAATGACAAAATTAATAAAAAGTACTATAATGAAAATGAATGAAAATAAGATAATAAAATATAAAGTACTATAATGAAAAAATTCTCATAATTATTAACCTAGCTAATGCCTCTTATCTTGTTTTTAGCCACATAATAAAGGTTATGGAAAAAGAGTTGATTTTTTTTGTTCATGACTCGCGAAACTTCAATACAAAAGATTGAGGGGACAAGCATGTGGATTGGGAGTAAAGGTTGAAACTTCAATTTGAAAGATTGGTCTATCCCACCAATTACATTGTGTTCACGTTGAATGTCATGTTCATGACTAGTAAGCTGTTGAACTTTCTCAAGGCGAGCAAGCCGGAAGAAAGAAAATATAATCAAATAGAAAAATAAAGACAAGGTGGAGTAAAGAAAATAAAAATAAGGTTTTTCGTGGTTGGATCTACGATTTAGTCTACATTATAGAGTGTTAAAAGTTACGTTGTGCTCTTATTAAATTGATGATTTACAGTACAAATGGTCTTTATTTATTAAAAAATTGAGAAGAATACACAAAAATATGAGAAATAAAATAAAATTAGATTTCAATGTATTCAAATTTGATTTGATTACAATGAATGCTAAAATTAAATCTCATACTTCAATCATATTTAACAGGACATCAGTTTTGAATGGTTCAAGACAGTTCTGTTATTTCATTGGCAATCTAAAGTAAAGACATTCAGTGTGATAGGTCCCATTTGAATCTATTTTTCTTATGGGCTATAATTCTCCACAGTATTGTTATTTAAGGTCATATGAACAGTTGTCTAAGTTTCTTATCGCTAGGAACTCGAAGGTGACATTCTTGGCTGCACGCAGTGTAACCCATGAATACACAGCAGGTCCCACCACGGCAAAAGTCGTGGCAACCTTGAATGCCGTTATGGTTAGGAAAGAAATGGGCTTTGATAATATTCCCCTTGAAGGTGACGCATTACAATTTACAAGTTATCAAAGCTATTGATGTAAAAGGGCCGTGTTTTAGTAGCTTTGGACAGTTCATAGAAGGTATAGAGTTAGAGCTACGTGGTTCGGAGAATGCTAGATTTTTACATGTTTTGAGGGAAGCCGATAATGCTGATCATTTCTTGATTTTTTTGAATTAATGAATATCTCAATATTCCTTCCAAAAAAAAAAAAAAAACAGTTATCCGAGTTGTCTCATATTATTTATTTTCACTTTCTATTATAATTTATTCTGATAATTAGGGTAGAGTGGTTAATTCAACTCATTATCATTTAATTACTAATTTGAGTAACACTCCTATCACTAACACTTAACAACTATTAATTAATGAGGATCAATTATGGAGAGAGACTATTCCGATTTGTATTTATGATATTGTTCTTGCTGAGTAAGAGATTTTTGAGTAATGAAATATGGGAATCCCAATTTTTTTTGAAAAAAGACTACTAATTAACGAAAATTGATGTGACTTTTAAAATTATTATTGAATCAAAATTTAATAGTAATTCATCTCAAATCTGTTCATGAGGATGAGGTGTTTGTGGAACATACAGTAAAAATTCTACTGGTGATGGGAATCGTATGATGTCCAACATTCTTATCCTATAGTCTTTATGTTGTTTGCG
This sequence comes from Carpinus viminea, assembly GCA_013348765.1. Lineage (NCBI taxonomy): Eukaryota > Viridiplantae > Streptophyta > Magnoliopsida > Fagales > Betulaceae > Carpinus > Carpinus viminea. The sequence goes on along the minus strand of CP054673.1, from coordinate 15,243,872 downwards.
ATTTCCTCTGCTTTAATTTGTTTACGCTTTTGCTGGAGTGTTCCGTCAAGTACATGATTTGATCATTTTGCAATGAATTGCAGATGGAAATGTATAGTACATGGTTTGATTCTGCAATGAGTTGCAGATGGAAGTGATTCATAGACGTTGATTTTTTTTATGCTATTATTATGCCCCCCATCCTCATGAGTTGCAGATGGAAGTGATTATATATAATAGCATAAAAAAAATCAACGTCCATGGTTATTTTTGGAGTGTTAATTACACTTTTGTTAATCAACGTCCATCATACTCACGCACTCTGTTTGCAGTGTCGTCTACTGGAAACAAAGCATTAGGTTTTTGAGTTATTTTTGGAGGCAAAAGAGTTGATTTTTTATAATTATTATTATAAAAATTTCTCATAATTATTAGCCTAGCTAATGCCTTATCTCTTTATTAGCCACATAATAAAGGTTATGGCAAAAGAGTTGATTTTTTATTTTCATGATTAGCGAAACTTCACTATGAAAGATTGAGGGGACAAGTGTGTGGATTGGGAGTGAAGGTTGAAACTTCAATTTGAAAGATTGATCCATCCCACCAATTACTTTGTGTTGACGTTGAATGTCATGTTCATGACTCGCGAAACTTCAATATGAAAGATTGAGAGAATAAGCGTATTGATTAAGAGTGAAAGTTGAAACTTCAATTTGAAAGATTGGTCTATCCCACCAATTACTTGGTGTTGACGTTGAATGTCATGTTCATGACTAGTAAGCTGTTGAACTTTCGCAAGGCGAGCATGCCAGACGAAAGAAAGTATAATCAAGTAGAAAAATAACGATAAGGTGGAGTAAAGAAAATAACAATAAGGATTTTTCGTGGTTGGGTCTATTTGAAGAATCTAACAAGCCTGAGAGTTTCTATTATTATTATTATTATTATTATTATTATTATCATCAAATGGTGCAATCACTTGAAATGAAAATTACAATCTAATTTGGAAGAAATTTATTCATCTAAAAAAAGGTATTGCATTTTAATCAGTACTTAGGCTAAAAAAAGGCTTGCCTAGATATCACACTACTACCAAATGCAACCTGCAAATATTTAAGTAAGAACCGTCGAATCTATAGAATAAAATTTTAAGCATAAAATGACATCTCATCAAGTGAAATGCAATCCTTATTCATACAATAAACTTATAAGAACTTATAATCAATTAAGGTAAAATTGGGATACCTGGGGCTTCGCAATACAAGTGACTTCATAATGCAACAATTACCCATGCAATTTCATGGTGAATTTATTCTAATTATGTTCATTAATTAGATGCAAATATATGATTTCTGTTGGTGTCATAACCACCAATAATCATAAACAAAGTGCAGTGTCGTGATCTACTGGAAACAAAGCATTAGGTTTTTGAGTTATTTTGGAGGCACTGGAACGAAACAAAGCAAAATCATTTTGGCTTTCAAGCTACTTTTAATATAATTCACTCAGACTATTGCACCCGAAATCCTCTTGGTTAATAATATATAATATATTTTCCTATTTGATCTACTCTCTCTCTCTCTCTCTCTCTCTCTCTATATATATATATATTTCTTTTCTAAGCTTATCTCTAGATATTTGATCTTCCAAGATATCTTATTGAATGAAAATTATGATGGATAAAGAAAATGGATAAATACATTTTTGGTCATGTGGTTTAGAATTTTGATAAATAGCGAGCTTTTCTGAGTTTTGGCTAATTCCAAAGATTATTTATTTATTTATTTAATAACTAATGAAAACTTTATTGAAAAAGGGTAAGGTGCTCCAAAGTATACAGGCCGTATACATAGGGAGCTCCCATAAGCCCAAAACCCATGCAACGACAAAAACACCCCCAACCCAACCAACCCATCAAGCCCACCACCCTGAAACCCATGAGACAACAAAGCCCAAGTTTCAACCAGTGTTGGAGATTTTTGGAAAGTTGTGGTAAGTGATGGAGTATTTTGGCATGTTTTAGCTGTTATAAATGGATTTTGGGCCTAACTCAACCCAAAAACTAGTTCGAGCTAGCTCGAGAGTTGAGGTTTCCCCTCAACCTTATAAATAGTCCATCTTCTTAATACTTAAGCAATATGAGACTTCCAATACGCCCCTTCACATGTGGCGGGAGGACATCCAAGCCAACACGTGCAACAAATGGGAGACGGTAGGCCACAACCAATCCACGTTAGAAATGGGTCTTAGGCCTAACTCAATCCAAAAGCTAACTCAAGAATTTTATAAATGGCCCAACTACTTAATATCCAAGCAATGTGGGACTTCCAACACACCTCCTCACGTGTGGTATGAGGACATCCAAGTCAACACATGTAACAAACGGGAGACGGTGGGCCATAACCAATTGGGTCAGGCTCTGATACCACGCTAAGAAATGAGTCTTGGGCCTAACTCAACTTAAAAGCTAGCTTGAGAGTTAAGATTTTTCCTCAACCTTATAAATAGTCCATCTCCTTAATATCCAAGTAATGTGGGACTTCCAACATCAGCCAGACTTTGTGTTTTCCAGCAAGGTTCAGCCAATGTTGGTGTTTTTTAGTGTGTTTTAGCCGAATTACTAATTATGTGTTCTCTGACGAAGTTGAGTTAGTGTTTGTGTTATCTAACGAAATTCCAGCAGTCTCGGCCGGTATTGGTATTTCTAATGAGATTCCCTTCATAGTTTTCCAATGAACTTCCGCCGCTTTCATTTGGTTCTATTCAGCCTTCAAACGGAATTTCGGTCAGAACATGCAATTTCAGCCTGTTTTGCTGTATTTTCGGTGGTTCAATGTTGATGTGGCCGGTTCTGACATTTTTTGGCCCAGTTCGTTTTGGCTGGTTCATTGGTGTTCTGGCTAGGTCATTTCGTTTTTAGGCTGTTTTGTAGTCCTTTGCCTGAAGACCAACTTGTTTAAAAAGTTTATGTCGTCATCAATTAGAGTTCATTTGTTTCAATCTAATATATATGTTTATATGATATATAAGCTCAAGCTTGAGATGTCCTTATTCTAGAAGATGGATGAGATGTTCCTATTATAGAAGATGGTGAGGTGTCCTAGGAGTTGTCCTATGGTAAGGTGTCCATATTCTAGAATAGTCTTTGTTCCTATATCTATCAATGGATTGTGAGAGCTAGATGTATAGAAATACCGTGCCTCTCTTTTGTGAATCTCTTATTCTTGATCAAATATAACAATCAATTGGTTTGGGGCTTTCGGAAAAGTAGTAGCTAGGATCAAAGAATTGTTTGTTTTGGTTGGATTTTTTATCTCTACCATTATAGCATTAGAGAGCATTTACTGATGTAAAAATGGTGTTATCACTATGACTTTTGATTCCAAAGGTGATCATAATTATTTATTAGTGTGGTCAAGTATCTGATCATGCAGAGACAGCACTGCATATATTAATGCATCTAATTTGGATTTAAAGGGAAAAAAGTGTGCTAAGTTTGATATATATGTTAGGTCCACTTCATATTTTTTTAAACAATTCAGAAATTGGTTCCCCTAGTTGGTATAACTTATCAAAAGCCTGTTTGCTCTGAGGTCTTCGGTTCAAATCCTACAGTCCTATTTTTGGTTAGTTTATGTCTGCATTTGTAAGGTCCCAATTTGTTGAGGATCTCAGATAAGGTTGCACGAGGGGAATTCTTAATTTGAATTGTACTTGATATATATTGTTGGTCAATCCCCAATAACATAAACTTCTAAGGACACTTGATAATACAAATATTTGCACCTACTGAAGTCATTGACAAACGTACTGCGGTATGAAATGACTAATAAAGTCACTTGGGGGCCCCACACTTTCGGATTATAGAAGATTTAGAGGCATGCTGTGTACGGAAGTAATTTGATGGAAGTTTATTAAATGTGAGGGCGAATGGACTGAGGTTAGGAAACATAGGAAAGGTAAAATGGTTGTACCAGGCTGTACAGTGAGAAGCAGAAAAAGGAATATGTTTTTTTCCTCCGTTTTTTGGCCATGTAAAATGAGTCCTTGAATGATATCCAATATTTCAGTAAAAACTTGACTTTTCATTGTTTTACTTGTAAATCTAATGAAGGTGGACCTAGGAATGCATGAATTTTTAGAAGAGTGCTCCACTATTGTGGAGCAACTCATGAAAGGTTGTGAATAAAAATAAGCTTTGAGGAGACTCCCAGTTTGAATACCTTGTTGATGAAGCTCTATGGGAAGAACTCAAAATAAGAATGGCAGTAGAAGTCAAATCAAATGTGGAAAATATGATTTATTTATTTATTTAAGTGTTGGACATTGATAGAAGTCACATAAATATGAAAGTGAAAACTAGATATAAGCTGGAGTGTGGGTAGCATCTTGAAGATCAACAATCATGTAAGATAAAGCGATTAGAGTTTGGAAACCATTGGCTCTCCATAGCTTATAGTGCTGCTGTAATAGAAATGGTTTCATAATATCTGACACTACACTGAAGATCTGACAAAATATGAAATATGATTTGAATTGCCTCCCATTGGCTTTGGGTTCTGTATATTATATAGTCTTTACAAGGGTGCTATACATGGAAAAGAAAATATATGCTAACTGTACAGAATAATAAATGAAAAAATAAGGAAACAATCGTGGCTAAAATAAGAGAAGTTTGGGCAGCAAGTTTGGACAGCTGTAAGTGTGGACAACAAGTAGTTTGGGCAGCAAGTTTGGACAGCTGTAAGTGTGGACAGCAAGTTAAGTGTGGGCAGCAAGTTTGGATAGCTGTGTTATCCATTGACAGCCCCCCTCAAATTGATGCAGGGTGATCAACAAGCATCAATTTGCTACTGAGGAAGCAATGTCGATGACGAGTGAGAGCCTTGGTGAAGATATCAGCAATTTGTAGATCAGTAGAAATATGTGGAAGAGTGATAACACGAGCTTCAAAGGCTTCCCGAATAGAGTGACAATCCACTTTAATATGCTTGGTGCGCTCATGATAGACAGGATCGGCCGTGATTTGAATAGCACTAGTATTATCTGCATGTAGAGGTGTAGGATCGGTCTAAAAATCTAACTCAAGCAAACCGCTGAAGCCAAATAATTTCTGAATAAGCAAGAGACATTGCGGTACTCAGATTCGTAGATGACTTAGAGACTCTGTCTTGCTTCTTACTTTTCCAGGAGATCAATGGCATCACCTAAGAACACACACCAACCTTGATGATGGAGCGTGGGTATCCGCAACCAGCCCAATCGGCATCACTATAAGCAGCAAGATGAGTAGAATTGTTGGCAGGGAAGAATAAGCCACGAGTAGGAGTGCCATGAACATAGCGTATGATCCTACGAACAGCAGTCAAATGAAGATGACGGGGAGTCTGAAGGAACTGGTTGACTTGCTGGACAACAAAAGAAATGTCTGGTCTAGTAATGGTGAGATAAACAAGACTGCCCACCAACTTCCGGTATAAACTAGGATCAGCAAGTAAGTCCCCCTCTTCTTTGCGAAGCTTGACATGTAATTCCATGGGAGTATCAACAGAAGGAGCCTCTTGAAGACCAGCTGTAACCACCAAGTCACGAGCCTATTTATGCTGATTGAGGGAAATTCCAGAGGAACTACGATGCACCTCAAGACCAAGAAAATATGTGAGAGACCCAAGATCTTTCATATGAAATGACTCTGAGAGATGAGTTTTGAGCTGGCCAAGTAAATTGGAATCGGAACCAGTGATCACAATATCATCAACATAAACCAAAAGAACAACAATACCCATGTCGGTTTTTCGAAGAAACAAGGAAGTGTCATACTTGCTCTGCTTAAATGAAAATTGTAATAAAGTGGTGCGAAATTTATCAAACCAGGCCCTCAGAGCCTGTTTGAGACCATAAAGAGAGTGACGAAGCTTACACACATGTGAAGTCGGAGAGGAAAACAATCCCGGGGGTGGCTTCATATAAATACACTCTTTAAGATGCCCATAAAGAAACGCATTTTTGACATCCATCTGATGAAGGGGCCAATTACTAGAAGTAGCAAGGGCGAGAATTGTATGAACAATAGTCATTTTAGCCACTGGAGCAAAGGTCTCTTCATAATTGACACCATACTCCTGATTATTCCCAAGAGCAACAAGTCGAGCCTTGTAACGGTCCAAACTTCCATCCGATCGAACTTTGACTGAGTAAACCCATTTGCAACCCAGAGGTACAATAGTAGGAGGACAGGGCTTAATATCCCAGGTGTGATTGGCCTCTAGAGTGGCAATTTCTTCCTGCATAGCTTGTTGCCAACAATCATGCTTGGCAGCATGTGAGTAGCAAGTGGGAATATCAAAATTGGCCAATGTAGCAGTAAGAGCTGAAATCAATTGCTGTGAATCGGAAGAAGGAAATCCATACCTATCCGGGGTGACAGACACTCGAGAAGAGCGATGCACAATAGGCGCTGGAGGTGCTGCCACTGGCTAAATTTGGTGCGTGGTAGGATCAGATATCGGGTGAGCTATCGGAAGAGACTGTGGGCGGGAGCGTCTTGTATACACAATACCTGGTTTAAATCGAGAACGGACAGGATGAAGATCTGAGAGCTGCTCCTCAAAGGAGGGAAGAACCACAGTGGAAGAGGATGGCACAGAGGGCACAGAGGACACAGGAAAGAAATGTTGATTTTCAAAGAAAATAACATTCCTAGAAATCGATGATGTAAGGTAGGATCATAACAAACAAATCCTTTTGACATACATTATATCCCAAGAAAGCACATCGAACAGATTGAGCGAGATAATTTATGTCGCTCATGAGGAGGTAAATGAACAAAACAAACACAACCAAAAGTAAGGGTTATCATAACTAGGTTGCTTGGCAAATAAGCGAAAATAAGGAGACTCCATATCTAGGACTTGAGAAGGTAAACGATTAATCAAGTGAGTAGCAGTTTTCATAGCCTCTACCCAAAACATGGATGGAACGGATGATTCTAACAAGAGAGTACGTACCACATCTAGAAGATGACGATTTTTGCGTTCGGCTACTCCATTTTGTTGAGGAGTAGAGGGACATGAACGTTGATGAAGAATACCCTTAGAAGCCAAGAAAGCCTGAAACTCAGTAGACAAATATTCACCACCAGAATCGGTGCGTAATGTCTTAATAGAAGCAGAAAATTGATTGGCAACATACACGAAAAACTCAGTGAAAGTACGAAAGACCTCAGATTTAGAGCGAAGAAAATAGACCCAAGTAAATCTGCTATGATCATCAATAAAAGTCACATAGTATTTAAATTTTTCATGTGAACTCACCGGGGAAGGACCCCAAACATCACTATGGATAAGATCAAAGCGATGATGCCCGACTAGCATGCAAAGGAAAGGGAAGAATTTTGCTTTTACCAAGTTTGCAAGAAGCACACTCAAGAGATAAAGAAGAACGGTCTTTATTACCAAGTAAACTAGAGTTCAATACATGAGATAAGATCTGAGTATTGGGATGGCCCAAGCGACGATGCCACACCATACTAAGATCTAAAACAAGATTACAAGCAAAAGACGTAATAAAAGAAACTGGAGAGAAAGGAACAGGCAAAATAGTGGAAACAAACGCCCACTTTAGGTCCCTTCAGATCGGCTCCCCGTTACAGTCTGCACAACACAACCATCACCAGAAAATTTAACATCACAATTGTTTTCAACTAATTGGCCAATAGAAATAAGATTCGTGGAAAGCTGTGGAGCAAGAAACACATCAGTGAGCGTTGAAGAGGCATCTCGATTTATTGGCAAAGAAGCGCCATTGGCGTCAATATGAATACATTAACCATCATAGGGCCGAACATGACACAACGGTGGGATTAGGAGTCATGTGATTAGAGGCTGAGTCCACCCGAGTTTAGTAGAATGGTTACCTTGGAACCCCATGGCTGATAAGGCTGAAATTAGAATCTGTTGCACCATTGTTGGAGTGCAGTAATCGGATGCAGGAGAGGCAGGGAGGAACAGAGGACGCATCGGAAGAAGAGACAGGTGCGGCAGAAGTCATGGCATGTGGAACAAGAACCAAGTCGAAATGCTTGGGCAGACGATTACGGGGTCGAATCGACATTCTTTGATAATGTGACCCTTCTTCTTGCAATAAGAGCAGAATTTTTTAGGACAATTAGCAGCAATATGCCCATATTCCTTGCAGCAGAAACACTGCAAGTTTCAAGAATGCATAGGTGGTCCACGTCCTTGGGCAGAAAAAAGCCACGATTCTTGGCCCAAGCGCCATGAGATTGTTCCAGAATAGCTTGAGTACTAAGACGTTGTTCTTCACGAAGTAACTCACCAAAACAAACATCAAGAGAAGGAATATGAGATCGATTCAGTAAAGCGGAGTGGACAGATTCATATTCCGGACGAAGTTTCATAAGAAACTGATCACATTGGGTAGTCATATGAAGAGTCTGAATAGTGGAAAAAGAAGCGGCGTGAACATCCGGCGTAACTAAGCGGCATATTCATGCCAAAGAGCCAGTAATAATCTGGATGGAAAGACTACCATGTTGAAACATGGCAATTGCATGTTCTAACCGAAAGCGGCGAGCATCATTATCACGAAGATAAACCTTCTTCAAGTAAGCCCACATGGATTGAGCAGATCAATGGGGCGCAAGTTAGTGACAATATGGGACTCCACCAAACCAAGAAGCCAAGACATGATGCGTGCATCAAGCACGACCATGAAGGAGAAGACCCATCAGCCTTATGTTTGTCAAGTGGATGATTGTTCAACATCCGTGCCATCAATATGACCCCAAAGAGCTTTACCCTTGAAAAAGTTCAAATGGAATGCCGGGTAGAATAATTGGACCACTGTAAACTTAACACACCACAGTGCAAAATCCATAGAAAATAAATAGAACTCGACTGTGCTGTAACGTAAAGAGGTCGAGAAAAACAAACCAAAGAGGATGCACAGACTGCACCGGTACTCAGAAACTACCAAGAAAACTATCGATACCTCAAACAAAGGCTGTCGAAAACACCAAGAACCACCAAGAGAAGACTGCGCTAACACCACAGGAGCACATAGATTGGACCGAGAGACGCAGAACAGCACCAACGAAGAGAAACACGGTCGTGGGTTCACCACAGACTTGACCGAAGCACACCAACAGCACGCCCGAAACCGAGAAGAGAAAAAAATTTATGAGGAAAAGAAAAAGAACTAGCTACAGTGCTCTGATACCATGACAAAATATGAACTATGATTTGAATTGCCTCCCATTGGCTTTGGGTTTTGTATATTATATAGTTTTTACAAGGGTGCTATACATGAAAAAGAAAATATATGCTAACTATACAGAATAATAAATGGAAAAATAAGGAAACAATCGTAGCTAAAATAAGAGAAGTTTGGGCAGCAAGTTTGGACAGCTGTAAGTGTGGACAACAAGTAGTTTGGACAGCAAGTTTGGACAGCTATAAGTGTGGACAGCAAGTTAAGTGTGGACAGCAAGTTTGGATAGCTGTGTTATCCATTGACAAGATCAAGTAGGTCCTTTAGGAGAGAAGACTTGAGTTGATGGGTATGAGGCACTTGGGCATTTTTTTCCAATAGTCTAGGGGCATATATGGGTAGTCGAGAACAACAGCTGTTCACGGATGAATGGCATACAAGGCATGCCCAGATTGGTATAACTATTGGTAGTGTTTTTACTGTAACGGTTATGATGATTGAAGCATTGACTATGATACTATTTTCCTAATACAGGAAATGCAGATTAAGAATATGACATGTGAAAGATTGATGCAATAGTTGATTAGGACCAAAGTAGCCTTCATTATGAGTAAGTACGTAGCACCATTTTATTCAAGATGTGACTAAGGGAGACAAGATCAAATTGGAAGAATAATAAGGAAATCATTAGCCAAGCTGCCAAAATCATTAATTAGATAGTGAGGTTCTCACGGGATAATTCTTCACCAGGTCATGTATTTAAATCATTTTACTTAAAGTTTAAAATTAAAACAAAAAGAGAAAACTTTACAATGACTTTTTTCTAAGTGCTTCTTAATGAAAAGCAACTAACTAATTTATATGGTTTGTAAAATATGAAAACTTCATTGACTATATAATTTCTTTGGGGTATCTTAATGGCCAACTAATCTTGTAAATACTATAGTTGGAAATTAATATTCTAGACTGTCTGGCATCTAATGTAGAACGAAGAAGAACGACTTAAGAATCTGTTATCATTTTTCTTGAAGATCACAGATGAAGCCCTTATCCTTAAATGGGCATGTATCTATTTGACCAATTCTAAGCATGGACGAAAAGAGTGTTATAAACTAAAGTTCCCAACCTGTATATTGCTTTAGAATGGACAATCATAAATTGGTGTTAGGTGCCACTTACTGTAAATTTTCCTTTGGATCGGTTTAAGATGCGCACAAATTTTTAACTTTCTTATCCTACCAGTCGTGCAGGTTTTCCTTACGTGGCGGTAGAAATTTTTTCACTCATGTAGCACATGGGGTGTGAACCAGATAGAGCTTCATTTATCATGGTGGATGCATATGGGAGAGCTGGTCTTCACAAGGGTAAATACTTCTGTTAAAATTTATCATCATTTTTAGTTTCACAGATAACTGGTTTATGTTAATTTGCTTGTTTGTGGCCAGAATCTATGCCATCTATCTTAACAACTTCTTAAGATATAAGTATTATAATCTAATCTGATCTTTCTTTTTATTCCATAATTTAGGGATGGAGAGACATCTAGATGAAACAAAATCCTTTGATTTTTAAAGTAAATATAACATTAGTATTAGAAATTTTCCTTCTCAAAATGCCTGAAACTGGAAGAATGTAAAATGTTTTATTCTAGGTTTATCCAACTACTATTGTTAAATGTCAATTCACACTTATTAAGAAGTTATACAAGTATTTGGACAATCAAATGCAGTAGATTTCAGAGGCATGAAAATAAATTTACCTAATCATTTGTTCTTGTGTTTTTACTTTTTTTCCCTTAATTTATTCATTTTTTGTTGCTTATTTTCTAGAGGAATGTGTGCCTTAAAACTATGAAGTACGGATGAATTGATTCCATTATCATGGGACGTTTTTTTATTATAAAAGCCTCACTTTCTTTGCTAATTCAAAAATAAGCATGTGGAATTAGTCTGGCTGGCACATGTGGCATACTAAGGGCACACCAACCTAGCATCCAACTCATTGGTATTAGAATCGGGTTTATGGGTTAGTTGCAATGGCCTAATTTGTTAGAAAGTTAATACATTTAGCCGAATTAGATTGGGTCCTTAGAATTTCTATTAGTAATTATTCTCATTCTGTTAGATGAACTTTAACCAGAAACCTATATAAATTCATAGTTAACTTTGGAATTAATATGAGAAGTTTTTAGCCCAAATATGTTGTAAGGAGGCCTTGTTCTTTGAATCTAACTAAATCCAAAACCCAAATTAAAATCATTCATCCAAAATCATTACATTTAAACCTGATTATTCCTAGAAGAAATTGAATCATTTCATTTGAAAGGAATGGAACACCACAGGTTCTAACTGGTGGGGTTGAGGGATTAGATAGCACAACCACTAATTGTGTAGCCCATAGGCCCTAAAAGCCTCATATGATGAACAAAAGAAAATAAAAAAATAAAATAGAAGTTGCATCTATCACGATTGCTAGCACCCAAACTTTCAAGGCATTCTGTTTTTACCACTTGTCAAACTTACCTACCATTCTAGCCACGCATTATATAGTCTAAAAAATTTGTACTTTTCTTGTTTATTCAATTTGCCAGATTTGAACTAATAATATCTAAGAACATCACAAACTAAAAGATGAAGTTAAAACCAGGCAATGCTTCAATGGTAGCTTCACCCATTCTGACCAAAATCTACTCTATATATGCATTAGCATTCTCATCCTTCCATCGATCTAGTTGTCCCTATTTATGTAACTCTTCTTTCTATGTGTTTAGATGCACAAGCTGTGTTTGAGGAGATGATACGATTGGGGATAACTCCAACTATGAAAACCCACATGCTACTTCTATCCACCTGCTCCAGAGCCCGCAACGTAGCTAAATGTGAAGATATTTAGGAAAGTTGACAAAGCTGACAAAAAACCCAATAGGCATAAAGGGTCTTCAAATTCTTCTAAATGATGCTTTTGGAAAAAGGATAAAAGGTGGTTTTTTGATAAAGAGTGAGTCTATTATATATTGAATGAGCTTAAGCATTCTCAACAGCTTCCTTATAACTCATTTCATCCTCTGTATGTAGGGAAAATGTAAATAAAAAATTACTCACAATAAATACCCTGTCAGTTCCCCAAGCATTGACAATCCTACAATTCTACCTAATTTGTATGGAACCAAAAGAGCTTCCTTATAGCTTTTTTATGTATTATTTTAATATAAATTATTTATCTATGCTCTCTCCTCTCTCCTCTCTCATCTTTTTACCTTTTATTAGGGATTGTATAAGAATTTTGTAAAAAAGTTGAGAGCAAGTAAAAACTTATGTTTTGTAAAGAAAAAACATTTAATTGATATAGGGAAAGACAAAGAAAGCTATTGTGGAGCGTATTTGTATAGGCATGCAAAAATGTAGTATTTTTTCCTTAAATTTAAGGAAAATCAACATAAAGAAGCTGGGAATCTAAAAGTTCTTTACCACTATAATAATTCCATTATCATGAAACAATTTATGGCTAACAAGCCTAACATGGATATTTTATCTCTTTCTTTTCTTCTCATTGAAAAGTAAATAAACTCCCTTAAAGTTATTATTATTAGACCATTTGAGTATGATAAAGTATTTTTATTCTATGTCATATTTATCAAGTAATTATCATAATAATCTTCTAACACATGTTAATATGAATTTTACATGAGCAGTTTTTTTGTTTTTGAGCAAGTTTACATGTGCAGTTTCTGTTACTTAATATTTGTATGAATATTATATATTTGAATATATAATATACATACTTGTTAGTTAATATATACTTAGTATTACTATTAAGTGTTAGATTACATTATCTAAAGATTATGTGAATTGTAATTAGAAAAATAAAAAAATTATATATATTTCAGCACCTAATGACCAAGAATCAATCAAATATATGGACTGACTTGATGCTACCAAATTGCACTTCTCTTTTCTTCTTCTTCTTCATTTTTCCTTTGGTAAGTTACAAGTACCGATTGGAAATGACAGTTCTATTGGTTTCAGAACTTATTGGATGTGCCAACAATTATCACGTTGCCAACATCCGCTTATGACTTAGCATTATTGTTGTGAGCCATTAATTAAGTAGCATATATTCTTTTTTTATGCATAGAATGTATGGCTGTGTAAGTGACTTCATTGGACTATTAATCGGTTTCCAGATTTCTTATCTATTTCCATTTCATTTTTTGGCTAGAAAAAGAAACATTATATTTTTTTAAAAAAATAGTACTTGCAGAATGATATCTTCTCTCAAAATCCTACATATTTCTTAAAGCAAATCAGTCATTCTAAAACTCATACTGTCAGCAGCATCCATATATGGTATCGGCTAGTCAATTTGTTTCCGAGTAAATGTTTTTTTTTTTTTTTTTTAGAAACTTTGCAAATCATTTATGACTACCATTAACTCTGTCAAGAACCAAACGTGGAGAATATGAAAGTCTGTCTCTAGATAACATTTATGGTCTTGAAAACATTAGACTTGGCTCCTAAGTCAGCATACCATATTTTTTTAAAATCCTGCATCAAACTTCTGCTAACAAATACATTATCTAGTGAAAAAGATACCCATGAATTGAATCTAATACAGATGAATACAGTGGTAGCCAATAGTAACAAATACACTTGTGTTAACAAATGCATCCTAGCCTCTATAACACTCTAGACCATAAAAGATTACCCGAAACAAGAATTATGAGACAAATCAAAAAGCTAAAATTTCATATATACAATATCCATACGCTACACACATAATTATTGGCTTTATAATTGCCATACACAACATTTATTGTAAATGTATAAGTTCCGCAAACCATATGACACTTAGCCTAGGAATAAACACTTCATAATTAAGTTTCAATCCCTGATGGAACCATATACATTTCTTGGTTCCTTAGTTGCCAAAGTGAAAGTGCATGTAAAGGCTTGGCAATTGATTTCCTTGGAGAAAGAAATTCTTGAGTTATGCATTGCATTGTAGGCCGAGACTTTGGTTTGGTGTGTATGCATGAAAATGCTGTTGTAGCGACAAGGAAAATATCTTGTGCAGCCAAATGATTGGGAGGTGGCAAACGTTTGTCTAATATTTCATGTAACATCATATTCTGAGAAGAAGACGAGGATAATGAAGTCATAAATTCTGTTGGATGTATTCCCATTAATATTTCCAGTGCCACAACTCCAAAGCTATATACATCGCACTTTTCAGTAACATTCATGGTATACGCCAACTCTGCATATATATATATATATATATATATATATAAAACAAGAAAAAAGAGTAATAAGAAAACAAGAAAAATTAAAAACGAAAAAGAGTTTCTTTTAATTTTATTCTTTTCCATTTTTTCTTTTGTATATTTTCAATGCGAAGAAGTTGGTCAAGACTTGTTATTGCATTCTATTGTGAAAGTGGTTGTTTTCGATCATGTATGAATCATTAAATTACAAGGTAGTCCTACTGGCACAAATATTGGGAAATACATTTGTTGTACATGGCTAATTATACCTTTTAGAACAATAGGCAACGCTTAATGAATAAATAAATATATAATGATATAACTTATAGTATAAAAATATATTAGTTCACCTGGGGCAATGTAACCGTAAGTGCCGGCAACTAATGTTTGACTGGATGAGTCAGGATCAAGAAGCTTAGATGTGCCAAAGTCAGAGACAAAAGCCTCTAGTTTATTGTTCAATAGAATATTGTTGCTTGTTATATCTCGATGAACAATTGCTGGAATGCATTCATGATGCATGTAAGATAAAGCGCGGGCAATGCCATTGATGATGTTTACTCTTTTGCTCCAATCCAATTCCATAGCTTCAACATCGTTATTTAGGATACAAAATAGGCTTCCCCTTTCCATATACTCATAAACCAAAAACATACATCGCTTATGCAAACAGAATCCATGAAGTTTTATGATGTTTCGATGACGAATCTCTGTTAACACTTTTACCTCATTTCTAAAACTCAAATCAAAAGTTGGGTTCTCAGCCTCCAGCCGATGAAGTTTCTTCAAGGCAATCACTTTGCCACCAGGCAATTTTGCTTTGTAAACGCTACCATAACCACCGGTTCCAATACAATATTTTAGATCAAAGTCCTCGGTTGCTTCAATGATGTCTTCATATGCAATATGTCCATCAAAATTCCATATTGAGAACAAGTTTCCATTCTTCGTTTCTGGTGACTCAAATTGGGTTTCCTTGACCATGCATCGACATAGGAGAAAGCCCCCAAGAATTAAGAATCCAAGGGAAATGGCAATCATAACGAAAATTTTCACTTTTGTTACAATTGATTTCTTACTAGTTGGAGCACAAGGAGGGAAACCCATGGTGTCACCGCACAAATATTTGTTGCCAATTAATGTGTCGGGTCTATGGTACTGATCAAAATCTTTTGGAATCGGGCCAGTCAAAGAATTGTAAGACAAGTTGACTATTTTAATAGAAACGTAGCTGTTGGGAACATTGCCGATAAGATTATTGTAGCTGATATCCAAGCGCTGCAATTTTTCAACGTTCCCAAGTTCAATTGGTTCTCCACTGATAAAGTTATGACTAAGGTTAAGAGATATCAATGAATGAAGGTTGCCAATTTGAGTGGGGATATGACCAACGAGATTGTTATGATTGAGATACGAACCAAACAAACTCTTCAAGTTCCCTATTTCTTCAGGGATATGGCCTGAGAGATTGTTATAATCAAGAGACAGAGTGGACAAATTCTTAAGGTTTCCTATTTCCGGGGGAATGGAACCATTGATTTGATTGGAAGAAAGATGCAAATATTCCAAATTGGTTAGATGACCTATAGCTGAAGGGATTTGACCATTGATTTGATTGGAATAAAGATACAAATATTTCAAATTGGTTAGATGACCTATAGTTGAAGGGATTTGACCATCGATTTGATTGTCACTAAGATCAAAATATGTCAAATTGGTTAAATGACCTACAGTTGAAGGGATTTGGCCATTGAGGCTGCTATTCCAAAGGGACAAGATAATCAAATTCTTCATGTTTCCTATTTCTGGGGGAATGGAACCATTGATTTGATTGAAAGAAAGATACAGATATTCCAAATTAGTTAAATTACCCAAAGTGGGAGGGATTGGACCAGTGAGCATGTTTTGACCTAGGTCTAACATGACCAAATACCTCAGCTTTCCTATTTCTGACGGTATGAAACCGTTGATTTGATTGCCATACAAAACGAAATGGGTGAGATGGACTAGAAGCGAAAGAGAGGAAGGGATTGGTCCAGTGATTTGATTTTGAGAAATGTTTAACACCATTAATTGGGCGAGGTTTGTGAGCGAAAGAGGCAACGCACCTTTCAAATTATTACCGGACAGATCAAGGTAGGTGAGTTTCGATAGAGTACCAATCTCCACTGGGATACTCCCTTGAAGTCTGGTTTCGTGAAGATCAAGGCGGACTAAATTTGGAAAGGAAGAAAGGTTGAGTTTTGACATCTTTCCCAAATAGAAAGGAAATGCACCTAACTCGATGGCAATGTCTCGTGACGCCTTCGCCAACATTGCAAGTAATACCAGGCCACTACATAGCGACTTGAGACATTGCTGGTTGTGGCACTTTCCCACCACCCACTCTTCAATGAGCCTTTGCTTCTAGTTGTAGTGTTGATGATTCAGATGCTCCCACAAATGGAATTGCAGAGTCGAAATAGGTACCGTAGAACAAGACAGAGGTAGACCATGCGACGAGGACCATGGAAATGGAAAGGGAGGGTGCCATGTTTGCAAGTGTATGAATGATATGATGAGGATTTTGTGAAGTTTAATAAGAAAGATAAAGAGGGAATATTGGGAGTGAATTATTTAGTGTTGACGTTGAATGTTTTTGACTAGTAAACAGATTTCTTCTTTTTCTTTTAATATAAAGGAGGGTAGACAGACACAGAGACATGGCATGTAGACGTGTGGACCGGGAGTGAACATTTCACCACTGTCATTGTCGGTGGAATGGATGAAAATTCTTATTCACTGCTTCTGCTTGCATGGGTGATTATTGAATGGCCATGATCCGATCATTCAACACTTGATGTGAGCGTAATTACCAACACAGGTCCACATCATCAACGGCATTCAAGTAATTACAACATTGCATGCCGTGTTTGAAATTAAAGTACATGAGAATGAGGATCCTTAGATTTCCACAAAATCATATCATCTTCCAAATAATTTCCTTTAATTTGAAACTCAACAGTTCGCCATTAATGGTAAAATTGGACCATTCCACAAACATCAAGAGAAATTTGATATGATTTTTAAAACAATTTCTCACTTCCAAAATGATTTTTTTGGGTTAAGCAAGTTGTTCCCTGCCCAATAATTCAAATTCGAATCAAACTATAAATTAAATATTAAAAATGATTACAAAATAATACTAACTTCAAAGTCCAAACTAATACTCTTTCTCCATTATGCATCACAATATCTCTATCGTTTCATTTGCTTTTGATTACTCCTTTGCTAATTTACCGGTGTAATCATTTTCCCCGCAACTCTTTTCCAAGGCAAGCTTCTCATATTCATGCTTTAACCTCTTTATTTCACCTTCTAATTCCGTTTCTCAGTGAAAGTTAAAATCTATCAATAACACTAAAATGAAAATGCAATTTCGTCGAGATTGTGGTGGAACATACTTTTGGGTCATACGATTCATGAGAAAAAGTAGTCAAACCACAATTCTGTATATATATATATATATATGTCCACCATAACTTATTAGAATGAGAAATTACTTTTTTTTTTTTAATTGAACAAGTGGAAATCACTTCTTAACTACACTAAAATCATCAAATTTCTTTTCTTTTTTGGAGAACTCGTTGGAGATCAAACAATGCTCAAGTCTTTGTGCTCTCTCTAATTTCAAATATTTAAATGCCATGACAACATATTTACCATATGTCCTAATTTTTCATACCTAATCAGTAAACAAGAGGGGCTCTTTTTTTTTTGGTTGCAAATTATAGGTCTTTTTTAAAAATAAAAACAAAAAACAAAAAACAAAAAACAAAAAGGGGTTAAAGGTTTGAATAGTAGATAATTATATATACATACGTTTAGTAATTGAAGGTTATAAATTGGTGTTTAAGCATTACATAAACCGGTTTCATAATAACTTATTTTTCAAGTCATGAACATAAACAGTTATTTTCTTCCACCGTTGGAAGAACTCTCTTAGGTTACCAAGTTGTAAAGTGAAAAATTCAATGAGATGAAATGTTGAGTGAATGACTTGTATTATTTGGATTGTTTAAATAGCAGTTAAGTGTTAGTGTTATGGTAATAAGATAATAAAATACAAAATACTATAATGAAAAAATTTTCATAATTATTAGCCTAATGCCTTATCTCTTTAGCCATGTAATAAAGGTAATGTAAAAATAGTTGATTGTTATGTTCAAAACTTGTGAAACTTCAATATGAAAGATTGAGGGGACTGGCGTGTGGATTGGGAGTGAAGGTTGAAACTTTAATTTGAAAGATTGGTTTGTCGTAAGTGTGTGAACTGGGATAGACCAATTAAGTGAATGCGAAGTGAAGGTTGAAACTTCAATTTGAAAGATTGGTCTGTCGAAGGCATGTGGACTGGGATAGACTAGTTAAAGTGAATGCAAAGTGAAGGTTAAAACTTCAATTTGAAAGATTGGTTTGTCGAAGGTGTGTGGATTGAGACAAACCAATTAAAGTGATTGCAACATTGCATGCCGTGTTTGAAATTAAAGTACATGATTGACTGCAATATATATATATATATATGGGGTTTGCTAGGGGTTTTTCTCGTAGTATTCTCATGGCGTTTTCTCAATCTTATATAGAACATAATTTAAGAAAAAATAAAATTGTAGTACCTTTTTTTTGCTAATAGATTAATTTTTATGAGTTAATTGTTAGGTTCAAATGCTTTAAAACTTGTTTTTGGATTCAAAACTAAAACCTAAAGGTGGAAGGTTAACCCTTTAGGGATGGTATCACCCAAAATGAATTTGATCATCCTAAATTTGATGTTAATGCCTCAATTTTGGTGTTAATGCCTTACAAATTTGATGCTAATGCCTAAAAAAATGATGGTGGAGGCCACTACAATTTTTTTTTTTTTTTTAAATCATGTTTTACGTAAAGTTGGGGGAACGTCAAGAGAACCTACGGAGAGACCACCGAGCATTTTTCTATATATATATATACTCATTCTTTCTCTTTTGAGAATGAGTGCAAACGTGAGTCACGAGAATCTTTTGATAATGAGGTTGATGACTTGGACACTTTAAATTCACTCTTTTAAAATCCATGCATGAACTTGTGTACCTTCTCTTCTCTCAGCCCTCTTCCGCCCACCCACAATTGTCGTTGTCGGTGGGCGTAAACGTGTAGACATTGATGTGTTCTTTCTCTTTGATTGAATAAAGGAGTGTAAACGTGTTCTCTCTCTTTTGAACTGCTTTTTCCTTCCTCCTTCAACCTTGAGAAACTTTCATGTCCTTTTTATGTCTTTGGGTTAGAGTCCAAAGATATAAATTTACCACACCTTTCTACGCATGTCTTTAATTACAGAAATTGATTAAAATTAAAATTCATTAGTCTATATATCCAGGCCTCTAGCACGCATGCAGTATATAATGCAATTTTATCCTAGCCAATGCTTGAATTTTTATAATTTTTATAATTTTTTATCATAAAAAATAATGGTATTTTTGAGAAATTTTAAAAGATCTAAGGGAAAATCCAAATGTAGGGTAATGTCAAAATGCATGAAAGTTCAGTGAAATTTTGTGAAATTTTTTATTTATTTTATGTTAATTTTTTGCAATCGGTCAATGGTTAAATAGCATGTTTTATTATTACTAGTTGGAAAGGCACATGCTTAATATAGAGGAGGGTGGATAAATATGTTGTTTTTAATCCACTAATAAGACAAATTAATGCACTTTATATTAAAAATGTAATTGTTTGTCTTCCTTATATGCCATTGGTTAGCATCAAATGTAGTTACAATAAATAAATAAATAAATAATAAAAACTCTTTTCAATCTGCTCAAAATAAAAACATAAATTCATCAATTTGGAGTTTCCTTATAATTTTTTTATAAAACTAAGTTTCACTTAGTAACTATGCAATACGAGACTTGGTGCTCAGAACTATCATTTATAAATCACATACTCAATCTATGAGGGCTACTCCTCATCTTCCCAATACAGGAACGGTGTATCATAATTAAGCTCTCCCTCTTAAACTCCTAATATCCTCATTAGAACTAAATCATACAATGCTCTAGTACCATAACTAGTATTGAAGTTAGATGACATTCAATATATTTTCGGTAAACTTCACTTAACATTCTTGAAAGTTCATTGCTTTTGTATTCTTTCCCTTAATGTTCAAAAACTCTCAATTTAATATATCGAACTTTAAAAAATTTGCAATCCCACTCCTCTCGTTATGGTTTGGGGTTAATTAAATTAGATGGTCAAATGGTGAAATAAATGATCATTATACCTCTATAAACTTTATAAAATTACAAAATTACACTTAAATAAAAAAAATAAATTTCTTTTTAGGAAACAAATATAAAAAAGCCTCCCAAACTACCAACCGTATGCAATATAGCCCCAAAATGTTCAAAAGGTAATAAAGTAGCCCATAAACTGCTAAAATGTATAAAAAAGGCCACTTATTTTTTTATATTCCTATAATACCCATATTCTTTTAACAAATAAAATAATAAAATAATTGTAAAAAAAACAAACAAATTTTTTTAAAAATACAAAAAAAAAGGGCAAATAAATACAAAAAAAAAAGTTTTTTGGAATAAATAAATAATTTTTGTATGTTTAAAAAATTGTTTTGCTTTTTTTTTTTTTACAATTATTTTATTATTTTAACAGAAAATTCTAACAAATTGGTGAAATTGCAAATTTTTTAAAGTTCGATACACTAAATTTAGAGTTTTTTTTTTTACTTTGATGAAGGGTGAGACTGTAAATTTTTTAATTTTGAATACACTAAATTAGGAGCATTTTAATTTTGAGGAGGGGATTAATTACAAACAAGTGTTTGATATAATTTTCAATGAATCATTCATCCTACCTATATATTCATATTACTGCTCAAAGATAAAGATAATAATTGCTGATCAGATAAAGATAAAGACTCAATGATCATAGCAATCGTCTGATAATGAACAACCATAAAGCAAATTAATAAAGGAGTGTAAATGTGAGTCACGAGAATCTGCTTTCATGTCCTTTTTATGTCTTTGGGTTGGAGTTCATACCTTTTTATGTTTATGTCTTTTTAAGAAATTGATTCAAATAAAAAATTCATTCATCTCAGATTTTGAATATTTTAAGGAAGATCCATGCCTCGAGAACGCATGCACTATATAATGCAATTTTAACCTGACCAATACTTGAATGTTTGTAATTTTTTTAGGGGAAAAATATAAAAAAGCCCCTCCAAATAACTAGTGGTTTGCAATATAGTACCTCAATATTCAAAAAGTATTAAAGTAACCCCCAAATTATCAAAATGTATCAAAAAGGCCACTTATTTTATATATTCCTATAATACCCTTATTCTTTTAAAAAATAAAATAATTGAAAAAAAAAACCAAACAATTTTTTAAAAAAACATATAAAAAAAAATCTATGGGCGAATATCCAAAAAAAAAAAAAAAAAAAGTCCATAGAGTCAAGTTCGGTTAAAAACTTGATTTTATTCGCCATTAATTTTACTTTAATACGACATGAAACAATTTGTAATTTAGATCAACTATACAACATGAGAGGCTTTCTTATACTTTTTTCTTTTTGAGAAAAATATAAAAAAAGCCTCCCAAACTATTAGTCTTTTGTCATATAGCCTTCTAGTGTTCAAAAGATAATAAAGTAGTCCCCAAACTATCAAAATATATCAAAAGACCACTTATTTTTTTTTTATATTTTTATAATGCCCATATTCTTTTACAAATAAAATAATAGAATAATTGTGAAAAAAATCAAACAATTTGAAAAAAATACAAAAAACCAATAGGCAAATAAATACAAAAAAAATGGAATAAATAAATAATTTTTGTATTTTAAAAAAAAATGTTTTGTTTTTTTATAATTATTTTATAATTTTATTTGTTAAAAGAATATGATATTACAGCCATATAAAAAAAGTAGTCAAACCACAATTCTGGACATATATATATATATATATATATATATTAGGTCCATCACAACTTATTAGAATGAGAAATCATTTTTTTTTTTTTTTTCTAATTGAACAAGTAGAAATCACTTGTTAAATACACTAAATTAAAATCATCCAATTTCTTTTCTTTTTCGGAGAACTCGTTGGAGATCAAACAATGCTTAGGTCTTTGTGCTCTCTCTAATTTAAAATATTTAAATGCCAAGACAACATATTTTAAGTGTTAGCAGGTTACCAAGTTGTAAAGTGAAAAATTCAATGAGATGAAATGTTGAGTGAATGACTTGTATTATGAGGTTTGCTTAAATAGCAGTTAAGTACCGTTAGTGTTATGGTAATAAGATAATAAAATATAAAATACTATAATAAAAAATTCTCATAATTATTAGCCTACATAATGCCTTATCTCTATATTAGCCACATAATAAAGGCTATGGCAAAAGAGTTTATTTTTTGTGTTCAAGACTCGTGAAACTTCAATATGAAAGATTGAGGGGACAGGCGTGTGGATTGGGAGTGAAGGTTAAAACTTCAATTTGAAAGATTAGTCTATCCTAGCAATTACTTTGTGTTAACGTTGAATGTCTTGTTCATGACTCGTGAAACTTCAATATGAAAGATTGAGGGGACAGGCGTGTGGATTGGGAGTGAAGGTTGAAACTTTAATTTGAAAGATTGGTCTATCCCAACAATTACTTTGTGTTAACGTTGAATGTCTTGTTCATGACTCGCGAAACTTCAATATGAAAGATTGAGGGGACAAGCATGTGGATTGGGAGTGAAGGTTGAAACTTCAATTCGAAAAATTGGTCTATCCCACCAATTAGTTTGTGTTGACGTTGAATGTCATGTTCATAACTAGTAAGCTGTTGAACTTTCTCAAGGCGAGCAATATGCTGGACAAAAGAAAATATAATCAAATAGAAAAACAAAAACAAGGTGGAGTAAAGAAAATAAAAATAAGGATTTTTCTTGGTTTGGTTTATGATACATTATAAAGCGTTAAAAGATACGTTGTGCTCTTATTCAATTGATGGTTTACAATACAAATAGTCTCTATTTATTAAAAAAATTGAAAAAAACACACAAAAATATGAGAGATAAAATAAAATTAGATTTCAATGTATTCAAATTTGATTTGATTACGATGAATGCTAAAATTAAATCTCATACTTCAATCATATTTAACAGGACATCAGTATTGAATGGTTCAAGACAGCTCTGTTATTTCATTGGCAATCTAAAGTAAAGGCATTCAATGTGATAGGACCCATTTGAATCTGTTTTTCTTATGGACTAGAATTCCCCACATTATTGATATTTAAGGTCATATGAACAGTTGCCCGAGTTGTCTCATATTATTTATTTTCACTTTCCATTATAGTTTATTATGATAATTAAGGTAGAGTGGTTAATTCAGCTCGTTATCAGTTAATTATTAATTTGAAGACATACATTACGAGTAACACTCCTATTACTAACACTTAACAACTATTAATTAATGAGGATCAATTATGGAGAGAGACT
Source organism: Carpinus viminea (assembly GCA_013348765.1). Classification (NCBI taxonomy): domain Eukaryota; kingdom Viridiplantae; phylum Streptophyta; class Magnoliopsida; order Fagales; family Betulaceae; genus Carpinus; species Carpinus viminea. The sequence continues at coordinate 15,219,873 of CP054673.1, read as the reverse complement.
ATTCCGATTTGTATTTATGATATTGTTCTTGCTGAGTAAGAGATTTTTGAGTAATGAAATATGGGAATCCCAATTTTTTTTGAAAAAAGACTACTAATTAACGAAAATTGATGTGACTTTTAAAATTATTATTGAATTAAAATTTAATAGTAATTCATCTCAAATCTGTTCATGAGGATGAGGTGTTTGTGGAACATACAGTAGAAATTCTACTGGTGATGGGAATCGTATGATGTCCAACATTCTTATCCTATAGTCTTTATGTTGTTTGCGATTTCCTCTGCTTTAATTTGTTTACGCTTTTGCTGGAGTGTTCCGTCAAGTACATGATTTGATCATTTTGCAATGAATTGCAGATGGAAATGTATAGTACATGGTTTGATTCTGCAATGAGTTGCAGATGGAAGTGATTCATAGACGTTGATTTTTTTTATGCTATTATTATGCCCCCCATCCTCATGAGTTGCAGATGGAAGTGATTATATATAATAGCATAAAAAAAATCAACGTCCATGGTTATTTTTGGAGTGTTAATTACACTTTTGTTAATCAACGTCCATCATACTCACGCACTCTGTTTGCAGTGTCGTCTACTGGAAACAAAGCATTAGGTTTTTGAGTTATTTTTGGAGGCAAAAGAGTTGATTTTTTATAATTATTATTATAAAAATTTCTCATAATTATTAGCCTAGCTAATGCCTTATCTCTTGATTAGCCACATAATAAAGGTTATGGCAAAAGAGTTGATTTTTTATTTTCATGACTCGTGAAACTTCAATATGAAAGATTGAGGGGACAAGTGTGTGGATTGGAAGTGAAGGTTGAAACTTCAATTTGAAAGATTGATCCATCCCACCAATTACTTTGTGTTGACGTTAAATGTCATATTCATGACTCGCGAAACTTCAATATGAAAGATTGAGGGAATAGGCATATTGATTAAGAGTGAAAGTTGAAACTTCAATTTGAAAAATTGGTCTATCCCACCAATTACTTGGTGTTGACGTTGAATGTCATGTTCATGACTAGTAAGCTGTTGAACTTTCTCAAGGCGAGCATGCCAGACGAAAGAAAGTATAATCAAATAGAAAAATAAAGATAAGGTGGAGTAAAGAAAATAACAATAAGGATTTTTCGTGGTTCGGTCTATTTGAAGAATCTAACAAGCCTGAGAGTTCCTATTATTATTATTATTATTATCAAATGGTGCAATCACTTGAAATGAAAATTACAATCTAATTTGAAAGAAATTTATTCATCTAAAAAAAGGTATTGCATTTTAATCAGTACTTAGGCTAAAAAAAGGCTTCCCTAGATCTCACACTACTACTGTTAGTTTGAAGTATTGGCTAAGTTTCGTGATCAAAATGAAAAGAAAAGAGCCAAGCTTTCGGACGGGATTCATTGCCGTTCGGACGGGATGCAATCAAGTACTTCAATACTAAAACTCGCGCATCCGTTCGCAGCCCGTCGGACGCCTCAACGCCGGCCAAGATTGAAGAATGCGACGAAGAAAGCGATGGAAACCTAGAAATTTCCACATCGAATAGTGACCGTCCGGACGCCCATCATGACCGTCCGGACGGCCAACCTTCACAAGCCCATCATCCATGTATATTCAAGTGACCGTCCGAACGGCCAATCTCCCGTCCGACGCTACCTACCTATGTGATTTTATTTGGATTCTAACGTGTCCTAGGTTTAGGTTTTGTGGGGCTATTATAAATACACCTCTATAGAATGTTAGAGTACGGATTTTCACCCAGAGAGAGTTCGTGAGAGGCTGTCTTAAAGAGAGAAATATTGTGAGCCTTATTGTTCCTCTTAGAGGATATTTAGTTTGTTTGTGAGCGTAAATTGAGAAGTCTATCGAAGGATCCGGTAAAGGAATCACGTTGAAGAAGATTGTGAGCAAGGACGAGTTGGAGGCTTGTCGATCTTCTGAGCCAAGGTCTTGCAAAGGGTTGTAAGTGTTCCTAGTGTCTGTAAACTCGGATAATTTTCGATAGTGATTTCTGGTTTGCAGAGGTTTTACAATTAGATCGGTTTCTAATTGGTTTCCTCTTCGTCACCAAAATCCTGTGTGTTTGATTGTTCTTATTTTGGTGATTGCTTGCTTAGATTAAATATCCGTTAATTCCGCATAAACTGTGATATTTTATCTGTTTAGGGTTTTTCAATTGGTATCAGAGCCAGGTTCACTTTGTTTGGATTAAATTCCTGAGTGTGATCCTTGTTTGTTTTCTAACATGTCTCAAACCCTTAATTCTGTGCCTAATTTTGATGGAACTAATTATGGCTATTGGAAGTCCCGTATGAGATTTTTCTTAAAATCAATAGACGTTTGGTCTGTTATTGAATCTGGATTTCAAACTCCAGATAAGCCGACAGCTGAATGGTCTATTGCTGAAAACAAATCTCGTGTGGCGAATGACAAAGCTATGAATGCACTGTTCTTAGCTATTTCACAAACTGAGCACTCTAGAATTTCAAATTGTGATAGTGCTAAAGATGCTTGGGAGATTCTAGAAACTACTTATGAAGGAACAAATCTTGTTAAAGCTACAAAACTTCAAATGTTAGTTTCTAAGTTTGAAAGAATTGAAATGTTAGAAGATGAGACTTTTGATGACTTCTTTGGTAAACTTAGTGAAATTAGAAACTCCATGATAAATCTAGGAAAGAAAGTTTCTGACACTAAGATTGTGAGAAAGGTTATGAGATCACTCCCAGATAGATTCAAAATGAAGGTAACAGCCATTGAGTCATGCACTGATTTGGAGACCTTGAGGATAGAAGAGTTAGTTGGTGCCTTACAAACTTATGAGTTTTCTTTGTCTAAACCTAGGAATCATAAGGATCTTGCCCTTAGAACTCTTAGAAAGAACTCTGATGAGTCATCTGATGAGGAACCAGACGATGAGAAAATAGCATTGGCAGCTAGACAGTACCATAAGTATAGGCATCGATTTCCCAAGAGACTTGAAAAGCTAGAAGAGAGTTACAAGGATAGAAATGAAAGAGACCCACGTGGTCCAAAATGTTATGAGTGCTCTGGTTATGGTCATTTGCGCAAGGATTGTGCTAATCTCATGAGTAATAAACCAAAGGATAAAAAGGCTTTCAATATTACCATGAGTGACACTGATGAAGAGGTTCCTGATGATTCCCCTAATTATGTAGCTTTTGGGATTTCCTATGATTCTGATGATTCTAATCAATCAGATGATAAGTCTGCTTCTGATAATGAATCAAATAGGGTTAGTGATCTTCAAAACTCCTTTGACAATTTACAGGAAAATTTTTCTACAATTAGAAATTCTAACCTAAAACTTGTTAAGGAGGTCAAGAATCTTGAACTTGAAAGGGATAGTTTGCTGAAAGAATTGAGTGATTCACATGCTGTTTGCAATTCTCTGAAATCTGAAAATCATGTGTTAATTGCTAAGAATAAATCCCTCCAAAATGATCTGATTGAAACTAGAAATCACTTGAGTACTTTCTCTAGTGAAAAGCTTAATCAAATGTTGCATGCTCAGAAGCGCTCTAGTGACAGATCTGGTTTAGGATTTGATAAAACTGCATCTTGTTCTTCTAACCATGCCTTTGTTTCAAAGATTGTGTTTGTTAAACCAGTTGAAGTAGAAAAATCTTCAGGTGAAGAAAAGCCAGCAGTTGCTCCGACTCAGCAAGGTAAGAAAGGTAAGAAAAACTCTCTTGTATCTCATGCATCTTACCCTAGGCCTAGAGTTGCTCAAAGATTTGTCCCTACATGCCATCATTGTGGAAAAGTGGGTCACATTCGACCTCACTGTTTTAATTTGAAAACTCATGTGCAGAAGAATAAAAATTCTGTATCTAGGATAGATTGTGAGGGTTTGGTCACAATGATGAAAGGAGTGCTATCTAGGTTAGACTTGTTTGAAAAAATTCATAAACCTAGACCTAAGATCACTCAAGTGTGGGTTAGGAAGGATGATACCATTCACCCATTGAGGGGGAGTGGTAATGAACTCACCTTATTTTAGGTGAGCCAATAACATGCCTAGGATTGTTTTTCCTGTTTATCCTTGAGATTCCTAGAGCATGTTATATCTTTTTTGTTTTTGTTTAATTTTTTTGTTGTGCATTTTTTTTTGTTGTTAAAATTTTTTCAAAAAGACAAAAATATGTTTAGTTAGTTGTTTCTCTTCTTCTTTGTCTTATGCACCTAGATTGTCCATTAAATTCTCATGTTGCCTTTGTGGATTTAATTCCTTGCGTCTTGGAATGTTCTTAGTATGCATGAGATGAACTTTTGTTAAATGGACTTGTTATTGTGGTTACCTAAAGCCTGAGTTTACCTGGTACGTTTTGCCTATGCTTAATTTTTTGTGCACATTTAAGCTTATTTTTTTGGGTAACCATATGAGGTTTTTGACTAGTATTTGTTTCAAATTGACCATTTGCTAGTTGAACCTAGGGCTTAAAAATTTCCTGCTTTCTCGGTTGTGATAAGCACTAAATGTTTAAGGACACTTTCTCATAGAGAAAAAGAAACAAAATAGTGAAACAAATGAATCAAAAGATCACATTCCAAAAGGAATTTATTTCACTGTGTCAAACTTGTGCAAATTGTTTTACAATGAGAAATGTATAGGATGAGAGTGGCTAGGCCCTAGTATGATAAGGTTTGACTTTTGATCTGAGATACTTGTCAAAACCTCATGGTGGTGAAACTCCAAGTTTTTGATGGCTCACACACACTACACACAAGCATGGGTTGGATGAAACATTTTATTCGGCTTGAGTTAAACAATTTCAATGGTTGTCACTTCAAATCTCATGTATATTTTGTATATTTGGAGCATGCTTGGGTTATTCATTGCTGAATTTTCATGAGATTTTTATGGGTGTATCATGTGTGTTCATTTGACTTTTGAGGGGGAGAAACATGGTTTGATTTCCAGTTTCTTGTTGATTTTTGAGTCACATATTGAGGGGGAGTTTCTATTGTTCATGATTATGCATTATCTCTTTGCATTTTTATTCATGAGTTGAGTTTATTTTTTTGTTCCACATGTGCCTTGATGCGTTTGTTAAGTGTTTCAGGAAACATGTTACCTTTTGTCAATTTGTGACAAAAAGGGGGAGTTTATTGGGGGAAATGATTTTGTTCCCGAAATTGCCAAAGGGGGAGTTTGTTAGTTTGAAGTATTGGCTAAGTTTCGTGATCAAAATGAAAAGAAAAGAGCCAAGCGTTCGGACGGGATTCATTGCCGTTCGGACGGGATGCAATCAAGTACTTCAATACTAAAACCCGAGAGCTCCGTTCGCAGGCCCGTTCGCATCCCGTTCGGACGCCTTCGAACGCGCCGCGCCAAGATTGAAGAATGCGACGTAAGAAAGCGATGGAAACCTAGAAATTTCCACATCAGGAATAGTGACCGTCCGGACGCCCATCATGACCGTCCGGACGGCCAACCTTCACGAAGCCCATCATCCATGTATATTCAAGTGACCGTCCGAACGGCCAATCTTCCCGTCCGGACGCTACCTACCTAGTGATTTTATTTGGATTCTAATGTGTCCTAGGTTTAGGTTTTGTGGGGCTATTATAAATACACCTATAGAATGTTAGAGTGGATTTTCACCCCCAGAGAGTTCGTGAGAGGCTGTACTTAAAGAGAGAAATATTGTGAGCCTTGTTGTTCCTCTTAGAGGATATTTGTTAGTTTGTTTGTGAGCGTAAATTGAGAAGTCTATCGGAAGGATCCGGTAAAGGAATCACGTTGAAGAAGATTGTGAGCAAGGAGACGAAGTTGAGGTTGTCGATCTTCTGAGCCAAGGTCTTGCAAAGGGTTGTAAGTGTTCCTAGTGTCTGTAAACTCTGGATAATTTTCTGATAGTGATTTCCTGGGTTTGGCTGCCCTGGAGAGGTTTTACAATTAGATCGGTTTCTAATTGGTTTCCTCTTCGTCACCAAAATCCTGTGTGTTTGATTGTTCTTATTTTGGTGATTGCTTGCTTAGATTAAATATCCGTTAATTCCGCATAAACTGTGATATTTTATCTGTTTAGGGTTTTTCAACTACCAAATGCAACCTGCAAATATTTAAGTAAGAACAGTCGAATCTATAGAATAAAATTTTGAGCATAAAATGACATCTCATCAAGTGAAATGCAATCCTTATTCATACAATAAACTTATAAGAACTTATAGTCAATTAAGGTAAAATTGGGATACCTGGGGCTTCGCAATATAAGTGGCTTCATAATGCAACAATTACCTATGCAATTTCATGGGGAATTTATTCTAATTATGTTCATTAATTAGATGCAAATATATGATTTCTGTTGGTGTCATAACCACCAGTTATCATAAACAAAGTGCAGTGTCGTGATCTACTGGAAACAAAGCATTAGGTTTTTGAGTTATTTTTGGAGGCACTAGAACGTAACAAAGCAAAATCATTTTTGGCTTTCAAGCTACTTTTAATATAATTCACTCAGACTACTGCACCCGAAATCCTCTTGGTTAATAATATATAATATATTTTCCTATTTGATCTAATCTCTCTCTCTCTCTCTCTCTCTATATATATATATATATATTTCTTTTCTAAGCTTATCTCTAGATATTTGGTCTTCTAAGATATCTTATTGAATGAAAATTATGATAGATAAAGAAAAGGGATAAATACATTTTTGGTCATATGGTTTGAAATTTTGACAAATAGCGAGCTTTTTGAGTTTCAAAAGTGATTTATCATTCCTTAGAGTAAGAAAAAAAAAAAACAGTCCTTACCGTTCAAAAAGTTGATAGAATATATTAATGTGAGTCACTTACAATATAAAAATAAAAAATAAAAAATACTAAAATTTTAGTATTTTTTTTAAAAATATATATGTAATAACATTGCGGAGAATATATTGTACTGGATCTCTTTTTTTTTTTTCTGTTTTAATACGAAAAGATATTATAGTGTATTTGAGTTTGTGGTTTTAAAAATTTTGATTTAAAAACGTCCTATTTGAAAATTTAGCTTTTACTTGTTGAAAAGACTTTATATGGCTCTTGTGTAAAACTTTTTTAATTAAAAAATGATTCCACGGCTGAAAAATAGATTTGAAATCATCTTTGACCGTTTGGACTTTGATTCCACGTGAGATGGCAATAGTGATACGCACCACGATATATTAATTATTCACCTAATATATTTTCTTAAGGCTATGCCTTAATGTTTGCGTATTAGTACTTAAGAGACTTGGGTTATGTGATGATTACCGTAATATTTAGATGCTCTACCTTAACATTGGTTTGTAATATTTATCATTAATTCGCAAATTTGATGTCCGGTCTTATACCAAAACACTAGTTGGCAACTTAGAGCAAGAACAACAGCTTTCTTATAGCTCATTCACTTTCCTAAGTTTAGAGAAAATTAGTAATTTTATTTTCTATATTTAAGGAAAATGGTTGGAAAATCATTGTTAGTGCTCTTAGAAGCCTAGTTGAATGATTATTTAGTGTTGACTTTGAATGTGATGTTGATGATGCATGACTACTAAACATTTGTGTTCTTTCTCAAGGCACGCGGGAATACAATTGTGTAGACATTCAATGCAACAGGTCCCATTACAAACTATTTTTCTTATTCACTGCTTCCAAAACACATTGACATGTTTGAAAGTGCATGATAGATGAGGGTTGATTGCTATATAGGTTCATGACTATCTCCGGGCACATTAATGAGAATATATAGACAGAGCAAGTGTGAGTTCGTATGTAGTGACCCAAATATTTAATTAGGCATAAGTAGCTTAGTTACAGGGTTAATTTGGACTTTGGGTCACTAGGATAAGCCAAAAGGGCATTTTGAAAATTTGCCTTTTGGTTTGTCTTTTTAGTGTGGACATACGCTAGGGTTGATAGACGTATGCTCTTGTCTTTTAGTGTGGACGTACGCTATTGTCTTCTAGCGCAAACGTACTATGGTCCCCCATCGGATGTACGCTCTGACAAATAGTACAATCGTACTCTGTGAATAGTATAGCAGACGTACGCCAAAGTGGCGGACGTATGCGGCACTATTCACATAATCCACTGGGTAATGCCTAGTCGTACGAAACTGCCTTTGGACCGCTGTGGAATAGTACCAGACGTACGCCATTAGGACCGAACGTCCGCTACCTTTTGGCCCTATAAATACCCCCTCGCCTATTTCACCCTTATTCCACCCCTAAACCCCTCTTTTCGCCCCTAGGCTACTGGTAGACCGTTTTGTGAGTACTTGTGAGGTTTTGTGAATGTTTCGGTATTGTCGGAGGAGGAACTCTCGAGAATTCGCTTCAAGGAGGTAACGCTCGGTTCCTTAGCTTTTTAATACATCGTTATGCTGTTCAATTGTTGTTAGGTAGAGCTAGTTGTAGTTGTTACCTTGGTTATGCTTTAATCTTGCTTAGGCTAGCATTTTGATAGCTTAGCATTGTTACTTTGTACGGAAGTTTCAATCTATGTTAGGAGGCCCTAAGAAGCCTTTGACAGGTTTAGGAGTCGGAGAATAGGCGGACAGTGGAGAGAAAATGAGGTTTTTCCTGAAAGACATCAAAGCGGACGTACGGCCAGAGTATGAAAATGTGTGTCGGATAATAAGATAATAATGAGACTTGTAAAACTGTATATGTAAAAGACTGATAAGACTAATTGCATTGTATGACATGGTACACCGGTATGTGCGGTAGTAATGGCCATAGGCTTACTATACGGGTTAGTTTTATGGTCAATGCATGTGTGTGTGGGGGCTTTGGATCCAATGGTTTCGTGACCAATGATGCAGCCATTCCCAATGGATGGTTACTATAAGACCGACGTCATTAGCGGTGTAAGCCACCCAAGGTTGAACTCAGTCGTGCTGCTAGTGTTATGTACAGTACGATGTACAATGGTTGGGGCATAGGCATTGTATTACAGGTCCATCGGGACAGCGTCAACTCTATTGAGAATGGGTAATATCTTGGGTAGACCATATTGTTGAATTATTACTGTTACTCATGATTATAAGCATATATTATATAGCAATTGAGTTGGTGACGTTTTGCACGAGATATTTAGATAACACCCCAACATTTTTCAATAGGCCTCTACGAAACTCGGATGGTTAGAAAGGGGTGGGAATGCGAGTAATCCTCAATTATATGACATTGACACAAATTCACAGATACATTGTGTTTAACTCTGATGACTTCCTTCAATTGTGGACGTAAGCCGTGTTACTAAGATATTTATGTCCAGTCACCTTTAGCCCTTATTTATGAATTCTTATAAAATTAATTTCGAATTGTAGTATGCACATGGATACGATTAGGTGATAATCCCATCGAGGGCGATTGACAAACGAGTAGTTGCAAACCCAACTTCATAAGCAGTTTTGCGATTGGTATCGTGAATATGTAAGACTAATGTGATATGTAACTATCATAGTACGAGTCGGAATATATTTGCTATAGGTTGATCATAACTAATTAACAAAATGAACTGCTCATGTTCTCATTGTACGTAATATACTCACAGGTTGATCAAGTAGACAATCAATGAAGGAATGAAATGGGTGAGAAGCTGGTAATGCATTGTAGAGGCCCGAAGGAGACAACTGTCAGATATAACAAATATGTGGTTAATGGCAAACTCTTTCGCACCGTTGCATTTGATGTTGAGAAGAGGACGCAGAATAGCGGCGTGTGCATATCAATAGTTGATGGCAATACGTACTTCGGGAAGTTAATAGAAGTGATTGAGGTTGAGTACTTCGATAGGACTAAGTACATTATGTTCAAGTGCAAATGGGTGGATAGTACAAAGGACAAGGGGTACATGGTAGACGAGTATGGCCTAATTTCTGTCAACTTCAAAAACCTTGTTCACAAGGGAGAAATAATTACTGATGAGCCATACGTGCTAACATCACAAGTTGACCACGTATTATACGTCGAGGATGAGAGGGACCGAGATTGGGCTTGCGCTATAAAGACTAAACCTAAAAATGTATACGACGTTGGTCAGGGTGTTGTGAAAGCCACCACGAGTGCGAGCCACTAACTATGACTAGCACTAATTATCATAATCCTCAAGATGATGTTGACTACGTCTGACTAGACTTAGATTCAATCAAAACGTATGTAATTTAAAAAATATCAGCTATATATTGTGCATATTAATTATTTGGTTTCATATTATTATTCATTTATATGTTGATTTGTATTTATAGTGGTGCATATTTCATCATTTGATGATCATATTAATTAATTTTGTGATTGATTTATTTTACAGGTTGACATGAGTTCTTGGGGGAAAAGAGCACAGGGTCACATTCAGTGCAGCTGTCTCCTGCGCATGGGTCCAAACAATTTGTGGTGGACACACAAGATATCATTAATGGTGAGAATCTTGGATATAGACCAATGCTTGAAGTAGACCATAACGCAATCCTCAATCCATATAGCCGGGAAGGCATGACACAGTAGATGAGTTATATGGATGACATTCCCAGATACGAGGACGCTGATATGGAATGGCTCTACTCCCACAATGAGGCAGATGTGGGTGACAGTGAGATATAGGGTTTTGATGACCCACATAGTGGGACTGGTGCCACGCAGGGCGAGTAGTCCGAGGACCCTGCTACATGAGTGTTACGTGATAGAGAGATTCAAATAATAAGTAAATATATGTGCTAAAAATATTAATATATATTATATTATATATAATAAATTATATAATCGATAGTTTTGTAGCTAGTATTGAATATGAACTAAGTAATTTAAATAATTATTACTATGTTAGGTATCTAGCCAGATGGAAGTACAACCTTTCATATGGTGAATTTGAAAGGGTCGCACGCTTTGTAGGATATCCCCTTCGAGCAAAGGATCGTGGCCGAGTATAATAGTTCGTGGTAGCCCGTAGGGATGTATGCTATGAAATTTAGGAGGATAACCAGTAATATGATAAAGAGCGGAAATTTTGTTAGATTACGGGACGACTGGAGGCAAGTACTACAGTGTACCAAGGAAGATATATGAGACGCCTTGATGGTATGATTAAACTGTATGTTATATATATGATAGCATGTTTATTTTACTATTTCAAACATTCTATTTGTTAATTGTTTTAAATGCTCATTTGTTTACATTTGTAGATATACTTTTACATCCTGCTTGAGATGAATATGATGGCCATTAAGAAAGACGCTTTTTGAAACATAGGATCAAAGTTGAAGGATTTGAGGCACTCATTGAAATTTAAACTAAAGATTACAGAAGATGATACTCCTGAAACGGTGAGGGCGAGAATGGGCCCCCATTTTTTCAGCCGCTACGACACTTTGGACATTGACGCATTGTTGGATAAATAGTGTTCGAAGAAGAATAAAGTAGGTCACGATCGAGTTAAATTATTATTTTGTGTAGTTTCACTAATTACAATTATGTTATATCTCACACGGTTTCTATAATATAGGAATATACAAAGCATATGAAGAAATTGCGGGCATTGAACGATACGACCCATTACTCCAATGGAAAGAGTTACACAATGATAACTCATAACGACGTATACGTTTTATAAATTAGTCTATTTGTCGTAGTCTTTTTTTTAATAAATATATTCAAATTATATGTTTATATATATACTCATTTTTTGAATGCAAACCTTGGCTGCTAGCATTCCTCATACAAAAGCAATGAATTACTTCAAAATCCACAAGAAATTGGATGAATCATATCCAAATGATGTGGTTAAGGAGAGCTATGTATGCTATTAACCCAACTCTTTGGTATTGATTAATTATTTATGATTTAACTACTTACATAACGCACTAACTTTTATTGTAACGTACAGGAGAGGATGTTAGAATTGATGACAAATGACCTGGCAACATCATCGAGTATGACTAAAGGCACTGTACGGTGGTGCCCGAATGATGCATTTTCCTAAGCACTCAAAAATAAGCCAGAGTATGCTGGCAAGGTCAGACAAGCGGGACTTGACATTCTACCGATATGGGGCAACACGCATACATTCTATACACTGTCCCAATCCTGGTCACAGAACACTAGCGACTCAACGGTCTCACATATGACGGAGAGGATAAGAGAGCTTGAAGCGTTGAGGGACCAACAACGAGCACAGATTGAAGAACTAACAATGCAAATGGCAACAAATGAATTTGAGAATGAAGCTCGCTTTCGGAGGCTTGAGGCCTTGTTATTACATGGGAGTTCCTCCTCATCCATCCCCGAAGTGGCTTAACGTGGGCTCACCCAAAAGGAGGCAAACATGCTATTTGTGTTGTTTTTGTTTTCCTACTACTAACATGACTATAGTTCAACTCGATTACTTTAATGATAATGCTTAACGGTTCATTGCAGGTACTACAAATTAGACGCTTATGATGATGTTGTTCAGTTGGATCGAGCAAATGGTCGGGTAGCCTACCTTGTGTATGTATGTATTCCTAGCTTGTATATATATACATGATAGCATGTATATTTGTCGTTTCATAGGTGGTTTGTTGAAACTGGTTTGTTAATGTTGGACATATATAGCGGATAACAAATGTTAGTGTTAAGCATATTTGATGGATATATATAGTTTGTTTTTTATTATGTTTACTCAAGTATCTGTAGGTTGAAATAACTTTGTATGTATATATGTGTATGCTTGTATCTACTAATTTACTCTTAGCTATGTTCATGCTCAAATACTAATTATCGATCATGCACTCTTTTTAAATTACATGGTTCTTCTTGATCCTCTGTATGTAGCTGATACCCTTAGCAACTTTTTCCCTTTATGCCAATTATTGGAGAAGTATATTCATATCTGTGACCAAGTTCGCTTAAGAATGATTTTTAATGGCTTGTAAGCAATCTTATTGGTCTATTCAAGGGATTTTTGTTTTCTTTTAGGGAAGTAATTGAAGTTTAAATATGCTATTTGGCCACTTCAGGGTCCTTAATTGCAAAAACTGGTATACCTACTCTTTAATGTATTATATTCAACTCCCTTTATACATGGATGGTAACACGTAATAGTTTTGTTTTTGTTTTTGTTTTTGTTTTTGTTTTACTTTTTGAACCTTTTTTATTGAATAGTTATGTACTAGGTTTTTGTCTCTCTGCATTTTTCAATGAGATTAAGTTACTTAACAAAAAAAAAAAAAAAAAAAAACAGAACGGGCCATATGCACATTGATCTTGCTCTCTTTATGTTTCCTCTTTCCTCTCATTCTTTCTACTACCACAAAACTTACAAGATGAATGATTTCAGAAAGCTCAATATGTAATACTGCTTAGTGGAACTCCTGCTCTATCCCGACCAATTGAGCTATTCAAGCAGGTACTTTTACATGCTACTTCACAAGTTATTTGTCACAATCAAAAACAGTTGGAGGCTATATTTTAATCATTATGTACAAATTGTGTTACATTTTACAACTGTAAGCATTGTATCTTGATGTATATAAGAATGTTCAAGAATATGGTAGTCGATATTGCATGGGTGTAAGTGACAAGTCTCTTTGAATTAAAAACTTGCGTAGTTTAGTTATTCTACTATTATATAGGTCATGAGCAATACCGCTTCTTTCACTAATCTTTTAGGGAATTTTTGGAATATATCAAGGTGCAAGTAACCATGATGAATTGCACAATTTGATGCAGGCAACTTTGATGATTAGAAGACTTAAAAAAGACGTTCTTTATGAGCTTCTTGTGAAGTGCAACCAATAGGTTGTTTTTCCTTGTCTTTTACTAGCAATTCAGTCTATGGCTGACCTTTTTACATATGAGGAATACTACGTTTTATAATGTCTAGTTAGTTTTCTAGCATATGATAGCTCTTTGCCCTTGTAATATTGAGCTTTTGTATTTTCTTTGGCTTTTTTTTTTAAAAAAAAAAGATGAACTTTGGGTGGTAATAATCTGGAGCATCAATGGGTTTGTGCAATCCAAAATGGAAAAAGTTTTGTAGTTTGGATCTGGGAGACTTTTGTTCCATTGACATGGTGGAACTATTTTGGTATTTAGGAATCAAACATTGCTTGGATTGTGTTTTTTGAATGATTTTTCTTGTTATATATATATATATATATATATATACCTTCTGCTCATCTCGTGTGGTGTGTGTCTATTTTTGTGGGTGAGTATTTGATTGCATGCGTGCACACCTGTAAGTATGTCTCTATATGCATTTGCGGGCACTCGTGCCCAAGATCATATATGTATTGGTTAGAAGTTGGAAAATGTTTATCTTCTGGTCCTCTCTTATAAGTGCTAGAATTCCTTGATTTTCATGAGCAAGTATGCAGTTTCTTTAACTAAAGAATGTAATATATTTGCTGTATTTTAGGGATGAATTTACAATTTCAATGGAAGGAACTTGAAGCTTTTGTGAGGCAGCCTGATGGTTCAGTGTTCAGTTGGTGTGAGCGTTTTCATTGCTACAATCACTTAATATATGGGATTGTGAGTCGTTCTTATGAAACATGAAATATATGCTTGATATACTAGAGAATTGCAACTGCCGGATAGGATATACAAAAGATATGCTTGATGTATTTGGCCTTTCTTTTTCTGTCTCTAATTTTCTCAATGATAATACTGCTTGTTGATTTTATCTTAAATGAAGAGCTTATGCGTTTTGTAGACATGGAAATTAGTATTGGATAGCTTCACTTTCTTGTTGTTTCAAAGCAATCATGAGATTTTATTTCTATTTCTTTGATTGATTAAAATTGAAGACATCTTAAAAAATGCATTTGTTTGAATCGTAATGTTTATGTGGTATGATCATGAATTGTATGCTATAATTGTTCGAAATGAAGAACAAAATCGAAAATGAGGTTATGGGGCATAAAAAAAAAGATGCTGGGAAGAGAAGAAAAGAGAAGAGGAAGAAAAAAAAAAAAAAAAAACCTTTTATGATGTGGCAAATAGTGCCACGTCAAAAACTTTTCTTTTGATGTGGAAATTTTCACACATCAGAAATGTTCTGCCGTGGCACTGTTTGCCACGTCAAAAACTTGACTTTTTTGACACCCACATTTTTTAGGTGTGAAACACGTCAAAAACATTTTTGACGTGCCAAATGACCTAAAACGCCAAATAAGTTCCCTCAAAAAATTATGTGATTTTTGTAGTGTCATCAAATTTCTTTTCTATTTTGGAGAACTCGTTGAAGATCAAACAATGCTTAGTTCTTTGTGCTTTCTCTAATTTCAAATATTTAAATGCCATGAAAACATATTTACCATATGGCCTAATTTTCCATACCTAATCAGTAAACAAGAGGGGCTTTAAACAAAAACAAAAAGGGGTTAAAGTATATATATATATGTATGCTACCCCACATCAAAATAAACCTCTTTTTACGTCATAATGATTGAGACAACATATTTCAGAATTGTGAACAACCCACGTTTAGTAATTGAAGGTTATAAATTGGTATTTAAGCATTGCATTTCATAATAACTTATTTTTCAAGTCATGAATATAAATAGTTATTTTCTTCCACCTTTGGAACTCTTAGGTGTTTTGTAGTTTAGTACGTTACCAAGTTGTAAAGTGGAAAATTGAATGAGATGAAATGTTGAGTGAATGACTTGTATTTTCAGGTTTGCTTAAATAGCAGTTAAGTGATGGCATTATGGTAATAAGATAATAAAATACAAAATACTATAACGAAAAAATTCTCATAATTATTAGCCTAATGCCTTATCTCTTTAGCCACGTAATAAAGGTAATGGCAAAAGAGTTGATTGTTATGTTCATGACTCGCGAAACTTCAATATGAAAGATTGAGGGGACATGCGTGTAGATTGGGAGTGAAGATTGAAACTTCAATTTGAAAGATTGGTCTATCCTAGGCGTGTGGACTAGATAGACCAATTAAAGTGATTGCAACATTGCATGCTGTGTTTTAAATTAAAGTACATGATTGATTGCAATATATATATGTTCATCACTAGCTTTGATGAGAATGAGTTGCCTTAGATTTCCACAAAATCATATCATCTTCCAAATGATTTCCTTTAATTTCGAAACTCAATATAATGTGACATGTGCTAATTATATTCATACACTCTGTATTGCTTCAGACTTAATAAATAATTTCATTGCATTTCACTTTGTATTGCTCAACATGTTGGATGAAAATTAGTCTTGGCGTGCTCAACATGATCCAACTCTAGCTATCGGACTTGGCGGAGCTAGTAGGCGTAGCTGCAGCATGCAGGAGATTTTTTATTTTATTTATTTATTGTGCAATTCGTCGATGGTGAAATAGCCATGTTTTATTATTAATATGAATAAAATGTAAAATTGGCCATCGTGGTTGGCCTAAATTACAAATTACTCAATTTGGTATAAAAAGTAATTTATAGGCTCTCAAGTTATGCCAAAATAATAGTTTACTCATTCAAATCAATTTCCGTTAAGGAACTTAACAAAATTTGTCACTTTGCTAACTAGGATTACCCATTAGCCCTCACTCCACGTAATACCACTACAGTAAATTAATTTAATATCTTATTTCCTCCAAATTTACTGTAGTAGTATGACGTGACAAAGCAACAGATTGATTTTAGAGAATAGACTATTATTTTAGCTTACCCTAAGGACCTATAAATTATTTTTTATACCACATGGGAGTGAACAACATAGGTGAATTTGTAATTTAACTCCTCAAAGTTTCAGTTGGTATAAAGTAGCCCCCCAAACTACTAATCCCTTATAATTTGGCCCCACCTGTTTGATGAAACTATGAAAATGGATGGAAAACCCAAAACGACGTCGTTTTGGAATGCAGAATTACTAAAATGTCCTTATTAGAATAAAAAATAAAATTAAAAAAATAACCCTAAAACGGCGTAGTTTCGCTTTCCCTCAACAAAAACCCTTCTTCCCCTTCCATGCGGTGGCGGAGAGGGCGGTGCCTGCAGCTGCTAATTGCTTGGAAGAGTACAATTGTGTGGTGAGGACATGACCTTATCCCATCTTTGGCTATTTGCCTTTAGTTCCTATTGAGGAGATATCCAAGGCAGTTAAGAAGGGAGAGAGTGGAAAGGAAAGAGTAGTAGTAGCATCTGCTGCATATAAATTTGATTCTTCAGATTCCGATTAATAAAGTTTCTATTTTGTCTAAATCAAATCTGTTCGCGTCTCTTTCTAGTCTATTTTGATTGTAAATGACTCCTAGACTCAACTCCTTTCTAAGTATGAATAAATGTAAACGATTTTCAGCGTAATCGGTTAAGATGATTGTTCGCAATACATAATCTGATTTTTCCATATTAGATGGAAGGAAGCGGTTCTGCAACGGGAAAGCAGTTCTGTGACAGAGATGGGCTAAAATCTAGGCGTGGTCTTTACTAGGATTCGTGGGAGATTTCACTGGGATTTGTGGTTTAACGAACAAACTTGTTGCTGGGATGAAGTGGGATGTAGTGGGAAAGAACACGAGAAAAAAGGGATTTTGTTGAGGGAAAGCGAAACAACGCCGTTTTAGGGGTTTTTTTTTTTAATTTTATTTTTTATTCTAATAAGGGCATTTTAGTAACTCTGCATCCCAAAACGACGTTGCTTTAGGTTTTCCATCCATTTTCATTGTTTCATCTAATAGAGAAAGCCAAATTATAAGGGGTTGGTAATTTGGGGGGTTAATTTATACCAATTAAAACTTTACAGGGTTAAATTACAAATAAATGATAGTTTGGGGATTCATTTTATACTTTTCCCTTATAACTTTGAAAGGCTTAATTTCTGCTACATGTATTGTTTGCTATCATGCATGAATCAAGTATTCATTCTTTCTCTTTTGAGAATGAGTGCAAACGTGAGTCACGAGAATCTTTTGAGAATGAGGTTGATGACTTGGAGACTTTAATATAAAGGAGAGACACTACTTTAGTAAAAGAGAGAGACTTTAAATTCCCACTTTTAAAATCCATATATCCAAAACTTAATTGGCATTTTGTGAATGCATATATTTGTTGTTACCACCAAGCTAGGTGGTGGGTTAGTTGGTAAAAGTAAAACAGTAGGGGAATAAGGTATAATTCTCTCCTCCTTTCTTCTTAGTGGTCACGGGTTCATACCCGCTTGCGGTAGTAATCTACGAGCTAGATGTTACTAAGAAGGAGTTTTATTAACTTGCACTTTGGTGGGACGTGGTGATGGACTCACCTTCCCAGGTAATAGCTATGGGTCAAACCGAACATTTCACAACAGATAGGAACCCATGGTCACGCTCAAGGAAAAAAATTACACTGGTTGTCTATTCCCACCTTTTTTGCTTAATATATATATATATATATATATATATATGTGTTGTTGGAATATACAAGAAGTAGTAAATCAAATCATTTCATTTTTGTATTAATTATGAAGAGGTTACTCTTTTTTTTTTCTTTCAGAAAACCCTCCATGCATGCATGAACTTGTGTGCCTTCTCTTCTCGCAGCCCTCTTCCACCCACCCACAATTTGTCGTTGTCGGTGGACATTAATGTGTTCTTTCTCTTTTGACCTGTTCTTTCACCCTTTGATTGAATAAAGGAGTGTAAACGTGTTCTTTCTCTTTTGAACTGCTTTTCCCTTCCTCTTTCAACCTTGAGAAATTTTTATGTCCTTTTTATGTCTTTGGGTTGGAGTCCAAAGACATAAATTTACCACACCTTTCTATGCATGTCTTTAATCACAGAAATTGATTAAAATTAAAATTCATTTGTCTATATATCCGGGCCTCTAGCACGGATGCAGTAAATAATGCAATTTTATCCTAGCCAATGCTTGAATTTTTGCAATTTTTTTTTTAATCATAAAAAATAATGGTATTTTGAGAAATTTTTAAAAATCTAACGGAAAATCCTAATGGAGAGTAATGTCAAAATGCGTAAAAGCAGAGACAGACCTAGAAAGATGGGAACAGACCAAATAGACATTTTTATTTTTTGGGCATGACCAAATACCTTTAAATAAAATTTTTTTATTCTTTTTTTTTTTTTTGGAGGATTTGGAGGTAGGCCAAGTTCATCAAAAGTCACCACAACCCCCCGGCGGCGCGTGAAAGTACAGTGGAATTTTGTGAAATTTCCTCTTTATTTTATTTTTATTTTTTGTAACCGGTCAATGGTTAAATAGCATGTTTTATTAGTACTAGATGGGAAGGCACATGGTTAATGATACTTAACATTAAAAATTCAATACCACATATAAACAATATTTATAATATAAAGGGTAATTCACTTACCTCCAAACTACCAAAATATTGTTAATGTTTTCTACAAGGCTAGCAAAAAGATAAAAATATCTCTATATATATCACAATAAGACAAAAATACCTCTATAAATTGGGAAAATAATAATAATAATTTTTTTTAAAAAAATGAAAATATTAATTAAAAATGATTTTTTAAAATTTTTGTTTAAATGGAAATTTTATTTAAAAAATTAAAATTAAAAATTAATTTGTCAATTTTTATAAAAAAAATTTCAATTTTAATTAAAAAAAAAATCTTTTTTTTTTAAATTTTTTTTCTTATAAAAATATTCATTTTAAAATAAAAATAATAAAAAAGTGGCCGCCCCTTGAATTTTATATATATATATATATATATTAGTTTTTGTTTTTTGCTAAAAGTTTTAGTATTTTTTTATTTTCTTTTACTAAGGGTTGTTTCGTCAAGTTTTTGTTTTTTGCTAAAAGTTTTAGTATTTTTTTTATTTTATTTTCCTAAGGGTTGTTTCGTCATTAGGGGAACATTGACAATGCTTTAGTAGTTTCAAGGGAACATTGTCACAATTGAAAGTTTGGAGAAAATATTGTCAATTGGGTGGTAATTTTAGGAGTGCATGTAAACTTTCCCCTAATATAAATTTAATATCTAAATCTATACCTGAGAACATATTTAAATTTTTATATAAGTAAATTGATAGCATAAGATTACAAACGTGAGTAGATATAGTGTACCTATACCAAAACATTATTGTGTACCTCACACTCACAGAGTCACACACTCAGAGAGTCATACAACGGATAAGCATAAAACCCACTATACGAATGTGTGTGCAGAAAGTCTTTCCTGCTTATGCTGCGTACTATTTCGCAAAAACACATCCCAGAATTGATGTGAATGCCAGAAAAACCAACAAACAGAACAAGACTAACATAAAGAACCAGCATAAAATTAAGAACACGGTACAAATGCAGAAGAGTTGTAATGCATAGACACAGTCAGTGAGAGAAGAGGGAAGGATTAGACTTACATGAATGCATGGAGGAGAAGTTTCTCAGCGCGCGAGAAACGAAAGATATAACTGATAATGTACAGGGGTGTGAGGACGACGCAAGCAAAATCAAAATACTACGTACAGACGATGAGTCGGGAGTTGAGTTTTGTTTTATACTTTAACTGGACACGAATGAGGAAACCATACGTGCAACAATCTTATCTTTCTCTTTTTTTTTTTTCTTCTTTTTTTCGTTAAGTAAGACATTTCATCAAACAGTCCACCTGCAGTGGACTTTACCTGGACCTGGCCCAAAAGGGTTTCCGTTCTGAAGCTCATTGTGAATTCCAGGTAGTACCCCCATTAAGCCATAAAGCAGGAGGGCAATCCCGTCATTCTCAAATGTCCATCGCCCATCAAACATATATGAACCCAGTTCAGTCTCTCACGCGCTCCCTCCCCTCATCTCCTTCATGGTCTCACACTCCCTGTCCCTGACAAGAGGAAAACAATCTTCTCTGTCAGTGCTGTCGAGAGAGAGCGAGAGAGATAGATCAGAACATGGAGAAGAGAAAAGAGGAACAGCTGCAGGCACGTGAGGCCGCTACGCTCAGCGGGGAGCCACGTAGCCCGTGGCACCCCAAAGGGCCAAAGATTTATTTATTTTTCCAAAAATTGAAAATAATAATAATAATAATTCTAAGAATGTTGATGTGTATGATTTACTTTAATAATGTCAAAACTTAATGCATATGTATGGTAACAAAAAAAAAAAAATCCTTATTTAATACATATGTGTG
The DNA here is from genome assembly GCA_013348765.1 of Carpinus viminea. NCBI lineage: Eukaryota > Viridiplantae > Streptophyta > Magnoliopsida > Fagales > Betulaceae > Carpinus > Carpinus viminea. Next base: position 15,198,806 of record CP054673.1, on the reverse strand, counting down.
GTAAACTTTAATATCTGTATGATTATTTATTTTGCTATTTAATGCTTATAAATTTTGATTGTCTCTTACGAGGTTATGATTTAATTTAAAAATTTTTAGTTCATGAATAAACTTTAAATTTATGAATGGATTAATTTAGATATATATTTTTATATATATATTGTGTGAATTACCAAATTTTTAGGGTAGACAAAATTTTAACGGCACTCTCAATATTAATTGTCTAGCTCCGCCACTGGCGACGCTCAACAACTCACCAACGCCATCAGTGCTTGTAGCGGTGGTTTCTCTCCATGGAACTCCTCCAAGCATTGAGGAGAGTTTTGGTAGGATCAGGATCCTCAGCAATGTTCTAAAAATTGCCAAGCCCCAATTTTGATAATTTGAGCCGTCTGTTACAACAAATGACTTAAAATATGCCACGTGTAAAGCAATATGAAATTCAAAATTTAAATGCCCATTGTTTCGTTTGAGCCTTTCAAAGCAATTTGTCCCTTCTCTCCCTCACTCCATCCCTTCTCTTCCTCCCTCCCTCTCCAGAAAATCGTTTGCGGATTGAAGTATAGTGGCTTTGCCACTGTCGGTGTGCGGAGGAAAGCAACTGGGGTGGCAGACCTTGGCCCAACTTTGGGCTTTCTCGGTGTCCAAACAGGAATCAGCTGGGTAAGTGTTTAATTTTTCCAGCCTTGGGTATTTCTTCTCTCCCTTGCTCTCACTCATTTTTGTTGTAAATCTCACTCTCTGCGCTCATTTTCTGTTTTTCTTTAGCTTATCTTGTTAAATTTTCAAGGTTTTTGGTTTTAGGTCTTCCTTTAACTGAATGGGTGAAGTTTCAAATTTTGGGCATTTTTTCTATTTAACCGAATGGGGGAAGGGAGGAGTCTTGCTAATGTTTGGACTAGTTTTCTTGTGTTGTTTCTGGAATGAGAATTTTTCAGAAACACTCGAATCTCTGCATTTGAGTATTTGAATTTCTAAAACTGCATCTTATCTGCAACGTTTACTGTACACCATGTCTGCAATATCTGGCAACATTTTGAATTCAAACTTATCCGACCAACCCTTGAGAAATTCTTAGATATAATCATATTCTTTTTTAAAGTTGTTCTAATAGCAGGATTTTTGTTGCATATATGATACGATTTTTGTAAAACCCCCAGTAAATTTAGAAACACATTTTCATATGACAATTGTTTTGAGATTTCTTTGTTAAATTGATGCAAATTAGGATGACTTTTTGACTTTAATTTCTTGCTGATTTTCGATAAAGAAGGGAGTTTTGTTTGGTGTTGATTTGGGCGACGAAAAATGAGGTTTGATGGTGCATAATTCTTACAAAATAGTTTTCAAATATATTTTTTATATCATGGTCATCGCTCTATTCTATTTTCCAATTACTTAGGTCTTGCCTTTGAAAATCTGTAATAGTACCTATTTGTTGCAGAAATTTATACTACCTCGATGACACTTGAATGGGCAACAACAAAGCTATACTTTAGAATCCTGGAATCATGGTAGATGATCAATAAGAAATCAAGAAAAAAAATTTGATATTGATAAAGGCTCCAATACTCACAGGCGATTGTGGAGACCTTTTCCTTGTATATCTTAAGCAAATATGAAGATTTCCTTGTATAACTAAAGGATTTTAGGCTTGGAGCTTGGTTTTGGGGAGTTTTTTGAGTTTCATTTTGCCCCATCTGGTTGGTGTAATTTATGTCGGTGTTGGGTGTTGTACCATGTACAAGTATCGATTGATGTTATTTTCATGTATAAGAATTGCATTATTCTTTTCAAAAAAAAAAAAAAAAAATTGCATTATTCTGAAAGTATACTTCTAAATGCTCTATTTTTTTTTTTTCTATGTATATGGAAAGTGCATTCAAGACCAAAGTGGAAACATGAATGTATTTTAATAGGCAAAATTATCTCAGAAATATGCTGTTACAAAAACAGAATATTTCCTTAATAGATTAAACTCTTCTCATCGCATCACAATATTCTTTTTTTTTGGAAAGAAATCGAGATTCTTATTCAAAAAATCATCATGAACGAGAACAATAACGGAAGGGGAATGACTTCCTCCTTCCTTACAATACCATAGACACATGGAGGAATTTCTTCCTTCCATAGTACATCTACGACATGTGTGGTAGCAAAACGTGCTAATCCATGTGCAGCATAGTTGGCCTCCCGTTTGGTATAGTTGACGCTCATATTGCCCGTGGACCGAATGCCTTCCTGGATATCTTCTATGAATTGCCCATAGCTGTTCCTACACAGGTTCAAGGAATTAACTGCATTTACTATTTGTTGGGCATCTCCTTCTATTATAACACCACTTCTGTTAAGGTCCTTCCCCAGCAACATAGCGTGAACACCTGCCATTGCCTCCGCTACCACAGGTTCAATAATCTGTCCCACTGTCAAGCTTCGGGCTGCACATACCTTTCCCAAGAAGTCTCTAGCAATAATTCCCACTCCAACACAACCATTCTTTTTCGAGACAACAGCATCCCAATTCACCTTGATCAGGTGTCTTGGGGGTGGCTGCCATGTATGTAATACTCTGGCTGGTCGGTAAGCTGTCTTCAGATTCCACTCTAGGCTCATTAGCTTTCCGAAACTCCTCCAGGGACCTGCGTCCGTTGGTAGCAACTTGATTTGGATGAAAGGGAGGATGAAACTGTGGAGCATATTCTGTGGAGCTGCCCAACAGCACAAGATGTTTGGGGTGGGAGTATCACAAAGTTCCAAAAAAGAGTGTGCGAAGAAAGTTTGTTTATTCATGTTTTTGAAGCGCTAATGGGAAGATGTGAGATGGAGGAATTGGAACTGTTTGCAACAATTGCCAGACAAATATGGCTCAAGAGGAACAAAGTGATCCATGAAGGGGTGTTTACGCATCACAATATTCAACATCACAACAGAATACATGGGATTTTTTTTTGTTGAGCATTCTCAACACAACAACAAAACATTTTCATAGATTAAGTTACTGCAAAACTTTGGATCAAGTTTTGACCTTTATTCCACTACAAATTCTTGTTACACATGAATTTGTTGCATTCTCTCTTCTCTTTTGGAAGTTTGGAGGTAATCCCTAAATTCTCACTCTTCATCACCGCCTATCTTCAAACAACTTCAGGACCGAACCAAACTACAACAAAGGCAATGGGTTAGTGACTGGGTTAATAATTATTTCATATGAATTAGAAAACAATTAATTTTACATCAATTGTACCATGTATGCGAGAAAAAACCTGCTGTTAGAATAAATTTAAAAAAGAATGTGATAATATCTTAGAATTTCTCTAGGGTTGGTCTGATAAGTTCAAATTCAAAATGTTGCAGATATTGTGAACAGTAAACGTTGCAGATAAGATGCAATTTCAGAAATTCAAATACTCAAATGCAGAGATTCGAGTGTTCCTAAAAAATTCCCATTCCATAAACAACCCAAGAAAATTAGTCCAAACATTAGCAAGACTCTTCCGTTCCCCCATCTAGTTAAATAGAAAAAATGCCCAAAATTTGAAACTTCACCCATTCAGTTAAAGGAAGACCCAAAACCAAAAACCTTGAAAATTTAACAAGATAAGCTAAAGAAAAACAGAAAATGAGCACAGATAGTGAAATTTACAACAAAAATGAGCGAGAGTGGGGGAGGGAAGAAATACCCAAGGCTGGAAAAATTAAAAACTTACCTAGCTGATTCTTGTTTGGACACCGAGAAAGCCTAGACTTGGGCCAAGGTCTGCCACCCCAATCGCTTTCCTCCACACACCGACAGTGACAAAGCCACTATACTTCAATCTGCAGACGATTTTCTGAAGAGGGAGGGAGGGATGAAGAGAAGGGACGGAGTGAGGGAGAGAAGGGATAAATTGCTTTGAAAGGCTCGAACAAAACAATGGGCATTTAAATTTTGAATTTCATATTGCTTTACATGTAACATATTTTAAGTCGTTTGTTGTAACAGACGGCTCAAATTATCAAAATTGGGGACTGACAATTTTTAGAACATTGTTGGGATCCTGATCTGTTTTGGTAGGCTATTTTTGTTTTTCCTCCCCTTTTTTTCTTTTTTCGCATATGTTAGTAAATACATAAGAAAGTTTAGGGAAATTCGAATTAGCAACGGCTAGTTTTTACCAAGTTTTTATTTCCCTAAAATGTCAGATTACCGACACAGGATATATATATTACGACACGCCAACGGTAAAAGCCATGAGTGGAACCGTTTTACCGTCGTAGTAGAAACTTGGTCCGCAAGTTTGGATTGGAATATCTTTCCCATAAGCCCTATATATATATATATATATATATATATATATATATATATATACACCTTCTATTGCTACTCAAACTCCGATTTAAACGCTCTTTCTCTCTCTTTTTGGTGTGGTCGGCCTCTCTCGCTCTCTCAGTGCTCGGCTCCTCTCACTGTCTCAGGTTTGCTTGCCCGCCTATGGAACTCCAACACCTTCTATTGCTACTCAAACTCCGATTTAAACGCTCTTTCTCTCTCTTTTTGGTGTGGTCGGCGCCTCTCGCTCTCTCAGTGCTCGGCTCCTCTCACTGTCTCAGGTTTGCTTGCCCGCCTATGGAACTCCAACTTTTGCTAGGATTTTATTTTCTTAGGTTTTTATATTCCGAGTTTGCTTGTCCCGTGAAATTTTCTATCTGCAATAAACTTGGGGAAACGCCGAACTTCTTGAGGATTTCGATCCAACCCAAGTCCCATGATTGTGCGCCGTTAACAGATCACCGGCTGAATTTTGGGCTTCTTTTTTCTTCTTGGGTTTTCACGATTTTCTATTTTTAATGGGTTGATCGGAATTTGAGACTTCTGTGCTTGATTGGAGTTTCGAAATTTTCAATGAAGGGTTTGATGAATCTGGAAAATTTTCAGCAAAAGGATTCCATCAGAAATTGGAGAAATTAAGCCCTAATTTCAGAGGGGTTTACTCAGTTTGAATGGACTAAGCGTGAAATTATGAAGGATATTGGGTTTAATTTCTTCAATAATATCTTTAGAGTTTGCCCACTTTGGTTAATGCAGATTTGAGGGGTTTTACTGAACTTAAGGTTGCTGGTTGATTTTGATCTTCTGCAGAGAAATCCTTCAGATTTTTCTCACAACAAATCTGTTTGCAAATTCTGGCGGAATGGTAAATGCCTCAGGAACCCATGTAGGTTCCTTCACAGTGAACTACCAGTCACGTGTGCAAAGAAAGGGTCCTACACGGAGTCATCTAATCTGCAGGATCTCCCTACAAAGAACTCCAATTACATTAGGCCCAAGAACAAATTGGTTTTGAAAAGGTCCTTGGAAACTACTGTTGAAAATTCCCGAGAAGATTCTGGTTCTAAAGACTGCAAAAGGGGAACTTCTAAGAACTTAGCTTTGAAGAATGAGGGGAGTGGTTCCAGCAGTACAGAAGCTGTTCTTATGAAATCTGAAGATCTTTGTAAGCAAAATGTTTGTCAATCCTGGTTGCATGGCAACTGTGTAGATGGCGAAAAGTGTCAGTTTCTGCATTCCTGGTTTCATGCGGATGGGTTATCAATCTTGGCTCGGCTTCAAGGGCACACAAAGGTAGCACTGTGTTAATTGTTCCTTTTTCTTTTGTATTATGCTCTGTTTTGGAGAAAGCATTCAAAAATTAAAGATTTTTAATATTTTAGAATAAATTATCCGAATTTTTAATATGCAATTTCTATGTTACAATTATGCTTAGTGATATGTGTTCTAGTATTTGAATGTTACAAGGACCTAAAATAGTATAAGAAATTTTAGTTTATGTGAAAAAAACAGAAGGTTATATTGCTTTTACTTGCGTATTTGACTTTCAAATTTCCTGTTGACTTAACGTCTTAGTTGAATCATTAGAGGGTTGTTAATCTTAGACTCGCAAATTGGGAAGATAGCTTGAAATAGCCACAATTTGGGCTGTTGTGGGGCTATGTGAAATAGTAGTAGCATTTGAAAGCAGAATTTTTTCATCTTAAACACCATAGGAGGCATAAAAACAAGTATGGTTGTACTGTCTACATGATTGCTGTAGTTAGAAAACATTCTAGGCAAATAACAAAAAGTTCTAATGCACTCTTACTGCATGTTAATATTGTTATTCGAAATATATTTGATATTCTTGAATGATGTTTACTGGACTTATCAAAAATAGAAATAGAAAAGAAAAGAAAAGAAAATTTATCTTCGTATTAGCTAGATATTATAGTATAATGTTGAAAAAGATAAAATACTCCATAAAATGTTGAGATTATTCTATGGATGAATTTTGGCACAATGCTTGCGTAAAAATCAGATTTAAGTATTTGTAATCTATTTATTGACGTAAAATCATTACCTTTTTCAAGAATTTTATTTATAACTAATTCTCATGACTGTAAGACTCTGTTAATATTGTGTTTCTTGTGTGTTCTATTGAAATGCCTGGGATAACTGGTCTAACTATAAAAAACATTCCATGCGATTCCTTTTTTTTTTTTAACTTTCTTTTGTATCTTTTCTCCTCAAATTGAGTATATGTAATCTGTATATTTGTTTTGTTTTTATTGAATATCTTGTAGAATCCTTATTTATAACTTTTATGATAATAGGCTGTCACGGGGATTGCACTTCCTGAAAAAAACTACAAGCTTTACACAAGCAGCAGTGATAGAACAGTTCGGATTTGGGATTGTCATACTGGACAGTGTGCTCGAGTTGTTGAACTTGGTGCCGATATAGGATCAATGATTAGTGAAGCTGTTTGGGTGTTCATTGGCATGCCAAATGTTGTTAAGGTAAGCTCTACCCTCAATATGTTTTGCTTTGTTATTGTTTTAATTTTCATATAGTTGTTAATATTTTGTATGATTGCTCGATATGTATGCTCAATCTAGCATTTTTTATGATGTTGCAGGCATTGAACACTGAGTCCGGTGCTGAATATGATCTCAATGGACCGATTGGTCAAGTCTACACCATGGCAACAACTAATGATATTATGCTTTTTGCTGGAGGCCAGGTAATCACTATGTTAACATTTGCTTTCTTAAAATTCTCAATCATATTTGATTTTGTAAGTGGTTTTGACTTTTTGTTTTTTGGAATTAATTCTTTTTTTTTTTTTAATTATAAATTTTAAATGTATTTTGTTGTTTGAAAAACAACGTAGGCTCATATTATACAAAGCAATTTCATAAATCACCTAATATCATGATAATGCTTGAAACAAAATTAGATTTTGGAGTTTCAGTCTCTTGGTTGTATTCTCTATAGTGCCTAGATATTCATGCAAGATTTGACCACCTTATTTATCGTCTCTTACTTTTCACACTATTCTTCTACATCACTTTTCATATTTGTATTATTGAATTCTAAAAGGGTTCATTATTACTTGTAACCGCAGGATGGTGTTATTTTAGCGTGGAAGTGCACTACTGAAACCAATTCCCTTTTCCAACCCGTCGCATCTCTTAAAAGACACACATCAGACGTAGTATCTTTAACTATTGGATGTGAGTGGTTATATTCGGGCTCTAAGGACCACACAATAAGGGTAAGTTTATACGTTATTAAGATAAATAATTGTGGTTATAACTTTTGTTCTCATTAGTAATGATTTGATGAGACACTTTTGATTTTTATTAAAAAAATGATGGTATTTTGCTTCTTTCTCTTCTCCAAGGTAGCTGCAAATTGAACTACTTTTTAGTTGTTCTTGGTGCTAACCTTGTGTCTTTTTATTTAGTTATTAATTGTGTGTTATTTGACTACTTTTATCTTCTTTGCAACATAGACAGTGTAAGCAATTATGTCATTCCATTTTTTTTGGGACTTGAAGCAATTGAGACTATCATCATTGTGTTCCTTCACTTGATTAATTGAGGTTTACTGTGTAAACATTTGCAAAATATTTTGATCAAGCTATTTGGCTTAATGTTGATATAAGTAGTTGCTTGAGTGTTTCTTTTATCACTCTTCATATTATCTCTATTTTGTGTTACAGGTTTGGGATCATAAAACTTTAGAGTGTGTTATGACACTGGATGGTCATGCTGATACTGTGACATCTCTTATTTGCTGGGAGGGTTATTTGTTATCCGGTTCTTTGGACTGCACAGTAAAGACTTGGGCTTTGAATGAAGGGGGTCACTTGGAAGCAATCTATACACACGTTGAAGAACATGTAAGTTATTCAAGCACCACAATCCTTAAATTGTATATTTACGCGCATTTGTTGCTTGGCCCCCATTTTTTCTTTTGCTCATGGTTTTTGATAGTAGTTGAAGTATGCTATATAGACCTATTCTTAAGGACCCAATTTCATAATTTGTGTATTAGGGTGTTGTTGCTTTCAGCGGGATGAAGGATGGAAAAGGCAAACCAACCTTGTATTGCTCTTGTAATAACAATTCTATCCAGTTGTATGAAATGCCATCGTGAGTACCCTCTTTCATTCATGACTCAAAATCTCTCCTCTTTTTCCAATTGGCAGTGAGTAATATTTATTATTATTGTTGTTGTAGATTCATTGATGGGGGCAGATTATTTGCCAAACAAGAAGTTAAAGTTATTCTACATGGTCCAAAGGGACTCGGACTTTTTTTTACTGGGGATCAAACTGGTTTGGTCACGGCGTGGAGATGGTTACCAAAATCCAAGGAGTAGCAGATTTGCTTTGTCTTTTTGTTTGAACAGTTTTGCTCATTAGTGGATTAAATGTACAAAATTCCCTTTTACGATGTATTATATAATACAAAAGAATGATTCTCATGAGGAATATAATTACATGATTTAGCCCGCCCTTGTATTTTTCTTCTATTTTGTCGTTCAGTTTATTATCCATTTGACCATCTACGCACGTAAGGGGGGATACTCTACTCTCTCTCTCTCTCTCTCCTTCGTTCTTTATAATTTTCTTTGATGGCCGTGGCTTTGAGTCTGGTGCTCCAAAATTGACAATTTGACTGCAAAATCCAAGGGGTGTCCTTCCAGTTCCAAAGAAATTATCAATGACTTGTTCAAACCAAATTGTTGCGCAATCTTAATTAAATTTTATTGCCTAGTTTTGAATAATTTGTATTTGCAGGTTCGGGCAACATGGTTTGTGGAATCAATATACAGATTTATATCATGACCAAGATCTTGTCTACACCATTAATGTTAGCGATTATCGTAAAGATTGGTTCTTTGCTCCGGTTAACATTTATATATATTTGTTTCACATTTCTTGACATGCTTCTTCTTTCTTTTTCTTTTTCTTTTTTTTTTTTTTTTTTTCTAATGAAGTGTAAATCCTTTAAGGTAGAGAGGCATTTTTTTATTAATGATTTTTTTTTGGCAAGTCTACATGTTCTCAATTAGCCATAAACCCTAAAACATAAGCTCAAAATCAAAAACCTAAATTCATACTCCAACACCCGCAATTGGTTTCACATCCAGCAACCAAACTCTTTAATTTTTCCACAAGCATTCACCCTTCTCTCTCTCTCTCTCTCTCTCAAGAAGAGAGGGGCTCTAGGGTTTCAACCGAACAGAGAAGAGAGGGAAGAAAATGAGCTTCTTATATGAACAGGGGAAGAAGAAAAACAAAGGAAAAAATCCTTTGATATATCATCAAGGTTTATATTTGATTGTATTGATCTTAACCTCGTCACTAAATTATGAATCTAAACTTTAAGATTATTCTAAATGAGTCTCAAAATAAAAGAAGTAATGCTTTAAAATGAGTTAATAAGATAAGAATGAGTTAGGGGGACAATTACAGAGTTAGTAATAAGAATTATTTAATAAATGATTGATAAGAATGAAGTGACCTATAAGCAATCTATTGTTTGAATAAATGAATATATATAATGGAAAATGATAAATGCACAACTTAAATTCAACTTTGGTCCAATTTTTCTATTAAGTTTTTTTAAAAAAAAAAAAACTGATGTTGAGGAGAGAGAGAGCGTTCAACTAGAGAGAGAAAGAGAAATTTGGCTTAGAAGTTAGATTTAAGTTGTGCTTGTATCAAACCTCATATATAATTTGTATGCATAAAACAAGGTCAAGAGATCTAATTCATAGAAGAGTAAGTATGAAAATATTTACGGAGGAATAATGTTAATTTTCGATAATATAATTCTTCTTTTTTATTAATTATTATTATTATTATTATTTCCTATTTAGAATAGGGAAAAGGAAAGGGGAGGAAACAACAACCACAAGAACAACAAAAATAACCAAAATTATAAAGGACGGTCATTGCCACTCCTAATCCTAAGAGAAAAAAGAAAAGGGGAATTGGCCTTGATTGAGAGCTGAAATGATGAGAAGAGAATCACCTTCAAACAAGACAGAGGAGCAACCATGAGAGAGGGCAAGCTAGATTCCAAGATCTGCGGAAGCTTCACCAAGGGAGGGAATATAACATATTGTGTCTAAGAAAAGTATTAAGGACGGAGAGGATAGCCATCAACAAAACAGTTGATTGTAGCGGGGGAGTTATGGCAAGCCAGTAAACTGGCAAGTGGTTGCTTCTAGGTCCAAAGACCCTAATAAGAAACTAAGCCGAGTCCAAAGATTTTAGGAAAACAATTAAACTTTATAGAGGATGTGTAAAGAACGTTAAACAGGCTTGAAGCGTTGAAGAAAGATGATCATTAAACACAAACAAATTGATGACTAATCCGTACGTATCTACCATACATCCATTATCATTATTATTTTCCATGATTTAATAAACCAGCAATCCTTTTATATTATTAATCAATTGACTCACTTGTTTGGCCTATTTATTTGTAACATAGAGCTTGAGGTACTTGCAGGGTTGGACGATTGGGGTAACACAAAAATTAGCGTAGTTTACATTCTTATAAAAAATTAGTTTACATACTCTCCTCAAACTACTATTCAATTGGCAATGTTCCTCTCAAACTTTCAATTATGACAATGTTCCATCCTAAAATACCAAAAATCATCAATGTTCTCCCTAATGATGAAATTATCCTTAGTAAAATAAAAACAGAATACTAAAACTTTTAGAAAAAACTAAAACTAACCAAAAAAAAAAAAATCCAAGCAGTGGCCAAATAATATATATATATATATATATATATCCTTTTCATAAGAAAAAAATTAAGAAAATTGAATTCTTTTTTATAAAAATTGAATTTTTTTGTTTTTTTCATTTTTTTTATAATTTTTTAAAATAAAATTTATCTTTAAAAAAAATGTTCATTTAAAAAAATAAAAAATAAAATTATTTTTTAAAATAAAATATAAAAAAAGCTTTTTCAAAATAAAAATTTCCATTTGAAAAAAAAATTAAAATTTTTGTTTAAAAAAAAAAATCAATCCTTTTTATTTTTTATTTAAAAAAAAAAAGAATTTATAGCAGTATTTTTGTCTTGAAGAAATTTAGAGGGTGACAATGTTTTGGCAATTTGAGACATTGTCTTAATTGAAAGTTTGGGAAGAATATTGTTAATTAGATAGTAGTTTGAAGGGTATGTGGACTTTATCCAAAAAATTATATATATACTTTTTTTTTTACATGTCCACACAAGAGAAGGGGATGAGGGATTCAAACTAATGACCTCTACTTCATTAAGCGTGGTTCACAGCTGATTGAACTATTCCTTGAAGACAATTATATATATACTATTGTTATCTAAATAGTATTATAAACAAATGTCTTTATTTGTAATTTGTTCAAGAAATCGTAATTATATGCTATTGTTATCCAAATATTCAATTTATAGAAAAAATATATATACTTTTTAACATGTTTTACTAGATGCATATGCGATTTTAAAAAGTAATGATTTCAAAAAATATATTTTTTAAAATCGTATTTATTAAAACCGCAATTCCAAATGGACACTAAATTAAACGGATGAGTGGAGTTGAGTGTTTTAAAAATATCTTCCCTCATCTGGATGAAACGAAACTTGATGGCCAAGTTTTATGTTGCCTATAAAATAAGACCCCACCCCCATCAGATTAACCTATCACACGCCATCTTTCTTTCTTCTTTTCTGTTTTCTTCTCTTCCTATTTTCTTCTTCGATCTCTTCTTTCTTTCCTTTCTTTGTTCTTCGTAGCAGTGGGAGCTAACGCGAGGGTGAGACAGAGAGAGAGCATGAACGAGAGAGAGAATAGTATACATATATCCTCATAACTCATAAGTAACCTTGATGATTACTTATCCTCATAATCAATCCGAAAGATTCTTATGCGGGGTTAGCTTATTTTTATGTCCTCGTGACTGATGTTATGACCTTCATAAGTTATCGTATTTACTTTTATTTCTTATGATATATCTTAATCATCAAGGTTCATATTTGATGGTATTGGTCTTAGCCTCATCATTGAACCATGAATTCAAGTTTTAAGATTATTTTAAGGGTTAAATACCTTATTAGTCCTTAGGGTTTCAAAACTTTATTTTTTCCTCCTTAGGGTTTGAAAAGTGACCAAATTAATCATTGTGGTTTTGAAAAGTGACTAAATTAGTCCTTCTGTTAGTTGACCATTAGTTGACTTAACAGATTGATACGTGGACCAATTATAAGTTGACACGTGGCCATCTAATTAATTTTTTTGAAAAGAATTTCACAACTAAAAAAAAAAAAAAAAGAGGGATAAAATTTGGGGTGGCCTTGGTCACCAAGGGTGGCCAAAACCACCCCCAATGGTGGTTTGGGGGTGGTTTCGGCCACCCCCTTGGCTCCTAAGATCATTAGCCCCACCCAGTCTGCTTTTGTTGAAGGGAGGAAGATTAAAGATAATGTCCGTTTGGTTCAAGAACTTCTTATAAACTACCACAGGAAGACATGGAAGCCTAGTTGTGCCATCAAAATGGATTTGAAGAAAGCCTACGACTTAGTGAATTGGAATTTCATTATGGGGATTTTGAAAGCTGTTGACCTTCTTGCCCATCTAATTGAATGCATTGCGGCTTGTATCACCACCCCCAAGTTCTCGGTCTCCATCAATGGGGGGCTTGAAGGCTATGTCTCCCACGGGCGCGGGTTTGGGACAAGGAGATGTTGGGTTGATATCTGGGCCTTAGCATCGGAAGAGATACGAGGTAGGGTTGGGACAGTTGGTGCTAGCATCCAGGAGAGAGAAAGAGATGGCTGAAAGGCCCTGGCATAGGAATCAAGAATTGGTGGATTCGTTCCCCATTGGTGAAGAGCAAAATTTTCTCTCTTTTTTTTTTATAGCTTTTTTTATTAAAAAAAAAAATTGAATTAGGTAGTCACGTGTCAACTTATAATTGGTTCACATGTCAGTCTGTTAAGTCAACTAACGGTCAACTGACGGAAAGACTAATTTGATTACTTTTCAAAATCACAAGGACTAATTTTATCCCTTATTTTAAATGATTCTCTCTCTCTCTCTCTAAAAAAAAAAACAAAAAAACAAAAACAAAAACAAAAACCAAAAAACAAAAGAGGTAATGCATAAAAATAAATTAATAAGATAATAATGAGTTAGTGGACGAAAATAGAATAATCGACAATGAATGAGTTAGTAATGAGTAAATGATGAATAAGAAGGAAGTGACCTATAAACAATCTATTGGATATATATATATATATATATATATATATATATATATAAATGGGGTCAAGGGATCTAATTTAGAGAAGAGTTGGTATTTTCATACTTACTCAAGGATGATGTTGATTTTCGATAATAAAATTCTTGTTGTTTTAGTAATTGTTTGCTTGATATAACTATTCATGGAATTGTTGGAAATGGTGTCCAAAACTCCAATTGACTGGACAATGTTTTAACTATTATGATAAAGAACAATAGATATATATGATTATATTCTTGCATGACATATATGTATGATTATGTATTGTCCGATTATATGTATTTAAGATCCTTAATATGTATTGTATTTGAGTGATGGTGTGTGTGTATTACAGAAGATCATACTCAAAAGTCCTTGCAACTTATAAACTAATTGTTCGTAGTCGTAAATGGAATTTGGGACCCATCTAGACTATAACATATCGAACCTCAACAACCTCTCTTGGTTAGGAGAAGCAGGTAGGCTTCAAGTTGATATGTTGGGGTATTGGCAAGTTTGGGTCATGCATCGAACAGGACCACATGAGTCATCATTCATTTACTAATATTGTCTTAACAATGATGTACATGCATGATGGCTTATAGCATTTACTATAAATCTTGAGAAGCTCTTTGAACTCACACGTGAAGTATAGATTACCTTGATGTATTAAAAGAGTGATACCTATTAGCGGTTGATCTAACCTCAGTACGTTGGGTGATCGTATGTAGAATAGTGGGAACACTAATTTCAAGAAGGAATCCAAATTCTTTGTCTAAGACAAAGAGACAAGAAACATTCCCCTTGTCTTAGGTTTAATGGGAAAGATTATCCAGAAGCTCGGGCTTGAGTGTTTCAGTAGGTATGACTGAAAATTATAATCAATGCTTTGGTAGTTTTAGGGGAACATTGTCACAATTGAAAGTTTAGATAAAATATTGTTAATTGGGTGGTAATTTTAGGAGTGTATGTAAACTTTCCCCTAATATAAATTTAATATCTAAATCTGTACCTAAGATCATATTTAAATTTTTATATAAGTAAATTGATAACATAAGATTACAAACGTGAGTAGATATAGTGTACCAAAAAAAAAAAGATCTAAATGGCACACTGACATTGTAAGTGCAAAAATATGTTGTTGTTAATCCACTAATAATATAGTAACACAAGTTAATGCACTTTATATTAAAAATGAAATTGTTTTTCTTCCTTATATGCCATTGGTTAGTATCAAATATAGTTAAAATAAATAAAAAATAAACAAAAAACCACTTTTCAATCTACTCAAAGTAAAAACATAAATTCATTAATTTGAAATTTCCTTAGAATTTTTTTATGAAGTTCAGTTTCATTTAAACTCTGTTTATTTCGACATAAAATAATTTTTAGAAAACAATTTTCATATTTACGGTATTACTTTGATGTAAAATAGTAGTTGAATTGAAATTATATAATTTCGGTTTGACTGAAAAGGTTTTACATTTTTTAGGAAAATATAAACCATTTTCCTTATTTCTCTTTCGAACAGGCTGAATTTAACCCAACTCTTCTTAGTTCTCTCCATTCGCGCTCAAAACACACACGCCGCACAACTCCTCTCTTTTGGTCGCCTGACTCTTCTCTCCCTTCACTCTCAAAACACACACACCGCACAACTCCTCTCTCTCGTTCGATTATCATCTTCTCCTTCACGCTCAACAAGCAGTCATCTCTCTTTCGGTTGGCATCTCAGGTACTCTTATCTCTCTCTATTTTTTTTGTTTGATTTTGGTTTCTTTCTCTATAATCGTATGAAGTGTTAGGGGTGGGTGTGATGAGAAAAGTGATTTGTGGATGGTTGACTATATGGGTGTGTCTAGGTCAAGGTCTCTTTGTTGTTTCAAGGGCAGTTGGCTGTTTGGGTCAGAGGACGGGGATCATTCGGTTGTGCTAGGAGTTCTATATTTGCAAAAATGGTTGTGATGACAAATCAAGAGATAGGTTTTGGTAGCATGAGAGAGAGTAATTCAGTAGCACATGAATGTGGAGGTTCGTCTGGGAATTTCTTTGGGGATGGGAGTTTCAATTATGGGGGTTTCTGTGGGATCACGATAAATGGGGGTTTCTTTATTTCCTGATGTCCCTAAGGATATATTTCTCCAAGAGTCTAATGTTTTTATGGAGGGGATGGTTAGAATAGTTTCAGCCTTTGGTGCTTCAAGATGTGAGCTTTGTTACGACAACAAGGCTTGGCAAAGGTTTTGGAACCACCAGAGGAAAGAATTGGCATTCAAGGAATTGATGAAATTGTGGAATGTGGAGAACTTGATGAAAAAGCCCACAGTATAATTTTGTTGTCTCTTTTAGATGGAGTTTTGAGAGAAGTTGCTGATGAAGAAATTAGCTCTGGACTTTGGAAGAAGCTAGAAAGTTTGTACATGAAAAAATCCCTCACCAACCGTTTATTTCTAAAGTAACAGTTATATACTCTCAGGATGCAGGAAGGTACGCCTCTTTGTGATCATCTTGATTAATAGAATTATTTTGGATATGAAAAATATTGATATTAAAGTAGATGATGAGGATCGAGCATTGATTTTGTTGTGTTCACTACCGGATGCCTTTGATAATTTTGTTAATTCAATGTTATACGGTAGAGATACCATCTACCTTAACTGATGTTAAATCTACTTTGAATTCTATAGAGATCACGATAAGATTGAATAACAAAGGTAGTGATAATCAGGTAAAGAGTTTATTTGTTAAGGGTTGTTCAGAAAATTCTTATAATTTTAGAAGTCGATCCAGTGAGAGGGATTCAGGTAAAGGTAAATCAAGAGGTCGATAGCAGTCCAAATCGAAGAAGAAAGTAAAGTGTTACTACTATAAAAAGTATGGGCATTATAAATCCGAGTGTTCGAAGTTGAAAGATAAAGAGGAAGGTGACAAGCGAAGTTCCTCTTTAGTGGCTGGTGTTGTCGAAGAAAATTCTAAGGGTTTAGACCTTGTCCTTGCAGTTACCATTTCTGATGATTGTTCTAACGACAAGTGGGTCCTTGATACTGCTTGTACATTTCATATGTCCCCTAAAAGGGATTGGTTTACTACCTATGATTTAGTCAATGGTGGTTCAGTCTTGATGGGAAATAATGTCGCCTGCAAGATTGTTGGTATTGGTACAATCAAAATTAGGATGCATAATGGGATTGTGAGGACTTTGACAAATGTTTGACATACACCATATTTAAAGACAAGTCTTATTTCATTGGGCACTTTGGACTCCTTTGGATACAAGTATTTCGGTGAAGGTGGAGTCATTCGGGTTAGTAAAGGCTCATTGGTTATAATGAAAGGTAACAACGTTGATGGCCTTTACTTTCTTCAGGGTAGTACGGTGAAAGGTTCAGCTGCTGTATCTTCTTCAAATGATCTAGATTCAAACACTACTCATTTATGGCATATGCGGTTGGGTCATATGAGTGAGAGGGGTATGACAATCCTGAGCAAACAAGGTTTGCTTTGTGACCAAAAAACATGATCTCTTGACTTTTGTGAGCATTATGTGTTTGGAAAACATTGCAGAGTCAAGTTCAGTATAGGCATCCACAGAACATGTGGTACATTGGATTATATCCATTCAGATCTATGGGGTCCCTTTCAGGTTCCATTAAAGGGTGGTACTCAATATTTTGTCACATTTATTGATGATTATTCGAGAAAAGTCTGGGTGTATTTTTTCAAGAAGATAAGTGATGTGTTTGTCACTTTCAAGCAATGGAAGTAGGCTTGTAAACGAGTCGAGCTTGGGTGAGCCCAGGCTGTCCAGGCTCGGCTTGTTTATTATTGGGCTAGGCTCGAGCTCGAGTTGAGCCTGGGTTGGCTGCTCGAGCTCGACAATTTAGATGCAGAAATAGACGGCAGCAAAACAACGTTAGCACAAACGAAAATCAATCAATCACATAGATCAACCACAAACCAAACGAAATCCCAATAGAAAAAACATAAACGAAAATCAACCAAATCGAAGCTCGAGGTGGTTTCGAATCCTTGCAAGATTTGAAGCAGCGATCAAACCCTGGGACCCTCTGAGCAAAGGAGAGGGAGAGATCTACAGCGAGATATAGAGAAAGATGGGACCATGGGTGACCTGTGAGGAATGGAAGGCGGCATGACAATGAGAGTCGTGAGACATAGCGTTTGTGTTAGGTTTAGGGTTATATGAAATGAAAGTGATGAATTTATACTTTTAAAAAAATTACTTTGTTTTTAGTAAGAAATGAAAGTGATGAACTATAGTTAATTTCGTTTTCAATTCCACCGATGGATAAGAACAATGACGTGTACTCTTGTTCATTATGGATGACAGGATGAGAACCAATCTACGAATAGGCATGCCGACATGCATGGTTTTGAACTTTTTTATAGTCTAATGTTTGACTTTTTTTATATACCTTTTTTAATATATATAATATATAAAATATATAATATATTTTATATATATATACATAAGTTTATACGAGTTGATTCACGAGCTTAGCTAAGTCGAACCGAGCTTGCTTCGTTTAATATTCGAGCCAGGATTTGTGTTCACGAATCGCTTCATTTAATATTTGAGTCAAGTTCGAGCCAGCTTATGTTAGTCGAGCCCAAGCTTACTCGCGAAGCACTTCGCTCATTTAACACCCCTAAATGGAAGACATTAATTGAGAATTAGATTGGGAAGAAAATCAAGCGTCTTAGAATAAACAACGGCATAGAATTTTGTGGTGGTGAATTTAATAAATTTTGCAAGGATGAAGGCATCGCTAGACATCGCACAGTTAGTCATACTCCACAGCAAAATGAGGTTGCTGAGCGGATGAACATGGTTCTCTTAGAGAGAGAGCGTTGCTTACTTTCAAATGCTGGGTTGTTTAGAGGTTTTTGGGCAGAGGCGGTCAATACTGCTTGCTATTTGGTCAACCGTTCTCCGTCAACAGCCATTGATTGTAAAACTCCTTATGAGGTATGGTCTGGTACTCCTGTTGATTATTCTTTTTTAAAAACTTTTGGTTGTCCTGCTTATTGTCATGTGAATGATGGTAAGCTTAAGCCTAGGTCAAAGAAACATATATTTCTATACTATGCGGATGTGTTGAAAGGATATAGATTGTGGTGTTCTGATCCTAAACCACCTAAATTTATAGTTAGTAGAGATGTTGTATTTGATGAATCTTCCATGCTTCACTCGAGAAAGGAAAGGAGAAGGGTTCTAGCAAGAAGCTGGAGCTTCAGGTGGAGGCTTCACAGAGGGTGCGAGATAACACAAGATCAATCTGTTACAGATGTTCATGATTCTAGTTCTGATGATGATGATCCACAAGAAGAGCAAGAGACCAATATTGTGACTGGTAGACAAAGGAGTCTAATTAGGCCACCTCAAAGATATGGCTATGTAGATTTGGTAGCATATGCACTTACTGTGGCAGACGACACTGCAATCCAAGAGCCTTCTACTCACTCAAAAGATATTACAAGTAGTGAGTCTGCTCAATGGATTGCTGCCATAAATGAGGAGATTGAGTCTCTTCATAAGAACCAAGCATGGGAATTGGTGAAATTGCCTAAAGGCTCTAAAATTGTTGGTTGCAAATGGATATTCAAGAAAAAGGAAGGAATCCCAGATGTTGAAGATGCAAGGTTCAAGGCATGTTTGGTAGCAAAGGCTTATAGTCAGAGAAAAGGTATGGACTTCAATGAAGTTTTCTCTCCTGTTATGAGACATAGTTCCATTCGTGTTGCTTGCCATGGTTGCTCTGTATGATTTGGAGCTTGAGCAACTTGTTGTGAAAACTGCATTTTTTTATGTTGAGCTTGAGAAAACTATTTACATGCATCAGCTAGAGGGATTCATTGTTGAAGGTAAAAAATGCAAAAACTGCATTTTTGCATGAGGAGGTCATTGTATGGTTTAAAACAATCTCCAAGATAGTGGCATATGCGCTTTAACAACTTTATTATTGGACATGGTTATATAAGAAATACCTATGATAGCTGTGTGTATTACAAGCAATTGAATGATAATTCTTTTGTTTATTTGTTACTCTATGTGGATGACATGCTTATTGTTGCTAAAAGTATGTTGGAAATTAAAAGATTGAAATCTTTGTTGAGTGATGAGTTTGAAATGAAGGATTTGGATGCTGCGAAGAAAATCCTTGGTATGGAGATTTATAGGGATAGAAAAGCGAGAAAGTTATACTTGTCACAGAAAAAGTACATTGAGAAGTACTTGAACGCTTTGGTATGCATAATTCTAAACCAGTGAGTACCATTTGGTGCTAATTTCAGACTTTCAGTAGCCTCAGCGCTATAGAGTGAGGAGGAGGAGCAGTTCATGTTTTGTGTTCCTTACTCTAGTGCCATTGGGAGCATCATGTATGCTATGGTGTGCACTCGTCTAGATATTTCACAAGCAGTCAGTGTTGTTAGTCACTACATGGCTAGTCCGGGCAAGGTTCACTGGCGGGCAGTGAAATGGATACTCCGTTATTTACGGGGCACTACAAATGTTGGCTTAGTCTATGATAGAGGCAGTGGTATTAGTTCCAGTGTCACTGACTATGTTGATTCAGATTATGCTGGTGATATGGATAAGGGAAGATCTCTAACAGGTTTTGTTTGACTTTACAGTCGACGGTTGCTTTGTCCACTACGGAGGCAGAGTATATGGCAGCAACAGAGGTAGTAAAAGAAGCAATTTGGCTTAGAGGTTTTGTTAGTGATTTGGGTTTGCAGCAGGATGAGACTATTGTGTTTTATAATAGCCAGAGTGCTATACATTTAACCAAAAATCAAATGTATCATGAAAGGACCAAACACATTGATGTCAGATATCATTTTCTTTGGGAGGTCGTGACACAAGGTGATATTATAGTGAAGAAAACTGCTATAGCGGAAAATCCAGCAGACATGTTGACTAAGCCACTTCCGATCCTCAAGTTCAAGTATTGCTTGGGCTTGATTGGTGTTCGTAGTTTGTAATTACCCTTAGGGGTGCTAGAGGAGACGTCTAGAGGAGATTGTATTGAAGACATGACGAAATTCAAGTCAAGGTGGAGATTTGTCAAGTAAGGTGACTTACATTTCTTCATCAACCTTACCGTGGGCACCAAACCATTATGGTTACTTTTACATCCCATACATTTTCTTCCACACGTCAATTTGCCTCTTCATTCATTAAGCTTCTTCTAGAAGCTTTGACAAAATGGCTTTGATGTTAAATGTTGAAGCCATTTGGTCATTAAGAAGATGAGAGGCAGCAACTTTATTTAAGAGATATAGAAAAAGAAGAAAAGATGAAGTTGCCGAGAGAGAGACTTGTGTTGTAGAGAAAAGAAGAGATACACCATTTTTCTTTAGTTTGATCTCACATTTGGAGTGTTGAAAAGCCTAGAGAATTTTAGAGATATTTTATCTTTTGTATTTAATTCTCTTTTGTGAGAGAGAAATTGGGGTGTATTGGGGCTTTTGGGTTTGAGTGGTTTTGTTTGTACTACTCTTTGTATTCAATTCTTTTGTTAATGAATTTTTCTTGGACTGTCTCCACCGGTGGATGTAGGCTTGTTGGGCCGAATCACTTAAATCTTGGTATCTTGTGTGGTTGTGTTATTTTTCTCTTTTGCACTTTTTATTTCTTTGGTAATTTTGGATTTGCGTTTGTCGCAACAATATATATGGTTTTCTAATATTTTCTTTGTTTTATCACTGTGTAATTTGGGTTTTTCTAATATTTATTGTATGAAATTTTTGTCATGTCCATAATTTTGTCTTTTCTATATTTATCTTTGACAAAAAAGATTCATTTTTGATGAATGGGTTTTTGAATTAAAGAAAAAAAAATGGAAGCATCCTTTAATGATGATTGCAATGGAAATCTGATCTCGCTTCTCAGTTAGGGACCTTTATCAGAATCATCCTTACATATTTACCGTCAAGCGATTCAAGCTCGTGAGGCATCTTTAACCTCCCGATTCAGCAAATGGGTAATGATAGTGGGATGCAATGTTTATTTTTCTAAATTTCTTTGTACAAATACAATTGTCATAACGGCTTTATATAGTCATTTGTGTTAAAAATAGTTGAACTAACACAAACTTTGTCACAGGTACCCAGAGATCTAAGATATCTTCATCTGCAATCCAAATACCAATCAATGGATGCTGCTGACGCCCACTAAATTATTGTTGGTGACATCTTTAGATTGACATTCTTGCACATTGCCTTTTTTTTAAATTACGCGCTGAGATAAATTGTTTGAAGAGGAAATTTTAGGGGCATCAGAGGAAAAGGTAACCAGTTCAATAACTCCCTGTGGAGCTTGTTGGGTGACCCACCTACTCCTTGTGTATCTTTTTTTTATTATTTTTTTTTTCACCCACCCAGCTGTATATTGGATATCCAATAGCATCTGTTTTGTTTACGTGGCACTTCTTCATGCCTTTTACTCTGTAAAATAGATTTTATTTTGTTGGCTGTGCCTTGAGACTTGAGTGGAACACTCTTTGAGAGCCAGAAAAATAACATGAGTTGTCCCTAAGAGGTAACTCAATCGGCTGTGAACCACGCCTTATGAAACGTAAGTCACAAGATCGAATCCTCCCTCTCCCTACCTTTATGTGGACATGTCAAAAAAATAAATAAAATAAAATAAAAAATAACATGAGTTTTGTGAATTCTTGTTTATTTTAGAAGATTCCTAGTCTTTTCTAATTCCCTTTCTGTTACCTGTAACAGGTGTGCTGAGCTGGATTTGTTACAGTATAGCCGGAGAATAGCTAAATTGAAGGAGGGCCATTTAATGGCTGTTTGGCAGTTCACGCACATGGGCTTTTGAGGAGCTGGGTTGGTTATAACCAAAAAGGGAGTAATTCTCTACAGTAGGGTTTATTGTAGTGTTTAGTTTACTATAAAAGGCTTAGGCCTTCGCTTGGTTATGGATTTAGACTTTTGGTTATTATCTTGATAAGTAGAAGTAGTCTCTCATAGCCAAGTGGATTTCTGTAGTGAGTAGTTTTTGTAGTAAGAAGATTGATCATCTCGAATGGATCATTGTATAAATCTACTTTGAGTCTGAATAAAAAGCCTTTGAAGTTCATTCCAAATTCATTAGTTTTCTATTTGAATTCTGTTGAGTAATTTGGTTTGTTACATTACCTATGATTAGTTCATCATGTTTTCTTTTCTCTTTAACTCCCTTATATATACATTTTCCAAGCCATTTTAAGTTTCTATTGTTATGGATTATTGTGTGGTCACTTTTGTCACTTAGGTCCAACGGATTGTCTTAAGATAATGAAATTATTGGAGGAGATACCTGCCTCCCCAGCTGTTTTTGTGCTCTACCGTCTCTGTTATTGATAAATGCTTACTCGGTTGTTCCCACATCGTAATTCGAACTTTGGTTTTCTTTAATTTTGTTATTTTTCAAATTTTCAATGTCATATGAGCATGCCATATAAAGGAATGGCCTTGCCAGAAACTTTGTAGAGCAGTTTTTATTTTATTTTTAATCAAATTGGGAAAGGGATACATCTAATCAAATCACCGAAAAGAGATCAAATACCCAATAATAAACCCAAAACAAAGTTAACAATGCAGAAGTCAAAACAAATGGTAACAAATGGGTCAAACAAGTGATCTGATCTGCTTAGTAGGACTGCATAAAGTTGTCAATGAAGCAAAAAAAGCACAAATATTGAAGCTTTGTCACACTCCTCAAACAAACCTCAAGTCTAAGGGTCCGTTTAGAATTGTGTTTTTGAATTCGATATTTTTTAAAATCGTAAAGATATTTGATAAAATATATTAAAAAATAATTTTTTATCAAATATTTATTATGTGAAATCGTGATTTTAATAAAAATTTGCACTTTTTCAAATAAGCACCTCTCAGTCTACTTAGAAATGGATCAAGATCTCCAGCAATTTTTCTAAAATTGCCAGCCAGTTTTTTTGAAAATCACAGCCATTAAAGTAATCTAATGGCTCAAAATAAAACACCAATTCTTTTTAGTGGATAACATATATTTGAAGGTTGAATTTCAAAATTCAAAATTTGATCCCTTAGAAATCGCGATTTTTTTTTAAATTAAGTATTTTTTAAATCGCAATGTTAAATACTTTATACTTTGCGGTGTCTTTTAAGAAAGCAAATTATTTTTACGAAATCACAATCTCAAACTGACCCTACGCCTAAGCTTTGTTGAGCGTGATATAGAAGATGAACTTGGCAGAAACTTTTTTGGAACAGTTTTTTGCTTGGGAGACTTGAAAACATGCTGGAATCTTGGTAGCACTTGTAATTCTTGGGCTCCTTAAATATTCCATAGAAATTATTTTATGATAAAGATTGAATGAATTCCTCTTCTTGTTCTTCTTTATGTTGGTCCCCTGTTTGTTCCCTCTGTAAGGCTCTGTTTCTTGGTTTTATAAAGACCATATGCTTCACCTCCATCAAGACCCTAATCCCACTTAGCCCAAATATTGACTGAGAATTTTATGGTGAGAGGTCGGTCGTCCACTTAGTGATTGTTCTCTCTTTTTACAAAAGAAAATTTACATTGTTCCTTCTTTCTTGCTTGATTTACTTTTTTTGTATTATACAAAATACTCGCACAATATTTAAAATTGTTTTTACCTTTGTGCGTCAAAATACTTTTTAAAGAAAAAAAGAAAAAAGAAGAAAAAAAGAGAGCTTCCCTGTTCCCACTATCAATAAAGGCAACTTAAAAGCCAAAGAAGTGGGTCATATGTAGGGGTGTAAAGGTGGGCGGTTAAATAACCATCCGCTAACCGTTAACCGCTATAACCGCTAACCGTTTAACCGCTTAACCGCTAACCGTCTTAACCGCTAACCGCTAACCGTTATAACCGCCTAGCGGTTAACGGTTAGCGGTTATTGGATTTAATAACCGTAACCGCTAACCGCTAACCGCTTTTTATATAATATATTTGGATAACTATAATTATAATAATATTTATACATATAACTTAATCAATTGATCATTAATGATTAAATCACATTTTTGTTTTCAATAATTAAATCACAAATTGAATATTAATATATTATATTATCACTATAATTTATATGATTATATCATATGATCAATTGATTATTAAATCATTTGATTATATAATAACAAATTATATATATATATATATAATGACTCATAAGTCGTAAGTCTACAAGTTAATCATATAATTCATATTATTCATGTATAATGATAGTATGATACTTACAATTAAATTAAACAATATGTTACCTATAGCCACAATTGAATCAAAGCATTATCAGATACTTTATACTTAGAAAACATATATCACATTATCTTAGATTCTTAGATCTAAGATAATTTTATTATATTAATATGAATTGTGATTTATGAGATAATATGATCATATAATTTTATTTTTTTTTTTAGAAGTTTGAGCATTATCATTAGATAATAAGTTCAATTAAAAAAAAAAAGCTATAAGTAAATATGATAATAATTTAAATCATTAATCATATGATCTAATTTAATGAGATCATATGATTATATAATATCAAAGACATAAGTTTGTAATGGAATAAAATATTTTTGAAACTGTATATATTTATATCTTCTAGCATTTATTTATTTAATTTTTCTATATATATATAGTATAGTTTATATTAATAATAATAAAAATGAATTTCATATCAAAACGACGTCAGTTTTGGAGAGAAAAATGCATTAAGGGTTAAGGTAGGGATTTTCATCTTATTCTCTTCTCCTTCCCTATCTCACTAACGCCGCTGTCCCTCTTTACAAATTCTACCTCTGGACCGTCTCTCTCTTGTCGCCTCTTTCTCTCTATCTCGCAGTTTTAACGTTTTATTTGAACATTTGTTTTTTGTGTTTTTTTTTTAAGTTAACCGGTTGTGAACTTATGATTTAATATTTAAGGATTTTAAAAAAAAATTAAAGTAGGTCAAATATTTTTTATTTTTCAATATGATCTCTTTTTATAGCAATTTGGCATAAGAAGACACTAAAAATACAAAAAAACAAATGAGAGTGAACAATGCTATAGTGCTTAAAAAAAGCCCAATTTTAAAAAAGCGGTTATAGCAGGCGGTTAACTGTTTTACTAACCGCTAACCGTCGACTAACCGCTAACCGCTATCCGCTAACCGCCTAAAGGATGCGGTTAGTGAAATTTAATAACCGCTAAGGCGGTTACGATTAGCGGTTTTTGCCAATAACCGCTAACCGTAACCGCCTTTACACCCCTAGTCATATGGATATTTTTACAAATATAGTTAAATTCGGACCAATACTTTAATTTTTGTAATTTTTTTTTTTTCTAAAACATAGGGGTATTTAAAAAAAAAAAATTAAACAGATGGGGTAGATTTCAAATAATTGAAATATAAATACACTAAAATTTAAGGTTTTAGCGAGCTCGAACTAAAGCTCAAGTTCATTGAAAATGTTATTTGAACTAAGCCAGACTCAACTTGAGCTAAACTATTAAATTCTTTAATATATGATTTGAGCAGAGCTCAAGCCCGAATTTTAAAACAACCTATAAACATTTATCTATAGTATAAATATAAATATTAAGTAATTTATATTACATATATTACTAATATACATACTTAAACTTACATAATTAATTTTTAGTAATAAATTAATATATGTGTGTGTGTGAATGAGCTAGCAAGTCGGGCAAGCGAATTGATCGAGTTTTAAACGAGCTAAGCTCGTGATTCCATATCAAGTCTTATCGAGCGAGTCGAGTATGTATCATTTACTAATTGAGCGTGTTTCTGTAATAACGAGTGAGTTTACACAGTATTGAGTTCAAGTCGAATTAAACTGAGCAGGTATCGAGCGTATTATCGAACAAACTAATTTATTTACAGACCTATGTGAACAGCAATACGTGAAATTCCTTTTATGATAAAGATCGAGTGAATTCCCTTTGTAAGGATGGGTTTGTTGGGTCATAAAGACTTATATGCTTCATGTCCGATCAAGAATATCCTCCTCCACTTATTCAAACATTGATTGAGAATTTGATGTTTAAAGGTAGGTCGCCCACTTGGTGATTGTCTCTTTTCTAAAGCAATTAATATTTTACTTTTTCATGTTTTCTTGCTTTCGATTGATGGGAAATGAACAGCATTGCTGTTTTATTTATTTATTTTTGTTATTAAAAAAAATAATATTAAAATAAAACTATATTTTATGGTAATGGCATCCTCAATGGTAAGGTCCTGCCATGAGGCTATGCCTTTGAACACAAGATGATTGGCCTAAATAGAGTGATCAGATGAATTATAAAAATATCCATTGATGCTAAGTTTTATATTGATTATTTAATAGGTAAGATTAGACTTTATAAATAATTTTAAGGAGCTTAAAATATTGTAACTAGCACTTTTTTTTGAATAAAGTGCTAAATTAGGTAAGCTTAATTTCTTTCATTCATTTCCATACAATTAAGATCAACCCAAACTAAATATCATTTCCATACAATTTTTAAATGATACTTATTTTAAATTTATCTTAATTATCATCTTTTGTCTACAGGTCGATCACCTCAATAATGGAGGCGTTAAAACATCATCAGTTTTCCTGTTTTCCGTTTTCTTTGATGACTTCGATTCAATCATGTGGTGTGGAGTCCACGACATATATAAGACATTCATTCGACCAACGTAATCCAAAGCTCACCCACCAATTGTTTTTAAACTTGTGAGCAGCCGTGTGGGTCCATCACTCCCGTTGGCTTAGCTTGCAATCACCTGTATACCTTTAGAAACCAAAACACAGCTTGCAATATCTCTCATTATCTTCTGCTGTTTCTTGCAATAACCTTCCTTCATTTCCTTTTGATTTGATCTTCCGTTGTAGTCTCTTTTTGCTCTGTTGTTTGAAGAATCCTATTTTAGTACTCCAATTTCTGTACACCTTCTCTTATCACAAGTCACAACAACAATCAGTATCTTCCTTCTTCCCTTTCTAGAGCATTAATTCTTTTCACTCCCCCATCAAAAAATGGCAGAAGGTGTTCTCTTCAGCATCACTGACGGAATCATCGGGGGTTTGACGTCGGAGGCTGTAGCGAAGCTGGGAGTGCCATGGGGTGTCAAAGATGAGCTTGAGAAGCTTAAAAATGTAGTTTCAACACTCAAAGCTGTGCTTCTGGATGCGGAGGAGCTGCAGGTTGGGAGCCATGAAATTAAAGATTGGTTCGAAAACGTAAATGATGCCATTTATGATGCAAACGACTTGCTAGATGATTTCTCCACTGAATCTCTACGGCGAGAAATCATGGCTCGTGGTAAGCAAGCGAAAAAGGTGAGCATCTAGTTTTCCAAATCAAACCAGCTTTTATATGCTCTTAAAATGGGCCGTAAGATTAAGGAAATTAGAGAGAAATTAGCTTCTTATGAAGCCAACAGGAGATTCTCGTTGGAGGTGCACCATGGAGAGACGCGACCCAAGAACAGGGAGAGGGATCATACTCATTCTTTTGTACGTGCAGAAGAAGTTATTGGAAGGGAGGATGATAAGAATGCAGTTACAAAACGACTGATGGAGTCCAACACTCCAACGTTGAAGAGAATGTCTCAATCCTTTCTATTGTCGGGATTGGAGGGTTAGGAAAGACTACACTAGCTCAACTCATATTTAATGATGAGAAAATCAAACAACATTTTCAGCTAAAAATGTGGGTGTGTCTCTGATATCTTCCATGTTAAAGTATTGTTGAAAAAATCTTAGAATCTACCACAAACACAAAACAACAACTCTTGAAATGAATAAAGTGATAAATTATCTTAGAAATGCAATTGATGGAAAGAAATACTTACTTGTGTTGGATGATGTTTGGAATGAGGATCATGAAAAATGGCTTGGCTTGAAAAAACTGTTGATGGGTGGTGAAAGAGGCAATAGAATATTAGTAACTACACGCAGCGAAAAGGTTGCAAGGATTATCCATACAAATAAACCATATTTTTTAAGGGGTTTAGACGAACATGCATCATGGTCGTTATTTAAGCAGATGGCATTTGAGAATGGACAGGAGCCAAAGAATTCAAGCATCATGGCAATTGGGAGGGAGATCCTAAATAAGTGTTCAGGTGTCCCTCTTACCATAAAGACTATTGGATGCCTACTGTAGTCTAAAACTACAGAATCAGAGTGGCTATCTTTCAAGAACAATAAACTTTCAAAACTGCCTCAAACAGAAACTGGCATCTTACCGACTCTTAAGTTGAGTTATGATCAACTTCCGTCACATTTGAAGCGTTGCTTTGCATATTGTAGTTTATTTCCAAAGGATTACGAGATTGATAAATCAACATTGATTAATCTTTGGATAGCACAAGGGTTTATCAAGTTATTGGATCAAAACCAATGTTTGGAAGATGTTGGTCATGAGTATTTTATGGATTTACTTTGGAGATCATTCTTTCAAGAAGCTAAGATGGATGAGTTCGGTAATGTAACCCGATGCAAAATACATTACCTCATGCATGACCTTGCTATATTAGTGGCAGGATCACAAATCACCACATTGGGTTATAAGGAGGAAAACATTGATAAAAAAACTCGTCATCTATCAGTTGCTTATGATATAGAATTTTTCGTTGTAATTCCCACTTCATTGTGTAAAGCAAGTAGGATACGAACATTGCTTTGTCTTAATGATATCTATTCTATGGAAACGTTTGATTGTGATGAAATTTTTTCAAGTTTCAAGTTTCAGCGGATGTTGGATTTGCATGGAAGAGGATATGATTTTGTGCTGACTTCCATGCCAATGTTTCCACATCTTGATGGACAGTTGGTCTTGTTGAATGCCAACTTGAAGCTAGTGCAACAGACAATGATGATGAATAGACAACACCAAAAAGCCCTATATCAACAGCAATAGCCTCCTCTACACTTGCTTCCTCTTCATCCATTCCTTTCTCAAATTTGAAACGTATTGCGCTATATTTCATTATGGAATTAGAAACTTTGCAAGAAGAGTGGTTGGCGAACCTCATTTCTCTTGAATCTTTGGTGATATGGGACTGCCATAGATTAAAGTCTCTCTCCCAAGGTATACAACATCTCACTGCCCTTCAAGACTTGGTTCTTCATGATTGCCGCGAGCTTGATCTAGCCAACGATGAGGATGGGATGGAATGGCAAGGCTTTAAAAGCCTTCTCTCGCTGGAGTTTATGGATCTTCCAAAATTGGTGTCTCTCCCCTTAGGACTTCAACATTGTACTACTCTACAAAATCTCACGATTTCAAATTGTGAAAGCTTGAAAGCTATACCAGAGTGAATCCACAACTGTACATCACTTCAAGTGTTCAAAATTTGGAAATGTTCTAGTTTGTCATCATTGCCCGAAGGAATGCGTAGCCTAATGTCTTTGCGAAGGCTAGAAATTCAGACTTGTCCCATCTTATTGCGAAGATGTGAGAGAGAAATTGGTGAGGATTGGCCCAAGATTGCTCACATCCCAAAGCTATACGGGGATCTCTCTGTGCCTCAGTAGAGAGAAAATTCAAATACGCATGCATCTTCTAGTTATTCAGGTAATATTGCTCACCAAATCTTTTGTCGTTTATAGAAATTGAAGTACCCACCTTGAGTTTCATCTTCATTTTTCTCTCTCTCATTATTTCATGGTTGTTAAATTTCAGTTGCAGAAGTAGTAGCAAAACCAGTTGATGAAGCACAGAAGAAACATAAGATTCAAAACTTATTTAAAAATCTATGTTGAGAAATGGGGGCTTATTCCTTCTAGTATTAATTACTCTTGACTCATCTACGACATCATATGAAATAGAGATTGTTGAAGACCCTTTGTTTTAGGAGTTATTGGTTAATTACATAGGGATTTAATTTGTATACTTGTTTGTATGTATTTTATTAACTAGTTAAAATAAGAGTAGTTAATGCTTTCAGTTGTTTATTGCAATTTAGTTACTTAATTTTTTTTATGTATACTGGTAGCTTTTCTTGGTACTGAAACTAAGATAATAGAACCTGCATCTATTCACTATTCTCTGTCTCTTTTAGTTGGTTTATTAGCCTTGTCTAATGTATTTTAGTCTTGTCTACTCTTGAGACAGGGTAGCTGAAATACGTGACTACGGTGAGTAGACATGTCGGACTGCAGAGCTCGAGAATGTTTGGCAGTGGCAGTGGCAAGCGTGCATTTTCAATGCAAGTGGTTCAGATGAGAATTAATATCCATATCACACTTATTAATTGATTGAACCATCTACCCTCCAATTGAAATGGGTAATAGGCTGATTTTTTCTGCTTTAATCCAACTGGTTCGGATCCCTTTTTAGAAACTGCCCCAAACAAAGCGTGTCTCCCATGCGGTTTATCTGCACCTTTCTGGATTAAAAACTTGACTGTTAATTAGGAATTAGGTGGGTGTTTTAGTTTTCTCATTATTATTTTATTTAAAATCCTAGTTTCTCATTATTATTTCCCTTATATATATATATATATATACTCTAGGGTGATCAGAGAGGCAAGCTAGCCCAAATACTCCATTCATTTTAACTCTAGGTTCTCTCTCTTTGGCTTTCTCCAACGTAAGACGCTAGTACAGTGAGGTCTGCACTTTTTGTCTTGTAGATATAATTATGTAGACACATTATCGAACTACATAAATTTGTATTTAATTTTTTTATTTTGCTCTCTCTCGCTTGTGCACAGTAACAATAAAATTTGTGTTTTTGAAATTATGAACAAAAACGATTCTTTACACGGCAATGGGTTGACTGAGCTTCCTACCTCGGAGTTGAATGGAAAGGCTTGCCTTTATTTAATGTGCATCACGGTGGAGGGTGTTGGATGAATTTCTTTGATAGCTGCATTTTTCATTAATCATTTCTTTATGACCATCTTCCCCGTCAAGTCTAGTCCATGTCGGAGACTGCAAACTCATTATGGTTGATACATGTATTAATTGCATCTCACACTCAAAACTGAGATAATTCATTAATATAAATTAAGAGAATTAAAGGGAATAAAAAATAAAAATAAACACAAAAGATTTATCAAATTATTAGAGGCTACAATTTTGCTTTTATTGTTGATGATTGATGATTAATTACAATACAAATAGTTAGTATAAGAGTGAAGAGAATACAAAATGGTCAATAGGCAACAATAATATTAAATCATTTTTTAATACAATCAAATTTGTTCTCAAGAGATAGTTCAATCGATTGTGAACCACTTTGTTTGAATCCCCGTCCCCCTACCCTTGCTTTGACATCTCAAAAAAAAAAAAAAAAATACAATCAAATTTAATTACCTAAAACGTAAGAGATAATTACAATAAAAATTTTGAAATAAATTACAATCTGAAAAATAAAATAAAAAAATTCTAAGCAATACAGTTTGCATGAACAGTAGTACGTTAGACTATTATTTAAAAGGGTAAAATTCATATTCCCCCCTCAAACTACCACCCAATTGACAATGTCCCCTCAAACTTTCAATTGTGATAATGTTCCCCTTAAGGCTAGTAAAAAGATTAAAATGCCCACATATATTTCTCAATAAAACAAAAATACCCCTATATATTTAAAAACAAAAAACAAAAAATTTTAGGGAAAACCTACAATACGGTCGGTCTGCAAAAGATGGTTTTTGCAGCATCCACTAGGACAATGACACCTCATGTAAAGGAGAAAAAATGCAAAAAAAAAAAAAAAAATCTAAACCCTCCCACAGCCGATTTTCATCTAAAGAGAAAGAAGAGATGGAAGAGAGAGAAGAGAGAAAAAAAAAAAAAAGAGAGAGAGAGAGAAGAAGCGACCCGTGATGTCTTCCTTCGATGGGGACGTCCTCGCCTCTTGCAGACAACGCCCATGACCTAGTCGCTGCCGGCTTCGGCACCTTACTTGGCTGTCGATGACATCCTTTCCTGAGACAGAACAAGAAGAGTACCAATAGGAGCAAGGCTAGCAGGGCGGCGCCCACCACGATAGCAACTATAGCGGCAGTCGAGAGCTTCTTCGACTTCTTCTCGACTGGATTCAGGCCCGGGTCCTCGGACGGTGACAGAGCCGGTGATGGAAAGAATGGATTGCACGATTCCGGTGAGTCTATTTTTTGGTTTTTCTGATGGGTTTGCTCCAATTTGGGTATGGTTTTTTTTTTGTTTTTTCTTTGGTTTTTGCTCCGATTTTAGGATGATAAAATCCCAAAAAAATGGTTAACCTTCCCCTCTAGGTTTTAGTTTTGAATCCAAAATAAGTTTTGAGGCATTAGAATCAATTTTTGAATTTGGATTTTGTGTTTTTTGGTGTTTTCCTGTTGGGTTTGGCCAGAAATGAACACCGGACATGGGTCACGTGCGGACCATTCAGTCGGCGTGAAAATAGATTGGTTTTGTCATTCTGGGTTTGATGAAATGAAAATCGGATGGTTTTACTATCGGAGCGGATGTGGTTTGGTTCTTTGTTTGAGTTCATCCGGTGTTTTGAGCTTATTTTATCAAAATAAGCATGGTAATGTGTCACTATGGGGTTGGATGCTACAAAAACCCCCCTTTGCAGATGGACCGTATGGTAGGCGCTCTCAAAATTTTAATTTAAAAAGAACGATTTTTAAAGAAAATTTTATTTTCATACACGGAAATTGTTATTTTTTTAAAAAGAGAAATTTTTATTTAAAAAAGTTATAAAACAAAAAAAAAAATCAATTTTTATTAAAAAAAAATTGAAATTTTTTCATTTTTTTCTTATACAAAGGATTTATTATTATTATTATTTTTAATTTCCATCACTTGGATTTTTTTTATTTTATTTTTTTAGTTTTATGTTTTTTTTAGAAATTTTAGCATTTTTTATTTTTTATTTTTTATTGAGGGTAGTTTCATCATTGGGAGAACATTGATAATGTTTTGATAGTTTGGGGGGAGAAGGGGGACATTGTCACAATTGAAAGTTTGGGAGGGACATTGTCAATTCGGTGGTAGTTTGAGGGAGGTTTGTGGACTTTCCCTTATTTAAAACTATTTTATTAAAAAATTACTTTTCATTATTATTTTTTAATATTATTTTATATTAAATAATAGTCCGTGTGCTACTGTTTATGCACGTCGGACTGCCCAAAATCACTACTCTTTATATATATATATATATATATATATATATATATATATATATCGTTGAAACAAGCATTTTATTCAATCTCACCATATTCATATATATGCTTCTAATGTAAACTGTGTTTTTGAGAACTTTGGACATCCGAATTTCTATGAAGTGGGGGTGAAAAGGGCGGAATTAGAACTTTTAGTTTGGGACAATGAAATTTAAATAAATAAATAAATAAATGAAACTGAGAGGGAAAACTTTTAAGTGTCTATTTTATACTATATATATATATATATATATATTGTAAAAAATATATTTGAGAAACCACCTTATGGCAGTTCATGGCTTGGAGGCCAAAATAGCCATGGATCTCATTAATCATCCCACATGGACATGGTGAAGACCCATTATAGCCATGGATCTGGTGAAGCCTTCAGGGCTTAAAGAGGTAGGGAATAATCCCTTCCATAGTCCATCCACACCGTTAGTCCAGCCCAATATTGTAGGCCCACTCAACTTAAAACGTACACCACCGTGGAAAAAGGCATAAGAATTTTAAAAAGGAGAACATTAAGCCCAAACGTCACTAGAAAAAAGCGGACAAAAAAGGAATATATATAAGGAAAATGCTAGGGGTTCTCCCCGTAAGTTCTCTTAGCGTTCTCTCAATTTTACGTAAAACATGATTTAAGAAAAAATAAAATTGTAGTGGCCTCCACCACTGATTTTTTTAGGTATTAACATCAATTGTGAGGCATTAGCGCCAAATTTGTGAGGCATTAGCACCAAAATTGAGACATTAGCGTCAAATTTAGGATGATCAAATCCATTTTGGATGATATCATCCCTAAAGGGTTAACCTTCAACTCTTAGGTTTTAATTTTGAATCCAAAAATAAGTTTTAAAGTATTAGAACCTAACTATTAACTCATAAAAATTAATCTGTTAACAAAAAAATGATACTACAATTTTATTTTTTCTTAAATCATGTTTTACATAAGACTGTGAGAACACCAAGAAAACACTACGGGGAGAACCCTTAGCAAACCCCTATATATAATGAGTACATGGATTTGGTTATGAGTGATGCTGAAGAAGTCCACATCAAGAAGAAGAGGAGAAAATGTTTAGTTGGGGTTACCTTCCTTCACTTTCTCTTTAGATTCTCTTAAATGTGCATGGTTTTTAAGTTTTTCATCTGTATTGTTAAAAATCTTTTAGAATAGTCTGAAATTGAAAGTTTATGGGTTCAAATTGAGAGATTTTGAAGTTTGAAAGCTTATTAAATGGTGTGATAATTTAGGGGTTTAAAGTGAAGTTACCCTTAAACTTTTTGTGTTAAGCAAAGCATACTACTGCAAAGGTAGTGTTTCCAAAAGAATTTTTATCTAAATTATTTAAGAATACTAGTTCGAGAAAATTAAATTAGGTAGTTTCTTTAATTTGGAGATTTTATTTTATTTTATTTTAAAAGTAATCCTCAAAGAGGTTGGGCTTCTAATAAGGTGTGGGTGGGGTACTAAAGTGATTATAATCGGTGGTTATTGGCTATAACTGCTAACCGTAATCGTCTTGGGCGGTTATCGCTTTTTAATAGCCATAGCCACAATTGCCTAAGTGGTTAGTGATTATTTTATAACCGGCGGGTTTATAATCGCTTTTTTTATATGGGTTTTTGAGATTTTAAGTGTTTTAGGCCTTTAATTGGCCTATTTTTTAGACTTATTTTAAATTTTTTGGGCCAAAGTTTTCCTCCAAAATGATGTTGTTTTGGTGTTTACGTTAAGACAGAGGAGGATTCACCATATCATATTGACAGGTTGTGACAATATCTAATATTCCTTAGGTGAATGTCTATAGCTATCTATCTCATGATAGTTGTATTCATTTGATTTACTTTACTTTTATCTTGTATTAGTTGTACGCTTACCATTGTAGTTGTAAACTTGTCATTTAGAAGGCTCTTTGTATTATTCTATATATAAAGGGAAATACAACACAATTTTGGTCAAGCAACCAAAAACAGTTTTTCTTTTATTTTCACATACGATTTTCTTTTTTTCTTTTCAATAACTTAATGATCTTGAGTAGTTCTTCCTATGATCAATACTAGGCGAAAGCTCGATGGTGTTAGGGCTTGCTAGGGCATGTACCCTAGATTTACTTCTCTCAATGCCAAGTGAAGAGGGATCTTTCTGGTCAAAATGTTTTGCCATTGCAATCAATTTGCACCTAAAGGAGCACTCGTGAGTATTGCTGGTGCTCAAAGCAGGCCAATGTAAGTGAAGGAACTTGAACAAATAAACTAGGAGTGAGGAGGTGGAAGCCACTACTGTGATATGAAGAGGCCCCCAAAGCTTGGATACAAACCAAGACTAGGGCTATGTGAAGAGATTGCTGCCCCTTGATCTTCACAATGAGTTTTACTTGAAAAGTACTTCTCCTCAATTCCTCTAAATTTATCTTTATCTTGGGTCACATTCAAGATTGCCCTTGAAATGTAAGGAACTAAAGGAGATCCTTGTGGGAAGGCCTGAACATACACACACGGGAAACACAATAGCATTTCAAAGAAATAGAAAAATATATAGATTTATGATCATAAGAATTATATTATGATGATCTGATCATAAGAGTATACACTTATGGTAGTACAGAAATCTAACACAGCAAAAATAACTGCAAGTTAAACTATTGTTAAAATCTGACAATTTGATACTAACAAACACTTAATTAGATTATATTTATAACTAACGGTTATTTAATTGTAATATTTAGATCATCATTGTTAATAACGATTACTTAGTTTCAACCATTAGATCAAACTTAATTTAATCTTCTAATTGACTTTAGCAATGGTGAAGCAAATCCAATTGATCAATCTACCTTAGAAGCATCTTACGATCCAAAACAATCCAATCATCAAATCCATCCAAAAATTAGCAATCATAATATGAGTGCTCTGAGCTTTGATGCTTCGTATACATGCTAAATGTCAAGTCCGCCATCAAGGCGCCCTATGGACCACGCACACACGCTTCTAGTGCTTGAGGTTGTGTTAGACCATACACACAGGTGCATATACTCGAGTGATCATCATAATATATATACTTCACAAATAATTATCTGAAACAAACTTAATATCTACAAAAATATGTTTATTTTATGGCATTCTTTTAAAGTTTACGAGAGAGAGAGAGACTCACAAAGCCAAATCCATCAGTTTTGTAGGTGGGTCCAACCATTGTGTACTTAGAGCAGTGCTTTGCAAGAAAGAGCTTAATGTAAGGGATTTCATCAAAAATAGCAGCAACCCTTTCTGTTGACAGTGCTTCGTCATACTCCTCAGGAGTTATATAAGCCTTCAACTTGGACTCATGGAAATTCAACTGTTTTGTTAGAAGCTCTTTAACAAAGGAATCCTTTTGATATCCAACAAAATATCCCCTCTTTTTTATCTCTTTTACATCAACAAATGTAGGCTGCAATCTTTGTATTGTTAGCATTGAGGTTAAGCTTGTCAGATAACTTTGTGTCGTTGAGTACCACAAAAACCATATGATCATCACAAATCTTGACCAATTGTTTACCACTTTCTCACCGGTAACCAATAAAACATTAAAATGTTTTCAATTATTATCATGAAATTGAATGATGAAAGGCAAAATCTTTGATGGGGTTGAAGAAAGTCGTTAGCAAAGACTAGTGTGGAGAAGGAGAACCAGAATATGGTGCCAATTTGCTGCTCTGGGGGGCCTCTAAACTCACCGTTTATACGGTGTTCAAGAACCCATATCACTAAACCTCAAGATGAATGCTCCAAAGGTTGCTAACCGGAGATCCAAGCTTAGGGCTTCAAGAAAATCCAAAAGTTGTTCCTCTCATTATCTCTCATTAAAACCACCATTGACACTTTGATTACGAATATGGCAAAGTAAAATCAACATATGTGGAGCGATTTGCCACAATTGTTGTGTCTCCAACCACGGCATCATACTTGCATTTTGATAGAGGGTGGTCGATCATCAATTTATGAACTTTGACACAAAAAAAAAATAATAAGAATGACAAAGACAATATTGTTTGAACTCAGATCTTTGTTCTATTTGATGCTATGTTAAATCACCACTAATCCAAAGCTGCTTTTATATTACAACACTAATAATTGATACTGAGGTTTTTATCATAAAAAAACAAATGCATACACGAAGTTTAATTTGGTAAAGGAGCTCATTAATGGTTCCAAGAATGTTCCTATCCTTGTTCATAAAGGAACAAGCTCATAATGAAGGTGGAATGGTAATGCATCCAACAGACAAGGAACACATCATAGGAGAACCACGATATTGTAGGTTTATCGACGATGATGCCATTCCACTTTCAGAAATTCAACAAAACCATCTCACGGAACTCGATTCTCAACTTTGGCTGATCTATAGTGTCTCCCGGCCAAATAGGGTTTAAGTAATTTAGCCTTTAAAATTGGGCATGCCACTTCATTGGTATTATTCAATTCTTGTGAAAGCCCTCTATGTGATGTCCAATATCCAATGACTCTCTCAGATTTTTCTATGATATTGATTATTTCAAAGGCTATAGAAGGTTCCAATTGCCTTTGACTAAATGGAAATTCCCACGAGGCCTTGAAATTTGGTAATTTGAATTGTATTATGAAGCTTTGGACCCATTTCAAAAATGCCTAAAGCTGCAAGATCAACATTACTTTGGGAAGCATTTTGCTTCAAGAACTTGGAATGCACAATACCAGCCTTCTCCACAGCCATAGCCAAAGCCCAAATTGTATCATATGCCCATAATCCAAAGAGGTTTAGTCCAGTACTCTTATTGTTTGGTTTGCTTAATTTTAAATTTCTTCTCAATCTTCTTTTGAAATCGTCAATTTTTTTTGACTTTGGTATGTGTGGCCGTAATCCCAATACACCTGTTAGAATATAAATTAAATGATTAAATTAATAATTTTTTATCAATTTAAAATTTTGGAGTAAGTACTGATTTAGAACAAAGATTTTGAACATTTTCTTTGTCGTTCATCTTCCAAGAAAAAAAGTGTTAGAATGTAAATTAAGAGAAACTTTACTTATCCCCTAATTAAATTGTCATCCATTTTGCAATGTCTCCCATAAAGTTCAAAATATTCAATTTAGTGTATCAAATTTTTAATTTTTTCAATGTCCACCCTCCGTTAAGATTTTCCATTAAATCCCAACAAAATTCCCAAAAGAGAAAACTTTGAATCAAGTCCATCTGCAAAACACCCATTTTACAAACACCAATCACAAGCTGATACTTAAGTAAACACAAAACAATTCCATAAAAATATCATACACTCACACACACAATATTTTGAGCTCAAAAGAGTTGGGTGACAGGTCAGTCCAGACTCGTGGGCAGGTTACGGCCAAACCCGCTGTAGAGTCATCTTGGCCACGAGTCATCTTCTCCAGCATTCGGCGTCGGAGCCATTTTTCCGGCATTTAGGATGATAAAATCTTTAAATGGTTCACTTTCCACCTCTAGGATTTAATTTTAAATCCAAAAACGAGTTTTGAGGCATTAGAATTGGATTTTGTGGTGGATCAAAACGGTTTTAGGCAAGTCAAGATGATTTTACGATGATTTGTGGCTGTTCACGACGAGACCCACATCGTGGGTCTGGCCAAACCCAACGTGGTTTTTGGCGATACCCATGGCGTAGGTCTTGCCAATCCGACAGGTCTTTCTCCAGCGAGTCTCTCCACTTTTCATCTTCTCTAGCGGGTCCACGGAAATGGAAAGAAAAGAGGACCCCTGCACTTACTTTGATTTGCTTTATTTTTTTTTTACATTTTAATTTTTTGCAATTTTTTCAGATAATGATGTGTCAAATGGGGATTAGAGGCTGTAAAAGTGCCCTTTTGTAGATGATCTGGATCTAAGGGGCTCTCTTCCCAAAATACCCCTAGTTTTGTTTTTTTTATTGTTTATTTATTTATTTATTGCAAACATGTTTAAACTTTTTGCAAAGATTGAGGCATGGATATTTTTGCAAATACCGTTATATTAAAACCAACGCCTTAATCTTTGCAATTTTTTTTTTCTCTCTCTTTTTTTTTTCCCTAAAATAAATGAGGGTATTTTGAGAATTTTAGCACCCCTCAATTAGGAGTTAACTGAAAATCATAACGGATGGGTGACGATGAAAACAATTGAAAGATGGATAAACTAAATTGAGAGATATTGAACCTTAGGGGATATTGTAAAAGTGGTGACAATTGAAAGATGGATACGCAGAGTGAATTTTTTTCTTAAATTAATTAACTATTTCCTATCACTTAAGCTTACGAGATAATTAATTAAACAGTGATTTATCAATACCTGGCATTGAGTACATGACCTTTGAGCCCATAGGATCTAGCAAAGATGATAACCCTGCCGTGATGATCCATCCATACCCTTCCTTCATCATTCCTGCATTGTTTGCTTGTACAAAGAGCTTGGAGCCAAGTGAAGCAGTCATATGCACAAGGAATATTCTTGTATGAGATTTTTCTTTTAACATGTTAAGCTCCTTACTGATTTCCCTAGGGCTAGAAGATGAAGGAATGACACTTCTGTAAGGTACCCGAACGTCAATCTCTTGGAAAGCATCTAGCAAATATGGAATTAAGTCATTGCCATAATCTGTGTCTTCATAAATCGGGACAATTTCCCGCCAACCATAAGCCTCGACAATGTCTGCTATGGCTTTCACCTGTGCGCGGTCATCTTGTGCTGTGCGAATGAAAAACGGGTTTTGGGATGGAGAAAGACAGGGGCTTGTGGCTGAGAAGGAAATGATGGGAACCTGAGCTTTTCTGCCAAGTTGAATGACAAACTTAGCTTGTGCTGACCTTTGAGGTCCTATGATGGCCTGCACTTCTTCATTCTTGATTAAATCCAGTGCTGGAGATTGAAATTTTACTGAAGATGGTCAATAACAATAACAATAACAACAACAACAAAAACAATGTGGTGTATGATATGCTCAGAGTAAACCAGAAGCTAGATTGTCCACTGTTATAACAGATGGGAACTTGAACTGGAGACCAGTTCGTTCTGAGCAGATGGTAGACATTCAAAGCAGCTTATATTTGGTAAAAATTGGGGAGAAGGATAAGCCCAAGTGTGTCGTCTGAAGTTTGGAATTCATTCTAGTTCACACCCCCATTGATATTGGGAAAATGTGAGTAGTTAATATAGAGTAGTAGTTTATAAGAGATATTCGTGGATACTAAGTCCAACATAACTTACTGGAGTTTATAAAGGATTTTAGGAAAACCCCAAATTAACTAGTACTTTTTTTAGGGTGATAGAGTAGATATAACTAGTGTTTTTCTTTAGGTCGTTACAAATAGTATCAGAGTTAGGTTGTAATGTGTCATGTGGTATTGTTAGTATCGCATGACATAGTCCTGAAGTGGACATCACTGGTAAATGGGCAGAAGTTTGTAATATCCCAGTCTCATATATATTAGAAAGAGATTAGTAGCCCACTTAGAGCATGTTTTGGATTGAGTTTGAGAAATAGAGCTTGTAAGTTAAAAAGAGTTTTTGGGCAAAAGTTTCATTTTTAAGCTTTTGCTAAAAGTGTTTTTTGACCATTTTTAGGCTTTTTGAACCCTTAAAAGCGCTTTTAATTCTTTTACCAAACGATTACTTTTTTCTTCAAACGGGCTTTTTGAGTATTAAAAGCACTTTTAAGTCTTCCAAACGCAATCTCAAACAATCCCTTAGAGTAGGTAGTTTATAAGAAGTGCTTATAGGTGCTAAGTTCCATACAGCTTACTTACCAGATAAAACTAAGCTTTATAAATAATTATAAAGAAGTTTCAAATCAATTAGTGTTTTTGGTGTGATGCATATGTAATTAAATCAACTCTAAAATTGAGGTTGAAGATGACAATTAGGACAAAGAATATTAAAAATGTAATAATAATATAATATACCCAAATAAGTGAATAACCCAGCCCATGCCAAAAAAAAAAAAACATTGCCTAAACCATAATTATTTTTTCCTACCCATGATTTTCTATCCTCATTATTAAATAAAAACCAACACTAATTTTTTTTGCCAAAAAATGAATTAAAAAAAATTTTGTTTTTTCCTCCGCTCATCCAACTTTCTCTTGCATTTTCTTACTGAATTCGATCTT
This sequence comes from Carpinus viminea, assembly GCA_013348765.1. Classification (NCBI taxonomy): domain Eukaryota; kingdom Viridiplantae; phylum Streptophyta; class Magnoliopsida; order Fagales; family Betulaceae; genus Carpinus; species Carpinus viminea. The sequence continues at coordinate 15,156,893 of CP054673.1, read as the reverse complement.
CCTCTTGAGGACTTTGGCAAATTTGTGTTTTCCTTTACAGTTTCACTTTCCAGTTTTCAACTTCAACGAGGTAAATTAATTCACTCTTGTAAATTTTTATTTTTATTTTTGTTATTTGGTAAATTATCGTGCTTGTAATTAAAAGTATCATTTCCCATGATTCTGCTTTTGATTTTCATGCCATTAATGACATATTTGACCCATTAAACTACCATCTAATGATTTTTTTTGTTAGTCAAATGGATATCAACGGAGATAATTTTTTTTCCATTTTTGCCCCACTTTGAGGGTATAAGTGTCATTTTAGTGATTTAAAGTAGGGGCAAAAATGGAAAGCAAAAATTTCTCTCTGTTGACTATCCATTTGACTAACAAAAGGGGAGAATATAAAAATAAGTTTGATGGGCTCAATGTCATAGTTATAGTTCATGGGGAAACAAATGTCATCTCAGTAATGAGCAAGGTAATTACCCCTAAATTAAATGTAGATCTGAATATATTATGTTATTTCTAAATTTTAAATTTTGTCTCTATCTTTGTAGTCTTAAAAGAGTGAAGATCAATTGTCCAATCTCTACATTTTCAGGCTTTTGTTTCTTCATGAGAAGTTGGGACGTTGGCCTTTTTTTCAGGCTTTCAGCCTATTGAGGTATGTAATTAAATTTTTAGATTTAAATTATAATTGTTGATTTGTTGTTGTAGATTAACTGTTTTTCCCACATTATCCATGAATTTATATAGTTTATGTTTCATATTTTAATTGTATAAATATATAATTATAGTTATGAAGAAAAACAAAGATTTTGTTAAGTTCCAATCAAATTTTAAACGACCTCACGTTGAAGTAAATTTAGTAAACTTGTTTGGAGATCCATGCTTAAGAACAAATATTTGCGATTATCATCCTAGTAATAAAGACCAAGTTCGAAAAACATATCTACAAATAAGAGCTTGTCCAATATTTTTAATATTTAATTATTTTTAATTAATTTTATTTTTTAATTAAAAAAAATACCTCCCATTGTCCAATCTTTTGGCTCCGCCACTGGATGTAATTAGTGCTTTTTTTTTTTTTTCCTCTGGGTCGATACAAAGGCAGAGTCCAGTGGCTTGGTTTCAACTAATCTGGTTTCTCTAGCTATTGCAAAGCATGAATGCCTTTATCTCTTGGCTAGCCATAAAAAATGCTGACTATTGGAGGTAAGATGTTACAATGGGGATTGAAAGGGGATGTTAAATGTGTTTTTTTGTAGGAGTTGCATTAATAGAGGAGAGGGGTCACTTATTCTTTTTCTGTGGCTTCAACAAACGAGTGTGGAGTCACGTACATACTGCAGAAGTGTAATATAGTGAATCCTCCAATATGCTGGGATGATGTAACCTCTTTGGGGTTGCAGAAGTGGGGGAAGAAAAACTTGCAAGCTAATTTGTGCAGGTTAGTTTTCGGGACAACAATCTAGCTATAATTTGTGAAAAAAAACAGGAATGAAGTTAAATTAGATATGGTGGTCATCCGTAAACGGAAGTACAAATTCTGAAGAAAATCCATTGGAAAGTGCGAGCTCGGATGTTGGTTAAAGGAAAAATTCCAAAATAAAGCAAAGAAATATTCTGTAACTTGGGTATTGACAAGGGGATTCTGGTGTAGTTTTCCTTCCGTTTGTAGTCTTTATTTTATTTTATTTTTATTCATCCAAAAAAATATAATATTCTAGAGAGCTTTCTGGATTAAGTTTAACGTACGTACCTGCAGATGCTGCAGCGACGACATCACCCCCAGAATCCTTCGTGGAAAGAGTGAGTCGTGTAGTATAGTTATCATTCTCTTCATAAAAATCTGAGAGCGCCATGGACATACAAAGCTCAGCAATTCCTCCCACTGGAGACTTCAAATCAAGAACTACGCCCACTCTCACTGATATGACATCCTTTGCCACGGCAATCCTGAGGGCGAGCAAGAACAGAGAGGAGAGCAAAGAGAGAAGCAGCTTCTGGTTTGCCATTGTCAGGCGGCTAATTAAAGCTTGCTACTAGAGGGCTAAGTTACTAATGAACAATGCAGCTTCATGACAAAAAGATATTTTTCCCTCAAGAAAGACTGTAAAGACGTTGAGTCTTAATTCTCTAGATATATATAAAGCACGCAGCTGAGCACTGACTCACATTTCTGCATTTCCAAATAATGCTACAACAACGTTGTGTACTGCCTTAAATATCTCAAGTCTTTCACGTGGGGCCAGCAACTTTTGTCTTATTTGTTTTGGCCTTTTGAAGTTGCAGCCGACTCGATCTCTGTTGTGCGTGCCTTGTATTTCACCAAGGAAGTTGTGGTGGGCCCCAAAGTTTATTGTCCTTATCTAAGAAGGAAAGGTTTGCCGTTTTCCGTGTTGTATATGGAATCCTAGTCAAAGGTTTGTTCTTTCTTTGTTCTATATGGAATCCTAGTCCTAGTTGTAAAAAGGCGAAAAAAGCACCGACTATGCCTTCTATATAAAGGCTAGTGCTGACCGTAGATAGCAATAAGAGCAAAACAAATTATACTTGCTTTTGTATTTTGGGGTGTGGCGTGCCAACAAAAGATAGAAAAAGCACTACAAAAAACTAAAATTTTACTAACGGACAATTATTAACGTGTCAGAACTATTGATATGTTAGTAATTGTTTCTAATGTGTCATTCTTAACGTTTTACACACGTTAGTAATATACTCGTTAGAACTAGGAATTTACTAACGTGTCAAACTGTAACACGTTACCATTTACTAATGTGTCACAATTTAACACGTTAGTAAATTTTACTAACGTATCAAAGTGTCACGTTAGTAATTGCAAAATAAAATAAAAAATAAATAAAAATTACTAACGTATAGTTTTTTCCCACGTTACACTTTGGGTGACATGGGAGAAAATGCCACGTCACCCCAAGGGTAACGTGGTAATTTTACCACACGTTAGTAAATTTTTTTTTTTTTTTTTTGCAATTACTAACATGGCCTTTTCTCCCATGTCACCCAAAGGGTAACGTGGTAAAAATGCAACACATTAGTATTATTATTTTTTAAAAATTTTCTATAATGAATTTTCTGGCTAATTACGCTATATTTGAGATTCGCCACACTTGATAATCAATATTTATAATATAATCCATCTATCAAGCAGTGAAATAAAGAGGAGCCAGTTAGGCCTTTTTTAAAGGGCAAAATGGACTTTTCAATGATAATCAATATTTATAATATAATCCATCTATCAAGCAGTGAAATAGAGAGGAGCCAGTTAGGCCTTTTTTAAAGGGCAAAATGGACTTTTCAATGAAAAGTCCATTTTGCCCTTTAAAAAAAGCCTAACTAGCTCCTCTCCATTTCCGTCCCATTCCATCCATCCATACATAGCAATTTGTTCCTGATAACTAATAATAATAAACAACTAACAATTAACGAGTAATAGTCATCATTCCATCCATCCATCCATGCAAATCAATTTGTTTCCGATAACTAATAATAACAAACAACTAACAATCAACGAGAAATAATCATCTAATAAATACAACTATTTCTATACACAAACATTGTTACCCAAATATATATAAACATTCCAAAAAATACATGATCTCAATGCCGTTGAAAATACATGCATGAACCAAAAAAATCACCTCCTCGGTCAAATTGAAATGATGGAATAGTAGAGACGTTTGACTTCTCTGCATTAACTAAATATAATAACAAAAACCATTAACTTCTCCATAAGAAACAGAGTATTTTTTTTCCCTTTTGTTTTTATTCTCCTTTGGGTAAAGTGAGAATTGGGTTCAACTGGGGCTTTGGGTTTGAGTAGTTTTCTTATCCTGTTACTCTCTTGTACTCATCTTTTGATAGTGAATTTTCTCTAGGTCGTCTCCGCCAGTGGATGTAGGCTTATTAAACCGAACCACTTAAATCTTTGTGTCGTGTGTGATTGCCTAATCTTTGTTATTCCTCATTCTTCTTATTTTTCGCATCTCATGAGTCTTGGGAAATAGGATTAATTTCCTAACAATTGGTATCAAAGCTTTTGGTTCGACTGGGAGCGATGGCAGTAGAAGAAGGAAAGATAGGGATCAAGAAGTTCAATGGCACAGATTTCGCATATTGGAAGTTGCAGATTGAAGATGTCCTTTATGGGAAGGATCTTCATCAACCTCTTTTGAGAGAACAACCCGAAGACATCTATGATAGCGAGTGGGCCCTGCTTGATCATAAAGCCCTGGCAGTTATTAGGTTATCATTGTCAAAATTAGTTGCACATAACGTTGTAAAGGAGCAAACCACAGCGAGTCTAATGGCGGCTTTGTCAAGCATATATGAGAAGCCGTCGACTAACAACAAGGTGCACCTGATGAAGAAATTGTTCAACCTAAAGATGGCGGAAGGGGCATCCATGGCACAACATCTCAATGAGTTCAACACCATCACAAATCAATTGTCCTCAGTTGAAATTGATTTTGATGATGAAATTCACGTGTTGATCGTCTTGGCGACTTTGCCAAATAGCTGGGAAGCCGTGAGGATGGCTGTGAGTAACTCTGCAGAGAAGAGTAAATTAAGTTATGAAGATGTCAGGGATTTGGTTCTTAGTGAGGAGGTCCACAGGAAGGATGCTAGTGAAACCTCCGATTCTGGTACAACTTTAAACCTTGAAGTAAGGGGCAGAGGTCAAGAGAAAAACTTTGTGAGGGGCGGATTTAAATCCAAGAAGGGTAGAAGCAAATCCAAGTTTGGACGACAACTTGAGTGTTGGAAATGTGGCAAGATAGGTCACTTCAAAAAGAATTGTAGAGAGCTAAAGAAGAAGACTGACAATGACGCCGCAAATGTCGTGGCAACAGAAGAAGTGCATGATGCCCTACTTCTATCTGTTGACAGTCCTCTTGATTCTTGGGTCTTGCACTCAGGAGCTTCTTTTCATACCACACCAATCTGTGAAGTTCTCAAAAATTATGTGGTTGGAGATTTTGGAAAGGTATATTTGGTTGACAGAACAACACTAGATGTTGTGGGCATAGGCGATGTTCGCATTAGAGTTCACAATGACTCAGTATGGAAGCTACAAAAGGTCAGGCATATCCCAGAGCTGAAAAAGAACCTGATTTCAGTGGAATAACTTGATGATGAAGGGCATTCAATTCATTTCCACGGGGGAAAGTGGAAGGTGAGCAAAGGAGCAAGGATTTTGGCTCATGGTTATAAGACTGGTATTCTCTATATGACGACGAACAATAGAGATACAATTGCTATTGCAGATGAGGGTGCTGACTCAAAATTATGGCACCTAAGGCTTGGGCACATGAGCGAGAAAGGGATGAAAGTACTTTTGTCAAAGGGGAAACTATCGGAGTTAAAATCAGTTGAGTCTGATTTATGTGAAGGCTACATCTTAGGAAAGCAAAAACAGGTGAGTTTCGCAAAAGTTGGAGCATCGAAGCCGAAAAATCTGGAATTGGTACACATAAATTTGTAGGGTCCAGCACCAGTGGCATCTCTTGGAGGCTCGCAGTATTATATAACATTCATTGATGATTCAAGCAAGAAGTTATGGTTTTACTTCTTAAAACTTAAATCTGATGTATTTGAAGATTTTAAGAAGTGGAAGGTTATGGTAGAGACAAAAACTAGTCTAAAATTGAAGCGCCTAAGATCAGACAATGGGGGAGAATACGAAGATGGGGGTTTTAAACAATTTTGTGTTGCAAATGGGATTAGAATGGAGAAAACTATTCCAAGAATGCCACAGTAGAATGGCATGGCTGAGCGCATGAATAGGATCCTCAATAAGCGTGCAAGAAGTATGAGTTGCATGCTGGACTACCGAAAACTTTATGGACAGATGCAGTGAGTACTGCTACTTACTTGATAAACAAAGGACCATTAGCTCCTTTGGGCCACAGACTACTTGAAGAAGTCTAGAGTGGAAATGAGGTAAATTTTTCTCACTTAAAAGTTTTTTGTTGTGTTTCATATGTCTATATTGAATCTGATGCTCGTAGCAAGCTAGATGCTAAGTCTAGAAAATGTTATTTCATTGGCTATGGGGATGAGGCATTCGAGTATAGGTTTTGGAATGATCAAAACCAAAAGATCATTAGAAGTAGGAATGTTACTTTAAATGAGATGGTTATGTATAAGAATAATTCAAGTGCAAAACCAGTAAGTACAAAGTTAGAGGCTGAGAAGCCTGATCTTATCAACCTAAATGGAACTTCTAAAGGTGCAGCTCAAAGAAGGAATTCGAAAGTTGATAAGGATTCAGAAACCGAAGAGAGCCCAGAAGTTTAAGAAATAATAGATCAACATATTGAACAGGGTACATCGATAGTGGCTGTCCGCAGATCTACCAAAACCATTAGATCTCCACAGCATTTTTCACCCTCCCTTTTTCATATTTAGTTGACGGATGGCGGTGAGCCAGAGACGTTTGTTGAAGCCTTGGAGGTTGAAGATTCAATCAAGTGGGAGTTAGCCATAAAGGATGAGATGGACTCATTACTGACTAACTAGACCTGGGAGCTGATAGAGTTGCTAGTAGGTAAAAAGGCTTTGCACAACAAATGGGTGTTTAGAATAAAGGGTGAACATGATGGTAGCAAACACTACAAGGCAAGATTGGTAGTCAAGGGATTCCAGCAGAAAGAAGGAATTGACTACATAGACATATTCTCTCCGGTGGTGAAGATGACAACCATAAGAATTGTGCTTAGTATTGTGGCAGCAGGGAACTTACATCTAGAGCAATTAGATGTAAAGACAACGTTCCTTCATGGTGAGTTAGAGGAAGAAATTTATATGAAGCAGAAACAGGGATTCACAGTGCAGGGAAAGGAGAGAGTTTAGTGTGCAAACTAAGAAGAAGCTTGTATGGCCTGATACAAGCTCCAAGACAATGGTACAAGAAGTTTGATAGCTTCATATGTAATACTGGGTTTACAAGGTGCAATACAGATCACTGCTACTATGTCAAGAGTTTTAAGAACTCTTACATTATTCTACTCTTGTACGTAGATGATATGCTCATTGCAAGGGCCAGTATGGAAGAAATCAACAAGTTGAAGAACCAGCTGTCAAAGTAGTTTGCAATGAAGGACTTGGGTGCTGCTAAACAAATCCTTGGGATGAGAATCATCAGGGATAGGGCCAATAGTACACTAAAGATTTCACAGGCAGAGTATGTGAAGAAGATTCTCAGCATATTTAGCATAGATGGAGTTAAGTCAATAAACACACCCTTGGGGAGTCACTTCAAACTAACCATGGATCAGTCACCGAAGACGGATCAAGAGAAAGCATACATGAGCAAGGTACCTTATGCTTCAGCTATCGAAAGTCTAATGTATGCAATGGTTTATACTAGATCAGATATTGCACATGTAGTGGGAGTTGTGAGTAGGTACATGAGTAATCTAGGGAAGCAGCATTAGAAGGCAGTCAAATGGATTTTGCGATATCTGAGAGGAACTTCAGATATGTCCCTTTGCTTCACAGGTGCAGATTTAAAGCTATAGGGCTACGTGGATGTTGATCTAGCGAGTGATGTTGATAGTAGGAAAAATACTCAAGGTTTGTATATACTCTGGGAGGTACTGCTGTGTGTTGGACCTCAAGGTTACAGAAAATTGTAGCCCTTTCCACTACAAAGGTGGAGAATGTGGCCATGATAGAAGCTAGAAAGGAGATGGTTTGGCTACAAGAGGGTTTTTGGATGAGTTGGGAAAGAAGAATGAGAAGGGAGTTCTACACAGTGATAGTCAAAGTGCCATTTTTCTTGCGAAGAACCCAGCGTATCATTCAAGAACAAAGCATATACAGTTGAGGTATCACTTCATTCGATCTCTTCTTGAAAGTGAACAATTGCTACTTGAGAAGATTCGTGGAACTGAGAATCCGGCAGACATGCTGACAAAAGGAGTGACCATTTAGAAATTGAAGCTATGCGTAGCTTCAGTTGGTCTTCGAGCTTGAGGATAGGTGGAGGAGACATCCGGAGGAGATTCATTATGTTGTGACTTGGTGGAATTCAAGTCAAGTGAGAGATTGTTGTGCGTGCCTTGTATTTCACCAAGGAAGTTGTGGTGGGCCCCAAGGTTTTTTGTCCTTCTCTAAGAGGGAAAGGTTTGCTCTTTTTTTCGTGTTGTATATGGAATCCTAGTCATAGTTGTAAAGGTTTGTTCTTTCCTTATTCTATATGGAATCCTAGTCCTAGTTGTAAAAAGGAGAAAAAAGCATCGACTATGCCTTCTATATAAAGGCTAGTGCTGGCCATAGGTAGCAATAAGAGCAAAACAAACTATATTTGCTTTTGTGTTTTGGGGTGTGGTGTGCCAACAAAAGAGAGAAAAAATGAGAGCAAGAAACAGAGTATTTTTTTTGCTTTTGTTTTTATTCTCCTTTGGGTAAAGTGAGAATTGGATGTAATTAGGGCTTTGAGTTTGAGTGGTTTTCTCATCCTATTACTCTCTTGTACTTATCTTTTGATAGTGAATTTTCTTCGGGTCATCTCCGCCAGTGGATTTAGGCTTGTTAAGCCGAACCACTTAAATCTTTGTATCGTGTGTGATTGCCTAATCTTTGTTATTCTGCATTCTTCTTATTTTTCTCATCTCATGGGTCTTGGAAAATAGGATTAATTTCCTAACACTCTCTTCTTTTTCATTCTTTGAGTTGGTTTAAATGGACTTTGATAACTATAAAAAGGAGGTTGTAGATCGTGAAGAAGGCGGGAGAAAAATTTAGAAGCCGCATTTTATTAGGGTTTTTTTCACTTTGTTGTGCCTTATGGCACTTTAAGAAGAATAGCTTGTCAATTTTTTTGTCTCTTTTGTATTTTTCTCTTTTGTGTGATCGAGAGTGAGATTTAGATGTATTGGGGCTATGGGAAGTTTCCTTCTTGGTCAATCAAAGTCTTTGTCAAATTCTCTCTCACAAAAAAAAAAAAAGGCTTCATCAATTTGGCCCATTAATTATAAAGTAGGATTTATAATATATCAAACTTTACTTCAAAGAATCTTTTGAGGGTTGAAAACTATGCAACTATAAACACATGCCTCATCAAAGTGCATAGTATGGTAAGTCGGGCTTCATGACGGTCAAGATCTATATAAACAAGGCGTATGATAGGATGGAATGAGGAGGCGATTATGAAGAGAATGGGTTTTGAGAAAAGGTAGATAAATCTTGTGATGATGTGTGTGCGTACGGCTCAATTTTCAATCTTGGTTAATGGTGTTCTTGTGGGTCAAATTTTGCCCACTCGAGGTTTTAGGCAAGGTGCCGATCTCGCCCTATTTATTTATCATTTGTGCGGAAGCCCTTAGCTCTATGTTGTCCTATGCAAACCAACAAGGAACTTTGAGAGGAGTTCCAACATCGAAAAGAGGTCCAAGGCTAAACTATTTGTTTTTGCTGACGATAATTTGCTAGTTTGCAAAGCAGATTTAAGCCAATGGAATAGGTTGACCGATCTCTTACATATCTATGAGCGTGCATTGGGACAAAAAATTAATACAAGCAAGACAACGATCTATCTTAGCCGTAACACTCCTACAGGGGATAAAGACTCCATTATTGCACAAGCCGCTATTCCTACATCGTAGAGATATGATACTTATTTGGGCCTCCCAACCTTAGTAGGCAAGTCAAGGATGAAGGAGTTCAAGCATATTATTGATCGGGATGAAAAAGATTGCAAGATTGGAAATTAAAGTTTTTGCCGCAGGTGGGGAAGAAGGTACTTTTAAAAGCCGTGGTTCAAGCCATACCAACGTACAGTATGAGCGTCTTTTTGATGCCCAAGGCGTTGTGCTCCAATATTAATTCGCTTACGCAAAAATTCTAGTAGAGTCATCAAAGTAATTCTTTGGGGATCCCTTGGATGAGTTGGAGTTGCATGAGGATAACAAAGGCGAAGGGAGGGATGGGATTTAGAGAGTTTCATTGTTTCAACAAGGCTCTCTTAGCGAAGAAATTGTGGCACCTTTAGTAGACATTGAACAGTTTGATTGCAAAAATTATGAAGGCCAAATATTATCATGCTCAATTAGATAATAAACCTTCCTTTGCCTGGAGAAGCATACATAGTTCGAAGGACCTCCTTAATGAAGGGTTGATGTGGAGGATTGGTAATGGGGAAAAAGGCTCGTATATGGAGAGATAAGTGGGTGCCTATTCCAATTTGCTACAAAATCTATTCCATACATGAGTTAACCTCTCCGGAAGCAAGGGTGAGTATGCTAATTGGTAAGGATTTGACTAGGTGGGATTGAAATAAGTTAGAGGATTTATTTGCGGTAGAGGAGGTTGAGGTGATTGTGTCTATCCCCTTAAGTTGCACCAACAAATGGGATATTTTCCGTCAAGAATGCATATCACCTAGCTAAGGAGATGGAGGATCAGGCTATGCCAGGTTCTTCTAAAGAGGCCCCAAACAATGATGTTTGGATGAAGCATTTGAAGGTACCAAACTCAGAAGAAAAAATATATATATATATATATATATTTGGTGAGGAAGTCATGATTACTACCCATGAGGGAAAATTTATGTCGAAGGAAAATTATAAAAGATTCTATGTGTCCTATTTGTGAGTTAGAGGTGGAGACAACCCTGCATATATTGTGGGAATGCCCGTTGGCGATGGACGTGTGGTGGGGAAGTTGCAAAAAATTTCAAAAAAGTTCATATAAAGGTCGGACCTTCGTCAGCATTTTTAAGGCAATCTTGAGTACCTATAGTGAAGATGAAGTTAATGTTTTTGTGGGATTGGCATGTCAGGTGTGGTTCAGACGGAATGATTATATACATGAGGGGTCCTTTCCACACCCAAACGTGTTGGTCAGGAAGGCACGAAGTGCATTGGCAGATTATGACGAGGCGTCTAGTAGTATCAAGGGGCCGGTCCAAATGGAAAGCAAAGAAAAAGATTTTTGGAAAGCTTCTTCATAGGGTATGTATAAGGCTAGTTAGGATGCATCTATGAACTCACAAAGTGATCAAGTGGGCATAAGTATGGTTATTAGGGACCAATACGGGAGTGTGAAAGCAGTTCAATGTTGCTTTTGTAAAGGCAGATTCGATCCCACTACGGTAGAGGCTATGGCGGCAATGCAAACAATAACCTACTGCAATGAGGTTGGAATGGATAATATATGTTTGGAAGTTGATGCTAAAAATGTTGTGGATGCACTAAATGCTATGGAGAAAAATTGTGTAAAATTCAGTCACCTTATCATAGACACAAAAGTTTTATTGCAAAAGTTTTCTCACTAGAAGGTTAAATTTGTAAAGAGAGATGCCAATAGTGCAGCTCATTCTCTTGCAAAATTGGCTGCCCAAGTGCGTTTGGAAAGGAAATGGCGAAGGGAAATTCTTGACTGAATCTCAGAGATTATTCAAGTAGAGCAATTTGATCTATCTCTTTGATTGTTGGAATATATAAGACGTTGTTTTCTTTAAAAAACAAAACAAAACAAAACAAAAACAAAACAAAACAAAAAAAAACGGTGATACTTGTTGCCAAGAGAAAATTAGGGGTAATTATCCTTTCCCCCCATGACGGTCAAACAAAAGCAATTCAATGCGTGAACAGTACTATGAATAGTGTCGTTGATTGATGGAGCAGTGTTGTAAACAATACAGTTGACCGTTCAACTTAACAGCGTTAACTGACGGAATGGGGGTTTGGGAAACAAAATGGTAGCTTGATGGGGTTGTAATGTAAAGTTGATAGTTCATAGGGGCAAATGGTAATCGCGTGGTAGTTCGTGGGGAGAACAAATAATTACCCTAGAAAATTAAGTTATTAATGCTAAACCATTAATTCATGTCTTATTTTTCTTTTCCGTTATTTCCACAATAATTACCGGCAGCCGATATCAGCAATACATTATGTATTAGTTGGAGTCATTCATCTAATAATCTAATTTACCTTTTTTCTTGGAAAACCATAAGAGAAGCATAATGATCTCACAGATAGATTTCTTACTTAACCAATTATCGGTCAGATAATCATCAACTTAAGGACTTCGTAGAGAAAATTAAGAAAGGTGTAAGATTATGATAAGGATGATGAAAAGCCATCTGAGTCCATCTTTGCAGTGTTAACAATTGATATGGTTTGTTCAGGTTATATTAGCTTGAGAAAGAAACAATTGCTATTAGCAATTAAAAGAGGCCCCTTGTGAATGGGAAGAGAGAATTACTTTGAGTGCTTCCTTGACAAGTAAATCAAAGATAAATCTTATTCAAGTTCAAGGGAATGCAACTGCTCGATCATCGTACTTTTGCCAAAGTCTATTGTCAAATTGATGCATATATAAGAAATATTTCCTGAAATAGCTGTAAAGGAGCACTAAAACAAGATAAGGCAACCCCAAATTATGGTTCAACAGTCGCTCAATGGTTGAAGGTTGTAAGAGTTCCAAAAAGAAACTTGGATTCAATGTTCATGTTGAATATGGATATTCATATAGAATGATTACTGATAATATTACGTTTGTTTTCTAAACCAAGCAGGAATTTAAGTGGATGATTTGTTCAACCAACCATATAAGCTTAGAAAGAAAGTAATAGTGAAATTAGAACAGGAAGCTTCACCATGCATGGAGGAAAAGAAATATGCACGTACATATAGAAACTAGGGATTATTGTATACTTTTTGTGTACTTGAGTTTTGCCCCTGTGCTTTTAATAAATTTGATTTACTTATCATAAAGACAATGAGGATCATTTGAAAGCAAATGTCTCATATATTCAATTTGGCCAAAAAAAGAAGGTTTATAAAAGATTGAACTGTGGGGTATGTTTTACTTGAATTATTGGGGAAATCATCATGGACTTCAAAGTAGAAGCCACCTGGTGGCTGTCAAAACTATTTCTCAACTCTTGAGAAAAATTCAGTCTATTATTGTGTGTTAACTCTTAAACACAACTGTGAGTATTCTTTCTTGTGTGTGACTGTGATGCCTCCAATGCCTCATGACCTGCCTCATTATTTATATATATGCTTAAGTTTACTTGGAAAAAAGAGAAAAAACTTAGCCTCCATCCACTAGAGACACACAGCCAAGGGGGGAATAATTCTCCTTGCCCCTTGTCTCCAATAACACGGCTAGGCTAAGGATATGGATCCTAGCCAATGTTTTAAATAAAAATAAAAAATAAATAAGTGAATAAAACAGCCCATGCATATAATAGAAGCATGTTTCACTTTGTGCAAATTATATCAACTTGAAAAATGGCTCAAAGTAAATTAAAATAAAAATAAAACTAACTTCAATAGGCTATATGCTACTATGAATTACAATTGATTCCACTAATTAATTGTAATTGCAATTTAGTTTATATTTTTATTTAGTCATGTTGGTGCAGTTTTTGGTACGGCTTGACCAACGATGGGCTGCCTGCAAAATAGCAAGAATGTCAAAGGTCCCAACCTAGGCTAGAGACACTCTGATACTTAAGTTAGTATTTTTTTTGGAGTGAAAATAAAGTAATGAGCTTGAATTTTGGGAAGACTAGCCCACCTCTTTTTCTCTTGCATTGAGTCCCTCTTTCCGGGTTTTCTATAACTGCTTTACTCTTAATTCTCCACGTTTATCTAGTTGTTGATAGATCATGATTTGTTCACATTCAGATAGTGGTTGAGAGATAATGGAAAGTAGTTGAGAGATAATCTCCTAAATTAGCTGAGTTATTGTAGAACTGTGCAAAGCTATAATTTATCTGAATAAGATTGCTTGAGTGAGGTCCATAGTAGATTCTATCCCAACAAGTCAGTTTAGGCTCATATTTGATTAGTATTACATTATTGTGGGTACACTTTGGTGAATGGTCATGGCGAGAAGCTATAGACGTCGGGGGTGGTTCTGCCAACCCCCCAACTATGGCTATAGCCACCCTAGCATTTTTCTTTCTTTTTGAATTTTTTATAATTTTTTTAATGTTTTTATACTTTTTAGGTTTTGAGTTTTTATTTTTATTTTTATTGAGGCATATGGCCACGCGATAGTTTTTTTTATTGATTTGACATATATTTTCGTTACTTTTTGGACAGAGTACCCATCTTTGTTTTTAGACATCTACAATACGATTGAAACTGATCCAAGAAAAAATAAAATTATTAAACTACATGTAGACAGTTCATATTCATGGGTAGCATTGGGCTTTAAAACCCTGAGGACTAGAGGTGATAATGTTATGCCATGCATGGTATTCTTTAAAAGTAATTAGTGATTAGTGATTTCATTTAATTTTTTAATTTTTATTCTAACAAATATAATTCTAATTAGTGATTAGTAATTTCATTTAATTTTTTAATTTTTATTCTAACAAATATAATTCTTATACATGTTAAAAAATTTTACCAACACTCTTACCAAAATTGAGTATTACACACTTTTTGTTTCATTTTATTATGTGCTTAACATTTGAACTGCCATAATACGGGAATATTGAAGGGCAAAACAGTACTTTCATCAAATCAGAAATATATCCTCTCTGCCTCATACCACAGGCAGAGAGGAGAAGAGAGGGGAGAGAGATGGGCATTTCAGGCTCAAAGCGAGTGAGGGACTCGCTCTCCAGCTCACCCGAGTTCGACTCAGCGTGCGACTCAGCCTACTCGCACTGTCTCTCCCTGACGCAGCACGCATTCCCCGGCGTCTTCCCCTACCAACTCAACGCCGCCTCCGACCACCTCCACCGCGAGCTCTCCACCCTCCGCCCCCACCCTCTCGTCCTCAAGTGGCTCCCCTCTCCTCCCACCCGGGTCCAGGTCGACTCCGCCCTCCGGGCCGTCAATCATAGCCGGCCCACCAACGACGAACCCTCCCTTCTTGGGCCGGCCCAATTCGGGGATTGGGCCGTCGAGTTGTTCTCGAACGCCGTGGTGTCCAACGCTCGCAAAGCGGTTCTGTGCCGAGTCCCGATCGGAATCGCTGGGATCGCTGGAATCGGAGCCGTGACTCGGTCCGGAAAGGACCTGGTCGGGACCGCGATTGGTGTCTACGCGATCGGCGTTGCCACTTCTGTTTATCTTAGTTTGTCAGGCTAGATTTTTTCTTCTCTTTTTGTGTGTTTTCATGTTTGTACATGTTATATTGATTGACACGTGGCTTGATGCCTTTATCTTAAGCTATCTGGAAGAACATGACAATTTATTGACCGTCGGCTACAAAATTGCTTAATGGTTAATTCAGTCGACGATAGAATGTTAACGTAAATAACTACGTTAAATTACCCGGACATTGTTAAAATATATATATATATATATATATATATGTATAGACTTCATGATATAGGAAGATCACGAATTGGAGTTCTTTCAGCCATCCTGACATCAAATATGCTAAATCTAAGGTCTAAGATAAAATATAGACGAATTTGTTTGGTTGTGAGTCGGATTCGAATATTAAATACTGGCGAGACATGGTATATAAAATTATATAGGTTAATTAAAATTATAAGGATTAAAATTTTTAACTCTAAATTATTAATTTCATGTTGAGTTTGTGGGTGGTATAAAACATTATTAGCCTAATTTGACTCATTTAACTAAACACGTTAGACTCTTCAACTCTAATTCGCCAATTTCATCTTAGATTGATGTATCAAATTACAGCGTAGATGAAAACAATGGAAGACCACGAATTAGAGTTCTGTTAGTAGATCAATTCTATTTTTATTTATCCTTGTATATAATTGGTACTTTTGCTGTCTTTCATAATAGGAGACCTTTAAGTTCAATCCATCCAATCTATGAGTACCTTTTCTTCTTTTTTTTTTTTCGTTTCGTGATAGAAGATCTTAAGTTTAATCCATAAAAAGGATTTGAAAGAACATTACAACATTTTGTAACCTACTGCCAGGCTAAATCATTGTGCATAGTTGACCTATGGTAAATTGAATTGAAACCCAGAGTAGAAAGCCAAAATTGTCTTTAGGTCCCGAGTTGATCAAATACATTTGTCTCTCCCTCCATACAAAGCTACGTTAAAATGAGTTTCCTTTATTGATACCTACAGAGTCCATCATGAGCCACAACAATCAGCTTTGTTGGTAGCAATATCGATTGTCTTCTTCATCTTCGAGGATTCCATTTAGAGTTATGGCTGGATCATTGTCAAGATTGAATTTTCTTTTTGGTCTTTGTATTTTAGATTTTGTACTTTTGTTTTGGGATAATTTCACTAACCCCCTTTATTCATTTTGCAAACACCCCTAATATTCAAAAACTCTCATTTTTTTCTTGAACTAAATTTCACTTACCATATATACAAATTAGGGCACAAAATTTTTAAAAAAGACCAAAATACCCCCTGTTTTTCATTTTTTTTTTTTTAAAAAAAACATTTTGAAAGTTGACATTTTAAATAATGAATTTTAAACAGTGACTTTTGTATAAAATTCCAACTTTTAGATATTTTTTTTTTATTTTTTTAAAATAAAAAACATTGGTATTTTGGTCTTTTTTAAAAAATTTATGCCCTAATTTGTACGGATAGGGGTAAGTGAGAATTTTTGAAAGTTCAAGGGGAGTAAGTGAGAGTTTTTGAATATTAAGAAGGTATTTGCAAAAATGGCTAAAATTTGAGGGGGTTAGTGAAATTATCCCTTTTGTTTTTGTAATTATGCTGTTTGGTTGTACCTCTTTTATGGCCTTCAACTTAAGCTGGTTCTTTGGCACAGCAAGTGTGCCAACCTGATTGACCCAGATCAGTCAAAAAACACTATCAAAGGTCTCTATACTTCATGATTTTTAGTTATCTTTCTTCTGATTGTACTTTAAGAAAAGAAGAAAAGTTGTCTGTTCTTTTGTTGCACCATGCCAAATTTTCCCTCATGTTGTGTCTTCCTAGCAAGCAATGGAATCAAAGTGGTTGTATTGGATTTGGCTCATGAAAAAAGAAAAAGACCAAAAAGGCTGTAGTCAAATTTATGAGACTTGTTTTGGTTGCTGCTACAGAAGATATGAGGGTTGGAAATGAAGAAACACTGCTTTTGCAGTGTTAGTAGAAAAAGAAAATGAATTAATGGAAGTTTACAATGTTAGGTACTTAAATCACGGGCCTCTTTCCAACAACTACAAAAGGCAAAAAGATCAAGAGAAAGAATGGGGAGAGGAATTCTCTTACTCTTCATCCACTTCAAGACCTGGTATGTATTCCAAACTTACATCGAAAATAACTGGACTGCTTGGAGCCACCCTTGGCCTTCCTGGAGCAGAAGTGAGACCTTTTGGGAATGCCAACTAATCAAAAGAACAAACAAGCCGATAGAAGTTAGAACTTTTCCACCATGAAATTGTTCAGAACAGAAACTTGCAATTGGCTCTCAGGAGGACATATGGAGAGAAAAGAATTTTGAATCTATGGGACTGATCCATGCCATAGAAAAAGAAAAGCAAAGTGAATATGAATTTAAACTTCTATTATGACGATGCACCTTTTATCTAGAATAGGAGCATCAAAAGCACTCAAGGTAAAAGGAAATTATTAGAGTAAAAATAAGTTGGAACATCAGGGGTCAAGTGAAAAAACATACTGATCCTGGGATGTAAAGTCGACGCTTCCCACCTATTTTCATGCTCAGGATACCCTCATCAAGTCCCTGGATCACCTGTTCCATCCATTTAGAATTTTAAGTGAGCATAAACATTTTTATGTATAAACAGATTAGGACTTCTGTCTAATTTTCTATAGCAATATCAATAATACAAGAATGTAATTTAGCAGATACAGGCATGTAGCTGCTTCCAGTTTAAACCTCTCCTATTTACACCAGTCAAGTACGGCATAGTACATAATGGAAAGTGTTTGGTAGCCATAATATCACCATAAGATGGATTGCTTAGTACTGTTTTGCATTTTCTGTGAGATTAGGCAGGCCTCTCCATAATCCGGCTGCTGACTGGAAACCAGAAAGGCAGAGGACCTTATTTGAAAAGGTAGCCAACTTAATAATGCTTTTCAAAATTATTAAGCAAAGTAACAGACCAAAATTAGAACAAGCAGAAAAATACCAAACTCGCCCACACTGAGCCAAACACAATGCAATGAAATTAAGATTGATTGTTTTCTCAATGGCTTGAAAATTATAATTGATTAGGAGTTATTTCTAAAGATTACCTGACCAGAGCCTACACGAAATATGTAAGGCAGACCTTTCTCCAATGAACTGCGGAATTTAAAACAAGAAATCTTAGAGAAAATAAAATTTTCATGAATCTGTCCTTCATGTTAGTTTATCAAACCATGAATTTATGCTAGAGGACTTCAGAAAAAATGGGTCCTAGGACCAGGTTGTGTAAAGTGTCCATAAATAAGATTTATTTTTGGCTTCATTGTTGAATTCGTATAACAAAAGTTATAGGTCAAAAAACAATTTTGGTCCTTAAACCATGTGTTAGATGGACTGAAAATGCTTCAATGCTATACATGTCATCACTATGCGAATGAAAATTACTGATATATTAAACTTTTTTTTCCTGCCTGTCCTTGTATTCTTAATATGCCACATAAGGTCACAACATGGCTCACAAAATCAAAGAAGATGGTGTTGTGTGGCATGCATATGGCTCACTCATGGCTATTGGTGATGTGACATTATGTGGTGTTATCTTATCTGACATCTTTGATTTTGTGAGCCCTGTTGTAGTCTAATATGCCATATCAGCAATACAAGATAGGTGAGAGAAAATGGTCCAATACATCAGAAATTGCAATTCATGTAGACATGGCGAGATAGGAGTAAGATAGCATTGAAGCATTTTTTAAATATCACAAACTAAATTCACACAATTAATAGTTCGAGGACGAAATTGGAGTCTCACACATACTTCAGGGACTAAAATCAAATTTGACCAAAATTCTATATCTAAGCCTCAAGTAAGACAAATGAGACATGTAGAAGTCTAAGTACTCACATTCAAATTTTGCGTCTAATTTGTCCAAGAGATAGAGTTTAGCTACAATTTTCATGTGACCAATGTGCTTACCTATCAAATATTTGTCCAGATGGAACCATGGCAACATAATTAGCAGCCACCTGTAATCACATATGACATCGACATAAGAAAGAGACTCATGAAGAAGATATATTGGTAGCCATAGAAAAGTATTGACATAAGAAACTGTGAGACACCTAGACCGAGCGTGTGGAAGGCACACTGTGGGCCTGAGATTGTTTCTGTCCTTGGTGGGACGTACACGGCCCAGCCACTCATGACTCATGTGTTGCTCAAGTGATGTGCAGCCCATTTGAATGGCCCTGTCAATGTGGGTCGTGAGCTGGTTGGTTGGCAGGCGATGTACATGTGGCGACACTGCCCTGCCCGCACATTGGTGCGGAGCCTAAAGTAATCATTGGCACACAAGCCTCCTGCAGATGTTGGGAATGCATGAGGGCTGGTAATGTGCAGCAGCAGCCCTGTGGGGTAATGCACAATGCTGCTGCAGTGGCTACATGGAGGTAGCGTGCAGCAGTGGGAAAAGGCAGCATATAACCCACTCTCTCTATCTATGTTGTGATGCATATTCTCCCCCACCAAAAAAAAAAAAGCTAACTATTTCCATATTCAATTTTTTATTGACATAAACAATTGTCTATGTCAACCAACACTGTAAAGAAGTTATGTTCTATGAAAAGTCTAATTCAATTCAGTTATGGTTATTAGTCAAGCATACCAGCGAAATAAGTTGATAGACAAAAGCCTATGGAATGAATGCTCATTCAATAACAGCGAGCTTAAACACAGATATATGGCAAAAGGAAACCAGAAAGGCATGTAGTATCTAAGAAGCCTCATCAACTGCACCGACAAAGGCAATGGCTATCTACAATTATTTTGCCTACACCTTAGTTACATATTGATGACTATGCTTTCCTAACCGCACAGAGGGTGAGAGTGAAAGATATAGGGGCCTATGCCATACTAAAGACGCTACTCACCAATTGATTCTGAATGTTGCTCAAGTGCAATATTTGAAGACCCATGCATTAGTTTCATTTTTGATAAGTGAAACCGTTAGGGAGCTACCATAATGATATATATGATCAAAACTCCATGCTTACTTCAATAGAAGATACAAAATACTTTGCAGAACCCAGACACTCATCTGTTGTTGAATTAAGCTGCTTAAGTATTTATATCGACGTTCATCATCTCAAACAAATTAATTTGCACGAGCCAGACTAGCTAATTTGCACACCTAAACCAACCGGTGGACTAGGGCCTTCACCAACTTTAATATCCTTATATTGCAAACCAGACTCTGTAGTTACCATACGTACCTTCATTAAAGAGCAAGTCCAGCATTCAGTACCAAATCATCAAGAATAGAAGTTAACAATCTATATAAATTTGTTGGAAGTCCCACATTGTTTGGGTATTAAGGAGATGGGCTATTTATAAGGGTGAGGGGAAACCTCAACTCTTGAGCTAGCTTTTGGGTTGAGTTAGTCCCAAACCCATTTTTAACATGGTATCAGAGCCAAAGGTTATGGGATCAAACCTTGACTCCGTCAATTCATCCCCCATTTAAATTAAATATTTCACGTGTTGGGTCTCACCTATTAAAAGGGAGTTTGAACCCACACGTGAGGGGGAGTGTTAAAGTAATGGTTAAGTGATTAAATTTACCTCTTCCTATCAACTTAAGCTTTTAGGATAATTGGTAATTTAACAAAATTAAAACTAATTACTTGCAGAATCATGATTTTTTTTTTTTTTGAAGAAAGTTTTGAAGCATGTTGTATGTTGTTTATGCATGTTTATGATTAGCTGGGATAGATGCAAGTTCCCCTTTCATGGTTGGGAAATGATAGTTTTGACAACAAATTAGTTTATGTTATTTTCTTTAGAAAGATTTAAAGTATGTTGTATGTTCTTTCTTTATACATGACATGGATTAGATGGCCTAGGAAAATCTTCTCTGATACATATTCTTTCATATGTTTTATCTTGTTAATGGCATATTGTATTGATTATGTTCCATTTCTTTCTATTTGGCCCCTAGTCACGAAGAAGGTTAATGTATGTGTTTTTGTATGCGTGGGTGCACACAGTATATGTATGCATGTATGGCTTAGGTTATTCCAAACACTTGTGGATGCTATAAAAGTTTTGTTAAAGGTTGGCAATTAAGTGTTTGTATTGTTATTATTCATATGATACTAATGAATGGCTCCCAATTTTCAAGTTCAAAATCAATTGAGGATGATTTTTCTTTGGATGGGGTAAGACCTGATTTTAATAATGTCCAACACATTTGTGTTTTGGCATCATGTCTGTTTTTAAGTTTGACATTTTTATTTAGTTGGGTTTTGATTAAATGAGATTTTTGTTGAAGTGATATTATTATGGTTGTGATGAGTTGGCATTATAAAAGGGGATTAGCACATTAAGGACTTGATCAATTAGGCTAAAACTAAATAAGGCACAAGTTACTTTAAGGTCACATGAAGATAGTAAAGTATTTGAATTTTTATTTTGGAGTCTAACAATAGTTTTAGAATAAGTGAGAAATGCTACATGGGGAGAGAAATAGGAATAGTAGATTGGAAAAATTAGTTACAGAGATTATGGGATTAGGGTATTCTTTTGTCATGACATTTTTATTATTTTTTTTCAACATAAATCCAGGCTTGAACCTGACACTTTAGTTCTTAACAGCATGCTGAACCTGTACGGCAGATTAGGCCAGTTTGAAAGATAGGGGAAGTCTTAAGCAAGATAGATAAAGGACCATATGTAACCGATATCAGTACATATAACATCTTGATAAACATATATGTATGGACGGACAGGATTTTTGGAGAGAATGGAAGAGCTCTTTTTGTCACTTCCCACCAAAAGTTTAAAACCTGATGTGGTTACTTGGACTTCTCGGCTTGGAGCATATTCTAGGAAGATTAAGCATTGATTTTTCGGTTTGAGTAGGGAGGTGATTGTGAACGCTTTTCGTTTTGGGAACTTGTTGGGTTTCTAGGGTTTAGTTGGGAGTTTGTGTGGTTGAGTAGTTGGTGATTTGTTTGATTTGATGGCTGAAGCAGAAAAGTGAAGTGTGTTTTTTGGTTAATTTTGGTCTTTTGGTTCGATTAAATGTTAGATTTTGTTGTTGTTGGGTTATTATATTGTTGGATCCAGTTTCTGTGCTTAATTCGTTTGTTTTCTCCACATTCTGAGCTTGTGTTGGTGCAAAATTGTAGTTTGACCTTAAGCAGCGACGTTTTAGTATTGTTTTGAGCTTGTGCTGGGAAATGATCTTGTTCTTTCGGAGTTTTTAGACTCGAGCCTCTTGGGTCGTTGTCAGTGTCCAGAATGAAGGGATATAAAGTTGTTTCCTATGATTGAATCTTCAATTTTTGAACCGATTGGCTTGTTGATTTTACAATGCTTGATATATGGATTGGATGCTTAAAATGCCTTAACAAGTAGTGTACATTGGATGGTTTCACAAAGGTTAGAGACTGCATTTTGGTTTAGATGGGTTCATGATTAATTTCATTTTCTTTATAGTGTAGATGAATAAAAGTTGAATGTTTCTACTACTGTCCATTGTGTCGAGTGTCCTAAATGTTTTTTTGTGGATGATTTGGACAACCAGATGGACTCACACCTTACATGTACCCATACACATGTCATGTGGTTTCTGACATAAAGGTTTTAGTTGTCATTGATTATATACATATTTACCTCTGAACTTTTAATGATACAATCTCTTTCTCCTTGCCAAATATGGTTGATATATGTTATGGACATACACTTTATGCAACTTCTTACTAGTCTAAGTTTTACTACCAGGATCTAGCAGTTAGGGGAAAGGCATCAGGGCAGTCAAACTATGGTGGAGGTGCATTGTACACAACAGTAAGCTTTTGTTTTTTTAGCTGTCATGGCAACCTCCCTCCCTCTCTTTCAGACTCATAATTTTATATATCATCTAGATAATTAACTATGTACTTGGAATTTATACTTGGAGTGATATGTATAGTTTGATATTTACTTGCAAATCTTAGTTTGATCTTACAACTTCCGGGCCTTATTTTGTTCTTTCTTAAATCAGGGCTGTCATCAGCAAAAATAAACAGAGACACCCTTTGCCTTCTAGTAAAGGTTCATGGGGTAAGTTAAAGCTCATTCTTTCTGAGATATGATTTCATTATGATGGTGCATCATTTTCCTACTAGCCTGTGTTTGTCAGTAGGCCAGATTAACATTTTCTCATTTAGGGGATGGTGACAATCAACAATCTTCAATGATTAATCAGTATGTTCTGGATGTGCTTGTTGAATTAACCCATCAAAACTGAAACGTATAGTAGTCTCATTTATTTCTGCATGTGCTTGTTGCTGTTCTTGCATTCATGTCTCCAGTACCTTTCTTTACTATATTTATTTGTTGGGTTTCAGCAATGGCCTCTCAGTCTTTTAATATTCTTCTCCTCATATTTTATGGAATCATGTCTCTCTCCAATATCAGGATTCTGTAGTCTCTTTCCCCCTGTATAATGAGGCTCTTAAATTTGCAAATCATGGGGAAAAGATGATTCAGAGAGCTATACGTGCATTAACTCTCAACACGTACAATGGTATTTTGCTGTTATCTTTTTCTATCTTCTCCAAGTAGAAGATATTTATCAAATAGTGGACGTAAAAATACATTTTTGGTATCTTGCAACAGTATCCTTTTGGTTATGCAGTGTGTGATGACATGGTCTATCAATTTATAACAACTCCTCCAGTCTCAAACTACTTCTCAGACTTGGTTTGTCGATTGAGACACCAATGCTTTCATCTAGACACCCTTGTCCATGCTAAAGAGTATGTTCCTCAATTTTTAGGAGAACTTTGTCATTTGATAAATTATACTTTGGCACACATGCAAATATCTATTTAAGGCAAAAATGTCATTGAAATAGCAGTTGAACTATTGGGTCAATTTAGTATTGTGGAATATACAAGGAACTAAGAACTAAAGATACACTTACCGTTGGGTAGTGTTTATTCAAGTTTGATTTTTGCTAAATGTGTAGATAGTAGAAAATCAACTTCAGTTAAAAGGCTATATACTGAAGATGTAGTAAGCAAATTACAGTTGCTACATCTACCATGAAAGCAAAAGTCATTACATGCTGTGAATTTGTTACACAGAAATTATAGTTGAGACATTTGGTTAAGGTCTCAAGGTTGTCGATTTTATAGTTAGACCCATAAAGATCTTCTGAGTAGAAACAGAAGTATGTATTTCTACATAAAGTATCTCAAGAGAACATTAAGTGACTTGAAGTGTCTATTGAGCATATAAGTATTGAATTAATGATTGCGAATCTCATGACTAAAGGTATACCAGTAAATTAAGAAAGTATAGTCATGTGGAATATATGAGATTCATTAATTCATTTATGCTTAGTTTCTCTTTAATTGGTCTATAGACATAAAGTTAATGTTATAAATATTTTGTGCACATATATTATGGTTATCCATGGGGATAAAACTAAAGTTGGACCCGAATGACTTATAGGAAGTTCATTCATAAAGTTTGATTGCCCATATGGTACTCATTTAGGGAATATTATATATTGTGATGCATGGAAGGGACGACTTACTATATAAAAGTTTTACCGTCATGATTCATATGTAGTATTCCTTGAATGAGTGGGTGGATTCCATGAATAGTTGGAATAAATAAAGTAATGTCCATATCAGATAATTGAACACCATAAGGAATTTATGTGTCATAAGGGCCAAGTGGGAGAATGTAAGATATTCCATTTAAAGTGTGTCCCTTATGTCACATAATTGTGATTACAAAATATCACAATAATGTATGCCACATATTTATTGTGATTACGGTGTTTAATGACTTATTCCAATCAAAATGAAATCAAATATTATGAATTAAATTGTTGATTTAATTCTTGAGGAACAAGTAATTTGATTTCATGGAATCAAATATGTTGTATTGATTAATCATTTGGTTTTATTCCTTGATGGGAGGAATAATTAAGGTAACAGCTCTAATTGAGAGTCCCTGACCTACCTATAAATAAGGCCTGTGTATTCTATCAAATGGCACTCACTGGTAGGCATAGGTCAGAAGAACTCCTCAATATTTTTCTATTTTGTTTTCTGAGTTTTGTAGATGTGAAGATGTTCTTCAATTGGCTTGAGCAAAGCATGGCTAGAGGTATTTATATAATTATTTATTCCGCTGCTAATTTTATTACTAATTAGCATTTAATTATATTTAGAGATATCTTACAATGTCTTCATGTTTATGCCATGCACTGCACAAGGATATCCCTTTTATATGTCCATTTTCTGCATGCCTTTTAGGTGCTTTTGTTTATGTGTGACCAAAGATCAATGTGAACAAGTCTTAAGAGTCTTTTTACTCTAAAAGAAAAGAAATTCAAATCTTCTACTGGTTTTGGTTACAACTGTGAACGCCTTTTATTTCTTGTTTTGTACCATATAAATGAGGTGTAGGCACATGGGTGTAAAAATACATTTTAGGCAAATTGTGTTGTTTTGTTAACTACTATGTCACTCCATTGCCAATTATCCTTTGAAAATAATCTTAATTTGATCTTGATTCTTAAGAACTTGGGAAGTTCCTTATCTTAGAGTTATTGCTCGTGTTTCCTTCTCCTAGAACATGGATCATGACATTTCAACAAAATTAAAGTATTGATATGAAATATTGTGAAATCTCTCTCTCTCTCTTGATTCTAGTTCTACTTTCTTGAGTAAGTGAAAGCATGACTAAGATATGCTTCTCTAAAATCAATGACATTTCAAACTTGTAGTTTTGATATGTTAATAGAGTGCATTTACTAGACACATTCAATAGTGGATAGTCGTTTTCTTCTTGAGGACATGGCTTTCTAACTGCTTTCTTGCATTTTTAAGTTACCAAAGCGTTTTAATGTACAGACTTGGGTTTGCAGCTGCCTACATTGTGTTTCATTTTACATGCTTAAGGATATCTACTCAATTTATCAAAGCGAGATAGGTTCTACATAATTGATCACTTTTACCAACAATGCCCACCCCTCCCCCATTTAAAGAAAAGAAAAATCTGTCCATACATTCTCCTACCACAGAATAGCAATGTTGATACATTCGATGCATATATGTTTGTTATAGAGACTAATCTTTTGAATGTGTATAGATCTGCATTTTCCATAAAACCTCTAAATGCTTTGTTGATAGAGCATCTCAAGTGTTTTAGTTGATTATCCAAGCTTCAATTCTGTTGCTTAGTCCCTTATTCTCCATGCTGATTTTGCAAGTTCAGCTTTTATGTAATTTGATGTGCCATGATTGTAACTTACTGGCAAGTAAGTTGCTCTTTATATACTCTTCCACATTCTCAATTTTGAACCACCAATATCTAGAAAACATGAAGTGAAAAGCATTCAATCCCTCCTCTCTTTCTCATCTCAACTTGAAATCGGGGAAAATGATATATTTTTCATGAAATGGGAGGTTGGGAAAGAAAATTCACAAGTAAATATATATATTTTCCTAAGAAGTATTTCTTTATTTTTTTCGTTTGTTTAAGTTTAGATCCCTATTGTTTGTTTGTAAATCAATTTATTATTTTAGATTTTGTTTGGTACTTGATGCAATATTGGAAAATGAAATCATGTCAAAGTTTTGTTGATGAGCTTTGTATATTTTGGTTAATTTTTATATCAGATTTCATATTTCATTGCTATTTGAACTTTAGAATTCTTCTTTGCTTCTTGATTGGTCTATGAGTGGATGAGGTCCTTAAATTGCTTCTTTGCTGCTTGATTGGTCTATGAGTGGGTTTCTTTTCTATTGATTTTCTGGATTTAGCTTGAGTTTGTGGATGTAAGTTTAGGGTTTATATGAGGATTTACATTATCTGGGTACATATTGCTTTAGGTTCTTATTTGAATGTCCAATATATTATAAACCATTATCAGATTCAATTGCCTAATGCCCTAAGCTCAAGTTTTCTATGGTCTTTGTCATCTTTTTTCTTTTTGTCTTTTTCTTTTGTTGGTCAAGACATAAGCTCATGGCATACTTTTCTTTTCCTTCTTGTGTAGGTCTAGGTCATCACATGCAACAAGTAGCATCTAGGAAAGTTTGCTGTTACAAACTTCTAAAACATGATTACTTATCTTTAGTAGAGAGAAGGATCTTATGAGTACTTAGGGTTCACACAAAATAGAGTTTGGAAGTAAAATTAGGGATCTATGGGGCTGTTTACACGGTTATTTGAATTGTTGTTTAGAGAGCAAAACAGTTAGCAATAACGGTTATTAGAATTGTTGTTTATATGCCATTTTGTCATCTCCTCCTCTCTCTCTCTCTCTCTCTGTTATCTCTCTCTTGCTTTCTTTTTGTTTGTTTGATTTTGGTAGCTGATTGTGGTTGATTTTTGGAATGGGCAGTGCAGTAATGGAAGAAGATGAAGGTGGGATGAATTCACAGCCAAGGCAAGGTTAGTTTGATTTTGTGATTTTTGTTGAAGGCTTTTTGGTTGAATGGAGGGTTTTTGTTCTGTTGGGCTTATTTAATGTTTAAGAACTTGGCCAAAGAGCCAAAGATGATAGGGATCATTATGGAGTAGGATAAGTATCATAATTTTCTTGTTCTTTTTGCCCTTACTAGGTAGGTGGCTTCTCTTATATGGTTCGTGTGTATATGTGGGTTATGGACCTCTTTCTTACATCTTATTTTCTA
Source organism: Carpinus viminea (assembly GCA_013348765.1). Classification (NCBI taxonomy): domain Eukaryota; kingdom Viridiplantae; phylum Streptophyta; class Magnoliopsida; order Fagales; family Betulaceae; genus Carpinus; species Carpinus viminea. The sequence continues at coordinate 15,129,151 of CP054673.1, read as the reverse complement.
ATTAATAGTTTTAGATATGTTTGTTAACCTTTTAGTGCTTGTTATTTAGCTTTTAAATAAAAATTAAATTAATGTAATTTAATAGTATTTTTTTATTTTTTTATTTTTCAAGACTATCAGTGTCGACTTTGACTCGACATTGATAGTACTTTTTATTTTTTATTTTTTATTTTTTAATACTATCAGTGTCGACTTTGAGTCGATGTTGATAGTAATTTTTATTTTATTTTTTAAAATTTTTTAATACTATTAGTGTCGACTTTGAGTCGTCGCTGATAGTTATTTTTATTTTTTTTAATATTATCAGTGTCGACTTTGCCTTCCGTCCACTCGCGTATTAGTGTTGAAATACAAAGACTTTTAGCATCCACATGATGTCGACGCTGATGATACTATTAGCGTCGGGCTTATAGCGTCGACCCTATTAGCATCCAAAAGTCGACGCTAATACTATTAGTGTTGACTTTTGGAGTATTAGCGTTGACAAAAAGTCGACGCTAATACCCTTATTTCTTGTAGTGATTTAATATGTTATCAGAGCAAAAAATGTCATGGAATCGAACCTTGATTTTATTACATCACATTCATTTAAATTAAATATTCCATGTGTTGGAACTCACTTCTTAAAATAGAGTTTGAACCCACACGTGAAGGAGAATGTTAAAGTAATGATTAAGTGAAATTTATCTATTCCTATCAGCTTAAGCTTTTATGATAACAAGTAATTTTAACATCTAAAACAACTTTCTCTCTAAAACCTTAGAGGAGAAGAAGAATTTTCCAGGTCTCTTATGACTGTGGAAAAAAAAGACGATTGGCTCAATGGCAGAAGATTTAGCGAGAATGTGGGGGAACCTTTCTCTTACTGAGGAGGATGTGGAGATGGAGATTCAAAAGGAAGCAATGGAGAAAATTGTGATAAGAGGAAAGTCGTGTCTAGTGGGGAAATTGATATCTGATCGTTATGTCAATAAAATGGCAATTAAGTCAGCTGATATGTGCCAAATATTGCATATTTGGACCCCTTAATTTGCTATTGTTAATCTTTTAGCTTTGTTATTATTTGATGTTTTGGTTTAGTTTTGTGTATTTAGTGTTTTATAGGTTGCTAAAGGAAAATTGTGGGTTTTAAGCGGAAGTCCCTATTTTGGATGGAAAGTGCAAGCCCCTGATTGAGTGATCGAGTGTAGGGCATCCACGATCGAGCGCACAGGCGCTTGAACCCAGGACAGTTGCAATCAAGAGCGAATGCTACGCAGCAAATGGAAGCCTTATGCTCGAGTGCACTAATTGTGCGATCGAGCGCACACGTATGACTTGGCAGCGAATTTCAGTTATTAAATTGTAAACCCTAGTTTTAGGCCTATAAATAGATAATTATCAGTTTAGATTAGGGGGTTGCGAATTATGAAATTTGGGAGGAGAAAGAAGAGAGTTCTAGGGTTTCCTAACTTTTGGATCTCAACTTTGGGTTTCATTACTTGTAAGTACTCAATATTTATTATGGATTCCATCAAGAACGCTTTGTGTTTCAATAACATGAGAGGCTAAACCTTCAACTAAGGTTGAAGATGAAGCCTCACTTATGATTAGCAATTTAGTTTCATGTAATCAAAATTTCCCAATTTAATGGTTCAATTATTTATTGGTTTGCTTTTTTATTAATTAGATTGAATGTAGCTTGGATATCTTTTGTGTTCATGGATACATTAGATGATTTATGATAATTCAATACAATTAACTGCTTGGTTTTCTTAGTTAAAAGATTAGATATTTCTTGTGATTTATTCTTTGGATACAATGGATGTTTTAATATAGATTAAATATTTGCCTGTGATTTACAGATACAGCTAACGGATTAATTGATTATTGGATTTTTATTGTGATTTGGATAAAGAATGGATACATGGAATGTTTTGATTAATTTGTGAAGCAAAAAGCGAAACATGCCTAAGATTTATATGTGAGAACTTTGGGGAATATTTGAGATGATGGAACTAGGTTGTTAAGAATGTGAATGTGGATTTTGAAACCTTAGTGCTTCGTCAACAAATTACTTTCACTTAATTAGTTTTATGCTTTTGTTTTATTCAAACAATCATCATTCAAAAACTAGGAACTAGATTAGAATGGAATTATTTTAAGTTTAAACTTGCTTTCAAGAACACAATTTCCTGTGGGCTCGACCTCGCACTTGCACACCATTATATTGCACACGACTAGTGCACTTGCGAGTACATTTAATTTGTGCATCAAATTTTGACGCTGTTGCCGGGGAATTGTTTAATTCTTGAAACCAATTTATTTCTAAATTAGTTTTATTATTCTATTAGTTTTAATTAGGATTTGATTTGATTTAATTTTTATTTCTGTTCTAACCAAAAAAAGAAGAAATTGTTTTTGTTGTTTTTCAGCTACAGACTACATCTGTTCCTGTAAGAGCGATTGATCACAGCCTTGTTACGATCGAGCACACTCGCGGCTAGAAGAACTTAAGCGCGCGTATCTACGTGTGTTATTGCTCAATCGCACCTATAGATTAGCGCACGTGCGCTCGATCCTACCCTTCTTGCACTCGAGCGTAGTTACAGAGTCCAGCCTAATTTTTTTTTTTTTTCTTTCATTCCAATTTTTCAAATTGTTTGTTTTCTTAGGGGAAACCACATTTTGCCCCCAGGAACTATAACATTTTGGCACTTTCCTCCCATGAACTGCCAACTATGCTACTTTGCCCCCCATGAACTACAATTTTGTGCCAAAAACTTCCTTTCGTTAGTCAAAGCCGTTAACTCAAACGGTTAATCCATCACTTTGCCCCCATGAATTACAACGCATTGTCACTTTACCTACATGAATTACAATGCATTGTCACTTTGCCCTCTATGAACTACAACGAATTGTCACTTTGCCTCCATGAATTACAATGCATTGTCACTTTGCCCCCCATGAACTACAACGCATTGTCACTTTGACCGTTTGAGTTTATGACTTTGACTGACGAAAAGGGTTTTTGGGCACAAAATGGTAGTTCATGGGGGCAAAGTAGCACAATTGACAATTCATGGGAGGAAAATACCAAAGCGTTATAGTTCATGGGGGCAAAAGGTAGTTTCCCCTTTTTCTTTTATTTGTAGTTTTTAATTGCTATTTGCATGCTTGGACATAGATCTCTAAATATCGAGCTAGTCAATTTTGATTCAGAGATTGAACGGACGGTGAGGGATAATCGAAGGATACCACCAAATTCACCAGCCGATTCTCAGAGTTCTGAATTTGAGTCGGAAAAATCTGTGAAGATGGGAGAGCGAAATCCACCAAGATCTCTTAGGCAGCTATTTGCAACCAATGCTACCAGCATACCATAATGTATAGCGGTGTCAGATAATGCTACCCGCTTCGAGTTGAAGCCAAGTTTGCTAAACAACCTTCCATGTTTTAGAGGGTTAGAGAACGAAGATCCATATGATCATGTGAGGACCTTTAAGGAGGTATGTGAATTTGTTAAGTCACCAAATGTCCCGATAGACTTGGTACGTCTTTGGTTATTTCCTTTTTCCTTACATGATAGGGCGAAAGCCTGACTATATAACATGAGACTAGAATCTATTACCTCTTGGGAAATGATGTAGAGTAAGTTTTATCATAAATTTTTCCCAATTGCCAAGATTAATGATTACCGTATCAAGATCACCAACTTCAGGCAGAAAGAGGGAGAGAGATTCACTGATAGTTGGGAGAAGTTTAAAGAGCTTACCATGAAGTGTCCACTCCATGGGTTTGAGAATGAGACAATTGTTCAATACTTTTATAGAGGATTGACACTAAGTGAGCAAAACACGCTTGAGACCATGAATGGTAAAGAATTCTTAAACCTCACAGGAGACGAAGCCTACAAAGCATTGGATGAAATGGCTGAACGAGCACAACAATGGGACTTTAAGAACAGTTGGGATAGACAAGATCCCACTCCCAAGACAAGAGGCTTGTACGAAGTGAAGGCTGATGCTAAGTTAAGGGAAGATGTTAAGGTGATCAAACGTCAATTGGCTACTTTAGTCTTGAACAAACCAGTGAATGCGGCAAAGACATACCAAGCTGATGTATGCAGCTTATGTACCAGTCCAATGCACTTCACTCAAAACTGCCTTACTTTGTCAACAGAACAATTGATTGAAGAAGTCAATGCCTTCAATGAGTACAGAAAACCCACAAGTGGACCGGTTTCAGAGACTTACAATCTAGGGTGGCAAAATCACCCAAATTTTTCTTGAAAGCAGAATCAGCCACTTAATCAGAGAGGTAATTCCACTTAAGCTCAGAATCAGTATCAGCCATCGTACCAAGTTCAGTTGCCTGCTCATCAAGTGCCACAGCCTGTACCAAAGACTTCACTGGAAGACACACTTCAAGCATTCATACAAGCAAGATCCCAAACCAATCAAGAGTTGAAAAATGCCACCATGGCCAACAGCAGAGACATACAAGAGCTGAAAAGTTCTGTTGCAAATATAGAAGGGCAATTTGGCCAGCTAGCCAATCAAGTAGGGGAAAGAGAAAGAGGAAAGTTCTCGAGTCAACTTGTGCTTAACCCAAAGGGGCAATTAGGTATTGGGAGTTCTTCTACTCCTACTCATAGACAGGAACACTTGAAAGCAATCACCATTTTAAGGTCAGAAAAACAAGTGGATAATCAAGTGGCCACACCTAAAGAAGCCAGTCACATTGCAAGAGAGGAAGAGAACCAGGCCAAGCCTACAACATATGTTGGACCAGACACAGTCATTCCTAGTGTTGAGGATCAATCCAAGAAGTATGTTCCCAAAGCTCCGTATCTAGAAAAACTGATAGCACCAAAGAAAAGCTCAAAGTATGATGACATTTTGGAAGTGTTCAAGCATATGTAGATCAACATTCCATTCCTAGATGCCATCCAACAAGTGCCTTCTTATGCAAAATTTTTGAAGGATCTAATCACAGTTAAAAGGAAGACGAATGTGCCCAAGAAAGCTTTCCTGACTGAGCAGGTAAGCTTTATTCTACAATACAAGATGCTTGTCAAGTATAAGCATCCTGGATATCCTACTATCGCTTGTAAGATTGTAACAACCGAGCTGAAAGAGCATTGTTGGATTTGGGAGCCAGTGTCAATCTTCTATCATATTCAATCTATATTTAGCTGGGATTGGGAGAGTTGAAATCAACCTTCAACTGGTTGACAGATCTGTAAAGAAACCGAGGGGAATAATTGTAACACTCCAGCCCAATGACACACAATATTGTTCGTTTTTGGCTCTCCCAAACCGAACTCCTAGGGGGTCACCTATCCTGGTATTACTCTCACAGAAGCACGTTTAACTGTGGAGTTCTAATGGGATCATGACCATCACGGTTTTAAAACGTGTTGTCATTAAGGTTGTAAGTATACATATAAGCACATCTCCATCTCCATACCCAAGCGATGTGGGAGGTCACAATCACCCCCTCTTAGGACTCAACGTCCCTGTTGGCTACCTCATGGGATTAGCCCACTCTTGGCATCCATCCCAGCGAGCGTCCACTAGCGACCTTCGTGGGCTTGTGCACACTCTCCCCATCTTAGGCTGGGTAATGGCTCTGATACCATTTTGTAACACCCTACCCCAATGACACACAATATTGTCCTCATTTGGCTCTCCCTAACCAGACTTCCCAGGGGGTCACCCATCCTGGTACTACTCTCACATAAACATGCTTAACTGCGGAGTTCTAATGGGATCATGACCATCACGGCTTTAAAACACGTTGTTGTCATTAAAGGTGTAAGTATACATATAAGCACATCTCTATCTCCATACCCAGGCGATGTGGGATGTCACAATAATTGAAGACGTTCTTATCAAAGTTGATAAGTTCTACTACCTTGTGGACTTCATCATCTTAGATATAGAACCAGCAGTGAATGTAAAGATTCAAGTTCCAATCATATTAAGGCGTCCCCTTTTAGCGACAACTAACGCCCTAATCAATTGTAGAACCGGAGTCATGAAGTTATCTTTTGAAAACATGACAGTGGAGCTTAACATCTTTGACATCAGCAGGTAGCCATTTGAGTATAAGGAAGTCAGAAGTACCTGCTTGATAGAAGAAATTGTAGAGGAGATGGTAAATGAGCTAAGCAATGATGACCATTTGGGAGACTGCCTTACTGTATATAGAGGTGACATGAACTTGGATATACCACTGGAACAAGCTGATGTAATGTTGGACTCAGTTACAGCAAGTGAGATTGATATTGAGGGAACCATTGACACATCATCATCAGCATTTGAGCAAGTAAAGCGAGAGTTGAAGCCCTTGTCGGACACATTGAAGTACAAGTATCTAGATCCCAGTGAATCTCTACCGGTAATCATCTCTTCTGACTTGGATGAGGCTCAAGAACAAGAATTGCTAAATGTGTTGAGAGAGCATAAAAAAGCAATTGGATGGTCAATTGAAGACATCAAGGGAATTAGCCCTGCAGTGGTAATGTACAAGATTCACCTAGAAGAAAATGCTAAAACCTCTCGGGAGCCACAGAGATGTCTAAATCCGGCCATGCAAGAGGTAGTTCAAGTTAAAGTGATCAAACTTTTGGATGTAGGAATCATATACCCGATCTTCGACAGTAAATGGGTGAGTCCCATTCATGTGGTACCCAAGAAGGCAGGGATTACAGTGATCAAGAACAAAGACAATGAGTTGGTCCCAACTCATGTGCAATCAGGATGGAAAGTGTGCATCGACTATAGAAAGCTGAACTCTGTAATAAGGAAAGACCATCTTCCTCTTCCGTTCATTGATCAGATGGTGGAAAGATTGGCGAGCCATGAGTATTACTATTTCTTGGATGGCTACTCCGGTTATAACCAAATTTCGCTGGATCCAGAAGATGAAGAGAAGACTACCTTCACTTATCCCTTCGGTACGTTTGCTTATCGTCATATGCCATTTGGGCTGTGCAATACACCTGCTACTTTTCAGCAATGCATGATTAGCATCTTTTCAAACATGGTCGAACATCACCTGGAGATATTAATGGATGACTTATCAGTCTTTGGTTCATTATTTGGGGAATGTTTACATCATCTCACTCTAGTATTGGTACAGTACAAGGAGAAGAATTTGGTTCTGAATTGGAAAAAATGTCACTTTATGGTATAACAAGGAGAAGAATTTGGTTCTGAATTGGAAAAAATGTCACTTTATGGTATAACAAGGGATTGTTTTGGGCCATGTGATTTCTTCCAATGGTATAGAGGTTGACAAAGCTAAGGTGGATCTAATTTCTAGTCTTCCACCATCACGGACAGTTAAAGAAATTTGGTCGTTCCTGGGAAATGCAGGGTTCTACAAAAGATTCATCAAAGACTTTAGCAAGATAGCGAGACCTTGGTTTAATCTACTTGCAAAATATGTTCCGTTTGACTTCAATGACAAATGCCAGACAACCTTTGAGATTCTGAAGAAGACATTGACCGCTACACCAATCATCCAACCACCAAATTGGGGACTGCCATTCGAGATAATGTGTGGTGCTTCCGATTATGCTGTGGGAGCCGTGCTGGGGCAGAGAGTGGAGAAGCTTCCTCATGTTATATACTATGCCAACAAGACCTTGAATGATGCACAACTAAATTATTCCACCACTGAAAAGGAGTTGTTAGCTATTGTGTTTGCTTTAGATAAATTTAGATCTTACTTGCTAGGATCCAAGGTCTTGGTCTACTCAGATCATGCTGCTCTGAAGTATCTTTTGTCTAAGAAAGATGTTAAATCTCGTCTCATCCGGTGGATTCTGTTGTTGCAAGAATTTGACATTGATATTCAAGACAAGAAGGGTTCCGAGAATGTGGTAGCTAACCACCTATCCAGGTTGATTGTGGATTTTAATGAAGTTGTTGTGCCTATTGCTGAAACATTCCCTGATGAACAACTTATGCACATCTCTCAAATTCCTACACCTTGGTTCGCAGATATTGTGAACTACCTTGTCACTGCCCAGATACCCTCACATTGGACCAAGCAAGATAGATCAAAATTCTTAGCTTAAGTGAAATACTTCTTTTGGGATGATCCTTGTTCAAATATTGCCCAGATCAGATTATAAAGAGATGCATTCTTGAGAGTGACCACAAGAATATCCTATATTTCTGCCATGATCATGCATGTGGAGGACACTTCAGTTTTAAGAAGACTGATCGGTGCCAAATATTGATATTTGACCCCCCTTAACTTATGTTTGTTAAGCCTTTAGCGTTGTTAATATTTAACATTTTTTGTTGTTTCATGTTCTGTGGTGTTGTAGGTCATTGTATTCAATACATGGCTACAAAGGGCAAAATGGACTTAAAGAGAAGTTTGGAGTTCTTGCCAGTGCGCTTGAGCGCACTTCGTGCGATTGAGCGCATTGCGGTCGAACACAAGTAGCAAGATCGATCGCACTCCACATAGACCCGTGTCTTGCGCGGTTGCCCTAGCCGACCCTAGCTTCCATCACTTTCAGCCTTGCGCCATGGTAGTTACGAGCGTTCGATCATGAAAATCGAGATCGATTGCATACGTCCCTATGATCGAACGCACGGCCTACGATTAAGCATAGCCCTCTGACCTGGCAGCGCACTAATTTTCTATAAATAAACCACTTGTGTAAATTTTTGGGTGGACATTTTTCTAGGTGCATTTTTAAGAGCTTTTGCCTCTGTTTAGGCTCTGCTCTGTCCATTTTATTGTAGAGCTTTATAGCTTTAATTAATTTAATGTTTTACTTTATGTTGTTCTTGTTTCCTTTTTACATGGGAGGCTAACTCCTCAACTAAGGTTAAGGATGAAGCATCACCATTGATTTAATGTTAGTATTTACATTATGTTGGTTAAATTCAGTCTTTTATATTTAGCTTAGTCGTTTCAACTTGGTTTAGTGACAAAAATCAAAGTTGATTGCACTGTAGTCGTTTATTCTTAGTTTTTCATTCGATGGATACATTTCATCCTTCAATTTACGTTCATTTATCCATTGTAGTTTGTGTTAAATCACATTCACTTTGGATCCTTTGGCCTAAACCATTTATGGTTTGTCTTTTGTCAAAATGACGAATTCTTTGAATCCTTCGATAGGCGCAAGAGATTAAGTTTCAATCCATTTGATAAATGGATTAATTAATGTAGTGTTTTTAACTAGCATTCTTGATTTGGTGAGGTGGAATCCTTAATCTTAGTGTTTTATTTTGTTTATATTGCTGCATTAATTTAGTTTATGTTTACGTTGTTACACAAACACCCACTTGGAGCTAGGTTAAGATAATATAAATCTAGATGTAAAGTTAGTTTGTTTAAATACTCACGGTTCTCTGTGGATGCAAACATGGTGCTTGCGTAAACACTATACGAATCACGGTTTATACTATTGTGAATACCAAATTTGGTACACCAAAGACCGCAACAAAGATTCTTCAAAATGGATTCTATTGGCCCTCCATCTTTTGTGATGCCCATGCTTACTGTTTAGGTTGTGAGAGATGCCAAAAGTTGGGGAGCATAGGAAGAAGAAATATGATGCCGTTGAACCCGATTCTTATTGTGGAACTTTTTTATGTTTGGGGCATCAACTTCATGGGATCCTTCCCTAACTCTTATGGGTACATTTTCATCCTTGTGGCAGTTGATTACGTTTCCAAATGAGTGGAGGCCGTTTCTTGCAAAACTAATGATTATAGAGTTGTGCTTCAGTTTTTGAAAGAAAATGTGTTTGCATGTTTTGGGACACCACGTGCCATCATCAGCGATGGGGGGAAGTACTTCTGCAACCGATTTTTTGAGCAACTCATGAAGAAGTATGGGATCACTCACAAAGTTGCAACACGCTACCATCCTCAAACAAGTGGGTAGGTTGAGATATCCAACAGAGAAATTAGGAGGATATTAGAGAAGACGGTGAACCCAACAAGGAAAGATTGGTCTCTACGACTCAATGATGCTTTGTGGGCGTACCAGACAGCATTCAAGACTCTAATTGGCATGTCTCCCTACCAATTGGTGTATGGCAAGGCGTGTCATCTTCTTGTAGAATTGGAGCATCGAGCATATTGGGCTATCAAGCAGTTAAACTTCAATCTCACCAAGGCTGGCGATCATAGGAAGCTCCAGATTGATGAATTAGAAGAAGTGAGGAACGATGCCTACAACTGTGCCAAGCAATACAAAGCGAAGATGAAGAAGACTCATGATCAAAACATATTGAGAAGATCTTTTGAAGTTGGTCAGAAAGTCCTTTACAACTCATGCCTACATTTGTTTCCAGGGAAGCTAAAGTCTTGATGGACAGGACCATTTAGAGTGCGTTTAGTTTCTACTCATGGAGCCAACGAGATTGAGGATCTCAGAAGTGGAAATACTCGAAAAGTCAATGGACAGCGGCTGAAGCCATTCCTAGAACTGGAAATTCCAGAGATTGAGGAATTGCCTTTGGAAAACCCGACTTCATCCAACTGATCATCTGCTGTGGAAAGTCTGGCTGAAGATTGTAAACTTAGCGCTTATGGGAGGCACCCCTCTATCCTATTATTTCCTTTTAGTTATTTATGTTTTAGTTGTAATTGTGATTGTGTTTTTTTTATTTTTTTCAGAATGACTATTTTCACAAGTTTGAGGGAGGATATCTCTCGACTAACTTTGGTTCTCTTCACCTCTTGGTATTGTATTTTTGCCCACGTTGAGGACATTGTGTGATTCAAGTTTGGGGGGTATGGAAAACCGTTGTCCATTTTTATTTTAGTTGTCACTTTTAATTTTTAGTTATTATTTTCTTTCATTTTTAGTTTTTAGTTGTTTTCTTTTTAATTGTGTGATGTTGTTGTCAAGTTTGGGTTATAAATTGTGACTGTAGTTTGCATTTTATTGGTTTGCTTAAAAGGTTGAACTCTTTATTATGTCAATAGGAGTCTAAATCTTTTGACTTATTTTTGGGTAATTGAGATTGTATGTGTTTTTGAGATCAATTTTTCTTTGAGCACATTAGCGTGGTTTTTGTGAGGTATAAGGTTTTAGCTTAAGCTTGTTCCTTGTGAGATTTGTTGGATGACCTATTGATGAATAACCTTGGCTTGCAAGATAATAAAAAAAAAAAAAAAAGGAGATCATTTTGAGTTCCTCACTGAGTAACCGGACCTTTTGCCTCACTAAGCATTGAGTGTTCATGTCGAAAGGTGTGAAGTTCAAGTTAAGTTATGGTATGGCTAGTGTGGCTTTGTAACCTTTTTTACTTAAGTTATGAAGCCCTTAGGGATGCTCTACATCTAGTGCCCTAAAGTCATTTGGCTTGGGATTCATTGGCCTAACATTTGTTATATGGGTCAATTAGAAAGCTTAAAGGAGTCATACATTGCATAGCCTGTAAAAAGAGAAAATAAATGCATATCTTGCCTTGGTTTTTTCATATATTTGGGATTCTTACAAATTTTGTGGAACTTGTTTTAAGTTTAAACTGAAAGCTTCCTTATTGCATGCTAATTTCACTTTGCACATTTCAAGAACATATGATGTCTCAGTTGTCCATTTATGAGTTATTTAATCTTGGATGCCCGTTCATTGTGATGAGGGTGTTTGTCTTTTAAGCTTACTCATGAATAAGAACCATGGTCTTTGTGAAAATTCTTTCTTGTTAACAACATTGTGTTGCAATGTTTGTGAGTATCATTCTTGTAAACCCTCACAAGACTTCATTCGTTCTCTAGGGATGCCTAGGGGTTTAAAATGCTTGTTGCATATGCTATTTGCATATGCTAAATGCAACCATCTCTCCCACGACAGAGGATTTATGTTCATTGCTTTCATGTTATTTTTAGTGTTGTTGTGCTAAGAGACTAGCAAAAGTTAAGTTTGGGGGTATTTGATTTGTGCCAAATATTGTATATTTAAACCCCTTAATTTGCTATTGTTAATCTTTTAGTTGTGTTATTATGTAATGTTTTTAGTGTTTTATAGGTTGCTAAAGGAAAACTATGGGTTTTAAGCGGAAGTGCCTATTTCGGATGGAAAGTGCAAGCCCATGTTCAAGCAATTGAGCGCAGGGCATCCACGATCGAGCGTACAGGCACTTGAACCCAGGACAGCCATGATCGAGTGTGAATGCTGCGTAGCAGACGAAAGCCTTATGCTCGAATGCGCGCGCACCAATTGTGCAATCGAGTGCATACATACGACTTGGCAGCAAATTTCAGTTATTATTAAATTTTAAACCCTAGTTTTAGGCCTATGAATAGATAATTATCAGTTTAGATTAGGGAGCTGTTAATTACAAAATTTGGGAGGAGAAAGAAGAGAGTTCTAGGGTTTTCTAGCTTTTGGATCTCAACTTTGGGTTTCATTACTTGTAAGTACTCAATTTTTATTATGGATTCCATCAAGAACATTTTGTCTTTCAATAAGATGAAAGGGTAAACCTTCAACTAAGGTTGAAGATGAAGCCTCACTTATGATTAGCAATTTAGTTTCATGTAATCAAAATCTCCCAATTCAATAGTTCAATTGCTTATTGTTTTGCTTTTTTATTAATTTGATTGAATGTATCTTGGATATCTTTTATGATTCACGGATATATATTAGATGATTTATGATAATTCAATACAATTAACTACTTGGTTTTCTTAGTTAAAATATTCGATCTTTCTTGTGATTTATTCTCTGGATACAATGGATGTTTCAATATAGATTGATTCTGAGGATCTGCTAATGATTTAATTGATTATTAGATTTCTATTGTAATTTGGATAAGAATGGATACAGGGAATGTTTTGATTAGTTTGTGAAGCAAAAAGTGGAACATACCTAAGATTTGTATGTGAGAACTTTGGGGAATATTTGAGATCATGGAACTAGGTTGTTAAGAATGCGTGAGTGTGGATTTTGAAACCCTAGTGCTTCGTCAACAAATTACTTTCACTTAATTAGTTTTATGCTTTTGTTTTATTCAAACAATCATCATTCAAAAATTGAAAACTAGATTAGAATAGAATTATTTTAGGTTTAAACTTGCTTTCAAGAACACAATTCCCTGTGGGTTCGACATCGCACTTGCACACCATTATATTGCACATGATTCATGCACTTACGAGTACATTTAATTTGTACATCATCAACCCTTATTTGTTGGTGGAAACCAACTGGTCGACTTACATTCAAAGTCCTAGGGGGAAATCTAGTTTTGATTGAATTTGAGAACGACTGGGATAAATCCCATGTTCTTGAATGGAGACCATGGGTTTTTTAGGGGAGTCGTTTTTCTGTGGCAAATTTTGATGGAGTAACTTAACCCGAAACAATTGTGTTTAAGAAGGTGGCATTGTGGGTATGTATGCTCCATCTTCCATTAGCATGTATGAGTGTAGAGATTGGCAACCAAATAGGCTTCTCAATGGGTCATGTGGAGGAGGTAGATATGGATGACGATGGTGTGGGTTGGGGACAATTTTTACGTGTGAAGATTTGGGTGGATCTAACAAAACCTCTCCCGAGGGGGCAACAGCTGAAACTATAAGGTGTATCCATGTCGGTTGCTTTTCAGTACGAACAGCTGCTGCAGTTTTGTTTCAATTATGGGGTTGTAAAACATGGACTACTGGGGTGCACAAAAAAATCTAGTTCCATGGTGTAGGGAGATAAATTAGAATATAGGCAATGGTTGAGAGCCCCTCTGCCTGGTAGGAAGTTTAGAGGATGGAATGAGGGAATGAAGGGGAGAATGGGATTGGCACAATCCCATAATGGTGGATTGTATGTGAATAGAAGGGAGAGAAAATTAACGGAGGACAAGACTGCAGGGGGGAAGAAATTCAATGGTGATTTGTCCGGCATGGCAAGGATGCCGGAAGGGGTAAAATGTGCAGCAGAGCAACCTTGAGATTCTTCCCATACGAGGGAGAATCAGATGGAAACGGAAAAGGCAAGTGACTGTTATGAATTTAATTTGCATGTGGAAAATCTGGACGTGGCTCAAAATAGAGTCATTAATGGAGATATTTCAAAGGAGAAAAAAGGGGTAGTATTCATGGAAGGTGAGGAGCTGAAAGGTAACGTAGAAGAACAAATAAATGAGGGGGAGCTGAGGGGATCTTCTGGAAAAAGAAAGGGGGAACAGTTGGAGGGATTTTCTAAGGGCAGAAATATAAATGATGTGGAGGGATCTATATGTGGAAATCAAGGGGTTACGAAGCATTTGAATTTGAGTAGAAAAGAAGAGATATGATTGTTGTGAAATTATCTACCTAAATTAATAGGCAAATAATTGTAGTTTTATTTGCAAGTGCATAAGGTCAAAAGTGTAGCATAATGTGCAAATGCGAGATAATTCCCACAAGGATTGGTAAATTTTTATTAAAATTAATTTTGCAAAGTAAACAAGAGAGAGAAAAATTAGGGTTGATTTAATAATAAGAAAGAGGTAGGACTTTGATTTCCACCACTAATCATGCTTACACAATAAAACAATATGTCAATGCTTTAATCACATTATGAATACCTAATGTCTGTCAACCTAAGGGTATGGGTGTCTACTCCTTAAGCTGTTGGTTTTCCTAAGCAACGAATTAGGCATGGGTGTCTATTCTAATTCTTTTCTTTCGTAAAGGATTTAGTATGGGTGTCTACTAAGTTGTTCTTTAAGAAAGCATAAAATCTGTGAAAACTGACAGACACATGAGGTCTAGGGTATGGGTGTCTACTCCCAGTTCCCCATAGGAGTGTAAAGGCGGGTGGTTAAATAACCGTCCGCTAACCGTTAACCGTTATAACCGCTAACCGTTTAACTGCTTAACCGCTAACCGTCTTAACCGCTAACCGCTAACCGCTAATCGTTATAACCACTAACCGTTATAACCGCCTAGCGGTTAGCGGTTATTGGCTTTAATAACCGTAACCGCTAATCGCTAACCGCTTTTTATATAATATATTTTGATAATTATAATTATAATAATATTTATACATATAACTTAATCAATTGATTATTAATGATTAAATCCCATTTTTGTTTTCAATAATTAAATCACAAATTAAGTATTAATATATTATTACTATAATTTATATGATTATATCACATGATCAATTGATCATATAAATCATTTGATTATATACTAACAAATCATATATAATCAATTGAATCATTTGATTATATAGTAACAAATTATATATAATAAATTATATATAACTCATAAGTCTACAAGTTAATCATATGATTCATATTATTCATGTATAATGATAGTATGATACTTACAATTAAATTAAACAATGTATTATTTATAACCACAATTAAATCAAAGCATTATTAGATACTTTATACTTAAAAAACATATCACATTATCTTATATTCTTAAATCTAAGATAATTTTATTATATTAATATGAATTGTGATTTGTGAGATAATATGATCATATAATTTAAGTATAAGTGTATGAACATTAGCTCATTAGGAATTTAGGACTTAGGAGTTTGAGCATTATCATTAGATAATACGTTCAATTGAAAAAAAAAAAAAAAAAAAGAGACTATAAGTAAATATTATAATAATTTAAATCATTAATCATATGATCTAATTTAATGAGATCATATGATTATATAATATCAAAGACAAAAGTTTGTAATTGAATAAAATATTTTTGAAACTGTATATATTTATATCTTCTAGCATTTATTTATTTAATTTTTCCATATATATATTGTATATTTTATATTAATAATAATAAGAATGAATTTCACATCAAAAGCGATGTCGCTTTGAGAGAAAAGCATTAAGGGTTAGGTAGGAATTTTCATCTTATTCTCTTCTCCTTCCCTATCTTACTCACTTTGTCCGTCCCTCTCTCTGAATCTACCTGACCGTCTCTCTCTCTCGAGCCTCTTTCTCTGACTCTCTCTATCTCGCAGTTTTAATGTTTTATTGGAACATTTTTTTTTATAGGCGTGTTGAACTTGTTTTATATGTTTTATTGACTTTTTTATATTTTTTATATGTTGTGTTGAACTTTGTTTTGTTTTTTTTTTTTTTAAGTTAACTTATGAACTTATGATTTAATACTTAAGGAATTTTTTTAATTTTAAAGTAGGTCAAATATTTTTATTTTTCAATATGAGCTATTTTATAGCAATTAAAAGACAAAAAAAAAAGAGAGAGAGAGAAATGCTATAATGCTTTTAAAAAGCCCAAAAAGGCAAAAAAAAACCCAATTTTAAAAAAGCGGTTATAGCGGGCGGTTAATTGTTTTACAAACAACTAACCGCCAACTAACCGCTAACCGCAATCCGCTAACCGCCTAGCGGATGCGGTTAATGAAATTAATAACTAAAGCAGTTAGCAGTTTGATTTTGCCAATAACCGCTAACCGTAACCGCCTTTACACCCCTAGTTATCCATGTTGATTAACCCAAAAACTTGGCGTGGATATCTTTTGCTACTTTTATTAAATCTAAGACTCAATCATTCAAATTGGTTTAACTAACTAGTCCATACCACATGCATATGTTGATCAGGTAAATATATATGAGGAATTCAAGAAAGCAGGTATTAATCAAGTTAAATATCATAATGCAATTATCGCAAAAGCGCCAATATTGAATTACTAAGTAAACATGATTAGGGCTTCAATCTAACCCTACTAAAAGGTTTAGTTACACATGAATTTGATGATAATCATCTTCCTAAAATAAAATAAAGGGAAAAGAATAAACCCCGAAAAATCTCTTCCTTGAGAGCCATAAATTTTTCTCCAAAATCATGTGTGTGTTTTTCTGTGTTTACAAGCCTATTTATAGAGTCCTTAAAAACCCTAAAAAATGTAGGGTTTTGCCCTTGTTGCACAAAAACCTTAAAAGTAAAACTTTCCAAAATAAGGCTGCGACTAACTTGGTCTTCACGCATAGGTGCGCTCGATCGCAGGTCGAGTGCGCTCGATCGCAAATGAGATCAATTCTCTTCTTGTGCATGCGAGCGCAGGTGCCCTCGATCCTTGGCTTGGGTGCTCAATCGCTCCAACAGACTCAGCATTTTCCCAATTTGTCCTTTAAGCCCTCGATTTCCAGAATTGCTTCATTTTCTTCCAAAGACCTATAAAACACAGAAAACACGAAAAGGAAATAAAATAGAAAGAAATAACACAAACTAATAATAAATTAAGGGGCTTAAATATGAATATTTAAGCATTTATCAATGATACAACCACAACATAGACCTAACAAAGACTCAACTTCTCTCATACGTGTCATTTAAAAAATAGAAAAAAGAACAAAATTGAATTCAAAACACCCAGCCTCATTTTCTTCACCCAAAACAAAATTGACAAATAGAGAAGTTGGGTCTTTGTTGGATCTAATGTTGTACCTTCAACATTACTCAGAAAAGAAGCACCATGGCCGGGCCCCACCTTAGCTAAGGTGGAAAAAAATATTGCCAACACATCACTAGGGGGATTTGAACTCTGTCGTGTCATACTAGTGCACATGTGCACTCAACATGGAAGAGGCGGGCTCGTGCTATGCAATCTCAACTTCAGCATCTTGTAGATAGGGATCAACTTGGAAAGAGGAAGGTGGGGAAGAGTGGCATTGGCGAATATGGGGGGAAGAAAGGATGCAATCATACTTTCAAACCATGTTCGGTTAGCAAGCTTAAACTTTGAGATGAAATTTGTAACGCCCTGGCCTTTTAAACAGGCCATAAGTGAGATTATCTAAATCCTTACCGCACATTGGTAGCTCTTTTTTTTTTTTTTTCATCAGAGTTTCCTCATAAATGTAAATGCACCAGAGCATCTAATTTAAACTTCATATAATATCTTCATCCCCAACTAGGATTTCAGTTTCTTTAAACACTGCCACACATGGCATAACACTTACACAGTTACTACCAACCATACTAATATATTACAAAACGTCATGAGAGAACTACTAAAATACACACATAAACATTACTAGCTTTTCTACAACTGTCTTGAGTAATTCCAAAAAAAGACTGAGGCCTCCTAGCAGTCCTATGCACAGTAATATGGACCTTCACCCAGAGCTGCATCCTCGTCCTCCTCTTCCTCAACCTCATCTAGAAAATTGTCACAACAATTTTAAAGGTGGAAGGGTGAGTCCACGACTCAGCAAGTTCAAACGAATTGACCATTTCTTTTTTTTTGTTAGAGCCCCCTTTTTGTTCAAAAAATGTATCTTCTCACCAGTGTTTACTAAACAGCCATGTATGCAAAGTTTTCGTAAATGAGATTTAATAAATTTATGGCTAGATAGTAAATTAGGTGACAGACATTTTTATACTTAATAAATAAATAGAATAATATTTATTTGCATTTTCTTACTACATAATTAACTTCACAATTTATAACATGAAGTAAAGAAAAAAGACATAATATCATGAGTAAAACATCATTAAAATCAACATAATTTAATCATATAGCATTGCATAACATATCATAACATATCATCATGACAATAAGTGAATTTATACTCCCACTTATCCTCAGGAGTTTGCTAAGTGTTACCCCACTTAACCGCAAGGTTGCTAATAATTTCTCCCTCTCATAGCTTTGAGGTGTTGAGCTGTAACCCGCTCAACCGCTAGTCATAGGCAACTTTGTTTCCTTCCTAACATCGGGTGTCAAAGCATAATCCCCGACACTGGGCATTACATGCATTCATACATAGCATCATATTTTCGCAAAATCTTGTTTTCCTTCCAAAACTCAACTTCTTTTATAAATCATTTCCTTTGAAACACATTTTCATGTAAAGCATTTCAAAATATATTCATACGTGTAGCTAAAATAATAGGGCTCAACAGAATATACATAACATGCTTTTGTAAAATAATGCAAGGTCAGTAAGTTTGAACTTACCTTTTTTAAGCTTAACAGTCCTTATTCGTGGTTTCCCTTGTTATACACTTTCTGCATTTAATAACACAATTTTTTAACATTAGCGTAAAATTAACTAATTTTATTCCTAAGACTCACTTTAAATCCTAGGATTCTTAAAATATCTCCAAAACCATTTTTTTTTCATATTTTGCCCTTATCCCAAAAATTTGGGCAGCATAACGACATCTATCTAAAATATTATATTATCACTTGGGCATCATAACGACATATCTAGATATCTTAACATTATTTGGACATCATAACGGCTATCTAGTATTTTTTTTTTGTATTTTCCGGCGGGCATTACTACAACATTAGTATAATATTTAAATAAAACATCTAACACTACTTGGGCATTACAACGGCGCTATTGTAAAATACCTAATAAAATTTAGGCAGCACAACGACGCATTTGTAATATTTAAAAGAATGATTGAATATAATATCCGTCCCGAAATATTCAATCACGCTTTCTCATGCAAATTGGGCATTATAACGACATAATTTAAATTCTAATGACTAGAATTAACATAATTTAAATTCTAACAAATAACTATAATTGACATAAACTAAGGATAAAAGAGATTATACCTAACAATTCCACTTAATGTTGTTCCAAAGCTTTAATATTTTAAAGCTTATATATATCTCAAGAGAAGGCGAGAGTCTTATAAAATTTGAGTGAAAAATACATTATCGCTTTAGCCTATTTATAGGCACAATTGAGGATACAATAGGGATTAATGGTAAAGGTTAAAAACAATTGTCCTTTGTTTCTTCTTGCAGGCGCCGCACAGTCATCCACTAATATTACCGCCGTTAATATCCTTTGGTGAGTCAATCTAAATCATCCGGCGTGAGGCAATGAGGCCAATACCTACCTCCTTATCTCATTTACTAAAGCGAATATAGTAAAAAAAATCAGCCTTGCTCCACTGAAACTTCCACATCCACATATATCTATATATATATATATATATATATATATATATATAGATATATTAACTCCCACGTGAATGCTTGTCAGGACACTTATTACCATAAATATATATATATATATATCTATAAACGTGTATATATATATATCTACAAACATAAATCTATAAACATATATCTATATATATATAAAATCAAACTAATAATATTATTACTATTAACTCTTAAGCTTTTAATTTGGTAAACCTTGAATACCAAATAATACATAATATATATCAAAGCTAGCTTTAACCATCTACCTCTAGATTCCAACTTATAATATTAAATTAGACATCAAAAGTATATTTTCCTAATATATTTGATTTAGCTTAAGATCATAATCTATACTAAGGCATTCTTAGTCATCTAATAAATTCCTCGGGTGTTACAAAATTAGTACAGGGATGGAAAATGGATCGAGGATGGTAGCAGTAGCAGAGCAGCCCATCGACCGAAATGATTATCATGAGTTGGAACTACTGGGGGTTTGGGAATCTCTGAATAGTTAGAAACCTTTGCCGGATGGTGAGGGAGAAACCCAGTTTGATTTTCCTCATGGAAACCTGTTGTGACTATTGCAAATTCCAAGATTACCAAAGAAATAGAAAAGTGCAGAATATAAAAATAACACAGCCACACAAGACACCAAGATTTAAGTGGTTCGGTCAAACAAGCTTACATCCACTAGTGGAGGCGATCCAGGAGAAATTCACTAACAAAAGAGTGGAGTACAAAGAGTAGTACAAACAAAACCATTCAAACCCAAAAGACCCAATACACCCCAATCTCAATCTCACACATAAGAGAATTAAATACAAAAGAGAAAATATTCTCTAAAATTCTCTAAGCTTTTCAGCTCTCCAAGAATGAGATCAATAAATAAACTAGTGTATCTCTCTCACATAAAGGGTTGGTTGCCTTTTCTGCAACCCCAAGTCTCTTCTCACTCAACCCACTACATCTCTATGCAAATATAGACAAGATAATTTGGATCATATGAAATGGACATGCATGTAAAATATAGACAAGATAATTTAGTGAGACTTGTAAAAGGACATGCATGTAAAATATAGACAAGATAATTTGGATCGTATGAAATGGTACACCGATACGTGCAGTAGAAGTGGCCATGGGCTTACTATACATGTTATCTTTGTGATCAAATGTGTGCGTTATGTGAGGGCTTTAGATCCATTGGTTTCGTGACCTTGGTGCAACCATTCCCAATGGATCGGTCACTATAGGACCGACGTCATTAGTTAGTGTGGGCCACTCAAGATCGGACTCGATCGTACCACTAATATTACATACGGTATGCTATGCAATGGATGGGGCACTGGCATTGTATTATAAGTCCCTCAGGATAGTATCAACCCTGTTGAGAATGGTAATATCTCTGGTAGACCATACTGTTAAACTATGACTGTTGTTTACATCATATGCATTTATCACTACTATATATATATCACTCATAATTAAATTGTCATGATGGAACTGCTTTTACTTATTAAATGTCTGAGTTCATTACTAAAACCGGCATGGTTATTATCTGCGTTAAAAAGTCACTAAGTTTTAGACTTACACCCTTTTATTTATGTCCTTCCTTATCATTATGAATAATTGCGCGATTTAGCTGCACTAGATGAAGATGCCGTCAGAGACTACTTGGGTGATTGCTCAGGACCTGATACTGGTGATCTTTGAGGATATGGATCCCGTTTGGCTTAGGATGATGTGGGAAGATGGAGGATCTACCCGTGCAGGCATGATAGAGATTTTGATTTCATTAGCTCTGCTTAAGCTTAAGTCTAAGCTTTGATCTGTTGATTTTTTGAGAACTATGTTGACAGTCATTTCATTTGGGTTGTATCTATTTTCCTGTTGATGGTCTGATGACCAATGCATTTAGTGACTATTTATGATATTGACGATATAGTACTTTATCTCTAGTATTGCTATGTGATGTTTTAATTACTGTCTCTTAATCCCATAGTCTTGGTAAAGTATTCCACTGCAGTTTTCTCATTATGACAAGTATAGTGATTTCCCGGAGGTCATGCCCTGGAGGGACATGGCTAGGATGGCATGCCGTGGGATCAATTACTAGTTAATTGATTTGCCCATCGGGTGGGGCGTCACACTATCTCCTTGGATGTGCCTGGGTGATTTCAATGAGATCATCAATTTGTCAAAAAAAATGGGGAGGCAACGAGCATCATCAAAGTTTAATGGAAGCATTTAAGTTGGCTTTGGAAGATTGTGCATTGCTGGATTTATGTTTTCAAGGCCCAAAATTTACATAGAATAATGGGCGAAAGGGTGATAATTTTATAAAAGAAAGACTGGATAAGGTCGTTGCTAACAAAGGGTGGTGCAATTTTTTTCCAAAAGCTGACATTTGCATTGAAGAAGCCATGAGCTCCTATCACTGTCCAATTTTTGTCTCCTTGGATGATGTGAACAAATGCAGGAGGAACCCCCACATATTTAAACATGAGGCTAGATGGATGGTGGATGAAAGCTACACGGAAATTATTAAAAAAGGTTGAAGGGCCAAGCCTATTTGGACTGATCAATCGGGTCATCTTCGTGGTAGATTTGGGTGTTGCCAAGTAGAACTGAAATAGTGGCAGGTAAAGAAAAGAATGGATAGTGTTGAGGAAAAAATTAAGGAGCAACTAAATAAGGTGGTTGGCTTATTGGGAGTGGAGGGTACATGATAAGTGCTTAAATATTTAAGCCCCTTAATTTATCCTTGTTATGCTCTTAGTTTATGTTATTTTGTTCTATTTTACTTTCTTTTTGTGTTTTCTTTGTTTTATAGGTCTTTGGAAGAAAAGAAAGCATTTTGGAAGTCTAGGGCTTAATGGACAAGAATTTGGAAAAGCTAGAAGTTGAGGACGAAGGAGCTAGAGTCTATGAGAGCGATTAAGCGCAGGAGACCTGTGATCGAACGCACCAGTGCTTGAGTGCCCAAGGCAAGGACTGAAAGAGTGCACTAATTGCGATCGAGTGCACATGTGCGTGAAGCCCACTCCAGCCGCAGCCCTATTTTGGAAATTTTTGGTTTTAGGGTTTTGTGAATCCTTATTGCACAAGGATTCAACCCTACGATTTTTAGGGTTTCTAGAATTCTCCTAGACTCTATAAATAGGCCTGTAAACACAAAAAAAGACACATGCAATTTTGGAGAAGAATTTACAGCTCTCAAGGAAGCGATTTTTCGGGTTTATTCTTTTCCTTTATTTTATTTTATGAAGATGACTAGCATCAATATTATGTGTAACTAAATCTTTTAGTAGGGCTAGATTGAAGCCCTGATCATGATTACTTAGTAATTCAATATTGACGCTTTTGCGATAATTGCATTATTATATTTAACTTGATTAATACCTGCTTTCTTAAATTCCTCATATGTATTTGCCTGACCAACATATGCATGTGGTATGAACTTGTTAGTTAAACCAATTTGGATGATTAAGTCCTGGGTTTAATAAAAGTAACAAAAGATATCCACACCGGGTTCTTGGGTTAATCAACATGGGAAACTGGGAGTAGACACCCATACCCTAGGCCTCATATGTCTGTCGGTTTTCACAATTTTTATGCTTTCTTAAAGAACAACTTAGTAAACACCCATACTAAATCCTTTAAGAAATAAAAGAATTAGAGTAGACACCCATGCCTAATTCGTTGCTCAGGAAAACCAATAGCTTAAGGAGTAGACACCCATACCCTTAGGTTGGCAAACATTAGATATTCATAATGTGATTAAAGTATTGGCATATTGTTTTATTGTGTAAGCATGATTAGCGGTGGAAATCAAAGCCCTACCTCTTTCTCATTATTTAATCAAACTCAATTTTTCTCTCTTTTACTTTAGCTTGTGAAATTAATTTTAAGCAAAATTTACCAATACCTGTGAGATCGATCTTGCACTTACACACTATACTATACTTTTTGACATTGAGCACTTGGAAGTAAAATGTACAATTATTTGCCTATTAATTTAGGTAGATATTTGCATAACAAGTTTTTGGCATTATTGCCAGGGATTGCATTAAATTCTGTTTAGAATTGTTTTCGTTTAGTTTAATTTAGTTTTTATTTTATTTTAGTTTTAATTCTCTTTTTGTTTAATTTAGTTTTAGAATTATCTTGTTTTAGTTTTATTTTTAGAATTTTCGAAAAAAAATTATTATTTTCTATTTTCTGCGTTGTTTCAGTTTTGCGGCAACATAGTCTATGCTAGAGCGAACAATCACAGACCGAGTGCTATCGAGCACCTATTCTTCAGTGATCAAGCGCAATTCTAGAGACATCTACAAAGCAGTATTGAAGCTACTATAACTACCGAATTTTGTCCAATTCATGCTAGGGCTTTGATCCAGGAATCTAGCCATCCTTCCACTTGATACAGAAATTGAGTGGACCATTCGACAGAAGCCCAGAGACAACGTTGAGGAAGAAAAAAAAGAACTTCAAATAGAGGAAGCTATGGTGGAACAACATGTCAATCAACCGCAGCTTGGGAACCAACCACCACCAGAGCGAAGACCCATGAAACAGTCTTTCATCCCTAACAATCCCAACTAGTCATCATGCATTGCCCATCAACCTGAGGCAGAAGGCAATTGCTACATATCCCCACAAATACTCAATCCATTGACGCAGTTAAGAGGCACACCTACCTAAGGAAATTCTTTGATCCTTGCAAGTTTCAACATGTCCAAGGCCTGGATCAAGAGGGAATCAGGATGATTCTCTTTCCTTTTTCCTTAAAAGAAAATGCGAGGTTGTGGTACAATTCAATGCCTTCAAATACCATACTTGGGAAGTGCTGTCCAATAAGTTCCTAAAGAAATTCTTTCCAGCGCAGAAGACAAGATAGATGAGGAAGGAAATTCAGTCTTGGCAATAGAGAGATGGCGACTTATTCTTTGAAGCATAGGGGCATTTCAATGACTTTCTTATAAAGTGTCCACATCACAAGCTACCTCAAGATGAGCTGGTACAAGATTTTTATGGAGGTCTAAATGACACAAATAAAGGGGTTGTTGATTCTAGTTGTGGAGGAGTGTTGATGGAAAAGAGCAGTGAAGAAGCCATGGAGCTTTTTCAGACATAAAGTAAGCACTCTCAACAATTCTCATCCAGAGGTAGACAAGGAGTAAAGAGCAAGGACATGTATGAAGTAAACTCAAATGGTGGATCTCCAAATCACATGGCTATTGTGGACAGAAAGTTAGATATGATCGTTAAGGCCATGGCTTTGCAGAACATCTCACCTAGTCAACAAGCTGCACCAATTCAGGTATGTGCTCTTTGTTCTCAGTTTGATCACACTACTAACACTTGCCCTTAGTATTCATCTACAAATCAAGAGCAAGCAAACTATGTGGGACAGAACGATTATCTTTCCAAGAACAACCCATACTCCAACACCTACAATCCAGGGTGGCGAAACCACCCCAACTTTTCATGGAGTAGCAATCAAAATGCTCTGAACCTTCAAGGGCAGCAAAGGAACTCCCAACAAGCAGCCCAACTAGTTCAAGAGTCAAAAAAGACTAACCTAGACAGTATTGTAAGGCAAATGGCAATTCAACAACAACAGATGTTGACTCAACAAAAACAAATGCTGGCAACACAAGAGCAATTTATGGTAGAGGAAAAATAATTTTGGACTGAGCAAAGACAAACCACCGCAAAGCATGAGCAATCTATTCAAAGACTGGAAGTACAAGTGGGGCAATTGGCTAAAAAGATGAATGTCAAAAAGCAAGGAGAATTCCCTGCCGAAACAATACCTAATCCAAGAGGTCATCAACAACTGCAGGCTATTACAACTCTCAAAAATGGTAAGATCATAGGAGAGGATGAACCATCACAAGTATCTCTAGATGAAGCATTCACATCAAAGGTAAGTAAAATGGAGATGGAATACCCACCACCACCCTTCCCTCAAAGGTTAGTAAAGCCGAAAAAAAAGAATAAATTGTCTGATATTTTTGAAACTTTGAGAAAAATAGAGATAAACGTTCCTTTATTAGATGCAATTCAATAAATACTTGCATATGCTAAATTTTTTAAGGATTGTTGCACTCATAAAAGGAAGTTTCAAGAACACGAAACGGTGGCTTTGACTGAAGAGGTAAGTGTAGTTTTATTAAGAAAACTACCTCCAAAGCTAAAAGATCCAGGTAGTTTTACTATTCCTTGCAAGATTGGTGACCATGATTTTGAGCAAGCATTACTGGATCAAAAAGCTGGTGTCAATTTGCTACTGTACATAGTGTATGAGACGCTTGGTTTGGGGGAGCTGAAACCCACTTCAGTCACCTTGCAATTGGCAAATAGAAGCATCAAAAGACCAAGAGGTATACTTGAGGATGTCTTGGTAAAGGTAGGCGAATTTATTTTACCTGTTGATTTCATTATATTAGATATGGAAGAATCTCCTATGCCATCACCTCTGCCCATCATTTTAGAAAGACCCTTTATGCGAACTGCTGATACCAAAATTTGTGTAAAAAAAGGTATTGCAAGTATGAAGGTAAATGGTGAGAAGATAGAATTTAAAATATTTGATGCATTGAAATTACCTCAAGATGATATGGAATGCTTTAATGTATGTATGGTGCAAGATGTGGTTGAAGAAGTTTTTCAGGTTCAGCACATTGATCTAATGAAGGCCACCCTCACCCATTGTTTCACAAGGGCAGACATTGAGTTAGAATTTAAAGATGTTTCTAATGACACCATCAAAGCTGTGAAACTTCTAGAGGCCTCACTGAAGTACCCAAGTAGGTATACTCCTCCATTTGAAACTCTTGTGCCTACTAATACTACTCTTGTTCCTTCTATTGTCCATGCACCATATTTGGAATTGAAGCAGCTGTCAGAGCACCTGGGAGAGAATAAGACACTACCTGTCATAATTGCTGCTAATCTAAGTTTAGGGGAAGAAGAGAAGCTGTTGAGAGTTCTTAGAGAGCATAAGACTGCTATTAGATGGACCATTGCTAACATCAAGGGGATAAGCCCAACCAAGTGCATGCATCAAATCCACCTTGAAGATGAGGCAAAGCCCACCAGGGACGCACAAAAAAGGCTCAACCTGCACATGAAGGAGGTAATCAAGAAGAAGGTATTGAAACTATTTGATGTTGGCATTATCTACCCTATTTCAGACAGTCAATGGGTAAGTCCAGTTCAAGTTGTCCCAAAGAAGAGTGGGATCACAGAGTTCAAGAATGAAGATGAGGAGCTCATACCTACAAGAATAACCACTGTTTGGAGGGTATGCATTGATTATAGAAGACTGAACAAGGTGACCAGGAAAGATCATTTTCCCCTGCCCTTCATTGATTAGATGCTAGAAAGGTTAGCTGGCCATAGTTACTATTGCTTCTTGGATGGGTACAGTGGTTACAACCAGATTGCAATAGCACCAAAGGACCAGGACAAAACCACCTTCACATGTCCCTTTGGTACATTTGCCTACAGAAGGATGCCATTTGGACTATGCAATGCACCAGCCACCTTTCAAAGATGCATGATGAGCATTTTCTCCGACATGGTGGAGAAATTCATTAAGGTATTTATGGATGATTTTAGTTTTTTGGTTCTAATTTTGATGAATGCCTCCATCATCTAAAGAGTGTCCTCAAGAGATGTGAAGAATGCAATTTGGTGCTAAACTAGGAAAAATGTCACTTCACGGTACAACAAGGCATTGCGTTGGGTCATTCTATTTCTAACAAAGGTATATCTAGTCAAGAAAGGAAGAGGTTGATGTCTATATCTAGACATTACCATTGGGATGACCCCTACCTTTTCAAATTCTGCACTGATCAAATCATCAGAAGATGTGTCCCAGAAGAGGATCACTTGAGCATATTACAGCATTGCCATCAATTTGCTTGTGGAGGACATTTTGGGGCCAAGAGAACAGCTCTCAAGGTATTACAATTTGGTTTTTATTGGCCTAATGTGTTAAAAGATGCCTTTTTGTTTTGCATCTCTTGTGATAGATGCCAAAGGTCAAGTAACATCTCATCCAGAAACCAGATGCCATTACAAAATATTCTAGTGGTAGAGCTCTTATGTTTGGGGTATTGACTTCATGGGTCCTTTTCATAACTCATATGAAAATTTATATACTCTTGTGGGTGTGGATTATGTGTCCAAATGGATCGACGGTGTCCCCTCAAAGACTAATGATCACAAAGTTGTTATGAAGTTTTTGCTAGATAACATCTTTACTAGGTTTGGGACTCCAAGGGCAATAATCAGTGATGGAGGAAGCCACTTCAATAATCAGGCTTTTGCTGCTCTGTTAAAGAAGTATAGGATCACTCATAAAGTGGGCACTCCATATCATCCTCAAACCAGTGGCCAAGTAAAGATAAGCAATAGAGAAATTAAAGGCATCCTAGAAAAGACGGTGAATACCAGTAGGAAGGATTGGTCTCTGTGCTTAAATGATGCACTATGGGTGTATAGGACTGCATACAAGACTCCAACTGGTATGTCTCCATACCGATTAGTCTTTAGGAAAGCATGTCATCTACCGGTGGAATTAGAGCACATGCAAAGCATATTGGGCCATCAAGAAATTCAACTTTGACATGAAGCAAACAGGGGATAAGAGGAAGTTGCAATTAAATGAGCTTGAAGAATTGAGGTATGATGCCTATGATAACGCTAAGCTCTACAAAGAAAGAACCAAAGCATACCATGACAGACAGCTGATTAGGAAGGAATTTTATGTGGGATAGAAGGTGCTGATCTACAATTCACGATTAAAACCGTTCCCTGGTAAACTCATGTCTAGATGGTTCGGTCCTTGTGTTGTTACTAACATGTTTCCTCATGGAGCTTTGGAGATCTATAGCCCACAGAAGAATCAAACGTTCAAGGTGAATGGACACAGAGTGAAGCCGTACATTGAAGTGAACTATGCACCAAGAGAAGATGATTTGGCACTACAAGATTTGGCACTCCAATCCGTCCACTATGCAACAGCACCAAAAGCACTTGAGCCACATCTAGTGGACTTCAAGTTCACCTTTCCAAAGGAGTAGCACTGAAGCTACTGTGGAGGCGCTTGAGCAGTCTTGAAGCTTAAACGCCTCTATGAGGTCAGTGGTACTGAGGCCACTAAATGCGGTAAACCTTTCTTACTTTTCTGTATTTTCTGTACTTTTGTTGTTTTTCAATTTTTGTTTTTATTTTTTCTTAGTTAATTTTGTGGTTCAATCAAGGGGGAAGGGCATTCTGTGGAAGCGATCAATCGTAGTGTGAATTGTGATCGATCATTGAAACCTCTTAGATTGTGCTGTGCATTTTGTGGAAGCGATTGATTGCAGTGTGAATTGTGATCGATCACCGAAACCTCTTCGATTTTGCTGTGCATTTGTGGAAGCAATTGATCGCAGTGTGAATTGCAATCGCTCTCCGGAACCTCTTAGATAGTGCTCATTATTCTGAGGAAGCGAACAATCGCTATGTAAATGGCAATCGATTGCTATCTCGCTGTGCGACCTTAGGCGTGCGAGCGTTTCAACGCATGGACTCACAATCTTGCATGAGTACGATCAATTGCACTTATGTGCGATCGAGCGCAATCAGGAAGGGGAGTCACATGACCTACTTATAGGTCATTTCTCCCCCTTTCCTCCATCATTCTTTCCCCTTGCACTGTAGACACATCTGCCACTCCACACTTCACCCAACCTCACCTAATTCCCCATACCCTAAACCACCGCCAACCACCACTCAAGGCCACTGCCGGCCACCATAAACCACCGTAAGCCACTACACTCTCTCCCATCGCACCACATTTTCACTTTTCCCTATTTTCCACCATTATACTATTCCTAACCCTCACAACCCCAACCCTTCGCATTTTTTTTATATTCTTTTTTTTTTGACAACTGCAATCTACTAGTACAGATTGTAGTTATCCTCTGTTGTTGGGTTGCTTATCTTTTGTAGGGGGTTGGAAAACTTTTGGAGGTCGTTGTCCACCACTTGGATTCATAGTTGCACGCCATCTACTTGATAAAAGTCCTGAATAAAACTCAAAATGCCTTAGACCACTGCTTCCACCTCTTACTCCCACGCCCAATCTTCCCATCCAACTTGTGAGCAACGGGAGATCATTTTTGAGACCACCTTTGACATCAATGGTGACTTCAATAATTTTGAAGCCACCTAATGAGCGGTCCAAGAATTCAAACTCCATGGGTTGAAGAAGTTGTTCAAACCCGTCACAACCATGAAATACACAAAGCTAGTGGTCCAATTCTATGTACACCTTTACACTAACTGCAATAGGCAGGGTATCTTATTCTCCACCGTTCAAGGAAAGCAAGTTGAGGTGACAACTACTGATATTGCCGCCGCCCTCAAATGCAATGATGAACACCCCTCTGCAAATGCACAATTGGATGAACAGTCGGAGTCTTTCTACATCTTTGAAATAATTGAAGACATGTATGCGAGGCAGTATGCTAATGACAAAAAAATAATGTAGGCAGCCGGTCCAAATTTCCTCCATAACTCTAGCTTGTGGATTCCATTCTACAGCGTAATGTGTGCCCATTAGGACACAAAACACAAAGGTGTGACTAGTTCATTCAAGTGTTGTATGCCTTTTATAAAGGCCATTGTTATTCCATCCCATCAATCATATGGAATCAAATTAACAAGTTTTGGGAAGGGGTGCATTGGCGCAGAGCCACAATTGCCAATTCATGGGGGCTACCATTTTCATTTTTGCTCACGCATATCTTGAAGAAAAAAGGCATAAAGGGAACCCCTAAAGATGGACCTATCACTGATCGTCCATTCTTTGGCAAAAACCAATGGAATCATAGCCAGTCACACATGCCAACAGGCCTTAAGGCACAAATCCTTGATGTGGAAAGAGTGGAGGATACAGAGCATATGGAAGAAGATGCACCTGCACCTCAGCCAAGAGAGAGAAGAGGATCTATTGTCATAAGCCGCACTGAATATGAATTCTTTTATGGTGCAAATCAGAGCATGGACAGGCTGGAACAACGTTTTGACAAGATGGAAAAGCAGTTTGATACACAAGCCAAAATGCTCAAGGCCATTCTAGAACGACTACCACCAGCTGCGGGGGAATCATCTTCAGTACCACATGGGGAACATTAGTGAGTGGACACACAGTCTGGCTGAAGACGTTAAACTTAATGCTCATGGAGGCACCCCACAGCCTATCTTTTTAATTCTTGTTGTTTTCATTTTTCTTTAAAATTGTTTTCTTGTTGTTTTCCAGTTTTATGTTAGTGTTGTGCTTTAAGGGACAAAAGGGTACTTCAGTTCAAGTTTGGGGGTGTGCTAGGAGCCATGCCAGGCCAGACAGTTCTCCAAATCCCAGGTCAGCTCTTTCCATGTATTTACACATTGGGGACAATGTGCACTTTAAGTTTGGGGGTATGGGAGACACATTTACACACACTTTGTCCCGTTTTTGTTAAAAAATAAAAATAAAAGTAAAAAATTGCATGTTCATGTTTATCTTGAAAATTTTTGCTAATCTAAGAATTGTGATTTAATTTAATCAGTAAGCTTAAAATTTTGAACACATGACTTGATGATAGAATTTTTGAGTTTTGTTACTTACTTTAAACAGTTGAGAATTCACATGTTTCATCTGTTCTAACACAAGCACATTAGCACATGATTTGTGGGGTATGACATGTGGTTTTAATGTGTATGTTTTTGTGTTTTGAGTGACACTGGATGACTTATTGGTTGGATACATTGGCATAATAATATTTTAATCCAAAAGAAAAGAAGTGATCATTGATAAACTTTTCACTAAATAACTAGACTTCTTGCCTCATTAAGCATTGAGTGTTCACGTCAAAAGGTGAGAAGATTTGATGTGGTTAACATTATGACTAGTTTAGTTTCGTGGCCTTTTTGACTTGAGTTAGTAAGTCCTTAGGAGTGTCTTTACATCTAATGCCCTAAAACCATCTGGTTTGAGAGTCATTGGCTCAACACTCGCTACATGGGTCAATTAGAAAGCTTAAGGGAACTAAACATTGCAAAGTCAAAAATAAAAGAAAGAAAGAAAATGAAATTATGCCATTGTTGTTCATTCTGATGGGAAATTCAATGAAGCTTGAGATATTTAGACATTGCATATTGAAATTATTTGGAAGCTTCATAGTTTTGTGCTAGTTCACTTTACATTGTTTCGAACTTGTGATGCCTTAGCTTGCCTGTTGTAAGTGATTAAACTTTAAATTCCAAGTCATTGTGAAGATGGAGTTTAACTTTTTAAACTTGCTAATGAATAAAAATCATGGTTTTGGGTGATGCTTTAATTTTTTTTAGATAACATGAACTATGCATAATGTTTGTGGGTAACATTCCTGGAAAACCCTCACTAGACTTAACTCGTCTTCTAGGGAATTCCTAGGGGTTTAAAAGGCTTATTGTATACACTAAATGCAACTGTCCATCTCATGAATGCTGGACTTATCTTTTTGTTTTGCATTTAGTTTTTAGTTTTGTATTGCTAAGGGACTAGTAATATATAAGTTTAGAGGTGTGATAAGGGCTTAACTATTCATATTTAAGCCCCATAATATATCTTTGTTATTGATGTGTGTCAAATGTTGCACATTTGGACCCCTTAATTTACTATTGTTAATCTTTTAGCTGTGTTATTTTCTGATATTTTTGGTTAGTTTTGGTGTTTTAGTGTTTTGCAGGTTACTAAGGTACATCTGGGGCTAACTACATTAATTCTGGGACTTAAGGTAGTTCGGGGAGCACTGGAAGCAAATTTGAGTTGAGCGATGACTTACACCCGACGAGTCCCACCAAAACGGCCATATCTTGAGTTGTAGAACTCTGATTGGAGTGATCTTGGTGTCATTGGAAAGCTAACTCAAAGATATACAAATTTATGTTTCACAAGATTAGGCAAATTCTAAAGCGTTTGTGATCGATCGCACATATAGTGCGATCGTTCGTACATACGCCCATCAGCACTGAAAATGAATGCTCGAGTGCGAACGATCGCACCTAGAGTGCGATCGATCGATCGCACATGTTTGACCTGGAACAAATTTCAGCATTTTATTAAATTGTAAACCCTAGTCTTAGCCCTATAAAATACATATTTATCAAATTAGTTGAGGAGGCTGCGAATTACGAAATTAGGGAGGAGAAAGAAGAGAGTTCTAGGGTTTCCTAGCTTTCAGACTTCAATCTTGGGTTTCATTACTTGTAAATACTCATTTTTATGATGATTTCAATGAAGAACATTTTGTCTTTCAATATCATAAGAGGCTAAATCTTCAACTAAGGTTGAAGATGAAACCTCACTTATGATTATCGATCTAGTTTCCTGTATTTCAGATTCCCCCAATTCAATGGTTTAATTGTTTATTGTTTTACTTTTCAATTAAGTGGATTGAATTTATCTTGGATATCTATTGTGATTTAAGGATACAATAGATGATTTATAATGATTCGATACAATTAATTGCTTGGTTTTCTTGATTAAAAGATTGGATTTTGCTTGTGATTTATTTTCTGGATACAACAGATGTTTCAATATATATTGGATATTTGTCTGTGATTTACGGATACAGCTAATAATTTAATTGATTATTGGATTTCTATTGTGATTTGGGTAAAGAATGGATACAAGGAATGTTTTGATCAATTTATAAAACAAAAAGTGAAACATGTTTAAGATTTATATGTGAGAACTTTGGGGAATATTTGAGATCATGAAGCTAGATTGTTAATGATGAGTGAGTGTGGATTCTAAAACCCTAGTGTTTCATTAACATACAACTTTCATTTAATTACTTTTACGTTTCTGTTTCATTCAAACAAACACCTTCGAATTGTGAACTAGATTAGAATAGAATTATTTTAGGTTTAAACTTGCTTTCAAGAACACAACTCCCTGTGGGATCGACCTCGCACTTGCACCCCTATTATATTGCATAAGACTCGTGCACTTGCGAGTACATTTAATTTGTACATCAGTTATGCTCTTAGTTTATGTTATTTTGTTCTATTTTACTTTCTTTTTGTGTTTTCTTTGTTTTATAGGTCTTTGGAAGAAAAGAAAGCATTTTGGAAGTCTAGGGCTTAATGGACAAGAATTTGGAAAAGCTAAAAGTTGAGGAAGAATGAGCTGGAGTTTGTGAGAGCGATCGAGCATAGAAGACCTACAACCAAACGCACCAGCACTCAATAGCCCAAGGCAAGGATCGAATGCACCTGCGTTCGTGCGCATAAGAAGATTGATCGCAGTGCGATCGAGCGCACATATGCGTGAAGCCCATTCCAGCCGCAACCCTATTTTGGAAATTTTTGGTTTTAGGGTTTTGTAACAAGGATTCAACCCTACGATTTTTAGGGTTTCTAGAATTCTCCTAAACTCTATAAATAGGCCTGTAAACATATAAAAAGATACACACAATTTTGGAGAAGAATTTATGGCTCTCAAGGAAGCGATTTTTCGGGTTTATTCTTTTCCTTTATTTTATTTTATAAAGATTATTAGCATCAATATTATGTGTAACTAAACCTTTCAGTAGGGCTTGATTGAACCTCTGATCATGTTTACTTAGTAATTCAATATTGATGCCTTTGCAATAATTGTATTATGATATTTAACTTGATTAATACCCGCTTTCTTGAATTCCTCATATGTATTTGCCTGATCAACATATGCATGTGGTATAGACTAGTTAGTTAAACTAATTTGGATGATCAAGTCCTGGGTTTAATAAAAGTAACAAAAGATATCCACACCAGGTTCTTGGGTTAATCAACATGGGGAACTGGGAGTAGACACCCATACCCTAGGCCTCATGTGTTTGTAGGTTTTCACAAGTTTATACTTTCTTAAAGAACAACTTAGTAGACGCCCATTCTAAATCCTTTAAGAAAGAAAAGAATGAGAGTAGACACTCATGCCTAGTTCGTTGCTTAGGAAAACCAATAGCTTAAGGAGTAGACACTCATACCTTTAGGTTGGCAGACATTAGATATTCATAATGTGATTAAAGCATTGGCATCTTGTTTTATTGTGTAGGCATGATTAGCGATGGAAATCAAAGCCCTACCTCTTTCTCATTATTTAATCAAACTCAATTTTTCTCTCTTTCACTTTAACTTGCAAAATTAATTTTAAGCAAAATTTACCAATCCTTGTGGAATCAATCTTGCACTTACACATTATACTACACTTTTTGACCTTGTGCACTTGCAAGTAAAACGTGCAATTATTTGCCTATTAATTTAAGTAGATATTTGCACAACAGTACACCGGACATAGTTGAAATTAATAAACTGAAAAAACAATTACACACTCTAATGGAGCAAGAAGAGGCTTAGTGGAAACAAAGGGCAAAGATCAAATGGCTACAACATGGGGATAAAAACACAAGATTCTTTCGTGCATGTGCAAATCAAAGACGGAACTCAAATAAAGTCCGTATGATTTGCAACACGAAGGGGAATTGTTGGGAGGATACGAATGAAATTGGAAAAGCCTTTGTCAATTATTTCACGACTTTGTTTACCACAGAGCAAGTAGACAACTTGGAGCCATTTTTGGATCATCTAGAGGTGAAGGTCACGGCTGAAATGAACTCAGTTCTACTGCAATCGTTTTCTAAAGTGGAGGTGTGTGAGGCTCTTAACCAAATGGCGCCCCTCAAATAGCCTGGACTGGATGGTTTTGATGCTTGTTTTGTCCAAAAAAAATTGGTCTATTGTTGGAAAGGAGGTTTGCGAAGCTGTTCTTTTGTCTTTGAATTCAGGTATTATGAATAAAGATTTAAATTCCACCTATATTGTTCTTATTCCTAAAACTAAAGATCCCAAAAATGTAAGGGATTTTAGACCTATTAGCTTTTGCAATGTTCTTTATAAATTAATTTCAAAGGTACTTGCTAATAGGCTAAAAAGGGTTCTACCGCATATCATTTTGCCTTTTCAAAGTGCTTTTATTCCTGAGTGATTGATTACTGTAACACCCCCAAAATTAGCCTTGGCTAATCAGGTGGAGTCACTGGCAGTTTACCTAGTTAAACCACGTATGGTTAATAGGCAACCGCCCTTATAAAAAAAAACACTTGTCAAAGTAATGCAAGGAAGGTGAATAAATCTGAGAGTACTACAAATCATCAAATAAGAACATGGAGCTTCTAGACAATTAAGGCAAACCTAGGATTATAAATAGTGCACAATCGGTCAGGTAATGGCAGCTTTAGCCACCTTCTTAGCAGCGAATCGGATTACCTAAGGAATGATAACTGCGTAAGTCTAATGACTTAGTAAGTAGACTCCACATGTAAACGTAACATGAGCCCAATTAATAAAAGTAAACGTGCTATTCGAGTAATAATCAAATGAGGGCATTTACCTCAGCTAATACACCATTTCATAAGTTCAAGGGTTTTTAAAGCCTTATGGTGTAGAACCGGCGATAACTACCTAGTTGTTTTGATGCAGAAAAAGATAATGCTTTATAGGTTATAACTCTCATACATGATCTACCCGAGATATTACCCCTTCTCAGCAGGATTGATGCTGTCCTAAAGGACCTATAATACAATGCCAGTGCCCCAGCCATTGCACAACATACCGTACGTAACACTAGTGGCACAATCGGGTCCGACCCTGAGTGGCCCACACCAACTAATGACGTCCGTCCTGTAATGACCGAACCATTGGCAATGGTTGCATCAAGGTCACGAAACCAATGGATCCACAACCCTCACATAACGCACACACTTGACCATAGTACGCAGTCTATATAATAAGTCCATGGCCGTTTATACCGCACGTACCAGCGTTCCATGTCTTACGATGCATCTTGATGATTTATTAACGCATACGATTACCGAGTAATTACGAAAAGTAAATATGCTCATATCATACGTGTGGTCAGTCAGCTGACATATCCCACGGTTTAAGAAAAAGGGTGTAAGTGTCTACTTACCTCACACATTTGAGTGAATCCTCCGACAAAGCTATTTCTGCTGATACAAAACACATTATTCTAAGCCTTATGAATCCTAAAGTTAAGTCCGCGCTCGTGTGTTTTAAGCATTGTTTTTTAAGGTTCGGACATGCATTACCAAAGTGACATTCAGGACTTCTAATCCTTTCTAATCTAACAAAACAGGACATGCAATGCAGAAATCACAATTTTACAAATCCTTTGGTGGAAACTCTTTGAAAACGTTGATAATTCTAAAGAAGCATAATTACTACGTTGAAATCGGTATTAAGGCATAATCACAAGACATAAAGATGGTAACAGAGGGAGATGGAGTTTACCCCAAAGCTCAAGACCGACATGTTTCCTCTCCTCAAACTCTCCGTCAACGCTCTTCCTTCGTGATTTCTCTCAAGGGCGTACCAAGGGAAGAAGAAGGCGTGAGGAAATGAAGGGGAGGGGCAGGCTATTTATAGGAAAAATCCGCCACCAACTCCCTGACAGAGCAGTGGACGTCTGGCAACCCTAGCGTACGTCCAGTGGTCTGTGCACATTGGTCCAAAGGGTGTCTCGTACATCCAGGTATTACCCAAAGGGTATACCAAAAAGTAGTGTACGTCTGGTGGTCCCACGTACGTCCGGTGTACTATTTGCAAAGCATATGTCCGGTGGTCCCCCATCGTACGTCCGCACTACAAACAGAAGAATACGTCCACTAGACCTAGCGTACGTCCGCCCTCCTGTGGGTCAGTGTTGAACTTCTACTCCTAGCGGATCCAAATGTGATTGGGTTAAGCTAAGGGTGTTAGGCTCTCGCCTCAGTGGCTCTACTAAAGGTTTAGAGCTTACACGCTTAGTCAAAAGGGAATCTTCTAAATAATGGTTACTTTTATCGGGGCATTACAATTACGGAAAATGATCTTGTGGCTTATGAAACCTTACATACTATGCACTCTAAAATGTATGGTAAGTCAAGCTTCATGGCAGTCAAGATTTATATGAGCAAGGCGTATGATAGGGTGGAATGGGATTTTCTGGTGGTGGTTATGAAGAGAATGGGTTTTGAGCAAAGGTAGATAAATCTTGTGATGATGTGTGTGCATACAACTCAATTTTCAGTCTTGGTTAATGGTGTTCCTACGGGGTCAAATTTTGCCCACTCGAGGTATTAGACAAGGTGCCGATCTCACCATATTTATTTATCATTTGTGCGGAAGCCCTTAGCTCTATGTTGTCCTACACAGACCGACATGGAACTTTGAAAGGAGTTCCAACATCGAAAAGAGGTCCAAGGCTGAACCATTTGCTTTTAGCTGACGATAGTTTGCTATTTTGCATAGTGGATTTATGCCATTAGAACAGGTTGGCTAATCTCTTGCATATCTATGAGTGTGCGTAAGGACAAAAATTAAATACAAGCAAGACGGCGATCTATTTTAGTCGTAACACTCCCACAGGGGATAAAGACTCCATTATTGCACAAGCCGCTATTCCTGCATCGCAGAAATATGATACTTATTTAGGCCTCCCAGCCTTAGTAGGTAAGTCAAGGATGAAGGAGTTCAAGCATATTATTGATCGGGTCGAAAAAAGATTGCAA
This sequence comes from Carpinus viminea, assembly GCA_013348765.1. Taxonomy (NCBI): domain Eukaryota; kingdom Viridiplantae; phylum Streptophyta; class Magnoliopsida; order Fagales; family Betulaceae; genus Carpinus; species Carpinus viminea. The sequence continues at coordinate 15,090,627 of CP054673.1, read as the reverse complement.
GATTGGAAATTAAAGTTTTTATCGCAGGTGGGGAAGGAGGTACTTTTAAAAGCCGTGGTTCAAGCCATACCAATGTATAGTATGAGTGTCTTTTTCATGCCCAAGGCGTTGTGCTCAATATTAATTCACTTATGCTAGTGGGGTCATCAAAGTAATTCTTTGGGGATCCCTTGATGAGTTGGAGTATAGCGATAACAAAGGCAAAGGGAGGGATGGGGTTTAGGAGTTTTATTATTTCAACAAGGCTCTCTTAGCGAAGAAATTGTGGCGCCTTTGATAGACACTGAATAGTTTGATTGCAAAAATTATGAAGGCCAAATATTATCCTAATTGTCAAGCGATTCATGCTCAATTAGATATTAAATCTTCCTTTGCCTGGAGAAGCATACATAGTTCGAAGGACCTCCTTAATAAAGGGTTGATGTGGAGGATTGGTAATGGGGAGAAGGCTCGTATATGGAGAGATAAGTGGGTGCCTATTCCAAGTAGCTACAAAATATATTCCGTACATGAGTTAACCTCTCCGGAAGTGAGGGTGAGTATGCTAATTGATAAAGATTTGACTAGGTGGGACCAAAATAAGTTAGAAAATTTATTTGCGGTAGAGGAGGTTGAGGCAATTGTGTCTATCCCCTTAAGTTGCACCAATCAAGTGGACAGAATGATTTGGAGAGGGTCAACAAATGGGATATTTTCCATCAAGAGTGCATATCACCTAGCTAAGGAGATGGAGGATCAGGCTATGGCAGGTTCTTCTAAGGGGGCCCTAAACAATGATGTTTGGATAAGGCATTTGAAGGTACCAAACTCAGAAGAAATATATATATATATTTGGTGAGCGAGTCATGATTACTACCCACGAGGGACAATTTATGTCGAAGGAAAATTATAAAAGATTATGTATGTCCTATTTGTGGGTTAGAGGTGGAGACAACCTTGCATATATTGTGGGAATGCCCGTCGGCAATGGACGTGTGGCGGGGAAGTTGCAAAAAATTTCAAAAAAGCTCATACAAAGGCCGGACCTTCATCAGCATTTTTAAGGCAATCTTGAGTACCTACAGTGAAGATGAAGTTAATGTTTTTGTGGGATTGGAGCGTCAAGTGCGGTTCAGACGGAATGATTATATACATGAGGGGTCCTTTCCACACCCAAATGTGCTAGTCAGGAAGGCACGAAGTGCATTGGCAGATTATGACGAGGCGTCCAGTAGTATCAAGGGGCCGGTCCAAATGGAAAGCAGAGAAAAAGATTTTTGGAAAGCTCCTTCATAGGATATGTATAAGGCTAATTAGGACGCATCTATGAACTCACAAAGTGATCAGGTGGGCATCAGTATGGTTATTAGGGACCAATATGAGAGTGTAAAAGCAGCTCAATGTTGCTTTTGTAGGGGCAAATTCAATCCCACTACGGTAGAGGCTCTGGCGGCGGTGCAAACAATAACCTACTGCAATGAGATTGGAATGGATAAAGTATGTTTGGAAGGTGATGCTAAAAATGTTGTGGACGCACTAAATGCTATGGAGAAAAATTGTGGAAAATTCGGTCACCTTATCGCGGACGCAAAAGTTTTATTGCAAAAGTTTTCTCACTGGGAGGTTAAATTTGTAAAGAGAGACGCCAACGGTGCAGCTCATTCTCTTATGAAATTGGCTGCCCAAGTGGGTTTGGAAAGGAAATGGTGGGGGGAAATTCTTGACTGTATCTCGGAGATTATTCGAGTAGAGCAATTTGATCTATCTCTTTGATTGTTAGAATATATAAGACGTTGTCTTCTTCACAAAAAAATAATAATAATAAAAAATAAAATAAAATATACGGTGATACTTGTTGCCAAGAGAAAATTAGGGGTAATTATCCTTTCCCCCAACGAACTATTATGCGATTACCATTTGCCCTCATAAACTACCAATTTATATTACACTCCTCATAAACTACCATTTTGTTACCAAAGATCTCTTACTGTCAGTCAAAGATGTTAAACATGATGGTCAATGTGTCACGTGTGTGAACAGTACCATGAACAGTGTCGTTGATTGACGAAACTGTGTCATGAACAATACAGCTGACTGCTCGACTTAACAGTGTTAACTGACGAAAAGGGGGTTTGGGTAACAAAATGGTAGTTTGATGGGGTCGTAATGTAACGTTGGTAGTTCATGAGAGCAAATGGTAATCGCGTGGTAGTTCGTGGGGAGAAAATATAATTACCAAAAAATTAAGCTATTAATGCTAAACCATTAATTCATGTCTTATTTTTCTTTTCCATTATTTCCACAATAATTACCGGCAGCCGATATTAGCACTACATTATATATTAGTTGGAGTCATTCATCTAATAATGTAATTTACCTTTTCTTGAAAAACCATAAGAGAAGCATAATGATCTCACAGATAGATTTCTTACTTAACCAATTATCAGTCAAATAATCATCAACTTAAGGACTTTGTAGAGAAAAGAAAGGTGTAAGATTATGATAAGGATGATGAAAAGCCATCTGAGACCATCTTTGCAGTGTTAACGATTGATATGGTTTGTTCGGGTTATATTAGCCTGAGAAAGAAACAATTGCTCTTAGTAATTAAAAGAGGCCCCTTGTGAATGGGAAGAGAGAATTACTTTGAGTGCTTCCTTGACAAGTAAATCAAAGATAAATCTTATTCCAATTCAAGGGAATGCAACTGATCGATCATCGTACTTGTGCCAAAATCTGTTGTCAAATTGATGCATATATAAGAAATATTTCCTGAAATAGCTGTAAAGGAGCACTAAAACAAGATAAGGCAACCCCAAATTATGGTGCAACAGTTGCACAATGGTTGATGGTTTGTAAGAGTTCAAAAAAGAAACTTGGATTCAATGTTCATGTTGAATATGGATATTCATATAGAATGATTACTGATAATATTATGTTTATTTTCTAACCCAAGCGGGAATTTGAGTGGATGATTTGTTCAACCAGCTATATAAGTTTAGAAAGAAAGTAATAGTAAAATAAGAACAAGAAGCTTCACCATGCATGGAGGAAAAGAAATATGCACGTATAAAAACTGGGGATTATTGTATATTTTTTGTGTACTTGAGTTATGCCCCTGTGCTTTTAATAAATTTGATTTACTTATCATAAAGACAATGAGGATCATTTGAAAGCAAATGTCTCATATATTCAATTTGGCCAAAAAAAGAAGGTTTATAAAAGATTGAACTGTGGGATATGTTTTACTTGAATTATTGGGGAAATTATCATGGACTTCAAAGTAGAAGCCACCTGGTGGCTGTCAAAACTATTTCTCAACTCTTGAGAAAAATTGAGTATATTATTGTGTGTTAACTCTTAAACACAACTGTGAGTATTCTTTCTTGTGTGTGATTGTGATGCTTCCAATGCCTCACCTGCCTCTTTATTTATATATATGCTTAAGTTTACTTGGAAAAAAGAGAAGAAAAAAAACTTGGCCTCCATCCACTAGAGACACACAGCCAAGGGGCTGGGGAATGATTCTCCTCGCCCCTTGTCTCCAATAATTAGGATATGGATCCTAGCCCATGTTTTACATAAAATAAATAAATAAATAAGTGAATAAAACAGCCCATGCATATAATAGAAGCATGTTTCACTTTGAGAACATTATATCAGCTTGAAAAATGGCTCAAAGGAAAAATAAAAATAAAAAACTAACTTCAATAGGCTTATATGCTACTATTAATTACAATTCATTCCACTAATTAATTGTAATTGCAATTTTAGTTTATATTTTTATTTAGTCATGTTGATGCAGTTTTTGGTACGGCTTGATTGGCGATGGGCTGCCTGCAAAATAGCAAGAACGTCAAGGGTCCCAGCCTAGGATAGAGACACTCTAATGCTTAAGTTAGCATATTTTTTTGGAGTGAACATAAAGTAATGAGCTTGAATTTTGGGAAGACTGGTTCCACCTCTTTTTCTCTTGCATTGGGTCCCTCTTTTCGGGTTTTCCATAATTGCTTTACTCTTGATTCTCCATGTTTATCTAGTTGTTTATAGATCATGATTTCCTTTTTTTGGATTTATAGATCATGATTTGTTCACATTCAGATAGTAGTCGAGAGATAATTTCTTCAAGTTGTTGAGTTATTGTAGAACTCTGCATAACTATAATTTATCTAAATGAGGTTGTTTGAGTGGGGTCCATAATTGATTCTATCCCAACAAGTCAGTTTAGGCTCGTATTTGATTAGTATTACAATACCGTTGGTTGGCTTTGGTGAATGGTCATGACGAGAAGCTATAGAAGTCGGGGGTGGTTATGCCACCCCTAACTAGCCATGGGTGGCTATAGCCACCCTAGTGTTTTTTTTTTTCTTTTTTTAAATTTTTATAATGTTTTTATACTTTTCAGGTTTTCAGGTTTTGAGCTTTTCTTTTCTTTTTTTTTGAGGCATATGGCCATGTGGTAGTTTTTGATTGGTTTAACATATATTTTTATTACTTTTTGGACAAAGTGACCATCTTAGTTTTTAGATATCTACAATACGATGGAAACCGATCTAAGAAAAAATAAAGTTATTAAACTACATGCAGGTAGGTATAAAAAGGCATTTCATCTTCATGGGTAGCACTGGGCTTTAAAACCGTGAGGACTACTGTACTAGAGATAAAAATGTCATGCCATGCATGGTATTCTTTAAAAGTAATTAGTGATTAGTGATTTCATTTAATTTTTTAATTTTTTATTCTAACAAATATAATTCTTATACATGAAAGTCAAAAAAAAAAAAATGATAATAATTCTTATACATGAATCTTTTAAAAATTTTACCAAATTGAGTATTACAAACTATTTCTTTCATTTTATTATATGCTTAACATTTGAACTGCCATGCAAACCAAGTCTTGTTATGAAATCATCACCCCCTCGCTCTCTCCCTCTGAGAAAGCTCCGCCCAGTAGAAGTTTCTGCAGAAACCTCTTCTTCATCCTGCTATCCCTCTGCCACCCCAAGCATCCTTCTACCAATCCCAGCTATCTCCCCTGCATCCTGCTACCTCCCTCAGAATACCATCTCACCTGAAACCAGCTCCCTCTCGAGCCTTCCCCTCCTCTACCTTCTTCTGGTTTTTTCCCATTTATCTGGTTTTTATAACTCAGATCTTCCCTCAACTCCCGCCATCTCACTAACTATCCATTTTTCTTTTATCATGGACCTAGATTCTCTCATCTCTCGACAAAGGCCCTCTTGGGAAAAATCCTTCCACTCAAATAGAATCCATTCCTACTAATACTCCCTCCCAAGTTTGCTTACCCCTCATAGGTTTGCTTATATCCCAGAAAACAAACAATAATCAATCGGTTCATGCAGCCCTAAACAAAGCATGGGAATTTGCTGTGCCATTTTCCTTTGCTGCCATAGGCCCAAATAAATTTCTGTTCAAATTCTCCAATCAAGCCCACCTAGACAGAATCCTCAAACAACCCACTTGGAATGTCAATGGCTATCTTCTGTCTCTAAATCAATGGTCCCCTCTGGTCACCATGGGGGCTGTTCCCCTCAATTTGTCTACTTTCTGGGTTCAAATTCACGGCTTCCCTTTGGCTAACCTTACTCTAAAAAATGCTGCTGCTATAGGCAAAGGAATGGGGTCTCTCATCCAAGTGGAGGACTGCAGTGGAGAGAGGGACTTTGAAGCTATCTCAAATTCTAGTCAAGCTCAATGTCTTTGGAGCCATCAAGCCGTGTTTTCTCTCAGAGAGATGATGGAGAACAATTTCAGATTTCCTTCATGTATGAAAGGTTAGACATATATTGTACTTCTTGTGGAAGAATAGGGCACAAAAATCAGAACTGTCTGGCTCCTCCAGCAGAATCGATCCTGTGAAAATATGCCATTTCTCTCAAAGTCACCATTTCCCCTCGCCCTCATCCACCATGACTCAGCCTCCTCCAAACCAAAAATACCACCATGACCCCCGGAGAAGGGTCCACTGAAAAAATATCTTCCTCCGACAATCAAACATCCACTACCATCAACTCACAAACTATGGTCCCAAAGAGCCACCTCATCCATCACCCTCCTGCAGCCCCCATACTCATCACAAAACTCCCCGAACCAACTCAAACCTCAAATCAACACCTCTCCTCATTAATTGCCCCCCAGGAAAAGCAAGCCACCTCATCGAAAATCAACATGCAAGAGCCCACATTCCAGAACACCTCCTCGAACTTGTTCCATGACAGCTCCAAATTCTAGTTTGTTTCGGTTCTATCTCAATTGAACTGGAGAATTCAACTAGGCGAGCCTTGTCACCATTAAAAAGCCCATGGAAAAAACAACACTCCAGCCCAACTAAAACTTCACCTTCACCAGAATTACCTAACTCATCAAATTTCTCCTCTCACCCGCCAAAAGCTCTCCCTCCACCCCTATACCCCAACCCGACTTAAACACTTCAGCAATGCAAAATCCACTTGATTCACCAACTCAAACAGATTCTAGTATCCTCCAAAAACCCCAAAACACACCTCAAAAGAAAAGGCACCGCAACTCAGAGCATTCAAACCCCTCAAAAAGGACCAACTCCCTCCTATGACCTTAGGCTAACAGATGACATGGATACTCGATCAACTAGAATCAAAACCACTCAATCCCACTGGCCTATCCTTCACCCCACACATTTCTTCAAAGCACTCGTTCAATCAAACAAAATGCAGTTCTGCTACCTCTTCCCAAAATCCAGGGACATTGCATTGTCCCTCACCCAACATGAAGATCTGTCTCGAACCGCAGAGGTCTCTCAAGACCTTCTGCAGTTCAAACCTTGAGGTCCTCATTCGTGAGAACAGCTCGATATCCTTTTCTTTCGAAACAAAATCCCTCCCCCAAGTCTCCTCTATTCTCCACTCCCTTGGTTTCTTTCTCATTTGCCAAGTTTCTCCTCTGGCTCTAAAGGTGGCCTTGCCCTCACTTGAGGCCGGTGTTGAGCTGGAATGTTTCATCTCCAACAAGAATAACATTTCAGATGGTGCTACTCGACCCCACCCACTCTCCTTGGATTCTCTCTTGTATATATGGTCCCCGACCGAAAAGCACCTTTTGGGACTCATTCACTCTTAGTGATAATTTTGTTAGTCCTTGGATGTATAGGTGACTTAAATTTTGTTACGGATCGGTCGAAAAGCAAGGAGGTAGTGGTTGCTTCCTCTTCCTCTTGCCCTTTCAAGAAGTTTATAGACCACTTTGGTTTAGTGGATCTTGGTTTTGGGGAACCCTTTCACTTGGTGTAACCAAAGACAAGGGCATGACACCATCAAAGAAAGACTTGATGAGGCTTAGCTTCTCTTAGTTGGATCCATTTGCATCGAATACTCCATCCTGCACCTTCCCGCCACAAATTCAGATCATCACCCCATTTTGCTAAACACCACCCAACCATCTTACCTAGACCATTCAGATTGAAGCTTTACGGGCGGGGACCCCTCTGTGAAGCTATAATCAAATCAGCATGGAACCGGCCTGTTCAAGGTCCTCCTGCTCATTGCTTGATCAGAAAACAATTCCATACTAAAATTTCTCTGAAAAGATGGAACTCCACTCATTTTGGGAGAATTCAGAAAAAAATCAAGTCCACCAAGGATCAGATTGATAAAGTGCAGCAATTACCCCCCTGCTCTAGCCCCTTCCCCACAGAATCTAACCTCAAGATTGCTTTGAATGAGCTGCTTCTTCAAGAAGAAACCCTCTGGAAATCCAAATCCAGAGAGATTTGGCTAACCTGCACTGACCTTAATACAAAGTTTTTCCATACCTCTACTCTCATCAGGAGAAGATCAAATGCAATTAATTTTTTGAAGACAAATGAAGGGGGTTGGGTTTCTGACCGATCTGAAATAGGGGGAAATTTTGTGGATCATTTCTCCTCCCTGTTCTCCACTACCTCCCCTCAGTTGGATGATGAGCTGTTGGAGCTTTTTCCCCCAACCATCTCAGATCAGGATAATCTGTCTCTTATCTCTATCCCTACTGAAAAAGAGGTGTTTGAAGTCCTCTCAAGTCTTGGCTCCTCAAAAGCTCCTGGCCCTGATGGTTTTACAGCATTATTCTATAAACAATATTGGAGTGTTGTTAAGAAGGAAGTTCTGGAGTGTGTTTTGGATTTCTTCCTAAACAAAAATCTGGCCAGTGAGCAAAATCATACCTTCATCACCTTAATTCCCAAACAAAGTGGAGCTCATTCGGTTAACCATTTCAGACCTATAAGCCTTTGCAATATCTCCTATAAAATTATCTCAAAGTTGCTGGCCAACAGGCTCAAACTTTTGCTCCCCAAAATCATCTCTCCTCTCCAATCAGCTTTTGTGCCTAATAGGAGTATCCAAGACAATTCTATCATTGCTCATGAACTTCTCCACTCTTTCAAGCTTAAGAGAGGAAAAGGTGGGTTTATGTTTCTCAAGATGGATATGGAGAAAGCTTTTGATAAGATGGAATGGAAGCTGATTCTTTCCATTATGCAGAGCCTAGGTTTTCATTCAACTTGGCTGCAATGGATTAGAGTATTTCCTCCTCTTCTTTTCCATTCTCTTGAATGGCAGCCCTTTGGTTTATTCTCTCCTAAAAGAGGTTTGAGACAAGGAGACCCTCTCTCTCCTTTCCTTTTTATCCTAGGCAATCGAAGTTCTCTCTAGGCTTTTGAAAGAGGAAAGATTAGGCAACCTAAAGGGTATGAAGATAGCGAATCAGCAGCTATCAATCATCTCTGTTTGCAGATGATCTCTTGCTTGGAAAGGCTTCTATCCGAGAAGCAACAACTATCAAAGGTTGCCTTGATAAATATTGTTCTTGGTCGGGACAATCCATAAACTCCAGAAAATCATCCATTAGATTCAGCAAAAATACTAACCCCACAACCTCCTCATCCATCCTAAATATCCTACCATTCAACCCTAACCCCACCTCATCTATATACCTAGGTTTGCCTATTCTTATGGGGAGATCCAAAAGAGAAGCATTTCAAAGTATCATTGATTCTATTCAAACCAAAATGGAAGGTTGGAGAGCCAAGACCCTTTCTCAAGCCGGCAGAGGAGTGCTCATCAAAGCTGTGGCAGCAGCTATTCCATCCTATGCAATGAGCACCTTCTTACTTCCAAAAATTTTCTGCAGAAAACTGGATCAAATGTTTAAGAACTTCTGGTGGGGCTTTTCTCCAAAGAAAATCAGAAACTTATCTCTCAAATCTTGGTCTTCTCTTTGCTCTCCTAAAGCATTGGGAGGTCAAGGCTTCAGGAAAATGGAAGAGGTCAACCTAGCTCTTATCTCCAAGCTTGGATGGAAGCTCCTATCTCCTTCAGACTCAATGTGGGTGAACCAACTCCAAGGTAAGTATATTTCTTCTGGTTCTTTTCTCTCCCCCCCACCCCATTCTGCTCCCTCATGGCTATGGAGAGGCATCCTCTCTTCATTGCCTGTTATTTCCCAAGGAGCTTGCCTTAGAGTCCATGCTCATTCATCTATTCCTATTTGGAATTCTCCCTGGATTCCAACCTTTCCCTCCTTCTTTCCAACTCCACTAAACCCATCCATTCCCTCCTCCTTCTCTCCTCAGGTTATCTCTGACTTGATTAACCCGAATGCCTCTTGGAATTCTCCCCTCATTTCTAGCATGTTTGATGTTAATAGTGCAAGGGAGATACTTAAAATTTCTATCAGCTCTACTCCTAGAACAGATTTTCTCTGGACTCTCTCATCTTCTGGAAAGTTCTCATCTAGTTCAGCCTATAAGTTCATTAGTTCTCAAAGAGTCTCCTCTTTATCCTCTCCTTTGTCTTGGATCGTTGGAAACTCCTTGGGAAACTCAATCTAAATGCTAGGCTCTCGCTTCTTTGGAAAATAGCCAGGATATCCTCCCTCTAAGGCAAGACTAAATCGTTTTCACATCCCCTCTGATTCCTTGTGCCCTCTGCAGATGGAAGAAGATTCTTCTTCATTTATTCTTCAGATGTAGTTTTGCAAGGGTTGCTTGGAGGTCCTCTTCCGCCCTTGGACTCCTTAGCTTGGTCTTCTCTTTCTCTTTCCAGCTGGGTCAAAGGCATCATCTCTCCTCACTCAGCTTTTGGAATCCCTCGTCCAGATGTTCATTTGTTCCAAATTTTCTCTTCAGTGCTATGTGATATGTTATGGTTTAGCAGAACAAAGCAATTCATGATGGCATCATCCCGACATCTCAAAACTAGTCTATCAAGAATTCATCCCTTGCTCATGCTGCTGCTTGGCTCTCTGTTCCAGCCAGAGATGTGCAAGTCTGGATCCCTCCTCAGGAAGGCTCTTTCAAGATAAATTTTGATACTGCAATTAGAGAACACTTCTCAGCTCAATCAGCAGTGTGCGAGACCACGGAGGATTCATCCTAAGCAGGTCTCAGATTTCCCACCGCTCTCCAAATTATGGTGAAGCTCAAGGAGCTCTTCTAGCGCCTCTCTAGCCTCCTCCCTAAGCACAATTTTGTCTTAGAAGGAGATTCCCAGATAGTTATTTCAGCTCTAAAGCTCCCTGCTCTTTGTCAGGATTGGCACATTGACAAGCTGATTAGTGACTCATTAGCTCTTCTTCCTCCCTCATCTTTATGGGAGGCAAAGAAGATAAACAGAAGTGCTAACTTCTGCGCCCATCATGTGGCATTTTGGGCCGCGGCAAGAGCCTCTTCAGGCTCGGGTTGCATTCCCATATTCCCTCCCTTTTCTACTTCTTTTACGGCTTGTAATGGTGGTGATCCACCTGCTGTTTTTTTCCCTCCTTGAAGGGATGTAACCTTTGCTCTTGTGTTATTGCAATCTTATTACAAAAAAAAAAAAAAAACATTTGAACTGCCAAATACGAGGAATATTGAAGGGCAAAACAGTACTTTCAATGAAATCAGAAATATATCCTCTCTGCCTCGTGCCACAGGCAGAGAGAAGAGAGGGGAGAGAGATGGGCATTTCAGGCTCAAAGCGAGTGAGGGACTCGCTCTCCAGCTCACCCGAGTTCGACTCAGCGTGCCACTCAGCCTACTCGCACTGTCTCTCCCTGACGCAGCACGCATTCTCCGGCGTCTTCCCCTACCAACTCAACGCCGCCTCCGACCACCTCCACCGCGAGCTCTCCACCCTCCGCCCCCACCCTCTCGTCCTCAAGTGGCTCCCCTCTCCTCCCACCCGGGTCCAGGTCGACTCCGCCCTCCGGGCCGTCAATCACAGCCGGCCCACCACCGACGACCCCTCCCTTCTTGGGCCGGCCCAATTCGGTGAGTGGGCCGTCGAGTTGTTCTCGAGCGCCGTGGTGTCCAACGCTCGCAAAGCGGTTCTGTGCCGAGTCCCCATCGGAATCGCTGGGATCGCTGGAATCGGAGCCGTGACTCGGTCCGGAAAGGACCTGGTCGGGACCGCGATTGGGGTCTACGCGATCGGCGTTGCCACTTCGGTTTATCTTAGTTTGTCGGGCTAGATTTTTTCTTCTCTTTTTGTGTGTTTTCATGTCTGTACATGTTATATTGATTGACACGTGGCTTGATGCCTTTATCTTAAGCTATCTGGAAGAACATGACAATTTATTGACCGTCCGCTACAAAATTGCTTAATAGTTAATTCCGTCGACGATACTATGTTAAAGTAAATAACTACGTTAAATTACCCGAACATTATTAAATATATATATATATATATATATATATAGACTTTATGATATAGGAAGATCACGAATTGGAGTTCTTTCAGCCATCCTGACATCAAATATGCTGAGCTCCTCTAAGAAACTCTGGTTTTCTTTCCTCTCAGGTTCTCTTCTCCTTTCTTCCCAGCCAAGCTTCTGCCCTGCTCTTCACCAGTTAGCACCCCCCTTTCCTAAAGCTCCTGTCCTTCTATCTTCCTGCACAATCTCCCTCCTGCTTTCCCCCTTCCTTCATACATACACAATCTGGCCTGCTGTTTAATTTACTGTTCACGTGGTTTTCTGGTTCTTTTTTTTTTCTCTGCTTCTATCTCTTGAGCAGTTTGTCCCTTCACAAACACTTTGTCTTTCCTCAATCTTTTAGTCTTACCTCATAAATCTCTGTCTTTACTTCTCCTCTCTTTCACCTTCTCTTTTGGATTTTCTGGTTTTTCTTGTCAGGAAAGCTTCCTAGCTTGCTGGCCAAACACCTTCTCTTTTCCTTCATATCCTTTCCCTTTCTTTGACCATGGAAAAAGCATCACCCGACATTGAGTCCCTCATAGAACAAACTGCTGCTCTGACTTGGGAGGATCCTACCTCTCAACTAGAATCTATCCCTCTTGGGCAAGGTTCCTCAGAGCTGCTTCCCTTAGTTGGCAAAGTTATCTCACAAAAAATTCAAAACAACCAATCAGTAAATGCTGCTCTATCCAAAAGCTGGTTTTTTGCCATTCCCTTTTCTTTTGCTGTTCTTGGGCCTAACTTGTTTCTATTCAAGTTCTCAAAACAAGAACAAGTTTCCAGAATTCTCACTAATGTGTGGAATGTCAATGGATACCTCTTATCCATCCAGGTCTGGTCCCCCTCAGCCACCTTAGGTGACCTCTCTCTCACTATGGTTCCCTTTTGGATTCAGATTCATGGGCTCCCTCTGCAGAATTTAACCATAAAAAATGCCATTGCTATTGGTAAAGGTTTGGGCTCTCCAATCAAGGTGGAAGAAAACAGTGGGGTGGAAGTCACTTTCAGAAGCTTTCTAAGGATTCTGGTTAGTATTGATGTCTCAAAGCCTTTGAACCCTGGCTTTGATTTTTTAAAGGAGGATGGTTCTTCCTCTGGGTCATCAATCTGAAAGGCTGGACATTTATTGCCTGCAACAGCGGTTTGATTGGCCACTTCAAGCTGCTTGCTTAGCCCCTCAAGGAGAAAGATCACCATCCAGGTATATCATATCTCTCAAAGTCAATATCTTCTCAAATTTGATCCCATCCTCTTCTGTTAGAAACCAACCTACAACTTCTGCATCTCCCTCATCCTTAGCCAGAAAAAATCATGTTCAGCCATTCCTGGGAAGCACACAGCCCCATGCAAACCAGACAAATATCCTCACAAGTTCCCAAAATCCTCTGACAAACCAAAAATCTGTTTTAGCAGGGAAAACACATGCTCAAGACACCCCTAGTCACTTCTCAAACCCTGCTGCCAGACTTGAGACACCTATTGAGAGCACCTTAAATGCTCTCTCCCTCTTTCAGAAACCAGTTCAGCTGTTCTCCTCCCCCTCAACTAGTTTGTCAAACCATACTAACTCTAAGTTACCTCCCCGGGTGGACCCCTCCCAAAGTATTATTTCCCTCCAGACATCGAGCCTTACCCCAATCGAAAACCCATACAACGGCTACTTTCACCACCAAAACCTCCCATGCTACCACCAAACCCTGCCCTCTTAACAAACAAACCAGAAAATCCCCCAGAACTACTAAACAACCTTTGCTAGCCCCAATAGATTTGCCTTCATCTCTTTCCCCTGACTCATCCATCCCAACCCCACCTTTGATGTCTAGGAAAAGGCAGAACACAACTGATTTGGAATCTAATCCAAAAAAAGGACCTGGTTTTGCAAAAGAGCTCGAGGATCCTCCAGACACACCTACCTCCTCCCCCACTGTTTTCAATATTGGCTTTGCTGGAAAGGCACCTGCTCGAGCTATCTTTAAAGCAGCCAGGAAAGGAAAGAAAAAGCTGGTTTCAGAGGTTGTAACTTTTGACCTGGGCACTACCTGCAAGGGGGGCTTTGTTAAGCCTCCCCAGCAGCAATGAGGATCCTAGCTTGGAACTGCAGGGGGCTTGCTAGGCCTGCTGCAGTTCGAACTTTGAGGAGATTGATCCGGGATCAATCTCCTGATATACTCTTTCTTTCTGAAACAAAAATCTCCCCCCTCAAGTCTCTGCTACTCTAAACAGGCTTGGCTTCTTTCTCTTGTCTCAAGTTGCTGCTACTGGAACCAGTGGAGGTCTTGTTCTCTCTTGGAGACCAGGCATTGATCTTGAATGCTTTGTCTTAAATAAGAACAACATCACAGCCTGGTGCTACTCTGATCCGACTACCTCTCCATGGATCCTCTCTTGTGTCTATGGCCCTTCAAACAGATGTGATAGAAGGGCTTTTTGGGACTCCTTTGCTGCCATTGGGGAAAGCTTTGAAGCCTCTTGGCTGTGCATAGGGGATTTCAACTCTATTTTGGTGCAATCTGAGAAACAAGGTGGCAGACCTGTTGCAGGTTCTTCTCATTGCCCCTTCAAAAGATTCATTGATCATTTTGGTATGATTGACCTTGGATTTGCTGGAAATCCATTCACTTGGAGTAATAACAGGCAGGGGTTGGAAAACATAAAAGAAAGGTTGGACAGGGGCCTGGCTTCTCCTTCTTGGTTACATCTCCATCCTGAATTCTCTTTGATTCACCTCCCTGCTCATAACTCTGACCATAACCCCATTTCCTTAAACACAAACTCAACCTCTTGTTTTCTTGCTAGGCCTTTTAGATTTGAGGAATTTTGGACCAAAGACCCTTCCTGTAGATAGGTTATTGCAGCTGCTTGGCAAAAGTTTGTTCCCATTCACCAAGACTTCTATCTTCCAAAAAAGCTAGAAAACACCAAGGTTGCTCTCCTGAAATGGAACTCTCTTCACTTTGGAAATATCCACAAGCAGATCAATGATACTCTCAAACTTCTGGACACTACACAAAAAACTGCCCCCTCTCATTCCTCCTTTGAGCTTGAAATAAGTCTAAAAGTGGATCTTGACAATCTCTTGGTCAAAGAGGAGTCTCTCTGGAGGTCCAAATCTAGAGAATCATGGCTCACTTGCAAGGACCTAAACACCAAATACTTCCACCTCTCTACTTTGATTAGAAGAAGGTCCAATGCTGTCAACTTTCTTAAATGGATTCGTGTTTGGGTGTCATCAAGAACTGAGATTGGGGACCATTTTGCAGCTCACTTCACAAACACTTTCACCTCCTCAAATCTCGCTATTGAACTGAATTGAACTGTTTCCCCATCATCTCTGATGAGGAGAATGCTCTCTTAAGCTCCATTCCTACTGAAGAGGAAATTTTGGATGCTTTGGCCAGTCTAGGTTCTTCAAAGGCCCCGGGACCAGATGGCTTTACAGCCCTCTTCTTTAAGAAGTATTGGGATATTATTAGAGAAGATGTTCTGCAGTGCATTTGGCTCTTCTTCAAAAGCAACTTTCTGCAGAGAATTCAGAATCACTCCTTCATTGCATTGGTCCCAAAACTCAGTGGCTCTCACACTGCTCACCAATTCAGACCTATAAGTCTCTGCAATATTGTCTATAAAATCATCTCAAAGCTCCTGGCTAACAGATTGAAGGTCCACATGCACAAGATCATCTCTCCTTTTCAGTCAGCTTTTGTTCCAAAAAGGCATATACAAGATAACACCATTCTTGCTCATGAACTCCTCCATTCTTTTAAGTCCAAGAGGGGCAAAGGAGGGTTTATGTTCCTTAAAATGGATATGGAGAAAGCTTTTGACAGAATGGAGTGGCCTTTTATACTAGCTATTTTGAAACAGCTAGGGTTCAGCTCAATTTGGATTGAATGGGTCAGAATCTGCATCACTCAAGCCTCTTTTTCCATTTTACTGAATGGCAGCCCTTTTGGTCACTTCATTCCTGAGAGAGGGCTGAGACAAGGAGACCTCTATCCCTTTCTTGTTTATCTTGGGCTCAAGTCTTATCTAGGCTGCCGAGGAAAGCATAGGATCTCTAAAAGGTCTAAGGATTGCTAGGAACTGTGCACCTATAAACCATCTGCTGTTTGCAGATGACCTGCTATTGTTTGGAAAAGCTAATCTCACAGAAGCTGCTAGTCTAAAGTCCTGCTTGGATAAATACTGCAGATGGTCAGGCCAATTGATCAATGCCTCAAAATCATCCATTCGTTTCAGCAAGAACTCAAACCCTGCCACAACTGCAGTTATCAGAAACTGGTTCCCCTTTGATGAAAACCCCCCAAAATCTCTATACCTTGGTCTACCTATTTTTATGGAAAACTCTAAGAGGAGAGGGTTTCAAGGTATAATTGAAAAAGTTAACAGCAGAATTGATGGTTGGAGGGCAAAAACTCTTTCCCAAGCCGGCAGATTGGTCTTGATAAAATCTGTTGCTGCAACTATCCCCTCTTATGCAATGGGCACTTTTTTGATCCAAAATAGCTGCTACAAAGCTTTAGACAGAGCTTTTAAGAATTTCCTGTGGGGTTTCCCTCCCAAAAAAACTAGAAACTTATCCCTGAAGGCATGGGATTCCATTTGCACCCCTAAGGCTTTGGGTGGACTTGGCATCAGGAAAATGAGAGAGGTCAACCTGGCTCTCATCTCAAAGCTAGGATGGCAGCTGCTCAACAATTTAGACTCCCTGTGGGTTTCCCAACTGCAAGGTAAGTATCTAAACTCCACCTCCTTTCTCTCCCCCTCCCCCCTTTCTTCCTCCTCTTGGCTGTGGAAAGGCATCCTGAAATCAAAATCTATCATTTCTAAAGGAGCACTTTAATTCACGCCAATCTTCTCTCCCTATTTGGAGCTCTCGTGGATTCCCACCATTGCCTCTTTCTCTCCTACTCCCTCTCCTCATCTTTCTCATCCTCCTCCTCAGTTGCTGGTTTCTGACCTCTTCATTCCTGACACTACACATTCGGTTTCTCCTTTGGAATATCCCCTGTTGCTTTCCTTGATCCAATCATTAGTGAGATTCTAAAATTAACCTCACTTCACAACAAGCAAAGCTCATCTGGACTCATAGCCCCAAAGGAGATTTCACCACTAAGTCAGCTTATCACCTTATTAGCAGACAAAGATTTGCCCCTACAGATTTCCCTTTAACCTCCACTCAATGGAAGATTTTCTGGAAAATCAACCTAAATGAATGAGTTAAAACTATTTCTTTGAAAATTGCTTGGGACATTGTCCCCTCAAGATTAGGTTACATGCTGTTTTCCCATTCCTTCTTCTCGATTAGTGTGCCCCTAAGTTGAAGAGGACTCTTTCTCACCTCTTCTTGATTGCTTCTTTGCTAGAATATCTTGGAGATTATCCCCCTGGCCCCTTGATTCCCTGAAATGGTCCTCACTCACACTTCCGGAATGGATAAAAGGTATTATCACTCCTCACAAAACATTTGGTATCCCTGCAGAGGACTCACATATGTTCCAGATTTTTGCAGCTGTACTCTGTGATTTGATTTGGTTCTCCAGAAACCAAGCAATTCATAAAGGGATCCTTCCTGATGCTCTGAAGCTTGCAGAAAACATAAAAAGAGTCACCATGGAACACTTTGCTGCATGGTCCTCAAAGCAGAAGCTAGAAATGAAGACTTGGTCCAAACCTCCTCCAGATTGTTATAAGATAAATTTTGATGCTGTCTCCAGAAAAGAGTTCTCAACTCAAGCAGCTGTATGCAGGAACTCCAGTGGGAAAATTATCAAGATGTTCACTCAGTTTCGACCCCCCTGCAGCTCTACCTATGGTGCAGCCCTTGCTGCACATCTTGCTGCTCTTTTGGCTTCCTCCATGAAGCTTAGTAATTTTATTTTAGAAGGTGTTTCTCATGTCATTATGGATGCACTTAAGTCCCCTGCTCTAAACAACAATGCACATATTTCTCATGTTATTCAAGCTACCATTACTAGTTTTCCTCCCTCCTCCTATTGGGAGGCAAAATATATTTCCAGAAGTGAAAATTTCTGCGCCCTTTATGTGGCATATAGGGTTGCGGCAAGGGTTTACCCGGGCTGCATTCCCTCCTTATCTTCTTCCCCTAGCTCTATTCCCATCTGTAGCGGGAAAGATCCCCCCCGTTTAACCCCCTTAGGTCTGGTTTTTTGGTGGCGCTAGCTCCTTCGTCCATAGGTTGATACTCTTTTGGTTTATCTTTGTCGACTAGCTGGCTTGTAGCTAGCAGCATTTATCCTGGTTCTTTCTTGCTGACTAGCTGGTTTGTAGCTAGCAGCTTGTTCTGGTTTGGTATATTACAAAAAAAAGACATCAAATATGCTAAATCTAAGGTCTAAGATAAAATATAGATGAATTTGTTTGGTTGTGTGTTGAATTCGAATATAAAATCCTGGTGAGATATGGTATATAAAATTATATAGGTTAATTATAATTATAAGGATTAAAATTTTTAACTCTCAATTATTAATTTCATGTTGAGTTTATGGGTTGTATAAAACATTATTAGCCTAATTTGACTCATTTAATTAAATACAATAGACTCTTTAACTCTAATTCGTTAATTTCATCTCAGATTGATATATCAAATTGCAGCGTAGATGAAAACTATGGCAGACCATGAATTGGGATTCTTTTAGTAGATCAATTCTATTTTTATTGATCCTTGTATGTAATTGGTACTTTTGCTGTCTTTCATGGTAGGAGACCTTTAAGTTCAATCAATCTAATCTATGAGTACCTTTTCTTTTTTTTTTTTTTTCGTTTCGTGATAAAAGATCTTAAGTTTAACCCATAAAAAGGATTTGAGAGAACATTACAACATTTTGTAACCTACTGCCAGGCTAAATCATTGCATAGTTGATCTATGGTAAATTGAATTGAAACCAAGAGTGGAAAGCCAAAATTGTCTTTAGGTCCCAAGTTGATCAAATACATTTGTCTCTCCCTCTATACAAAGTTAAGTTAAAATGAGTTTCCTTTATTGATACCTAGAGCGTCCATCATGGGCCACAACAATCAACTTCGTTGGCTGCAATATTGATTGTCTTCTCCATCTTCAAGGATCCCATTTAGAGTTATGACTGGATCGCTGTCAAGATTGAATTTTCTTTTTGGTCTTTGTATTTTAGATTCTGTACTTTTGTTTTTGTAATTATGCTGTTTGGTTGTACCTCTTTTATGGCCTTCAACTTAAGCTGGCCAACCTGATTGACCCAGATCAGTCAAAAAACACTATCCTCTATACTTCATGATTTTTAGTTATCTTTCTTCTGATTGTACTTTAAGAAAAGAAGAAAAGCTGTCTGTTCTTTTGTTGCACAATGCCAAATTTTCCCTCATGTTGTGTCTTCCTAGCGAGCAAAGGAAGCAAAGTGGTTGTGTTGGACTTGGCTCATGATAAAAGAAAAATGCCGAAAGGGCTGTAGTCAAATTTATGAGACTCGTTTTGGTTGCTGCTACAGAAGATATGAGGGTTGGAAATGAAGAAACACTGCTTTTGCAGAGTGTTAGTAGAAAAAGAAAAAGAATTAATGGAAGTTTACAATGTTAGGTACTTAAATCATGGGCCTCTTTCCAACATCTACAAAAGGCAAAAAGATCAAGAGAAAGAATGGGGACAGAAATTCTCTTACTCTTCATCCACTTCAAGACCTGGTATGTATTCCAAACTTACATCGAAAATAACTGGACTGCTTGGAGCCACCCTTGGCCTTCCTGGAGCTGAAGTGAGACCTTTTGGGAATGCCAACTAATCAAAAGAACAAACAAGCCGATAGAAGTTAGAACTTTTCCACCATGAAATTGTTCAGAACAGAAACTTGCAATTGGCTCTCAGGAGGACATATGGAGAGAAAAAGAATTTTGAATCTATGGGACTGATCCATGCCATAGAAAAAAGAAAAAGCAAAGTGAATACGAATTTAAACTTCTATTTATGACGATGCACCTTTTATCTAGAATAGGAGCATCAAAAGCACTCAAGGTAAAAGGAAATTATTAGAGTAAAAATAAGTTGGAACATCAGGGGTCAAGTGAAAAAACATACTGATCCTGGGATGTAAAGTCGACGCTTCCCACCTATTTTCATGCTCAGGATACCCTCATCAAGTCCCTGGATCACCTGTTCCATCTATTTAGAATTTTAAGTGAGCATAAACATTTTTATGTATAAACAGATTAGGACTTCTGTCTAATTTTCTATAGCAATATCAATAATGCAAGAATGTAATTTAGCAGATACTTCCATTTATTTACATCATTTCTCCTATTTAAACCTCTCCTATTTACACTAGTCAAGTACGGCATAGTACATAATGGAAAGTGTTTGGTAGCATAGTACATAAGATGGATTGCTTAGTACTGTTTTGCATTTTCTATGAGATTAGACAGGCCTCTCCATAATCCGGCTGCTGACTGGAAACCAGAAAGGCAGAGGACCTTATTTGAAAAGGAAGCCAACTTAATGATGCTTTTCAAAATTATTAAGAACAAGCAAAATTAGAAGAACAAGCAGAAAAATACCAAACTCGCCCACACTGAGCCAAACACAATGCAATGAAATTAAGATTGATTGTTTTCTCAATGGCTTGAAAATTATAATTGATTAGGAGTTATTTCCAGAGATTACCTGACCAGAGCCTACACGAAATATGTAAGGCAGACCTTTATCCAATGAACTACGGAATTTAAAACAAGAAATCTCAAAGAAAATAAAATTTTCAGGAGCCTGACCTTTATGTTAGTTTATCAAACCATGAATTTATGCTAGAGGACTTCAGAAAAAGTGGGTCCTAGGACCAGGTTGTGTAAAGTGTCCATAATTAAGATTTATTTTTGGCTTCATTGTTGAATTCGTATAACAAAAGTGCTAGGTCAAAAAACAATTTTGGTCCTTAAACCATGTGTTATATGGACTGAAAATGCCTCAATGCTATACATGTCACCACTATATATGCAAATGAAAATTACTGATATATTAGAATTTTTTTCCTCCCTGTACATCCTTGTATTCTTAATATGACACATAAGGTCACAAAATGGCTCACAAAACCAAAGAAGATGGTGTTGTGTGGCATGCATATGACTCACTTATGGCTATTGGTGATGACATTATGTGATGTTATCTTATCTGACATCTTCTTTGATTTTGTGAGCCGTGTTGTAGTCTAATATGCCATGTCAGCAATACAAGATAGGTGAGAGAAAAATGTCCAATGCATCAGAAATTGCAATTCATGTAGACATGGCGAGATAGGCGAAAGATAGCATTGAAGCATTTTTAAAATATCACAAACTAAATTGACACAATTAATAGTTCAAAGACGAAATTGGAGTCTCACACATACTTCGGGAACTAAAATCAAATTTGACCAAAATTCTATATCTAAGCCTCAAGTAAGACAAATGAGACATATAGAAGTCAAAGTACTCGCATTCAAATTTTGCGTCTAATTTGTCCAAGAGATAGAGTTTAGCTACAATTTTCATGTGATCAATGTGCTTACCTATCAAATATTTGTCCAGATGGAACCATGGCAACATAATTAGCAGCCACCTGTAATCACATATGACATCGACATAAGAAAGAGACTCATGAAGAAGATATATTGGTAGCCATGGAAAAGTATTGACATAAGAAACTGTGAGACACCTAGACCGAGCGTGTGGAAGGCACACTGTGGGCCTAAGATTGTTTCTGTCCTTGGTGGGACGTACACGGCCCAGCCACTCATGACTCACGTGTTGCTCAAGTGATGTGCAGCCCATTTGAATGGCCCTGTCAATGTGGGTCGTGAGCTGGTTGGTTGGCAGGCAGTGTACATGTGGCGACACTGCCCTGCCCGCACATTGGTGCGGAGCCTAAAGTAATCATTGGCACACAAGCCTCCTGCAGATGCTGGGAATGCATGAGGGCTGGTAATGTGCAGCAGCAGCCCTGTGGGGTACTGCACAATGCTGCTGCAGTGGCTACATGGAGGTAGCGTGCAGCAGTGGGAAAAGGCAGTATATAACCCACTCTCTCTATCTATGTTGTGATGCATATTCTCCCCCACCTAAAAAAAAAAGCTAACTATTACCATATTCAATTTTTTATTGACATAAACAATTGTCTATGTCAACCAACACTGTAAAGAAGTTATGTTCTATGAAAAGTCTAATTCAATTCAGTTATGGTTATTAGTCAAGCATACCAGCGAAATAAGTTGATAGACAAAAGCCTTTGGAATGAATGCTCATTCAATAACAGCGAGCTTAAACACAGATGGCAAAAGGAAACCAGAACGGCATGTAGTATCTAAGAAGCCTCATCAACTGCACCGACAAAGGCAATGGCTATCTACAATTATTTTGCCTACACCTTAGTTACATATTGATGACTATGCTTTCCTAACCACACTGAGGGTGAGAGTGAAAGATATAGGGGCCTATGCCATACTAAAGACGCTACTCACCAATTGATTCTGAATGTTGCTCAAGTGCAATATTTGGAGACCCATGCATTAGTTTCATTTTTGATAAGTGAAACCCTTATGGAGCTACCATAAGGATATATATGATCAAAATTCCATGCTTACTTCAATAGAAGATACAAAATACTTTGCAGAACCCAGACACTCATCTGTTGTTGAATTTTCGATAGCTGCTTAAGTATTTATATCGATGTTCATCATCTCAAACAAATTAATTTGCACACCTAAACCAACCGGTGGACTAGGGCCTTCACCAACTTTAATATCCTTATATTGCAAACCAGACTCTGTAGTTACCATAGGTACCTTCATTAAAGAGCAAGTCCAGCATTCAGTACCAAATCATCAAGAATAGAAAGTTTTGAAGAAAGTTTTGAAGCATGTTGTATGTTGTTTATGCATGTTTATGATTAGCTGGGATAGAGGCAAGTTCCCCTTTCATGGTTGGGAAATGATAGTTTTGACAACAAATTAGTTTATGTTATTTTCTTTAGAAAGATTTAAGTATGTTGTATGTTATTTCTTTATACATGACATGGATTAGATGGCCTAGGAAAATCTTCTCTGATACATATTCTTTCATATGTTTTATCTTGTTGATGGCATATTGTATCGATTATGTTCCATTTCTTTCTATTTGGCCCCTAGTCATGAAGAAGGTTAATGTATGTGTTTTTGTATGCGTGGGTGCACACACGCATATGTATGCATGTATGGCTTAGGTTATTCCAAACACTTGTGGATGCTATAAAAGTTTTGTTAAAGGTTTGGCAATTAAGTGTTTGTATTGTTATTATTCATATGATACTAATGAATGGCTCCCAATTTTCAGGTTCAAAATCAATTGAGGATGATTTTTCTTCAGTTGGAGTAAGACCTGATTTTAATAATGTCCAACACATTTGTGTTTTGGCAACATGTCTGTTTTTAAGTTTGACATTTTTATTTAGTTGGGTTTTGATTAAACGAAATTTTTGTTAAAGTGATATTATTATGGTTGTGAGGAGTTGGCATTATAAAAGGGGATTAACACATTAGAGACTTGATCAATTAGGCTAAAACTAAATAAGGCACAAGTTACTTTAAGGTCAAATGAAGATAGTAAAGTATTTGAATTTTTATTTTGGAGTCCAACAACAGTTTTAGAATAAGTGAGAAATGCTACATGGGGAGAGAAACAAGAATAGTATATTGGAAAAATTAGTTACAGCGATCATGGGATTAGGGTATTCTTTTGTCAGGACATTTTTATTTTTTTATTTTTCAACATAAATCCAGGCTTGAACCTGACACTTGTGTTCTTAACAGCATGCTGAACCTGTACGGCAGATTAGGCCAGTTTGAAAGACGGGGGAAGTCTTAAGCAAGATGGATAAAGGACCATATGTAACCGATATCAGTACATATAACATCTTGATAAACATATATATATGGACGGGCAGGATTTCTGGAGAGAATGGAAGAGCTCTTTTTGTCACTTCCCACCAAGAGTTTAAAACCTGATGTGGTTACTTGGACTTCTCGGCTTGGAGCATATTCTAGGAAGATTAAGCATTGATTTTTCAGTTTGAGTAGGGAGGTGATTGTGAACGCTTTTCGTTTTGGGAACTTGTTGGGTTTCTAGGGTTTAGTTGGGAGTTTGTGTGGTTGAGTAGTTGGTGATTTGTTTGATTTGATGGCTGAAGCAGAAAAGTGAAGTGTGTTTTTTGGTTAATTTTGGTCTTTTGGTTCGATTAATTGTTAGATTTTGTTGTTGTTGGGTTATTATATTGTTGGATCCAGTTTCTGTGCTTAATTCGTTTGTTTTCTCCACATTCTGAGCTTGTGTTGGTGCAAAATTGTAGTTTGACCTTAAGCAGCGACGTTTTAGTATTGTTTTGAGCTTGTGCTGGGAAATGATCTTGTTCTTTCGGAGTTTTTAGACTCGAGCCTCTTGGGTCGTTGTCAGTGTCCAGAATGAAGGGATATAAAGTTGTTTCCTATGATTGAATCTTCAATTTTTGAACCGATTGGCTTGTTGATTTTACAATGCTTGATATATGGATTGGATGCTTAAAATGCCTTAACAAGTAGTGTACATTGGATGGTTTCACAAAGGTTAGAGACTGCATTTTGGTTTAGATGGGTTCATGATTAATTTCATTTTCTTTATAGTGTAGATGAATAAAAGTTGAATGTTTTACTACTGTCCATTGTGTCGAGTGTCCTAAATGTTTTTTGTGGATGATTTGGACAACCAGATGGACTCACACCTTACATGTACCCATACACATGTCATGTGGTTTCTGACATAAAGGTTTTAGTTGTCATTGATTATATACATATTTACCTCTGAACTTTTAATGATACAATCTCTTTCTCCTTGCCAAATATGGTTGATATATGTTATGGACATACACTTTATGCAACTTCTTACTAGTCTAAGTTTTACTACCAGGATCTAGCAGTTAGGGGAAAGGCATCAGGGCAGTCAAACTATGGTGGAGGTGCATTGTACACAACAGTAAGCTTTTGTTTTTTTAGCTGTCATGGCAACCTCCCTCCCTCTCTTTCAGACTCATAATTTTATATATCATCTAGATAATTAACTATGTACTTGGAATTTATACTTGGAGTGATATGTATAGTTTGATATTTACTTGCAAATCTTAGTTTGATCTTACAACTTCCGGGCCTTATTTTGTTCTTTCTTAAATCAGGGCTGTCATCAGCAAAAATAAACAGAGACACCCTTTGCCTTCTAGTAAAGGTTCATGGGTAAGTTAAAGCTCATTCTTTCTGAGATATGATTTCATTATGATGGTGCATCATTTTCCTACTAGCCTGTGTTTGTCAGTAGGCCAGATTAACATTTTCTCATTTAGGGGATGGTGACAATCAACAATCTTCAATGATTAATCAGTATGTTCTGGATGTGCTTGTTGAATTAACCCATCAAAACTGAAACGTATAGTAGTCTCATTTATTTCTGCATGTGCTTGTTGCTGTTCTTGCATTCATGTCTCCAGTACCTTTCTTTACTATATTTATTCGTTGGGTTTCAGCAATGGCCTCTCAGTCTTTTAATATTCTTCTCCTCATATTTTATGGAATCATGTCTCTCCAATATCAGGATTCTGTAGTCTCTTTCCCCCTGTATAATGAGGCTCTTAAATTTGCAAATCATGGGGAAAAGATGATTCAGAGAGCTATACGTGCATTAACTCTCAACACGTACAATGGTATTTTGCTGTTATCTTTTTCTATCTTCTCCAAGTAGAAGATATTTATCAAATAGTGGACGTAAAAATACATTTTTGGTATCTTGCAACAGTATCCTTTTGGTTATGCAGTGTGTGATGACATGGTCTATCAATTTATAACAACTCCTCCAGTCTCAAACTACTTCTCAGACTTGGTTTGTCGATTGAGACACCAATGCTTTCATCTAGACACCCTTGTCCATGCTAAAGAGTATGTTCCTCAATTTTTAGGAGAACTTTGTCATTTGATAAATTATACTTTGGCACACATGCAAATATCTATTTAAGGCAAAAATGTTCTTGATATTTTCGCAAGGAAACATCCACTCAGGAGAGGAGAAATGAACTAATTCTAGAAACTGATAAAATGCTAGATGATCTATACTACTTGAAAGACATACTTAGTGCCGGCGGGCATCGTTTGAGTAGATTAGTCACCCAAAATCTTTTCAGTTAACTGGTCTTTCCCATGTTGCTTCCATTACTGCAGTTAAGGCTGATTAGGGCATATTCTCCCTCTTAGCTCTTTCTCTATTCTCTGTTCACTGTTTTTCTGAATGATGTTTTCATTCAACACTATTTTCACATTAGAGCTTGTTGTCTGCCAAAAATAGACAAATTGTCAATCGCACTGGACAGTTAACAGCCAGTGCTTGTTGTTTCTTTTAGTTGATCTTCTTAATTTCAGATTGTAACTCATGGAGAACTTTTGGTATACCTATATGTACCATTTTTATTTTGTTTTTTCTGTTTTTTCCTTTTTCTGTTTGCCATTGGAACTTCATCAAGTGTTAATTGATCTTATTGCAGGTTTGGTGTGAGTTAAGCTCGAATACGACATTAAATACTTTCTAAAACAATTCAAAGGTTTTTGGTCCTTTTGGTTGCCTTTTTGCTATTCTTTTGTCATGAATTTTTCTTGTTTCTTTTCATTAAGATCATTTATATATCATTTGAATATGTTTTCGTCTTTTAAAATTGCTTTGTTTTCAACAAGAAATAAATAAATAAATAAATCATTAGGGTCCAATTGATCACCCTAATGTTTTTTTTTAGTTTGTTAGGACCATTAGCGTCCGCTACAGTGGACGCTAATGGTTTTTTTTTTTAAAAAAAAAATTCACACTCATTAGTGTCCACTTTGTGTGGACGCTAATGGTTGTTTTTTTTTTTATATATAAATAAAATAAAATAAAAATTTAACCATTAGCTTCCACTTTAGTGGATGCTAATAGTGTAACCATCAACGTCCATTTTGTTTTGGACGCTAATAGTTGATTTTTTTTTTTTTTAGACTATTAGCGTCGACTTTGAATGAATGCTGATAATGCAACTATTAGCGTCCACTCAAAATGGATGTCTATAGTGGAGCACTAACGTCGACTCTACCTTCCGTCCACTCTAGTATTAGCATCCACAATACACGACTTTTAGTGTTGACAAAGTGGACGCTAAAAGGTGATTATTAGCATCCACTTTGATGTTGACGCTAATGATCTCATTAGGGTCGGACGATTAGCGTCCAACCCATTAGCGTCCAAAAGTCAACGCTAATAGTATTAGCGTCCACTTTAGGACTTTTAGCGTCCAAAAAAAGTCGACGCTAATAGAGCGTCCACTCAAAATGGACGCCGATAGTGGAGCACTAACGTCGACTCTACCTTCCGTCCACTCCAGCATTAGCATCCACAATACACAACTTTTAGCGTTGACAAAGTGGACGCTAAAAGGTGATTATCAGCGTCCATTTTGATCACTACAAAAAAAAAAAAGCTCATTAGCAGCGACCCAAAGTCGCTACTAATAAGCAAAACGTCGCCGCTATTTAGAAATAGCGGTGACTTCTCACTGCTATTTGGTGGACGCGAGAGGTCCGAAGCAATTGCTAAATAGCAGCGACATTTAGGTTGCCACTAAAGATTCCTCATTAGTGGCGACAAAAGTCGCCGCTAATATAGTTTTGTCACCATAAAAAGAATTTCAAATGGGCTTGTTGTCACCGCTAATAACCCTTATTAGCAACGACGACAAAGACGCCGCTATTTAAAATATCATTAGCGGCGACAACAATGTCGCTGCTAATAATCTTTATGGCATCGTCCATTATTAGTGGTGACAATGAGGTCACCGCTATTTAAATTCTAAAAACCCATCAGAGGCGACATAGTGGTCGCCACTATTTGTTGAAAAAATAAAAATTTATTAGCAGCGACCTTTTGGTCGCCGCTAATGATTTTTTTTTTAATAAAAAAGGCTTTTTTTGAATATATATATATATATATATACTAGTGGAGAAGCACGTGCAAGGCACATGCTCAATTCCCGGTGTTCGATTGAAATTTAATGAAAATAAACATGCTCAATCAAGCTCACATTGAAGTTTCAAACATTTAATGAAAATCAATAAATATAAAGAACATTTGACTAATACTTGCATAAAAAAAAATGTTGCAATTTATAACACAACATAATGTGATAATCATGAAAAATAGTACTGATGATAATAGCTTGTGCCTTCCGATATAGCATGGTGAGATGAAGCTCATCAAATGGGAGATATCCAAACAACAAAACATAAAACAACACCATCATAACTCTTGTGACTGAGAATCTAAAGCAAAAAATGAAAATAGTCAATAGATAAGCATGACTTAAGAAATATATATTAGCTAATGCTAAAGTCAACATAGAAGCTAGTCACCCTTATAATTATCTCAGGTGTGACATAGTTGGGAGTCCCACATGTTGTTTGAAGAAGGCAAACTCCCTAAGTGCAAATATTACCAAGTAAAAACCCATTTGATGTCAACACAGATTATAATCATGTAAAAAAACTAAGACAATGATAACTCCAACAACAATCTCAGTGGTTCAGGCAATGCCCTCAAATACTCCAACAACAAATTGCTCTTAATAGATATGTTAAGTAGCCATCAAATACTCCGTTGTTATCATATAATCAACAAACAAAGTCAATTTCTTTGTTATTAAGGTCCATCACAGATGATAGCACAAAGGTGAATATTAAAATAGTCCCAAAATCACCTATTGTTACCTCTAGTTTGATCCTTAACTTATCAAAAAAAAAAAAAAACCCTGAAATAGAAACACTGAAATTTCTACAAGACTTCCTACCCATAAAATCCAGCTCAACATTCATCAAAACTGAACCTTATAAAAAACCTATTTGTAGCCAATTTTCTAGAAAACCCATAGTTTGGCCATTAGAACAGCCCCGCCTTTACACCCTAGATCAATCCCTCATAAACTCAAACTATGCACAAGAAACTTACCACGGTTAAATACCCAAATCAAAGTATCTACAATTCAGCCAATCACCCAGGAATTTAACAAAGAACAAGACTCAAAATGAAACTCCAAACCCATCACCTATTCGGCCATCACAGTGCACCTTCTCAAAATTGATCATTCGGCCATGGCTAATCCTTCATGAACATCCCACCTTTTGTGTGCTTCTCCTACAACAACAATGATTCCCCATTCTATCAACACAAGTAAGAATGTCACCAAAGACTGAATTGATGTTGACGCTAATGATCTCATTAGGGTCGAACGATTAGCGTCCAAAAGTCAAAGCTAATAGTATTAGCGTCCACTTTAGGACTTTTAGCGTCCAAAAAAAGTTGACGCTAAAGAGCTAATTTCTTATAGTGTGGGCTCAACTCAAACTTGAACTCAAGCTAAACAATTAAATTCTTTAATATATGATTTGAGTGGATCTCAAGCCCAAATTTTAAAACAAACCTCTAAACATTTATGTATAGTATAAATATAAATATTAAGTAATTTATATTACATATATTACTAATATACATACTTAAATTTATATAATTAATTTTTAGTAATAAATTAATATATATGTGTGTGTGAACGAGCTAGCGAGTCGGGCGAACGAACTGATCCAGTTTTAAACAAGCTAAGCTCGTGATCCCCTATCGAGTCTTATCGAGCGAGTCGAGTATGTATCATTTACTAATTGAGCGTGTTTCTGCAGCAACGAGCAGGTTTATACAGTATTGAGTTTGAGTTCAAGTTCGAGTCAAATTAAACTAAGCAGGTATCAAGCGTATTATCGAACAGACTAATTTATTTACAGCCCTGTGTGAACTGCAACACGTGAAATTCCTTCTATTATAAAGATAGAATGAATTCCACTTGTAAGGATGTGTTTGTTGGGTCATAAAGACTTATATGCTTCACGTCCGATCAAGAATATCCTCCTCCACTTATTCAAACATTGATTGAGAATTTGATGTTTAAAAGTCGGTCATCCACTTGGCAATTGTTCTCTCTTTTTCTAAAGCAATTATATCTTACTTTGATTTACTTTTTCATGTTTTCTTGCTTTCGATTGATGGGAAATGAATGGAGCATTGCTGTTTTATTTATTTATTTTAGCGATTGGATTATGTTATGGTACTATGGAAAAAAATAAAATAAAAACTATATTTTATGGTAATGGCCTCCTCAATGGTACGGTCCTGCCATGGGGCTATGCCTTTGGACACAAGATGATTGGTCTAAATAGAGTGAGATAAATTATAAAAATATCCATTGGTGCTAAGTTTTATATTGATTCTTTAATATGTAAGAGTAGACTCTTTATAAGTAATTTTAAGGAGCTTAAAATATTGTAACTAGCGCTTTTTTTGAAAAATACAAGCTTAATTTCTTTCATTCATTTCCGTATAATTAAGATCAACCCAAACTAAATATCATTTCCATACAATTTTTTTAATGATACTCATTTTAAATTGATCTTAATTATCATCTTTTGTCTACAGGTCGATCACCTCAATAATGGAGGCGTTAAAACATCATCAGTTTTCCTGCTTTTCGTTTTCTTTGATTACTTCAATTCAATCACGTGGTGTGGAGTCCATGACATAAGACATACATTCGACCAACGGTATCGAAAGCTCACCCACTAATTGTTTTTTATCCCGTGAGCAGCCAAATGGGTCCATCACTCCCGTTGGCTTGCAATCACCTATATACCTTTAGAAACCAAAACACAGCTTGCAATATCTCTTGTTGTCTTCTACTGTTTCTTGCAATTACCTTCCTTCATTTCCTTTTGATTTGATCTTCCATTGCAGTCTCTTTTTGCTCTGTTGTTTGAAGAGTTCTATTTTAATACTCCAATTTCTGTACACCTTCTCTTATCACAAGTCACAACAACAATCATTATCTTCCTTCTTCCCTTTCTAGAGCATTCATTTCACTCCCCCAACAAAAAATGGCAGAAGGTGTTCTCTTTAGCATCACTGAGGGAATCGTCCAGGGTTTGACATCGAAGGCTATAGCGAAGTTGGGAGTGCCATGGGGTGTCAAAGATGAGCTTGAGAAGCTCAAGAATGTAGTTTAGACACTCAAAGCTGTGCTTCTAGATGCAGAGGAGCTGCAGGCTGGGAGCCATGAAATTAAAGATTGGCTCGAAAACATAAATGATGCCATTTATGATGCAGACGACTTGCTGGATGATTTCTCCATTGAATCTCTACGGCAAGAAATCATGGCGCGTGGTAAGCAAGCGAAAAAGGTGCATGTCTTGTTTTCCAAATCAAACTAGCTTTTTTATGCTCTTAAAATGGGCCGTAAGATTAAGGAAATTAGAGAGAAGTTTGCTTCCTATGAAGCCAACAGGAGATTCTCGTTGGAGGTGCACCATGGAGAGACGCGACTCAGGAACAGGGAGTGGGATAATACACATTCTTTTGTACATGCAGAAGAAGTTATTGGAATGGAGGATGATAAGAAGGCAGTTATAGAATGACTGATGGAGTCCAACGTTGAAGAGAATGTCTCAATCCTTTCTATTGTCGGGATTGGAGGGTTAGGAAAGACAACACTAGCTCAACTCATATTTAATGATGAGAAAATCAAACAACATTTTCAGCTAAAAACGTGGGTGTGTGTCTCTGATATCTTCCATGTTAAAAGTATTGTTGAAAAAATCATAAAATCTGCCACAAACATAAAACAACAAACTCTTGAAATGAATACACTGATAAATTATCTTGGAAATGCAATTGATGGAAAGAAATACTTGTGTTGGATGACGTCTGGAATGAGGATCATGAAAAATGGCTTGGCTTGAAAAAACTGTTGATGGGTGGTGAAAGAGGCAGTAGAATATTAGTAACTACACGTAGTGAAAAGGTTACAAGGATTACCCACACAAATAAACCATATTTTTTAAGGGGTTTAGAAGAACATGCATCATGATTGTTATTTAAGCAGATGGCATTTGAGAAAAGACAGGAGCCAGAGAATTCAAGCATCATGGCAATTGGGAGGGATATCCTAGAAAAGTGTTCAGGTGTCCCTCTTGCCATAAGGACAATTGAACGCCTACTGCACTCTAAAACTATAGAATCAGAGTGGCTGTCTTTCAAGAACAATAAACTTTCAAAATTGCCTCAAACAGAAACTGGCATCTTACCAACTCTTAAGTTGAGTTATGATCAACTTCCGTCACATTTGAAGTGTTGCTTTGCGTATTGTAGTTTATTTCCAAAGGATTACGAGATTGATAAATCAACATTGATTAATCTTTGGATAGCACAAGGGTTTATCAAGTTATTGGATCAAAACCAATGTTTGGAAGATGTTGGTCATGAGTATTTTATGGATTTACTTTGGAGATCATTCTTTCAAGAAGCTAAGATGGATGAGTTCGGTAATGTAACTCGATGCAAAATACATTACCTCATGCATGACCTTGCTATATCAGTGGCGGGATCGCAGATCACCACATTGGGTTATAAGGAGAAAAACATTGATGAAAAAACTCGTCATGTATCAGTTGCTTATGATATAGACTTTTCTGTTGTAATTCCCACTTCATTGTGTAAACTTGATACGAACATTGTTTTGTCTTAATGACAACTATTCTATGGAAATGTTTGATTTTGATGAAATTTTTTCGAGTTTCAAGTTTCTGCAGATGTTGAATTTGCATGGAAGAAGGTATGATTCTATGCCTAGCTTTATTTGTAAGTTGAAGCATTTAAGATGTCTTAATCTTTCTGGAAACAAAAAACTCAAGAAGTTACCTGATTCTATAACTACGTTGCAAAATTTGCAAATACTAAGTCTCTCCCATTGTAAGTCGCTTGAAGAATTACCAAGAGCCATTAAGAAATTAGGCAACCTCAGCCATCTTGAGATAGATGAATGTAATGCTTTGACTTATATGCCATGTGGATTGGGGCAACTAACTAATCTTCAAACATTATCAAAATTTGTGGTCTACTCAGGTTCTCTCTATAGGCATAGTGTTGGGTTAACATAACTAAACAAGTTAAATAACTTGAGAGGAAAGTTAGAGATTGGAGACTTGAGACATGGGAAAGATGTTGCATTAGAACATAAGGCTGCAAATTTAAAGGAGAAAAAACATCTTCATGCTTTGGATTTATGCTTGAGTACCCAAGGAGATGTCAATGATTCAGACGTTGTTGATGATGAACTATCATTGGAAGGCTTCCAACCACACCCAAATATGAAAGAGCTTTGGTTAAGAGGTTATCTCGGTTCAAGGCTTCCGAGTTGGCTTTTCTCACTCACAAATCTTGTTAGATTTCAATTATGGAGGTGTAAGAAATGTCAATATCTACCACCATTGAGTCAACTACCTTCTCTCAAGTATCTTGCTCTTTCTGATATGGAGGCTATGTAGTACATATCAAATAACAATGAGTTGTTTTCTTCTTCGTCGGTGCTAGTAGCATTTTTCCCATCTCTAAAGGAAATCCTCCTCTATGCTTGCCCTAATCTAGAGAGGTGGTGGAGGAAGAGTGATTCTTTTGTGGCGGTCAATAGTGATGGTGATAATTCCATTGAAATAACAGCAGTAACATCCTTGACAGAGCATCGTCTACTCCCTTCATTTCCTTGTCTTTCAGAATTAAAGATAACAGGTTGCCCTAAGTTGACTTCCTTGCCAATATTTCCACATCTTGATGGACAGTTGGTCTTGTTGAATGCCAACTTGAAGCTAGTGCAACAGACAATGATGATGAATATGACAACACCAAAAATCCCTATATCAACAACAATAGCCTCCTCTACACTTGATTCCTCTTCATCCACTCCTCTCTCAAAGTTGAAGTGTATTGCACTATATTTCATTATGGAATTAGAAACACTGCAAGAAGAGTGGCTGGAGAACCTCATTTCTCTTGAATCTTTGGTGATATGGGACTGCCAAAGATTAAAGTCTCTCTCCCAAGGTATACAACATCTCACTGCCCTTCAAGACTTGGTTCTTCATGATTGCCATGAGCTTAATCTAGCCAACGATGAGGATGGGATGGAATGGCAAGGCCTTAAAAGCCTTCTCTCGCTGGAGTTTACGGATCTTCCAAAATTGGTGTCTCTCCCCTTCGGATTTCAACATTGTACTACTCTACAAAATCTTGCGATTTCAAATTGTGAAAAGCTTGAAAGCTATACCAGAATGGATCCACAACTGTACATCACTTCAAGTGTTCAAAATTTGGAAATGTTCTAGTTTGTTATCATTGCCTGAAGGAATGCGTAGCCTAATGTCTTTGCGAAGGCTAGAAATTCAGATATGTCCCATTTTATTGCGAAGATGTGAGAGAGAAATTGGTGAGGATTGGCCCAAGATTGCTTACATCCCAGAGCTATACGGGGATCTCTCTTTGCCTCAGCAAAGAGAAAATTCAAACACGCATGCATCTTTGAGTTATTCAGGTAATATTGCTCACCGAATCTTTTGTCATTTATCGAAATTGAAGTACCCACCTTGAGTTTCATCTTCGTTTTTCTTTCTCATTCTATATGGTTGTTAAATTTCAGTTGCAAAAGTAGTAGCAGAACCAATTGAAGCACAGAAGAAACATAAGATTCAAACCTTATTAAAAAATCTATGCTGAGAAATGGGGGCTTATTCCTTCTGGTATTAATTACTCTTTACTCATCTACAATATCATATGAAATAGAGATTGTTGAAGACCCTTTGTTTTTGGAGTTATTGGTTAATTACATTGGGATTTAATTTGTATAATTGTTTGTATGAATTTTATTAACTAGTTAAAATAATAGTTAGTGCTTTCAGTTGTTTATTGCAATTTGGTTACTTAATTTTTTTATGTATATTGGTAGCTTTGTCTAATGTATTTTAGTCTTGTCTACTCTTGAGAAAGGGTAGCTGAAATGCGTGACTACGGTGAGTAGACGTGTCGAACCGCAGAGCTTGAGAATGTTTGTGGCAGTAGCAGTGGCAGTGGCAATGGCAGGCGTGCATCTTTAATGCAAGTGGTTCGGATGAGAATTAATATCCATATCACACTTATTAATTGATTGAACCATCTATCCACCAATTGAAATGGGTAATATCGTAATAGGCTGATTTTTTCTGCTTTAATCCAAGTGGTTTGGATCTCTTTTTAAAAACCATGCACCCCAAACATAGCGCATCTCCCATGCGGTTTATCTGCACCTTTCTGGATTAAAAACTTGACTGTTAATTAGGAATTAGGTGGGTGTTTTACTTTTCTCATTATTATTTTATTTAAAATCCTAGTTTCTCATTATTATTCCCCATATATATATATACTCTAGGGTGATCAGAGAGGCAAGCTAGCCCAAATACTCCATTCATTTTAACTCCAGGTTCTCTCTCTTTGGCTTTCTCCAACTTATGGCGCTAGGATAGTGAGGTCTGCACTTTCTAGCTTATAGATGTAGGCGCATTGTCGAACTACATAAATTTGTATTTATTTTTTTTATTTTTTTTTTATTTTGTTCTCTCTCGCTTGTTGTGTAAAGTAACAACAAAATTTGTGTTTTTTAAATTATGAATGAACGATTCTTTACACGGCAATGGGTTGATTGAGCTTCCTACCTTGTAGTTGAATGGAAAGGCTTGCCTTTATTTAATGTGCATCACGTTGGAGGGTGTTGGCCGAATTTCTTTGATAGATGTTGCATGTTTCATTAATCGTTTCTTGGGATAATTATTCTTTCCCCCATTAACTACTACACGATTACCATTTTCTCCCATAAACTACCAACTTTACATTACACCCCCCATGAACTACCATTTCGTTACCAAAACTTCCATTATGTTAGTCAAGGCCGTTAAGTCGAATGGTCAACCGTACTGTTCACAACATTGTTCACAATTGACAGCACTATTCGCATGTACTATTCACTGACTTAACGACTTTGACTGACAGAATGGGGGTTTTGGTAACGAAATGATAATTCATGGGGAGTGTAATGTAAAGTTAGTAGTTCATGGGGGAAAATAGTAATCGCATGGCCGTTCAAAGTAATTCTAGAAGTCTCTCTTGTGTCACTCTTGGGTTCTTCTACTAATGATGTGGCTCTTAAAATTACCATTTGATCAAAATTCAATAATAATTAATCATAAGTTCAATAGTGATTTTAAGAGCCACATCATTCTTGGAGAGATACAAAAGTGACACAAGAGGAACTCGTAGCATTACGCGTTCAAAGTAATTGGAGAGAAAGGATAATTTCCCCTCGTTTCTTGATGACCATCTTCCTCGTCAATTCTAGTCCATGTCGGAGACTGTAGACTCATTATGGTTGATACATGTATTAATTGCATCTCACACTCAAAACTGAGGAAATTCATCAATATAAATTAAGAGAATTAAAGGGAATAAAAAATAAAAATAAACACAAAAGATTTATCAGATTATTAGAGGCTACAGTTTTGCTTTTATTGTTGATGATTAATTACAATACAAATCTTTATATATAAAAAGCACCAATGCACCAACACTACAATGAATTTTGTTTGATATTGAAACACCCTTTTGCCCTTCAATTGTTCTCTGACTCTCGGTTGATTTGATGAGGAATCACGTGTAATTTTGTCATTTCGCAATACACAGTAGTTTGTTTTAGTCATGAAATGACATTTGTGCCCTCAATTTCTTCTACTTATACTAAAGCTGATAGGGTTTGTTTGGTCATTACAAAACATGATTTTTGTTTGAATGATTAAATGACGTTTGTATCCTCAATTTCTTCTCTTTGTAAAGAAAGAGTTGAAGGATTGCTATGGTGTTTTTGTCTTTTTGTTTCATTTCTACAGTAATTTTTTTTGTGCACCATGTAATGACTGTTATTTTTGTGTTTACACGGTGAAAGAAAGACAAAAGAGAAGTGGCAGTCTGTATAAGGATTCATAAAAATAAAATAAAATAAAATAAATTGTATTATTTATTTTTGTGCTTGATGATTTTCTTGGTGTTTTATAAGGATTTTTGACAAAAAAATTTTAGTGGGTTTTGTTTGAAACAGGTGTATCAATGAGGTAATGATTCATAAAAATAAAAAATGACTTTTTTTTGTAATGTTTATTTATGTGCTTGATGATTTTTCTAGTAGGTTTTGTATGGATTTTTTACAATTTTTTTGGTGGATTTTGTTTGGGATAGGTACATCAAACAAGTAAGGATTCATTTTTTGTAATGTTTATTAAGTGGCAGTTTGTGTAATGATTCATCAAAAAAAAATTGATTTCTTTTTTTGTATTGTTTATTTTTGTGCTTGATGATTTTTTTGGTGGGTTTTGTATGGATTTTTGACAATTTTTTTAGTGGGTTTTGTTTGAATCAGGTGTATTAATAAGGTAAGGATTCATAAAAAAAAAAAAAATTTGATTTTTTTTTTTTTTGGTAATGTTTATTTCTGTGCTTGATGATTTTTTTGGTGAGTTTTGTATAGGTTTTTGACAAAAAAATTGGTGGATTTTGTTTGAATCAAAGGTGTATCAAAGAATTAAGAGAGGAAGTTAGTGACACGGTATATATATATGTGTGTGTATATATATATATATATTTGTTTATTATTTTTTTTTTGTATGGGTTCTTGATAATATTTTTGGTGGATTTTTTTTTTTTGGTTAGTTTGCTTTTGTGTGCTTCAATTTTGGAACATGTGTTTAGTAGAGATTTGGTGCGGTTTTTGGATTGATTCATAAAAAAATAAAAATAAATAAATAAATAATTGATTTTTTGTTGTTGTGTTTATTTTTGTAAAAAAAATTGACTTTTTTTTTTTGGTTTTTGTTTTTTTAGTGTTTATTTATGTTCTTGATGATTTTGAAGGGTTCTTGATAATATTTTTTGTTAGTTTGCTTTTCAATAATTCAGTTTTGAAACATGTGCTTAGCAAAAATTTGGTGTAGTTCTTGTTTATTTTTATAAGGATTCATAAAAAGAAGTTGATTTCTTTTTTTTTAGTGTTTATCTCTATGCTTGATGATAGAGAAGTGAAATGTATAGATATTTGATTAATGTTAATTTTTGAAAAAAAATTGAAGAATGAGGGCAAGCTGAAATAAGAATTTTGAGAGAATTATTGCATCCTCCCTGACCCATCTGAGGCAATTTTTTTTTTTTGTTTACTTTAAATTTTTTTTTGTTTTCTGTTTTCATAATTTGTATAAATATTTAATAGTGTTTTTTTTTTTTTTTTGTTAGTATGGTTTTATTTTCTTTTTATATGCTTTGATGTATATCTTATCCATTCACTTTTGTAATGATATGCTATGAAATTACTAAGAATACTGGAATGCATTTGTATAAGGATTCACGTATTAATTTTATGTTGTAAATACTTTTTGCATATACTATTGACTTTTTAGTGTTAAACATCAAAACCAAGCACATGCGTTCACGTACTTCCTAACTAGTAGTTAGTATAAGAGTGAAGAGAATACAAAATGGTCAGTAGGCAAAGATAATATTAAATCATTTTTTAATACAATCAAATTTAATTACCTAAAAAGTAAGCGACAATTACAAAAAAATAATAATAATAATAAATGAAATAAATTACAATCTGAAAAATAAAAATATTCTAAGTTATATTAAATCATATATATATGAAGGCTTCTCAATGATTTTGTTTTTGTCTCTATATTACATGCTATTTCTCATTATGGACTTAAACTCAAGATGCATTACCTTTAATGTCAAATAAAATCAATTTTTGAGTTCTCTCTCTCTCTTAGTGTCTTTATCATGGTTTTATATATGAGTAGTGATTCTGGGCAGTTCGGTGTGCATGAACAGTAATATACTGAATTATTATTTAATATTATTTTATTAAAAAGTTATTGTTCATTATTATTTTTTAATATTACTTTATATTAAATAATAGTCCGGTATATTACTGTTCATGCATGCCGGACTGCCAAAAATCACTACTCTTTATAGATATATATGGTTGAGACATGCATTTTATTCAATCTCACCATATTTGTATATATGCTTCTAATGTGAACTGTGTTTTTGAGAACTTTGGACATCCTAATTTCTATGAAGTGGGGGTAAAAGGGGCAGAACTAGAACTTTTAGTTTGGGACAATGGAATTAAAAAAAAAAAAAATTGAGAGGGCAAACTTTTAAGGGTCTATTATATATATATATATATATATATATATATATATTGTAAAAAATATATTTGAGAAACCACCTTATGGCAGTTCATGGCTTGGTGGCCATAATAGCCATGGATCTGGTGAAGCCTTTAGGGCTCAAAGAGGTAGGGAATAATCCCTTCCGTAATCCATCCACACCGCTAGTCCAGCCCAATATTGTAAGCCCACTGAAGTTAAAACGTACACCACCGTGGAAAAAGGCATAAAAATTAAATAAGGAGATGCTAAAGAAGTCCACATCAAGAAGATGAGCATAAAATATTTAGGTGGGGTTACCTTCCTTCACTTTCTCATTAGATTCTCTTAACTGTGCATGGTTTTAAGTTTTTAATCTGTATTGTTAGAAATCTTTTATAATAAGCTGAAATTGAAAGTTTATGAGTTCAAATCGAAAGATTTTGAAATTTGAGAGCTTGTCAAATGGCGTAATAAGTCAGAGGTTTAAAGTAAAGTTACCCTTAAACTTTTTGTGTTAAGCAAAGCATACTACTTCAAAAGTAGCGTTTCCAAAAGAATTTTTATCTAAATTATTTAAGAATACTAGTTCTAGAAAATTAAATTAGGTAGTTTTTTTAATTTGGAGATTTTTTTTTTCGTAAAAAAATTATTTTTTTTTTTTTTTTGTTTATTTTTATTTTATTTCAAAAGTAATCCCCAAAGAGGTTACGCTCCTAATAAGGTGTGGTTGGGGTGTTCAAGCAGTTATAACCGGCGGTTATTAGCTATAACTGCTAACCGCAATTGTCTTAGGCGATTATTGGTTTTTAATAACCATAACCACAATTTCCTAGGTAGTTAGTGGTTATTTTATAACCGACAGTTTTATAATCACTTTTTTTATATGGGTTTTTGGGATTTTAAGTATTTTAGGCCTTTAATTGGCCTAATTTTTAGACTTTATTTTAAATGTTTTGGGCCAAAGTTTTCCTCCAGAACAATGTCGTTTTGGTGTTTACTTTGAGACACAGGAGGATTCACTGATATTGACAACTAGTGATCATAATATCTATATTCCTTAGGTGAATGTCTATAGCTATTATCTATCTCACAATAGTTGTATTCATTTGATTTACTTTCCTTTTATCTTGTATTAGTTGTACACTTACCACTGTAGTTATAAAGTTGTCATTTAGATAGATCTTTGTATTATTCTATATATAAAGGGAAATACAACACAATTTTGGTCAAGCAACCAAAAACAGTTTTTCTTTTATTTTCACATACGATTTTTTTGTTTTTTTCTTTTCAATAACTTAATGATCTTGAGTAGTTCTTCCTATG
The DNA here is from genome assembly GCA_013348765.1 of Carpinus viminea. NCBI lineage: Eukaryota > Viridiplantae > Streptophyta > Magnoliopsida > Fagales > Betulaceae > Carpinus > Carpinus viminea. The sequence goes on along the minus strand of CP054673.1, from coordinate 15,050,444 downwards.
ATCAATACCAGGTGAAAGCTCGATGGCGTTAGGGCTTGCTAGGGCATGTACCCTAGATTTACTTCTCCCAATGCCAAGTGAAGAGGGATCTTTCTGGTCAAAATGTTTTGCCATTGCAAGCAATTTGCACCGAAATGAGCACTCGTGAGTATTGCTGGTGCTCAAAGCAAGCCAATGTGAGTGAAGGAACTTGAACAAATAAACCAAGAGTGAGGAGGTGGAAGCCACTGCTGTGATGATGAAGAGGCCCCCGAAGCTGTACAAACCAAGACTAGAGCTATGTGAAGAGATTGCTGCCCCTTGATCTTCACAATGAGTTTTACTTGAAAAGTACTTCTCCTCAATTCTTCCAAATTTGTCTTTATCTTCGGTTACATTCAAGATTGCCCTTGAAATGTAAGGAACTAAAGGAGATCCTTGTGGGAAGGCCTGAACATACACACACGGGAAACACAATAGCATTTCAAAGAAATAGAAAAATATATAGATTTATAATCATAAGAATTATATTATGATGATTTGATCATAAGAGTATACACTTATGGTAGTACAGAAATCTAACACAGCAAAAATAACTGCAAATTCAACTATTATTAAAATCTGACAATTTGATACTAACAAACACTTAATTAGATTATATTTATAACTAACGGTTATTTAATTGTAATATTTAGATCATCATTGTTAATAACGATTACTTAGTTTCAACCATTAGATCAAACTTAATTTAATCTTCCAATTGACTTTAGCAATGGTGAAGCAAATCCATTCGATCAATCTACCTTAGAAGCATCTTACGATCCAAAACAATCCAATCATCAAATCCATCAAAAAATTAGCAATTATAATATGACCACTCTAAGCTTTGATGCTTCGTATACATGCAAAATGTCAAGTCCGCCATCAAGGCACCCTATGGACCACGCACACACACGTCTAGTGCTTGAGGTTGTATTAGACCATACACACAAGTGCATATACTCGAGTGATCATCATAATATATATACTTCACAAATAATTATCTAAAACAAACTTAATATCTACAAAAATTTGTTTATTTTATTGCATTCTTATAAAGTTTAAGAGAGAGAGAGACTTACAAAGCCAAATCCATCAGTTTTGTAGGTGGGTCCAACCATTGTGTACTTAGAGCAGTGATTTGCAAGAAAGAGCTTAATGTAAGGGATTTCATCAAAAATAGCAGCAACCCTTTCTGTTGACAGTGCTTCGTCATACTCCTCAGGAGTTATATAAGCCTTCAACTTGGACTCATGGAAATTCAACTGTTTTGTTAGAAGCTCTTTAACAAAGGAATCCTTTTGATATCCAACAAAATATCCCCTCTTTTTTATCTCTTTTACATCAACAAATGTAGGCTGCAATCTTTGTACCGTTAGCATTGAGGTTAAGCTTGCTGCATAACTTTGTGTCAGGATGAGTACCACAAAAAACCATATGATCATCACAAATCTTGACCAATTGTTTACCACTTTCTCCCCTGGTAACCAATAAAACATTAAAATGTTTTCAATTATTATCATGAAATTGAATGATGAAAGGCAAAATCTTTGATGGGGTTGAAGAAAGTTTACTGTTAGCAAAGACTAGTGTGGAGAAGGAGAACCAGAATATGGTGCCAATTTGCTGCTCTGGGGGGCCTCTAAACTCACCATTTATACGGTGTTCAAGAACCCATATCACTAAACACTTAAGATGAATGCTCCAAAGGTTGTTAACCAAAGATCCAAGCTTAGGGGCTTCAAGAAAATCCAAAAGTTGTTCCTCTCATTATCTTTCATTAAAACTACCATTGACACGCCTGATTCTGAATATGGCAAAGTAAAATCAACATATGTGGAGCGATTTGCCACAATTGTTGTGTCTCCAACCACAGCATCATACTTCTGCATTTTGACAGGGGGGTTGTTGATCATCAATTTATAAACTTTGACAAAAAAAAAAAAAATTGAGAGATTAATGAGAGAGACAATATTGTTTGAACTTAGGATCTTTGTTCTATTTGATACAATGTTAAATCACCACTAATCCCAAGCTGCTTTTATATTACAACACTAATTAATTGATACAGGTTTTATCACGGAAAACAAAAACAAAAAACAAAAGCATACCTTAAGTTTAATTTGGTAAAGGAGCTCATTAATGGTTCCAGCAGTATTGTTCCTATCCTTGTTCATAAAGGGAACAAGCTCATAATGAAGGTGGAATGGTAACGCATCCAGAACAGCAAGGAACACGTCGTGAGAGAACCCTGATATTGTAGGTTTATCAGTACGAGGATGCCATTCCACTTTCAGAAATTCAACAATACCTTGTCTCACTGGAACTCCGATTCTTAGCTTTGGTGGCTGATATGTAGTGTCTCCCGGCCAAATTGGCTGCTTAAGTAATTTAGCTTTTAAAATTGGGCGTGCCACCTCACTGGTATTATTTAATTCTTGTGAAAGCCCTCTATGTGATGTCCAGTATCCAATGACTCTCTCAGATTTTCCTATAATATTGATTATTTCAAAGGCTATAGAAGGTTCCAACTGCCCTTTGACTAAATGAAAATTCCCACTGAGGCCTTGAAATTTGGTAATTTGAATTGTATTATGAAGCTTTGGACCCATTTCAGAAATGCCTAAAGCTGCAATATCAACATTACTTTGGGAAGCATTTTGTTTCAAGAACTTGGAATGCACAATACCAGCCTTCTCCACAGCCATAGCCAAAGCCCAAATTGTATCATATGCCCATAATCCAAAGAGGTTTAGTCTAGTACTCTTATTGTTTGGTTTGCTTGATGTTAAATTTCTTCTCAATCTTCTTTTGAAATCGTCAATTTTTTTTGACTTTGGTATTTGTGGCCGTAATCCCAATACACCTGTTAGAATATAAATTAATTGATTAAATTCATAATTTTTTATCAGTTTAAAATTTTGGAGTAAGTACTGATTTAGAACAAAGATTTTGAACATTTTCTTTGTTGTTCATCTTCCAAGAAAAAGGTGTTAGAATGTAAATAAAGGGAAACTTCACTTTTCCCCTAATTAAACTGTCATCCATTTTGCAATATCCACCCTAAAGTTCAAAATATTTCAATTTAGTGTATCAAATTTTTAATTTTTTTCAATGTCCCCCCTCCGTTAAGATTTTCCATTAAATCCCAACAAAATTCCCAAAAGAGAAAACTTTGAATCAGGTCCATCTGCAAAACACCCTTTTTACAGACATCAATCACAAGCTGACACTTAATTAGTAAACACAAAACAATTCCACAAAAATATCATACACTCACACACAATACTTTGAGCTCAAAAGAGTTGGGTGGCGGGTCAGTCCAGACTCGTGGGAGGGTTACGGCCAGACCCGCCGCAGAGTCATCTTCTCCGGCGCTTTTTCGGCGTTAGAACCATTTTTCAAGCGTTTAGGATGATAAAATCCTTAAATGGTTCACTTTCCACCTCTAGGATTTAATTTTAAATCCAAAAATAAGTTTTGAGACATTAGAATTGAATATTGTGGTGGATCAAAACGGTTTTAGGCAAGTCAAGACGATTTTACGATGATTTGTGGCTGTTCACGACGAGACCCATGTCGTGGGTCTGGCCAAACCCAATGTGGTTTTGTCAAGACCCATGGCGTGGGTCTTGCCAGTCAGACGGGTCTTTCTCTAGTGGGTCTCTCCACTTTTCATTTTCTCCGATGGGTCCATAGAAATGGAAAGAAAAGAGGACCCCTGCACTTACTTTGATTTGCCTTTTTTTTTTTACATTTTAATTTTTTGCAATTTTTTCAGATGATGATGTATCAAACAGGGATTAGAGGTTGTAAAAGAGCCCTTTTGTAGATGGTCTCGATCTAAGGGGCTCTCTTCCCAAAATACCCCTAGTTTTGTTTTTTTATTGTTTATTTATTTATTTTTTGAAAACATGTTTAAACTTTTTGCAAAGATTGAGGCATGGATATTTTTACAAATACCATTATATTAGAACCAACGCCTTAATCTTTGCAATTTTCTCTCTCTCTCTCTCTCTCTCTCTCTCTCTCTTTTTTTCCTAAAACAAATGAGGGTATTTTGAGAATTTTAACACCCCTTAGTTAGGAGTTAACTGAAAATCATAACGGATGGGTGACAATGAAAACAATTGAAAGATGGATAAACTAAATTGAGAGATATTGAACATTAGGGGATATTGTAAAAGTGGTGACGATTGAAAGATGGATACACAAAGTGAAATTTTTTCTTAAATTAATTAACTATTTCCTATCACTTAAGCTTATGACATAATTAATTAAACGGTGATTTACCAATACCTTGCATTGAGTACATGACCTTTGAGCCCATATGATCTAGCAAAGATGATAACCCTGCCGTGATGATCCATCCATACCCTTCCTTCATCATTCCTGCATTGTTTGCTTGTACAAAGAGCTTGGAGCCAAGTGAAGCAGTCATATGCACAAGGAATATTCTTGTATGAGATTTTTCTTTTAACATGTTAAGCTCCTTACTGATTTCGCTAGGGCTAGAAGATGAAGGAATGACACTTCTGTAAGGTACCCGAACGTCAATCTCTTGGAAAGCGTCTAGCAAATATGGAATTAAGTCATTGCCATAATCTGTGTCTTCATAAATTGGGACAATTTCCCGCCAACCATAAGCCTCGACAATTTCTGCCATGGCTTTCACCTGTGCACGGTCATCTTGTGCTGTGCGAATGAAAAGCGGGTTTTGGGATGGAGAAAGACAGGGGCTTGTGGCTGAGAAGGAAATGATGGGAACCTGAGCTTTTCTGCCAAGTTGAATGACAAACTTAGCTTGTGCTGACCTTTGAGGTCCTATGATGGCCTGCACTTGTTCATTCTTGATTAAATCCAGTGCTGGAGATTGAAATTATACTGGAGATGGTCAATAACAATAACAACAACAACAAAAACAATGTGGTGTATGATATGCTCAGAGCAAACTAGAAGCTAGATTGTCCACTATTATAACAGATGGGAACTTGAACTGGAGACCAGTTCGTTCAGAGCAGATGGTAGACATTCAAAGCAGCTTATATTTGTTAAAAATTGGGGAGAAGGATAAGTCCAAGTGGGTAGTTCACACCCCAATCTGATATTGGGAAAATGCGAGTAGCTAATATAGAGTAGTAGTTTATAAGAGATATTCGCATGGGTACTAAGTCCAACATAACTTACTGAAGTTTATAAAGGATTTTAGGAAAGTCTCAAATTGACTAGCTAGTACTTTTTCTAGGGCGATAGAGTAGATGTAACTAGTATTTTCCTTTAGGTCGTTACGAATAGTATCAGAGCTAGGTTGTAATGCGTCATATGTTACTGTTAGTATCGCATGACATAGTCTTGACGTGGACGTCACTAGTAAAAGGGCAGCAGTTTATAATATCTCAATCTCATATATATTAGAAAGAGATTAGTAGCCCACTTAGAGCAAGTAGCTTATAAGAAGTGCTTATGGGTGCTAAGTTCCACACAGCTTACTTACACGATAAAACTGGACTTTATAAATAATTATATAGAAGTTTCAAATCGATTAGTGTTTTTGGTGTGATGCAGATGTAATCAGGGGCAGAGGGAAGGGGGGGAATGGGTGGGCATATGCCCCCCATCAACTCTTAAAAATTTCCTCTACTTTTGAGAAAAAAAAAATAAAAAAAAAATTAATTAATTAAATGCCCCCTATCAGGCTATCAGTCATGAATGATGCCCCTTATTAGTCCTCAAGCCTCAAGATTTTTTTTTTTTTTTTTAATTTTAAAATGCCCCTATCAGCCGGTTCAGCCATGAAAATTTCAGCCTTCAGAGGTTGAAGATGACCAGCAATTAGGCACTAGCAAGCTACAAGACAAACGGAATATTTTAAAATATAATAATAATATAATATACCCAAATAAGTGAATAACCCAGCGTACAGGCTGTACAACCCATCTGCGGCCCATGCGAAAAAAAAAAAAGCATTGAGGAATGAGGGGTACAAGCTGCAAGGCATGCCAAAAAGAAATGAATTTAAAAAAAAAAATAATAAATAAAAAAAAAAAAAGAAAAAAAAAAGTGGCCAAAAAATATTAAAATAAGTTTAAGAAAAGAATAAAAAAAAAAAAAAGTTTTGCTCAGTTTCGTTTTTTCCTCCGCTCATCTAGATCTGCTGCATTTTCTCAGTCTCAACTTTCTCTTGCATTTTCTTACTCGAATCCGATCTTCCTCTCGAGGACTTGGCAAATTTGTGATTTTCCTTTTACAGTTTCACTTTCCAGTTTTCAACTTCGAATTCAACGAGGTAAATTAATTCACTCTTGCAAATTTTTTATTTTTTATTTTTGTTGTTTTGTAACTTAAATGTAGATCTGAATATATGATGTTATTTCTAAATTTTAAATTTTGTTTCTATCTTTGTAATCTTAAAAAACTGAAGATTAATTGTCCAATCTCTGCATTTTCAAGCTTTTTGTTTCTTCTTAAGAAATTGGGACGTTGGCCATTTTTTCAGGCTTTCAGCCTATTGAGGTATGTAATTAAATTTTTAGATTTAAATTGTAATTATTGATTTGTTGTTGTAGATTAATTGTCTTTCCTACATTATTTATGAATATATATAGTTTATGTTTCATATTTTAATTGTAATAAAATGTTTTCAAGAATTAGTTTATTAAAAAAGAGTATTGTAATATACTTTTTTTTTTTCCTTTGTTTGTATTACCTTTCTTGTTTGGGCTATATTTTTTGGGGTATTTACCTTTTTATTGTTGTTCGATCTAATGTAATCCATTTCTCTTATTTGAATAAAAAAAAAGAAGGCAGTTTTAATTTTTTAATTTTTTTGAAACAAATCGAGCGGACCTAATATTAAAGCCAACTTAAGTACAACGCTTCACAGAAATGATATCAGAGATATAAAGGGGAACTTTCTCAATCAGACCATGTTTCACGCTAAAAGATAAAACTTCTTTTGCTAAATAGTGGGGGAATATATATAGTGAATCCTCCAATATGCTTGGATATATGATGTAACCTCTTTGGGGTTGCAGAAGTGGGGGAAGAAAAACTTGCAGGCTAATTTGTGCAGGTTAGTTTTCGGGCCAACAATCTAGCTATAATTTGTGAAAAAAACAGGAATGAAATTAAATTAGATATGGTGGTCATCCGTAAACAGAAGTACAAATTCTGAAGAAAATCCATTGGAAAGTACTGCGAGCTTGGATGTTGGTTAGAGGAAAAATTCCAAAATAAAGCAAAGAAATATTCTGTAACTTGGGTATTGACAAGTGTAATTTTCCTTTCGTTCGTAGGTTTTATTTTATTTTATTTTTATTCATCCAAAAAAATATAATATTTTAGAGAGCTTTTTGGATTAAGTTTAACGTACGTACCTGCAGATGCTGCAGCGACGACATCACCCCCAGAATCCTTCGTGAAAAGAGCGAGTCGTGTAGTATAGTTATCATTCTCTTCATAAAAATCTGAGAGCGCCATGGACATACAAAGCTCTGCAATTCCTCCCACTGGAGACTTCAAATCAAGAACTACGCCCACTCTCACTGATATGACATCCTTTGCCATGGCAATCCTGAGGGCGAGCAAGAAGAGAAAGGAGAGCAAAGAGAGGAGCAGCTTCTGGTTTGCCATTGTCAGGCGGCTAAAGCTTGCTACTAGAGGGCTAAGTTTCTAATGAACAATGCAGCTTCATGACAGAAGGATATTTTTCCCTCAAGAAAGACCATAAAGACGTTAAGTCCTCGCTAGCTGAGCATTGACTGAGCATTGACTCACATTTCTGCATTTCCAAATAATGGATTTAAAAACAGATGAGTAATGTTTTAAAAACGTTGTAATAATTGACTCGCAATGTTGTGTGCTGCCTTTGAATATCTCAAATCTTTCACGTGGGGCCAGCAAGTTTTGTCTTATTTGTTTTGGCCTTTCGAAGTTGCAACCGACTCTCTTCTTTTTCATTCTTTGAGTTGGTTTAAACGGACTTTGCTAACTATAAAAGGAAGGCTGTAGATCGTGAAGAAGGGGGTAGAAAAATTTAGAAGCCGCATTATTAGGGTTTTTTCACTTTGTTGTGCCTTATGCCACTTTAAGAAGAATAGAGTTTTCTTTGTCAATTTTTTCTTTCTTTTGTATTTTTTTCTTTTGTGTGATCGAGAGTGAGATTTGGATGTATCAAGACTATGGGAAGTTTCCTTCTTAGTTAGTTGAAGTCTTCGTCAAATTCTCTCCAAAAAAAAGTCTTCGTCAATTTGGCCCATTAATATATTATATATTAAGTAGGATTTATAATATATCAAACTTTACTTCAAAGAATCTTTTGGGGGTTGAAAACTATGCAACTATAAACATATGCCACATCAAATATATAAATAATTTTGTAGCAAATTTCATACAAATTCATCCAATTATTAAATGAAATGTGTCCCGTAATTATTAAAAAAAACATGTGATTTTTCTATATTAATAGACACATGTCACTTTATTAGATGAGTTTATATGAATTTACTACAAACCAGTGAGCAATAGAACGGCCTTAAGATGAATAATTCTAAAAATACTCTTATATTATTCTAAGAATGAGGTAACTTTTAAAATCACCTGTTAATCAGAGTTCAATAATAATCAATCATAAGATTAACGTGACTTTGTACAATATACTCTTGTGATAGAATTTATTAATGTGAGTCACTTACAATATAAATAAATAAATAAATAAAAACTAAAATTTTAGTATTTTTTTAAATATATATATATAATAACATTGCGGAGAATATATTGTACTGGAACTCTTTTCTTTTTTTTTTTTCTTTTTTTTGTTTTTACTATAATACGAAAAGATATTATAGTCTATTTGAGTTTGCAGTTTTAAAAATTTTGATTTAAAAACATGCTATTTGAAAATTTAGCTTTTACTTGTTGAAAAGATCGACTTTATATGGCGGCTCGTGTAAAACTTTTTAAAACTGATTTCACGGCTGAAAAATAGATTTGAAATCATCTTTGAGCATTTGGACTTTGAACGGCTCAAGACTAAGTGAGATGGCAATAGTGATACGCACCACAATATGATTGAGATTATTCACCTAATTTATCTTCTTAAGACTATGCCTTAATGTTTGCGTATCAGTACTTAAGATACTTGGGTTATGTGATGATTACCATAATATTTAGATGCTCTAGTACTACCTTAACCTTGGTTTGTAATATTTATCATTAATTAGCAAATTTGATCAATGTCCGAGCTTATACCAAAACACTAGCTGGTAACTTAGAGTACTAACAGCAACTTCTTTATAGCTTATTCACTTCTCTAAGTTTAGAGAAAATTAGTAGTTTTGTTTTCAACATTTAAGGAAAATGGTTAGTGCTGACTTGGGATGTTATTTTGATGATGCATGACTAGTAAACATTTGTGTTCTTTCTCAAGGCACGCTGGAAGACAATTGTGTAGACATTCAATGCGACAGGCCGGTCCCATTACAACCTATTTTTCTTATTCACTGCTTCCAACACATTGCCGTGTTTGAAAGTGCATGATCGATGAGGGTTGATTGCTATATATGTTCATGACTATCTCGTGGCAAACCAGAAATTTCTCTTTATTGTCTCATTCTCAAGTTGCGCAACTTGAAAATGATTACTCCCTAATTTACAGGTGTAATCATTTTCCATAAATTAGATGCAAATACATGCATGATTTCGAGATGGATCGATGCATGGCAATCTCTCTTGTAAACATAAGCATTAGGTTTTAGAGTTATTTCTGGAGGCATTGGAACGTAAGAAATTAAGCATAATATATATATATATATATATATATATTATTACATTATTTTATTTTAAAAAGAAAAATATTACCTAATATTTTATTATTTTTTAATGAATGGCACGCGTGGCATTTTGATGGCCTTAGGATTTCTCCTAGGGCATCCTAGCCATCAATTGGAGACCTCTCCGGTCCAAATGGACCAGAGAGGATCCAGATCCATTGAATTTGCATCTGATTAATCAACAATATTCAACAATTAAACATTGTCGAGTTTAAAATTAAAGTATCTTCAATTCATCACTTTAATGAGAATGAAGGGCATTTGATTCCACCAAATCATCTTCCAAATACTTTGCTCAACATTCATTTCGCCATTAATTGTCATTGTCGAATTAATTGGATAACAATCAGTCTTGGCGTGCTCCAACTAAGGTAAAATTGGGATACCTAGGGCTTCTTAATGACTAATTGGATGACGATCTCTTGGATGTACGTGGGGGTGAAAAGTCGGTTAGCGATTACCAGTTATTAGTTAAAATTGCAAACCATAATCACTTAGGCGATTAGTAAAATTTATTAACTGCCTTCACTAACTACTTAAGTGGTTAACTGCCTAGACAGTTAACCAGCGGCTAGTGGTTAATAATTTATGATTTTGTGGGAATGGAAAGCATAGAGAGGGGAGGAGGAGCTAAATGATGAAAGCACCATTATATCTTTGTAAACTTGATAATTTATAAAATTACTGTAAAATTACAAATGAACTTTTTAAAAAATATAGTGATATCTTGAGAATTTCTCACCACTCTATTAGAATTTAATAGAAAATTCTAAAGAATGAGTGAGATTGCAAATTTTTTAAAGTTCGATGCATTAAATTAAAAGTTTTTTAACTTTGAGGAGGGATGAGGTGTAAATTTTTTTAAGTTTAATACACTAAATTAAAAGTTTTTTAACTTTGAGAACGATATTGTAAATGAAATAAAAGTTCATGTGGATTAGCTAAGAGATGGATATATATCCTTTATTACACCATTCCCCAAACATCAAGAGAAAGTTGATATGACTCTTAAAACAATTTGTCACTCCCAATACGATTTTTCTTGCCTGCCCAATAATTGAAATTCAAATTAAACTTACTTAAAATTACTGTTTTCCAAGTGGCACTCTTGTAGAGTTCTGATATATATTGTTAAAGTAATTGTTAAATGATTAAATTTACCTCTTCCTATTAACTTAAACTTTTGAGATAATTGGTAATTCACTACAAGATTTAAACTCATTGGCGTCGACTAGCAAAAGTCGACGCTAATAGTCTTACCAAAATAGAATTATTAGTGTCCACTATACAGTGGACGCTAATAAGTCGATGTTGATATGCTGGCGGGAAATTATTAGGGTCAATTTAAGTAACTATTAGCATCGACAAAGGTCGATGCTAATACTCTTATATAAAAAATAAAAAATTAAATGAAAACAATCAACGTCCACTATGTGGCCGCTAATAGTATATACAAAATAAAAAAAATAAAACTATCAGCGTCGACAATAGTTGACGCTAATAGTCTTGTATAAAAAAAATAATAATAATAAATGAAAACTATAGTGGATGCTAATAGTATATACCAGAATAAAAATAAAAAAATAAATAAAACTATCAACATCAACTATAGTCGACACTAATACTATTATATATAAAATAAAATAAAAAATAAATGAAAACTATCCGCTAATAGTATATACAGAATAAAAAATAAAAAATAAAAATGACGCTAATAGTCTTATATAAAAAAATAAAAATAAATAAGGAAAATGAAAACTATTAGCATCCACTATAAGGCCCTGTTTGATAACTGGGTGGGAGAGTTACTGTTTACGGGGATCACTGTAGCGCATGACAATGTTGACCACGTTTGAATATTGGTTTCAGCTGTTATTTACCTTTTTACCCTTACACTTTGGCTTTTATGGAAGGCAAAGACCGAGTAGCTGTGCCGTATTCCACCCGTAAACGCAGCAGATTCAATCTTTCTTTGATTCTCCGAGATTCAACTTTTATAGCAAAGGGTCTCTCTGAAACTGGTTTTTCAAAACCCAGCAATGGAAAGGTCTTCTTTGGCACAAAGCTGAGAGTTCAAATCCCTCCTCTGCCACCCTCTGGGATTTCTCCGTGATCGTCTCAATATCAACAGTGAGAATTTGCAACTATCAAAATCGGGAAGATTTCGTCGAAACTCACGTAGATAGAACGTTTGCAGATCGAAACCCAGATACGAGGCCGTTGCTGGGAGGAGTGGACGTGAACCGGCTGCCGTCGATGGCGGATAGCGAGGATGAAATGGGGTTTCTTCGCCGAACAACACCGTTTCAAGCTTAAGCGGGAAGAGGAGCGAGAGAGATACAACCGAGTTGCAAACTTCAGGCCTTTTTTTTTTTTTTTCTCGTTCATATATGAGGTAATGGGGTAGGCTGGCTTCAGGTGATGGGGGTGCAATGCCGCTACAGGTGAAAAAAACATCCCCAGTTTGATTTCCGAAAGTGTGAGGGTTTCACGGTAATTTACTACCGTGATGAGGCTGCTGTTGGGCTGATTTCCAAGCACAAAACGACAAAAAAAGAACAGTAATCCCCTCAGTAAACAGTAACCCCACAACCCTTTCCCTTTGTCAAACACCCCCTAAGTGGACGCTAATAGTATGTACAGAATAAAAAATAAAAATAAAACTATCAGTGTTGACAATAGTCGACACTAATAGTCTTGTATAAAAAAAAAAAAAAAAAATGAAAACTATTAGTGTCCACTATGTGGAGGCTAATAGTTTATACTAAAATAATAAATAAATAAATAAATAAAACTATTAGCGTCGACTATAGTCGACGCTAATAATCTTATATATCAAATAAAAAATAAATGAAAACTATCATAGTGGATGCTAATAGCATATACAGAATAAAAAATAAAAACAAAACTATCAGCTTTGACAATAGTTGTCGCTAATAGTCTTATATAAAAAATTTAAAAAAAAAAAATTGAAAACTATCAACGTCCACAGTATATATACCAGAATTTAAAAAATAAATAAATAAATAAATAAATAAAACTATCAATGTCCACTATAAGTGGACGCTAATAGTATATACCAAATTAAAAAAACTATCAGTGTATAAAGAAGTAAATGAAAACTATGATACTCTTACATAGTATCCTAGTGAATTAGTTCGATTGATCGTAATAGGACCAATTGATTGATCAAACAAGACATAATTGAAATTGAAGGTTCGATCAAATATCCAATCGATCCTAGTGAATTAGTTTAATTGATCATGATATGATTAAATAAAAATCAGAAATTAAAAAATAAATATTTTATATATTTCTTTTAAATAAAACAAATTTTCAAATTAAATTAAAACTCTTAGAAAAATTATTATTATTTTTTTATATATTATTATTGAAGTTTTCTATTTCTTATTCTTATTTAAATGTTTGATTGATTGTGATATGATCAAATGATCGATCGATCATCCTATCGATCCTAGTGAATTAGTTCAATTGATCGTGATAGAATCAACTGTTCAATTTAACATCCGATCGATCATAGTGAATTAGTTTGATTGATCATGATATGATCAAATGTTCAATCAAACATCTGATCGATCTTAATGAATTAGTTCAATTGACAATGATATAATCAAATGATCGATTGATCATCCGATCAATCCTAATGAATTAGTTCGATTGACTGTGATATAATCAAATGATTGATCGATCATCCGATCAATCCTAATAAATTAGTTTGATTGACTGTGATAGGATCAAATGGTCAATCAATCATCCGATCGATCCTAATTAATTAGTTCGATTGATTGTAATAGGATCAAATGGTTGATCGATCATCTGATTGATCCTAATTAATTAGTTTGATTGACTATGAGAGGATCAAATGGTTGACTGATCATCCAATCAATCCTAATTAATTAGTTCGATTGACAGTGATATGATTAAATGATTGATCGATCATCCAATCGATCATAGTGAATTAGTCCAATTGATCGTGATAGAATCAACTGTTCAATTTAACATCTAATCGATCCTAATGAATTAATTCAATTGACTGTGATAGGATCAAATGGTCGATCAATCATCTGATTGATCCTAATTAATTAGTTCGATTGACTGTGATATGATGAAATGATCGATCGATCCTAGTGAATTAGTTCAATTGATTGTGATAGAATAAAATGTTCATCTAACATCAGATTGATCATAATGAATTAGTTCGATTGACTATGATATATTCAAATGATCAATCGATCCTAGTGGATTAGTTTAATTGATCGTGATATGTCATTCGATCGATCCTAGTGAATTAGTTCGATTAATCGTGATATGATTAAATGATCGATTGATCATTCAATCGATCATAGTGAATTAGTTGGATTGATGGTGATAGCATTAAATGATTGATTAAACTTGACACAATCTCTTATAAGTTTTAATTTTTTTAAAAAAAAATTAATTGGCTAGCTTATATGATTCACTAAAATAAAATTAAAAAAATAAGGTAGAGTTGGTTTGAATATATATATATATATATATATATAGAAAATGGTGTATGTATATTAAATAAAAATATAAAAAAATATAATTGTAACCCAAAAAATTTAAGGGTTTTTTTTTTTTCTACAGTTCTTAATTTTAATGACACGTTACTATAGTTTTTTTAAAAATAAATTATATATATAACCCTTCACACCTTCAAATATATATATATATATATATATATATTTTTTGAAATGGGACTCAGGCTTTCATTAAAGAACTTAAGAAATCAATACATCATTACAAACTTGGAAAGGAAAATTATCTCCAAATTTTGTTTTCACCCATAGACATAGCATGAGTCAGCCGACTTGTGTGCGCATCATTTGCCTCACGAGAACAAACTGCACCGAGAATTCAGAAAATCTCCTAAGAAGCTGCGTATCCTCGATAAGAAGCCCGTATGAGCACCTACCTCCGTCTTGTAACCATAACGCTGGACTATCTGAAGCGCATCACCCTCCAAAATAATCTTATAAAGACCCGATATGGCTCACCTCCGCCGCCTCCGGCAGCTAAAGCCTCATTGTGGTGGGTCTGGAAATGAGCCCATCGTTTCGCTTATCATAGCTAGAACATCTCCTTCATGGTCCCTTACAATCACTCCAAATCCAATTCTCTTCCTGTTGCTATCTACCGCGGCATCCCATTGACCTTGAGAAATCCTTGTGGAGGTTTCGTCCGTGAGAGTGTGGGTCCTTCTGTTGCCTAAGGGTTGTGCTCTTACATGTTGGTTTGCCATAAGAAAAGCTTCCAACTGGTCCGACGCTGTTCTCACCACTGCTTTAGGACTCGTGAACTTTCCGCTGAAAACCATGCTATTCCTTCGATGCAGTTGCCTTGCCACCAAAGCGCTAGTTGGATTTCTTGATGGAGCATCTCTCTAGCGTAGAATACCCATCACACTCATAAAATTAGGAGCAGAACTATGACACTTTTGTAATCTGAGAACACTCACCCCATACATCTTGAGCGAGAAGGGCAACCCAGAATGTGGCACGTCGTTTCAATTTCCATGCAACAGATTGGACAAAGAGGGTCCTGCGTGATATTCTTTTTGAAAAGCTTATCCTTTGTTGGCAAAATCTCACTACAAGCCTTCCATAAAAACGACTTTGCTGCCTTGGGACCCTCAATCGCCCATATAGCTTTCCACATTGGCCTGCATCTATCTCTATTTGAACAGCTCCCTTTATCAATTTCATATTTGTCTTTTGCTAAATGGTATGCACTCCTCACTGTAAAATCACCACTTTTGTTATAATTCCAAATCAACCGATCCTCCCCACTCCTAGGACTCACCGCCAAATCACAAATCAACTCTGCTTCTTCAGCCTGGAAAATCTCATGAATTAGCGTCGTATTCCACCAGTTGATATCCCTATCCAGCAATTCACTAACCATTGCATTCCTATCAAGTACACGAACAGGAGATTGTATATATCCTCCGAGTGCCTTGGGTACCCATTTATCAGACCAAATTCGAATTCTGCCTCCATTCCCTACCCTCCAGACTAGCCCTTCCACTAACAAGCTTCTAGCATTCCATAAACTCCTCCATACATAAGAAGGTTGTCGCCCTAACGAGGCATCTAGGAACTCACCATGAGGGTAATATTTCTCTTTAAGAATTTTGGCAGCTAGACTATCCGGATTTTGTATCAAACGCCAACCCTGCTTAGCAAGAAGAGCCAAATTGAACCACTCCAAGTCGCGAAAGCCCAAACCACCTCTATCTTTTGGTCGCCCCAGTTTGCTCCAACTCATCCAAGCTATGCGATTATCATCCTCTTTGTGACCCCACCAGAACTTAGACATCAAGGAGTTTATGTCCTTACATAGAGTTTTCGGTAGTTGGAAAACGCTCATTGTATAAGTAGGAATAGCCTGTATCACCGCCTTGAGTAACACTTCTTTACCTACTGGGATAAAAAGTCTCTTCCACCCTTGCATGCGTTCCCAAATCCTCCTTTGATTCCATAAAAGTGTTGACGGGATTGGCCAATTATTGCGGAAGGCCAAGGTATTTCTCAAAGTTTGAGGTAATGCTTACTCTGTTGTGCGACTAGGAACTCCTTGACTCCTCCTTGGTATTTTCTTTGAAGAAAATAGAGGTTTTGTCGATTTAATTTTTGTCCAGCCTTCTCATAAATTCCAAGGATCTCCTGAACATTGCCCCACTCCATAAAATTTGCCTCAAAAATAAAGAACTGTCATCCAAAAAAGAGATGGGTGATTTTGAACCTCCTTTTGCAATAGGTATTCGATAATTTTGCCTTCCTCTCCGCTTGATGAATGAGAGTACTTAGTCCCTCTGCACATAGGATAAAAAGATATGGCGACAGTGGGTCTCCTTGCCTAATGCCCCGGGTCGGCCGTATATGACCAAATGGCCTTCCGTTGATAAGGACTGAGTAGGTGACAGTGCGTACACATGTCATAATCAAATCCACCCACCTCTCCTGGAACCCCAATTTTCGCATAATTAATTCCAAGAAATCCCACTCGACCCTATCATAAGCTTTGCTCATATCAAGCTTTAGCGCTATATATCCTTTTCGGCCCTTGATTCGGGTGGTCATAGAATGCAATGCCTCAAAAGCTACAATAACATTATCCGTGATGAGGCGTCCGGGCACAAAAGCACTTTGATTTGGCGAAATAATGGAATTCAACACTTTCTTCATTCTATTAGCCAGAACCTTCGCCATTAGTTTATATAAGACATTGCATAAACTAATAGGCACATGTCGATCACATGAGTAGGGCTTTTTTCTTTGGTATGAGAACAATATTGGTAGAATTTAAATGAGGATCAAAGATACCATGATTCAGAAAACACAACGGCCTTACCAATGTCGGTCAAATAACACCCCAAGAGTTTGATAAAAGCAAGCGGAGAAGCCATCTGGGCCCGGAGATTTAAGAGGATGCATTTGGGAAAGAGCACAGTCAACTTCTTCCATTGTAAAATCTGCGAGGAGGGCAGCATTCATATCCGGAGTGACACGGGGTTCAAGGGTTGCCAGACACTCCTCAGCTCCAACCACACCCTCCGAAGTAAACAATTTTTGATAGAAGGCCGTAAACACCCTCGGAATCTCCTTTTTCTTTCTCCAACAACATCCCTCCTCATCCACAATACTACTTATATGATTTATTCTTCTCCGATGGTCCGCCCATGCATGGAAGAAAGGCGTGTTTCGGTCCCCATCTTTATACCAATTCTGCTTGGCCCTCTGCTTCCACTTTACGTCTTCTTGCTCCATCAGCATTTCAATTTCATTTTTGAGCCCTGTAATCTCTTCCCAATTTCTGGCTTCCTCCTGAATTTGAAGTGCCTCCAATGCTTTTGTTTTTTCCTTAATAAGTTTCTCTACATTGCCAAACTTTGCACCGCTCCATCTAACTAGCTGCTTTTGACATGTTTCCAATTTATTTTGCACCGTCTGAATACCCGTAGCCTCATCACATCCAGCACTCCATGCATCTTTCACAACGTCTGAGAACTCCTCATCTAGTTGCCATTTAGCTTCGAATTTGAAACTTTTGTGATACTCCCTCTTATCTTCAACTTCCATGCCAAATTGTAACAAAATAGGTTTATGGTCCGAGGCCCTCCCTGCCAACACTAACACCTTCACCTCCCTATAGATTGCTTTCCATTGCATGTTAGCCAGCGCTCGATCAAGTCTCTCCGAGACAAATTGCTCATCATGCCTCCCATTCGACCACGTATACCGGGCTCCAATAAAGTCTAGGTCTCTCAGGTTACATGCTTCTATGGCGTCCCGAAACTGTTCCATTTGCCTTTCCTTTCTGAGGACAACCCCCGTCTTCTCTTCTTGTGTGAGGATCTCATTGAAGTCTCCGATGCATACCCATGGAGTTGGTTGGAAGTACTTGAGATGCTCGAGAAGAGCCCATGATTCATGCCGCTTAGCCGTAACTGGATGACCATAGAAACATGTTAATTTCCAAGGCTCCCCAGCCGCACTATCCTGCACTATTGCATTAATATGCCTTCGGGTATAGTTTTGGACCTCAAGACGTTTCTGATCTCTCCATAGGAGTGCTAAGCCCCCACTGAGTCCCACCGGTTCCACCACAAATAAACACCGAAATCCCAACCGCACCTAATAGTCTCAATCTTTCCTTCTTACATTTTGTTTCCATGAGAACAAAATGTCGGGTTTCTTTTCCTTTACCATTTGGCAAGGTCTTGAACATCGAGGTTCCCAAGCCTGGCAGTTCCAACTTAGATTCATGGCTCTTGGCGGGGCTGCTCGGCAGCCTCCGCCAATATCTCCCCAGAAGATGGCTGGGTTTGTGTATCCTTCTTCATTCTCTTCAATACCCGCTCAATCCCACATTCCTCCTGTTTCGCAACCCTCCGCTTCCCTTCTCTGTTCATGCTTCGGTCAGTCATAATAGGGTCACTCTCATTTTGTTTCCTCGCCCTTCTTTTCCATGTCTTCACACCCTGTTTTGGGATAAATGCCCCTACGTGCACAGCTCCATCGCCTTGTACAGGGATCCCTACAAACCGGTAGTCCATACTTGTGGCTTCATTATCTTCTAGGGCCAGACAATTGTCTTCTATATTGCAAGAGCCCCGGCCCACCATCTCCTTAAGCCCATTAACTTGGTCCACATCAAATGCCTTGTAACTCCTCTCCACGTCACCTCTTCTGTCCCTATTGCCCAGCATCAACGGAGATATTTCTTCCCTTAACAGGTCCTCGTTAGCCTCCCGCAGTTGGTGGGTTCCAGAGACTTTGCTGCCAGCTGGCCTCCCCTCTGTGACCTGCTGCGTAGGGTTCCCGTGAGAGTCGGGCTTTCCTGTTTGGGAAACCCCTTCGCTGGACTGGGCGCCGTCATCCTCCCCGTCTCCATGAGACGCTGGCTTCCCTCTTCGGGTTGACCTTCCAAGTGACCGGCCGTCCTCCTCATCCTCCTCTTTGTTTTGATTGGAGTTCCACTCCTCCCTGAACCCAGCGCCACCTCTAGCACCTCTCCGTCGTTGATCTGCCGCTCTGAGCCACGTGCCCCAGGCCTTGGGTTCATCAGCCGCACTAAGTCGCGTTTTCGGAGGGACTGGACATCCACGAGGCCCATGCACTACCCTGCCACACCGGAAGCAAAATAGCGGTAGCTTCTCATATTTAAATTCCACCCACGAAGTTTTTCCATTCAGATTAAGCGCTCTTCCCCGGTCCAATGGTTTTGTGATGTCAATATTTACTCTCAGCCGCAGGTAACTTCCCCATCCCATTCCATCGCCGGCAACATCGACCTCCAACAGCTCTCCTATAGAGTTGCCAATCTTTGTACCCACAATCTTGTTCATGCAAATTAACGGCATATCATGTGCCTGGATCCAAAACGGTGAGTGGTTAAAAACGAGTTGAGACGGTGGTGTAATCCCATCAAATTCGTTCAGAACTAGAATCTGCCTATCATACGACCACGGCCTCCCATCCATCACCCTCCTTTTGTCAACATGGTCAGTAAACTCAAATAGCCACATATTGTCCTTGAGGTCTCTGAATTTCACCCCCCCTGCCGTGCGCCATATAGTAGACATAACTGATGTGAATGCCTCCTTGTTCACATTCTTGTCACCCCACACCTTCCCCACCAGACACTTCCCTGCAACTACCCTTGCGTCTGATACCTCCAGTTCCTCCACTTGTATTCCAGTTTGTTCGCCCTCTGTGAGCGAGATTTTCCCACAGAGAACCTCCAGTTCATTAGCCATTCCTGCAAGCGTAAATCCGTACTCTTTCTTATCACCTCCAACTCCGTTGTCGGTGGAGACTAAACCCCGAGATTCGGCGCTTCTCCAGAGAGAAACCCTAACGGGGACTATATATTAATGACTATATATATAACCCAATTAATATATAACATATATATATTAATTACTATACTCTTATTAAAAAATTAAAAATTAAAAAAAAGTATAAGATTATCAGAGTTGAGTCGACGCTGATAATAGTTTATTAGAGGTCGCTAATACCCTTATAAAATATATATATATATATATATTTATAGGATTATAAAGTGTACGCTAATATTCTTATTTAAAAAAAAAAAATTAAAAAGTGGGATCCATTGGCGCGGTGGGTGTATCTCCCCCTTTTTCTTCTTCTTCTTCGCCTCGTTCTCCCTCATTCTCTCCTCAACATCTTTCTCAGCAAGCCCTACAAGAACCCTTCCGACAAGTCCCCCATTTTTTATCGTCTTTCTTTCTTCCTTTGTTTTCCCTCTCTCTCTCTCTCTCTCTCTCTCTCTGTTCTTGGTTTTTATAGCCGAATCTCACCTCGAGAGAGAGAGATTGAGGATGGATTTTGTTCATTGTTAATTTGCTATTAGTTTATTTGATGAAATCTTTTTATTTTTAAATTTTGATTGGGTTTTGGAAATTTTGTTTGAGGATCGTGCTCAAGCACCCGAAGAGCGAGAGAGAGAGAGAAACGAGCAACCCGAGAAAGCAAGCAAAAGCTACATACAAGATTTCAGGGGTTTCTGACAAAGAAGCAAAGCAGCTATGCAGGTTTGCCCTCTATTCTCTGCTTCTTATTCGATTTCTGGTCTTCCTTCGGATCTGAGATTTTATTGCTGCTTTGCCTTCGTTTCTTATATTGTTATCTGTGCATTTGGGTGTGTATGAAGGTTGTTGTAAGGTTTGTCTCACTTGAGGTACTGCCTCTAGTATTAGTTAACATTTTTTTGCTACTTTAAAGTGGAATCATGATGAAAAAGAATTGCTTGTAGTTTGTAATTTGATCTTCGTTTTCCTTCTTTTTCTCCCATTTTCTTGGCTCAATTATGGCTGTTTCTTTGAAATCATATTTTGTAAATTATCTGGAAATAATATGCAATTAAATGGCTGTGACGTTATGATGTTGATTCATATGTTCTTGAATATAATTTCCATGAACAACATGATTCTTTTCTGTTTTGTGCTCACTGGTTTCCTAATCTTGATTTGGCTGATCTGGATTATATACATAAGCGTAAAATTTTATGGTAATTAAGATATATTTGTTCTTCAATTAGTTCGTGGTATCTTTGCTTAAATAAAGTCTTATTATATGCTTACTTTTGAGGCATATTTTGTAGACACTTGCATCGGAAGATATTGGGAGACAAATTTTGATCTGTGGTGAGAGTATGGCTTGAAGCATGACTGTCCAAGGACTTGTAGACAACCTCTTTATATGCATTAATACGCAGCAATGTCTTCATGTTTATGCCATGCATTGCACAAGGATATCCTTTTTATATGTCCATTTTCTGCATGCCTTTTAGGTGCTTTTGTTTATGTGTGACTAGTGATCAATGTGAACAAGTCTTAAGAGTCTTTTTACTCTAAAAGAAAAGAAATTCAAATCTTCTACTGGTTTTGGTTACAACTGTGAATGCCTTTTATTTCTTGTTTTGTACCATATAAATGAGGTGTAGGCACATGGGTGTAAAAATACATTTTAGGAAATTGTGTTGTTTTGTTAACTACTATGTCACTCCATTGCCAATTATCCTTTGAAAATAATCTTAATTTGATCTTGATTCTTAAGAACTTGGGAAGTTCCTTATCTTAGAGTTATTGCTCGTGTTTCCTTCTCCTAGAACATGGATCATGACATTTCAACAAAATTAAAGTATTGATATGAAATATTGTGAAATCTCTCTCTCTCTCTCTTCTGATTCTAGTTCTACTTTCTTGAGTAAGTGAAAGCATGACTAAGATATGCTTCTCTAAAATCAATGACATTTCAGACTTGTAGTTTTGATATGTTAATAGAGTGCATTTACTAGACACATTCAATAGTGGATAGTCAGGTTTTCTTCTTGAGGACATGGCTTTCTAACTTCTGCTTTCTTGCATTTTTAAGTTACCAAGCGTTTTAATGTACAAATTTTAACGCCTACATTGTGTTTCATTTTACATGCTTAAGGATATCTACTCAATTTATCAAAGCGAGATAGGTTCTACATAATTGATCACTTTTACCAACAATGCCCACCCTCCCCATTTAAAGAAAAGAAAAAATCTGTCCATACATTCTCCTACCATGAATAGCAATGTTGATACCTTCGGTGCATATATGTTTGTTATAGAGACTAATCTTTTGAATGTGTATAGATCTGCAGTTTCCATAAAACCTCTAAATGCTTTGTTGATAGAGCACCTCAAGTGTTTTAGTTGATTGTCCAGGCTTCAATTATGTTGCTTAGTCCCTTCTTCTCCATGCTGATTTTGCAAGTTCAGCTTTTATGTAATTTGATGTGCCATGATTGTAACTTACTGGCAAGTAAGTTGCTCTTTATATACTCTCCCACATTCTCAATTTTGAACCACCAATATCTAGAAAACATGAAGTGAAAAGCATTCAACCCCTCCTCTCTTTCTCATCTCAACTTGAAATCGGGGAAAATGATATATTTTTCATGGAATGGGAGGTTGGGAAAGAAAATTCACAGGTAAATATATATATTTTACTAAGAAGTATTTCTTTATTTTTTCGTTTGTTTAAGTTTAGATCCCTATTGTTTGTTTGTAGATCGATTTATTATTTTAGATTTTGTTTGGTACTTGATGCAATATTGGAAAATGAAATCATGTCAAAGTTTTGTTGATGAGCTTTGTATATTTTGGTTAATTTTTATATCAGATTTCATATTTCATTGCTATTTGAACTTTAGAATTCTTCTTTGCTTCTTGATTGATCTATGAGTGGATGAGGTCCTTAAATTGCTTCTTTGCTTCTTGATTGGTCTATGAGTGGGTTTCTTTTCTATTGATTTTCTGGATTTAGCTTGAGTTTGTGGATGTAAGTTTAGGGTTTATATGAGGATTTACATTATCTTGGTACATATTGCTTTAGGTTCTTATTTGAATGTTCAATATATTATAAACCATTGTCAGATTCAATTGCCTAATGCCCTAAGCTCAACTTTTCTATGGTCTTTGCCATCTTTTTTCTTTTTGTCTTTTTCTTTTGTTGGTCAAGACATAAGCTCATGGCATACTTTTCTTTTCTTTATTGTGTAGGTCTAGGTCATCACATGCAACAAGTAGCATCTAGGAAAGTTTGCTGTTACAAACTTCTAAAACATGATTACTTATCTTTAGTAGAGAGAAGGATCTTATGAGTACTTAGGGTTCACACAAAATAGAGTTTGGAAGTAAAATTAGGGATCTATGGGACTGTTTACACGGTTATTTGAATTGTTGTTTAGAGAGCAAAACAATTAGCAATAACGGTTATTAGAATTGTTGTTTATATGCCATTTTGTCATCTCCTCTCTCTCTCTCTCTCTCTCTTATCTCTCTTGCTTTCTTTTTGTTTGTTTGATTTTGGTAGCTGATTGTGGTTGATTTTGGAATGGGCGTGCAGTAATGGAAGAAGATGAAGGTGGGATGAATTCACAGCCAAGGCAAGGTTAGTTTGATTTTGTGATTTTTGTTGAAGGCTTTTTGGTTGAATGGAGGGTTTTTGTTCTGGGCTTATTTAATGTTTAAGAACTTGGCCAGAGCCAAAGATGATAGGGATCATTATGGAGTAGGATAGGTATCATAATTTTCTTGCTCTTTTGCCCTTACTTGGTAGGTGGCTTCTCTTATATGCTTCGTGTGTATATGTGGGTTATGGACCTCTTTCTTACATCTTATTTTCTAATTAATAGTTTTAGATATGTTTGTTAACCTTTTATTGCTTGTTATTTAGCTTTTAAATAAAAATTAAATTAATGTAATTTAATAGTATTTTTTTTTTTCAAGACTATCAGTGTCAACTTTGAGTCGACACTACTAGTACTTTTTTTTTTTTTTTTAATACTATCAATGTCGACTTTGAGTCGATGTTGATAGTAATTTTTATTTTTTTTTAATATTATCAGTGTCGACTTTGCCTTCCGTCTACTCACATATTAGCATTGAAATACAAAGCCTTTTAGCATCCACATGATGTTGACGCTGATGATACTATTAGCGTCGGGCTTATAGCGTCGACCCTATTAGCATCCAAAAGTCGACGCTAATACTATTAGTGTTGACTTTTGGAGTATTAGCGTTGACAAAAAGTCGACGCTAATACCCTTATTTCTTGTAGTGATTTAATATGTTATCATAGCAAAAAATGTCATGGAGTCGAACCTTGATTCTATTACATCACATTCATTTAAATTAAATATTCCGCGTGTTGGGCCTCACCTATTAAAATAGAGTTTGAGCCCACACGTGAAGGAGAATGTTAAAGTAATGATTAAGTGAAATTTATCTATTCCTATCAGCTTAAACTTTTATGATAACAGGTAATTTTAACATCTAAAACAACTTTCTCTCTAAAACCTTAGAGGAGAAGAAGAATTTTCCAGGTTTCTTACGACTGTGGAAAAAAAAGACGATTGGCTCAATGGCAGAAGATTTAGCGAGAATGTGGGGGAACCTTTCTCTTACTGAGGAGGATGTGGAGATGGAGATTCAAAAGGAAGCAATTGAGGGAATTGTGATAAGAGGAAAGTCGTGTTTAGTGGGGAAATTGATATCTGATCGTTATGTCAATAAAATGGCAATTAAGTCAGCTGATATGTGCCAAATATTGCATATTTGGACCCCTTAATTTGCTATTGTTAATCTTTTAGCTTTGTTATTATTTGATGTTTTGGTTTAGTTTTGTGTATTTAGTGTTTTATAGGTTGCTAAAGGAAAATTGTGGGTTTTAAGCGGAAGTGCCTATTTTGGATGGAAAGTGCAAGCCCCTGTTCGAGCGATCGAGTGTAGGGCATCCACGATCGGCTGACGCGCTTGAACCGAGACGATTCTGCAATCGGCGTAAATTTGCGCAAAGAAATGGAAGCCTTATGCTCGAGTGCACTAACTGTGCGATCGAGCGCACACGTATGACTTGGCAGTGAATTTCAGTTATTATTAAATTATAAACCCTAGTTTTAGGCCTATAAATAGATAATTATCAGTTTAGATTAGGGGGTTGCGAATTATGAAATTTGGGAGGGGAAAGAAGAGAGTTCTAGGGTTTCCTAACTTTTGGATCTCAACTTTGGGTTTCATTACTTGTAAGTACTCAATATTTATTATGGATTCCATCAAGAACGTTTTCTGTTTTAATAACATAAGAGGCTAAACCTTCAACTAAGGTTGAAGATGAAGCCTCACTTATGATTAGCAATTTAGTTTCATGTAATCAAAATTTCCCAATTTAATGGTTCAATTATTTATTGTTTTGCTTTTTTATTAATTAGATTGAATGTATCTTGGATATCTTTTGTGATTCATGGATACATTAGATGATTTATGATAATTCAATACAATTAACTGCTTGGTTTTCTTAGTTAAAAGATTGTATATTTCTTGTGATTTATTCTTTGGATACAATGGATGTTTTAATATAGATTAAATATTTGATTTGATTTGGATACTAATGATTTAATTGATTATTGGATTTTTATTGTGATTTGGATAAAGAATAGATACATGGAATGTTTTGATTAATTTGTGAAGCAAAAAACGAAACATAACTAAGATTTATATGTGAGAACTTTGGGGAATATTTGAGATCATGGAACTAGGTTGTTAAGAATGTGAACGTGGATTTTGAAACCTTAGTGCTTCGTCAACAAATTACTTTCACTTAATTAGTTTTATGCTTTTGTTTTATTCAAACAATCATCATTCAAAAACTGGGAACTAGATTAGAATAGAATTATTTTAGGTTTAAACTTGCTTTCAAGAACACAATTTCCTGTGGGCTCGACCTCGCACTTGCACACGACTAGTGCACTTGCGAGTACATTTAATTTGTACATTAAATTTTGGCGCCGTTGCCAGGGAATTGTTTAATTCTTGAAACCAATTTATTTCTAAATTAGTTTTATTCTTCTATTAGTTTTAATTAGGATTTGATTTTTACTTAACTTTTATTTCTATTCTAACCAAAAAAAGAAGAAATTGTTTTTGTTGTTTTTCAGCTACAGACTACATCTGTTCCTATAAGAGCGATTGATCACAGCCTTGCTACGATCGAGCACACTCGCAGCCAGAAGAACTTAAGTGCATGTATCTACGTGTGTTATTGCTCGATCACACCCACGGATTAGTGCACCTGCGCTTGATCCTACCCTTCTTGCACTCGAGCGTAGTTACAGAGTCCAGCCTTTTTTTTTCTTTTTTTTTTTTTTTCTTTCATTCCAATTTTTCAAATTGTTTGTTTTTCTTCGGGGAAACCACCTTTTGCCCCCATGAACTATAACGTTTTGGCACTTTCCTCCCATGAACTGCCAACTGTGCTACTTTGCCCCCCATGAACTACAATTTTGTGCCAAAAACTTCCTTTCGTTAGTCAAAGCCGTTAACTCAAACAGTTAATCCATCACTTTGCCCCTATGAATTACAACGTATTGTCACTTTGCCCACATGAATTACAATGCATTGTCACTTTGCCCCCTATGAACTACAACGCATTGTCACTTTGCCTCCATGAATTACAATGCATTGTCACTTTGCCCCCCATGAACTACAACGCATTGTCACTTTGACCGTTTGAGTTTATGACTTTGACTGACGGAAAGGGTTTTTGGGCACAAAATGGTAGTTCATGGGGGCAAAGTAGCACAATTGGTAGTTCATGGGAGGAAAATGCCAAGGCGTTATAGTTCATGGGGGCAAAAGGTAGTTTCCCCTTTTTCTTTTATTTGTAGTTTTTAATTGCTGTTTGCATGCTTGGACATAGATCTCTAAATATGGAGCTAGTCAATTTTGATTCAGAGATTGAACGGACGGTGAGGGATAATCGAAGGATACCACCAAATTCACCAGCTGATTCTCAGAGTTCTGAATTTGAGTCGGAAAAATCTGTGAAGATGGGAGAACGAAATCCACCAATATCTCTTAGGCAGCTATTTGCACCCAATGCTACCAGCGTACCGTAATGTATAGCAGTGTCAGATAATGCTACCCGCTTCGGGTTGAAGCCAAGTTTGCTTAACAACCTTTCATGTTTTAGAGGGTCAGAGAACGAAGATCCATATGATAATGTGAGGACCTTTAAGGAGGTATGTGAATTTGTTAAATCACCAAATGTCCCGATAGACTTGGTACGTCTTCGGTTATTTCCTTTTCCTTACATGATAGAAAGGCGACTATATAACATGAGACTAGAATCTATTACCTCTTGGGAAATGATGAGTAAGTTTTATCATAAATTTTTCCCAATTGCCAAGATTAATGATTACGTATCAAGATCACCAACCCGTGAGAAGAGGAGAGAGATTCAGATAGTTGGGAGAAGTTTAAAGAGCTTACCATGAAGTGTCCACTCCATGGGTTTGAGAATGAGACAATTGTTCAATACTTTTATAGAGGATTGACACTAAGTGAGCGAAACTCACTTGAGACCATGAATGGTAAAGAATTCTTAAACCTCACGGGAGATGAAGCCTACAAAGCGTTGGATGAAATGGCTGAACGAGCACAACAATGGGACTTTAAGAATAGTTGGGATAGACAAGATCCCATTCCCAAGACAAGAGGCCTGTACGAAGTGAAGGACGATGCTAAGTTAAGGGAAGATGTTAAGGTGATCAAACATCAATTGGCTACGTTGGTCTTGAACAAACCAGTGAATGCGGCAGAGACATACCAAGATGATGTACGCAGCTTATGTACCAGTCCAATGCACTTCACTCAAAACTGCCTTACTTTGTCAACAGAACAATCGATTGAAGAAGTCAATGCCTTCAATGAGTACAGAAAACCCACAAGTGGAGTGGTTTCAGAGACTTACAATCCAGGGTGGCGAAATCACCCAAATTTTTCTTGGAAGCAAAATCAGCCACTTAATCAGAGAGGTAATTCCACTTAAGCTCAGAATCAGTATCAGCCATCGTACCAAGCTCAATCGCCTGCTCATCAAGTGCCACAACCTACACCAAAGACTTCACTGGAAGACACACTTCAAGCATTCATACAAGCAAGATCCCAAACCAATCAAGAGTTGAAGAATGCCATCATGGCCAACAGCAGAGACATACAAGAGCTGAAAAGTTCTGTTGCAAATATAGAAGGGCAATTTGGCCAGCTAGCCAATCAAGTGGGGGAAAGAGAAAGAGGAAAGTTCTCGAGTCAACCTGTGCTTAACCCAAAGGGGCAATTAGGTATTGGGAGTTCTTCTACTCCTACTCATAGACAGGAACACGTGAAAGCAATCATCAGTTTAAGGTCAGGAAAACAAGTGAATAATCAAGTGGCCACACCTGAAGAAGCCAGTCACATTGTAAGAGAGGAAGAGAACCAGGCCAAGCCTACAACATATGTTGGACTAGACACAATCATTCCTAGTGTTGAGGATCAATCCAAGAAGTATGTTCCCAAAGCTCCGTATCTAGAAAGACTGATAGCACTAAAGAAAAGCTCAAAGTATGATAACATTTTGTAAGTGTTCAAGCATGTGCAGATCAACATTCCATTCCTAGATGCCATCCAACAAGTGCCTTCTTATGCAAAATTTTTGAAGGATCTGGTCACAGTTAAGAGGAAGATGAATGTGCCTAAGAAAGCTTTCCTGACTGAGCAGGTAAGCTTTATTCTACAATACAAGATGCTTGTCAAGTATAAGGATCCTGGATGTCCTACTATCGCTTGTAAGATTGGTGACAATTGAGCTGAAAGAGCTCTGTTGGATTTGGGAGCTAGTGTCAATCTCCTATCATATTCAATCTATATTCAGCTGGGATTGGGAGAGTTGAAATCAACCTTTAACTGGCTGACAGATCTGTAAAGAAACTGAGGGGAATAATTGTAACACTCCAGCCCAATGACTTACAATATTGTTCGCTTTTGGCTCCTCCGAATTAGACTTCCTAGGGGGTCACCCATCCTGGTATTACTCTCACAGAAGCACGTTTAAATGCGGAGTTCTGATGAGATCATGACCATCACGGCTTTAAAACGTGTTGTCATTAAGGGTGTAAGTATACATATAAGCACATCTCCATCTCCATACCCAAGCGATGTGGGACATCACAATCACCCCCTCTTAGGACCCAACGTCCCTGTTGGCTGCCTCATGGGATTAGCCCACTCTTGGCATCCATCCCAACGAGCATCCGCTAGCGACCTTCGTGGGCTTGCACACGCTCTCCCCATCTCAGGCTGGGCAATGGCTCTGATACCATTTTGTAACACCCTACCCCAATGACACACAATATTGTCCGCTTTTGGCTCTCCTGAACTAGACTTCCCAGGGGGTCACCCATCTTGGTACTACTCTCACAGAAGCACGCTTAACTGCGGAGTTCTAATGGGATCATGACCATCATGTCTTTAAAACGCGTTATTGTCATTAAGGGTGTAAGTATACATATAAGCACATCTCCATCTCCATACCCAGGCGATGTGGGACGTCACAATAATTGAAGACGTTCTTATCAAAGTTGATAAGTTCTACTACCTTGTGGACTTAGATACAGAACCAGCAGTGAATGTAGAGATTCAAGTTCCAATCATATTAGGGCGTCCCTTCTTAGCTACAACTAACGCCCTAATCAATTGTAGAACCGGAGTCACGAAGTTATCTTTTGAAAACATGACAGTGGAGCTTAACATCTTTGACATCAGCAGGTAGCCAATTGAGTATGAGGAAGTCAGAAGTACCTGCTTGATAAAAGAAATTATAGAGGAGATGGTAAATGAGCTGAGCAATGACGACCATTTGGGAGACTGCCTTACAGTATATAGAGGTGACATGAACCTGGATATACTACTGGAACAAGCTGATGCAATGTTGGACTCAGTTACTGCAAGTGAGACTAATATTGAGGGAACCATTGACACATCATCATCAACATTTGAGCAAGTAAAGCGAGAGTTGAAGCCCTTGTCGGACACATTGAAGTACAAGTATCTGGATCCCAGTGAATCTCTACCGGTAATCATCTCTTTTGACTTGGATGAGGCTCAAGAACAAGAATTGCTAAATGTGTTGAGAGAGCATAAAGAAGCAATTGGATGGTCAATTGAAGACATCAAGGGAATCAGCCTTGCAGTGGTAATGTACAAGATTCACCTAGAAGAAAATGCTAAAACCTCTCGGGAGCTACAGAGACGTCTAAATCCGGCCATGCAAGAGGTAGTTCGAGTTGAGGTGATCAAACTTTTGGATGTAGGAATCATATACCCGATCTTCGATAGTAAATGGGTGAGTCCCATTCACGTGGTACCTAAGAAGGCAGGGATTACAGTGATCAAGAACAAAGACAATGAGTTGGTCCCAACTCATGTGCAATCAGGATGGAAAGTGTGCATCGACTACAGAAAGCTGAACTCTGTAATGAGGAAAGACCATCTCCATCTTCCGTTCATTGATCAGATGGTGGAAAGATTGGCGGGCCATGAGTATTACTGTTTCCTGGATGGCTACTCCGGTTATAACCAAATTTTGCTGGATCCAGAAGACGAAGAGAAGACTACCTTCACTTATCCCTTCGGTACGTTTGCCTATCGTCGTATGCCATTTGGGCTGTGCAATACACCTGCTACTTTTCAGCGATGCATGATTAGCATCTTTTCAGACATGGTCGAACATCACTTGGAGATATTCATGGATGACTTCTCAGTCTTTGGTTCATTATTTGAGGAATGTTTGCATCATCTCACTCTATTATTGGTACAGTACAAGGAGAAGAATTTGGTTCTGAATTGGAAAAAATGTCACTTTATGGTATAACAAGGGATTGTTTTGGACCATGTGATTTCTTCCAAAGGTATAGAGGTTGACAAAGCTAAGGTGGATCTAATTTCTAGTCTTCCGCCATCACGGACAATTAAAGAAATTCGGTCGTTCCTAGGATATGCAAGGTTCTACAAAAGATTCATCAAAGACTTCAGCAAGATAACGAGACCTTTGTTTAATCTACTTGCAAAATATGTTCCGTTTGACTTCAATGACAAATGCCAGACAACCTTCGAGATTCTGAAGAAGACATTGACCTTTACACCAATCATCCAACCACCAAATTGGGGACTGCCGTTCGAGATAATGTGTGGTGCTTCTCTTATGGGGAGTCGAGGCGGGAGAGTGGAGAAGCTTCCTCATGTCATATACTATGCCAACAAGACCCTGAATGATGCACAACTAAATTACTCCACCACTGAAAAGGAGTTTTTAGCTATTGTGTTTGCTTTAGATAAATTTAGATCTTACTTGCTAGGATCCAAGGTCTTGGTCTACTCAAATCATGTTGCTCTGAAGTATCTTTTGTCTAAGAAAGATGCTAAATCTCGTCTCATCCGGTGGATTCTGTTGCTACAAGAATTTGACATTGAGATTCAGGACAAGAAGGGTTCCAAGAATGTGGTAGCTAACCACCTATCCAGGTTGATTGTGGATTTTAATGAAGTTGTTGTGCCTATTACTGAAACATTCCCTGATGAACAACTTATGCACATCTCTCAAATTCCTACACCTTGGTTCAGAGATATTGTGAACTACCTTGTCCTTGCCGAATACCCTTACATTGGACCAAGCAAGATAGATCAAAATTCTTAGCTTAAGTGAAATACTTCTTTTGGGATGATCCTTGTTCAAATATTGCCCAGATCAGATTATAAAGAGATGCATTCTTGAGAGTGACCACAAGAATATCCTCTATTTCTGCCATGATCATGCATGTGAAGGACACTTCAGTTTTAAGAAGACTGATCGGTGCCAAATATTGATATTTGACCCCCTTTAACTTATGTTTGTTAAGCCTTTAGCATTGTTAATATTTAACATTTTTGGTTGTTTTCATGTTCTGTGGTGTTGCAGGTCATTGCATTCAATATATGGCTACAAAGGGCAAAATGGACTTAAAGAGAAGTTTGGAGTTCTTGCCAGTGCGCTTAAGCACACTTGGTGCGATCGAGCGCATTGCGGTCGAACACAAGTGGTAAGATCGATCGCACTCCACGTAGACCCGTGTCTTGCGCTGTTGCCCTAGCCGACCCTAGCTTCCATCACTTCCAGCCTTGCGCCATGGCAGTTACGAGCGTTTGATCACGAAAATCGAGATCGATTGCATACATCCCTGCGATCGAATGCACGGCCTGCGATTGAGCATAGCCTTCTGACTTGGCAGCGCACTAGTTTTCTATAAATAAGCCACTTGTGTAAATTTTTGGGTGGACGTTTTTCTAGGCGCATTTTTAAGAGCTTTTGCCTCTGTTTAGGCTCTGCTCTGTCCATTTTATTGTCGAGCTTTATAGCTTTAATTAATTTAATGTTTTACTTTATGTTGTTCTTGTTTCCTTTTTACATGGGAGGCTAACTCCTCAACTAAGGTTGAGGATGAAGCATCACCATTGATTTAATGTTAGTATTTACATTATGTTGGTTAAATTCAGTCTTTTATATTTAGCTTAGTTGTTTCAACTTGGTTTAGTGACAAAAATCAAAGTTGATTGTACTGTAGTTGTTTATTCTTAGTTTTTCGTTCGATGGATACATTTCATCCTTCAATTTACGTTCATTTATCCATTGTAGTTTGTGTTAAATCACATTCACTTTGGATCCTTTGGCCTAAACCGTTTATGGTTTGTCTTTTGTCAAAATGACAGATTCTTTGAATCCTTTGATAGGCGCAAGAGATTAAGTTTTCATCCATTTGATAAATGGATTAATTAATGTAGTGTTTTTAGCTAGCATTCTTGATTTGGTGAGGTGGAATCCTTAATCTTAGTGTTTTATTTTGTTTATATTGCTGCATTAATGTAGTTTATGTTTACGTTGTTACACAAACACCCACTTGGAGCTAGGTTAAGATAACATAAATCTAGACATAAAGTTAGTTTGTTTAAATACTCACGGTTCTCTGTGGATACAAACATGGTGCTTGCGCAAACGCTATACGAACCACGATTCGTGCTATTGCGAGTACCAAATTTGGTACACCAAAGACCGCAACGAAGATTCTTCAAAATGGATTCTATTGGCCCTCCATCTTTTGTGATGCCCATGCTTATTGTTTAGCCTGTGAGAGATGCCAAAAGTTGGGGAGCATAGGAAGAAGAAATATGATGCCGCTGAACTCGATTCTTATTGTGGAACTTTTTGATGTTTGGGGCATCGACTTCATGGGATCCTTCCCTAACTCTTATGGGTACATTTTCATCCTTGTGGCAGTTGACTACGTTTCCAAATGAGTGGAGGTTGTTGCTTGCAAAACTAATGATTATAGAGTTGTGCTTCAGTTTTTGAAAGAAAATGTGTTTGCATGTTTTGGGACACCACGTGCCATCATCAGCGATGGGGGGAAGTACTTCTGCAACCGATTTTTCAAGCAACTCATGAAGAAGTATGGGATCACTCACAAAGTTGCAACACCCTACCATCCTCAGACAAGTGGGTAGGTTGAGATATCCAACAGAGAAATTAGGAGTATATTAGAGAAGACGGTGAACCCGACAAGGAAAGATTGGTCTCTACGACTCAATGATACTTTGTGGGCATACCAGACAACATTCAAGACTCCAATTGGCATGTCTCCCTATCAATTGGTGTATGGCAAGGCGTGTCATCTTCCTGTAGAATTGGAGCATCGAGCATATTGGGTTATCAAGCAGTTAAACTTCAATCTCACCAAGGCTGGTGATCAGAGGAAGCTCCAAATTGATGAATTAGAAGAAGTGAGGAACGATGCCTACAACTGTGCCAAGCAATACAAAGCGAAGATGAAGAAGACTCATGATCAAAACATATTGAGAAGATCTTTTGAAGTTGGTCAGAAAGTCCTTTACAACTCATGCCTACATTTGTTTCCAGGGAAGCTAAAGTCCTGATGGACAGGACCATTCAGAGTGCATGCAGTTTCTACTCTTGGAGCCAATGAGATCGAGGATCTCAGGAGTGGAAATACTCAAAAAGTCAATGGACAGCGGCTGAATCCATTCCTAGAACTAGAAATTCCAGAGATTGAGGAATTGCCTTTGGAAGACCCAACTTCATCCAACTGATCATCTGCTGTGGAAAGTCTGGCTGAAGACTGTAAACTTAGCACTTATGGGAGGCACCCCTCTATCCTTTTATTTCCTTTTAGTTATTTTTGTTTTAGTTGTAATTGTGATTGTGTTTTTTATTTTTTTTTCAGAATGATTGTTTTCAGAAGTAAGTTTGAGGGAGGATATCTCTCGACTAACTTTGGTTCTCTTCACCTCTTGGTATTGTATTTTTGCCCACATTGAGGACATTGTGTGATTCAAGTTTGGGGGGTATGGAAAACCGTTGTCCATTTTTATTTTAGTTGTCACTTTTAATTTTTAGTTATTATTTTCTTTCATTTTTAGTTTTTAGTTGTTTTCTTTTTAATTGTGCGATGTTGTTGTCAAGTTTGGGTTATAAATTGTGACTGTAGTTTGCATTTTATTGGTTTGCTTAAAAGGTTGAACTCTTCATTATGTCAATAGGAGTCTAAATCTTTTGACTTATTTTTGGGTAATTGAGATTGTATGTGTTTTTTAGATCAATTTTTCTTTGAGCACATTAGCATGGTTTTTGTGAGGTATAAGGTTTTAGCTTAAGCTTGTTCCTTGTGAGATTTGTTGGATGACCTATTGATGAATAACCTTGGCTTGCAAGATAATAAAAAATAAATAAAAAAGGAGATCATTTTGAGTTCCTCACTGAATAACCGGACCTTTTGCCTCACTAAGCATTGAGTGTTCGTGTCGAAAGGTGTGAAGTTCAAGTTGAGTTATGGTATGGCTAGTATGGCTTTGTAACCTTTTTTACTTAAGTTACTAAGCCCTTAGGGATGCTCTACATCTATTTCCCTAAAGTCATTTGGCTTGGGATTCATTGGCCTAACATTTGTTATATGGGTCAATTAGAAAGCTTAAAGGAGTCATACATTGCATAGCCTGTAAAAAGAGAAAATAAATGCATATCTTGCCTTGGTTTTTTCATCTATTTGGGATTCTTACGAATTTTGTGGAACTTGTTTTAAGTTTAAACTGAAAGCTTCATTATTGCATGCTAATTTCACTTTGCACATTTCAAGAACATATGATGTCTTAGTTGTCCATTTATGAGTTATTTAATCTTGGATGCCCATTGATTGTGATGAGGGTGTTTGTCTTTTAAGCTTACTCATGAATAAGAACCATGGTCTTTGTGAAAATTCTTTCTTGTTAACAACATTGTGTTGCAATGTTTATGAGTATCATTCTTGTAAACCCTCACAAGACTTCACTCGTTCTCTAGGGATGCCTAGGGGTTTAAAAGGCTTGTTGCATATGCTAAATGCAACCATCTCTCCCACGACAGAGGATTTATGTTCATTGCTTTCATGTTATTATTAGTGTTGTTGTGCTAAGAGACTAGCAAAAGTTAAGTTTGGGGGTGTTTGATGTGTGCCAAATATTGCATATTTAGACCCCTTAATTTGCTATTGTTAATCTTTTAGTTGTGTTATTATCTGATGTTTTGGTTTAGTTTTGTGTTTTTAATGTTTTTTAGGTTGCTAAAGGAAAACTATGGGTTTTAAGCGGAAGTGCCTATTTCGGATGGAAAGTGCAAGCCCCTGTTCAAGCGATTGAGCGTAGGGCATCCACGATCAAGCGTACAGGCACTTGAACCTAGGACAGCCACGATCGAGTGCGAATGCTGTGCAGCAGACGAAAGCCTTATGCTCGAGTGCGCGCGCACCAATTGTGCAATCGAGTGCACACATACGACTTGGCAGCGAATTTCAGTTATTATTTAATTGTAAACCCTAGTTTTAGGCCTATGAATAGATAATTATCAGTTTAGATTAGGGAGCTGTTAATTACGAAATTTGGGACGAGAAAGAAGAGAGTTATAGGGTTTCCTAGCTTTTGGATCTCAACTTTGGGTTTCATTACTTGTAAGTACTCAATTTTTATTATGGATTTCATCAAGAACGCTTTGTCTTTCAATAACATGAAAGGGTAAACCTTCAACTAAGGTTGAAGATGAAGCCTCACTTATAATTAGCAATTTAGTTTCATGTAATCAAAATCTCCCAATTTAATAGTTCAATTGCTTATTGTTTTGCTTTTTTATTAATTTGATTGAATGTATCTTGGATATCTTTTATGATTCACAGATATATATTAGATGATTTATGATAATTCAATACAATTAACTGCTTGGTTTTCTTAGTTAAAAGATTGGATCTTTCTTGTGATTTATTCTCTAGATACAATAGATGTTTCAATATAGATTGGATATTTGCCTGTGATTTACGGATACAGCTAATGATTTAATTGATTATTAGATTTCTATTGTGATTTGGATAAGAATGGATACATGGAATGTTTTAATTAATTTGTGAAGCAAAAAGCGAAACATACCTAAGATTTATATGTGAGAACTTTGGGAAATATTTGAGATCATGGAACTAGGTTGTTAAGAATGCGTGAGTGTGGATTTTGAAACCCTAGTGCTTCATCAACAAATTACTTTCACTTAATTAGTTTTATGCTTTTGTTTCATTCAAACAATCATCATTCAAAAACTGAAAACTAGATTAGAATAGAATTATTTTAGGTTTAAACTTGCTTTCAAGAACACATTTCCCTGTGGGTTCGACATCGCACTTGGACACCATTATATTGCACATGATTCGTGCACTTGCGAGTACATTTAATTTGTACATCATCAACCCTTATTTGTTGGTGGAAACCAACTGGTTGGCTTACATTCAAAGTCCTAGGGGAAAATCTGGTTTTGATTGAATTTGAGAATGATTGGGATAAATCCCATGTTCTTGAATGGAGACCATGGCTTTTTTAGGGGAGTCGTTTTTCTGTGGTAGATTTTGATGGAGTAACTTAACCCAAAACAGTTGAGTTTAAGAAGGTGGCACTGTGGGTATGTATGCTCCATCTTCCATTAGCATGTATGAGTGCAGAGATTGGCAACCAAATAGGCTCCTCAATGCGTCATGTGGAGGAAGTAGATACGGATGACGATGGTGTGGGTTGGGGACAATTTTTACGTGTGAAGATTTGGGTGGATCTAACAAAACCTCTCCCGAGGGGGCAACAGCTGAAACTATGGTGTATCCATGTCGGTTGCTTTTCAGTACGAACAGCTACCGCAGTTTTGTTTCAATTATGGGGTTGTAAAACATGGACTACTGGGGTGCACAAAAAAATCTAGTTCCATGGTGTAGGGAGATAAATTAGAATATGGACAATGGTTGAGAGCCCCTCTGCCTGGTAGGAAGTTTGGAGGATGGAATGAGGGAATGAAGGGGCGAATGGGATTGGCACAATCCCATAATGGTGGATTGTATATGAATAGAAGGGAGAGAAAATTCACGGAGGACAAGACTGTAGGGGGGAAGAAATGTGCAGCGGAGCAACCATGAGATTCTTCCCATACGAGGGAGAATCAGATGGAAATGGAAAAGGCAAGTGACTGTTATGAATTTAATTTGCGTGCGGAAAATCTGGACGTGGCTCAAAATAGAGTCATTAATGTAGATGTTTCAAAGGAGAAAAGAGGGGTAGTATTCATGGAAGGTGAGGAGCTGAAAGGTAACGTAGAAGAACAAATAAATGAGGGGAGCGAGGAATCTTGGAAAAGAAAGGGGGAACAGTTGGAGGGATTTTCTAAGGGCAGAAATCTAAATGATGTGGAGGGATCTATATGTGGAAATCAAGGGGTTACGAGGCATCTGAATTTGAGTAGAAAAGAAGAGATATGATTGTTGTGAAATTATCTACATAAATTAATAGGCAAATAATTGTAGTTTTACTTGCAAGTGCATAAGGTCAAAAGTGTAGCATAATGTGCAAATGCGAGATAATTCCCACAAGGATTGGTAAATTTTTATTAAAATTAATTTTGCAAAGTAAACAAGAGAGAGAAAAATTAGGGTTGATTTAATAATGAGAAAGAGGTAGGACTTTGATTTCCACCACTAATCATGCTTACACAATAAAACAATATGCCAATGCTTTAATCACATTATGAATATCTAATGTCTGCCAACCTAAAGGTATTGGTGTCTACTCCTTAAGCTATTGGTTTTCCTAAGCAACGAATTAGGCATGGATGTCTACTCTAATTCTTTTCTTTCTTAAAGGATTTAGTATGGGTGTCTACTAAGTTGTTCTTTAAGAAAGCATAAAATCTGTGAAAACCGACAGACACATGAGGCCTAGGGTATGGGTGTCTACTCCCAGTTCCCCATGTTGATTAACCCAAAAACCCGGTGTGGATATCTTTTGCTACTTTTATTAAACCCAAGACTCAATCATTCAAATTGGTTTAACTAACTAGTCCATACCACATGCATATGTTGATTAGGTAAATATATATGAGGAATTCAAGAAAACATGTATTAATCAAGTTAAATATCATAATGCAATTATTGCAAAAGTGCCAATATTGAATTACTAAGTAAACATGATCAGGGCTTCAATCTAGCCCTACTAAAAGGTTTAGTTACACATGAATTTGATGCTAATCATCTTCCTAAAATAAAATAAAGGGAAAAGAATAAACCCGGAAAAATCGCTTCCTTGAGAGCCGTAAATTCTTCTCCAAAATCATGTGTGTTTTTCTGTGTTTACAAGCCTATTTATAGAGTCCTTAAAAACCCTAAAAAATGTAGGGTTTTGCCCTTGTTGCACAAAAACCCTAAAAGTAAAACTTTCCAAAATAAGGCTGCGGCTGACTTGGTCTTCACGCATAGGTCTCGATCGCAGGTCGAGTGCGCTCGATCGCAGATGAGATCGATTCTCTTCTTGCGCGTGCGAGCGCAGGTGCCCTCGATCCTTGGCTTGGGTGCTCAATCGCTCCAACAGACTCAGCATTTTCCCAATTTGTCCTTTAAGCCCTCGATTTCCAGATTTGCTTCATTTTCTTCCAAAGACCTATAAAACATAGAAAACACAAAAAGGAAATAAAATAGAAAGAAATAACACAAACTAATAACTTAACATATATAAATTAAGGGGCTTAAATATGAATATTTAAGCATTTATCAATGATACCACCACAACATAGACCTAACAAAGACTCAACTTCTCTCCTATGTGTCATTTAAAAAATACAAAAAAGAACAAAATTGAATTCAAAACACCAAGCTCGTTTTCTTCACCCAAAACAAAATTGACAAATAGAGAAGTTGGGTCTTTGTTGGATCTAATGTTGTGCCTTCAACATTACTCAGAAAAGAAGCACCATGGCCGGGCCTTACCTTAGCTAAGGTGGAAAAAAATATTGCCAACACATCATTATGGGGATTTGAACTTTGTCGTGTCATACTAGTGCGCATGTGCACTCAACATGGAAGAGGCGGGCTCGTGCTATGCAATCTCAACTTCAGCATCTTGTAGATAGGGATCAACTTGGAAAGAGGAACGGGGGGAAGAGTGGCGTTGGCGAATATGGGGGGAAGAAAGGATGCAATCATACTTTCAAACCATGTTCGGTTAGCAAGCTTAAACTTTGAGATGAAATTAGTACGGGGATGGAAAATGGATCGAGGATGGCAGCAGCAGCAGAGCAGCCCGTCGACCGTAATGATTATCATGAGTTGAAACTACTGGGGGCTTGGGAATCTCCGAATAGTTAGAGACCTTTGCCGGATGGTGAGGGAGAAACCCAGTTTGATTTTCCTCATGGAAACGTGTTGTGACTATTGCAAATTCCAAGATTACCAAAGAAATAGAAAAGTGCATAATAGAAAAATAACACAGCCACACAAGACACCAAGATTTAAGTGGTTCGGCCAAACAAGCCTACATCCACTGCTGGAGGCGATCCAGGAGAAATTCACTAACAAAAGAGTGGAGTACAAAGAGTAGTACAAACAAAACCACTCAAACCCAAAAGACCCAATACACCCCAATCTCAATCTCACACATAAGAGAATTCAATACAAAAGAGAAAATATTCTCTAAAATTCTCTAAGCTTTTTAGCTCTCCAAAATGAGATCAATAAATAAACTAGTGTATCTCTCTCACACAAAGGGCTGGTTGCCTTTTCTACAACCCCAAATCTCTTCTCACTCAACCCACTACATCTCTATGCAAATGGAGCTTCTGCCAGCCCTCACCAAAATAGCTGAATGGCTATATATAAAAGGCCAAGAATGCTTCTCCAAGAAGCAAAGTCAAAAAGGGTGTGCTGCCCATAAATGTTGCTCCATGCCTCTTCCCCCAGCTTCATGACTGAATGCTTCCACCTTTTAACATCAAAGCCAAATTTTCAAAGCTTCAAGAAAGAGCTCATGAATGAGAGACAAAATGGCAAGTGAGAATAAATGAAGCCATAAACATTTGGGTCCATGATAGACTTGTGAAAAGCAAGTCATTATTCAACAATCTCCACCTTGACTTGAATTTCATCAAGTATTTAACTCAAATCTCCTCTGGACATCTCCTCCAACACCCCGAAGGGCAATCACAGGCTACAAACAATAGTCAAGTCCAAGCACCTCTTGAACTTAAAAAATCAAAACTGGCTTAGTCATCATATCCACTAGATTTTCCTCAGAGACAATTTTTTTCAATGCAATATCTTCTCGTGTCATAACCAGATCACCAACATAATCTGAATTGACATACCCAATGACACTGAAACCAATACCACTGCCTCTATCAAAGACTAAGCCAACACCTGTAGCACCTTGTAAATAATAGAATATCAGTTTCACGGACTGCTAGTGAACCTTCCAGGACTAACCAAACTGACTGCATGTGAAACATTGGGACAAAAGACAAATGCGCACTATAACACACATGATGCCCCAATACCAATTTCACGGCCTATCAACGACCTTTCAAGGACCAACAAAATTGGCTGCATGTGAAACATTCGGACAAAAGACAAATGACAAATGCGCACCACAACACATGATGCTCCCAAATAATATCGATGACACTTTGGCATCCAAAATATTTGCCAAGCACGCATCTTGATTCTTCAAAGGCTAAAACTATTTTGACCACCAAACTTTTCTACTTCAAATTTTGCAGTAGACATCCTACAAAATAAAGATCCAGAATTTGATACCAAGAGTGTCACATGTACTCATGTTGAAACAAGACACTCATATCAATAGCAGCAGTGGAACTTAACCATGAGCTCTGATACCAACTTTTGTGACAAACGCAGATCCTAGATCACAAAAGAAGTAAAAAAGTGCATAATAGAAAATAACATAGCCACACAAGTCACCAAGATTTAAGTGGTTCAGCCCAATAAGCTTACATCCACTGGCGGAGATGATCCAAGAGAAATTCACTAACAAAAGCCAAGTACAAAGAGTAATACAAAAGCGACCACTCAATCCCAAAAGCTCCAATACACCCAAATCTCATAAATGCACAAAAGAGAATTAAATACAAAAGAGAAAGAACTTCTCTATAATTCTTTAAGCTTAAAATAAGCACTAAAAATGAGATCAATAAATAAACTAGTGTATCTCTTCCACACAAAGGGCTGGTTGCCTTCTCTGCAACCCCAAGTGAGCTTCTGCGCTCCTTACCAAAATAGCCGAATGGCTATATATAAAAGGCCAATGCTTCTCCAAGAAGCAAAGTCAAAAGGGTGTGTTGCCCATAAATGTTGCTCCATGCCTCTTCCCCCAACTTCATGATTGAATACTTCCACCTTTTAACATCAAAGCCAAATTTTCAAAGCTTCTAGAAAGAGCTCATGAATGAGAGACAAAATGGCAAATGAGAATAAATGAAGCCATAAACATTTGGGTCCACGGTAGACTTGTGAAAAGCAAGTCATTATTCAACAAAACCAAACTCTGAAAAAATAAAATGGAGTGAATTCAGTGTAGGTTGGGGTTCCAAAATATGCTTGTCGTAGATTGTGTGGGTAAAAGCAGCAGTTTGGCTTTATTGTGAGGTGATGAAGTAGGGATGGAAATACAAAACTACAGTTGACGTCACATAAATGCAAAAATATACCCAAGAACAAATGTTGCACAACGGAAATTGATGGGCTTCTATGGGAACCCGAAGCCTGGAGAACGGGGAAAGGCATGGGAGTTACTCTGTTTTTTTTTTATCTTCTATGTCTCTATCTGTAGTGACCCAAATTACTAACTAGGCATAAGTAGCTTAGTTGGAGGAGTTAATTTGGGCTTTGGGTCACTAAGGACACTAGGAGGATAATTTGGACTTTTGGGCAGACATATGCTAGGTCTGGCAAACGTACGCTCTGCAAATCGTACAGCGGACATACGCTAAAAGTATCGGGCATATGCTACTTTTTGAATACTCTCTGGTTAATACCTAGATGTACGAGGCAGCCATGGAACCACTGGGCAAGAACCACCATACGTATGCCGCTTGGCCAGAAGTCCACTGCTTTTCTGGGCCTATAAATAGACCCCTACCCCTCTTTATTCTTCATAAGTTTCAGGCACCCACAGGCTGCCAGTGTGTTCCCAGAGTGTTTCCAAAGTGTTTGAGTGTGTTTTGTGAGCGTGTGTGTGAGGTGTTTGCGAGTTTCGAAACATTCAAGAGGCAAAACTCTTACGGTTTTGTTTCAAGGAGGTAACATTTGATCATTAGCTTTTAATTACGTTGTTATGCTACTCATTTTATGTTCAGTTATAGTTGCAAACTTAGTTATGCTTTAAAACCCGTTTGGGTTTGTGTTTTCGATGAGCTTAGCGTTATTACATTGCATGGAGGTTGTTAACTAGACTAAAAGGCTTTAGGGTGTTCCTAATAGCCCTAAGAGTCTAAGAATAGGTGGATAGTGGAGAGAAAATGAGGTTCTCCCTGAGAACCCACATAATGACACGGTGTTGTACAATGTACGGGTTTGTCGTGACAATGACATAACCGACAGACGGTCGATTATATGATAGGGAAACCCTATTTTCACCAACCATTCCATAGCTCCTGTTTTCCTTGTTTTAGAGTTGTTTTAATGGAATTAGGACTAATAGAAGGTTTTCCACTGATTTGGAGAACCTAGATCTTTCAGAGTTTTTAGAGACTTATCGATCCAAGTGAGTTTTAACTTACATAATGCGCATTGTTATTTTTCATGCACTGCACGTCTATTTTGTGTACTGAGCAAACATGCATATTTTACAACTCTCACAGTTTATACTTATTGCACATGAACTCTGTCATTTTGAGAAAAACGTTGTGCTGAACATGTTAACTAAGTGAAACTTGTAAAAGG
This sequence comes from Carpinus viminea, assembly GCA_013348765.1. Classification (NCBI taxonomy): domain Eukaryota; kingdom Viridiplantae; phylum Streptophyta; class Magnoliopsida; order Fagales; family Betulaceae; genus Carpinus; species Carpinus viminea. The sequence continues at coordinate 15,006,852 of CP054673.1, read as the reverse complement.
ATATGTATGTAAAATATAGACAAGATAATTTGGATCGTATGAAATGATACACCGGTACGTGCAGTAGTAATGGCCATGGGCTTACTATAGATGTTATCTTTGTGGTCAAATGTGTGCATTATGTGAGGGCTTTAGATCCATTGGTTTCATGACCTTGGTGCAACCATTCCCAATGGATCGGTCACTATAGGACCGACGTCATTAGTTGGTGTGGGCCACTCAAGATCGGACTCGATCGTACCACTAATGTTACATACGGTATGCTATGCAATGGCTGGGGCACTGGCATTATATTATAGGTCCTTCGGGATAGTATCAACCCTGTTGAGAATGGTAATATCTCGGGTAGATCATACTATTGAACTATGACTGTTGTTTACATCATATGCATTTATCACTACTATATATATATCACTCATAATTAAATTGTCATAATGGAACTGCTTTTACTTATTAAATGTCTGAGTTCATTACTAAAAATGGCATGGTTATTATCTGCGTTAAAAAGTCACTAAGTCTTAGACTTACCCTCTTTTATTTATATCCTTCCTTATCATTATGAATAATTGCACGGTTTAGCTGCACTAGACGAAGATGCCGTCAGAGACTACTTGGGTGATTGCTCAGGACCTGATACTGGTGATCTTTGGGGATATGGATCCCGTTTGGCTTAGGATGATGTGGGAAGATGGAGGATCTGCCCGTGCAGGCATAATAGAGATTTTGATTTCATTAGCTCTGCTTAAGCTTAAGTCTAAGCTTTGATCTGTTGATTTTTTTAGAACTATGTTGACAATCGTTTCATTTGGGTTGTATCTATTTTCCTCTTGATGGTTTGATGACTAGTACATTTGGTGACTATTTATGATATTGATGATGTAGTACTTTATCTCTAATATTGTTGTGTGATGTTTCAATTACTGTCTCTTAATCCCATAGTCTTGGTAAAGTCTTCTGCTGTAGTTTTCTCGTTATGACAAGTATAGTGATTTCCCGGAGGTCGTGCCCTGAAGGGACATGGCTAGAATGGCGTGCCGTGGGATCAATTACTAGTTAATTGATTTGCCCATCGGTGGGGCGTCACACTATCTCCTTGGATGTGCCTAGGTGATTTCAATGAGATCATCAATTTGTCGGAAAAATGGGGAGGCAACGAGCATCATTGGAGTTTAATGGAAGCATTTAAGTTGGCTTTGGAAGATTGTGCATTGCTGGATTTAGGTTTTCAAGGCCCAAAATTTACATAGAATAATGGGCGAGAGGGTGATAATTTTATAAAAGAAAGGTTGGATAGGGTCGTTGCTAACGAAGGGTGGTGCAATTTTTTTCCAAAAGCTGACATTTGCATTGAAGAAGCCATGAGCTCTTATCACTGTCCAATTTTTGTCTCCTTGGATGATGTGAACAAATGCAGGAGGAACCCCACATATTTAAACATGAGGCTAGATGGATGGTGGATGAAAGCTACACGGAAATTATTAAAAAAGCTTGGAGGGCCAAGACTATTCGGACTGATCAATGGGGTCATCTTCGTGGTAGATTTGGGTGTTGCCAAGTAGAACTGAAACAATGGCAGGTAAAGAAAAGAATGGATAGTGCTGAGGAAAAAAATTAAGGAGCAACTAAATAAGGTGGTTGGCTTATTGGGAGTGGAGGGTACATGATAAATGCTTAAATATTTAAGCCCCTTAATTTATCCTTGTTATGCTCTTAGTTTATGTTATTTTGTTCTATTTTACTTTCTTTTTGTGTTTTCTTTGTTTTATAGGTCTTTGGAAGAAAAGAAAGCATTTTGGAAGTCTAGGGCTTAATGGACAAGAATTTGGAAAAGCTAGAAGTTGAGGAAGAATGAGCTAGAGTCTATGAGAGCGATTAAGCGCAGGAGACCTGTGATCGAACACACCAGCGCTCGAGTGCCCAAGGCAAGGATTGAACGCACTTGCATTTGCATGCATAAGAAGAAGAGCGCACTAATTGCAATCGAGTGCACATGTGCGTGAAGCCCACTCCAGCCGCAGCCCTATTTTGAAAATTTTTGGTTTTAGGGTTTTGTGAATCCTTGTTGCACAAGGATTCAACCCTATGATTTTTAGGGTTTCTAGAATTCTCCTAGACTCTATAAATAGGCCTGTAAACACAAAAAAAGACACATGCAATTTTGGAGAAGAATTTACAGCTCTCAAGGAAGTGATTTTTCGGGTTTATTCTTTTCCTTTATTTTATTTTATGAAGATGACTAGCATCAATATTATGTGTAACTAAATCTTTCAGTAGGGCTAGATTGAAGCCCTGATCATGTTTACTTAGTAATTCAATATTGACGCTTTTGCGATAATTGCATTATGATATTTAACTTGATTAATACTTGCTTTCTTAAATTCCTCATATGTATTTGCCTGATCAACATATGCATGTAGTATGAACTTGTTAGTTAAACCAATTTGGATAATTAAGTCCTGGGTTTAATAAAAGTAACAAAAGATATCCACACCGGGTTCATGGGTTAATCAACATGGGGAACCGGGAGTAGACACCCATACCCTAGGCCTCATGTGTCTGTCGGTTTTCACAATTTTTATGCTTTCTTAAAGAACAACTTAGTAAACACCCATACTAAATCCTTTAAGAAAGAAAAGAATTAGAGTAGACACCCATGCCTAATTCGTTGCTTAGGAAAACCAATAGCTTAAGGAGTAGACACCCATACCCTTAGGTTGGCAGACATTAGATATTCATAATGTGATTAAAGCATTGGCATATTGTTTTATTGTGTAAGCATGATTAGCGATGGAAATCAAAGCCCTACCTCTTTCTCATTATTTAATCAAACTCAATTTTTCTCTCTTTTACTTTAGCTTGCGAAATTAATTTTAAGCAAAATTTACCAATACCTGTGAGATCGATCTTGCACTTACACACTATACTACACTTTTTGACATTGTGCACTTGGAAGTAAATGTACAATTATTTGCCTATTAATTTAGGTAGATATTTGCATAACAAGTTTTTGGCGCTGTTGCAAGGGATTGCATTAAATTTTGTTTAGAATTGTTTTCGTTTAGTTTAATTTAGTTTTTATTTTATTTTAGTTTTAATTCTGCTTTTGTTTAATTTAGTTTTAGAATTATCTTGTTTTAGTTTTATTTTTAGAATTTTTGAAAAAAAAAAAATTATTTTCTATTTTCTGCGTTGTTTCAGTTTTGCGACAACATAGTCTATGCTAGAGTGAACGATCACAGGCCGAGTGCTATCGAGCACCCATTCTTCAGTGATCAAGCGTAGTTCTAGAGACCTCTACAAAGCAGTATTGAAGCTGCTATAACTACCGAATTTTGTCCAATTCATGCTAGGGCTTTGATCCAAGAATCTAGCCATCCTTCCACTTGATACAGAAATTGAGCGGACCATTCGACAGAAGCCCAGAGACAACGTTGAGGAAGAAGAAGAAGAACTTCAAATAAAGGAACCTATGGTGGAACAACATGTCAATCAACCTCAGCTTGGGAACCAACCACCACCAAAGCAAAGACCCATGAAACAGTCTTTCATCCCTAACAATCCCAACCAGTCATCATGCATTGCCTATCAACCTGAGGCAGAAGGCAATTGCTACATATCCCCACAAATACTCAATCCATTGACGCACTTAAGAGGCACACCTACTAAGGATCCAAACTTACACATAAGGAATTTCTTTGATCTTTGCAAGTTTCAACATGTCCAAGGCCTGGATCAACAGGGAATCAGGATGATTCTCTTTCCTTTTTCCTTAAAAGAAAATGCGAGGTTGTGGTACAATTCAATGCCTTCAAATACCATACTTGGGAAGTGCTGTCCAGTAAGTTCCTAAAGAAATTCTTTCCAGCTCAGAAGACAAGACAGATGAGGAAGGAAATTCAATCTTGGCAATAGAGAGATGGCGATTTATTCTTTGAAGCATAGGGGCATTTCAATGACTTGCTTCTGAAGTGTCCACATCACAAGCTACCTCAAGATGAGCTGGTACAAGATTTTTATGAAGGTCTAAATGACACAAATAAAGGGGTTGTTGATTCTAGTTGTGGAGGAGTGTTGATGGAAAAGAGCAATGAAGAAGCCATGGAGCTTTTTCAGACATTAAGTGAGCACTCTCAACAATTCTCATCCAGAGGTAGACAAGGAGTAAAGAGCAAGGGCATATATGAAGTAAACTTAAATGGTGGATCTCCAAATCACATGGCTATTGTGGACAGAAAGTTAAATATGATCGTTAAGGCCATGGCTTTGCAGAACATCTCACCTAGTCAACAAGCTGCACCAATTCAGGTATATGCTCTTTGTTATCAGTTTGATCACACTACTAATACTTGCCCTTTGTATTCATCTGCAGATCAAGAGCAAGCAAACTATGTGGGACAGAATGATTATCTTTCCAAGAACAACCCATACTCCAACACCTACAATCCAGGGTGGCGAAACCACCCCAACTTTTCATGGAGTAACAATCAAAATGCTCTGAACCTTCAAGGGCAGCAAAGGAACTCCCAACAAGCAGCCCAACTAGTTCAAGAGTCAAAAAAGACTAACCTAGAGAGTATTGTAAGGCAAATGGCAACTCAACAATAGATGTTGACTCAACAACAACAAATGCTGGCAACATAAGAGCAATTTATGGCAGAGGAAAAATAATTTCGGACTGAGCAAAGACAAACCACCGCAAAGCATAAGCAATCTATTCAAAGACTAGAAGTACAAGTGGGGCAATTGGCTAAAGAGATGAATGTTAGAAAGCAAGGAGAATTCCCTGCCCAAACAATACCTAATCTAGGAGGTCATCAACAACTGTAGGCTATTACAACTCTCAGAAATGGTAAGATCATAGGAGAGGATGAACCATCACACGTATCTCTAGATGAAGCATTCACATCAAAGGTAAGTAAAATGGAGATGGAATACCCACCACCACCATTCCCTCAAAGGTTAGTAAAGCCGAAAAAGAGAATAAATTGTTTGATATTTTTGAAACTTTGAGAAAAGTAGAGATAAGCATTCCTTTATTAGATGCAATTCAACAAATACCTACATATGGTAAAATTTTTAAGGATTGTTGCATTCATAAAAGGAAGTTTCAAGAACACGAAACGGTGGCTTTGACTAAAGGGGTAAGTGCAGTTTTATTAAGAAAACTACCCCCAAAGCTAAAAGATCCAGGTAATTTTACTATTCCTTGCAAGATTGGTGACCATGATTTTGAGCAAGCATTACTGGATCAAAGAGTTGGTGTCAATTTGCTACTGTACATATGTATGAGACGCTTGGTTTGGAGGAGCTAAAACCCACTTCAGTCACCTTGCAATTGGCAAATAGAAGCATCAAAAGACCAAGAGGTATACTTGAGGATGTCTTGGTAAAGGTAGGCGAATTTATTTTACCTATTGATTTCATTGTATTAGATATGGAAGAACCTCCTATGCCATCACCTCTGCCCATCATTTTAGAAAGACCTTTTATGCGAACTGCTGATACAAAAATTTGTGTAAAAAAGGTATTGCAAGTATGAAGGTAAATGGTGAGAAGATAGAATTTAAAATATTTGATGCATTGAAATTACCTCAAGATGATATGGAATGCTTTAATGTATGTATGGTGCAAGATGTGGTTGAAGAAATTTTTCAGGTTCAGCACATTGATCTAGTGGAGGCCACCCTCACCCATTGTTTCACAAGGGCAGACATTGAGTTAGAATTTAAAGATGTTTCTAATGACACCATCAAAGCTATGCAACTTCTAGAGGCCTCACCGAAGTACCCAAGTAGGTATACTCCTCCATTTGAAACTCTTGTGCCTACTAATACTACTCTCGTTCCTTCTATTGTCCAGGCACCAGATTTGGAATTAAAGCAGCTGCCAGAGCACCTGGGAGAGAATAAGACACTACCTGTCATAGTTGCTGCTAATCTAAGTTTGGGGGAAGAAGAGAGGCTATTGAGAGTTCTTAGAGAGCATAAGACTGCTATCAGATGGACCATTGCTAACATCAAGGGGATAAGCCCAACCAAGTGCATGCATCAAATCCACCTTGAAGATAAGGCAAAGCCCACCAGGGACGCACAAAGAAGGCTCAACCCGCACATGAAGGAGGTAGTCAAGAAGGAGGTACTGAAACTATTAGATGTTGGCATTATCTACCCTATTTTAGACAATCAATGGGTAAGTCCAGTTCAAGTTGTCCCAAAGAAGAGTGGGATCACAGAGTTCAAGAATGAAGATGAGGAGCTCATACCTATAAGAATAACCACTGGTTGGAGGGTATGCATTGATTATAGAAGACTGAACAAGGTGACCAGGAAAGATCATTTTCCCCTGCCCTTCATTGATCAGATGCTAGAAAGGTTAGCTGACCATAGTTACTATTGCTTCTTGGATGGGTACAATGGTTACAACCAGATTGCAATAGCACCAAAGGACCAGGACAAAACCACCTTCACATGTCCCTTTGGTACATTTGCCTACAGAAGGATGCCATTTGGACTATGCAATGCACTAGCCACCTTCCAAAGATGCATGATGAGCATTTTCTCCAACATGGTGAAGAAATTCATTAAGGTATTTATGGATGATTTTAGTGTTTTTGGTTCTAATTTTGATGAATGCCTCCATCATCTGAAGAGTGTCCTCAAGAGATGTGAAGAATGCAATTTGGTGCTAAACTACGAAAAATGTCACTTCACGGTACAACAAGGCATTGCGTTGGGTCATTCTATTTCCAACAAAGGTATATCTAGTCAAGAAAGGAAGAGGTTGATGTTTATATCTAGACATTACCATTGGGATGACCCCTACCTTTTCAAATTCTGCACTGATCAAATCATCAGAAGATGTGTCCCAGAAGAGGATCACTTGAGCATATTACAGCATTGCCATCAATTTGCTTGTGGAGGACATTTTGGGGCCAAGAGAACAACTCTCAAGGTATTACAATTTGGTTTTTATTGGCCTAATGTTAAAAGATGCCTTTTTGTTTTGCATCTCTTGTGATAGATGCCAGAGGTCAAGTAACATCTCATCCAGAAACCAGATGCCATTGCAAAATATTCTAGTGGTAGAGCTCTTATGTTTGGGGTATTGACTTCATGGGTCCTTTTCATAACTCATATGGAAATTTATATACTCTTGTGGGTGTGGATTATGTGTCCAAATGGATCGAGGTTGTCCCCTCAAAGACTAATGATCACAAAGTTGTTATGAAGTTTTTGCTAGATAACATCTTTACTAGGTTTGGGACTCCAAGGGCAATAATCAGTGATGGAGGAAGCCACGTCAATAATCAGGCTTTTGCTGCTCTGTTAAAGAAGTACGGGATCACTCATAAAGTGGGCACTCCGTATTATGCTCAAACCAGTGGCCAAGTAGAGATAAGCAATAGAGAAATTAAAGGCATCCTAGAAAAGACGGTGAATACCAGTAGGAAGGATTGGTCTATGTGCTTAAATGATGCACTATGGGTGTATAGGACTGCATACAAGATTCCAATTGGTATGTCTCCATACCAATTAGTCTTTGGGAAAGCATGTCATCTACTGGTGGAATTAGAGCACATGCAAAGTATATTGGGTTATCAAGAAGTTTAACTTTGACATGAAGCAAACAGGGGATAAGAGGAAGTTGCAATTAAATGAGCTTGAAGAATTGAGGTATGATGCCTATGATAACGCCAAGCTCTACAAAGAAAGAACCAAAGCATACCATGATAGACAGCTGATTAGGAAGGAATTTTATGTGGGATAGAAGGTGCTGATCTACAATTCACGATTAAGACTATTCCCTGGTAAACTCATGTCTGGATGGTTTGGTCCTTATGTTGTTACTAACATGTTTCCTCATGGAGCTTTGGAGATCTATAGCCCACAGAAGAATCAAACGTTCAAGGTGAATGGACACAGAGTGAAGCCATACATTGAAGTGAACTCTACACCAAGAGAAGATGATTTGGCACTACAAGATTTGGCACTTCAATCCGTCCACTATGCAGCAGCACCAAGAGCACTTGAGCTACATCTGGTGGACTTCAAGTGCACCTTTCCAAAGGAGTAGCACTGAAGCTACTGTGGAGGCGCTTGAGTAGTCTTGAAGCTTAAACGACTCTGTGAGGTCAGTAGTACTGAGGCCACTAAATGCGGTAAACCTTTCTTACTTTTTTGTATTTTCTATACTTTTGTTGTTTTTATTTTTTCTTAGTTAATTTTGTGGTTCAGTCAAGGGGGAAGGGCATTCTGTGGAAGCGATCAATCGCAATGTGAATTGTGATCGATCGTTGAAACCTCTTAGATTGTGTTGTGCATTTTGTGGAAGCGATTGATCGCAGTGCAAATTGTGATCGATCGCCGAAACCTCTTAGATTTTGTTGTGCATTTTGTGGAAGCGATTGATCGCAGTGCGAATTGTGATCGATCGCCGAAACCTCTTAGATTTTGTTGTGCATTTTGTGGAAGCGATCGATCGCAGTGTGAATTGCAATCGCTCTCCGAAACCTCTTAGATAGTGCACATTATTCTGAGGAAGCGAACAATCGCTATGTAAATGGCGATCCATCGCTATCTCGTTGTGCGACCTTAGGCGTGTGAGCGCTTCAACGCATGGACTCACAATCTTGCATGAGTACGATCGATTGCACTTATGTGCGATCGAGTGCAATTGGGAAGGGGATTCACGTGACCTATTTATAGGTCATTTCTCCCCCTTTCCTCCATCATTCTTTCCCCTTGCACTGTAGACACATCTGCCACTCCACACTTCACCCAACCTCACCTAATTCCCCATACCCTAAACCATCGCCAACCACCACTCAAGGCCACCGCCGGCCACCATAAACCGCCGCAAGCCACTACACTCTCTCCCACTACACCACATTTTAACTTTTCCTTATTTTCCACCATTATACTTTTCCCAACCCTCACAACCCCAACCCTCCACGTTTTTTTTATATTCTTTGTTTTTGACAACTGCAATCTACTAGTGCAGATTGTAGTTGTCCTCTGTTGTTGGGTTGCTTATCTTTTGTAGAGGGTTGGAAAACTTTTGGAGGTCGTTGTCCACCACTTGGATTCACAGTTGCACGCCATCTACTTGATAAAAGTCCTAAACAAAACTCAAAATGCCTCAGACCACTGCTTTCACCTCTCAAGCTTCATGCTTCCACGCCCAATCTTCCCAACCAACTTGTGAGTAGCGGGAGATCATTTTTTATACCACCTTTGACATCAATGGTGACTTCAAGAATTTTGAAGCCACCCAATGAGCGGTCCAAGAATTCAAACTCCGTGGGTTGAAGAAGTTGTTCAAGCCCGTCACAACCACGAAGTACACAAAGCTGGTGGTCCAATTCTATGCACACCTTTACATTGACTGCAATAGGCAGGGTATCTTATTCTCCACCGTTCAAGGAAAGCAAGTTGAGATGACAATTGCTGATATTGCCGCCGTCCTCAAATGCAATGATGAACACCCCTCTGCAGATGCACAATTGGATGAACAGTCGGAGTCTTTCTACATCTCTGAAATAATTGAAGACATGTGTGCGAGGCAATATGCTAATGACAAAAAAATAATGCAGGCAGCCGGTCCAAATTTCCTCCATAACTCTAGCTTGTGGATTCCATTCTGCAGCGTAATGTGTGCCCATTAGGACACAAAACACAAAGGTGTGACTAGTTCATTCAAGCGTTGTATGCCTTTTATAAAGGCCATTGTTATTCCATCCCATCAATCATATGGAATCAAATTAACAAGTTTTGGGAAGGGGTGCATTGGCGCAGAGCCACAACTGCCAATTCATGAGGGCTACCATTTTCCTTTTTGCTCACGCATATCTTGAAGAGAAAAGGCATAAAGGGAACCCCCAAAGATGGACCTGTCACAGATCGTTCATTCTTTGGCAGAAACCAATGGAATCACAGCCAGTCACACATGCCAAGAGGCCTTAAGGCACAAATCCTTGATGTGGAAAGAGTGGAGGATACAGAGCATATGGAAGAAGATGCACCTGCACCTCAGCCAAGAGGGAGAAGAGGATCTGTTCTCATAAGCCGTACTGAATATGAATTCTTTTATGGTGCAAATCAGCGCATAGACAGGCTGGAACAGCATTTTGACAAGATGGAAAAGCAGTTTGATACACAAGCCGAAATGCTCAAGGCCATTCTAGAACGACTACCACCAACTGCAAGGGAATCATCTTCAGTACCACATGGGGAACATTAGTGAGTGGACACACAGTCTGACTGAAGACGTTAAACTTAACGCTCATGGAGGCACCCCACAGCCTATCTTTTTAATTCTTGTTGTTTTCATTTTTCTTTAAAATTGTTTTCTTGTTGTTTTCCAGTTTTATGTTAGTGTTGTGTTTTAAGGGACAAAAGGGTACTTCAGTTCAAGTTTGGGGGTGTGCTAGGAGTCATGCCAGGCCAGACAGTTCTCCAAATCCCAAGTCAGCTCTTTCCATGTATTTACACATTGGGGACAATGTGCACTTTAAGTTTGGGGGTATGGGAGACACATTTACACACACTTTGTCCCGTTTTTGTTAAAAAATAAAAATAAAAATAAAAATAAAAAATTGCATGTTCATGTTTATCTTGAAAATTTTTGCTGATCTAAGAATTGTGATTTGATTTAATCAGTAAGCTTAAAATTTTGAACACATGATTTGATGATAGAATTTTTGAGTTTTGTTACTTACTTTAGACAGTTGAGAATTCACATGTTTGATCTGTTCTAACACAAGCACATTAGTACATGATTTGTGGGGTATGACATGTGGTTTTAATGTGTATGTTTTTATGTTTTGAGTGACACTGGATGACTTATTGGTTGGATACATTGTCATAATAATATTTTAATCCAAAAAAAAAAAGTGATCATTGATAAACTTTTCACTAAATAACTGGACCTCTTGCCTCATTAAACATTGAGTGTTCATGTCAAAAGGTGAGAAGATTTGATGTGGTTAACATTATGACTAATTTAGTTTCGTGGCCTTTTTGACTTGAGTTAGTAAGTCCTTAGGGGTGTCTTTACACCTAATGCCCTAAAACCATCTGGTTTGAGAGTCATTGAATCAACACTCGTTACATGGGTCAATTAGAAAGCTTAAGGGAACTAAACATTGCAAAGTCAAAAATAAAAGAAAGAAAAAAAATGAAATTATGCCATTGTTGTTCATTCTGATGGGAAATTATTTGGAAGCTTCATAGTTTTGTGCTAGTTCACTTTACATTGTTTCGAACTTGTGATGCCTTAGCTTACCTGTTGTAAGTGATTAAACTTTAAATTCCAAGTCATTGTGAAGATGGAGTTTAACTTTTTAAGCTTGATAATGAATAAAGATTATGGTTTTGGGTGATGCTTTAATTTTTTAGATAACATGAACTATGCATAATGTTTGTGGGTAACATTCCTGGAAAACCCTCACTAGATTTAACTCGTCCTCTAGGAAATTCCTAGGGGTTTAAAAGGCTTATTGTATACACTAAATGCAACTGTCCATCTCACGAAAGCTGAACTTATCTTTTTGTTTTGCATTTAGTTTTTAGTTTTGTATTGCTAAGGGACTAGCAATATGTAAGTTTAGAGGTGTGATAAGAGCTTAAATATTCATATTTAAGCTCCATAATATATCTTTGTTATGCTCTTAGTTTATGTTATTTTGTTCTATTTTACTTTCTTTTTATGTTTTCTTTGTTTTACAGGTCTTTGGAAGAAAAGAAAGCATTTTGGAAGTCTAGGGCTTAATGGACAAGAATTTGGAAAAGCTAAAAGTTGAGGAAGAAAGAGCTGGAGTTTGTGAGAGCGATCGAGCATAGGAGACCTACGACCAAACGCACCAGCACTCAATAGCCCAAGGCAAGGATCGAATGCACCTGCGTTTGCATGCATAAGAAGATTGATCGCAGTGCGATCGAGCGCACTAACTGCGATCGAGCGCACATGTGCGTGAAGCCCACTCCAGCCGCAGCCCTATTTTGGAAATTTTTGGTTTTAGGGTTTTGTGAATCCTTGTTGCACAAGGATTCAACCCTACAATTTTTAGGGTTCTAGAATTCTCCTAAACTCTATAAATAGGCCTGTAAACACATAAAAAGATACACGCAATTTTGGAGAAGAATTTACGGCTCTCAAGGAAGCGATTTTTCGGGTTTATTCTTTTCCTTTATTTTATTTTATAAAGATGATTAGCATCAATATTATGTGTAACTAAACCTTTCAGTAACGCTTGATTGAACCTCTGATCATGTTTACTTAGTAATTCAATATTGGCGCCTTTGCGATAATTGCATTTTGATATTTAACTTGATTAATACCCGCTTTCTTGAATTCCTCATATGTATTTGCCTGATCAATATATGCATATGGTATGGACTAGTTAGTTAAACTAATTTGGATGATCAAGTCCTGGGTTTAATAAAAGTAACAAAAGATATCCACACCGGGTTCTTGGGTTAATCAACATGGGGAACTGGGAGTAGACACCCATACCATAGGCCTCATGTGTTTGTAGGTTTTCACAGCTTTATACTTTCTTAAAGAACAACTTAGTAGACGCCCATACTAAATCCTTTAAGAAAGAAAAGAATGAGAGTAGACACCCATGCCTAGTTCGTTGCTTAGGAAAACCAATAGCTTAAGGAGTAGACACTCATACCCTTAGGTTGGCAGACATTAGATATTTATAATGTGATTAAAGCATTGTCATATTGTTTTATTGTGTAGGCATGATTAGCGGTGGAAATCAATGCCCTACCTCTTTCTCATTATTTAATCAAGCTCAATTTTTCTCTCTTTTACTTTAACTTGCAAAATTAATTTTAAGCAAAATTTATCAATCCCTGTGGAATCAATCTTGCACTTATACACTATACTACACTTTTTGACCTTGTGCACTTGCAAGTAAAACGTGCAATTATTTACCTATTAATTTAAATAGATATTTGCACAACAGTACACCGGACGTAGTTGAAATTAATAAGCTGAAAAAACAATTACACACTCTAATGGAGCAAGAAGAGGCTTAGTGGAAACAAAGGGCAAAGATCAAATGGCTACAACATGGGGATAAAAACACAAGATTCTTTCATGCATGTGCAAATCAAAGACGGAACTCAAATAAAGTCTGTATGATTTGCAACGTGAAGGGGAATTGTTGGGAGGATCCGAATGAAATTGGAAAAGCCTTTGTCAATTATTTCACGACTTTGTTTACCACAGAGCAAGTAGACAACTTGGAGCCATTTTTGGATCATCTAGAGGTGAAGGTCACAGCTGAAATGAACTCAGTTCTACTGCAATCGTTTTCTGAAGTGGAGGTGTGTAAGGCTCTTAACCAAATGGCGCCCCTCAAATCACCTGGACTGGATGGTTTTGATGCTTGTTTTGTCCAAAAAAAAATTGGTCTATTGTTGGAAAGGAGGTTTGCGAAGCTGTTCTTTTGTCTTTGAATTCATGTATTATAAATAAAGATTTAAATTCCACCTATATTGTTCTTATTCCTAAAACTAAAGATCCCAAAAATGTAAGGGATTTTAGACCTATTAGCTTTTGCAATGTCCTTTATAAATTAATTTCAAAGGTACTTGCTAATAGGCTAAAAAGGGTTCTACCGCATATCATATCGCCTTTTCAAAGTGCTTTTATTCCTGAGTGATTGATTATGAACAATGTTCTTGCGGCTTATGAAACCTTACATACTATGCACTCTAAAATGTATGGTAAGTCAAGCTTCATGGTGGTCAAGATTTATATGAGCAAGGCGTATGATAGAGTGGAATGAGATTTTCTGGTGGTGGTTATGAAGAGAATGGGTTTTGAGCAAAGGTAGATAAATCTTGTGATGATGTGTGTGCATACGGCTCAATTTTCAGTCTTGGTTAATGGTGTTCCTACGGGTCAAATTTTGCCCACTCGAGGTATTAGACAAGGTGCTGATCTCACCATATTTATTTATCATTTGTGCGGAAGCCCTTAGCTCTATGTTGTCCTACACAGACCGACAAGGAACTTTGAAAGGAGTTCCAACATCGAAAAGAGGTCCAAGGCTGAACCATTTGCTTTTAGCTGACGATAGTTTGCTATTTTGCATAGTGGATTTAAGCCATTAGAATAGGTTGGCTGATCTCTTGCATATCTATGAGTGTGCGTAAGGACAAAAATTAAATACAAGCAAGACGGCGATCTATTTTAGTCGTAACACTCCCACAGGGGATAAAGACTCCATTATTGCACAAGCCACTATTCCTGCATCGCAAAGATATGATACTTATTTAGGCCTCCCAACCTTAGTAGGTAAGTCAAGGATGAAGGAGTTCAAGCATATTATTGATCGGGTCGAAAAAAGATTGCAAGATTGGAAATTAAAGTTTTTATCGCAGGTGGGGAAGGAGGTACTTTTAAAAGCCGTGGTTCAAGCCATACCAATGTACAGTATAAGTGTCTTTTTCATGCCCAAGGCGTTGTGCTCCAATATTAATTCACTTATGCAAAAATTCTAGTGGGGTCATCAAAGTAATTCTTTGGGGATCCCTTGGATGAGTTGGAGTCGCATAACGATAACAAAGGCAAAGGGAGGGATGGGGTTTAGGGAGTTTTATTATTTCAACAAGGCTCTCTTAGCGAAGAAATTGTGGCGCCTTTGATAGACACTGAATAGTTTGATTGCAAAAATTATGAAGGCCAAATATTATCCTAATTGTCAAGCGATTCATGCTCAATTAGATAATAAACCTTTCTTTGCCTGGAGAAGCATACATAGTTCGAAGGACCTCCTTAATGAAGGGTTGATGTGGAGGATTGGTAATAGGGAGAAGGCTCGTATATGGAGAGATAAGTGGGTGCCTATTCCGAGTAGCTACAAAATATATTCCATACATGAGTTAACCTCTCCGGAAGCGAGGGTGAGCATGCTAATTGATAAAGATTTGACTAGGTGGGACCAAAATAAGTTAGAAAATTTATTTGCGGTACAGGAGGTTGAGGCAATTGTGTCTATCCCCTTAAGTTGCACCAATCAAGTGGACAGAATGATTTGGAAAGGGTCAACAAATGGGATATTTTCCGTCAAGAGTGCATATCACCTAGCTAAGGAAATGGAGGATCAGGCTATGGCAGGTTCTTCTAAGGGGGCCCTAAACAATGATGTTTGGATAAGGCATTTGAAGGTACCAAACTCAGAAGAAAAATATATATATATATTTGGCGAGAGAGTCATGATTACTACCCATGAGGGACAATTTATGTCGAAGGAAAATTATAAAAGATTCTATGTGTCCTATTTGTGGGTTAGAGGTGGAGACAACCTTGCATATATTGTGGGAATGCCCGTCGGCGATGGATGTGTGGCGGGGAAGTTGCAAAAAATTTCAAAAAAGTTCATACGAAGGCTGGACCTTCATCAGCATTTTTAAGGCAATCTTGAGTACCTACAGTGAAGATGAAGTTAATGTTTTTGTGGGATTGGAGCGTCAAGTGTGGTTCAGACGGAATGATTATATACATGAGGGGTCCTTTCCACACCCAAATGTGCTAGTCAGGAAGGCACGAAGTGCATTGGCAGATTATGACGAGGCGTCCAGTAGTATCAAGGGGCCGGTCCAAATGGAAAGCAGATAAAAAGATTTTTGGAAAGCTCCTTCATAGGATATGTATAAGGCTAATTAGGACGCATCTATGAACTCACAAAGTGATCAGGTGGGCATCAGTATGGTTATTAGGGACCAATATGGGAGTGTGAAAGCAGCTCAATGTTGCTTTTGTAGGGGCAAATTCAATCCCACTACAGTAGAGGCTCTGGCGGCGGTGCAAACAATAACCTACTGCAATGAGATTGGAATGGATAAAATATGTTTGGAAGGTGATGATAAAAATGTTGTGGACGCACTAAATGCTATGGAGAAAAATTGTGGAAAATTCGGTCACCTTATCGCGGACGCAAAAGTTTTATTGCAAAAGTTTTCTCACTGGGAGGTTAAATTTGTAAAGAGAGACGCCAACGGTGCAACTCATTCTCTTATGAAATTGGCTGCTCAAGTGGGATTGGAAAGGAAATGGCGGGGGGAAATTCTTGACTGTATCTCGGAGATTATTCGAGTAGAGCAATTTGATCTATCTCTTTGACTATTAGAATATATAAGATGTTGTCTTCTTCACAAAAAAATAATAATAATAAAAAATAAAATAAAATATACGGTGATACTTGTTGCCAAGAGAAAATTAGGGGTAATTATCCTTTCCCCCAACAAACTATTATGCGATTACCATTTGCCCTCATAAACTACCAATTTTATATTACACTCCTCATAAACTACCATTTTGTTACCAAAGATCTCTTACTGTCAGTCAAAGATGTTAAACATGATGGTCAATGTGTCACGTGCGTGAACAGTACCATGAACAGTGTCGTTGATTGACGGAACTGTATCATGAACAATACAGTTGACCACTCAACTTAACAGTGTTGACTAACGGAAAGGGGGTTTGGGTAACAAAATGGTAGTTTGATGGGGTCGTAATGTAACGTTGGTAGTTCATGGGGGCAAATGGTAATCGCATGGTAGTTCGTGAAGAGAAAATATAATTACCAAAAAATTAAGCTATTAATGCTAAACCATTAATTCATGTCTTATTTTTCTTTTCCATTATTTCCACAATAATTACCGGCAGCCGATATCAGCACTACATTATATATTAGTTGGAGTCATTCATCTAATAATCTAATTTGCCTTTTCTTGAAAAACCATAAGAGAAGCATAATGATCTCACAGATAGATTTCTTACTTAACCAATTATCAGTCAAATAATCATCAACTTAAGGACTTTGTAGAGAAAAGAAAGGTGTAAGATTATGATAAGGATGATGAAAAGCCATCCGCGACCATCTTCGCAGTGTTAACGATTGATATGGTTTGTTCGGGTTATATTAGCTTGAGAAAGAAACAATTGCTCTTAGTAATTAAAAGAGGCCCCTTGTGAATGGGAAGAGAGAATTACTTTGAGTGCTTCCTTGACAAGTAAATCAAAGATAAATCTTATTCCAATTCAACGGAATGCAACTGATCGATCATCGTACTTTTGCCAAAATCTGTTGTCAAATTGATGCATATATAAGAAATATTTCCTGAAATAGCTGTAAAGGAGCACTAAAACAAGATAAGGCAACCCCAAATTACGGTGCAACAGTTGCACAATGGTTGAAGGTTTGTAAGAGTTCCAAAAAGAAACTTGGATTCAATGTTCATGTTGAATATGGATATTCGTATAGAATGATTACTGATAATATTATGTTTATTTTCTAACCCAAGCAGGAATTTCAGTGGATGATTTGTTCAACCAGCTATATAAGTTTAGAAAGAAAGTAATAGTAAAATAAGAACAAGAAGCTTCACCATGCATGGAGGAAAAGAAATATGCACGTATAAAAACTGGGGATTATTGTATATTTTTTGTGTACTTGAGTTATGCCCCTGTGCTTTTAATAAATTTGATTTACTTATCATAAAGACAATGAGGATCATTTGAAAGCAAATGTCTCATATATTCAATTTGGCCAAAAAAAGAAGGTTTATAAAAGATTGAACTGTGGGATATGTTTTACTTGAATTATTGGGGAAATTTCCTGGACTAACCTGGTGGCTGTCAAAACTATTTCTCAACTCTTGAGAAAAATTGAGTATATTATTGTGTGTTAACTCTTAAACACAACTGTGAGTATTCTTTCTTGTGTGTGATTGTGATGCCTCCAATGCCTCACCTGCCTCTTTATTTATATATATGCTTAAGTTTACTTGGAAAAAAGAGAAGAAAAAAAACTTGGCCTCCATCCACTAGAGACACACAGCCAAGGGGCTGGGGAATGATTCTCCTCGCCCCTTGTCTCCAATAACACGGCTAGGCTAAGGATATGAATCCTGGCCCATGTTTTACATAAAATAAATAAATAAATAAGTGAATAAAACAGCCCATGCATATAATAGAAGCATGTTTCACTTTGAGAACATTATATCAGCTTGAAAAATGGCTCAAAGGAAAAATAAAAATAAAAAACTAACTTCAATAGGCTTATATGCTACTATTAATTACAATTCATTCCACTAATTAATTGTAATTGCAATTTAGTTTATATTTTTATTTAGTCATGTTGATGCAGTTTTTGGTACGGCTTGATTGGCGATGGGCTGCCTGCAAAATAGCAAGAACGTCAAGGGTCCCAGCCTAGGTTAGAGACACTCTAATGCTTAAGTTAGCATATTTTTTTGGAGTGAACATAAAGTAATGAGCTTGAATTTTGGGAAGACTGGTCCACCTCTTTTTCTCTTGCATTGAGTCCCTCTTTTCGGGTTTCTATAATTGCTTTACTCTTGATTCTCCATGTTTATCTAGTTGTTTATGGATCATGATTTCCTTTTTATGGATTTATAGATCATGATTTGTTCACATTCAGATAGTAGTCGAGAGATAATCTCTTGAAGTTGTTGAGTTATTGTAGAACTCTGCATAGCTATAATTTATCTAAATGAGGTTGTTTGAGTGGGGTCCATAATTGATTCTATCCCAACAAGTCAGTTTAGGCTCGTATTTGATTAGTATTACAATGCTGTTGGTTGGCTTTGGTGAATGGTCATGACGAGAAGCTATAGAAGTCGAGTAATTCTAAGCGTCCATCCGGCGTCCATCCCTTGCTGATGTGGCGTGGTCCGCGTCAGTTCAAAAAAAAAAAAATTTGAATTTTCAGGAGATGAAAAACGCGTTGGTCCTCTTCTTGGTTTCATTTTTCCCCCCTTCCGCTCATTTCCCCCGCCACTTCTCTCTCGCCCCAGCCTAACGACTGCTCCCGCTCACTTCTCTCTTAGTCACAGCAATGAACGGCACCCCGCACCACCATCGGCGACGCCCACCCACAGACACAGCTCAAAATCTGGTGACGTCGTCCACCGAATGCCACCCACGGGTCCCCACCTACAACGCCCACCAGATCCGACCGCGAGCCACCCACCGGCCACCACCCACAAGCACCATCGACTCCGGCCACCGCTCAGACGACCAAACAGCCTGTTGAGTCCTGAATTCTCATTGCCTCACAAACAAAACCCCAGAAGAAGAGGCAGCAAAGGCTATGCCACCCAGACCCATTGTTGAGGCTGCCGAGCCCGAGACCGAGCTCCAGGTCCCCATCGTCGACGAGCCCCTGAAAAACGCCCAACCTCTGGTCCCCCATTCAACTCCTCTACGTGTATATAAATTTCTTTCATTTTCTGTCTCTTTTTTTTTTTTTTTAATTGTTCTCTGTTTTGTGTGTGTGTATTTTGGCAGAACGATGAGGTTGTCGTCGAGGACGTGAAGGAGGATGAGGATGAGAAGGAGGACGGGGCCCAAGGTTGCTTTTTTACTTCTTTTTCTGTTTGCATTTTTAGCACTCTGTTCTTTGATGGGGTTTTGTTTGGTTGGTTAGAGTGTTGTGCGGCATTGTCATTTTTTTATTGGATTTGATTGATTTGTGGGGTTTGCTTTATTGGGTGTGGTTCGAATTTTGGTTTGAAGTGGCGTTCAAGCATTGTTTAAGACTCTAATTGAAGATTTTGTGATATGTTTTTGCCTTGTTAAGTGTACATGTATAGTTTGCTTGGTTGCCTGAGAAAATGTAGAAAGAAAGGGAGGATTTTGTGATGGCCGAATGAATACAGAAAAAATTTGTTTGTGTTTTATTTTAGTTATAGATAAAATGTTTGTGAAATGTTTGATGAAATGTTTGTGAGAAAATTTATTGCCTTTAAATAGAGTAAATTGTGTTATGCTTATTTTAATGGCCGAATGAGTGTTTTGTTAAGAAGTTGGGCGTGAAAATAAGGTGAACCATGGTCAGTTTATTCACGTGAATAATGCTACACATCCAGACTTGTATCTTTGTCTGAGATAGGTATCAACATACTGGATCCTAGAGTGCCTTAGGCATGCTGTTACGTGCATATTGGGGAAGCTCATTTCATAAGGAGTGAATCTGAAAAATTACTAATTTCCTTTTAGGTTTGCTAGGGACTCACCTTTGGTCTGGATACATCATCATTAATGCAGCCATTGTCAACTCATATAACTCTGCTGTGATGAGATATATGGGGAGCCTTAGGAATAAAACCAAAGGTATGAAGATGCATGACAGCTCCAACATCGATCCGGTAGACCACGGAGTGTATAAATCATCCCCTATCTTTATCGCAAAGGCTGTGAAAAATCATGGAGAGCTAGAAGGGATGCAGAATTCTCATTTAAGGTAATTAATTGCATTGTGTGACCGGCTATCACTCTTGATAATTTAATGTGGCTGTTTTGCATTTTATTATTTGATTTCAATGCCTTAAAGATAATCTTGAATCATTTATGCAGACAATAGAATGATTTAGAATGTAGCTTTAAGGTTGGTATGCTTGTTGTTTACCCCATGGTTTTAGTTAAGTTTTGAAACTAAAAGAAATAATATGAAGGAAATAATTGTTTTTGTCATTTTAAAATGGACTTCCATTGGTAATTCTACACGGCAAGAAATGAATTTATGGTTGGTATTACTCGTTTATGTTTTTGATGAACTGGATAGATTAGCTTTAGAGATGAATTTATAAGATTTTGAAGGTATTGTCTTTCTTTTGGTTTTGTTGATTATTAGTTCCTTTTCAATTCATGAGGATAAAAGCAAATTAGAAACCATGTTTAGGATGTGTTTGTGAGAATTTTTGCATGAGTGTCTTTGGTGATAACATGCTCAATTCTAGATGCATACCATGTGTTTGATGAGTTGCCTAAATGAAGTTTTAAAGTTGATAAATGATAGTGCCTTATTCTCTTAAACTATGGTTATGCTTTTTTTTTTTTTTTTTTTTTGTTGAGATGTTTTGATACCAACTTGATTGGTCTTGTTTCTTGTTTGCCTCAGGAAGATGAAAATATGAACAAGATTCACTTGAAAGACCGTTAAATGAAAATATGAACAAGATGCAATGGATTGTGAAAAGACACCGTTAAATGTAAAGACAGCCCCTGCTCAATGCCTATTCCCTGCTGCCCCTGCCTAATACCACCGTATTTTGAGTCGGAATTTTTTTTTTTTTTTTTTTTTTGGATGGAATTATGGCTATGTAATGTAGTGCACTCCATTTTGTGTAATTTTGCAACCTTGTGGAATTGTAATGTGGTTTGTACTAAAAGGAATCGAGCATCAAAAAGAAAAATGTCCAAAGTTGAAAAAGTGGTAGTGGAGACCACTTTTTTCTTGAAATTGTTCTTTAAATGCTTTTTTCTTGAAATTGTTCAATGTAGACCACTTCATGTTCCTTATTTTTTTGTAACTCAAGCAAATGTGAATTCTTAAAAATTGGGGTGGAATGGAAGAAATATAGGTGCCATGATTTTGAGGAATTATATGAATTTGAATAAGGTGCCCTTGATTGGCAATGGCCAGAATTTGTATTGCAGATTTTTTTTTTTATTTGCATTATATGCATGTGGATTTAATTTGGACGTGTAATGGCCAAAATTATTATTTGCAGATTTTTATTTGATTTACATTATGTGCATTTGAGGCATTATGTTGGATCTTTCAATTTGATTTAATTTGGATCTTTCAAGGCTGATTTTTCAAAACAAAATTGCCTTTGGTGTTAACTAAACTGCAGTTGTAGCAAATGAGCAACCAATAAAAGAAAATACCCAAATCAAATATAAAAGTGACTTTCGTTTTGCCCAAAGAGTAAATACAATAAATACTATTTTCCAGAATTACATGACATAATGCAAGTCCAACAACACCTGCAGTGCCTTTCCAAAATCCTACAAACTTCTTTATATCCTAGTTATAATGCTAGAACTAAAATTAAATAACCCAATGAAAAAGCTGGAACAATTTGATAGTCTCCATTGATGATGATGCAAAGGCTGATGCTCATAGTAACTGATCCCCATCACCAACGCGGCCATTGAAAAGAGCTCCCCAGCCAGGCAATTATAACAGATCCATTGCATCTTGTTCATATTTTCATTTAACGGTCTTTCAAGTGAATCTTGTTCATATTTTCATCTTCCTGAGACAAACAAGAAACAAGACCAATCAAGTTGGTACCAAAAACATCTCAAAAAAAAAAAAAAAACATAATCACAGTTGAAGATAATAAGGCGCTATCATTTATCAATTTTAAAACTTCATTTAGGCAACTCATCAAACACATTGTATGCATCTAAAATTGAGCATGTTATCACCAAAGACACTCATGCAAAAATTCTCACAAACACATCCTAAACATGGTTTCTAATTTGCTTTCATCCTCATGAATTGAAAAGGAACTAATAATCAACAAAACCAAAAGAAAGACAATACCTTCAAAATCTTATAAATTCATTTCTAAAGCTAATCTATCCATTTCATCAAAAAATTTCTTTTTAAAGACAATAAATTTTCTCACAAGCATTTCATCAAACACATGGGTAGCTTGACATTCACAACTAGCTAAAACTAAAATAAAACACAAACACATGGGTAGCTTGACATTCACAACAAACTAAACTAAAATAAAATGGGATGCAAGAGGCTGTTAAGGCTCCGTCTTGCTCAGATAGGTGTCTAGACAGTTAAAGCAGAAATGACCCGAACAACTTCTCTTGCACAGAATCTAAATCCAAAATTTCTATATCCAATTAAAAAAGCATTGTACCAATCTACACAAGCTAGCACGGAAAGTTAGTGGGTTTTTTTTTTTTTTTATAATCTTTAACCTTGACAAACTAATGAACAAAATAATATAATACATAATTATACTAAGCAAAACTCCATATTCAATCAATCACAGGAGAATGAAAACTTTGAACAATGACATATCAGCTTTGAAAGAAATGGATTGATAAAAGCAAATCAATACCTTCAATGGTAAGAAAGCAAAGGTCACAAGGGCATTTGAACCAAAGTTAGTAAGAACTGCTAGACTGATCCCTCGCCCTCTTGTCCGGAATGGGAATATCTCCGACACCATAAACCAACTGATCGGCCCAAATGATATCTGAAAGACCATTCAAAGAACAGAAATCTAATAATGAATCAAAATTCCCATCAACTGTGTCAGGAAGAAAAAATTATCACTACTCATCGGTATTAACTGCTTTTCCTTTCATTCTTCTTTCTTTTTCTCAGTAAATTCTAAAACTCAAGGTAGCTCTCTAACATAAAATTTTCTATGGAAGTTAGAAAATGAAATTCAGCATCGATAGAAGTGCTCTTTATTGTTATATTCAAAAGAAATAGTGCAGTAAATTCCAATCTTTAAAAGAGAAAATGGGTACCTGGTAGCAACCAACATAGAGAAGAAGACCAGCTACAGCAACCAAAGGGAATCCTCCAAGAAATTTATAATAAGCAGAAAGTAGAAGTAAAAAAACAGCCTGTGGTAATTTAAAGAAAAACATAGTCAAGCTTTCATCATGATTTTTATAAATGAACATTAAATAGTGTATGATACGTAGTAGATTGATAGTCATATGATGCATACAATGCCACTGACACCTCCAATTAGCAGGAGTCTTCTCCCAATATTATCTACTTTTAGGATAGCTATCCATGTCATCAGTAACTGAAGGATGAAAACAATCACAAATGAATCATTATTAGCATTACCAGGAGGTATAAAGGCAGGGAGACTCTTTCCCCCATGTTCAAAGACACCATGGGAAGATTATTAAACATACTTTGAACACACCAATTATAACTGAAACTCGGGTAGCATCAGAGGCTGCAGAGAATCCAGCAGTCTTGAATATCAGAATCACAAAGAACATCATTGAGTTAGGAAAAATGAGATAAAGGAATCCAGCACTCACCAATGGGCTGTGCAAAAGTAAGGAAAGGAAAAAAAAAATGGGATGCAAGAGGCTGTTAAGGCTCTGTCTTGCTCGGATAGGTGTCTAGACATTTAGAGCAGAAAGGACCCGAACAACTTCTCTTGCACAGAATCTAAATCCAAAATTTCTATATCCAATTAAAAAAGCATTGTACCAATCTACACAAGCCAGCACTTATAAAGGAAAGTTAGTGGGTTTTTTTTTTTATAATTTTTTTATAATCTTTAACCTTCACAAACTAATGAACAAAATAATATAATACATAATTATAGATGGATACACAACAACAACAACATCCCCTCCCTCTCTCCATTTTCTTTCACTAGCAGTCTTCTCACAGAGGCTTTCAAACAATCAAGTCTCTCCTATTATCTCAAAAGTTTTCTACAATATGTTTTTGACAACTAATAAAGAAATGCAATATATTTGATCTTCAAGGCAATCCAATACCATGCAAACCGTTCTTATATAATCCCTAGAGAATGAATACAATTATCTCAAAAAAAGAAAAAACCTTTCTTTTACTTTTTAAACCTAGCAATCTCAACCAAACTTTTTTTTTAAATTGTTGGGTCCTTCTAAATTCATTATACACCAATCAAAATCCTCCCTTTCTTTCTACATTTTCTCAGGCAACCAAGCAAACTATACATGTACACTTAACAAGGCAAAAACATATCACAAAATCTTCAATAAGAGTCTTAAACAATGCTCGAACGCCACTTCAAACCAAAATTCGAACCACACCCAATAAAGCAAACCCCACAAATCAATCAAATCAAATAAAAAAATGACAATGCCGCACAAATAAACCCCTCTAACCAACCAAACAAAACCCCATCAAAGAACAGAGTGCTAAAAACGCAAACAGAAAAAGAAGTTAAAAAGCAACCTTGGGCCCCATCCTCCTTCTCATCCTCATCCTCATCGTTCTGCCAAAATACACACACACACAAAACAGAGAACAATTAAAAAAACAGAAAATGAAAGAAATTTATATACACGTAGAGGAGTTGAATGGGGGACCAGAGGTTGGGCGTTCTTCAGGGGCTCGTCGAAGATGGGGACCTGGAGCTCGGTCTCGGGCTCGGCAACCTCAACAACGGGTCCGGGTGGCATAGCCTTTGTTGCCTCTTCTTCTGGGGTTTTGTTTGTGAGGCAGTGAGAATTGAGGACTCAACAGGCCGTTTGGTCGTCGGATCTGGAGATGGGTCGTCTGAGTGGTGGCCGGAGTCGATGGTGCTTGTGGGTGGTGGCCGGTGGGTGGCTCGCGGTCGGATTTGGTGGGCATTGTCGGTGGGGACCCGCGGGTGGCGTTCGGTGGACGACGTTGCCGGATTTTGAGTTGTGTCCGTGGGTGGGCGTCGTCGATGGTGGTGCGGGGTGCTGTTCGCTGTCGCGGATCGGTGAGAGAGAAGTGAGCAGAGCGGTGCAGTCATTTCACGGACCCGAGAGGAGGAGCGGAAAGGGAAATGAGCAGGAGGGGGGAAAAATGAAACCAAGAAGAGGACCAACGCGTTTTTCATCTCCCGAAAATTCAAAATTTTTTTTTTTTTACTGACGTGGACCACGCCACGTCAGCAAGAGATAGACGCCGGATGGACGCTGGATGGACGCTTAGAATTACTCATAGAAGCCGGGGGTGGTTATGCCACCCCTAACTAGCCATGGGTGGCTATAGCCACCCTAGTGTTTTTCTTTTTCTTTTTCTTTCTTGTTTTCTTTTTTTAAATTTTTATAATGTTTTTATACTTTTTGGTTTTCAGGTTTTGAGCTTTTTTTTTTTTTTTTTTGAGGCATATGGCCACGTGGTAGTTTTTGATTGGTTTAACATATATTTTCATTACTTTTTGGACAAAGTGACCATCTTCATTTTTAGATATCTACAATACGATGGAAACCGATCGAAGAAAAAATAAAGTTATTAAACTACATGCAGGTAGGTATAAAAAGGCATTTCATCTTCATGGGTAGCATTGGGCTTTAAAACCGTGAGGACTACTGGACTAGAGATACAAATGTCATGCCATGCATGGTATTCTTTAAAAGTAATTAGTGATTAGGATTTCATTTAATTTTTTAATTTTTTATTCTAACAAATATAATTCTTATACATGAAAGTCAAAAAAAAAATGATAATAATTCTTATACATGAATCTTTTAAAAATTTTACCAAATTTAGTATTACAAACTATTTCTTTCATTTTATTATATGCTTAACATTTGAACTGCCAAATACGAGGAATATTGAAGGGCAAAACAGTACTTTCATCAAATCAGAAATATATCCTCTCTGCCTCGTACCACAGGCAGAGAGAAGAGAGGGGAGAGAGATGAGCATTTCAGGCTCAAAGCGAGTGAGGGACTCGCTCTCCAGCTCACCCGAGTTCGACTCAGCGTGCGACTCAGCCTACTCGCACTGTCTCTCCCTGACGCAGCACGCATTCCCCGGCGTCTTCCCCTACCAACTCAACGCCGCCTCCGACCACCTCCACCGTCTCCACCCTCCGCCCCCACCCTCTCGTCCTCAAGTGGCTCCCCTCTCCTCCCACCCGGGTCCAGGTCGACTCCGCCCTCCGGGCCGTCAATCACAGCCGGCCCACCACCGACGACCCCTCCCTTCTTGGGCCGGCCCAATTCGGTGAGTGGGCCGTCGAGTTGTTCTCGAGCGCCGTGGTGTCCAACGCTCGCAAAGCGGTTCTGTGCCGAGTCCCGATCGGTATCGCTGGGATCGCTGGAATCGGAGCCGTGACTCGGTCCGGAAAGGACCTGGTCGGGACCGCGATTGGGGTCTAGGCGATCGGCGTTGCCACTTCTGTTTATCTTAGTTTGTCGGGCTAGATTTTTTCTTCTCTTTTTGTGTGTTTTCATGTCTGTACATGTTATATTGATTGACACGTGGCTTGATGCCTTTATCTTAAGCTATCTGGAAGAACATGACAATTTATTGACCGTCCGCTACAAAATTGCTTAATAGTTAATTCCGTCGACGATACTATGTTAAAGTAAATAACTACGTTAAATTACCCGGACATTGTTAAATATATATATATATATATATATAGACTTTATGATATAGAAAGATCACGAATTGGAGTTCTTTCAGCCATCCTGACATCAAATATGCTAAATCTAAGGTCTACTATAAAATACAGACGAATTTGTCTAGTTGAGTGTTAGATTCAAATATAAAATGCTGGCGAGACATGGTATAAAATTATATAAGTTAATTATAATTGTAAGGATTAAAATTTTTAACTCTAAATTGTTAATTTTATGTTGAGTTTGTGGGTTGTATAAAATATTATTAGCCTAATTTGACTCATTTAACTAAACACGTTAGACTCTTCAACTTTAATTCACTAATTTCATCTTAGATTAATGTATCAAATTGCAACGTAGAAGAAAACTATGGTAGACCGTGAATTGGAGTTCTTTTAGTAAATTAATTCTGTTTTTATTGATCCTTGTATGTAATTGGTACTTTTGCCGTCTTCCATGGTAGAATACCTTTAAGTTCAATCTATCTACTCTAGGAGTACTTCTTCTTCTTCTTCTTCTTTTTTTTTTTTTTTTTTGGTGTCGTGGTAGAAGATCTTAAGTTTAACCCATAAAAAGGATTTGAGAGAACATTACAACATTTTGTAACCTACTGCCAGGCTAAATCATTGTGCATAGTTGAACTATGGTAACTTGAATTGAAACTCAGAGTGGAAAGTCAAAATTGTCTTTAGGTCCCAAGTTGATCAAATACATTTGTCTCTACCTCTATACAAAGCTAAGTTAAAACGAGTTTTCTTTATTGATTCCTAACGCGTCCATCATGGGCCACAACAATCAGCTTCGTTGGCAGCAATATCGATTGTCTTTTCCATCTTCAAAGATCCTATTTAGAGTCATGATTAGATCGCTGTTAAGATTGAATTTTCTTTTTGGTCTTTGTATTTTATATTCTGTACTTTTGTTTTTGTAATTATGCTGTTTACTTTTGGCTGGCCAACCTGATTGACCCAGATCAGTCAAAAAACACTATCAAAGGTCTCTCTACTTCATGATTTTTAGTTATCTTTCTTCTGATTGTACTTTAAGAAAAGAAGAAAAGCTGTCTGTTCTTTTGTTGCACAATGCCAAATTTTCCCTCATGTTGTGTCTTCCTAGCGAGCAAAGGAAGCAAAGTGGTTGTGTTGGACTTCGCTCATGATAAAAGAAAAAGGCCGAAAGGGCTTGTCAAATTTATGAGACTTGTTTTGGTTGCTGCTACAGAAGATATGAGGGTTGGAAATGAAGAAACACTGCTTTTGCAGTGTTAGTAGAAAAAGAAAATGAATTAATGGAAGTTTACAATGTTAGGTACTTAAATCACGGGCCTCTTTCCAACAACTACAAAAGGCAAAAAGATCAAGAGAAAGAATGGGGAGAGGAATTCTCTTACTCTTCATCCACTTCAAGACCTGGTATGTATTCCAAACTTACATCGAAAATAACTGGACTGCTTGGAGCCACCCTTGGCCTTCCTGGAGCAGAAGTGAGACCTTTTGGGAATGCCAACTAATCAAAAGAACAAACAAGCCGATAGAAGTTAGAACTTTTCCACCATGAAATTGTTCAGAACAGAAACTTGCAATTGGCTCTCAGGAGGACATATGGAGAGAAAAAGAATTTTGAATCTATGGGACTGATCCATGCCGTAGAAAAAAGAAAAAGCAAAGTGAATATGAATTTAAACTTCTCTTTATGACGATGCACCTTTTATCTAGAATAGGAGCATCAAAAGCACTCAAGGTAAAAGGAAATTATTAGAGTAAAAATAAGTTGGAACATCAGCGGTCAAGTGAAAAAACATACTGATCCTGGGATGTAAAGTCGACGCTTCCCACCTATTTTCATGCTCAGGATACCCTCATCAAGTCCCTGGATCACCTGTTCCATCCATTTAGAATTTTAAGTGAGCATAAACATTTTTATGTATAAACAAATTAGGACTTCTGTCTAATTTTCTATAGCAATATCAATAATGTAAGAATTTAATTTAGCAGATACAGGCATGCAGCTGCTTCCAGTTTAAACCTCTCCTATTTACACCAGTCAAGTACGGCATAGTACATAATGGAAAGTGCTTGGTAGCCATAATATCACCACAAGATGGATTGCTTAGTACTTTTAACTGTTTTGTATTTTCTGTGAGATTAGACAGGCCTCTCCATAATCCGGCTGCTGACTGGAAACCAGAAAGGCAGAGGACCTTATTTGAAAAGGTAGCCAACTTAATGATGCTTTTCAAAATTATTAAGCCGTGTAACAGACCAAAATTAGAAGAATAAGCAGAAAAATACCAAACTCGCCCACAGTGAGCCAAACACAATGCAATGAAATTAAGATTGATTGTTTTCTCAATGGCTTGAAAATCATAATTGATTAGGAGTTATTTCTAAAGATTACCTGACTAGAGCCGACACGAAATATTAAGGCAGACCTTTCTCTAATGAATTGCAGAATTTAAAACAAAAAATCTCACTGAAAATAAAATTTTCATAAGCCTGACCTTCATGTTAGTTTATCAAACCATGAATTTATGCTGAAGGACTTCAGATTAAGTGGGTCCTAGGACCAGGTTGTGTAAAGTGTCCATAATTAAGATTTATTTTTGGCTTCATTGTTGAATTCGTATAACAAAAGTTCTAGGTCAAAAAACAATTTTGGTCCTTAAACCATATGTTAGATGGACTGAAAATGCCTCAATGCTATACATGTCATCACTATGCGAATGAAAATTACTGATATATTAGACTCTTTTTTCCTACCTGTCCTTGTATTCTTAATATGACACATAAGGTCACAACATGGTTCACAAAATCAAAGAAGATGGCGTTGTGTGGCATGCATATGGCTCACTTGGGGCTATTGGTGATGCGACAAATGTGATGTTATCTTATCTGACATCTTCTTTGATTTTGTGAGCCCTGTTGTAGTCTAATATGCCCTATCAGCAATACAAGATAGGTGAGAGAAACATGTCCAATACATCAGAAATTGCAATTCATGTAGACATGGCGAGATAGGAGAAAGATAGCATTGAAGCATTTTTAAAATATCACAAACTAAATTGAAACAATTAATAGTTCAAGGACAAAATTGTCTCACACATACTTCAGGGACTAAAATCAAATTTGACCAAAATTCTATATCTAAGCCTGAAGTAAGACAAATGAGACATATAGAGGTCTAAGTACTCACATTCAAATTTTGCGTCTAATTTGTCCAAGAGATAGAGTTTAGCTACAATTTTCATGTAATCAATGTGCTTACACTACAAAAATCCCATTTTTTACTAACGCCACATTACTAACGTTTTAAGTCCTTTGACATGTTAGTAATGGGCTTAACGTGCCGTTTCTAACGTTTTTCACACATTAGTAATGTGTCCATTAGAATTGGTAATTTACTAACGTGTTAAACATGTGCCACGTTACCATTTACTAACGTGTTACTATTCACACGTCAGTAAATGGGAAAAAATTTTAAAAAAAATAAAAAAACAAAAGCTAACGTGGGAAAACACCAGGGGTAACATGTCACAATTACCACGTTACCCCTAGGGTGACGTGGGGAGAGATGCCACGTTACAAAAAAAAATATATATTTTCCCATTACTAACGTGTCAAAAATTGACACGTTAGTAATTTACTAACGTGTCAATTTTTGACACGTTAGTAATGGGAAAAAAAAAAAACGAAAGCTAATGTGGGAAAACACCACACTTTACCCCTAGGGTGACGTGGGGAGAAATGCCACGTTACAAAAAAAAAAAATACAAAATATTTATTTTCCCATTACTAACATGTCAAAAATTGACACGTTAGTAATGGAAAAACAATAATTAAAAAAAAAAAAAAAAAAGAGAATAAATTCCACTTTCATATACAAAACCACTTTTCATACATAAGTTCTTTGCTGCTTCATTGTCAGTTATGCCTGAATAAATTCCAGAAAAGCAATTAAATTAGAACCTTAACTTGATCCTTTTCAGCACTTTCATAGTTAACAATTGATATTAAAAAAATAAAAAAAGAAATCAACAAAAAGAGGACTAATTCAATGTACCATGTTGAGAGCCAGAAAAGGAAAAATAAAAAGGAAATAAAAACATAACCAATGAGTATGGTTACCAGGACACAAAGAGGATGTATGCATGGTGCTATACTAATGCAATGAGACAATAAGTACTCCAAGATTATTCTATTTTTTTTCAAAATATACTCCAAGATTTTGTTATGTTTATATAATTCTCATTTATGTTAATGCAAATGATAGGGAGGGGGAAGTTGTTGGGGGGAGCTACCATGTTCAATTCCAGGCACCACTTCAATTCAACTACAACACCCAGATGCCCAATAGTCCAAAATCCAACAAAAACAACTTTTTTTTTTTTTTTTTGATGTCGAGGAATCTCTCCAAGGTAGGGCTCTTCGGACCCACTTCTGTAGAATAAACCCCGGTCCCGTGCACCGCACCCTCGGAAGTTTCCTTACACAGAACTGGTTAAGTCGCTGGCTTTTCACCAGGGGGTGTTGGGGGGAGCTACCATGTTCAATTCCAGGCACCATTTCAATTCAACTACAACACCCAGATGCCCAATAGTCCAAAATCCAACAAAAACAACTAAAACCACAACCAAGCAACAAATCAATTAGTTTGAAAAGCCACAACCAAGCAACCCACTATATACCAATTATAATTTTTAATTTTGAACCTCAACTAAAATGCAACAAAGAAAATAAAGAATATAGTACCTCCCACTCCAGAACTGTATCCTTAAGTTTTGCTCCACATTTTTCATCAGAACGTCTTGATGTCTCCTTCAAACCAATAGTTTCCACCTCAAATCCCGCATGTACCTAGACAGGTGCAAATAATAATAAGAGCATCAACAAGTGCCTACTTTTTCAAACCAAATATCAACTAAGTAGAATACAATGAGCCCCAAATAAATAAAGGAGAAACATTCAAAGAATGGTGACACAATGTACAATTTTGTGTTCCAAATCTTTCTACAATCTTTCTTAGTTGCATCTTTCTTAGAATGGTGACACAATGTATAACTTATTTGTTCCAAATATCAACTACGTAGAATACAATGAGCCCCAAATAAATAAAGGAGAAACATTCAAAGAATGGTGACACAAAGGAGAAACATAAATAGCAACAAAAGAATTAAGCCAAAGGCCAAATATGAACTCAATGTCTTTTTGACATTCTACTTATAAACTATAGACTGCAAAAATGTTTTCATAAAAGATCAATGCTCCAAATGATAGAATGTACAATAATTCTAAAAGAATAAAAAGTAAAAAATTGACATTGAAGGTTTTTGTCCTCAAAATTAACTAGAACAGGGGTACAAAAAAGTACTCCTCCTTTGCCCATTCCAGTTCCAGCCAAATCCAATCACTTTGGGCAGAAGATAAGCTGTGTGGATTTCTTTCGAAATACTTATTAGCAAATGATTCCACCGATTCTAAACAAGAGAACTCAAACAATTTCTTTATCCTTGCCCTAAATCCCTTTAAGTGAAACAACATAAATGACCCCTTCTACAAGAAGAGTCACTTTATGTGAATTGGTGTGATAATCCTAATTGTCTAATTCTAATTGGTGGGCACAAAGGAGCTTGTTTACACCAGCTCCTTATAGAAGTTATTCTCAGTAGTGGTTAGCAAATGAATTTTTATTTTCAAAAAAAAAAATTCCCATTCCTAATGTGTCATTAATGACACGTTAGAAATGGGAATTTTTTTTAAAAAATAAAAATAAAATCATTTGCTAACCAATATTATATAGTAACTTTACTAATATATATATAGGGTTATATATATATATATATATATATATATATGTTATGTATTAATTGGGTTATATATATCTAGCCATTACTATATATATAAATGTTAATTGCTTGATTGCATGCCCAATTATATATTAATAAAGTTACTATATATAATAGTGGTTAGCAAATGAATTTTTATTTTTTAAAAAAATTCCCTTTCCTAACCTGTCATTAATGACACATTAGTAATGGGAAATTATTTCCTAATGTGCCATTAATGACACGTTTCCAATTTGTAATGTGTCATTAATAACACGTTAGTAATGGGAATTTTTTTTAAAAAATAAAAATAAAATAATTTGCTAACCAATATTATATAGTAACTTTAATAATATATATATAGGGTTATATATATATGTTATGTATTAATTTGGTTATATATATCTAGTCATTACTATATATATATAAATGTTAATTGCTTTTTTTTTTTTTTTTTTTTTGAGGAAAAATCAATCTAATTTCATTAATCATGGTTAAGAGCATAAAAACTCTTACAATCACAGAATTTATAGTTCTGTAAGATTATAGTCGAAGCTAAAAAATTACACTTCATAAAAATTGAAAACATACAGATCTTACAATGAAAATCAATCTATGACGTCAAACATCCGTTATCCCAGCCTGATCTTCAGTTTATAGAACAGATCTACTAACGCCGACTCCTTTCGGTGGCATAGGAAGCCATTTTCCAGGTATGAGCAAAAAACGCATACCCAAAATATTCCTCTCTCGACTCGAAAGCCAGAAGCATTATTCACGTCCTCAGTCCAATGACCAGGACCATAAAATAAAAACCAAAAACAAAAACAAAAACCTACAAGCAGCAGCAGAGGAGCACGATATCGTAGGCATCCCTTCGGAAGACACGTTTTGGCTGAAGAAAACGATCAGATCTAAAGTTGAAGAGAGCAGATTTGGATCTAAATCTAGATCTACAAACTAGATCTAAAACAATCCGCCAGAAACGAAGACCGGTGGAACCTACAGAAAAGACACCGCACTGCTATCATGAAAGGGGAGGAGGGAAGATCTAGATCTATATCTAGATCTTCCCTCCTCTTGAAGTTCTTCTTGGTGGGGGCTAGGGTTAATTGCTTGATTGCATGCCCAATTATATATTAATAAAGTTACTATATATAATAGTGGTTAGAAAATGAATTTTTATTTTATTTTTATTTAAAAAAAAAATCACATTCCTAACGTGTCAGTAATGACACGTTAGTAATGGGAATTTTTTCCTAATGTGTCATTAATGACACGTTACCAATTTGTAACGTGTCATAACTCACACGTTAGTAATGGGAAATTTAATTTTTTTTTAACTCACATTTATTACACTTTATTAATATAATACCATAAATTTATTTTATTTTATTAATCAATTGTAGGTCACTATTGATATATAACCCTAGATATATATTAAATAAGTTACTATTTAGGGTTTAAGATTAAATTAAGTTATATACATATATATATAAGTACGTTAAGATGGATATATATATATATATTAATGACTATATATATAAACCAATTAATATATAACACACACACACACACACACACATATATATATATATATATAACCCTAGTTATATATTAATAAAGTTACTATATATAATATTGGTTAGCAAATGAATTTTTATTTTTTTTAAAAAAATTCCCATTCCTAACGTGTCATTAATGACACGTTACCATAACCATATATTAATGTAGTTAATTACTATAACCCTATATTATAAATTCAAAATGTATTAATAACCCTAATTACTATATATATAAATACCCGTAATTATTTATGTACGTATATTTTCATTCAATTACAATATATATATATATAGCTACTATATTAATAATAATATGTATAGTTATCTAATTATAGTTACCAAATTAATATTCTTATATATAGTAATTATCTAATTATAATAACTATATATTAATAATCTTTTTTTTTTCTTTTTGACATGTCCACACAAGGGTAGAGGGATGGGGGTTTCGAACTAGTGACCTCCACTTCATAAGACGTGATTCATAACCGATTAAGCTACCTCTTGAGGACAATCATATATTAGTATTATTATTAAATAAATTTTCCATTACTAATGTGTTATTAATGGCACATTACCAATTTATTAAAAATAAATTTCTATTTTTATTTATTTATTTATTTTTAATTTTCCATTCCTAACGTGTCATTAATGACACGTTAGGAAATGAATTTTTATTTTTTTGAAAAAATTCCCCATTACTAACGTGTCAATAATGCCACGTTAGTAATGATAGATTTTGGTTTTTAAGCCGGTAATAGACAATGGTTGGTGCAGCCTTTGTGGTGGTGCTTACTATTTGCTTGTAATCTGTTTTTTTTTTTTTTTTTTTTTGAAAATCAACATAGTCTCATTCATGAAAGCTCAAGAGCAAAGCTCTTACAATACATGGTAAGCCCCGAAGTATCCGTAGGTAGACTACAAAGATACCAACGTCATACAAGACGTATTACAATTCAAACTCTCAAAACAGATCCGCTAACCTATGACTAATCAACAAATGAAATACAAATTTGTACCAAACAGAATCAACTAATACATAGGTAGCAATTATTCCTTGACACTGAGGGCTGAGAACCCTAGGCCAACACTTATTCCTTGACACTGAGGGCTGAGAACCCCAGATCAATACTTATTTCTTGACACTGAGGGTTGAGAACCCTAGGCCAACACTTGTCCTCCTCGACTCGAAAGCCAGGATAATGTTTACATCCACAACCCAAAGATCTGGACCAAGCATCACACCCCAGAGCAGGCCGATCGAGACAGGACTTATTACAAGCAAAAACAATAAAAATACAGGAAAATAAAACCGATCATGTGCAAGTAGACCCCGTACACTGAAGGACGCGTTAGAAGCTCGACGCGGTGGGGGCACGAAAAAAGGCCCAACAGTGGATGGAGTACGGCAGAACAGACGCAGAGAAGATCGGCAAAACTGTAAAAATAAAAAAAACACACAAAACAAACAGAAGTTGTAAGAGGGATTACTTTGTTCTCTGTTTGAAAGAAGTGGGTTTTTAGATCGTTTTCTCTCTAGCAAACCCTAGTTGAGAAGGAATTGTGTTTCCAGGCTTAGTTTGTGAAAGAATTTTCGAAGCTCGCATAATCAGGTGGCTGTCTTCAGGAGGGGACCATGGCGGGCAATTCATCGAAACCATGGGGAAATTTTTCACTATCTGTAGATGAAGATCTGGATGTGAAGGTCCAATAGTGGCGGAGCCAGACTATACATATTGGGGGTGCCACCAAAATTTTTTTTAGCCTCTTAAAAATTCTCCACCCTAAAAATTTGATAATTCACACAAAATCCAAGATTAAATACATAAAATTAACCCTGAAGTGTCAAAGAGAGCAAAGTTTGAGAAGGACGAGAGAAGAGAAAGGGAGAGAACTAAAAAAAAAAAACATGAGAAAGGGAGGAAAAAATAAACTTTTTTTTTTTTTTAATAGATTGGGGGCCAAGGAGCAGGAAAAAAGAAAAAAATTCGAAGGTTATGTCATGCAACAAAAAAGCAACAAAGTAGGGAAGAAGAAAAAAAAAAAAATTTAACTAACAGTTAGGGGTGCCACGGCACCCCAACAACCAACGTGGCTCCGCCACTGAGGTCCAAGCAACAAAGGTTTCAAATATTGTTACCAGAGGACAATCCTGCATTGTGGGCAAACTGGTGTCGGATCGATACGTGAGCATGGAGACAATCAAGAAAGAGCTCCTACGGTGGTGGAAATTGTCGAAAGCACCCAATTTTAAAGTTTTGGGAGATAATCTATTTTTGATTGAATTTGAGAATGCCAAAGACAAGAAACGGGTTTTAGAAGGCAGGCCATGGGTTTTCGAAGGGAACTTGTTCCTGGTTGAGGACTTTGATGGTCGAACAGCACCGTCGGCGATCCCGCTCAGGAAAGCTTTATTCTGGGTACGGATGAAGAATCTCCCTCTAGCTTGTATGGGAAGAGAGGTGGGGTTTAAAATAGGATCCTCAGTGGGCGAAGTAGAAGAGGTGGATACGGACAGGGATGGTATAGGATGGGGGGAATTCCTGTGGGTCAAGATCCTCATCGACTTATCAAAACCTCTGCCACGAGGACGCAAACTCAAATTTGAGGGGGAATCAACTTGGATTTCTTTCCAGTATGAGAGGTTGCCGAAATTTTGCTTTAACTGCGGAGTTATCAGCCACGGTCATGAGGGATGTCAGAAGCGAAGTGTACTAAGAAATCATGAGAACACGACCGAGTATGGAATGTGGTTGAGAGCTGAATCTCCAACAAGAAGGACTAAGAAAAACCAGGGGCGGGGTTATTCCAATCAATATGGCAGAGACGACGACTATCATAGGCGTGAGCGCGTGAGGCGTCGTGAAACTCGGTTTGATTCCCGTCGGAGATCCTTCACCGGTGATGAGCTGGATGAGGTGATTAACCGTTATGGAGAGGAAGGGCGAAATTGGGAGGAGGGCAATTCAAAAAAGGAAACTCATAGTGATTTGAATACCTCACGGAGATCCCGCAATTCTGTCGAAACTGAAAAGGAAATAGTATTGAAGAAGCAAACAAATCGAGGGAGAAAATCTAGAAAGTAAAGAAGGCTGAAAAAGTGAAAAATATTCAATTTTCAAATGATGAGGAGATCAAGGAGACGTTTCCTTTTCAGTAGGAGGACCTGAAGGCGCAGAAGGCACTAGCCGAGAAAGGAACTTTTCGATTTGGAGAATCTATTTTAGGAAAGGCTAAGGAGGGCTCTAATAAAGGCAAATCAATTCGGCGTGGAGAGGGAGGAGTGGCTAGAGTAGCACGTGCAACTCAAAAGCCTGCTGAATCTGAAAAGCTGATGGGCTAGACTGGGCCTAATGTGATTGAAATTGCAGCTCTACTTGAAAAACACCTACAAGCCCAAAGGGATAAACCTCCTTCAAAAGAGAGACTGAAGGAAGACAATATGGGTGAGGCCGGTGTGGAAGGTGTAAGCCTGTATGGTGGGTCCTTGAGCTTGGAACGGAAAAAGAAGGGGGGCGACGTAGAACCCCAACTTGAGAAGAGTACCAATGGATCGGCCGTGGCTGATGACCTGAAACAAGCACCAAGAGCCTGGTTTACACGGCTCTCTCAAGCTTTATTGGACATTGGCTTCTCTTGCTCCAAAATGGATCCCTTTCTCTTCACCTATCACACATCCACAATTCATCTTTTTCTTCTAGTCTATGTTGATGACATTATCCTCACTGGAAATCATTAACCTACCATATAGTGCATAGTCCACAAGCTACAACTCAATTTTGCTCTCAAAGATCTTGGCTCTCTTAGCTACTTCCTTGGCATTCAAGCTACTAGAAATTCTGTAGGTCTCCACTTTCGGCAGTCCAAATATATCCTTGACCTTTTGAATCGGACACAAATGTCTGAATCAAAACCATATCCAACTCCATGCCTCACTGGCTAAAAAATGTCCAAATTTGATGGAGAACCTCTAGCTAATCTTATTGCCTACAGACACATTGTGGGAGCACTCCAATATATTACCCTCACAAGGCCAAACATTGCATATTCAGTGAACCAGCTCTGCCAGCACATGCACTCCCCCACCTCCACCCATTTCACAACAGCAAAAAGGGTCCTTAGATATTTCAAAGGGTCTATTGACTATGGCCTCTAATACCACAAAGGCCCTTTTGCCATCATCACCTACTGTGATTCAGATTGGGCAGGGAACCCTGATGATAGAAGGTCCACCATTGGGTTTGGCATTTATCTTGGCTCCAATTTGATCTCTTGGTCAGCTAAGAAACAACACACAGTCTCCAGATCAAGCACAGAAGCAGAATATCGAGCTCTATCCTTGGCTACAACTGAAATGTTTTGGATCCGAATGCTTCTCAAGAAACTCCAAGTCTTCCTTCCCTCACCCCCTGTGTTTAAGTGTGATAATTCAGGAGCCCTAGCTCTTGCCTCCAACCCAATTCATCATGCACGGACAAAAGACATTGAAGTTGACATTCATTTTGTTAGAGAAAAGGTGAAAAATCGAGACATTCAACTTCAACATTTATCCACAATTGACCAAGTAGCTAACATCTTCACCAAAGGGCACACTGCTGCCAGATTCTGCTATCTCCGAGACAAACTCATAGTTGTTCCTCCCATGAGTTTGTGGGGGGGTGTTAAAGGAAAAGCAGCACATGAACTACACACAGCTGCAGGCTGTGTGTAGTGCAGTACAAGCCAACCAACTAGCTCACTTGCAACTAGAAGAGAGCAACTATAGTTCCCCTGCAACCAACAGCCCAAGCAGCTGCACATCTTCTGTAAACAGTAGACCAAACAGCCCACACAACTACACTCTCAAAGCAGCAGACTGAAGGCTGCATGTCAGGCTGCTTGGACACTTTTTTGTCTACTTGTCTCCTAGTTCCAAAAAGCATTGTCTCCTCTTTCTCAGCTGCCTTGGAGCAGCCTGCATTTTTGGTCCTTGTAAAAAGTCATTCTTTGTTGTTTCTTGTAAAAATGTCTTGGAACCATTTGACTATAAATACACATGTGCTTTGCTGGTTTTTGGTTAAGAAAACCAAACCAGTTTCTTCTAAACTTTCATTTTCTTCTTCCTTTTTCTTTTTCTTCTAGCTTCTTCTCTTCTTCTCTACCTACAATCCCCTCTCCTCTCTCAGATCTGCACGGCCAGCTCCCTCTTTTCTTTTTTCTTTCTTTTTCTCTTCCTTTTTTTTTGGTTGGTTTGGTTTGATTTTGTCAGGTTGATTTTTCTGCTGGTTGGTTTGGTTTGTTGGGGAATTTTTCTGGGCAGTGTCGTTGGGTGTGCTGCAGGTGATCGTGAAAGTGAGAAAGAACAGAGTGAGAAAAGGAGAGAAGCTGGTAGGTGTTGGGTGTGCTGCAGTTAGGGGTGTCAACCCGGTCCGGTTTCACGTACATTAAAGAGGAGAAAATGTGAAGAAGAAAGAGAAATGGAGAGAAAGAGTTGATGAAAAAAAAATTAATTGAAAGATAATTTAAATTAATAAATTTTTTAATTGAAAAAAAAATCTAGAAAAAATTAAAAAATATATATTTTTTTAATAATTTTTTAAAATTTTCTGACGTTTTTATAATTGGCATGACAGAAAAAAATTTTACGTCGTTCCAAATTGGCACGACAGAAAATTTTATGTTGTGTCAAAATGCCACGATAGAAAAAAAAATTTCTGTCATTCCAAGTTTTAAACTACAGAATTTTTTGACGTTTAGACCATTAACATATAAATTTTTTTTTTCTTGGTGCGCGAGACACGATAGAATGGACCCCATCAGAAAAATTTTCTAACATGTCAGAAAATTTCTGACAGAAAATTATCAATTTTTTTTTGTAATGTATTAGTGTCCACTCAAAGTCAACGCTAATAATCTCAAAAAAAAAAAAAAAAAAAAATCAACTATCAATGTCCAAAACAAAGTGGACGGTTGTACTATTAGCGTCCACTAATGGTTAATTTTAATTTTAATTTATTTATTTTAAAAACAACCATTAGCTTCCACATAAAGTGGACGCTAATGAGTGTTAATTTTTTTTTTTTGAAAAAAATAAAACATTAGGGTCAATTGGACCCTAATAATGTTTTTTTTTTTTTTTTTTTTGAAAAAAAGAAGAAGCAATTTTAAAAGACCAAATCATATTCAAAAGATATATAAATGATTATAATGAAAATAAACAATAAAAATTCATGACAAAAGAATAGCAAAAAGGCAACCAGAAGGACCAAAAACCTTTGCATTGTTTTAGAAAGTATTTAATGTCGTATTCATGCTTAACTCACACCAAACCTGCAATAAGATCAATTAACGCTTTATGAAGTTCCAAAGGTAAACAGAAAAAGGATTAAAAAAAAAAAAAATGGCACATATAGGGGTATACCAAAAGTTCTCCATGAGTGCAATCTGAAATTAAGAAGATCAACTAAAAGAAACAAGCACTGGCTGTTAACAGTTCAGTGCGATTGACAGTTTGTCTTTTTTTTGGCAGACAGCAAGCTCTAATGTGAAAGTAGTGTTGGATAAAAACATCATTCAGAAAAACAGTGAACAGAGAACAGAGAACAGAGAACAGAGAAAGAGCTAAGAGGGAGAATATCCCACGTCAATCTGCCTTAACTGCACTAATGGAAGCAGCATGGGAAAGACCAATAAGCTGAAAAGATTTTGGGTGACTGATCTACTCAAACGATACTCACCGGCACTAAATATGTCTTTCAAGTAGTATAGATCATCCACCATTTTATCAGTTTCTAGAATTAGTTCATTTCTCCCCTCCAGAGTGGATGTTTCCCTGCAAAAATATCAAGAACATTTTTGCCTTAAATAGATAATTGCTCGTGTGCCAAAGTATAATTTATCAAATGACAAAGTTCTCCTAAAAATTGAGGAACATACTCTTTAGCATGGAGAAGGGTGTCTAGATGAAAGCATTGGTGTCTCAATCGACAAACCAAGTCTGAGAAGTAGTTTGAGAATGGAGGAGTTGTTATAAATTGATAGACCATGTCATCACACACTGCATAACCAAAAGGATACTGTTGCAAGATACCAAAAATGTATTTTTACATCCAATATTTGATAAATATCTTCTACTTGGAGAAGATAGAAAAAGATAACAGTACAATACCATTGTACTTGTTGAGAGTTAATGCACGTATAGCTCTCTGAATCATCTTTTCCCCATGATTTGCAAATTTAAGAGCCTCATTATACAGGGGAAATGAGACTACAGAATCCTGATATTGGAGAGAGACATGATTCCATAAAATATGAGGAGAAGAATATTAAAAGACTGAGAGGCCATTGCTGAAACTCAACAAATAAATATAGTAAAGAAAGGTACTGGAGACATGAATGCAAGAACAGCAACAAGCACATGCAGAAATAAATGAGACTACCATACGTTTCGGTTTTGATGGGTTAATTCAACGTAGAGGCTAAGGACATCCAGAAAATACTGATTAATCATTGAAGATTGTTGATTGTCACCATCCCCTAAATAAGAAAATGTTAATCTGGCCTACTGATAAACATAAGGGATACCGTACCTGTAACCTATGAATGTCATCACATGCATTCAAGAAAGGAAGGGTTACGCATGTCTACAAAAGAAAAAGTTGATTTTTTTTTTTTTTTAATTTTTTTTTCTAAGCAAAGAAATAGTTGAATTAATCAAACCAAACAATGGCTGAACACAACTACTCGGAGAACAATGAAAGAAAGGTGGGGAACTCATGATGCACCAAAAAGTTTGGTTCTAGCCTAACACACTTCATCCTTAAACAAATGACTGCCTTTTTTTCTATCCTCAAAAAGCATAATTATCAGATGCCTTAATCTCTGTAATTGCATTTTCTCAGCCATCACAAACCATATGCAGGATAAAGCTTCAAAGCAACCTTTCACACCACAGGCTAGTAGGAAAATGATGCACCATCATAATGAAATCATATCTCAGAAAGAATGAGCTTTAACTTACCCCATGAACCTTTACAAGAAGGCAAAGGGTGTCTCTGTTTATTTTGCTGCTGACAGCCCTGATATAAGAAAGAACGAAATTAGGCCAGGAAGTTGTAAGATCAAACTAAGATTTGCAAATAAATATCAAACTGTACATATCACTCCAAGTATAAATTCCAAGTACATAGTTAATTATCAAGATGATATATAAAATTATGAGTCTGAAAGAGAGGGAGGGAGGTTGCCATGACAGCTAAAAAAACAAAAGCTTACTGTTGTGTAAAATGCACCTCCACCATAGTTTGACTTCCCTGATGCCTTTCCCCTAACTGCTGGATCCTGGTAGTAAAACTTAGACTAGTAAGAAGTTGCATAAAGTGTATGTCCTTAACATATATCAAACACATTTGGCAAGGAGAAAGAGATTATATCATTAAAAGTTCAGAGGTAAATATGTATATAATCAATGACAACTAAAACCTTTATGTCAGAAACCACATGACATGTGTATGGGTACATGTAAGGTGTGAGTCCACCTGGTTGTCCAAATCATCCACAAAAAAACATTTAGGACACTCGACACAATGGACAGTAGTAGAAACATTCAACTTTTATTCATCTACACCATAAAGAAAATGAACCAAAATGCAGTCTCTAACCTTTGTGAAACCATCCAATGTACACTACTTGTTAAGGCATTTTAAGCATCCAATCCATATATCAAGCATTGTAAAATCAACAAGCCAATCGGTTCAAAAATTGAAGATTCAATCATAGGAAACAACTT
The DNA here is from genome assembly GCA_013348765.1 of Carpinus viminea. NCBI lineage: Eukaryota > Viridiplantae > Streptophyta > Magnoliopsida > Fagales > Betulaceae > Carpinus > Carpinus viminea. The sequence goes on along the minus strand of CP054673.1, from coordinate 14,963,762 downwards.
TATATCCCTTCATTCCGGACACTGACAACGACCCAAGAGGCTCGAGTCTAAAAGCTCCGAAAGAACAAGATCATTTCCCAGCACAAGCTCAAAACAATACCAAAACGTCGCTGCTTAAGATCAAACTACAATTTTGCACCAACACAAGCTCAGAATGTGGAGAAAACAAACGAATTAAGTACAGAAACTGGATCCAACAATATAATAACCCAACAACAACAAAATCTACAATTAATCGAACCAAAAGACGAAAATTAACCAAAAAACACACCTCACTTTTCTGCTTCAGCCATCAAATCAAAAAAATCACCAACTACTCAACCACACAAACTCCCAAGTAAACCCTAGAAACCCAACAAGTTCCCAAAACGATAAGCGTTCACAATCACCTCCCTACTCAAACTGAAAAATCAATGCTTAATCTTCCTAGAATATGCTCCAAGCCGAGAAGTCCAAGTAACCACATCAGGTTTTAAACTCTTGGTGGGAAGTGACTAAAAGAGCTCTTCCATTCTCTCCAAAAATCCTGCCCGTCCATATATATATGTTTATCAAGATGTTATACGTACAGATATCGGCTACATATGGTTCTTTAATTTATCTATCTTGCTTAAGACTTCCCCCATCTTTCAAACTGGCCTAATCTGCCGTACAGGTTCAACATGCTGTTAAGAACAGAAGTGTCAGGTTCAAGCCCGGATTTATGCATTTGTTTCACAATATCTTCACATTTAGCTACGTTGCAGGCTCTGGTGTAAGCGGATAGAAGTAGCATGAGGGATTTCATGGTTGGAGTTATCCCCAATCGTATCATCTCTTCAAACATAGCTTGTGCATCTAAACACATAGAAAGAAGAGTTACACAAATAGGGACAACTAGATCGATGGAAGGATGAGAATGCTAATGCATATATAGAGTAGATTTTGGTCAAAATGGGTGAAACTACCATTGAAGCATTGCCTGGTTTTAACTTTATTTATTTATTTTTTTTTAAGTAAGTATGTGCTATTCTTAGATATTATTATTTCAAATTTGGCAATTTGAATACACAAGAAAAGTACAAATTTTTGAGACTATATAATACGTGGCTAGAATGGTAGGTAAGTTTGATAAGTGGTAAAAATGAATGCCTTGAAAGTTTGGGTGCTAGCAATCTTGATAGATGCAACTTCTATTTTATTTTTTATTTTCTTTTGTTCATCATATGAGGCTTTTAGGGCCTATGGGCTACACAATTAGTGGTTGTGCTATCTAATCCCTCAACCCACCAGTTAGAACTTGTGGTGTTCCATTCCTTTCAAATGAAATGATTCAATTTCTTCTAGGAATAATCAGGTTTCAATGTAATGATTTTAGATGAATGATTGTAATTTGGGTTTTGGATTTGGTTAGATTCAAAGAACAAGGTCTCCTTACTACATATTTGGGCTAAAAACTTCTCATATTATTTCAAAAGCCAACTATGAATTTATATAGGTTTCAGGTTAAAGTCCATCTAATAGAATGTGAATAACTACTAATAGAAATTCTAATGACCCAATCTAATTGGGATAAATTTATTAACTTCCTAACAAATTTGGCCATTGCAACTAACCCATAAACCCGATTCTAATACCAATGAGTTGGATGCCAGGTTGGTGTGTGCCCTTAGTATGCCACATGTGCTAGCCAGACTAATTCCACACGCTTATTTCTTTTCCTCCATTCATGGTGAAGCTTCCTGTTCGTATCTTACTATTATTACTTTCTTTCTAAACATATATAGCTGGTTGAACAAATCATCCACTTAAATTCCTGCTTGAGTTAGAAAACAAACATAATATTATCAGTAATCATGCTATATGAATATCCATATTCAACATGAACATTGAATCAAAGTTTCTTCTTGGAACTCTTACAACCATTCAACCATTGTGCGACTGTTGCACCATAATTTGGGGTTGCCTTATCTTGTTTTAGTGCTCGTTTACGGATATTTCAGGAAATATTTCTTATATATGCTGATATGCATCAATAAACTTTTAATTTAATTTAGTGTATTAAACTTAAAAAAATTTACAATCTCACCCCTCCTCAAAGTTTTAGAACTTTTAATTTAATGTATTGAACTTAAAAAAAAAATTTGTAATCTCACCCATTCTTTAGAATTATCTATTAAATTTTAACAGAGTGACAAGAAATTCTCAAAATATCACTGTATTTTTTTAAAAAAAAATTTCATTTGTAATTTAAGCGTAATTTTATAAATTTATCAAGTTTACAAAGATATAATCGTCCTTTCACCATTTATCTCGATCCCCCTCCCCTCTATCTGCTTTATATATATTCCCACTAAATCATATATAAATATTACCTTATTTTATGCGATTCCCTCCTCTTCCTATAATCTATTGGCTCTGCATAGCTGTGGCAGCAACATATGCATGAAAACATGATCTGATCTCCTGCAACATTCACGAATAAAGGAACGTAGTTGCATAGAAGATAATTAAGCCTCTTACAACTAACGGAGCACTACATCATCTAATTTAACCCCAAACAATAATGAGAGGGTGATATTGCAAACTTTTTAAAGTTTGATACATTAACTTGATTATTTTTTTAACATTAAGAGGGAGATTGCAAAGCCGATGAAAATTGAACGTCATATGATTTCACTGCATGATGTAGCCTTAACAAGGACTTTAGGAGTTTAAGATGAGGAGTTTGTGACACCACTATCCCGTATTGAGAAGATGAGGAGTAACCCTCATAAAGTGGTTGATTTATAAAAGATAATCATAACGTGCTAATTCCCACATTACTTAGTTAATAAGTAAAATTGGGCTTTATAAGAAATTTTAGAAAGGCTCCTATAATTGATGAATTTATGTTTTTCTTCTGCCACCGAAACACCAACTTCCTTCAAAACAACATTTTTGGCTAGCGAAGACGAGAGGGACGGACTAGACAAAGAGATGGAGACGAGAGAGAGAAAGCAAAAGAGGTTCAAGAAAAAAAAAAACAACTAAAGTATATTTTATTTTAAACGGATTAAGCGGGTCGTGTTGGATAACCTGTGAAGTAGTCATGTCTGGGTTTGGGGGGGTTAGCTAAATAGGTTGTGTTTGGGTTTACCCTAAACGGGTGGCGGGTCATTACGGTTCGTAAACGGGTCGATCCGCCAATCCGTTTTGCCTGCCCTGCCTGCAACCTAGTGTCCATAAATTTTTGCTAGCAGATTTTTTTCGCCATTAAGTTCTTCCTAGCGCATGCATGCCCATTCACCAGCAAAATTGATTTGTAAAGCCTCAATTGAGGACTTTGTCTTCTCATGTATTTATAAATAGACTTACACGTGAAGCTTAATATATACAAACAACTATGATCTTAACCTAAAATAATGCGGTTACACCTTTCAAAAAAAAAAAAAAAACACTTGTAATAATGCTGTTACAAGTATTCAAAAAATATACAATCAAAACAATATGAGATTATGAGATAACAAACTGAAATTATGAGATAAGATGATCTCATACAATCTCTGACTTGATTTCAAACTTTGATTTGGTCTTCTATCCGTTCTTCGACTAATAGTTGGTTGATGTGTTATATTAGGAGATCCAATAAAGACAACCCGGCTCCTCAAAGTCCTTCATGATATCGGTGATCTCCTAAGGCTTAAACGGCAAACAAACAACCAACCATAAGAAACACAAAACAATGAATAAATGAAAGAATCAAAACATACATCCACCACATTCGATCAAATCCAATCAAAACACACACACACACACACGAAAAAAAAAAAACAAAAACAAAAGAAAGTAGGAAGAAGAAGAAGAAGAAGAATCTGAAACGCCATTTCCAATCAAACAATCAAAGAGAGACATAAGGGAAGGAATGGATCTGGGCCCACACAGATTAATGAATTTTCATAAAACATGGCTATTTCACCATTGACCGATCGATTTCATAAAAATAAAATAAAATAAAGGGAAAACTTCTCATGTGGTCTAATAATAAATTTAAGGGAGTTTATTTACTTTTCAATGAGAAGAAAAGAAGAGGTAAAATATCCATGTTAGGCTTGTTAGCCATAAATTGTTTCATGATAATGGTAAAGAACTTTTAGATTCCCAGCTTCTTTCTTTTGTTTTTCCTTAAATTTAGGGGAAAAAGGCTGCATTTTTACTTGCCTATATAAATAGGATCTACAATAGCTTCCTTTGTCTTTCTCTATATCAATTAAATGTTTTTTTCTTTAAAAAATACAAGTTTTTATTTACTCTCAACCTTTTTACAAAATTCTTATACAATCCCTAATAAAAGGTAAAAAGATGAGAGAGGAGAGAGAAGAGAGCATAGATAAATAATTTATATTAAAATAATACACAGAAAAGCTATAAGGAAGCTCTTTTGGTTCCATATACATTAGGTAGAATTGTAGCATTCTCAATGCTTAGGGAATTGATAGGGTATCTACTGTGAGTAATTTTTTATTTTTTATTTACATTTTCCCTACATATAGGGGATGAAATGAGTTATAGGAAGCTATTGAGAATGCTTAAGCTCATCCGATATATAGTAGACTCACTCTTTATCAAAAACACCACCTTTTATCCTTTTACCAAAAGCATCATTTAGAAGAATTTGAAGACCCTTTATGCCTATCGGGTTTTTTGTCAGCTTTGTCATAGTTGAAGTAGCATGTGGGATTTCATAGTTGGAGTTATCCCCAATCGTATCATTTCTTCAAACACAGATTGTGCATCTACACACATAGAAAGAAGAGTTACATAAATAGGGACAACTAGATCAATGGAAGGATGAGAATGCTAATGCATATATAGAGTAGATTTTGGTTAGAATGGGTGAAACTACCATTGAAGCATTGCCTAGTTTTAACTTCATCTTTTAGTATGTGATGTTCTTAGATATTATTAGTTCAAATCTGGCAATTTGAATAAACAAGAAAAGTACAAATTTTTGAGACTTGGTCATACCAAAAATAATACTTGCAATAGCACGAATCCTTTTGCAGTGTAGCAGGTGTGCAAGTGCGAGGTCGAACCTACAGAGAATCGAGTTTTGTTAAAAACCAATTTAAATGCCTAAACTAACCCTATCTTAACCTAGTTTCAAATATCAAACAAGTGATGTGCAGAAAATGTAAACTAATTTAAATGCTATAAAAACAAATAAATAAAAGACTAAGGTCTAGAATCCACCTCACCATAATTAAAATACACAATTAATTTATACAACCGTCTATCGATTAAAAGTGATGCATGTTCCAATGTCATGCTAGTTCATACATCCTTAAGTCCTATGCATGTCCTATGCATGTCCTATCACTACAAGAAAATCGGTCTTTAGCGACGACTCAAAGTCGTTGCTAAAGGCCTATAAGTCGTCGCTATAGGCCTATAAGTCGTCGCTATTAACATCAACGACGACAATGGTCGTCGCTCTCCGTGGTTGCAAGTAATCCGTCGCTAAAGACTAAATAGCAACGACCTTTTATGTCGTTGCTATTGATACTTATTAGCGATGACATGTGTCGTCGCAAATAACTTCTAAAATTTGTCACTGAAAATCTTTTAAAGCCAATGTCGTCGCTAATGATGTACACATCTAGCGACAACAAATGTGGTTGTTGATGACACACATCTGCGACGATAAATGTGGTCGCTAATGACTCACAGAGGAAAAAAAATACAAAAAGGTCAAAGTTTAATTAGAGCAATAGCAGTGGGCCTGTGGGGTACACAACCTATCGGATGGAGATATAGCCACGGGTACAAACCACGATAGATCTGGTAAAAGCCATCATCGCCACAAGAATCTGGATTCGAGTACCCTTTTTGGACTGACGACCTCAAGCTTCCCAGCGAGGCCCTCCAACGCCCCCATGCTGGGTTACAAGCTCGCACTACCGAGCTCAGCAATGAACGCTTATTGGCTGCGATTATATGAAGAAAACATTTTTTTCCTACTTGTCCGATGTGGGACCATAAAGACTCGTGCGCCTCACCGTTGGGAATCTCGCCTCAAGATCCCGGTGGCGTCGAAGTCGGCCTCCGTCGCTCATCCTTCGTCACTGCTTTTTGCAAAGTCATGAGCGGAAGATGACCTGCGACCTTTCCGAGAGGTGCGGAGGCGCTTTTCTTGGCAGTATTTTTACCGCATTGACATCCGGATCCGAGGAATTGGAGGAGCGAGTCTCAAAATCGGGCGACCGTTTGTTGTCATTCATCGGCGGCGAGTGAGGCAAAGATCTGGATTTCGGAATTGGCCAGTGATCTTCCAGCGATGAGAGCGAGGTTTTTTTGGGAGAGAAGAATGAAATGCAAAAAGGAGTGAGTGGAGAGCCGTCATTGATATCTAATGCATCGGAGACAAATGTAGGCATCTGAGTTCTGATAGGGCAGTTGGCTTATAGCTTTCCTTTCTTTTTTGTTAAAAAAACCAAAAAGTTAAAGACAATAATTTGTCTATTTTTAGTTTTTATTATAAATGTTTTTTTTTTTGGTAATTACATTTTATCTTTATAAACTACAACTCATTTTCACTTTAACCCCACATCTGATCCCATAAACTATTATTTTGTGCCCAAAACCCTTTAACGACGACATTTATCGTCGCTACTAAGAATTTTAATGTATTTCATTTAATTAATTAGCGACGACATTGCCGTCGCTAATAAGCATTTTAAATTAGCGACGACATTTTCGTCGCTACTAAGGATTGTAATGGTTTTATTTTAATTCATTTGCGATGACATTGTCGTCGCTAATAAGTATTTTAAATTAACGACGACAATGTCGTCGCTAATAAGACTTCAAATTTTTTCATTTGATTCATTAGCGACGATAACGTTATCGTCAATTTAAAATGCTTATTTGACATTTACATTGTCATCATAAATGATCTAATCTCATCGCAATAAATTACATATCACGTTGTTGTTGTCCATTTTTTTTATGAAATTAGCGACGACAATTTCTTGTCGTCGCTAATTGGTGAGCAATAGCAACCATGTATGGGTCGTCGCTAAAAATATGGTTGCTAAAGACCAATTTTCCTGTAGTGTATCGTGCCTATTGAAATAATCAAAGTATCCGTCCATTTGACAAAAGACAAAACATAAACAATTTAGTCCAAATGATCCAAAGTAAATGTGATTAACACAAACGACAATGGATAAATAGACTTGAATCAAAAGATGAAATGTATCAATCAAACAGAAGACAATGAATAAACAACTACGGCACAATCAATACAATCTTCTCACGAAATTGAAGTGAAACGAACACACATGACAATTAACAGACGGATTAACGTACAAACTAACTATGAAAACATATAAATAAATTCATGATGGGGCTTCATCTTCAAACTTAGTTGAAGATTTAGCCTCTCATGCTAAAGAGAGACGATCAACAAAGCAATAAATAATTAAATGACGTTTAGAAGGGTTTACAGTGAAGAACAGAGAGGTTTGAGGCCTCTGGGGGCGCCTCCCAATGTGAGATTACAAATAAACAACGAGGTTCTATTTATAGACAAAAATTAATGTGTTGCCAGGTCAGGGGTGCACTCGATCGCAGGCAGTGCGCTCGAGCGTAGGGCTGTGTGTGCTCGATCGCAGTGCGCTTGATCGCACGTAACTGGTCTGAAATCTCACGGCGCAAGCAAGTTAGTGATGGTGACTAGGGCGACGCAGACTTTGCGGGTTGACGAAGCATGCGCTCGATCGCACCCCTTGGGCTAAAGCGCAGTGCACTCGATTGCACTGGCAGGGGCCAAGATTCATTCTTTGCTCAATTCCACCCCTTTAAACCACATTTTACATCAATGACCTACAGTACCCTAAGACACTAAAATAACACAAAACATTAGATATTAACAAAACTAAGAGCCAAACAAACATAAATTAAGGGGGGGTCAAATATACAATATTTGGCATCGATTAAGACTATATAATATGTGGCTAGAATGGTAGGTAAGCTTGATAAGTGGTAAAACAGAATGCCTTGAAAGTTTTTTTTTTTTTTGATAAGTAAGAATGCCTTGAAAGTTTGGGTGCTAGCAATCTTGATAGATGCAACTTCTATTTTATTTTTTATTTTCTGTTGTTCATCATATGAGGCTTTTAGGGCTTATGGGCTACACAATTAGTGGTTGTGCTCTCTAATCCCTCAACCCCACCAGTTAGAACCAGTGGTGTTCCATTCCTTTCAAATGAAATGATTCAATTTCTTCAAGGAATAATCAGGTTTCAATGTAATGATTTTGGATGAATGATTGTAATTTGGGTTTTGGATTTGGTTAGATTCAAAGAACAAGGCCTCCTTACAACATATTTGGGCTAAAAACTTCTCATATTATTTCAAAAGTCAACTATGAATTTTCTGGTTAAAGTCCATCTAACATAATGGGAATAACTATTAATAGAAATTCTAATGACCCAATCTAATTGGGCTAAATGTATTAACTTCCTAACAAATTAGGCCATTGCATCTAACCCATAAACCCGATTCTAGTACCAATGAGTTGGATGCCAGGTTGGTATGCCCTTAGTATGCCACGTGTGCTAGCCAGACTAATTCCACACGCTTATTTTTGAATTAGCAAAGAAAGTGAGGCTTTTATAATAAAAAAAATGTCCCATGACAATGGAATCAATTCATCCGTACTTCATAGTTTTAAGGCACACATTCCTCTAGAAAATAAGCAACAAAAGGTGAATAAATTAAGGGAAAAAAAAAAAAGAAGTAAAAACACGAGAACAAATGATTATGGTAAATTTATTTTCATGCCTTTGAAATCTACTGCATTTTTCTGCATTTGATTGTCCAAATACTTCTATAACTTCTTAATAAGTGTGAATTGACATTTAACAATAGTAGTTGGATAAACCTAGAATAAAAAGTTTTACATTCTTCCAGTTTAGGCGTTTTGAGAAGGATAATTTCTTATACTAATGTTATATTAACTTTAAAAATCAAAGGAAAACATTATCTAATTTTCATCCAGAAAAACATGCTATCTTAAGCATTAGAGTGTCTCTGGCCTAGGCTAGGACCCTTTGATGCTCTTGCTATTTTGCAGGCAACCCATCACCGGTCAACCCGTACCAAAAACTGCATCAACAGCCATGTTATTGGAGACTTAAGCATAACTTAAGCATCCATCATAACTAAATAAAAATATAAACCAAATTGCAATTACAATTATTTGGTGGAATCAATTGAAATTTATAGTACGCAGGATATAGCCCTATTGAAGTTAGTCTTATATTTCCTTTGAGCCATTTTTCAAGAATGTGCTCAAAGTGAAACATGCTTCTATTATATGCACGGGCTGTTTTATTCACTTATTTATTATTTTTTATTTAAAACATGGGCTAGGATCCATATCCTTAGCCTAGCCGTGTTATTGGAGACAAGGCGCAAGTAGAATTATTCCCCCCTTGGCTGTGTCTCTAGTGGATGGAGGCTAAGTTTTTTTTCTCTTTTTTCCAAGCAAACTTAAGCATATATAAAAATAAAGAGGCAGGTGAGGCATTGGAGGCATCCCAATCACACACAAGACAAAATAGTCACAGTTGTGTTTAAGAGTTAACACACAATAAAATACTGAATTTTTCTTAAGAGTTGAGAAATAGTTTTGAGAGCCACCAGGTGGCTTCTACTTTGAAGTCCATGATAATTTTCCCAATAATTGAAGTAAAGCATATCCCGCAGTTCAATCTTTTATAAACCTTCTTTTTTTTGCCAAATTGAACATGAGACATTTGCTTTCAAATGATTCTCATTGTCTTTATGATAAGTAAATCAAATTTATTAAAAGCACAGGGGCAGAACTCAAGTACACAAAAAGTATACAATAATCCCCAGTTTTAATACATGCATATTTCTTTTCCTCCATGCATGGTGAAGCTTCCTGTTCTTATTTTACTATTACTTTCTTTCTAAACTTATATAGCTGGTTGAACAAATCACCCACTTAAATTCCCGCTTGAGTTAGAAAACAAACATAATATTATCAGTAATCATTCTATATGAATATCCATATTCAACATGAACATTGAATCCAAGTTTCTTTTTGGAACTCTTACAACCTTCAACCATTGTGCGACTGTTGCAACATAATTTGGGGTTGCCTTATCTTGTTTTAGTGCTTCTTTACAGCTGTTTCAGGAAATATTTTTTATATATGCATCAATTTGACAACAGATTTTGGCAAAAGTACGATGATCGATCAGTTGCATTCCCTTGAACTTGAATAAGATTTATCTTTGATTTACTTGTCAAGGAAGCACTCAAAGTAATTCTTTCTTCCCATTCACAAGGGGCCTCTTTTAATTGCTAATAGCAATTGTTTCTTTCTCAGGCTAATATAACCCAAACAAACCATATCAATCGTTAACACTGCAAAGATGGTCTCAAATGGCTTTTCATCATCCTTAAGTTGATGATTATTTGACTGATATTTGGTTAAGTAACAAATCTATCTGTGAGATCATTATGCTTCTCCTATGGTTTTTCAAAAAAAGGTAAATTAGATTATTAGATGAATGACTCCAACTAATATATAATGTATTACCAATATCGGCTGCCCGTAATTATTGTGGAAATAATTAAGTTATATATGAATAACACAATTTAGGACATGTTATACGATTTGGGACATGCTTATAACATGTCCTGAATACCTGATGTACAGAAACAAAGCGTTCATTCTATCGATGACGAGTTGAAAACCTGTTACTAAATAAGGATTATCAAGCTCGTCTGTCGATTTAAGCCATCCCTTTACAGATAAATCTCTTATGTACATTTACAATTAATAGTGCATAGTGTTTTTTGTTTGTTTTTGTTTTTTGTTTTGTTTTTGTTTTGTTTTGTTTTGTTTTTTTGTTTTTTTGGTTTTTTGGTTTTGTTTTTTTGTTTTGTTTTGTTTTTGTTTTTGTTTTTGTTTTTGTTTTTGTTTTGTTTTGTTTTGTTTTTGTTTTTTTTTTTTTTGGTTTTGTTTTTTTTTTTTTTTTTTTTTCTGCATTTCAAAACCATTTCAATGGGTTTCCCCTCATTCCCTAAAATTTTTAGTAACTCAAAATTTTTGTCTATTTTTTCTTTTCTTATTGCAACACTCCAACATTATACTAGACATTCGGAAGGACCCTGAGGCTGAAGAGTCACTTCTTGGGGCTTAGTTCTTTCATGCTGCTTGTGATCTCAAGAACTTGCCTCTCAATTGTTACACAACTGATATCTATTCAACTTGGTCAAGTAGTTACTGCATCAGATACTTTGTTATTACTAAGTTTGACTCTATATTATGTCACTCGAACTTACTCTCTTCACATTATTCAATTCCACATTATTAGTATGATGTGCAAAAAGTCATGGATAGAATCCTGACACTTTGTGCTAGAACCCACTTGATATTACATGGATTTCTAGCAGAAGAATTGCTATATGGCTCACATCTGAAAGAATAATGTCAAATTAATTAATGAATTTAGTGGTGTTTATCCCTATTTGTAATTGTACTGTACTTCCATTTATCAACAATAACCTGAATCTTTTTTAACCACCACAATAGTGTAATTAATTTAACCAAGAGATTGATCTTGAATTTGAAAGACATTTATCAACTTCACAGCAGCACATGTGATCAATGTCCTAAGAGTGCCATGGATCAATATTGTTTGGACTGTTTTAGAAAGAGCATTATCATTATTGTGGTGACTGTGTTGTAGTTTTAGCGTTTTCAAGTATCTTGAAACCATCAGTGATCATGATTCTGCAAGTAATTAGTTTTAATTTATATAGATTGTTAACTTCTATTCTTGATGATTTGGTGCTGAATGCTGGACTTGCTCTTTAATGAAGGTACCTATGGTAACTACAGAGTCTAGTTTGCAATATAAGGATATTAAAGTTGGTGAAGGCCCTAGTCCACTAGTTGGTTTTCAGGTGTGCAAATTAGTCTGGCTCGTGCAAATTAATTTGTTTCTGCAGAATGAGATGATGAACGTCAATATAAATCCTTAAGCAGCTATAGAAAATTCAAAAACAAATGAGTGTCTAGGTTTTGCAAAGTATTTTGTATCTTCTATTGAAGTAAGCATGGAATTTTGATCATATATATCCTTATGGTAGCTCCATAAGGGTTTCCCTTATCAAAAATGAAACTTGTTGATGCACAGTTTCCGATTGGTGACGTGGTACGCTTTCCGATTCTTGGTCAAGTGCTTGAAGTGTAAACTTGCCTGCATAATAAAGGAAGACAATAGGATCGAAGAGACTGGGGTGAGCTAGCGGGTACACTCTAATGCCTAAGTCAGTGTTTGAGAGATAGAGTATGAAATAGCAACAATAGCTTAGAGTTCAGGAGTTGCGTTACACAAATGTGAGGTAGTGACTTGTATTATATAATCATGGAGTAGTAGTCCCCTAATCAATGACTGACCCTTCCCTGATTTTCTACTGGGCAGTTATTATCGAAGAATTGAGTAGTTATCCATCTCAAGATCTTAAGAGATCAAGATAGGACTTGGTTGTTATGGAGTTTGAATTTCGAATACATGCAGATATGGTATCTGATCCGTGTTTCCTGGGGCTTGTCATTTGAATTTAATGGATAAGATTAGATTGAATGCCATTCAAATGAATTTGAATTCATGATCCCTAAATTCTAGGGTGTCGGATGTAAGGGCCTCGAATTCGAAGGTCTCGGACCTGGAAGTCTTGATCGTATAGGCCTTGAATTTGAGCCCTAGGTCTTGGATCCTTCGGTCTTAGATCTGAGACTCGGTCTCGGAGGCTTGGGCCTGAGACCTTCCTGGGCTTTGACTTGGGCCAGTGAAATTATTGGGCCTATCAAAGTTTATCCATGACCCAACAGTTACCCCCAAATTTCTTTGTCTGGATGACTATGGAAATTCCTGTGTCTTGAAGGAGTGGATCAATCTTTTGAGGCCTACCCTAATTCCAAGGCTTGGCTTTCTCTCGAGGCTTGATCGATTCCGAGGCCTAGTCGAAAAAATAACTCTCGACTCATTTGAGATAGGAAAATTTTTGAATTTCAAAAAATTTTTAGGCGGGATTTTTTTTTTTTGAATTTTGCTGCCCAAAATTTTCGAGACACTTGGGTTTCTTGAGGCTGGGTTGATCAGTTAATGCGTCGATTCCTGTGGTTGAGGTTCGACCACGTGTCAGTCTTGGAATGGTCGTACGATCGGCTATCAGGTGTCAATCATAATGATTGACTAGGCGTCGGATTCTGAAGTGTTTTTTTTTTAAGGTTTTGAGAGACGTCTCTTCAACTGCTTTTTCATTTTTCCACCACCAAGGCCTTGTTTTCCATGTTAGGCCTATATAAACCAAACCTGGCTTCCTTCACTTGCATATTTCCTTTTTGGCGAAAAATTCTCTTGCTTCCTTCCGAGTTCCTTTCTTCTCCAGCTTTCCTTTTCCATTCGAGACTTATTCCCTTTTTCTTCCTTTTTCTCGAGACTCACTTCCTTACCAGTCTTTCCTAACCGATCATGGCTAAAGATGGTAATGATTCTGATGGTTTAGGCAATACCCACCTTGCTCCGTGGGAGTCCAAATTAACTAAGGTAGATGAGAGTTGGATTAAATCGGAATGCACCATTCCGAAATATATCAAGATTCGATTCGATGAAGAAAAGTCAGGTGCCGTGGTTCATTCAGACTGCCACAAAGTCTGCTTGTACGAAGCCATGTTCAAGGCTGGCTTTCGACTTCCTTTTATTCCCTTTATTTGGGAGCTCTTCCATCACCTCGATTTGGCGCCTCATCAACTGGCTCCTAATGCATGGAGGATCCTCCACAGTTGCATGGTACTGTGGCCATTGGTCCAAGGAAAGGAAAACCAGTTGACAATGAAGAAGTTCCTTCACTTATACAGGATTCAAAAGAATCCTAAAGGTTCGGGCGTCTATAACTTCCAGACCAAGAGGGGGAAGTTCATCTAGCTGGACTCCAAATATTCCAACAACTGATACTGGAAGAACAAATATTTTTTTGTCTCGGGGCAATGGGAGTTTGCTCCTAAAGAGCAAGCGCAAGGTCCCAGAGTCTCTCATAAGGTAAATATGCCCTTTGACAGGGCTTATAAGGAGCATATCTTGACCAAGGAGGAGACAGACCGGGTCGACTACATGATAAAGTAGTCTTGGTTACATGAGGAGTACATGTACTTTGGTGCGTTGGTCTTGGTTCCAAGACTCATGGAGTTCGTGTACAAGACCGGTACTGGAGGTGCTGTAGGCGGATAGGTGCGTGAGTCCACCCGACTTCTAGTCAACCAGGGCCTCCTGCGGCTAACACTCAGGGTGCCACCCCTCGAAAGGATAAAGGCAAGGCCTAGGTGTTGGACAAGGGCAAGGGTAAGATGTTCAAGCCCGAGAAGCCCAAGAAGCTTGAGTCCATCCCCTTGTGGACAGGCGGGGCCTTCAAGATTTACAAACCGAAGGACTCCGTCCCCTTACCACCACCAGTTACAGAGCCGGTGAAGAGGAGTCCATATTAAAGAAGAAGTCGGTTGACACACCTCTTCGGGTGGCCAGAGTACTTAAACTAGTAGACGAGGAGGAAGACCTAGAGGCTCAGCAGCCTCTCGAGGCTGCCCCAGGACCGATTTCGATAGCTCCGACTATTGGTGAGGAGTTGGATGTTGAGGTGATAGAAGCTCCTCTTATGAAGAAGAGGAAGTTGGTAAAGGGGGTTGAAGTTTCTACCCCTGATGTTAAGGCAATGAATGTGGCCAACTTCCTGGCCGCTCAAAGGAAGTAAGCACCCAAGCCATCGGTGCCACCTCTAGCAGCAGCCGAGGCCTTCTTGGCCAATCAGCCCATCAAGGTCAGTTCGGTGAACGCAACTGAGCCTGTCTTAGAGGAGCCACAATAAGTAGTAGGGGCCTCATTCCAATAGCATCAATCTTAGGCCAACCCTTAGGCTTAAACATTCAGTATATCCTGGAGGATATTGAGTTCGATTCAGAAGACTCAGTCGGGATGAAGGCTGACAACATGGAGCCCACTAATGCTGAGGAAGGGGCCGCTAGGGCCCAGCCTAAGCCCCTGTCTCCGATTCCAGAGGCAGGGACCGCTTCTCGAGCACTGACTCCCAAGAGTGCTTCCAGGTCGAAGAGGCCACAAGCCTCCGAGGCTTCCAAGTCTGAGAGTTCAGGCAAGGTGTAGCCCGAGGGGGGCAACTGGACGATCAGAAGGAAATTGGCCAGACTCGGAGGAGAGCTGAAAGGAAACCCTTTCAAGGCCGTGGCAAATTTGATTCCTCACGAAGACATGAAGATGGAACGCAATGTCTCTGCTCGAGGCATGGCAAAGAACATGTTGCGCTTCCAGATATGCATAAGTGCTACTTAATTTGTCACCTGTTTTCAATATAATTTCCTTTGATTTGACACTGCTTCCTTTTGTTCATAGGCTTTTATCAAGTTGCTGTTTATATACAACTACTTTCGTAAGGTCTTGGACTCCAAAGCTAAAGTAGAGAGCTTGAAGAAGAAGCTTAATGAGTCCGAAGAGGAGAAGGCCAGGCTTAAGGAGACTCTAGCTAATCAGGAGGAGGAGTTCCTTGTTCTTGGCAAGCATTCATCGGTGATGGAGTACGAGGCTTTTGAGGACTCCAAGGCTAGAGACCGTGTCAAGGCCAAGCTCGCCAAGCTCTCTGAGGAGTTTAAGAGCTTGCAAGCTGAGCATGCCGAACTTCAAGAGAACCATTCCATCCTTAAGAAGGATCTGGGGCAGCTTGAGGAGAAGCATTCTGAGACCCTTGAGCAGCAGAAAGAGAGTCAGGCCTCAGTCGACCGTGCGATGAAGAGAAAGGTTGTCACTAAAGAAAAATATCAGCACTTCCAGAGCCAATATAAGAAGATGAGGCTTTAGTTGAAGGGAGCCAAGGCCAAGGCGACTGATTATCTCTGTTAACTTTCCTTCACCTCTTGAATCCGAGACTCAGCATGGGCAAACGGGCTTTATCTCATATTCGAGACCTTCAAGGCGTGGTGGCGAGATCCTACTCGAAAGATGGACCTCAACTCGTTGAATATCAAGGACTTCCTGTGCACGAATGAGGTCATTTGGCGGCTGACCAGCTTTGGCCGGGTAGAGACCCTTGACACTGCAGGGATCAGTGAGTTTGACTACAAACCTAAAGCAGATCATTTCGAGGCGGCCTAGGAGGGTAGCGGGGCCAGGGAGGTGCCTGTTGGAGATTCCAAGGCTACCCCTACTACGCAAGACCCCCTGTTGATCCCTAAGGGGGAAATTAGATAGTTTTTTATTCTTTTTTCCTACAACATTTGTAAATATCTTGGGTCTTTCAAACCTTTCCCTTTACATTCCTTACATTAATGAAAGATCAATTTTCTGGTACAATGTTTCCATTATTTTTCCAATGTTTTCCTTCTAAGATTATGAATATAACCTTTTGCTTAACATAATAACACAAGTCTAACACTCCTGCTAACAATTCCGAGAGCGAGTGTTAGACTTCAAGCGATAAGTCTCAATTCGCCCACTTAACTATACAAAAAGTGTAATTTTTCCTAAGTGTTAGGGCTTGGATTAGTCTATCTGGCAAAAGCCAGGTCTCGAACTAATCCATCCATCACTTGGTCACATTTTCTAGTTAAGTGTTGGATCTTAAGTCAATCTAGTTGACTGTGTTGGTCTTAGATTTGACCTATCCAATCACTTAATATGCATGTATTCTCGTTAAGTGTTTGGTCTGGGATCAATCTACCTGATGAAGACTAGGTCTCAAATTGGTCTATCCAACACTTAATATGCATATTCCAGTCCAAGTGTCGAGTCTCAGATTAAACCATCCGAGCACTTGGTACACATGTATTCCTACTTAAGTGCCGGGTCTTAGATTAATCCACCTGATGAAAACCAGATTTTAGATTGATCTATCCGATAATTTAATATGTGTATTCCGGTTCTAGTGTCAGGTCTCGGATCAATCTACATGATGAAGACCAGGTCTCGAATTGATCTATCCGATCACTTAATAAATGTTTCAGTTCAGTTTACCAGTTTATGAAACTTTGACCATTGCTAAAACTCCGAGAAATTCTTTATTGAAATGATTCTTTGCAAAGTAGCAAAAAGAATGAATGAAAAAATTACATAATTAAAAGTAGTATCTTTTCGAATGTTACACATTCCATGGCCTTTGTAGGACCTTCCCTTCCATATCTTCCAAGTAATATGCTACGGGTCTCTAACAACTGATCACTTTGTAGGGACCTTCCCAGTTTGGAGCTAGCTTTCCTTTGGTAGAATCCTTGATAGTGAGGGTAACCTTGTGCAAGACCAGATCTCCAACCTTGAAGCTCCGAGGCTTCACCTTCATGTTGAAATACCTAGCTACCCTTTACTGGAGGCTGACATGGTGATCTGAGCTTGCTCACGCTTTTCTTGCAGTAAGTCCAAGTGAAGTTTGAGTCCTTCATCATTGGCCTCTGCCTTGAATGTTTCCACCATGTAGCTTCTTGACCCCAACTCTGCTGGAATGATCACCTTAGTTCCGAAAGCTAGAGCATACGGGGTTTCTTCCGTTGGAGTTCTCTTCGTAGTTCGATACACCCAAATAACTTCTAGGAGATCATTTGCCCAATCTCCTTTCTTGTCACCCGACATCTTCTTCAAAGTTTTGAAAATCGTCTTGTTGGTAGCTTCTACTTGCCCATTTGCTTGAAGATGGCTGGGAAATGAGAAGTAATTCCTTATGTGGAGCTCGACACACCATTTTCGGAATGAGTCACAGTCGAACTATTTCCCATTGTTAGTAATGAATGCATGCGAGATACCGTAGCGGCAGACGACATTCTTCCACAGGAACTGCTCGATGCTCTTAGCTATAATGTTTACTAGGGCTTCCACTTCCACTCACTTAGTGAAGTAATCCACAACTAAAACTGCGAATCAAACACCCCCCCTTTCCTCAGGGTAAGGGTACCACTATATCTACCCCACATTGTGAGAAGGGCCAAGAGGAAGAGATTGAGCTCAACTCCTCGGGGGGTTGCTTGGTTATGTTAGCGAATCGTTGGCACTTGTCACAATTCTGGATAATTGCCATCAAGTCCTTATTCATATTAGGCTAGTAGAAACCTTTTCGTGCTGCCTTGTGCGCTAGCACTCTTGCTCCTGAGTGGCTTCCACAAATTCCTTCATGGATTTCTTGGAGGATGTAATTCCCTTCCTCGACTAAGATGCACTTTCAGAGGGGTAATGTGAAACCTCTCTTATTAAGTGTCCCCATTCACCATTGTGAATCTTCCAGCTTTTATTTTCAACTGTATTGCAGACTTTCTTTCCAACGGCAGAGTTCCATTTTTTAGGTAGTCTATGAGTTCCCTCCTCCAGTCTGAGACCTCCTCGATCGTGGCTAATTTCAAGGCCTTGTCAGAAATCAAGGGGTATATCAAGACTTGGATAGGCTCTCTACTTTCCTTGGTTTCCATGCTCTCTGTAGACGCTATACGAGCTAGGCAATCTGCCTTCTCGTTATCTTCCCTTGGAATCTTGGTGATACAAAACTTCTGAAAAGAAGACTGCATGTTGTGTACTTTAGATAAGTACATCTTCATCTTTTCTCCTTTCACATCAAATTCCCCTCGGATGTGACCAACAATAACTTAGAAGTCACTCTGAACTTCCACGAATTTGGCTCCCAGTTCGAGCGCCATTCCGAGGCCTGCTATGATAGCCTCATACTCTGCTTCATTGTTGGTGGTCTTGAATTCCAGTCTCATTGAACTACTTAACTCTTCTTTGTCCGGAGTGATGAGGAAAATTCCAAATCCTCCATTCATTTTTGTAGATGAGCCATCAACATAGATGGCCCATTTCCTTTCCATTGTTGCTTCCTTAGTCTCTGGCAGGTTCATAAACTCGGCTAGAAAATCCGTAAGGGCCTGACCCTTAATAGAATTTCGTGGAATAAACTCTAGGTCGAACTCTCCCAATTCGATGGCCTAGTTTGCTAGTCTTCCCAATAAATTGAGCTTTTGCATTACTTTCCTTAGTGGATACACAGTTAGGACTTGGATGGTGTGAGCTTGAAAATATGGTTGAAGCTTCCTTGAGGCCATTACGAGGGCAAATGCTAGCTTCTTGATTTGGGGATACCTCTCCTTTGCTCCATGCAGGGCTTTACTATTAAAGTAGATTGGCTTCTATACTCCCCCGTCTTCTCGAATCAGTGCTGCACTGATTGTTGTTGGGGAAACTGCCAGGTATAGGTACAACACCTCACCAGGAATAGTTCTGCTCAACAATAGAGAGCTGGCCAAATACTTCTTCAATTGAGCGAATGCTTCCTTGCATTCATCTGACCACTCAAAAGCCTTCCTCAAAATTTTGAAAAATGGGAGGCACTTATCAGCGGATGGAGAGATGATTCGATTCAATGCTGCTAACCTTCTAGTGAGCTACTAGAGCTGCTTCATGGTCTTCAGAGGTTGGATTTCTAGAATGGCTTGGATCTTCTCGGGATTGGCCTTGATTCGTCTGTTCAAGACCATGTATCCTAAGAACTTCCCGGAGGATACTCCAAAAGCACACTTTGCGGGATTCAGCCTCTTCTTGTACAATTTCAATGTCTTGAATGCCTCATGGAGGTCATGTGTATGGTCCAACGACTCCGTGATCTTCACCAGCATGTCATCCACATAGACTTCCATGTTCCTTCCAATCTGGCCTTGGAACATCGTGTTCACTAGCCGTTGGTATGGCACCAAAAACTTGTTGTGCCAAATACTACCTAAATTAATAAATAATATTTAGTACGTTTTACTCGAAAGTGCACAAGATCAAAACGATAGTATAGTAGGCAAATACAAGATCATTCCCACGAAGATTGTTAACTTTGCTTAAAATTAAAGAACTAAATTAAAAATATCAAGTTGTCACAAAATTGATATTAAGAAAAGAAATAAAAATAAAGACAAATAAAAGTGTAGGGCTTTGATATCCACCACTAATCATATTTAAATAATATAACAATATGCCAATGCTTCAGTCATGTTATGATTACCTAATGTTTGCCAACCTAAGGGTATGGGTGTCTACTCCTTAAGCTATTGGTTTCCCTAAGCAACAAATTAGGCATGAGTGTCTACTCTAGTTCTTTTATTGCTTAAAGGATTTAGCATGGGTGTCTATTAAGTTGTTCTTTAAGAAAGCATAAAAACTGTGAAAACCAACAAACACATGAGGCCTAGAGTATGGGTGTCTACTCTCGGTTCCCATGTTGATTAACCCAAGAACTCGGTGTGGATATCTTTTGTTACTCTTATTAAACCCAGGGCTCGATCATCCAAATTGGTTTAACTAACTAGTCCATACCATATGCATATAATAGCCAGGAATTAATCAAGTTAAGCAACACAATATGATTATCACATAGGCGCCAATATTGAAATATTAAATAAACATAAAATTAGGGCTTCAATCTAGCCCCACAAAAGTATTTAGTTACACATAATTAAAATAAAACTAAAAAGAAAAGGAAAAGAAAGAACCGAAAACTACTCCTAGAAGTAGTCTCCAAATTCTCTTCTCTGAAATTGTATATCTAATTGTGAGGCTTAGAGGTCTATTTATAGGCCTTAGGAAAGTCAAAATTCGGAAGTCCATCTCCTAATCAATTTAGGAGACAATCCTATTACAAATCGGATTAGGATTCGTCCAGAATTGCGTTCCTATCTTACGGGGTGATTTTGGAACTACAGCGGTCTGAATTAGGAAAATACTATTTCACAAAGATTTGTATAATTTTGAGTTATCTTTCCAATTACGTTGGAATCACCTCAATCCAATATTTGAGCTGAAAGTTATTGCTAAAATACCGAGACATATTTAGAATCCAAATTTGAATCCAATCCCATTTTTTACACCAATTGATGAATTCCGATTTAATCCTTTCCACATCTTCTAGGTCTTCCAATTTGCCCTTTAAGCTGGGAACATTTCTAGAAATGCTTCATTTTCTTCCATGACCTACAAAAACACAGAAAACACCAAAGGGAAATAAAATGGAACAAGATAACAAAAACTAAGAAATTAACAAATGTAAATTAAGGGCTAAAATATGAATATTTTGGCACTTATCACCCATGCATTCTTCAAATCGAAAGGCATGACCTTGTAACAGCACAAGCCTCGATCGGCGATGAATGTCTTTTCTCGGTCTTGCGGATGCATAAGGATCTGATTGTAACTAGAGAAGACATCCATGAAACTGAGCAACTTGTACCAGAAGGTAGAGTCAACCAGTGCATCAATGCGTGGGAGAGGGAAGCTATCTTTTGGACAAGCCTTGTTGAGGTCGGTGAAGTCCATGCACATCCTCCATTTCCTGTTGGACTTTTTTACCAAGACTACATTCGCCAACCAGTCGGGGTGTAGACTTCCTGGATGAACTGTGCCTTTAGAAGCTTCTCGACCTCCTTAGCTATGGCCTCGACTCTTTCCGGTGCAAACTTCCTTTTCTTCTGCTTCACAGGCTTTATGGTAGGGTCCACGTTTAGAACATGGACAATCTCTTCCGGGCTAATTCCTGGCATGTCTTCATGTGACCACGCGAACACCTCCATATTCATGCGGAGGAAGTGCATGAGGCCTTCTCGGATCTCATAGGTGAGACAAGTCTCGATTTTCAGGATTTTTTCTTCTCCTCCAACTACCTCCTCGAGTAGTTCTACAGGTTTTTCTTTGGCCTCGGACACTAAGGCCACAATGAGAGTGGTTGGGTCCAAGACCTTCTTCATGGGGATGTTGTAGC
The DNA here is from genome assembly GCA_013348765.1 of Carpinus viminea. NCBI lineage: Eukaryota > Viridiplantae > Streptophyta > Magnoliopsida > Fagales > Betulaceae > Carpinus > Carpinus viminea. The sequence continues at coordinate 14,941,922 of CP054673.1, read as the reverse complement.
ATCTCCTTGCTGCGACTTGATCGTCTTTCACCTCTTCCACTCCTTCCTCTGTTAGGAACTTCATCATGAGGTGGTAAGTCGAGGTTGCAGCTCTCAACTTGTTTAATGCTGGTTGACCGATGATCGAGTTATAGGCGGATGGTTGATCGACTATTAAGAAATCCACCATTATAGTGGACAATCTGAGGGCGGTTCCTACTGTCACTAGTAACAGAATGATCCTTACAGGTTGGACCTACTCTCTGCCAAATCCTACGAGAGGAGAACTGAATGGTTTGATCTTGTCTCGATCGATTCCCATTTGTTTGAAGGCTGGCCAATACAAGATATCAGCCGAGCTTCCATTGTCAACCAGGATGCGATGATTGGCTACAGTCACAGTTATAGTTACCACTAGTGCATTGTCGTGGGGCATAACTACCCCCTAGGAATCTTCCTCTAAGGACAACACAACTGACTCCTTGTTTGCTGCCTTCATGGGCCTATGCAGTGAGTACACCTCCCCGCCTTGCATGCGTCTGGCGTATGCCTTCCTAGCCTAGTTAGATTCCCCACCACCAACAATTTCCTCAAAAATGGTTTGAATCTCTCTAACTATTTCCTGATTTTGGTGAGGTCTTTGCACCTCTCGAGCTTTTCTTTGCTCTTTTTCTTGATCCCCATTCCAACCCTCTCTTGGAGGTGGGTCTCAGCGTCTCGGTTCCACATTTTCTAGGCCTTCTCAATTTCCTTCCAATGGCAGGGGTCCTTGCGGATTCGCTTCCCGAATCTGCTCCTGAGCAACGAACCTTACCAATCTTCCATTACTCACAAAGTTCTCGATTTCCCGTTGTAGAACCGTGCAATCTTTTGTTGAATGCCTATGATCCCTATGGTATTCACAAAACTTGTTGTGGTCACATTTGTAGGGATCTGACTTCATCTTCGGTGGCCACCCGAAGGTTGGATCTCCTTTAATTGCCAAGAATACTTCAGTGAAGCTAGCGTTCAAGGGGGTGAAACTTTCAGGTTGGATCTTTGGGACTTCCTGCTTTTGAGGCTCACTTTTAGTGATCAGTGGACCCAGTTTCTTTTCTCGCCTTCTGGGGATTCTTCTCTTCCTTCTGCTTGTGAGCTACCGAGGCCTTCTTAATTTCTTTCTTAGCTTGATCTTCCTGCATCTAAACCTTCAACAGTGTCCCAACCAATTCTTCCTAGTTAATATATTCTTCGGTTTTCTTCATAAACCGAGTCAGAGTAATCTGCAGTGTACTTTTTGCTATATCAACCATTAGCAATCTGTCAGCCATTATTCCTTGCATTAAGGCATTGAGCATTGTCTTCTCATCTAAGCTATCAACCTCAAGCTTCTCTTTGTTAAAGCGAAGTATGAAGTCCTTTAGGCTTTCCTCATTCCCTTGACGTAGGGTTAGTAGGCAGGTGACATTCTTCTTCCTTTTCCATGTTGCAAGGAATTGTGCTAGGAATAGGAGTCCCAACTCCTTGAAACTGTTCACCGACTTTAAAGGAAGTCTAGTGAACCAATCCTTCGCCACTCCTGTTAGAGTCAATGGGAAGTCTCTGCATGCAATCTCATCTGGAATGCCATGCAGAATAAGGTGTTCTCTAAAGGCTTCCAAATGGGCCTTTGGGTCCTCGCCTCCATCATACTTCTCGACAAGCGGCATCTTGAACTTGTTAGGCATAGTGTATGCCTTTACTCGCTCCGAGAAGGGGAGGTCCTCATCATCTAGCATCTCCCATGCGGTCGACTTCAGGTCTTCCCCCTTCATTTGACGGAGGATAAGTTCATACTTCTTCTTCATATCTTCCACCTCCTTGTCATGGTGGCTGTGACGAGACCCATCATGTTGGGACTTCTCTCGGCGTCGCCTTTCAAGATGAGATTTCTCTCTGAGGTGCCTCTCACGATGAGATCCCTCATGAGAAGACTTCTCGCGATGAGACCTTTCTCGGCGTGATCCATCATTCGAAGATTTCACATGGGGAGACTTATCATGGTGCTCTTCATTTTAGAGTGTGCAGCGATCCCCTTGGACCGTACTTTCATTATCCTGTTGCTCAGGATCAACTGGCCACTTTCCCTGGTGAACTCTATCTCGCATTTCCTTCTCATGCCTTTCTTCGCGCTCTCTTTCTTTCTGGCTGCTTTGGGCCTCAGCTACAGTGAGTAGGGTGTTAAGCTCCTCATTCTGTTTCTCGAGTGCCTCCATGGATTCCGCTATAGACTTCATGAAGTCCACTATCTCTTAATTGCTAGATGTTCCGTGAGCGTCAGCAGGAAGAGGTAATGGGTGTGATGAGCATGTTCCTACCATGTTGGATTTTGGATGAATTGATTGAAAGAATTAGGTTCCCACGGATGGCGCCAAATTGTAGATGCACAATTTCTGATTGGTGATGTGGCATGCTTTCTAATTTATGATCGAGTGCTTGAAGTGTAAACTAGCCTGCACAATAAAGGGAGACAATAGGATCAAAGAGACCGGGGGTGAACCAGTGGGGACACTCCAATGCCTAAGTCAGTGTTTGAGAGATAGAGTATGGAATAGCAACAAGAGCTTAGAGTTCAAGAGTTGTGTTACCCAAATGTGAGGTACTGACTTGTATTATATAGGCATAAAGTAGTAGTCCCCTAACCAATAACTGACTCTTCCTTGATTTTCTACTGGGCAGTTATCCATCTCAAGATCTTAGGATATCAAGATATGATTTGATTGTTATGGAGTTTGAATTTCAAATACATGCAGATATGGTATCTGATCAGTGTTTCCTAGGGCTTGTCATTTGAATTTAATGGATAAGATTAGGTTGAATTCGTCATCCCTAAATTCCAGGGTCTTGGATGTAAGGGCCTCAAATTCAAAGGTCTTGGACCTAGAGGTCTCGATCGTATAGGCCTCGAATTCGATTCCTAGGTGTCGGATCCTTCCGCCTCATATTTGAGACCTGGTCTCGGAGGCTTGGGCCTAAGACCTTCTTGGGCTTTGACTTGGGCCGGTTGATGCGGTAATTTTGTGACCAAAAGTATCAATTATAAAATTAACCACTCGCAATAGGACAAATCCCGTAGGATAGGGCTATACAGAGGGTGTCGAACCTCAAGGACTGTACGGGTTTCATTATTAAATTTGAAAGATGAAATTTAACTTAATTAAAGAAGAGAGATTTGTTTGTTTGTGTAAATTTAAGTGTATAACATTAAACGTAATGCTGAAAGTGAATATATAAGAGAGAGTAAGGTATTGACTTCACCACAATCAGCACATCAATGGTTAATTATATTTAATTCTAGAAATTCATTCTATGCAGGTTATGAATAAACAAGAAAACACCTTATTAAAGAATGTGAATAATTCAACTTTGGTTGGCATAGATCGTTCACCTAACCACTAAGATGCGGCACGACCCGTCTTACTTAAGAATGAATTATTTAATTCTTTAATAAGTTCCATACAATCAATGGAATAGCATAACCCATCTTCGGTTGGCATGGATCGTCTACCTATGGTCTATCTAATCCTATTGATTATATGTCCATTAAAACATCATTGCATAACCATCAATCTTATAATCACAGAAAATAAGGTTGATTTGAGTTCAATAAAAGTAAAATAATTTCTAAGACAAGAAAAGAATGTTGTAAATTAAGAACAATTGCATTTAATAATTAAGAACATAAATCAATGGTTGCAATTCTCATAGTTATACAATCAACATGCATAAATTGAATAACTAAAAATCAAATACAGTCACCATTGTGCTTGGAAAGGGTTCCATCAATAACTTACAAAGGGGTTTAGCCGCTTATGATCTTCTAAGCTCCAAAGACAATTTGCTGAATTTTTAACTCCAAGAAGCAGTCCCTTTTACAATGTTTTAAGGCCTATTTATAAGGATTAAGTGAACCCTTAAAACCCTAGAAACCCTAGGAAAATCGTAGGTTAGTCTCCCAATCCAATTGGGAGACTGAAAACCAAGTCCAAGTTGTCAAAAGGCGCCTGCTGTACTGTGCACGCCCGTATGTGCTCAATCCCAAGGATGTGCACTCGAGCGTAGATGCGCTCGAGCTTAGTTGTTGTGCGCACAATCACAAGAGTGCAATCGATCTGGCTGCATGTGCTCGAGCGCATGTGCGCTCGATCCCAGTTGCAGCTACTCTCAATCCTAGCACCAGAATGGCTCCAACTTGCCCCTTTTAGCCTAATTTTCAATGGAATTCTTGTATTTGACTTGAAACATAAAAACAAAATAAAATCAAACAAATAACAATGTTAAGGAATTAACATATGTGAGTTAAGGGGCTTGAATGTGTAACATTCAGCGCTTATCACACCTCCAAACTTTCATATTGCTAGTCTTTTAGCAATACAAAACCGAAAAACAAATAGATAAATCCAGCTTTCGTGGGATGTACGATTGCATTTAGCATAGGCAACAAGCCTTTTAAAACCCTAGGAATTCCCTAAAAGACGAGTGAAGTCTCGTGAGAGTTTTCCAGGAATGATACCCACAAACATTATCATCATTATGTCATTCAAGAGAATAAAGTATCACAAAAATAATGATTCTCATTTATTAGCAAGCTTAAAGTGATAAACTCCATATTCAAAATTCCAAGAAATTTTCAAGTCAAATCACTTACAAATGGCAGGTTGAGATACAACAAATTTCAATTTGTGCGAAGTGAACTAACACATAATCATGAGGCTTCAAAATAATTCCAACATAAATAAATCAACATCTAAGAATTTATTGGACTTCCTATCAGATAAAACAACCAAGGCATACACTTATTTTTTTTATTTTTTATTTTTTTTTCAAACAGACTTTGTAATGTTTAGCTCCCATAAGCTTTCTAGTTGCCCCATGTATCAAGTGTTAGGCCATTGACTCCCAAATCAAATGGCTTTAGGGCACTAGGTGTAAAGACACCCCCAAGGGCTTACTAACTCGAGTCAAAAAGGCTACAGAGCTAAGCTAGCCATATTGTTAATCAAACCAAACTTCTCACTTTTTGACGCGAACACGCATTGGTTAATAAGGCAAGAGGTCCAGTTACTTGGTGAAAAACTCAACTTGATTTTTTTTTTTTCATTTTTGTATATATATATTTAATAGCATGCCAAGGTTATTCATCCAATATGTCACCCAACATAATTCAAAACATTGAAAACAAACATAATTGGTTTCAAATTTCATACCTCACAAACATGTGCCAGTGTGCTCAAGATAAATGTTAAATTGAAACAAGAAGCATCTCATGTTGCCAAAAGTAAGTAACAAGACTCAAAATTCCTAAGTCATATGATCATGTCTTCATAACTTTAAGTTTGCCAATGAAATTCAAACCAAAATCAAAGCTCAGCCATATGCTTAAGAATGACATAACAACAATTTTCGATAGTGTTTGTTTTTCCATACCCCAAACTTGAATCATACATTGTCCCCAACGTATATACAGAATTGAAAAATAAGATCAAGAGTATAGGAATACCTGAATGAGCAAATGTAGGCATATCATACCCCCAAACTTGTATGCAAAAACACATGTCCTTGGTGGAGTGAAGTTCAAGTGCACAGAGCCTGTGCTTGAACCTAAGAAGTTGACTTTTTTAGTGGTTATAACAATGCAGATTGGTTCAAGTTTTTTGTTGAGCATATGGTGTGCACTTCCAAAACCTAGGGTTGCAAAACCACTTTGAACTGCTATCCAACCCCCTGCAAAAGAAGGAACCACCAACATAGAGGCAGTCAGTGGGTGGAGAGGCACCTAGGGACTGTTTTTCACAAAGAAAAATAGGGGAAAGGGAGAGTATGGGTTGGAGAGAAAGAAAGAATAAAAATAAATAAAAAAATAATGGTGGGGTGTGGCGGAGTGGAGAAGGTGGTGCTCCGGCGGTGTAATGGTGGGTGGCTAGGTGAATGTGTGTGCAGGGCTAGAATGGGTGTGTGTGTGTGTGTGTGCAGATAGGGAAGATAAGGGGGCACGGCGTAGGGGGTGGAAATGAAGGGAGGAGGGGGACTGTGACCTAAAAAGGTCACGTGAGGCCCTTGAACGAGTGCGCTCGATCACACTTGTGCAGTGGCGTGTAGTGATGGGGTATCCGCGCTCGAGCCTACAAGAGTAAGCTCGAGTGTAGGCCCATGTCTGGGATCAAGTGCACTATAGGTGTGCTCGAGCCTAGGGTGCCAGTGATGAATTTTAAAGCACATAAACGGGATTTGTCAAATTGATGGATTCCACGTCTGTACCTGGCTCGAGGTCCTGAATGTAAGGCTTTAATCTTTGCCCATTCACCTTGAAAAGAGTGCCATCCTTTGGGTCCTGCAATTCGATTGCGCCATGTGGAGACACCAAAGTGACTATGAAAGGGCCATCCCATCTTGAGCGGAGCTTCCCAGGGAAAAGCCGGAGTTTGGAGTTGAAGAGCCACACTTTTTGGTCCGACACAAATGTTTTAGGCAGGATGTGTTGGTCATGAAAAGCCTTTGTCTTCTCATTGTAAATTCAAGAGCTGTCATATGCATCGTTTCGCAGCTCCTCCAACTCTGTCAATTGAAGCTTTCAGTAGGGACCTACTGCTTACATGTCAAAATTGAACTGCTTGATTACCCACAGAGTCTTGTGTTCCAGTTCCACCCAGAGGTGACACGCCTTTCCATAAGCCAGCCAGTATGGTGACATTCCAATTGGCGTCTTGTAAGCTGTGTGATATGCCCATAATGCATCATTGAGGTGCAAGGACCAATCCTTACGGTCTGGCCTAACCGTTTTCTCTAGAATATGCTTGATCTCCCTATTGGAGACTTCTACTTGGCCACTAGTCTGAGGATGGTATGGAGGTGATACTTTGTGGGTAATAGAGTACTTGAGAAGCAGGGTTTTTAGAAACTAGTTGCAGAAGTACTTACCTCCGTCATTAATGATGGCTCAGGGAGTACCAAATCTGCTACAGATGTTGGCCTGGATGAATTTTACCACAACCTTGTGATCATTGGTCTTGGTGGCCACAGCTTTTACCCATTTGGAGACATAATCCACTCCTACCAAAATATACTCATACCCAAAAGACGGTGGGAAGGGTCACATGAGATCAATACCCCAGACATAAAAAATTTCAACTATGAGGATGGGGTTCAATGGCATCATGTCTCTCTGAGACATAGCTCCTAAGCGTTGGCATCTCTCACAAGCCTGACAAAATTCATAAGCATCTTTAAACAAGGTCGACCATGTGAATCCGCATTGTAGAACCTTGGTTGCAGTCTTCTTGGCACTGAAATGACCCCCACAAGCTAGAGAATGACAGAATATGAGAATACTGTGAAGTTCACTCTCCGGGGATGTAGTGTCGGATAATCTAATTAGCGCAGTACTTGAACAACTCCGAATCTTCCCAAAAATAGAATCGGACTTTCTTGAAGAAGCGGTCCTTGTCTTGCTTAAACCAATGAGGAGAAATCTGACCTGTGGCTAAATTGTTAATAATGTCAGCATACCAAGGTGGTTCTCTTGGAGTAATTACAAACAGTTGCTCATCTGGGAAGGAATCATGAACTGGAATTGGTTGAGGTGTCTCAAACAGAATCCATGACAGATGGTCGGCGACGACATTCTCAGTGCCTTTCTTATCCCAAATCTCAATATCAAACTCTTGCAAAAGCAGTATCCAACGGATCAACCGGGGCTTAGTTTCCTTCTTAGCCAGTAGATGTCATAAAGCAACATGATTAGAGTAGATGATTACCTTGGATCCCAAGAGATATGAGCGGAATTTATCCAAGGCAAATACTACAGCTAACAACTCTTTCTCTATTGTTGTATAATTGACTTGATCATCCATCATAGTCTTGCTAGCATAGTAAATGACGTGAAGAAGCTTGCCCACACATTGTCCCAAGGCTGCACCCACAGTAAAATCGGATGCATCACACATGATTTCAAACCGCAAAGACTAGTCAGGAGGCTTTATGATGGGAGCAGAGGATAGCAGAGACGAGAGCTTCTGGAATGCCTCTTGACATGCTTCATCAAAGTGGAATGGGAAAGGTCGTTGAAATCTTGCTAAAATCCTTGATGAAACGTCGATAAAACCTGGCATGCCCTAAGAAGGAGCTAATTTGCTTCACTGAAGTAGGCAGCGGTAGATTTTCAATCAAGTCAACCTTTGCCTAATCCACCTCAATTTCTCTCTTGGACACTATGTGGTCTAGAACTATATCCTCTTGCACCATAAAGTGACTCTTCTCCCCACCTAAAATCAGGCTAGTTTCTTTGCAATGTTTTAGCACAAGGGAAAGATTATGGAGACAATTATCAAAAGAATAACCGAAAACAGAAAATTCATCCATAAATACCTCCCAGAATTTCTCTACCGTATCGGAGAAGATTGACATCATATATCTCTGGAAAGGGGCAAGTGCATTGCATAGGCCAAAGGGGATACGTCTATAAGCAAAGGTGCCGAAGGGACATGTGAAAGTCATCATCTCCTGGTCTTGAGGATCAATAGGAACCTGATTATACCTGGAGTAGCCATCCAGAAAATAATAGTAACTCTGGCTAGCTAGACGCTCTAGGATCTAATCAATGAAAGGGAGTGGAAAGTGATCCTTCCGAGTGTGGGAGTTGAGCTTTTGGTAGTCAATGTAAACGAGCCATCCTGTGGTTGTGTGTTATGGAATAAACTCTCTGGTTGCATTCTCTACTACTATAAGGCGGACTTCTTTGGAACCACTTGAGTGGGACTGATCCATTTACTGTCTGAGATGGGGTAAATAATGCCAGCTTCAAGTAACTTCACTACTTCTTTCATCACAGCTTCTTTCATGTTCGGATTCAGCCGGTGTTGTGCTTCACAGGAGAGTTAGGTTCCTTCTTCTAGATGGATCTGGTGCATACAGATGGAAGGATCAATTCCTTTTAAGTTTGCTATAGTCCACCCAATAGCTTCTTTATGCTCTTTCAATACTTCCAATAGACTGTCTTCTTGGTCCTTGTGTAGATATGAAGTAATGATGACTGGAAGGGTGTTGTTAGATCCAAGGAAAGCATACTCTAGCTTGTCTGGCAGTGGCTTCGATTCAAGCTTTGATGGAGACTCAAGGGACGAAACGGGAGGAGTGCTTGATGTCAGAGGCAAGGGTTCCTTTGGTGCTCTCCGTGGGTGAAACTCTGCACTGGCTGCTATCTCTTGCTAATCATGGACCTCTTCAATGTACAGGTCAGTGTCAAAATCTTCAAAACCGAAGTGAGTTAAACAAGCTTCCAACGGATCCTTGGTCAAGAGACTAGGCAGTGAATCCTCTACAAACTCTTCAATGTTGTCCATAAAGAAACATTCATTCTGATCAGAGGCATGCTGGAATGCAATGAAGATGTTCAGTCTAACTTTCATATTTCCAAATGAGATCTCCATGACTCTAGTTCGGTAGTTGATGCATGCATTGGCCGTAGCTAAGAAAGGATGCCCAAGAATGATCGAAATCAGCCTTTTAGGATGGGGAATGGGCTCGGTGTCAAGAACGATGAAGTGCACTAGGAAGAAAAATTTATCTACCTTGATGATGACATCTTCTACAATCCCTCTAGGTTTCTTAATAGACTGGTCAACCAGTTGTAGAATCACTGTGGTGGGCTTCAGCTCCCTTAGGCCAAGTTACTGATACACTGAATATGGTAGTAAATTCACCCCAGCTCCCAGATTTAGGAGTGCTTTATCAATTTCCTTCTATTCGATGATGCACGATATGGTAGGGGCTCCGGGTTCCTTAAACTTTGGAAGAGTGCTATGCTAAATCAGGGAACTCACATGTTCAGTAAGGAGGACTTTCTTGGGAATGTGATTTATGGATTTTCTTTTCTGAGTACATAAATCCTCGAGGAATTAGGTGTAGGCAGGCACTTGCTGGATGGCATCTAGGAGGGAAATGTTGATTTTTACCTGTTTGAAAACCTCTATCATCGCTTGTATTTTCTCTCCTTATTTTCCAAAGTGAGAGGATGCCTTGAGACGTTCTAGGAATGGGGCTCGAGGCTCATATGGTGTCTCTGAATTGGGGGTAGCTGATGAAGATGTATCATTGATCACTTGCTTACCCTTTTCCCTCTACAGAGTCTGTGAAGCCTTAGTATGCTCATCCTTTTTTTCCTCTACTTGATTGTCAGCCAGTCTTCTGCTTCTCAGTGTGGTGATGGCTTGAACTTGCTGAAGCATCTTCATTCACCATGTAGTGCCCCTTAGGATTGACACCTAGCTAACTTGGAAGCTTCCCTTCTTCCCTTTTGTTGAGGGAGTTAGCTATTTGCCCGACTTGAGCCTTTAGTTTGGCAATGGATTGATAGTGCAAATTTACCATCTGAGTCATATTGCCTACCTTGTCGATCATCTCGCCAAACCTACCAGTTATATCACCCATCATGTTTAGCATTTGATCTTCAAAGTTAGTATCTGCCCAAAGCAGTGGGGCAGCCTGGTATTGCTGCTGTGGAGGTCGGTATGTTGAAGACAGTTGATAGGGCTGCCTGTTGGATTGAGCTTGATTATGCTACCCTGGGGCTAAGTTTCCCGAAGTTGGATTCTTCCATGAGAAATTGGGATGATTTCTCCACCTCGGGTTGTAAGTGTTGGAGTACGGATCATTACCTGGTCTGGAGAAAGCTACATTAGCCTGCTCATAAGAAACATTAGTATAATATCCAGCAGTAGGACAGTCATTCACATGATTCCAATTATGTGTTCATGTGAGCAGTATTAGGAGCAAAACAAGCAATCATCATTTGATCCAGCTTCTTGGCAATAGCATCAACTTTGGTGATGGCATCAATTACTTGGGTGGCCATGTCAAAAGAGTGCCCTACTTCAAGAAGACTCTTAGTCTTCGGTGCTTTAGGTGCAGGTGCTCTCCGTTTGTTGGAAACCTACTAATGAGAATTGTTACTCAGATTTTCAAACATAGCTCATGCTTCATTTTCACTTTTCAACATAAATGTCCCCCCACTGGATGCATCTACCACACTCCTACTAGACTCAATCAAACAATTATAGAAACTCTGCATTAGCTGCCATTTGGGGACAACATGGTGTGGACATGATCTAAGCAAGTCCTTAAGCCTCTCCCACATGTCATGAAATGGTTCACCCTCATACTGGGAGATACTAGTGATAGCTCTCCTAGTGTCATTAGTCCTTCCTATGGGGAAATACTGCTTAAGAAAAACCCGTTGCAATTGATCCCAAGAAGTGATAGAGTCAGGTTCTAAAGACTGGAACCAATGTTTGGCTGTCTTTAAGGGCGAAAATAAAGAGACGTATCTTTAAGGCATCCTTAATGAATCCCATCAATTGAATGGTAGAACAGATTGTTTCGAATTTGCTAAGGAAGTCATAAGGATTTTCATGGGTAAGCCCTAGGAAAGTAGGTAAGCTCTGTATAATGCTAGGCTTGATCTCATAGTGGGTTGCCTTGACATCCGGCAGCCTGAGACATGAAGGGGTAGTGTATGTGGGAGGGATATAGTGATCTTGCAAAGCTATGTGATTAGCTCCGGCCATGATATCAGTGGTGTGCTCTTTTGGCAATTTAAAATTGCTTTCGGCTCTAATTTGTCTAAGTGTGTGTTCAATGTCGAGGTCACAAGTAATTAATGGCAAAGACAAAGATCGGTGACCCAACATAAACTGAACAAAGAAGAAAAACAAAAAATGAAATGAAAACTAAAACAGAAAGTAAAAGCTCACAAACGGCCCTTAGTTGCGCTAGAATGAGGATGCTGCAGAGTCTGTCAAGGGTGCGCTTGATCGCACTTCAGGGTGCACTCGATTGTACTGCTGAAGATGGGAGCGAATGCAGGAGTAGAGGGCTCGAGCGCAACATGCAATGTGCGGACATGCGCTTGATCGCACTCGGGGTGCGCTCAATCGCACTCACGGAGATTGGCACCAACAGACCTGAACGTGAAACTTAAACAGAGAGATTAAAAACCCTAAAATTGAAAATAAAGAAAAGAAAAACAAATAAAATAAAAATTAAGCTAAACTTAATCCCCAAAACTTAATAACTCAACTGTTAAATAGTTCCCGGCAACAGCGCCAAAAATTGATGCGGTAATTTTGTGACTAAAAATATCAATTATAAAATTAACCACTTGTAATAGGATAAATATCATAGGATAGGGATATATAGAGGGTGGCGAACCTCAAGGATTGTAGCAGTTTTGTTATTAAATTTGAAAGATGAAATTTAACTTAATTAAATAAGAGCGATATGTTTGTTTGTGTAAATTTAAGTGCATAAAATTAAACGTAATGCTGAAAGTGAATATATAAGAGAGAGAGTAGGGTATTGACTTCACCACAATCTGCACATCAATGGTTAACTATATTTAATTATAGAAATTCATTCTATGCAAGTTATGAATAAACAAGAAAACACCTTATTAAAGAATGAGAATAATTCATCTTTGGTTGGCACAGATCGTCCACCTAACCACTAAGATGTGGCATGACCCATCTTCCCTAAGAATGAATTATCTAATTCTTTAATAAGTTTCATACAATCAATGGAATAGCATAACCCATCTTCGGTTGGCACGGATCGTCTACCTAAATTACACTAAACTAGGGTGTAGTATGACCCGTCTTTCCTAAGCATGGTCTATCTAATCCTATTGATCATATATCCATTAAAACACCATTGCATAACCATCAATCTTGTAATCATAGAAAATAAGGTTGATTTGAATTCAATAAAAGCAAAATAATTTCTAAGACCAGAAAAGAATTTCATAAATTAAGAACAATTTCATTTAATAATTAAGAACATAAATCAATGGTTGCAATTCTCACAGTTATACAATCAACGTGCATAAATTGAATAACTAAAAATCAAATACAGTCACCATTGTGCTTGGAAAGGGTTACATCAATACCCTACAAATGGGTTTAGCCGCTTATGATCTTCTAAGCTCCAAAGACAATTTGCTGAATTTTTAACTCCAAGAAGCAATCCCTTTTACAATGTTTTAAGGTCTATTTATAGGGATTAAGAGAACTTTAAAAACCCTAGAAACCCTAGGAAAATCGTAGGTTAGTCTCCCAGTCCAATTAGGAGACTGAAAACCAAGTCCAAGCTATCAAAAGGTGCTTGCCGTACTGTGCACGCCTGAATGTGCTCAATCCCAAGGATGTGTGCTTAAGCGCATGCGCGCTTGATCCTAGCTACAGCTGCGCTTGATCCTAGCAGTAGAATGGCTCCAACTTGCCCTTTTTAGCCTAATTTTCAATGGGATTCTTGTATTTCGCCTGAAACACAAAAACAAAATAAAATCAAACAAATAACAATGCTAAGGAATTAACATATGGGAGTTAAGGGGCTTGAATGTGTAACATTCAGTGCTTATCACCGGTGAACTTGTTGGGCCTATAAAAGTTGATCCATGACCCAACAAAACTAATGCATGGGTCTCCAAATATTGCATTTGAGCAACATTCAGAATCTATTGGTGAGTAGCATCTTTAGTATGGCATAGGTCCTCCATCTTTCACACTCACCCTCTGTGCGGTTAGGAAATTTTGTGCATATTCATCAATATGTAACTTAGGTGTAGGTAAAATAATTGTAGATAGCCATTGCCTTTGTAGGTGCAGTTGATGAGGCTTCTTAGATACTACATGCATCCTTCTTTTCTGGTTTCCTTTTGCCATCTGTGTTTAAGCTCGCTGCTATTGAATGAGCATTCATTCATTCCATAGGCTTTTGTCTATCAACTTATTTTGCTGGTATGCTTGACTAATAACCATAACTGAATTGAATTAGACTTTAGTTAGCTTTTTTTTTTTTTTTTGGTGGGGGAGAATATGCATCACAACATAGATAGAGAGAGTGGATTATATACTACCTTTTCCCACTGCTGCACGCTACCTCCATGTAGCCACTGCAGCAACATTATGTAGTACCCCACAGGGCTGCTGCTGCACGTTACCAGCCCTCATGCATTCCCAGCATCTGCAAGAGGCTTGTGTGCCAATGATTACTGTAGGCTCCGCACCAATGTGTGGGCAGGGCAATGTCGCCACATGTACACTGCCTGCCAACCACCAGCTCACGATCCACATTGACAGGGCCATTCAAATGGCCTGCTCATCACTTGAGCAACACATGAGTCATGAGTGGCTGGACCGTGTACGTCCCACCAAGTACAGAAACAATCTCTGGCCCGTAGTGTGCCTTCCACACGCTCCGTCTAGGTGTCTCACAGTTTCCTATGTCAATACTTTTCTATGGCTACTAATATATCTTCTTCATGAGTCTCTTTCTTATGTCAATGTCATATGTGATTACAGGTGGCTGCTAATTATGTGGCCATGGTTCCATCTGGACAAATATTTGACAGGTAACACTACAAAAAAAGCACAATTTATTAACATGTCTACTGTTCACTAATTTTTGCCACGTCAACATTTCCTAACATGTCTAACATTCACACGTTACTAAATTTTTTTTAAAATTATTTTCAAAAAAATTTCCCATTACTAACGTGGCATTATTGACACGTTACCAATTGGTAACGTCTTAGTAACGACACATTACCAAATGGTAAAAAAAAAAAATCTATCATTACTATTTTTTTTTTGAAAAAGATGATCACTTTCATTTCATCAGATAATAAAAGAACATCTAGAACCCGTAAGGTTCTAATCATCAAGAGCTTAAAGATCTAACAATACAATATTAAAAATACAAGCAGGCAAATCATTAATCCAGATTCTTGCATTAGGACTTGACAGACCTTCTTTCGCAAGACCATGAGCCGCCCGATTTGCCTCTTTCTTAACATGACCCACCATCCAGCTCCTACAGGTATTCAAGAAAAGCTTCACATCATCCACAATGTGGCCGTAAGTTCGCAAATTAGGTCCCTCCTCCTTTATTGCAAGCACCACTTGTAATGAGTCCCCTTCGAGAATAATAGCTAGCAGTCCCTGCTCCTTACCAAACTCCATAGCTGCGACCGCTGCAAGAGCTTCCCCAACACCGGAGTTTGGCTTCCATCAATCCTCATGCACTTTGTGGCACAAACATACCCATTATGGTCCCTTATAATCGCTCCAAAACCCATATGCTGCCCAATTTTGTCAAAAGCCATGTCCCAATTAATTTTGAACCTCCAAAAAGGAGGCTTAACCCATTTCACTGTGGCCGACCTTTCCTCGTTCTTCTTGCTCGCTGTGCCATCATCTGTAGGTGTCAACAAAGCCCGCAACATTTCTTTCGCCTCGCACACAATGCGATTAAGATGTAGAAACAGTCCCCCGTGCATGATCGGTGCCTAAAAGTGCTTATTTGGACCCCTTAATTTATATTCGTTAGGCCTTTAGCATTGTTAATATCTAATTATTTTTAGTGTTTTTAGTATTTTGTGTTATGCAGGACATTGCATTAAAACATGACTAGCAAAAGGCAAAATGCACCAAGTGAAGAAGCTGATTCCTGCCAAGTGCGTTTGAACGCACTTGGTGCGTTCGAACGCACTCACGATCGCACGCATGAGCAGGGGTCGAACGCATGCCCAGCCGGCCCTCGGTTATCTCGCGTTGAACGCACGCCTAGTCACCCTAGCCGCAGCAATTATTTGCGGTCGAACGACTACTGCGTTCGACCACAACTAATGGTGCGTCGAACGCAGTAGTGCGAACGCTCGAGCTCCGCCACCTATAAATAGGACCTCGTGTATTCTTTTGTTTTCACGCTTTGGGAGGCGCTCCTGGGCCTCAAGCCCTCTGCTTTTCCATCAGAAATCCTCATAAATTGTCATTTATTTAATTTATATTTTATTTTACTTTTATTTAGTCTCTTATTCCCTTCACTTTAGATTTACATCAATGCTTTCATAGTTAGTTTTACATTTAATCCGTTTATTATTTGCCATGCTAGTTCGTTTTCAGTTTAATTTCGTGACAAAGTTGCATCGATTATGCCTCGCTTGTTTGGTCATAGCGTTTAGTTCGATGGATACATTTCATCGTTAGGGCTACGTCCATTTATCCATTGTAGTTAGTGTTAAATCACTTTCACATTGGATCCTTTGGACCTAGACCTTTCATGTTTTGTCTTTCGTCAAATGGGCGACGTTTTGATTATTTCAATAGTACGATAGGACTTGCATAGAAGTAAGCATGCATGAACTAGCGTGACACTAGAACATGCATTGCTTTTAATCGATAGACGGATGTTTAATTAACTATATATTTAAATATATATTCATGTTTAGTTCAGATTATTACATCATTTAGGCGGAAATATGAACAATGTGTTAACGCCGAGTATGCCTTGTAGCATAAATGTTTAATGAATATGAGCTAAGCATGTTTATATATTAATTAATTTATTGTGAGGTGGATTAGGGACTTTAGTTATTTTTTTATTTCTTTATTTTATTGCATTTTAGCTTAGTTTATTTTCTGCACACCACGTGTTCGATATTGGGACTAGGTTAAGATATTATTAGTTTAGGCATTTTAAAGTTGATTTTTAACAAACACGATTCTCTGTGGGTTCGACACTCGCACTTGCACATCCACTCTATTATGATCGACTCGTGCAATTGGCGAGTACAATTAAATTTGTACATCAGTGCAACACTGAGTTCCTTCTTGCCCATATCTTTTTTGCTATAACAACAAAAAGGTTAATTTCATCCCTTGTACACCGCCCAGAAACTGTCTCCAAAACCTCCATAAAAAGGCCGTAACAACCTTGGCTTTTTTGGATCCTCCGATCACAGGCACTCCACACATCCCTTGTCGATGGACAATCCCATAGAACATAGGTCACCGTCTCTGTTTCCATATATATGACAAAAAATACAGATATCTTCCTAAAGGACCCCCCTCTTACAAAGGTTTTCCTTAGTCAGTAAGATATTCTTGCATGCCCACCATAAGAAAACCTTAGCCGCATTTGGTATCCCCAAGCTCCACAAAATCTTCCACAGAGGATCATATCTCGAGCTCCTAGACCCCTCCCCCCACCTCCAGGTTAATTTCTCCATCTCCAAGTAATATGCACTACGAACAGTGAATGAACCCGTAGATGAGGGTCTCCATATAACGTGATTTGGTCCCCCATACCAGCTTATAGGTATGTTGCATATTAGGCCTACCTCTTGTTCACTAAAATTATCCTTAATTAAGGCCACCTTCCAGCTTCTAGTCCGTTGATCAATCAGCTCCGCTACTCTCGCATCCCTCAGCATCAAAGATGAAAATGATTGTATGGCGTATGTTGTTGGCCTTGGGATCCACTTGTCCCCCCATATTTTTATTGATTTTCCATCCCCTACACGCCACTGCAATCCCTCCTTAAGAAGCTCCCGTGCCCTTAGGATGCTGCGCCAAGCAAAAGAAGGTCGGCTCCCCGTTTTTGCCTCAAGGAACGACCCCTCATGATAGTAATTGGCTTTGAAAATTCTTCCCAGTAGACTATTAGGATCTTGTACCAATCTCCATCCCTGCTTTGCTAGAAGAGCCTTATTAAAACCATGAAGATCACGGAACCCCATTCCTCCATTGCTTTTAGCCAACCCCATATTTGCCCAACTCATCCAATGTATTTTCCTGTCATTTTCCTTGTGTCGCCACCAGAATTTCTGCATTAAAGAATTTATTTCCCGACACAACTCCTTTGGCAATAAAAACACACTTATACAGTACATGTGTATGGCTTGAATTACCGCTTTTAACAACACCTCCTTACCTGCTTGGGATAGAAAATTATTCTTCCAATCATGCACCCTCTGTTTAACCCGATCCACAATATTTTGGAATTCTTGAACTCTAGATTTACCTACCAAAGTTGGTAGGCCCAAGTATTGGTCATATCGAGTGGATGCCGGGATCCCAATCAAATTTATTAATTCTGAACGACAACTTGCTGAAGTGTTTCGACTGAAAAAAACCAAGGTCTTGTCCTTATTGAGTCTTTGCCCCGATGCCTTTTCATACTCATCCAAAATCCTTGTCAAAACCTGCCATTCTGACACCGAGGCCTTACAAAACAATAGGCAGTCATCAGCAAAAGATAAGTGATTTAATCTAGGTCCTTTCGAAGATGTTGGAACACCTCGTAATAACCCCACCCTCTCCGCTTGCTGAAATTGCGAGCTCAATACCTCCGCACATAGAAGAAAAAGATAAGGAGATAGAGGGTCCCCTTGTCTTAATCCCCTAGTGGGTTTTATGAGACCCGCTGGTTGCCCATTAACAATAATAGAATAAGTGACCGTGGAGACACACTTCATAATAAGTCCTACCCACCTAGGGGCAAACCCTAACCATAGCATCACGGCCCTTAAAAAAGACCACTCCATTCGATCATACGCTTTACTCATGTCTAGTTTAACAGCCATATATCCCTCTCTCCCCCACATACGAGCATGCATAGTATGCAGAGTTTCATAGGCTACTAGGATATTATCTGAAATTAATCTCCCAGGTATAAAAGCACTCTAGTTACTGGAGATTATTATAGGTAAAGTTAATTTCAACCTATTTTCCAACACCTTTGCCACAATTTTATAAACCACATTACACAGGCTAATAGGTCTATAGTCCATTACCCGAGTAAGATTTTTAGTTTTTGGAATTAACACAATATGGGAATGGTTAACCCCATCCCCCAAACTCCCCCCTTCAAAAAAATTCAGAGCAATGGCACATACCTCATTACCCACCTTTTTCCAATTTTTTTGATAAAAGCTCACTGAAAAACCAATAGGTCCCGAGGATTTAAAAGGATTTGGTCCACTGCTTCTTTGATTTCCTCTCTTGTAAATTCTCCTAAGAGCCGCTCATTCATAGGAGAGGTTACCTTGTGAGCCACAGAACTGAGACTCTGCTCCACATCCCTCGGGGTTCGACAATGCAAACAGCCCACTAAAATAATTAATGAAAGCTGCTTCGATCGTCTTTGTGGAAGAAAAAACAGCACCGGTTTCATCAGTGATGCAGCCAACTTGATTCGTTCTCCGACGTTGGGCAATGCATGCATGGAAAAATTTGAAGTTCTTGTCTCCCGCCTTCAGCCACTCAACCTTTGCACGTTGGCAGAGGTGAGTGTCTTCCTGCGCAATTAATTCATTTACCTCTTTTTGTAATTTTGCCAAGGCTCCCACATCTATCATGCCTTCCTTCGTCTGTAGCTTTTCAATGGCACATGTCTTTGTTTTAATCATTTCTTCCACTGGCCGAGATTCCTTCCTTGCCCATTTGGTGAGAGCCTTTTTGCTATCAATCAATTTACTTCCAACACGTTGCCATGCAGAGGTCCCCCTATTTACCACCTTCCATATTTTTTTAATGATAGCTTCTGGTTGCTCCATCCTGTTCCACTCTGCTTCAAATCTAAATTTTTTTATCCACGGCCTGTGCCTCCCATAATATCCATTAAAATTGATCAACAAGGCATTGTGATCCGAACTACGATTTGCAAGCACCTCCACCACCCTTCTAGGGTATAAATCCCTCCATTCATCCGTAGTCGTTGCCCTGTCCAATCTTTCTTTAACAAACTCGCCATCATGTCGCATATTACTCCATGTAAACTGAGCTCCAACGTACCCAAGATCATGCAGTTGGCAGTCTCTTAGTGTGTCACAAAAAGTGCCCATTTGCCCTTGTGGTTTACGTGGACCCTCGAATTTTTCCGATTCCTCCATTATCTCGTTGAAATCCCCCACACAAAGCCAAGCCTCTGGGGATAGCAAGCGAAGATGGCGTAGGAGACTCCAAGCTTCATGCCTCTTTCCAACATCTGGTTGTCCATAGAATCCTGTAAGATACCATGAATTCCCATTTGCTTCCATTTGAACCTTCGCAGAGATATGGCATCGACTAAAATTTTGAATGTCAACTCGTACTTCTTCACTCCATATCAACGCCAACCTACCATTCCTTCCTACATTGTCCACCACAAAATTACTCGCATAGCCGATTTTAAATTTAATTGCTTCCATACAATGTGATGGTAATTTGGTTTCCATTAAGAAAACCAAATTGGGTTTCTTATCCTTTACCAACTGGAAAAGGTCCCGAACTGCTTGGAGGTTCCCAAGCCCCCAGCAATTCCAACTTAAAAGACTCATGAGGGACTTATGCAACCTGCATACATGATCAGGATAGGCAGGGTGAACAAAACCTTGGGGTTGTTCCATGTATACTTCCTCATCTAGTATACCATGAAGGAAGGCATTCGAAACATCCAGTTGCTTGATATCCCAGTCAAATTGGACAGCTAAGGCTAGGACTAATCGAATTGTGGCAGTTTTGATGACAGGACTGAAGGTGTCATAGTAGTCAACTCCACTTTGTTGATCAAATCCTTTGGCATCAAGTCTAGCTTTGAATCTGTCCACACTTCCATCAGCTTTCTGTTTTATTTTGTACACGCATTTGTTTCTTACTACATTGTGACCAAGAAGTCTAGGGCATAAGGACCAGGTCTGGTTTGACAAAAGGGCATTGTACTCAGTTGTCATTGCATTCATCCACTCAGGTTGTACAACAGCTTGTTTGAATGATAAGGGTGTTGGTAGGAGGAGAGAAGCTTGTGAGGTTAGGATGGGATGTTTGGTGACATGAAAAAGCTTGAAACTAGGGAACTCCTTGGGTTTCAAGTGGCCAGTTTGTGATCTGGTAATGACACGATTAGAGGGTGGAGCTAGCAGGGGAGGACTTGTTGTGTTTGCTTGTGAAGAGGTGTGAGTAAGTGATGTAGGTGAGGGTGAACATGAAGTATGGGATTGGTTATTGGTTGCTGAGAGATTAAGCTGATCTGGATTGGGTGTTTCTGTAGCTGTGAGTGATGTGGACTATGCAGCAACAGGAATTGAGTGTGATGATGCAGAAGGTAAGTGAGTGGTTGAAGTGAGGTGCTCAATGGAAACATGAGAAGGGATCATGACTAAGGAATTACCTGGAGTTGCTGTGATCTGGTAGGAGCCTTACGAGAGAGAAGTACCTTTAGTAGGGAAGACATTTTCATCAAAAACTACATGCCTAGAAATGTAAATTTTGTGAGATTGAGGTTCAAGGCAACGATAGCCTTTTTGATTGGCAGCATAACCAAGTAAAATGCAGGGTTTGCTTCTGAATGACAATTTGTGGTTAGCATAGGGTCTTAGGAGAGGGAAGCAAAGACATCCAAAGGATCTTAAGCTAGTGTAATCAGGGGATCTATTGAATAGTTTTGAGAAAGGGGACTGATTTTTCAGGACAGGTATGGGCAACATGTTGATTAGGTAAGTGGAGGTTAGGAAGGAATCAACCCAGTATTTGGGAGAGAGTCCAGCTTGAGCTAAAAGAGTGAGTCCTATTTCCATGATGTGTCTGTACTTTCTCTCTACAATTCCATTTTGCTGTGATGTGTGTGGACAAGTGAGTCTATGCAAAATGCCATTTTAGGTGAGGTAATGTTTGAACTGGTTTGAGATATATTCCCCACCATTATCATATTGGAATTGCTTGATTTTAGTGGAGAGAATGTTTTCAGCAAAGAGTCTAAACTTGACAAAACATTTATAGACATCACTTTTGTTTAAGATAGGATACAACCAACAAAATCTACTATAGTCATCTATGAAAATTACATAGTACTTATAACCACTCAAGGAAGTGACAGGAGATGTCCATACATCTGAGTGTATAAGATCTAGTGGACCCGTGGAAACCCTAGTGGACTCAAAAAAGGGTTGTTGTTTGACTTGCCAAGTTGGCAAAAAGGGCAGATCTTGGTCTTATCTACTGAACCAGTTAGAGGTAAGTGCTGGTTCTTCAAAAGATGCTAAAGAATGGAGAGGGAAGGATGTCCAAGCCTCTGGTGCCAAGCCGTGTCTATGGTTTTAACTCCAAGATAAGCTGTGAATCCTTTCCATTTATTTAGGGATGTATGGTGGAGAGGAATGGGGTATAGGCCATTCTCATTTGGCCCCTGGAGCAGCACAGCCCCTATCAAGTTATCCTTCACAAAGAAATTTGAGCCAGTAAGAGCAAACCAACAATTTTTATCTATGCAAAATTTGTTAATGGAGAGAAGATTAGCTAATGCATTAGGACAGTGCAGCATGTCTTTAAGGAGAAATTGAGAAGGATTAAAAGGAGTTGGATGGTTTGCAATTAACAAATGAGGAACCAATGCCTTTGACATACAAACCTGCTCCATTACCTACTCCCAAAGTTTTTGTTCCATCAAAAGGTTGTGGATTGTTGATGTTGGAGGTGTCAATTGTGATGTGGGTGTTGGCACCAAAATCTGCAAGCCAGTCTTGAGCCTCAAAGTTTTCATTCACTTGTGCAGCCATGGCTGCTAGCTGTGGGGGTGGATGTCCACCTTGGTAGGTATAGTCCATTCTATGATAGCAATCAAGGGCAGTGTGATTACTTTTCCCACATATTTGACATGCAATGTGAGGAGTTTGGTTGGTATTCATGGTTGAATTACCTTGCTGGTGAAGGTTGCTTCTGGTAAAATTTTTGGGAGAAGTGAAGGATGTATGTTGATTGGAAGCAGAGTAACCACTAGTGTTTCTTGGAGAATAACCATTGTTGTTTTTGGGAGCAAAATGTTGGTTGCAAGGATTTGGTCTTGGTGGGAATCTTGGTTTTCTGAAGTTGGAAGAGTTGAAGTTGGAGTGACTGAAGTTGGAGGAGCTTTGCTTGTTGGTATATAGTGCAAAACTGCCAGTTTCAGGTGTGGCAATTTTGTGTTGTTGGTTTTCCAATAGCATCTCATGATTAAAAAGCTCAGATTGGAAATCAGCAAAGGTCATTTCAGTGGTGTGTGTAGTGAAGGAGTGGACAATGACAAAGGTATTGAAAAGTGGATTCAGACCACTTACAACAAAGGAGATGAGGTCATCATCTTCAACTGGTTTCTTCACAACAGCTAACTCATCAGCCAATTCCTTTGCCAATTTTAGGTACTCAGTGCAAGTCTTGTTTCCCTGTTGCAAGCTTTGTAACTGCCGCTTGAGGTGGGAGACTCGTGATTTGGACTCAGATGCATATTTGGCTGCTAGAGAAGTCCATGCTTGGTGTGATGTATCAAGGCCATACACAGATGACACTAGAGATGGGCTGAGAGAACAGATGATCCAGCTCAAAAGAAGCTGATCTTTCTTCTGCCATGCAATGTAGGCAAGGTTCAAGGTTTGAGTATTACCTTCACTAGAGAGGAACTGAGGAGGGCATAAATCAGTGTCTTCAATCAATCCTAAGAGATCATTCTCACGGAGTATGGGTTGAAATTGAGCAACCCATCCTAGGTAGTTAGGGCCTTTTAGTTTGAACAATTGAGAGAAGTTGGGTATGATGGTAAGGGCTAAGTTGGTTTCGGTTTGAGAGTTGGGAGAGACAGCAGATGAGGAGGAGGAGCTGCCCATGGACTTGAGCGTTGGCTCTTAAGGGTGCTCTGATACCATGAAAGTTTAGAAGAAACTGGTTTGGTTTTCTTAACCAAAAACCAGCAAAGCACTCGTGTATTTATAGCCAAATGGTTCCAAGACATTTTTACAAGAAACAACAAAGAATGACTTTTTACTAGGACCAAGAATGCAGGCTGCTCCAAGGCAGCTGAGAAAGGGGAGACAATGCTGTTTGGAACTAGGAGATAAGTAGACAGAAAAGTGTCCAAGCAACCTGACATGCAGCCTTCAGTCTGCTACTTTGAGAGTGCAGTTGTGTGGGCTGTTTGGGCTGCTGTTTACAGAAGACGTGCCGTTGCTTGGGCTACTAGTTGCAGGGGAACTATAGTTGCTCTCTTCTAGTTGCAAGTGAGCTGGTTGGTTGGCTTGTATAGCACTGCACACAGCCTGGAACTGTGTGTGTAGTTCATGTGCTGCTTTTCCCTTAACTGAAAAAAGAAAAAATAAATAAAAGAAGAGGGAGCTAGCTGGGCATGCAGATAGGAGAGGGAGAGAGAGAAGAAGAGAAGGAGAAGAAAAAGGGAAAAAAATAAATAAAATAAGAGGGAGCTGGGCGTGCAGATCTGAGAGAGGAGAGGGGAAAGGGGAGGGAGAGAAGGAGAGAAGAAGAAGAAAAAAGAAATTAAAAGAAATCAGGGCGTAGTGCAGTCTGTGCATATAGTAGAGGGAGAGCTAGAGAGAAGAAGGAAAAGAAAAAAGGAAGAAGACAAAAAAGAAAGGAAAGAAAGATGGGGCTGGCGGCATAATGATGGCCATTTAAATTTGACGTGCTACATATGGCACAACAAAAAAGTTTATTTTATTATTATTAAATATATTTTTCTGACGTGCCACATATGGCACAATAGAAAATTTTTGGGAAAATTAGCTTTACTTTCCATGAAATACCACTCTCTCTCCATTTGTCTCCATGAACTGCCAAGGTCACCTAAAAGCCCCCATGAACTACCATTTCGCCACTAACGACCCCCTACCGTTAGTCAGAGGCGTCAAACATGATGGTCAACGGGTCAACAATCACGGACAATGGGTCTTAGTAATTTTTTTCCCATTTTGCCCTTGTTAAACTACCCCGTTTTGATTAAAAAATAAATAAAATTAACAGCACCAGCCTCCTCAGAGCCACGTGAGGCGGCACCAGCCCCCTTAGGCGCCATACCGCCGGAGTACCGTTGGAGTAACAAAGGAGATCGGGAACTTGACGAGCTTTGCTTGACACTATCCTATGCCACCACCATGGCTGTGACCCACTCCCACAAAATCATAGCCAGAGCAGACTCCTTCGGCTATGCCCTCAAGGACGCGCTCGTCTCCCACCTGCGCTCCCTCGACATAGACGTCGAGGATCTACGCACCTCCTACTACTTCATTGCCGCCGAGGTCGGCAAACGCGTCTCCTCCCCCCTCACCAACACACAAGGCATCATCGCCTACGGCACTGGCGTCGGGGTCTCCATCTTCGCCAACAAGTTTCCAGGCATCTTCGTCGCCACCTGCCTAACCCCCGAGGAAGCCACCAATGCCCGCTCCATCAACAAATCCAACGTCCTCGTCGTCTCTAGCATGTCCACCTCCCCGGACTCCGCCGTCGAGATCCTCAACGCCTAGCTCAACACTCCCTTCAAGTCCCCTCAGAGCCACAAAGATCGGGAGCAGTACTAGTGGCACGTACACTGCCAGACCGACTGGTCGGTGCTAAAGCCGTGGGCGAGGACGAGAACCTGAGGAGTTTGGTGCCATTAATTAATTTTTTTTTTTTTATCAAAACGGTGTAGTTTAACAAGGGAAAAATGGGAAACAAATTACTAAGACCCATTGACCGACACGTTTCACGCCTTTGACTAACGGTAGGGGGTCGTTGGTGGTGAAATGGCAGTTCATGGGGGCTCTTAGGTGACCTTGGCAGTTCATGGGGGCAAATGGAGAGAGTTGTAGTTCATGGGGGGTAAAGCTAATTTCCCAAAAAAAAAATTTATTAAATACATTTTTCTAACATGCCACATATGGCATGATAGAAAAGTTTTTTTATTATTAAATATATATAATTTTTTGAAGTATCACAAATCAACACGTCAGAATTTTTGACGTGTTAATATGTGGCATGTCAGAAAAAAATTTTGACGTTGCAAATTGCTACACCAAAAATTTTCTAACGTGGCAAAAATTTCTAACATTGCAATTTTCCAACATCAAAAAATAAGGTTTTTTTTTTTTTTTTTTTTTGTAGTGATAGTGCAACTATCAGCGTCCACTTTGATAGTTGCACTATTAGTTGATCGGTGCCAAAAAGTGCTTATTTGGACCCCTTAATTTATATTCGTTAGGCCTTTAGCATTGTTAATATTTAATCATTTTTAGTGTTTTTAGTATTTTGTATTGTGCAGGACATTGCATTAAACCATGGCTAGCGAGGGCAAGAAAGTGGATTTTGTGAAGAACTCGCCAAAGTCGTTCGACCGCACTTGGTGCGTTCGAATGCACCCAGACGCTGCAGCAAAGGTCGCACGCAGCCTGAGAAGACGACGACGACCAGCACCGACCGCGCGAGCACCACGGTCACACGCAACAGCCGCCCTAGTAGTTATGTGCGTTCGAACGCATAGTGCCTGCGGTCGAACGCACACCCATGTCACTAGTTACACTTATTCACGGCGCGGTCGAACCTATAAATAGGACCTCGTATTCTTTTTGTTTTTCACGTTTGGGAAGTGCCTCTAGGGCCCAAAGCCCTCTGTTTTCCCGTAAATCCTCCTAAATTGTCTTTTATTTAATTAATGTTTTATTTTACTTTTAATTAGTCTCTTTTCCCTTCACTTTAATTTGTTTATATATATTTGTGTTTAGTTTGTATTACATCATTTAATTTATGTCTATTCGTTTCAATACATTTTAGTGACAAAAGTGTATTGATTGTTGTTTTATGTAAGCGCCAAACGACCATCGTTGCAACCGGAGATACATCGGATATTCGTCTTCGGACCATTATCCGTTGTGACCTCTTGTAATAGTGTTTGCCTCGGTTAGATCGACAAGATTGTGTAGCAACAATAGGATATACATATGTGCTTATCGATAGACGGAAATATGAACAATGCGTTAACGATCAAAGTATGCCTTGTAGCATAAATGTTAATAAATATGAGCTAAGCATGTTTATATATTAATTAATTTATTATGAAGTGGATTAGGGACTGTAGTCGTTTTTATTTCTTTATTTTAATGCATTTAATTTAGTTTATTTTAATGCATGCCACATGTTCGATATTGGAACTAGGTTAAGATAACATTAGTTTAGGCATTTTAAAGTTAGTTTTTAGCAAAGCCGATTCTCTGTGGGTTCGACACTCGCACTTGCACATCCACTCTATTACGATCGACTCGTGCAATTGGCGAGTACAATTAAATTTGTACATCATTAGTGTCCACTCAAAGTGAATGCTGATAGTGGAGAACTAGTGTCGACTTTTCCTTCAGTCCACAACAGCATTAGCATTCACAATACATGACTTTTAGCGTCAACAAAGGTAGACGCTAAAAGATGATTATTAGCACCCATTTTGATGTCGACACTAATGATCTCATTAGGGTCAAATGATTAGTGTCCAAAAGTCGACGCTAAAGAGCTAATTTCTTGTAGTGTGGGCTCAACTCGAACTTGAACTAGAGGTAAACTATTAAATTCTTTAATATATGATTCGAGCAGAATTTAAGCCCGAATTTTAAAACAAACCTCTAACATTTATCTATAGTATAAATATAAATATCAAGTAATTTATATTACATATATTACTAATATACATACTTTAATTTATATAATTCATTTTTAGTAATAAATTAATATTTGTGTGTGAACGAGTTAACGAGTTGGGCAAATGAACTAATCGAATTTGAAACAAGCTAAGCTCGTGATCCCCTATCAAGTCCTATCGAGCAAGTTGAGTATGTATCATTTACTAATTGAGCACATTTTTGCAGTAACAAGCGAGTTTATACAGTATCAAGTTTGAATTCGAGTTGAATTAATTTGAGCAGGTATCGAGCGTATTATCGAACAAACTAATTTATTTATAGCCTTATGTGAACTACAACACATGAAATTCCATCTATGATAAAGATAGAATGAATTCCATTTGTAAGGATGTGTTTGTTGGGTCATAAAGACTTATACACTTCACGTCCGATCAAGAATATCCTCCTGCTTTTATTCAAACCTTGATTGAGAATTTGAGGTTTAAAGGTCGGTCGTCCACTTGGCGATTGTTCTCTCTTTTTCTAAAGCAATTATATCTTACTGAGTTATATTCATACAATTAGCGTGGATAAGTAGTATTCACGCTGGTTGTATTTTAATATTATTTTATTATTAAAAAAATATAAACATATTAAAATAAAATATAACTAACGTGAATATTGTTCCTTCTTTCTTCTTTGATTTACTTTTTCATGTTTCTTGCTTTCGATTGATGGGAAATGAAATGGAACACTGCTGTTTTATTTATTTATTTTAGCAATTGGACTATGTTATGGTACTCTGGAAAAAAAAATAAAAACTATATTTTATGGTAATGGCCTCTTCAATGGTACGGTCTTGCCATGAAGCTCCTTTGGACACAAGATGATTGGCCTAAATAAAGTGAGATGAATTATAAAAATATCCATTGCATTGGTACTAACTTTTATATTGATTATTTAATAGGTAAGACTAGACTTTATAAATAATTTTAAGGAGCTTAAAATACTGTAACTAGCACTTTTTTAATAAAATGCAAGCTTAATTTCTTTCATTCATTTCCTTACAATTAAAATCAACCCAAACTAAATATCATTTTCATACAATTTTTTTAATAATACTTATTTTAAATTGATCTTAATTATCATCTTTTGTCTGCGGGATAACTTCACTAATCTCCTGAAGTTTGGCCATTTTTTCAAACACCCTCCTGACATTTAAAAATTCTCACTTACCCTCCTTGAACTTTCAAAAATTCTCACTTACCCTCATCCGTACAAATTAGGGTACAAAATTTTTAAAAAGACCAAAATACCTCTGATTTTCATTTTTTAAAAAAATAAAAAAAAACATTTTGGAAGTTGACATTTTAAATAGTGAATTTTAAACGGTGACTTTTGTATAAAATTCCAACTTCCAGATATTTTTTTATTTTTTTAAAAAATAAAAAACATGGGTATTTTGGTCTTTTTTTTTTTAAATTAGGGCACAGATGAGCCAACTTGAGAGCAATTGAAAGTTCATGGGAGGTAAGTGAGAATTTTTGAAAGTTAGGGGGGTGTTTGAAAAAATGGCCAAACTTCAGGGGGGATTAGTGAAGTTATCCCTTTGTTTGCAGGTCGATCACCTCAATAATGAGCTCATTATTGAGGTGATCCGACCAACGGTATCCGAAGCTCACCCACTAATTATTTTTTATCCATTGAGCAGCCATGTGGGTCCATCACTCCAGTGGGCTTGCAATCACCTGGGCTTCGTTTGGGAACAGTAAATGAACTGAACTTTGTAAGTCTCAAAATTTTTTTCTCAAAATCAATCACAACATTCTTACTTTTTAATATCATATCAATTACTTTTTATCACTTTCCAAATAAATAAATCACTACAAAATAAAAAATTTCACTTTTCTATACAAAACATTCTTACTTTTTTTCTAACATCAATCAAATCTACTACAGTTCCAGTCCACGACATAAGACACTCATTCAACCAACGGTATCCAAAGCTCACCCACTAATTGTTTTTTATCCATTGAGCAACCGTGTGGGACCATCACTCCCGTTGGCTTGCAATCACCTGTATACCTTTAGAAACCAAAACACAGCTTGCAATATCTCTCAATGTCTTCTACTGTTTCTTGCAATTACCTTCCTTCATTTCCTTTTGATTTGATCTTCCATTGCAGTCTCTTTTTGCTCTACTGTTTGAAGAGTCCTATTTTAATACTCCAATTTATGTACACCTTCTCTTATCACAAGTCACAACAGCAATCAGTATCTTCCTTCTTCCCTTTCTAGAGCATTAATTCTTTTCACTCCCCCATCGAAAAATGGCAGAAGGTGTTCTCTTCAGCATCGCTGAGGGAATTGTCGAGGGTTTGACGTCAGAGGCTGTAGCGAAGCTGGGAGTGCCATGGGGTGTCAAAGATGAGCTTGAGAAGCTCAAGAATGTAGTTTCAACACTCAACGCTGTGCTTCTGGATGCGGAGGAGCTGCAGGCTAGGAGCCATGAAATTAAAGATTGGCTTGAAAACGTAAATGATGCCATTTATGACGCAGATGACTTGCTGGATGATTTCTCCACTGAATCTCTACGGCAAGAAATCATGGCACATGGTAAGCAAGCGAAAAAGGTGCGTGTCTTGTTTTCCAAATCAAACCAGCTTTTATATCCTCTTAAAATGGGCCATAAGATTAAGGAAATTAGAGAGAAATTAGCTTCCTATGAAGCCAACAGGAGATTCTCGTCGGAGGTGCACCATGGAGAGACACGACCCAAGAACAGGGAGAGGGATAATACCCATTCTTTTGTACGTGCTAAAGAAGTTATTGGAAGGGAGGACGATAAGAAGGCAGTTATAGAACAACTGATGGAGTCCAACGTTGAAGAGAATGTCTCAATCCTTTCTATTGTCGGGATTGGAGGGTTAGGAAAGACTACACTAGCTCAACTCATATTTAATGATGAGAAAATCAAACAACATTTTCAATTAAAAATGTGGGTGTGTGTCTCTGATATCTTCCATGTTAAAAGTATTGTTGAAAAAATCTTAGAATCTGCCACAAACACAAAACAACAAACTCTTGAAATGAATACACTGATAAATTATCTTGGAAATGCAATTGATGGAAAGAAATACTTACTTGTGTTGGATGATGTCTGGAATGAGGATCATGAAAAATGGCTTGGCTTGAAAAAACTGTTGATAGGTGGTGAAAGAGGCAATAGAATATTAGTAACTACATGCAGTGAAAAGGTTGCAAGGATTATCCACACAAATAAACCATATTTTTTAAGGGGTTTAGACGAACATGCATCATGGTAGTTATTTAAGCAGATGGCATTTGAGAATGGACAGGAGCCAGAGAATTCAAGCATCATGGCAATTGGGAGGGAGATCCTAGAAAAGTGTTCAGATGTCCCTCTTGCCATAAGGATAATTGGACACCTACTGTACTCTAAAACTACATAATCAGAGTGGCTGTCTTTCAAGAATAATAAACTTTCAAAACTGCCTCAAACAGAAACTAGCATCTTACCAACTCTTAAGTTGAGTTATAATCAACTTCCGTCACATTTGAAGCGTTGCTTTGTGTATTGTAGTTTATTTCCAAAGGGTTACGAGATTGATAAATCAACATTGATTAATCTTTGGATAGCACAAGGGTTTATCAAGTTATAGGAAATAATATTCCATAGGTGAATGTCTATAACTATCTATCTCACGATAGTTGTATTCATTTGATTTACTTTACTTTTATCTTGTATTAGTTGTACGCTTACCATTGTAGTTGTAAACTTGTCATTTAGATGGCTCTTTGTATTATTCTATAGATAAAGGGAAATACAACACAATTTTAGTCAAGCAACCAAAAACAGTTTTTCTTTTACTTTCACATACGATTTTTTTTTTTTTTTTCAATAACTTAATGATCTTGAGTAGTTCTTCCTATGATCAATACCAGGTGAAGGCTCGATGGCGTTAGGGCTTGCTAGGGCATGTACCCTTGATTTACTTCTCTCAATGCCAAGTGAAGAGGGATCTTTCTGGTCAAAATGTTTTGCCATTGCAAGCAATTTGCACCAAAAGGAGCACTCCTGAGTATTGTTGGTGCTCAAAGCAGGCCAATGTAAGTGAAGGAACTTGAACAAATAAACCAAGAATGAGGAGGTGGAAGCCACTACTGTGATAATGAAGAGGCCCCCGAAGTTGTACAAACCAAGACTAGGGCTATGTGAAGAGATTGCTGCCCCTTGATCTTCACAATGAGTTTTACTTGAAAAGTACTTCTCCTCAATTCCTCTAAATTTGTCTTTATCTTCGGTCACATTCAATATTGCCCTTGAAATGTAAGGAACTAAAGGAGATCCTTGTGGGAAGGCCTGAACATACACACACGGGAAACACAATAGCATTTCAAAGAAATAGAAAAATATATAGATTTATGATCATAAGAATTATATTATGATGATCTGATCATAAGAGTATACACTTATGGTAGTACAGAAATCTAACACAGCAAAAATAACTGCTAGTTAAACTATTATTAAAATTCTGACAATTTGATACTAACAAACACTTAATTAGATTATATTTATAACTAACGGTTATTTAATTGTAATATTTAGATCATCATTGTTAATAACGATTACTTAGTTTCAACCATTAGATCAAACTTAATTTAATCTTCCAATTGAGACTTTGTAATGGTGAAGCAAATCAATTGATCAATCTACCTTAGAAGCATCTTACGATCCAAAACAATCCAATCATCAAATCCATCAAAAATTAGCAATCATAATATGACCACTCTGAGCTTTGATGCTTCGTATACATGCTAAATGTCAAGTCCGCCATCAAGGCCCTATGGACCACACACACGTCTAGTGCTTGAGGTTGTGTTAGACCATACACACAGGTGCATATACTCAGTGATCATCATAATATATATACTTCACAAATAATTATCTGAAACAAACTTAATATCTACAAAAATATGTTTATTTTATGGCATTCTTTTAAAGTTTAAGAGAGAGAGAGACTCACAAAGCCAAATCCATCAGTTTTGTAGGTGGGTCCAACCATTGTGTACTTAGAGCAGTGCTTTGCAAGAAAGAGCTTAATGTAAGGGATTTCATCAAAAATAGCAAGCAACCCTTTACATTGGCGATTGCTATCAGGAGTTATATAAGCCTTCAACTTGGACTCATGGAAATTCAACTGTTTTGTTAGAAGCTCTTTAACAAAGGAATCCTTTTGATATCCAACAAAATATCCCCTCTTTTTTATCTCTTTTACATCAACAAATGTAGGCTGCAATCTTTGTATTGTTAGCATTGAGGTTAAGCTTGCTGTATAACTTTGTGTCAGGTTGAGTACCACGAAAAACCATATGATCATCACAAATCTTGACCAATTGTTTACCACTTTCTCACCTGGTAACCAATAAAACATTAAAATGTTTTCAATTATTATCATGAAATTGAATGATGAAAGGCAAAATCTTTGAAGGGGTTGAAGAAAGTTTACTGTTAGCAAAGACTAGTGTGGAGAAGGAGAACCAGAATATGGTGCCAATTTGCTGCTCTGGGGGGCCTCTAAACTCACCGTTTATACGGTGTTCAAGAACCCATATCACTAAACCTGTTAAGATGAATGCTCCAAAGGTTGCTAACCAGAGATCCAAGCTTAGGGGCTTCAAGAAAATCCAAAAGTTGTTCCTCTCATTATCTCTCATTAAGACCACCATTGACACGCCTGATTCTGAATATGGCAAAGTAAACTCAACATATGTGGAGCGATTTGCCACAATTGTTGTGTCTCCAACCACGGCATCATACTTCTGCATTTTGATAGAGGGGTGGTCGATCATCAATTTATGAACTTTGACAAATAATAATAATAATAATAATAATAATGACAAAGACAATATTGTTTGGACTCAAGATCTTTGTTCTATTTGATGCCATGTTAAATCACCATTAATCCCAAGCTGCTTTTATATTACAACACTAATAATTGATACAGGTTTTTATCATAAAAAAACAAATGCATACCTGAAGTTTAATTTGGTAAAGGAGCTCATTAATGGTTCCAGCAATGCTGTTCCTATCCCTGTTCATAAAGGGAACAAGCTCATAATGAAGGTGGAATGGTAATGCATCCAGTACAGCAAGGAACACATCATAGGAGAACCCTGATATTGTAGGTTTATCAGTACGAGGATGCCATTCCACTTTCAGAAATTCAACAAAACCACATCTCACCGGAACTCCGATTCTCAGCTTTGGCGGCTGATCTATAGTGTCTCCCGGCCAAATAGGCTGCTTAAGTAATTTAGCCTTTAAAATTGGGCGTGCCACTTCACTGGTATTATTCAATTCTTGTGAAAGCCCTCTATGTGATGTCCAGCATCCAATAACTCTCTCAGATTTTCCTACGATATTAATTATTTCAAAGGCTATAGAAGGTTCCAATTGCCCTTTGACTAAATGGAAATTCCCACTGAGGCCTTGAAATTTGGTAATTTGGATTGTATTATGAAGCTTTGGACCCATTTCAAAAATGCCTAAAGCTGCAAGATCAACATTACTTTGGGACGCATTTTGCTTCAAGAACTTGGAATGCACAATACCAGCCTTCTCCACAGCCATAGCCAAAGCCCAAATTGTATCATATGCCCATAATCCAAAGAGGTTTAGTCCAGTACTCTTATTGCTTGGTTTGCTTGATGTTAAATTTCTTCTCAATCTTCTTTTGAAATCGTCAAATTTTTTTGACTTTGGTATGTGTGGCCGTAATCCCAATACACCTGTTAGAATATAAATTAAATGATTAAATTAATCATTTTTTACCAGTTTAAAATTTTGGAGTAAGTATTGATTTAGAACAAAGATTTTGAACATTTTCTTCGTCGTTCATCTTCCAAGAAAAAAGTGTTAGAATGTAAATTAAGGGAAACTTCACTTATCCCCTAATTAAATTGTCATCCATTTTGCAATGTCCCTCCTAAAGTTCAAAATATTTCAATTATGTGTATTGAATTTTTAATTTTTTTTCAATGTCCCCCCTCCGTTAAGATTTTCCATTAAATCCCAACAAAATTCCCAAAAGAGAAAACCTTGAATCAAGTCCATCTACAAAACACCCATTTTACAAACACTAATCACAAGCTGACACTTAAGTAAACACAACAATTCCACAAAAATATCTACACTCACACACAAAATATTTTGAGCTCAAAAGAGTTGGGTGACGGGTCAGTCCAGACTCGTGGGTGGGTTACGGCCAGACCCACCGTAGAGTCATCTTCTCCAATGCTTTTTCAATGCCGAAGCCATTTTTTTCGGCATTTAGGATGATAAAATCCTTAAAGGGTTCACTTTCCACCTCTAGGATTTAATTTTAAATACAAAAACGAATTTTGAAGTATTACAAACGAGTTTTGAGACATTAGAATTGGATTTTGTGGCAAATCACAATGGTTTTAGGCAGGTCAAGACGATTTTACTACAATTTGTGGCTGTTCACGGTGAGACCCACGTCATGGGTCGGGCCAGACCCAATGTGGGTCTCTCCAGACCCCGGCATGGGTTTGGCGAGACCCATGGCGTGGGTCTTGCCAGTCCGACGGGTCTTTCTCTAGCAGGTCTCTCCACTTTTCATCTTCTCCGGTGGGTCCACGGAAATGGAAAGAAAAGAGGACCCTTGCAATTTCTTTGATTTGCTTTTTTTTTTCACATTTTAATTTTTTGCAATTCTTTTCAGATGATGATGTGTCAAATGGGGATTGGAGGCTATAAAAGAGCCCTTTTGCAGAATGTCCGGACCTAAGGGGCTCTCTTCCCAAAATACCCATAGTTTTGTTTTTTTATTGTTTATTTATTTATTTTTTGAAGACATGTTTAAACTTTTTGCAAAGATTGAGGCATAGATATTTTTGCAAATACCGTTAAATTAGAACCAAAGCCTTAATCTTTGAAATTTGTCCTCTCTCTCTTTTATTTTTTATTTTTTTTTTTCTAAAACAAATGAGGGTATTTTGAGAATTTTAACACCCCTCAGTTAGGAGTTAACTGAAAATCATAACGGATGAGTGACAATGAAAACAATTGAAAGATGGATAAACCAAATTGAGAGAAATTGAACCTTAGGGGATATTGTAAAAGTGGTGGCAATTGAAAGATGGATACACTAAGTGAAATTTTTTCTTAAATTAATTACCTATTTCCTATCACTTAAGCTTACGAGATAATTAAACGGTGATTTACCAATACCTTCCATTGATTGCATGACCTTTGAGCCCATAGGATCTAGCAAAGATGATAACCCTGCCGTGATGATCCATCCATACCCTTCCTTCATCATTCCTGCATTGTTTGCTTGTACAAAGAGCTTGGAGCCAAGTGAAGCAGTCATATGCACAAGGAATATTCTTGTATGAGATTTTTCTTTTAACATGTTAAGCTCCTTACTGATTTCACTAGGGCTAGAAGATGAAGGAATGACACTTCTGTAAGGTACCCGAACGTGAATCTCTTGGAAAGCGTCTAGCAAATATGGAATTAAGTCATTGCCATAATCTGTGTCTTCATAAATTGGGACAATTTCCCGCCAACCATAAGCCTCGACAATGTCTGCTATGGCTTTCACCTGTGCGCGGTCATCTTGTGCTGTGCGAATGAAAAGCGGGTTTTGGGATGGAGAAAGACCGGGGCTTGTGGCTGAGAAGGAAATGATGGGAACCTGAGCTTTTCTGCCAAGTTGAATGACAAACTTAGCTTGTGCTGACCTTTGAGGTCCTATGATGGCCTGGACTTCTTCATTCTTGATTAAATCCAGTGCTGGAGATTGAAATTTTACTGGAGATGGTCAATAACAATAACAACAACAACAAAAACAATGTGGTGTATGATATGCTCAGAGCAAACCAGAAGCTAGATTGTCCACTGTTATAACAGATGGGAACTTGAACTGGAGACCAGTTCGTTCTTAGCAGATGGTAGACATTCAAAGCAGCTTATATTTGGTAAAAATTGGGGAGAAGGATAAGCCCAAGTGGGTCGTCTCAAAGTTAGGAATTTATTCTAGTTCACACCCCAATCTAATATTGGGAAAATGTGAGTAGCTAATATATAAGAGATATTCATGGGTAGTAAGTCCAATATAACTTATTGGAGTTTATAAAGGATTTTAGGAAAGCCCCAAATTGACTAATACTTTTTTTAGGGTGATAGAGTAGATGTAACTAGTGTTTTTCTTTAGGCCATTACAAATAGTATCAGAGTTAGGTTGTAATGTGTCATGTGGTATTGTTAGTATCGCATGACATAGTCCTGATGTGGACGTCACTAGTAAAAGGGTAGGAGTTTATAATATCCCAGTCTCATATATATTAGAAAGAGATTAGTAGCCCACTTAGAGTAGGTAGTTTATAAGAAGTGCTTATAGATGCTAAGTTCCACACAGCTTACTTACAGGGTAAAACTAGGTTTTATAAATAATTATAAAGAAGTTTCAAATCTATTAGTGTTTTTGGTGTGATGCAAATGTAATCAGGGGCGGAGGGAAAGGGAGAATGGGTGGGCATATGCCCCCATCAACTCTTAAAAAATTCCTCTACTTTTGAAAATAAATAAATAAATGCCCCCTATCAAGCTATCAGCCATGAATGATGCCCCCTAATATACCCTTATCAACCATGAATGATGCCCCTTATCAATCCTCAAGACTAAAGATTTTTTTTTTTTTTTTTTTTTTTTTAATTTTTAAAATGCCCCTATCAGCCGGTTCAGCCATGAAAATTTCAGCCTTAAGAGGTTGAAGATGACCAGCAATTAGCTAGGCACTAGCAAGCTACAAGACAAACAGAATATTAAAAAATATAATAATAATATAATATACCCAAATAAGTGAATAACCCAGCATACAGGCTGTACAACCCATCTGCCCATGCGAAAAAAAAAAAAAAAATTGCATTGAGGAATGAGGGGTACAAGCTGCAAGGCATGCCAAAAAGAAATGAATTAAAAAAAGAAAGTGGCCAAAAAATATTAAAATAAGCAAAAGTTTAAGAAAAGAATA
This sequence comes from Carpinus viminea, assembly GCA_013348765.1. NCBI lineage: Eukaryota > Viridiplantae > Streptophyta > Magnoliopsida > Fagales > Betulaceae > Carpinus > Carpinus viminea. Next base: position 14,904,626 of record CP054673.1, on the reverse strand, counting down.
AAAAAAAAAAAAATTTGCTCAGTTTTGGTTTTTTCCTCCGCTCATCCGCTGCATTTTCTCAGTTTCTCAACTTTCTCTTGCATTTTCTTACTCGAATCCGATCTTCCTCATGAGGACTTGGCAAATTTGTTTTTCCTTTTACAGTTTCACTCTTGTACATTTTTTATTTTTTATTTTTGTTGTTTGGTATATTTACTGTGCTTGTAAATTAAATGTAGATTTGAATATATGATGTTGTTACTAAATTTTAAATTTTGTTTCCATCTTTGTAGTCTTAAAAGTCTGAGGATCAATTGTCTAATCTCTACATTTTCAAGCTTTTGTTTCTTCTTAAGAAGTTGGGACGTTGGCCTTTTTTTCAGGCCTTCAACCTATTGAGGTATGCAATTAAATTTTTAGATTTAAATTGTAATTGTTGATTTGTTGTTGTAGATTAATTGTTTTTCCCGCATTATCTATGAATTTATATAGCTTATGTTTCATATTTTAATTGTATAAACATATAATTGTAGTTATGAAGAAAAACAACGATTCTGTTAAGTTCTAGTCAAATTTTAAACGATCTCATGTTGAAGTAAATTTAGTAAACTTGCTCGGAGGTTCATGCTTAAGAACAAATATTTGCGATTATCATCCTAGTGATAGAAACCAAGTTCGAAGAATATATCTACAAATAAGAGCTTGTCCAATATTCTTAATATTTAATTATTTTCAATTAAATTTATTTTTTTATTAAAAAAATACCCCCCATTGTCCAATCTTCTGCCACCGGATGTAATTAGTGCTTTTTTTTTTCTGGTTCAATACAAAGGCAGAGTCCAGTGGCTTGGTTTCAACTGATCTGGTTTCTCTAGCTATTGCAAAGCATGAATGCCTTTATCTCTTGGCTAGCCATAAAAAATGCTAACTATTGGAGGTAAGATTTTACAATGGGGATTGAAAGGGGATGTTAAATGTGTTTTTTTGTAGGAGTTGCATTAATAGAGGATAGGGATCACTTATTCTTTTTCTGTGGCTTCAGCAAACGAGTGTGGAGTCACGTACTGCAGAAGTGTAATATAGTGAATCCTCCAATATGCTTGGATGATGTAACCTCTTTGGGCTTGCAGAAGTGGGGGAAGAAAAACTTGCAAGCTAATTTGTGCAGGTTAGTTTTCGGGCCAACAATCTATAATTTGTGGAAAAACAGGAATGAAATTAAATTAGATATGGTGGTCATCCGTAAACAGAAGTACAAATTCTGAAGAAAATCCAATGGAAAGTGCGAGCTCGGATGTTGGTTAAAGGAAAAATTCCAAAATAAAGCAAATAAATATTCTGTTACTTGGGTATTGACAAGGGGATTCTGGTGTAGTTTTCCTTTCGTCCGTAGTTTTTATTTTATTTTATTTTTATTCATCCAAAAAAATATAATATTTTAGAGAGCTTTCTGGATTAAGTTTAACGTACGTACCTGCAGATGCTGCAGCGACGACATCACCCCCAGAAGGGCCAGAATCCTTCGTGGAAAGAGTGAGTCGTGTAGTATAGTTATCATTCTCTTCATAAAAATCTGAGAGCGCCATGGACATACAAAGCTCAGCAATTCCTCCCACTGGAGACTTCAAATCAAGAACTACGCCCACTCTCACTGATATGACATCCTTTGCCATGGCAATCCTGAGGGCGAGCAAGAAGAGAAAGGAGAGCAAAGAGAGAAGCAGCTTCTGGTTTGCCATTGTCAGGCGGCTAATTAAACTACTAGAGGGCTAAGTTACTAATGAACAATGCAGCTTCATGACAAAAAGATATTTTTCCCTCAAGAAAGACCGTAAAGACATTCAGTCTTAATTCTCTAGATATATATAAAACACGCAGCTGAGCATTGACTCACATTTCTGCATTTCCAAATAATGGGTTTAAAAACAGCTGAGTAATGGTACAACAACGTTGTGTACTGCCTTGAATATCTCAAGTCTTTCACGTGGGGCCAGCAAGTTTTGTCTTATTTGTTTTGGCCTTTTGAAGTTGCCGCCGACTCGATCTCTGTTGTGCGTGCCTTGTATTTCACCAAGGAAGTTGTGGTGGGCCCAAGGTTTTTTTGTCCTTCTCTGAGAAGGAAAGGTTAGCTTTTTTCCGTGTTGTATATGGAATCCTAGTCAAAGGTTTGATCTTTCTTTATTCTATATGGAATCCTAGTCCTAACTGTAAAAAGGAAAAAAAGCATCGACTATACCTTTTATATAAAGGCTAGTGCTGACCGTAGGTAGCAATAAGAGCAAAACAAATTATATTTGCTTTTGTGTTTTGGGGTGTGGCGTGCCAACAAAAGAGAGAAAAAGCACTACAAAAAATTAAAATTTTACTAATAGACAATTACTAACATGTTAAAATTATTGACATGTTAGTAATTGATCCTAATGTGTCATTCCTAACATTTTACACACGTTAATAATATACCCGTTAGAACTGGAAATTTATTAATATGTCAAACTGTAACACGTTACCATTTACTAATGTGTCACAATTTAATATGTTAGTAAATTTTACTAACGTGTCAAAGTGCCACGTTAGTAATTGCAAAATTTTAAAAAAAAAAAATTACTAATGTATAGTTTTTTCCCACGTTACCCTTTGGGTGACATGGGAGAAAATGCCACGTCAACCCAAGGGTAACGTGGTAATTTTACCACACGTTAGTAAAAAAAAAAATTATTTTTTTTTTATTTTTATATTTTGCAATTACTAACATGGCCTTTTCTCCCACATCACCCAAAGGGTAACGTGATAAAAATGCCACACGTTAGTATTATTATTATTTTTTTAAATTTTTCTATAATGAATTTTCTGGCTAATTACACTATATTTGAGATTCGCCACACCTGATAATCAATATTTATAATATAATCCATCCATCGAGCAATGAAATGGAGAGGAGCTAGTTAGGCTGTTTTTAAAGGGCAAAATGGACTTTCCATTTTGCCCTTTAAAAAAAGCCTAACTGGCTCCTCTCCATTTCCGTCCCATTCCATCTATCCATACATAGCAATTTGTTCCTGATAACTAATAATAATAAACAACTAACAATCAATGAGTAATAGTCATCATTCCATCCATCCATCCATCCATGCAAATCAATTTGTTCTCGATAACTAATAATAACAAACAACTAACAATCAAGGAGAAATAGTCATCTAATAAATACAACTATTTCTATACACAAACATTGTTACCCAAATATATATAAACATTCCAAAAAATACATGATCTCAATGCCATTGGAAATACATGCATGAACTAAAAAAATCACCTCCTCGGTCAAATTGAAATGATGGAACAGTAGAGACGTCTGACTTCTCTGCATTAACTGAAAATAATAACAAAAACCATTACCTTCTCCACAAGAAACAGAGTATTTTTTTCCCTTTTGTTTTTATTCTCCTTTGGGTAAAGTGAGAATTGGGTTTAATTGGAGCTTTGGGTTTGAATGGTTTTCTTATCATGTTACTCTCTTATACTCATCTTTTCATAGTGAATTTTCTCCGAGTCGTCTCCGCCAGTGGATGTAGGCTTGTTAAGCCGAACCACTTAAATCTTTGTGTCGTGTGTGATTGCCTAATCTTTGTTATTTCGCATTCTTCTTATTTTTTGCATTTCACGGGTCTTGGAAAATAAGATTAATTTCCTAACAACTGGTATCAAAGCTTTTGGTTCGAGTGGGAGCGATGGCAGTAGAAGAAGGAAAGATAGGGATCAAGAAGTTCAATTGTAATGCCCCAAGTTTTAGAGGTAGAGTGACTGGGAGTAATTGTAACATATTCTTGATAAAATAAATATTCTCATAAGATCTCCATAAAAATAAAATAACATTACTAGAGTACTATTATTCCAAATACATAACGTGCTAGTATACAATAATCTCTTAAAAATATAGTTACACAATCTATGCTTGTCCCAAGCGGTCTAATCCATAAAATGGAGTCCCAAAAACCTCTACTACTACTACTTCTGTCAATCCTCAAAGCAATAAGTCCAAATATCCCACTAGTACCTTGGTCTTCAGTACTACAATATATAGGGCAATCTAGAAAAGATATATAGGGAAAATGGGTGAGTTCGACAACTCAGTAAATAGCCACAACACAAAATGCTATAAAACATGCTATACAGATTTTTATGTCATAATCTCTGTCATGTACAACAATAATTTATAAAGCATGATAGTTGTAAATTGAGTAATTAGCACTTTCTTTTCACTTTTCTGTCAAAATAATGATTGTTTTACCCTTGACCCATCGCCGTGAGTTTACCGTGTTCGGCACACGTTTGGCTTGTCCTAAAGGACTCTTTTGGCTCATCTTGTCGTCATAAGGGAGAGCTACCAGGTTGAAAACTCCCCCTAGGTGGAGGCCACCTGGCCGATAGCACACACCTTCTCGTAACCGTCCTTCGGTGTGCTTGCTATGCTACCCTTGCAATCCGGCCGATCGTTGCTTCAGTGTCTTGAGGTTAAACATTTATTATTCATGAATGCACATGTAATATTTCATATAATCTTGTAAACTCATCCATATTTGTATAACATATCATGAAACCTTTTATGAGCTCTTTCATTCATAATTACATTCATGCATAACTCATAAAAAAATGAGGTAATTGTAACATTTCTATAATCATGTCATATGATAGAACCATACATTAAAAATAGGAAGTGTAACTGAAAATCATGTAAATGAGTTCTTCATAAAATCCCCAACATTTTCGTTTCCAAAGATTTATTATAAAATCTGTTGGGGTTTTTGGTGTTGTGTCCCCTTACCTGGCATCGCATGTCCTTAATTTGATTCTGCATTCAATTCATAATCCCTACAACAGAGTAAAAAGTACCTTAATCATCAATTCTTTTATCCTTAACATCAAACCTTACCCTGCTTGATTTATAATCTCTCATAAAATTCTAATAATTAACCCAACTAAGACCTCAAAAATATCCAAAATCATTCGACTATAATTAACAGCTTAAGGAATTTACCCAGCCATGATATTGCTCTCATCCTAAGCCATTTAATTTAGCAACTTACTTACAATAACAATTACTCTAAATATAGCTAATCCCTCTAAATAGCAATTTAAATATTCATGTACTAAAAATTCCAATTTAATTCTAGAAATTTAGCTTCATACTAAAACACTATAAAGAATAAAAATATTACCTTGGAGTTCTCCTATTTTTCTTTCCTCTTTCTCTCATTTCTTTCTTCTTTCCTCTTTTTTTTCTTTTCTCTCTTTCCTTTCTTCTCTTCTTTTTCTCTTCTCCTTTTCTCCTCTCTTCCCTTTTTTTTTTTTTTTTCCTCTTCTCTCTCTTCCTCACACTCACTTCGGTTGTGAGCAAATGGGGAGCAATCTGGTCCCTTTTTATACTAGCTGCGGTTTGTTATTCGAGAGACAAGTGTCCAACACTTGTCTTTGATTCTTTCCTTCCGTGGCAGCAACCAAGCCAGCTCTCTCTTCCCTCACGCCTAAGCTTGCCACATATTTGCCCCACGTACACATGCAACCAACTTTTCTTAAACCACAAGGCATGTGTCCACCAAATGTCTTACAAACAGCCCATCCTTTCTAAAGCACAAGACGTGTATCCATGAGAGAACAAAGGAAACATGCTGTACGACACACCAGCAGCCTAGCAACCTTACTTGATCTCATGCAACGCCATGTGTCCGCTTTCTACTTAATGACTTGTCAAGCTTCTCATGCATTTCCAATAACATGTGGTCATAAAAATATACAATTAATTCCTTATGAACCTAAACATGTCAACAACAATATATCCAAAATTCGTGGCCTAATAAAATCATTAATTCATCTAATTAACTCATCAAATCACAAGTGCTTTAACTACTTGACAGATTAACCTATTAAACTTACAAAATTCATAACTTTTTCAATTTAACTCTAAATGACATGAAATTTGTCTTAAAATTTTCCTCATTCAAATGCTCACAACATATCCAAAAATCATAGCAATCCATAACTTTTTGATAAATGTCTCTCGAAATTTAGTGCATGTGCTTGACCAAAATTCCTGTTTTGACCCTTGTATCTTCTAAAAATTATAACTCCTTCTACAAGCGTCCAAAAATCATGAAACTACTTTTAAAATCTTCATTTCTCATCATTCTACAAGGTATTAGAACAGTTTTTCTTAAAGTCTCTCATTGAATTTTTGGTGCTCAAAACAGTGTGACTTTTCTTCCAATAACTCACTAAAAATTCAATTTCCACCATCTTTCATATTTAATCTATATTTACCTATAAAATTGCAAATCCATTTTATCCTTAATATTAAGATCACCTTTATTCTAGGGAATAAATTTTGGGGTATTACATCAATGGCACAGATTTCGCATATTGGAAAATGCGGATTGAAGATATCCTTTATGGGAAGGATCTTCATCACCCTCTTTTGAGAGAACAACCCGACAACATGTATGATAGCGAGTGGGCCTTGCTTGATCGTAAAGCCCTGGCAGTTATCAGGTTATCATTGTCAAAATCAATTGCACACAACGTTGTAAAGGAGCAGACCACAGCGGGTCTAATGGCGGCTTTATCAAGCATGTATGAGAAGCCGTTGGCTAACAACAAGGTGCACCTGATGAAAAAATTGTTCAACCTAAAGATGGCAGAAGGGGCGTCGGTGGCACAACATCTCAATGAGTTCAACACCATCACAAATCAATTGTCCCCAGTTGAAATTGATTTTGATGATGAAATTCACGCGTTGATCGTCTTGGCGTCCTTGCCAAATAGCTAGGAAGCCGTGAGGATGGCTGTGAGTAACTCTGTAGGGAAGAGTAAATTAAGCTATGAAGATGTCAGGGATTTGGTTCTTAGTGAGGAGGTCTGCAGGAAAGATGCTGGTGAAACCTCCGGTTCTGGTACAGCTTTAAACCTTGAAACAAGGGGCAGAGGTCAAGAGAGAAACTCTGTGAGGGGCAGATCTAAATCCAAGAAGGGTAGAAGCAAATCCAGGTTTGGATGACAACCTGAGTGTTGGAACTGTGGCAAGACAGGCCACTTCAAAAAGAACTGTAGAGAGCTAAAGAAAAAGACTGACAATGACGCCGCAAATGTCGTGGCAACAGAAGAAGTGCATGATGCCCTACTTCTATCTGTTGACAGTCCTCTTGATTCTTGGGTCTTGGACTCAAGAGCTTCTTTTCATAACACACCAATCCATGAAGTTCTCGAAAATTATGTGGTTGAAGATTTCGGGAAGGTATATTTGGTTGACAGAATGGCGCTGGATTTTGTGGGCACAGGCAATGTTCACATTAGAGTGCACAATGACTCAGTATGGAAGCTGCAAAAGGTCAAGCATATCTCGGAGCTGAAAAAGAACCTGATTTCAGTGGAACAACTTGATGATGAAGGGCATTCAATTTATTTCCACGGTGGAAAGTGGAAGGTGAGAAAGGAGCCAGGATTTTGGCTCATGGTTATAAGACGGGTATTCTCTATATGACAACAAACAACAGAGATACAATTGCTATTGCAGATAAGGGTGCTGACTCAAAATTGTGGCACCTAAGGCTTGGGCACATGAGCGAGAAAGGGATGAATTTACTTACATCAAAGAAACTACGAGTTAAAATGCTTGAGTCTAATTTATGTGAAGGCTGCATCTTAGGAAAGCAGAAGAAGGTGAGTTTCGCAAAAAGTGGTAGAGCACCGAAGCTGAAAAAGCTGGAATTGGTACACATAGACTTGTAGGGTCCCGCACCAGTGGCATCTCATGGAGGCTCGCAGTATTATATCACATTCATTGATGATTCAAGCAGAAAGGTATGGGTTTACTTCTTAAACTTAAATCTGATGTATTTGAAGTTTTTAAGAAGTGGAAGGTCATGGTAGAGACAGAAACCAGTCTAAAATTGAAGTGCCTAAGATCAAACAATAGATGGAATTTCTAAAGGTGCGGCTCAAAGAAGGAATTCAGATGTTGATAAGGATTCAGAAACCGAAGAAGGTCCAGAAGTTGAAGAAACAATAGATCAACATATTGAATAGGGTACACCGACAGTGGCTGTTCGCAGATCTACCAGAACCATTAGATCTCCACAACGTTTTTCACCCTCCCTATTTCATATTTAGTTGACAGATGGCGATGAGCCAGAGACGTTTGTTGAAGCCTTGGAGGTTGAAGATTCAATCAAGTGGGAGTTAGCCATGAAGGATGAGATGGACTCATTATTGACTAACTAGACCTAGGAGCTGACAAAGTTGCCAGTAGGTAAAAAGGCTTTGCACAACAAATGGGTGTTTAGAATAAAGGGTGAACATGGTGGTAGCAAATGCTATAAGACAAGATTGGTAGTCAAGGGATTCCAGCAGAAAGAAGGAATTGACTACATAGATATATTCTCTCCAGTGGTGAAGATGACAACCATAAGAATTGTGCTTAGTATTGTGGTGGCAGAGAACTTACAACTAAAGCAGTTAGATGTAAAGATAGCGTTCCTTCATGGTGAGTTGGAGGAAGAAATTTATATGCAGCAGCCACAAGGATTCACATTGCAGGGAAAGAAGAGTTTAGTGTGCAAACTAAGAAGAAGCTTGTATGGCCTGAAACAAGCTCCAAGACAATGGTACAAGAAGTTTGATAGCTTCATGTGTAATACTGGGTTTACAAGGTGCAATGCAGATCACTGCTACTATGTCAAGAGTTTTAAGAACTCTTACATTATTCTACTCTTGTACATAGATGATATGCTCATTGCATGGGCCAGTATGGAAGAAATCAACTAGTTGAAGAACCATACAGTTTTGCAATGAAGGGACTTGGTGCTAAACAAATCCTTGGGATGAGAATCATCAGGGACAGGGCCAATAGTACACTGAAGATTTCACAGGCAAAGTATGTGAAGAAGATTCTCAGCAGATTTAGTATGGATGGAGCTAAGTCAGTAAACACACCCTTGAGGAGTCACTTCAGACTAACCAAGGATCAGTCACCGAAGACGGATTAAGAGAAACCATACATGAGCAAGGTACCTTATGCCTCAACTATCGGAAGTCTGATGTATGCAATGGTTTGTACTAGATCGGATATTGCACATGCAGTGGGAGTTGTGAGTAGGTACATGAGTAATCCAGGGAAGCAACATTGGGAGGCAGTCAAGTGAATTTTGCGATATCTGAGAGGAACTTCAGATATGTCCCTTTGCTTCACAGGTGCAGATTTAAAGCTACAGGGCTACGTGGATGTTGATCTAGCGGGTGATGTTGATAGTAGGAAAAGTACTACAGGGTTTGTATATACTCTGGGAGGTACTGCTGTGTGTTGGACCTCAAGGTTACAAAAAATTGTAGGCCTTTCCACTATAGAGGCAGAGTATGTGGCCATCACAGAAGCTGGAAAAGAGATGGTTTGGCTACAAGAAGGTTTTTGGATGAGTTGGGAAACAGAGTGCCATTTTTCTTGCGAAGAACCCGATGTATCTGTAGTGACCCAAATATTTAACTAAGCATAAGTGGCTTAATTAAAGGGTTAATTTGGACTTTGGGTCACTAGGATCAGCCAGAAGGGCATTTTGGGAAATTGGACTTTTGGACCTGATAAGCGCCGAATGTTGCACATTCAAGCGCTTTAACTTGCATTTGTTAATACCTTAGCATTGCTATTTATTTGATTTTATTTTGTTTAGTGTTTCAGGTCAAATACGTGAGCCTAGTTGGAAAATGGGATAAAAAGGGCAAGAAAGAACCACACTGTGCTGGCGAACTATCGCAGCACGCCTGCGATCGTGCGCCTGGAGAACGTGCGCCAAAAATTGATGTGGTGTTTTCATGACCAAAAATATCAATAATAAAAATAAACCACTCGCAATAGAACCAATCCCGTAGGATAGGGCTATATTAAGGGTGTCGAACCACAAGGACTGTAAGGGAATGCTATTAAATTTGAAGAACAAGGTTTAACCTAATTAAGAAACAAGATTGATGGTTGTGAACTAGAATGCATAAAATTAAACGCAATATAAATTTGATGATTTCAGAGAGAGAGACTGCAACAAAGAATCGTAATTCGATTCAACGACTTATAATCACATATGTTATATGACAAGAAAATTCGTATTAAAGGATAATAATAATTTATCTTTGGTTGGCACGGATCGTTCACCTAACCACTAAGATGCGGCACGATCCGTCTTCCCTAGGTATAAACTATAAAATCTCTTAATACGTTTTATATGATCAATGGAATAGCATAACCCATCTTCGTTAGCACGGTTCGTACTCTAAACTAGGGCGAGTACGCACCCGCCTTCCCTAAGCATGGTCTATCTAATCCTATTAATCACATGCATATTAAAACCATTACATAACCATTGGTTTTATGATCACAGAAAATAAAATCGATTGAGTTCAATACATGCAAAATAAATTCTAAGACAAGATAAGAATTTTGCAAGTATTGATTTTAGAATTGAATAACAATTGCATTATATTTAAGAATAGAAATCAAGATTGCAATCCTCACAGTTATGCAATCAACATATGTAATATAAACTAAATGAATCAAATACAATCACCATTGTGTGTTGGAGAGGGTTACATCGGTACCCCACAAACATTGTGCACAATTCATGTTATCCAAAAAGTAAAGCATCACTCAAACCCATGATCTTCATTCATTAGCAAGCTTAAAAGATTAAACTCCATCTTCACAATAAATTGGAAATTAGAGTCAATTACTTACAACAAAGTAATTAAGGTATCACAAGTTCGAACGTGTAAATTGAATTAGCACAAGACTATGAAGCTTCCAAGCAAATTCAATGTGCACTGTGTCCATAATTCAAGATTCACTAGAAGTCCTATCAGAGTGAACAACAATGGCATATCTTTCTAGCATTTTAATTTATTATTAGGCTCTATAGTGTTTAGTTCCTTAAGCTTTCTAATTGACCCATGTAGCAGTGTTGAGCCAATGACTCCCAAACCAGATGGTTTTAGGGCATTAGGTGTAAAGACACCCCTGAGGACTTACTAACTCGAGTCAAGAAGGCTACTAAACTAAACTAGCCGTAATGTTAACCATATCAAAACTTTTCACCTTTTGACGTGAACACTCAATGCTTTGATGCAAGAGGCCCGCTTACTCAAAGGAACAATTTATCAATGATTATTACCATTTTTTTTTTTTTTTTTTAACAAATTTAACCACATCAAAGTTCCTCATCTTTGACGTGAGCACTCAACGCTTTGAGGCAAGAGGCCCGCATTACTCAATAAAGAATTTATCAATGGTCAAATTTTTATTTTATTTTATTTTATGCCAATGTATCCACTCAATAAGTCACCCAGTGTCACTCAAAACATAGAAACATACACATTAAACCTACATGTTATACCCCACAAATCATGTGCTAATGTGCTTGTGTTAGAGCAGATCAAACCAGTGAAATCTCAATTGCCTAAAGCAAGTAATAAACTAGAAATTCCAACATCAGATCATGTGTTCAACATTTTAAGCTCACTGATGAAATCAATCACATGGTTTAGATCAACCAAAATTTAAGGACAACATGAATATACACAATTTTTTTTTTTAAAAAAAATGAGATGCAGTGAATAATGTGTTCCCATACCCCCAAACTTAATCTGAACATTGTCCCCAATGTGGAATTTATGGAACGAGCTGACTTGGATTGGAAGTTAGAGAACTTGTTGGACTGGCGTGGCTCATAGCACACCCCCAAACTTGAACTGAACAAACCGTTTGTCTATGCAAAGAAAACCCAAAAGTAATACAAGAAACGAAAATAAAAAAAATAACGGTAAAAACCAAGACAACAAAATTAAATGGATATCTGTGGGTGCCTCCCATGAGCGCTTAAGTTTAACGTCTTCACCAGACGGTGCAACTCATCGCTACTCTGTGTGGGACGAAAGATGATGCCCCTGCTGCTGGTGGTAGTCGATCCAAAATGTCTCGGAGTAGGGTAGTATGAGAAGCCGTTTGTGCTTCGATGTTGGTGAAGCGTTGTTCCAGCTTTTCCAGGCGTTGATGTGCACCACTTAAGAGCTCATATTCAGTGCGGCTGATGATGACAGTGTCGGCTCTCCCCCTTTGCTGTGGTGGCGGTGCATCTTCTTCCATATGCTCAGCTTCCTCCCCACCTTCCTCAGCCGGTATTTCAACTCTAACTTCTCTGGGCATATGGGACTGGCTGTGGTTCCACTAGTTCCTACCAAAGAACGGGTGTTCTGATACCGGTCCATCTTCGGGGGTGCCCTTTATTCCCTTCTTCTTGAGAATGTGAGTGAGCAGGAATGGGAATGGGAGCCCCCATGACTTTGTGTTATTGGCCTTGCACGTAATTGCACCATCCCAAAATTTTTGAATTTGGTTCCAGATAATGGATGGGATTGAATACCAGTGACCTTTGTGAAAGGCGTACAGGGCTTGTAGGAATTGGTCACGCCTCATGACTTATGCCCCAAAGACATTCGATGCGAACATAATCCACAAGTAAGAGTGGTGCGGCAATTTGGACCGCTGCAGCATTCTTCTCATCGGCATATTGGCCGGCACACATGTCTTTAATGATCTCGGAGACATAGAGGGTATCCGGCTGTTCATCAAGTTGGGCATCGGCCGGTGGGTGCTTATCGTTGCAATGCAGCGCGGCAGCAATGTCGGCGGTGGTCACGTCCAATGGCTTCCCCTTGACTATAGAAGAGAGGGTACCCGACTTATTGCAATCCCGGGAAAGGTTGGAGTAGAACTGGACGATCAACTTGGTATATGCCGTGGAGGTGACAAGTTTGAACAATTTCTTCAACCCCCGACGCTTAAACTCTTGGATTGCCCATTGGGTGGCTTCAAAGTTTTTGAAGTCACCGTTGATGTCGAACTCGGTCTCAAATAGGATCTCCCGCTGCTCAATAGTTGGATGGGAGGATTGGGCACGGGAGCTTGACGCTTGGGAGGTGGAAGGAGTGGTCCTTGGCAAGCAAACTGCACAACGGCCTTGAGACCTTGCTGAAGTCTTTGATGAAGCGCCGATAAAACCCGGCGTGCCCTAGGAATGAGTGGATTTGCTTCACTGAGGTAGGCGGCGGCAGATTTTCAATCAGTTCTACTTTTGCTCTATCCACCTCAATGCCTCTTTTAGATACAATATGCCCCAGAACTATACCCTCCTGCACCATAAAATGACTCTTCTCCCAACTCAAGATCAGGTTAGTCCCTTTGCAGTGTTTAAGCACAAGTGAAAAATTATGGAGACAGTTATCAAAGGAAGACCCAAAAACAGAAAAGTCATCCATAAATACCTCCAAAACATTTTCTACCATGTCGGAGAAGATTGACATCATGCATCTCTGGAAGGTGGCAGGTGCATTGCATAGGCCAAAGGGCATGCGCCTGTAAGCAAAAGTGCCAAAGGGATAGGTGAATGTCGTCATCTCTTGGTCTTGGGGGTCAACAGCTACCTAGTTGTACCCGGAGTAGCCATCAAGGAAGCATTAGTAACTCTGGCTCTAGGATCTGATCAATGAAAGGCAGTGGAAAGTGATCCTTCCTAGTGTGGGAGTTGAGCTTCCGGTAGTCAATGCAGACACGCCATCCGGTGGTAGTGCGTTGAGGAATCAACTCTCCAAATGCATTCTCCACTCAGAAGGCCAGATTTCTTTGGTACAACTTGAGTGGGGCTAATCCATTTGCTGTCTGAAATGGGGTAGATGATGCCAGCATCAAGCAGCTTGACCACTTCCTTCATCACAACCTCTTTCATGTTCGGATTCAGTCGACGTTGTGCCTCACAGGAAGGTCTTGATCCTTCTTCTAAATGGATCTGGTGCATGCATATGGATGGATCAATTCCTTTTAGGTCTGCCATAGTCCACCCAATAGCTTCCTTGTGCTCCTTCAGGACTTCTAACAAATTATCTTCCTGGTCTCTCTGTAAATCGGAAGCAATTATGACTGGAAGGGTCTCGTTGGCACCAAGAAAGGCATACTTTAGCTTGTCCGGTAGGGGCTTCAACTCAAGCTTTTGTGGGGACTCAAGAGAGGGAACAGGGGGAGTGCTTGATGTCAATGGCAGGGGTTCTTTTGGCAGTCTCCATGGGTGAAAGTCTGCATTGGCCGCTGTCTCTAGCAATTCATGGACTTTGTCAATGTATTGGTCTGTGTCAAAATCTTCAAACCCAAAATGGGCTAAGCAGGCTTCCAATGGATCCTCAGCCAATAAACCAGGGAGTGAGTCTTCTACATATTCTTCAATGTGGTCCACAAAGAAGCACTCATTCTAATCCGGAGCATGTTGGAACGCATTAAAGATGTTCAACCTCACTTTCATATTGCCAAAGGAGATTTCCATAACCCCATCCGCGCTTGATGCATGCATTGGTGTGGCTAAGAACGGACGCCCAAGGATGACCAAATCGCTTCTCCAGAATGGAACAGTGTTCAAGGTCCGTAACAATGAAGTCCATCGGGAAAAGAATTTGTCCACCTTGATGATAACATCTTCGATAATCCTCTGGGTTTCTTAATGGACCGGTCACTAACTCTGAAATTACCGTGGTAGGTTTCTCCCTAGACCAAGTTGTCGATATCGAGTATGGTAGTAGATTTACTCCAGCTCCTAGATCAAGGGGTGCCTTGTCAATCTCTTTTTGTCCTATGATGCATGAAATGGTGGAAGCTCCGGGGTCCTTGAACTTCGGAGGGGTGTGGTGCTGAATCAAAGAACTTACATGCTCAAGAAGGAGGACCTTCTTAGGAATGTGGTTTCGGACTTCCTCTTCTAACTGAGATCTTTCAGGAATTTTGCATACGCCGATACTTCCTGAATGGCATCAAGGAGAGGAATGTTGATCTTCACTTGTTTGAACATCTCCATCATAGCTTGTATTTTCTCTCTTGTTTTCCAAAGTGAGAAGGTGCCTTGAGCCGCTCGGGAATGGGGCTCGGGTACATATGGCATATCCGAATGGGGTCGGCCAAGTAGATGTTTCAAAGGATCACTTGCTTACCCTTATCGAGGGTGTTTCCTTCTTCTTCCACTTGATTGTCAACCAATTTCCGCTTCTCAAAGTGTGATTGATCGCATGCTTGATGTGAGGATTCTTCATCTATCATGTAAAGCCCCTTGGGATTGGTCACTGGTTGACTTGAAGGCTTCCCTTCTTCCCTCCTGTTGAGGGTGTTTGCCATCTGTCCCATCTGAGTCTCTAATTTTGCAATGGATTGAGAGTGGAGTTTATCGTATGGGACATCTCATCAAACTTTCCATCAATCGCACCAATTCTTCCATTCACCTCACCCAACAAGTTCAAAATTCGTTCATCATTGGATTCTGCTCGCTGCGGTGGGGCAGCCTGGTATTGCTTATGTGGAGGTCGGTATGTGGGAGACAAGTTGTAGGGCTGTCTGTTGGTGAGCTTGATTGTGTGGTCCGAGGTTGAGTTCTCGCATTGACCCTTCCATGAGAAATTGGATGGTTTCTCCACCCGGTTGTAAGTGTTGGAGTATGGATCATTACCCGGTCGAGAAAGCGCATTGACTGTTTCATTGGAAATATCGATATAATGGACAGCAAGGCGTTATTTACGATGCGAGGTGCTAGAACATAATGAACATGGTTCGTTGGGAGTTGATGTGAGCACAGAGGAGCAAAACCGGTCATCAATTGGTCCAGCTTCTTTGTGATGGAATCAACTAACTACTTGAGTGGCCATGTCTGCAGGGGTCCTACTTCACAAAGGCTCTCCGTCTTTGGTGCTTTAGGTACGGGTTCCCTCCGTCTATTGGAAGCTTGCTGACGAGAGTTGTTACTCAAGTTTTCAATCATCGCCCATGCCTCCTCGTCACTCTTTAACATGAATGTCCCCCCACATGATGCATCTACCGTGCTCTGCAAGACTCGAGTTAGACCATTATAAAACTCGCACCAGCTGCCATTTGGGGACAGCATGGTGTGGACATGATCTAAGTAAGTCCTTAAGCCTCTCCCAAGTTTCATGTAGTGGTTCACCCTGGTACTGGGTGATACTAGTGATGGCCCGCCTAATATCATTTGTCCTTCCTATGGGGAAATATTGCTTGAGAAAAACTTGTTGCAGTTGATCCCAAGAAGTGATAGAGTTGGGTTCTAAGGACTGGAACCAATGTTTGGCTCTTTCCTTAAGGGCAAAGACAAACAAACGCATCTTTAGGGCATCCTCAGTGAATCCCGTCAATCGAATGGTAGAACAGATTGACTGAAATTCGCTGAGGAATTCATAAGGATTCTCATGGGGAAACCCTAGGAACATCGGCAGACTCTGTATGGTGCTAGGCTTGATCTCATAGTGAGTTGCCATAACTGCCGGTAACCTGAGACATGAGGGAGTAGTGTATATGGGTAGAATGTAATGATCCCTGTAAAGCTACGTGTGGGATGCCAGCCATGGTGTCAATGGTATTTTCCTTAGACAAACTAGCTTTCCTTTCGCTCTAAGTTGTCTAAGAGTGTGTCAATGTCTCTAAGAAACTAAAGGCAAAGACAAAGATCGGCGACCCAACATAAACTAGAATTGAAAATAAAGTAGAAACTAAAGACCAAAACAGAAAATAACAAACAAAAATTTCTTTAAAATAAAAGGAAACGCTCACAAACGGCCCTGTGGTGCAATGGAGTGTCTGCTGCAGAAAGAGAGCGAACGATCGCCCCAGGAGGTGTGATCGTTTGCTTCCTCAGTAGGTTTGGGGTTCTGGAGACGAGTTCTGCGATCGATCGCTCAGGAGGTGCGATCGTTCGCACTGTTGAAGAGGGGAACAACCGCAGGGGCTACAGAACTGTGAACGATCACACACGGGCTAGGATCGATCGCATGTACAGAAAGGGCACCTGCAAGGCTGAACGTGAACTTGAAAAGAAAATTAAAATCCACAAATTGAAAATAAAGAAAAGAAAAAAACAACTAAAATAAAAATAAAAATTAAGCTAAACTTAATCCCTAAAATTTAATAACAAAACCGTTAAACAGTCCTTATGGTTCGACATCCTCAATATAGCCCTATCCTACGGGATTCGTTCTATTACGAGTGGTTTATTTTTATTATTGATATTTTTGGTCACGAAAACACCACATCAGGACCGAACGTACGCTAGGGTTGGCGGACGTACGCCCATGTCTTTTAGTGCGGACGTACGGTGGTCCCCCACCGGACGTCCACTGATAGAAAGTACAATCATACTCTGTGAATAGTACAACAGACATACGCCAAAAAGTACCGAACGTACGCTACTTTTTGGAATACCCTCTGGTTAATACCTAGACATACGAGATAGCCTTTGGACCACTGTGGAAAGGTATCGGACGTACGCCCTTAAGACCGGATGTCCGCTACTTTCTGGCCCTATAAATACCCCCTCACCCCCTAGCCCATTTCACACTATTCTCGCCCTTAAACCCCCCTCTTCGCCCCTAGGCTACCAGTAAGCTGTTTGTGAGTGTTTTGTGAGGTTTTGTGAGTGTTTCGGAGTTGCCGGAGGAGGAACTCTCAAGGTTTCGCTTCAAGGAGGTAACGCTCGGTTTCCTTAGCTTTTTAATACGTCGTTATGCCGCTCGATTATAGTTCTATGTTGCTAGTTGTAGTTGTTAGCTTAGTTGTGCTTTTATCTTACTTAAGCTAGCGTTTTGATAAGCTTAGCATTGTTGTCTTCGCATGGAGGTTATAATCTGTGTTAGGAGGCCTTAGGAAGCCTTGTTGGCCTTAGGAGTAGGAGAATAGGCGGATAGTGGAGAGAAAATGAGGTTCTCCCCGAAAGACGTCGGAGCGGACGTACGGTCTCATGATCGGACGTACGGCCCATCGTGACTCAGCAGACGTACAGCCTTGAGACGGACGTACAGTCAGAGTGTGACAGGGAAACCATATTTTCACCAGTCGTCCCATAGCTCATGTTTACTTGCTATAGAGTTGTGCTTTAGTAGAAATAGAACTGATGATAGGTCTTTTCTCAGTATTTGAGGTTATGGAGCCTCAAGGGAATTACATGGAGGATCTTTATGGCCCGGGTGAGTACAAACTCACATGGATGCTTTGTTGTTACTTTTCCTGCATTGCACGTATTTTATATAGATGTCAAACATGCATGTTTTGCAACTTTCATGAAATACATTTTGGAACTACGGGAAACTCTCTTTTGTGAAAACGTGTGTCTGTTAACAAGATAATAATGAGGCTTGTAAAACTATGCATGTAAAAGACTAATAAGACTAATTGCATCGTAAGACATGATACACCGGTACTTGCGGTAATAATGGCCATGGGCTTATTATACGGGTTAGCTTTATGGTCAATGTGTGCGTGTGTAGGGGCTTTGGATCCAATGACTCGTGACCAATGATGCAGCCATTCCCAATGGATGGTCACTATAGGACGAACGTCATTAGCGGTGTGGGCCACCCGGGGTTAAACTCGGTTGTGTCACTAGTGTTACATACGATATGTTTCGTGCAATTGCTGGGGCACTGGCATTGTACTACAGGTCCCTCGGGACAGCGTCAACCCTGCTAAGAAGGGGTAATATCTCGGGTAGACCATAACGTTGAACTATTACTGTTACTCATGATTATAAGCATATATTATCTATATATATATCGCATGCATGATAATTGTCATCTTATAATGTTGTATGTGTTTTATAAATAAAAGAATCCACAAATTAATGACGGGTACGTCATGTGGATTTCTACTCACTAAGTCGTCGGACTTACCCTTGTATTATTTCCCTTTTTTTTCTCTATATGTACGATTATGCTGTTCTAGATATAGTGGATATTGTGAAGCATCCAGTTCTTGTGAAGGATTCAATCCAGGAGATGCTTGAGGACTTATTGCAAGCTTATGCCAGTACTCATGGTAATTAGTACTTTTGAGTTATGTTGTAGACATTAGGGCTTAATGCATGCTTGCTTGCATATTAAGGTTTAGCATGGATCCCTTGTACTGATGTATATAGTATGATTTTCGCTGTTTTGATGATCTTTGGTTAGATGCTTTGGTTATACTGATTAATGTTTGTAGTACTTTATTACTTTCGCTGCTTAGTATCCTCTGTTTTTGAGGAGTAGAGGTCCCGGAGGTCTTGTTCGGAGTGGAACAAGTGGAGATTAACTATTGAATTAATTACAAGTTAATTAATTCTCTTACAATTGGTATCCAGATTGCTCTTGATTTGTAGGAATGGATCTATTAGGGGTAAGATCTGGATTCATTAGAGCTTTTTGCTCAGCGGAATATAGGACCTGATCTATTAAGTGCTAAGAGATGATCTACCAGAGCATATGATTGGATTATATGTGTATAAGGGATACGGAGTTTTAATACCTATGATCTTGAGGATGTTGGACTTGAGGATTTTAGAGATCTGATACAGTATTACAGTCAGGACTAGGACCGCTTTGATGGTGCAATTTTGGAGATTAGGATCGATATACACTAAGATAGTTGCATAAGGTCTTACGCTTAGATCTGTATTAGGTCTTTGCCTAAGGTGGTAGTAGTTTAGGCGCTTAATACGAATAGGTTTGCGATTAGGTTTGACGTTTTGTGCAAGGCTCGGCGTAGCGCTTCGAAGTTAGGGCTGATATCGTTGTGACTGCAGAAATGTCACCACGGCATGACGTCATTGGGAGCAACAATGGTAGGAGACTATCCCAACCCGATGAAAAGACGAGGAACATTCTGGACGCTACCCACGCATTGGAAGCTGTGGCAAGTTGTCTTGTGGAAGCTTTAGTCAACGTACGAGGATTCTCTACTCCAAGTGAAAGAAAAGGTTGCTCTTTCAATGAGTTATATGAGCATCCTTTCCCTATGTTTAAGGGAAACCTGAACTCTGGAGAAGCAAGAGAGTGGCTTACAAGCTTGGAGGAGTTGCTACAAGTTATAAACTGCACTGAGGGGCAAAGAATCAAGTACGCAGCCTACAAGTTCTCTGGAGAAGCAAGGCGATGGTGGTATGCTAAGAGGAACTTGCTGGTGATGGAATTAGGAAGCGAGGAGGCCATTCCGTGGACTCGATTCAAGGAAGAGTTTTATCGGGAATACTCATGGAACTTAAGGAGGAGTACACCCCGAGAGTTGCATTCCAAGAAGGAAAAGTTTCATTGGTGCCATAGGTGTGGCAGACTACATTTTGGGAAATGCAGATCAAGGAAGAATTTGTGCTATGGATGTGGCAAGGTGGGACACTTCATTCGAAACTACAACCAAGCCAAAAGGAATAGTACTGGTCCACCTGAAAGGAAATGATGGCAGGACAAGGGCTAAGCGTAACCACCAATGTTGCTTAAGGCATATGGGTTTGCCTTATTTTGTAGTTAAGGGCCGAGTTACTGGATGTTTACTCATACATCAGCCAGTTGTATTTTGTTTTGTACTTGCACTTCCTTTGGGGTTTTGAACCTAAAAGTGTAACATTAACCAAAGAGTTTTGTTAATGCATAATGTTGTTACACTTTGTTGATGTGTTGATAATAAGATTCCTGGTTTTGTTCATTGCTCATTAGAAGTATGTTAAGGCATTATATTCTTAGACTTGGGTTCTAGCATAGGACAATTAGTGAATCTTGTACCCAATGATCTTGTATTGGACTACATGATTTTGGGTTACTTAAGAGCAGAGAGATTCTAGAGAATCTTTCTGTACCTAATTGGACTAAGGAGTTCTCGGGTACAGTTGTCTATGGAGACAAAGAAAGTGGCTAGAGCTGATCTAAGGGTTATGATCAGGCTAGCGTAGTAGCTGGTGCCTTGAGTAGAAAGGAGACTGTGGAGCCTATTGCTCTTGGAATTTTCCAACCCTATTTGGTTATGGAATTCGCCAAGATGGGAATAGTAGTGGTAGATGAGGGTGTGTCTGCACGCTTGTCTAACTTGGTGGTTGGATCAGGATTGCTTGCTTGAATTAAGGTCACTCGATTGGAGGACCCTGAGTGCACCAAGATCAAGCAATTGATAAGGCATAAGGATTTTGTCTTAAGAATGTTGGGTTGCTCACCCATTTCAAATGAGTGTGTGTCGGAAGGTAAAGGACTAAGAAATGAGATGTTGAGCAAGACTCATCATTCTCCATATATTGTACATCCTAGAAGTAACAAGAAGTACAAGGACGAGGAGAGGTCAGGATTAGAGTTTAATACCTACCTTTCATCGAGTTCATTACAGGCGACTTTTGGATACCGCCTTATGAAGCACTTTATGGACATAAGTGACAGTCGCCCTTGTATCAGGACAACGTTGGAAGGAAACAACGTTGGAGCCTGAAGTAATTCAAGTGCTTACCATTGGACGAAGGATGAGTGCATCCTAGAGTTGGCAGAAGAGAGTTATGCCGATAACTAGGGATGACCTTTGGAACACGATGTAGGAAATCGTGCTTTCCTTAAGATAGCATTGATGATGGGAGTGATGCGACTTGAGGAGGAAGGGGAGGTTGGCATATAGGATTGACTTACCCCAGATTTGGTTGGGACGCATGACATTTTCCATGTGTCTATGCTAAGGAAGTACATCGCTAACCCCGATGTAGTTATGGAGTATAAGCCATTGGAAATCCATGAGGGATTAACCTAAGTGGAGGAACCAGTGAAGATCATGGATAGAAAGGAATAGGTATTGCGTACTAAGACGATTCCTGTCGTCAAGGCGCTGCGACGCAATCATAGAGTTGAGGAAGTATCGTGGGAAGCAGAACACGATATGCGGAGTCGCTACCTGCATTTGTTTAAATGATTGTGTATGGCTCTTTCTTTTAAGATTATACTTGGACAGTATACCTATCCCTGTTTTAGTTGAAGGGATTGTCATGTAAGAAAGAGTTTGTTTTCCTCTATGGGGTTATGGCTTGGATACCCATTGACCCGGATCATATGTGGAATTACTCGACTTGGGTATCGAGATTGTTGAGGACAGGTACGGTGTAGGAAACATTGAGTATGATGTTGCCACATTGAGGTTCAAGGATTTTATTCGTATGGTTAATTTCTTTTAGGTTGTGTGCCTATCTGTTACGGTTTTGGGTAACCATTACATTTGGATTCTCTAAGAGTAGTCGATTAAGGAAAAGTTGCTTCCAGCTAGGAAGTATGAAATTATGTCAAAGATACCCATGGACTTGACCTATGTCGATATATTTAGGAGTCATTGGTTTGGCGATGATTGTATAGTGTGGGTAACATCGACTACGACACCCTTGGTGACTCATAAATGAATTTGTGACAACTCATGAGGATGCCAACGTTGATTGCTTTATATTGGACGAAGGAGGTTCATGCTATGAGACTGGACGAGATAAGATTTTTCCAAGGACATGGATGAGCATAGACCTTGTAAAACTACGGACGTCAAGATGATACTACTGTTTCTTCTTGTGTCATGAGAGCTCTTAAATTTCGATGATGAAATTTCTATAAGGATGGGAGAATGTAGTGACCCAAATATTTAACCAAGTATAAGTGGCTTAGTTAAAGGGTTAATTTGGACTTTGGGTCACTAGGATCAACCAGAAGGGCATTTTGTGAAATTGGACTTCTGAACCAAACGTACACTAGGGTTGGCGGACGTACACCCCTGTCTTTTAGTGCGGACGTACGGTGGTCCCCCACCGGACGTCCACTAACAGAAAGTACAACCGTACTCTGTGAATAATACAGCGGACGTACGCCAAAAAGTACCGGACATACACTACTTTTTGGAATACCCTCCAGTTAATACCTAGACGTACAAGACAGCCTTTGGACCGCTGTGGAAAGGTACCGGACGTACACCCTTAGGACCGGACGTCCGCTACTTTTTGGCCCTATAAATACCTCCTCACCCCCCTCGCCCATTTAACACCATTCTCGCCCATAAACCCCCATCTTCGCCCCTAGGCTGCCAGTAAGCTATTTGTGAGTGTTTTGTGAGGTTTTGTGAGTGTTTCGGAGTTGCCGGAGGAGGAACTCTCGAGGTTTTGCTTCAAGGAGGTAACGCTCGGTTTTCTTAGCTTTTTAATACGTCGTTATGCTGCTCGATTATAGTTCTATGTTGCTAGTTGTAGTTGTTAGCTTAGTTGTGCTTTTATCTTAGTTAGGCTAGCATTTTGATAAGCTTAGCGTTGTTATCTTCGTATGGAGGTTATAATCTGTGTTAGGAGGCCTTAGGAAGCCTTAGGAGTCGGAGAATAGGCGGACAATGGAGAGAAAATGAGGTTCTCCCCGAAAGACGTCGGGGTAGATGTACGATCTAGTGACCGAACGTACGGCCCATCGTGACTCAGCAAACGTACAGCCTCGAGACGGACGTACGGTCAGAGTGTGACAGGGAAACCATATTTTCACCAGCCGTCCAATAGCTCATGTTTACTTGCTATAGTGTTGTGCTTTAGTAGAAATAGAACTGATGATAGGTCTTTTCTCAGTATTCGAGGTTATGGAGCCTCAAGGGAATTACATGGAGGAGCTTTATGGCCCGGGTGAGTACAAACTCACATGGATGCTTTGTTGTTACTTTTCCTGCATTGCACGTATTTTATATAGATGTCAAACATGCATGTTTTGCAACTCTCATGAAATACATTTTGGAACTACGGAGAGCTCTCTTTTGTGAAAACGTGTGTCTGTTAACAAGATAATAATGAGGCTTGTAAAACTATGCATGTAAAAGACTGATAAGACTAATTGCATCGTAAAACGTGGTACACCGGTATGTGTGATAATAATGGCCATGGGCTTATTATACGGGTTAGCTTTATGGTCAATGTGTGCGTGTGTGGGGGCTTTGGATCCAATTACTCATGACCAATGATGCAGCCATTCCCAATGGATGGTAACTATAGGACGAACGTCATTAGCGGTGTGGGCCACCCAGGGTTGAACTCGGTCGTGTCGCTAGTGTTACGTATGGTATGTTTCGTGCAATTGCTGGGGCACTGACATTGTACTACAGGTCCCTCGGGACAACGTCAACCTTGCTGAGAAGGGGTAATATCTTGGGTAGACCATAACGTTGAACTATTACTGTTACTCATGATTATAAGCATATATTATCTATATATATATATCGCGTACATGATAATTGTCATCTTATAATGCTGCATGTGTTTTATAAATAAAAGAATCCACAAATTAATGACGGGTACGTCATGTGGATTTCTACTCACTAAGTCGTCGGACTTACCCTTATATTATTTCCCTTTTTTTTCTCCATATGTACGATTTTGCTGTTCTAGATATGGATATTGTGAAGCATCCAGTTCTTGTGAAGGATTCGATCCAGGAGATGCTTGAGGACTTATTGCAAGCTTATGCCGATACTCATGGTAATTAGTACTTTTGAGTTATGTTGTAGACATTAGGGCTTGATGCATGCTTGCTTGCATATTAAGGTTTAGCATGAATCCCTTGTACTGATGTATATAATATGATTTTTGCTGCTTTGATGATCTTTGGTTAGATGCTCTGGTTATACTGATTAATGTTTGTAGTTCTTTATTACTTCCGTTGCTTAGTATCCTCTGTTTTTTAGGAGTAGAGGTCCCGGAGGTCTTGTTCGAAGTGGAACAAGGCTGGGAGACGAACCGTTAAATTAATTACAAGTTAATTAATTCTCAGGGCATTACAATATCATTCAAGAACAAAGCATATACAGTTGAGGTATCACTTCATTCGATCTCTTCTTGAAAGTGAACAATTGCTACTTGAGAAGATTCGTGGAATTGAGAATCCGGCAGACATGCTGACAAAAGGAGTGACTATTTAGAAACTGAAGCTGTGCGTAGCTTCAGTTGGTCTTCGAGCTTAAGGATAGGTGGAGGAAACATCGGAAGGAGATTCATTATGTTGTGACTTGGTGGAATTCAAGTCAAGTGGGAGATTGTTGTGCATGCCTTGTATTTCACCAAGGAAGTTGTGGTAGGCCCCAAGGTTTTTTGTCCTTCTCTAAGAAGGAAAGGTTTGCTTTTTTCCGTGTTGTATATGGAATCCTAGTCATAGTTGGAAAGGTTTGTTCTTTCCTTATTCTATATGGAATCCTAGTCCTAGTTGTAAAAAGGAGAAAAAAAGCACCGACTATGCCTTCTATATAAAGGCTAGTGCTGGCCGTAGGTAGCAATAAGAGCAAAACAAATTATATTTGCTATTGTGTTTTGGGGTGTGGTGTGCCAACAAAAGAGAGAAAAAGTGAGAGCAATAAATAGAGTATTTTTTTCCCTTTTGTTTTTATTCTCCTTTGGGTAAAGTGAGAATTGGGTGTAATTGGGGCTTTGGGTTTGAGTGGTTTTCTCACCCTATTACTCTCTTGTACTCATCTTTTGATAGTGAATTTTCTCCGGGTCATCTCCGCTAGTGGATTTAGGCTTGTTAAGCTGAACCACTTAAATCTTTGTGTCGGGTGTGATTGCCTAATCTTTGTTATTCTGTATTCTTCTTATTTTTCGCATCTCATGGGTCTTAGGAAATAGGATTAATTTCCTAACACTCTCTTCTTTTTCATTCTTTGAGTTGGTTTAAATGGACTTTGCTAACTATAAAAAAGAGGCTGTAGATCGTGAAGAATGGGGGAGAAAAATTTAGAAGCCTCATTTTATTAGGGTTTTTTCATTTTGTTGTGCCTTATGGCACTTTAAGAAGAATAGCTTGTCAATTTTTTTTTCTCTTTTGTGTGATCGAGAGTGAGATTTAGATATATTGGGGCTATGGGAAGTTTCCTTCTTAGTCAGTCAAAGTCTTTGTCAAATTCTCTCTAAAAAAAAAAAAGCCTTCGTCAATTTGGCCCATTAATTATAAAGTAGGATTTATAATATATCAAACTTTACTTCAAAGAATCTTTTGGGGGGTGAAAACTATGCAACTATAAACATATGCCTCATCAAAGTGCATAGTATGGTAAGTCGGGCTTCATAACGGTCAAGTTCTATATGAACAAGGCATATGATAGGGTGGAATGAGGAGGCAATTATGAAGAGAATGGGTTTTGAGCAAAGGTAGATAAATCTTGTGATGATGTGTGTGCGTACGGCTCAATTTTCAATCTTGGTTAATGGTGTTCCTATGGGTCAAATTTTGCCCACTTGAGGTTTTAGGCAAGGTGCCGATCTCACTCTATTTATTTATCATTTGTGTGGAAGCCCTTAGCTCTATGTTGTCCTACACAAACCGACAAGGAACTTTGAGAGGAGTTCCAACATCAAAAAGAGGTCCAAGGCTAAACTATTTGTTTTTTGCTGACGATAGTTTGCTATTTTGCAAAGCGTTTTTAAGCCAATGGAATAGGTTGACCGATCTCTTGTATATCTATGAGCGTGCGTCAGGACAAAAATTAAATATAAGCAAGACAACGATCTATTTTAGTCGTAACACTCCCATAGGGGATAAAGACTCCATTATTGCACAAGCTGCTATTCCTGCATCGTAGAGATATGATACTTATTTAGGCCTCCTAGCCTTAGTAGGCAAGTCAAGGATGAAGGAGTTCAAGCATATTATTGATCGGGCCAAAAAAGATTGCAAGATTGGAAATTAAAGTTTTTGTCGCAGGCGGGGAAGGAGGTACTTTTAAAAGCCATGGGTTCAAGCCATACCAACATACAATATGAGCGTCTTTTTGATGCCCAAGGCATTGTGCTCCAATATTAATTCGTTTATGCAAAAATTCTGGTGGGGTCATCAAAGTAATTCTTTGGGGATTCCTTGGATGAGTTGGAGTTGCATGAGGATAACAAAGGCAAAGGGAGGGATGGGATTTAGAGAGTTTCATTGCTTCAACAAGGCTCTCTTAGCGAAGAAATTGTGGCGCCTTTAGTAGACACTGAACAGTTTGATTGCAAAAATTATGAGGGCCAAATATTATCCTAATTGTCAAGCGATTCATGCTCAATTAGATAATAAACCTTCCTTTGCCTAGAGAAGCATACATAGTTCGAAGGACCTCCTTAATGAAGGGTTGATGTGGAGGATTGGTGTAATGACCCAAATATTTAACTAAGCATAAGTGGCTTAATTAAAGGGTTAATTTGGACTTTTGGTCACTAGGATCTGTCAAAAGAGCATTTTGGGAATTTGTCTTCTAGTTTGTCTTTTAGTGCGGACGTACGCTAGGGTTGGCAGATGTACGCTGTTGTCCTTTAGTGCAGACATACGGTGGTCCCCCACCAGACGTACGGTCTAACAGAAAGTACATTCGTACTCTATGAACAGTACAGCAAGCATACGCCACTTTGGGGCAGACGTACACGGCACTATTCACATAATCCACTGTATAATACCTAATCGTACGGAATAACCTTTGGACCGCTGTGAAAAGGTACCGAACGTCTGCTACATTTTGGAATACCCTCCGGTTAATACCTAGACGTACAAGCCAACCTTTGGACCGCTGTGGAAAGGTACTGGACGTACGCCACTTTGGCCGGACGTCCGCTACTTTCTATAAATACCCCCTCATCCCCTCTCCCATTTCACACCATTCTCACTCCTAAACCCCCTTCTTCGCCCCTAGGCTGCCAGTAAGCCGTTTCGTGAGTGTTTGTGAAGTTTTGGTGTTGCCAGAGGAAGAAACTCTCGAGGTTTCGCTTCAAGGAAGTAATGCTCGGTTTCTTTAGCTTTTCAATACGTCGTTATGCTGCTTGATTATAGTTCTATGTTGCTAGTTATAGTTGTTAGCTTAGTTATGCTTTAATCTTGCTTAGGCTAGCATTTTGTTAAGCTTAGCATTGCTTATTTGCATGGAGGTTTCGATCTACGTTAGGAGGCCTTAGGGAGCTTTGTTGGCCTTAAAAGTTAGAGAATAGGCGGACAGTGGAGAGAAAATGAGGTTCTCCCTAAAAGATATCAGAGCAAATGTACGGTCTCATGACTAGACGTACGGCCCATCATGACTTAGTGGACGTACGGCTAGAGTATGGCAAGGAAACCCTATTTTCACCAACCGTCCCATAGGTCTTGTTTCTTTGTTATAGAGTTGTGCTATAGTAGAAATAGAACTGATGATAGGTCTTTTCTCAGTATTCGGGGTTATGGAGCCTCAAGGGAATTACATGGAGGAGCTGCTTAGTATACTGATTAATGTTTGTAGTACTTTATTACTTCCGCTGCTTAGTATCCTCTGTTTTTTAGGAGTAGAGGTCCCAGAGGTCTTGTTCGGAGTGGAACAAGGCTAGGAGACGAACCGTTGAATTAATTACAAGTTAATTAATTCTTGAGGCGTTACAGTTGGTATCAGAGCAGTTGCTCTTCGGACCATAGGAATGGATCTATTAGGAGTTAGATCTGGATTCATTAGAGCTTTTCGCTCAACGGAATATAGGACCTGATCTATTAGGTGCTAAGAGATGATCTACCAGAGCATAGGATTGGATTATATGTGTACAAGGGATACAAAATTTCAATACCTATGATCTTGAGGATGTTGGACTTGAGGATTTTAGGGATTTGATACGGTATTGCAAGTCAGGACTATGACTACTTTGATGGTGCAACCTTGGAGATTAGGTCTGATCTGCACTAAGATAGTTGCATAAGGTCTTAAGCTTAGATCTGTATTAGGTCTTTGGCTAAGGTAGTAGTAGTTTAGGCGCTTAGTACGGATAGGTTTGCGATTAGGTTTGACGTTTTGTGCAAGGCTCGGCGTAGCGCTTCGAAGTTAGGGCTAATGATCGTTGTGACTGTAAAAATGTCACCACGGCATGACGTCATTGGGAGCAACAATGGTAGGAGACTATCCCAACCCGATGAAAAGACGAGGAACATTCTGGACGCTACCCACGCATTGGAAGCTGTGGCAAGTCGTCTTGTGGAAGCTTTAGTCAACGTACGAGGATTCTCTACTCCAAGTGAAAGAAAAGGTTGCTCTTTCAATGAGTTATATGAGCATCCTTTCCCTATGTTTAAGGGAAACCTGAACTCTGGAGAAGCGAGAGAGTGGCTTACGAGCTTGGAGGAGTTGCTACGAGTTATAGACTGCACTGAGGGGCAAAGAGTCAAGTACGCAGCCTACAAGTTCTCTAGAGAAGCAAGGCGATGGTGGTACACTAAGAGGAACTCGCTAATGATGGAATTAGGAAGCGAGAAGGCCATTCCGTGGACTCGATTCAAGGAAGAGTTTTATCGGGAATACTCATGGAGCTTAAGGAGGAGTACACCCCGAGAGTTGCATTCCAAGAAGGAAAAGTGTCGTTGGTGCCATAGGTGTGGCAGACTGCATCTTGGGAAATGCAGATCAAGGAAAAATTTGTGCTATGGATGTGGCAAGGTGGGACACTTCATTCGGAACTGCAACCAGGCCAAAAGGAATGGTACTGGTCCACCTGGAAGGAAATGATGGCAGGATGACGGTGATGCATAACCACTAAAGTTGTTTAACGCACGTGGGTTCGCCTTATTTTGTAGTCAAGGGCTAGGTGACTGGATGTTGCTCATATATCAGCCAGTTGTATTTTGTTTTGTACTTGCACCTACTTTGGGGTTTTGGACCTAAAAGTGTAACATTAACTAAAGAGTTTTATTAATGCATGATGTTGTTACACTTTGTTGATGTGTTGATTCCTTATTTTGTTAATTACCCATTAGAAGTATGTTAAGGCATTATATTCTTGGGCTTGGATTCTGGCATAAGGCAATTAGTGAATCTTGTACCCATTGATCTTGTATTGGACTACATCATTTTAGGTTACTTAAAAGCTAAGTGTAACGCCCCCAAAATTAGTCTTGGCTAATCAGGTGGAGTCACTGGCAGTTCACCTAGTTAAACCACATATGGTTAATAGGCAATCGCCCTTATATAAAAAAAAACACTTGTCAGAGTAATGCAAGGAAGGTGAATGAATCTAAGAGTACTACGAATCATCAAATAAGAACATGGAGCTACTAGACAATTAAAACAAACCTGGAATTGTAAATAGTGCACAATTGGTCGGGTAATGGCAACTTTAGCCACCTTCTTAACAGCGAATCAGATTACCTAAGGAACAATAACCGCGTAAGTCTAATGACTTAGTAAGTAGACCCCGCATGTAAGCATAACATGAGCCTGATTAATAAAAGTAAACATGCTATTCGAGTAATAATCAAATGAGGGCGTTTACCTCCGCTAATACACCATTTCATAAGTTCTAGGGTTTTAAAGCCTTATGGTGTAGAACCGGTGATAACTGCCTAGTTGTTTTGATGTAGGAAAAGATAATGTTTTATAGGTCATAACTCCCATACATGGTCTACCTGAGATATTACCCTTCTCAGGGTTGATCTTTGTCAGGGACCTATAATACAATGTCGATTACTGACCATTGTACAACATACCCGTCACGTAGCACTAGTGGCACAATCGGGTCTGACCCCGAGTGGCCCACACTAACTAGTGACGTCCGTCTGTAGTAACCGAACCATTGGGAATGATTGCATCAAGGTCACGAAACCAATGGATCCACAGCCCACACATAACACACACATTTGACCATAGTACGTAGTTTATATAATAAGCCCATGGCCGTTTATACCGCACGTAGCGGCGTACCATGTCTTACGATGCATCTTGATGATTTATTAACGCATACGGTTACCGAGTAATTATGGAAAGTAAACATGCTCATATCATACGCGTGGTCAATCAGCTGACATATCCCACGGTTTAAGAAAAAGGGTGCAAGTGTCTACTTACCTCGCACATTCGAGTGAATCCTCCGACAAAGCTATTTCCTGTTATAACGGATACAAAACACCGTCATTTTAAGCCTTATGAAACCTAAAGTTAAGGCTAAGCTAGAGCGTGCACGTATGAAGCTTAAGAACAGGTGCCCGACCTACTGACCGTAAATCCGCCCTCAAGGGCGTACGTCCGCTTAGTGTGTTAAGAACACTATTTAAGGTTCGGACAGTGCATGTTACCAGTGGTATTCACAGTCCTTTAATCCTTTCCTAATCTAACAAAATAGGACATGCAACGCAGGAAATCACAATTTTACTAATCCGTTGGTGGAAACTCTTTGAAAACGTTGATAATTCTAAAGAAGCACGGTTACTACGTTGAAATCAGTATTAAAGCATAATCACAAGATATAATGATGATAACAACAGAAAGAGATGGAGTTTACCCCAAAGCTCAGCACTGACATGTTTCCCTCTCCTCGAAACTCTCTGTTGACACTCTTCCTTATGGATTTCTCTCTCAAAACACCAAGGAACAGTCTTGGCAGCCTAGGGGCATACCAAGGGAAGAAGAAGGCATGAGGAAAGGAAGGGGAGGGGCGGGCTATTTATAGGGAAAATCCGCCACCAACTCCCTGACAGAGCAGCGGAAGTCCGACAATCCTAGCGTACGTCCGGTAGTTTGTGCACATTGGTCCAAAGGGTATCTCATACGTCTAGGTATTACCCAAAAGGTATACCAAAAAGTAGCGTACATTCAGTGGTCCCACTTACGTCCAGTGGTCCCCCATTGTAACACCCGAGAAACTTATTAGGATGACTTAAAATGCTTTAGTCTAAATTGTGTTCTTAAGTTAAATCAAATATATTAGAAAAATATATTTGATGTCTAGTTTAATATTCTCGATGGGCGAGAAGCAGAGATAGTTAGAACTACCTCTAATTTTCATTATGAGTTATTTGATATTTAAGATTTACCTAGTTAAATACCTAAGTGTTAGTAGTAATGGGAATAATAGTGTTTTAGATAATTGTTTGATTTGGTTTAATATGATAATATATATAAATATATATTTATTTATTTATAATATATATATTCATTTATTTAAGATTTATTGATTGCTTTATATATATATATATATATTCACTTAATTATAATATATAAATAATATATATATAGATATTGGGATGTCGTGGAGCATTCAATGCTCATTAGATAGATGTATATATATATACCTTACTTAAGTATATGGATATTTTAGTGCAAGTAGGTGTGAAGGTGAGGTGGTTCTAGAATGTTTGAGATGAGGAATATGTGAGTCGCTCACTTCACGTTCTGGGTGGTGTATGTGTACTTCAAGGACAGCATGGTATAGGTGTAGCTGAGAGAGGATACCACCGTATGGGATCTTTTCTACAATTGTGACTATATCCCAAAGCCACACCTATAAATAGAACCTAACTTGCCTTGCTTCTAGTCACGAGCAGCTCTCCTCTCCCTCTGATGCGGAGAAGCGAAAGAAGAAGAAAGAAAAGAGAGAAAAGAAATAGTGAGAAGTATATTTTTAGTAATAAGTATTGGAGCTACTTTAAGTGGAAATGCTAGGTATAATTCTGTTATCCTTAGTTTATGTCAATTCTAGTTAGAAGTTAAATTATGTCAATTTTATTAATTAGAATTTAAATTACGTCGTTATAATGCCTAAATTGCGCGGGAAAGTGTGATTGAATATTTGGAATGGATATTATATTCAATCATCCTTTAAATATTACAAATGCGTTGTCTTTGCTAAATTTTATTAGGTATTTTACAATAGCGCCGTTGTAATGCCCAAGTAATGTTAGACATTTTATATAAATATTATATTAATGCCGTAGTAATGCCCATATAAAAATATGTGGTAATGCTACATAGTCGTTATAATGCCCAAGTGACATTATAATATTTTAGATAGATAGCGTTATGCTGTCCAATTTTGGGTAGAGTATAGAGAGAAATTAAGAGGTCATTATTTTAGCATTTTAATTATAATTTTAGATATATATGGCTTACTAAATGCAGTGAATTTAGAATCGAAGATTAGAAAGGGAATCCGACATAACGGTCTACGGTGACAGGTAAGTATAATTACTTACTGAGCATGGTATTATTTTAGTGAGTGTAACTGCTTACTGAAATTGATACTATTTTATAAAGCTTTTGAAATGTGATTATTATATGAGCCTGAATATTTTATGAATAACATGACTATATGCTTTCAATTATTTTTATGAGTTGAGAAATGAAATGGGGTGATTATGAAAACAAAAGAATGATTTTAAGAGACATGTTATTGCATACTGTTGAACATTAATCATAATAGATTAATTAAATATGAAGCAAAAGGGTTTTCCTATGTTAACGGTGGGAGCCAAATGAGCCTCTCAGGTTAAATAAGAAGTCTTTTGTCTTCATAAAGTTGAATGTAAAATGTGGAGGTGTTCTTATATTAACGGTGTAAGCTGAGGGAGCCTTACAGGTTAAAATAAGAAGCCTGGTACTAATCGAGGAGCCAAAAGTGTCTCCTGAAAATCGTAAACGAAAGGTTCAAGTCCTTTAGAAAGTCGAAGAGGAGTCAAATGTGTCTCCTGATAGCCGTAAACGAAAGGTTAAAGTCCTTTAGAAAGCCGGAGAGACTAGAGATTGCATTGCATACATGGAATAATGTAATTTATGATTTAATTGTTTTACTTCTTTGTATTTATATGCATATTCATTTTATGAGATGCAAGTAAAATGCATATATGTATAAATATAAAGTCGTTTATAAAAGATGAATGAATTTTATCACAGACAACTCTTTGATGCTTATTTTATCAGCTATAGATTATACAAAAATAATTCTGTTTGAAAAATTCAACGTAGCTGGTATTATAATCATCATGTTAGAGATACTTTTGGAAAAGATGGCTCATATTAAAAAGGTTAGTAATTCTTATATTTATTGAGACCGTGGACTCATTAATCTGCCTATGTGAATGTGGTAAGCCCACGATTATACCACATTTACATAGATATTGATGTAGGTGCAGAGGAGGTGAAGATGATCCAAATGTCTGTCTAGGTTATTATGGACAAGGTTTTTCTAGTATTCTAGGGTTGAAGATGTCTATCTTTTGGGATGTATCTATAGTTAGACATGTTCTAAGTACTTTTAAAGTATGTCTACCTATGTGCCGTCTATGGCACTTGTGATTAGTGTGTTTTATTATTGTATTAAGTAAAATGTACTGATCTGTTTAATATGTAAGTCATGTTCTTAGCTCCAGTGTGTTCTATGAGGATTTTATATATAGAAAAAAAGAATAGTTATTCCGCTACAAGATTTATCATCTCTGGTGATATTAAGGAAAAGATAGTAGTGCTTAGTGAAAATTGGAAATTTTCACTTTTAAATAAAGTCGAGGCGTTACACCCATCGTACGTCCACACTACAGACAGAAGCGTACGTCCGCTAGACCTAGCGTACGTCCGCCCCCTTGTGGGTCAATGTTAAACTTCTACTCCTAGTGGATCCAAATGGGATTAGATTAAGCTAAAGGTGTTAGGCTTTTGCCTCAGCGGCTCTACCAAAGGTTCGTGCTTAAGCGTTCAGTCAAAAGAGAATCTTCTAAATAAAGATAACTTTTATCGGGGTATTACACTAAGAGATTCTAGAGAATCTTTCTGTACCTGAATGGACTAAGGAGTTCTCGGGTACTATTGTTTGTAAAGACAAAAGAGGTGGCTAGAGCTGATCTAAGGGCTATGACCAGGCTAGCGTAGTAGCTGATACCTTGAGTAGAAAGGTGACAGCCTTGATCCAATAGCTTATCACTCTTGGGATTTTCCAACCCTAGTTAGTTATGGAATTCACTAGGGTGGAGTAAAAGTGGCAGATGAGGGTACATCTGCACGCTTGTCTAACTTGGTGGTTGGATCAGGATTGCTTGCTTGAATTAAGGTCGCTCGGTTAGAGGACCCTGAGTGCAGCAAGATCAAGCAATTGATAAGGCATAAGGGTTTTGTCTTAAGAATGTTGGGTTTATCACCCACAAGTGTGTGTCGGAAGGTGAAGGACTAAGAAATGAGATCTTGAGCAAGACTCATCATTCTCCATATATTGTACGTCCTAGAAGTATCAAGAAGTACAAGGACGAGGTGAGGTTAAGATTAGAGTTTAATATCTACCTTTCATCGAGTTCGTTACAAGCGACTTTTGGATGCCGCCTTATGAAGCACTTTATGGACATAAGTGTCAATCACCCTTGTATCGGGATAACGTTGGAAGGAAACAATGTTGAGGCCTGAAATGATTCAAGTGCTTACCATTGGATGAAGGATGAGTGCATCCTAGAGTTGGTAGAAGAGAGTTATGCCGATAACTAGGGATGACCTTTGGAGCACGATGTAGAAAATCGTGCGTTCCTTAAGATAGCGTTGATGATGGGAGTGATGCAACTTGAGGAGGAAGGGGAGGTTGGCATACAGGATTGCTTTATCCCAGATTTGGTTGGGACGCATGACATTTTCCATATGTCTATGCTAAGGAAGTACATCACTAACCCCGATGTAGTTGTGGAGTATGAGCCATTGGAAATCCATGAAGGATTAACCTACATGAAGGAATTAGTGAAGATCATGGATAGAGAGGAACAGGTGTTGAGTACCAAGACAATTCCTATCGTCAAGGTGCTGTGACGCAATCATGGAGTTGAGGAAGCATCGTGGGAAGCAGAACACGATATGTGGAGTCACTACCCGCATTTGTTTAAATGATTATGTATGACTCTTTCTTTTAAGATTATACTTGGACAGTATACCTATCCCTGTTTTGGTTGAAGGGATTGTCATGTAAGAAAGAGTTTGTTTTCCTCTATAGGGTTATGGCTTGGATACCCATTGACCCGAACCATATGTGGAATTACTTGACTTGGGTATCAAGATTGTTGAGGACTGGTACAGTGTAGGAAACACTGAGTATGATGTTGGCACATTGAGGTTCAAGGATTTTATTCGTATGGTTAATTTCTTTTGGGCTATGTGGCTACCTGTTACGGTTTTGGGTAACCATTACATTTGGATTCTTTAAGAGTAGTCGATTAAGGAAAAGTCGCTTCCAACTAGGAAGTATGAAATCATGTCAAAGATACCCATGGACTTGACCTGTGTCGGTGTATTTAGGAGTCATTGGTTTGGCGATGATTGTATAGTGTGGGTAACATCGACTACGATACCCTTGGTGACTCGTAAATGGATTTGTGACAACTCATGAGGATGCCGACATTGATTGCTTTACATTGGGCGAAGGAGGTTCATGCTATGAGACGGGACGAGATAAGATTTTTCCAAGGACATGGATGAGCATAGACTTTGTAAAACTACGGACGTTAAGATGATACTACTGTTTCTCCTTGTGTCATGAGGGCTCTTAAATTTCGAGGACGAAATTTCTATAAGGAGGGGAGAATGTAGTGACCCAAATATTTAACTAAGCATAAGTGGCTTAGTTAAAGGGTTAATTTGGACTTTGGGTCACTAGGATCTGTCAGAAGGGCATTTTGGGAATTTGTCTTATAGTTTGTCTTTTAGTGCGGACGTACGCTAGGGTTGGCGGACGTATGCTGTTGTCCTTTAGTGCGGACGTACGGTGGTCCCCCACCGGACATACGGTCTGACAGAAAGTACATTCGTACTCTGTGAACAGTACAATGGACGTACGTGGCACTATTCACAAAATCCACTGTGTAATACCTAATCATACGAAACAACCTTTGGACCGCTGTGAAAAGGTACCAGATGTACGCCATTAGGACCGGACGCCCGCTACTTTTTGGAATACCCTCCAGTTAATACCTAAACGTACGAGACAGCCTTTGGACCGCTGTGGAAAGGTACCGAACGTACGCCACTTTGGCCGAACGTCCACTGCTTTCTAGACCTATAAATACCCCATCACCCCCTCGCCCATTTCACATCATTCTCACCCCTAAACCCCCCCCTCTTCGCCCCGAGGCTGCCAATAGGTCGTTTCGTGAGTTTTTGTGAGGTTTCGGTGCTGCCGGAGGAAGGAACTCTCGAGGTTTCGCTTCAAGGAGGTAACGCTCGGTTTCCTTAGCTTTTTAATACGTCGTTATGCCGCTTGATTATAGTTCTATGTTGCTAGTTATAGTTGTTAGCTTAGTTATACTTTAATCTTGCTTAGGCTAGCGTTTTGTTAAGCTTAGCATTGTTTCTTTGCATAGAGGTTTCGATCTGCGTTAGGAGGCCTTAGGGAGCTTTGTTGGCCTTAAGAGTCAGAGAATAGGTGGACAATTGAGAGAAAATGAGATTCTCCCTGAAAGACGTCGGAGCGGATGTACGGTCTCGTGACCGGACGTACGGCCCATCGTGACTTAGCGGACGTACGGCCTCGAGCAGGACGTACAGCTAGAGTATGGCAGGGAAACCCTATTTTCACCAACCGTCTCATAGGTCTTGTTTCTTTGTTATAGAGTTGTGCTATAGTAGAAATAGAACTGATGATAGGTCTTTTCTCAGTATTCGAGGTTATGGAGCCTCAAGGAAATTACGTGGAGCTTTACGACCCGGGTGAATACAAACTCACATGGATGCTTTGTTGTTACTTTTCCTGCATTGCACGTATTTTGTATATATCAAACATGCATGTTTTGCAACTCTCATGAAATACATTTTAGAACTACGAGAAACTCTCTTTTGTGAAAACGTGTGTCTATTAACAAGATAATAATAAGACTTGCAAAACTGTGCATGTAAAAGACTGATAAGACTAATTGCATTGTAAGACATGGTACACCGATACGTGCGGTAGTAATGGCCATGGGCTTATTATACGGGTTAGCTTTATGGTCAATGTGTGCGTGTGTGGGGGCTTTGGATCCAATGACTCGTGACCAATGATGCGGTCATTCCCAATGGATGGTCACTATAGGAAGGACGTCATTAGCAGTGTGGGCCACTCGGGGTTGAACTCGATCGTGCCATTAGTGTTACATATGGTATGTTTCGTGCAATTGTTGGGACACTGGCATTGTACTACAGGTCCCTCGGGACACCGTCAACCTTGCTAAGAAGGGGTAATATCTCGGGTAGACCATATTATTGAACTATTACTGTTACTCATGATTATAGCATATATTATATTATATATATTGCCTGCATGATGACTATCATCTCATAATGCTGCATGTGTTTTATAAATAAAAGAATCCACAAATTAATGACAGGTACGTCATGTAGATTTCTACTCACTAAGTCGTCGGACTTACCCTTGTATTATTTCTCTTTTTTCTCCATATGTACGATTATGCTGTTCTAGATAGTGAATACTGTGAAGCATCCGGTTCTTGTGGAGGATTCGATCCAAGAGATGCTTGAGGACTTATTGCAAGCTCAAGCAGGTACTCATGGTAATTAGTACTTTTGAGATATGTTGTAGACATTAGGGCTTGATGCATGCTTGCTTGCATATTAAGGTTTAGCATGGATCCCTTGTACTGATGTATATAGTATGATTTCCGCTGCTTTGATGATCTTTGATTAGACGCTCTGGTTATACTGATTAATGTTTATAGTACTTTATTACTTCTACTGCTTAGTATCCTCTGTTTTTGAGGAGTAGAGGTCCCGGAGGTCTTGTTCGGAGTGGAACAAGGCTGGGAGACGAACCGTTGAATTAATTACAAATTAATTAATTCTCGGGGCATTACAATTGGTAATGGGGAAAAGGCTCATATATGGAGAGATAAGTGGGTGCCTATTCCAATTTGCTACAAAATCCATTCCATACATGAATTAACCTCTCCGGAAGCGAGGGTGAGTATGCTAATTGATAAGGATTTGACTAGGTGGGATTGAAATAAGTTAGAAGATTTATTTGCGGTAGAGGAGGTTGAGGTGATTGTGTCTATCCCCTTAAGTTGCACCAAGCAAGAGGATAAAATGATTTGGAGAGGGTCAACAAATGTGATATTTTCCGTCAAGAATGCATATCACCTAGCTAAGGAGATGGAAGATCAGGCTATGCCAGGTTCATCTAAGGAGGCCCCAAACAATGGTGTTTGGATGAGGCATTTGAAGGTACCAAACTCGGAAGAAAAAATATATATATATGTGTGTATATATATATATATATTTGGCAAGCGAGTCATGATTACTACCCATGAGGGAAAATTTATGTCAAAGGAAAATTATAAAAGATTCTGTGTCCTATTTGTGAGTTAAAGGCGGAGACAACCCTACATATATTGTGGGAATGCCCGTTGGCGATGGACGTGTGGCAGGGAAGTTGCAAAAAATTTCAAAAAAGTTCATACAAAGGTCGGACCTTCATCAGCATTTTTAAGGCAATCTTGAGTACCTATAGTGAAGATGAAGTTAATGTTTTTGTGGGATTGGCACGTCAAGTGTGGTTCAGACGGAATGATTATATACATGAAGGGTCCTTTCCACACCCAAACGTGCTGGTCAGGAAGGCACGAAGTGCATTGG
This sequence comes from Carpinus viminea, assembly GCA_013348765.1. Lineage (NCBI taxonomy): Eukaryota > Viridiplantae > Streptophyta > Magnoliopsida > Fagales > Betulaceae > Carpinus > Carpinus viminea. Next base: position 14,865,424 of record CP054673.1, on the reverse strand, counting down.
CAGATTATGACGAGTTGTCTAGTAGTATCAAGGGGCCGGTCCAAATGGAAAGTAGAGAAAAAGATTTTTGGAAAGCTTCTTCATAGGGTATGTATAAGGCTAGTTAGGATGCATCTGTGAACTCACAAAGTGATCAAGTGGGCATCAGTATGGTTATTAGGGACCAATATGGGAGTGTGAAAGCAGCTCAATGTTGCTTTTGTAAAGGCAGATTCGATCCCACTACGGTAGAGGCTATGGCGACAATGCAAACAATAACCTACTGCAATGAGGTTGGAATGGATAAAATATGTTTGGAAGTTGTTGCTAAAAATGTTGTGGACGCACTAAATGCTATGGAGAAAAACTATGTAAAATTTGGTCGCCTTATCGTAGACACAAAAGTTTTATTGCAAAAGTTTTCTCACTAGGAAATTAAATTTGTAAAGAGAGATGCCAATAGTGCAGCTCATTCTCTTGCAAAATTGGCTACCCAAGTGGGTTTGGAAAGGAAATGGCGAGGGGAAATTCTTGACTGTATCTTGGAGATTATTCGAGTAGAGCAATTTGATCTATCTCTTTGATTGTTGGAATATATAAGACGTCGTTTTCTTGACAAAAAAAAAACGATGATACTTTTTGCCAAGAGAAAATTAGGGGTAATCATCCTTTCCCCCCACGATGGTCAACATGTCAGGTGCGTGAATAGTACTATGAACAGTGTCGTTGACTGATGGAATAGTGTCATGAACAATACAGTTGAGCGTTCAACTTAACAGCGTTAACTGACGGAAGGAGGGTTTGGGTAATAAAATGGTAGCTTGATGGGGTTGTAATGTAAAGTTGGTAGTTCATGGGAGCAAATGGTAATCGCGTGGTAGTTCGTGGGAAGAACAAATAATTACCCCAGAAAATTAAGTTATTAATGCTAAACCATTAATTCATGTCTTATTTTTCTTTTCCGTTATTTCCACAATAATTACCGGCAGCCAATATCAGCAATACATTATGTATTAGTTGGAGTCATTCATCTAATAATCTAATTTACCTTTTTCTTGAAAAACCATAAGAGAAGCATAATGGTCTCACAGATAGATTTCTTACTTAACCAATTATCAGTCAGATAATCATCAACTTAAGGACTTCGTAGAGAAAAGAAAGGTGTAAGATTATGATAAGGATGATGAAAAGCCATCTGAGTCCATCTTTGCAGTGTTAACGATTGATATGGTTTGTTCGGGTTATATTAGCTTGAGAAAGAAACAATTGCCATTAGCAATTAAAAGAGGCCCCTTGTGAATGGGAAGAGAGAATTACTTTGAGTGCTTCCTTGACAAGTAAATCAAAGATAAATCTTATTCAAGTTCAAGGGAATGCAACTGATCGATCATCGTACTTTTACCAAAGTCTATTGTCAAATTGATGCATATATAAGAAATATTTCCTGAAATAGCTGTAAACTAAAACAAGATAAGGCAACCCCAAATTATGGTTCAACAGTCGCACAATGGTTGAAGGTTGTAAGAGTTCCAAAAAGAAACTTGGATTCAATGTTCATGTTGAATATGGATATTCATATAGAATGATTACTGATAATATTACGTTTGTTTTCTAAACCAAGCAGGAATTTAAGTGGATGATTTGTTCAACCAACCATATAAGTTTAGAAAGAAAGTAATAGTAAAATAAGAACAGGAAGCTTCACCATGCATGGAGGTAAAGAAATATGCACGTACATATAAAAACTAGGGATTATTGTATACTTTTTGTGTACTTGAGTTTTGCCCCTGTGCTTTTAATAAATTTGATTTACTTATCATAAAGACAATGAGGATCATTTGAAAGCAAATGTCTCATATATTCAATTTGGCCAAAAAAAAAAGGTTTATAAAAGATTGAACTGTGGGATATGTTTTACTTCAATTATTGGGGAAATTATCATGGACTTCAAAGCAAAAGCCACCTGCACTACAAAAAACATTATTTTTAGTAACGCACATTTACTAATGTTTTAAGACATTAGACACGTTAGTAATCGTCCTAACGTTCTATTCCTAACGTTTTTGACACGTTAGGAAAGTGCCCGTTAGAAATGGTCATTTACTAACGTGTTACAGATGTACCACGTTACCATTTACTAACGTGTTACTATTCACACATTAGCAAATGGGAAAATAAAAAATAAATAAATAAAATTCAATTACTAACGTTTAAGAATATCACACGTTACCCTGGGGTGACGTGGGCAGAGTATGCCACGTTACCCCAAGGGTAACATGTGATGCCTTAACACGTTAGCCCTTGTTTTTTTTATAAAAAAAAAAAAGGGAAAATACGTTTTAGCCCCCTCAACTAACAGCCATTTACGTTTTAGCCCCCTAAAATATCAAAAGTTGTTAAATGACCCCATAAACTACCAAACAGTTACGTTTTAGCCCCCTCCGTTAGTTTTTACCGTGAAATTGGATGGAAACATCAAAACTACGGCGTTTTGAGATTGCAAGTTACCAAAATACCCTCAACTAATGGAGGGGGCTAAAACACAACTGTTTGGTAGTTGGGGGCCATTAACAACTCTTCCCTTTGCTTTTGTTTTTCTCTTGCTGGCTTGGCTAGCCATGGCTTTGTGCTCTTGGGCTTACCCGGCAACCTGCAAGGCGAGGTCTAGACTCATGAGTCTTGGTTCAAAAGAGAGAGAGAGAGAGGGAGATTTTTTTAGGTTACTAGTTAAAAGAGCCAGAAGAAATTGTATCAAATTATTGGTATCAAATTATTGGCAACGTGAATACAAAAAGCTTCGATCATCACAATAAGCTCTCATCTACTCTCTAAAATAGAAGAAGAATTAGAAGAAGACTAAAAATTAAGGTGAAAGACTAAAATCCTTCATCAAGCGGTGGCGATAGCGTGTAAACACAACATTGTGTCCTTTCCAGGTAAGCACAAGATCATCTTCTTCCTTCTTCAAGCCCCACCCAGCCGCATGCTCATCCAGCAGGTCTTCACCTCCGACACCGCATCCTCCGCAAAAGGGACGCCGCAAAAGTTGGCGTTCCTCATTCATTGCACCCACCGGCTCCGAGGCTCAAGCCGCTCAACCCTCTGAAGCCCCTCATGAGCAATCACATTCTCAATCTTCCAGCAAATATCCGCCTCGTACCATTGCCTCTGCTTACTCCCATGCGGAAGAAACGTGTCCATCGTGTCGTATGGAATCCACAGATAGTTAAACGCCGACCTTAACCTACACACCATATTATTCGATGTCAAATCTGCATCTTCGTCTACTAGAACGACAATGGTGGGGCCTAAGCTCCGAAGCGATTCCAGAAACATTGTTCGAGAGAGGAGCTTTCGAAGGCATAACAACTTTCAAACAATTCTTCCGAGATGTAATGAAGCATCATGTGGCAGTTAACAACCAGCGCCTTGCCGCCGCCGCTTTCGGAGTATACTAAATGTTGTTGCATACGAAGTTGTTCGATTAAGGTGGCGAACCCATCTTTATAACTTGAAGGGCTCACTCGAAACTCCATCATAACGTTCTTAGACCTCGTGAAATTGACCAGCTTTGAGCCCAATTCCTCGTAAGAAAGATCAAGCATTGGGGGATATCGTCTTCGGCGGCCTACGGTGAGCTTAGTAGAGGGACCTCGTGGCGGCTAGCAATGGCGTCAATCGGTAGGAATCTACATGCAATGTGTCAAGCTTAAATCGACGATGTGAATGACGGAATACCCTTCAACGACTTCTAAAATTGCTGCGTTGGTCGGAGAATCAAGCGGTGCCAAGGGTTAAGTCCACAAAGCTAAGCGAGCTCGATGGCCGAGAATCTATGGGTGTCTATAGCAAGATTGGTGTTGGCGTCAGCATGGATATTTTAGATTTGCATCTCTTGTTAATGATTTGCATGGCGGGCCCACATAGTTTAAAGAAGTATTTTTAAGCCTTGCGGCAAGGCTGCGGTAAGCCCGAGAGCACAAAGCCATGGGTAGCCAAGCCAGCGAGAAAAAGCAAAGGGAAGAAAAAGTTGTTAAATGGCCTCCCCAACTACCAAACAGTTGTGTTTTAGCCTCCATTAGTTGAGGTATTTTGGTAACTTGCAATCTCAAAAACGTAATTTTGATGTTTCCATCCAATTTCACTAAAACTAACGGAGGGGCTAAACGAAGCTTTGGTAGTTGAGGGGCCATTTAACAACTTTTGATATTTTAGGGGAAACGAAATGGTCAAGTTGAGGCTAAAACGTATTTTTCCCAAAAAATTTCATTTACTAGGCGATATACACCGTTAGTAATTTTTTCCATTTACTAACGTGACAACTATACATTTAGCCCTTTTTTTAATCCATTTACTAACGTGGTAGTATATATTATATATATGCTTAAGTTTACTTGGAAAAAAGAGAAAAAAACTTAGCCTCCATCCACTAGAGACACACAGCCAAGGGGGGAATAATTCTCCTTGCCCCTTGTCTCCAATAACACGGCTAGGCTAAGGATATGGATCCTAGCCAATGTTTTAAATAAAAAATTAAAAATAAATAAGTGAATAAAACAGTCCATGCATATAATAGAAGCATGTTTCACTTTGTGCAAATTATATCAACTTGAAAAATGGCTCAAAGTAAAATTAAAAATAAAAATAAAAAACTAACTTCAATAGGCTTATATGCTACTATGAATTACAATTAATTCCACTAATTAATTGTAATTGCAATTTAGTTTATATTTTTATTTAGTCATGTTGGTGTAGTTTTTGGTACGGCTTGACCGGCGATGGGTTGCTTGCAAAATAGCAAGAATGTCAAGGGTCCTAGCCTGGGCTAGAAACACTCTGATGCTTAAGTTAGTATGTTTTTTTAAAGTGCAAATAAAGTAATTAGCTTTGAATTTTGGGAAGACTAGCCCACCTCTTTTTCTTCTGCATTGAGTCCCTCTTTCCGGGTTTTCTATAACTGCTTTACTCTTAATTCTCCACGTTTATCTGGTTGTTGATAAATCATGATTTGTTCACATTCAGATAGTAGTTGAGAGATAATGGAAAGTAGTTAAGAGATAATCTCCTGAATTAGCTGAGTTATTGTAGAACTCTACATAGCTATAATTTATCTGAATGAGGTTGCTTGAGTGAGGTCTATAGTAGATTCAATCCCAACAAGTTAGTTTAGGCTCATATTTGATTAGCATTACATTATTGTGGGTACGCTTTGGTGAATGGTCATGGCGAGAAGCTATAGAAGTCATGAAGTGGTGGTTGCCAACCCCCTCCTCAACTAGCCATGGTTGGCTATAGCCACCCTAGCATTTTTCTTTCTTTTTGAATTTTTTATAATTTTTTTTAATGTTTTTATACATTTTAGGTTTTGAGTTTTTATTTTTATTGAGGCATATGGTCACGCAATGGTTTTTTTATTGATTTGACATATATTTTCGTTACTTTTTGGACAGAGTACCCCATCTTTATTTTTAGACATTTACAATACGATTGAAACTGATCTAAGAAAAAATAAAGTTATTAAACTACATGTAGACAGTTCATATTCATGGGTAGCATTGGGCTTTAAACCCTGAGGACTAGAGGTGATAATGTATGCCATGAGCAGATCTTAATTCATTTAATGAAATGGATAATTAATTTAATGTAAAATAAATGGTAGTATTGTTAGTGATTTCATTTAATTTTTAATTTTATTCTAACAAATATAATTCTAATTAGTGATTACTAATTTCATTTAATTTAATTTTATTCTAACAAATATAATTCTTATACATGTTAAAAATTTTACCAACACTCTTACCAAATTGAGTATTACACACTTTTGTCTCATTTTATTATGTGCTTAACATTTGAACTGCCATAATACGAGGAATATTGAAGGGCAAAACAGTACTTTCATCAAATCAGAATATATCCTCTCTGCCTCATACCACAGGCAGAGAGGAGAAGAGAGGAGAGAGATGGGCATTTCAGGCTCAAAGCGAGTGAGGGACTCGCTCTCCAGCTCACCCGAGTTCGACTCAGCGTGCGACTCAGCCTACTCGCACTGTCTCTCCCTGACGCAGCACGCATTCCCCGGCGTCTTCCCCTACCAACTCAACGCCGCCTCCGACCACCTCCACCGCGAGCTCTCCACCCTCCGCCCCCACCCTCTCGTCCTCAAGTGGCTCCCCTCTCCTCCCACCCGGGTCCAGGTCGACTCCGCCCTCCGGGCCGTCAATCATAGCCGGCCCACCAACGACGAACCCTCCCTTCTTGGGCCGGCCCAATTCGGGGATTGGGCCGTCGAGTTGTTCTCGAACGCCGTGGTGTCCAACGCTCGCAAAGCGGTTCTGTGCCGAGTCCCGATCGGAATCGCTGGGATCGCTGGAATCGGAGCCGTGACTCGGTCCGGAAAGGACCTGGTCGGGACCGCGATTGGTGTCTACGCGATCGGCGTTGCCACTTCTGTTTATCTTAGTTTGTCAGGCTAGATTTTTTCTTCTCTTTTTGTGTGTTTTCATGTTTGTACATGTTATATTGATTGACACGTGGCTTGATGCCTTTATCTTAAGCTATCTGGAAGAACATGACAATTATTGACCGTCCGCTACAAAATTGCTTAATGGTTAATTCAGTCGACGATACAATGTTAACGTAAATAACTACGTTAAATTACCCGGACATTGTTAAAATATATATATATATATAGAGAGACTTCATGATGTAGGAAGATCACGAACTGGAGCTCTTTCAGCCATCCTGACATCAAATAAGCATTAAATTTTTTGACTCTAAATTGTTAATTTCATGTTGAGTTTGTGGGTTGTATAAAATATTATTAGCCAAATTTGACTCATTTAGATAAACATGTTAGACTCTTTAACTCTAATTCGCTAATTTCATCTTAGATTGATGTATCAAATTGCAGCGTAGATGAAAACTATGGAAGACCACGAATTAGAGTTCTTTTAGTAGATCAATTTTATTTTTATTGATCCTTGTATGTAATTGGTACTTTTTTGCTGTCTTTCGTAGTAGGAGACCTTTAAGTTCAATCCATCTGATTTATGAGTACTTTCTCTTTTTTTTCGTTTCGTGATAGAAGATCTTAAGTTTAACCCATAAAAAAGATTTGAGAGAACATTACAACATTTTGTAACCTACTGCCAGGCTAAATCATTGTGCATAGTTGACCTATGGTAAATTGAATTGAAACCCAGAGTAGAAAGCCAAAATTGTCTTTAGGTCCCAAGTTGATCAAATACATTTGTCTCTCCCTCTATACAAAGCTAAGTTAAAATGAGTTTCCTTTATTGATACCTACAGAGTCCATCATGGGCCACAACAATCAGCTTCGTTGGTAGCAATATCGATTGTCTTCTCCATCTTCGAGGATTCCATTTAGAGTTATGGCTGGATCGCTGTCAAGATTGAATTTTCTTTTTGGTCTTTGTATTTTAGATTTTGTACTTTTGTTTTGGGATAATTTCACTAATCCCCCTCAAACTTTAGCCATTTTTGCAAACACCCCCCTAATATTCAAAAACTCTCACTTACCTCCCTTGAACTTTCAAAAATTCTCACTTACCCCTATCTATACAAATTAGTGCACAAAATTTTAAAAAAAGACCAAAATACTCCTGTTTTTCATTTTTTTAAAAAAATAAAAAAACATTTTGGAAGTTGACATTTTAAATAGTGAATTTTAAACGGTGACTTTTGTATAAAATTCCAACTTCCAGATATTTTTTATTTTTTTAAAACTCAGATACTGAACTTCCAGATTTACACAAAACCCCGATACAAAAAACTCTGATACCTGAACTTGGATTCTCACTTAGGACCCTTTTGGTGGTAAGTTGTCCAAATTACCCTTCACTCCAAAACTACGCGTTTGGGCTTGCTCAACAGTAGTAGTTTTGTATTACAATTTTTTTTTTTTTGAAAAAAATAAGGAAATTGAAAAAAAAAAAAAAAAAAAAAAGAAAGAAATAGGGGTGGCTGCCACTTCCCAAAAATGGGGTGGCGGACCACATTTTTTGGCAAGTAAGGCCACCCACTAATGAAATATGGGGGTGGCGAAGCCACCCAGCCTTTACTTCTGGTTCAGCCAGAAAATAAAAAAAAAAAAAACAAAAATATGGGTTTGGGATTTTGGGGGTGGCCGGACCACCCCAAGGGCCTGAGGATGGCTTGGCCACCTCGGCCGTGAGGTGGTGTTCGAAGCCACCCCAGGGCCCTAGTGGCCACAAAGGCCAAAACCCAAATTTTTTTTTTTTTTGGCCGGGTGGCAAAACCTAAACCAGCCACCCCATCGGATTACATCCTTAGCCAAAAATGGGGTGGTCGACCACCCCATTCTAGGCAAGGGTGGCTCCAACCAGATTCCCCTTTTTTTTTAATTCCTTCTTTTCAAAAAAAATCCTAAAATTTGCAAAACTTATGGGCATATATATTTATATATCCATTATACCCTTGGAAAATGGAAGATTGGGGGGTAAGTGAGGATTTAAAATAAAAAGCATAGTATTTTGGTCTTTTAAAAAATTTTTTTGTAATTATGCTGTTTGGTTGTACCTCTTTTAGATTGACAGATCAGTCAAAAACACTATCGAAGGTCTCTATACTTCATGATTTTTAGTAATCTTTCTTCTGATTGTACTTTAAGAAAAGAAGAAAAGCTGTCTGTTCTTTTGTTGCACCATGCCAAATTTTCCCTCATGTTGTGTCTTCCTAGCAAGCAAAGGAAGCAAAGTGGTTGTGTTGGACTTGGCTCATGATAAAAGAAAAAGGCCAAAAGGGCTGTAGTCAAATTTATGAGACTTGTTTTGGTTGCTGCTACAGAAGATATGAGGGTTGGAAATGAAGAAACACTGCTTTTGCAGTGTTAGTAGAAAAAGAAAATGAATTAATGAGAGTTTACAATGTTAGGTACTTAAATCATGGGCCTCTTTCCAACATCTACAAAAGGCAAAAAGATCAAGAGAAAGAATGGGGACAGGAATTCTCTTACTCTTCATCCACTTCAAGACCTGGTATGTATTCCAAACTTACATCGAAAATAACTGGACTGCTTGGAGCCACCCTTGGCCTTCCTGGAGCTGAAGTGAGACCTTTTGGGAATGCCAACTAATCAAAAGAACAAACAAGCCGATAGAAGTTAGAACTTTTCCACCATGAAATTGTTCAGAACAGAAACTTGCAATTGGCTCTCAGGAGGACATATGGAGAGAAAAAGAATTTTGAATCTATGGGACTGATCCATGCCGAGAAAAAGAAAAGCAAAGTGAATATGAATTTAAACTTCTCTTTATGACGATGCACCTTTTATCTAGAATAGGAGCATCAAAAGCACTCAAGGTAAAAGGAAATTATTAGAGTAAAATAAGTTGGAACATCAGGGTCAAGTGAAAAACATACTGATCCTGGGATGTAAAGTCGACGCTTCCCACCTATTTTCATGCTCAGGATACCCTCATCAAGTCCCTGGATCACCTGTTCCATCCATTTAGAATTTTAAGTGAGCAAACATTTTTATGTATAAACAAATTAGGACTTCTGTCTAATTTTCTATAGCAATATCAATAATGCAAGAATGTAATTTAGCAGATACAGGCATGTAGCTGCTTCCAGTTTAAACCTCTCCTATTTACACCAGTCAAGTACGGCATAGTACATAATGGAAAGTGCTTGGTAGCCATAATATCACCACAAGATGGATTGCTTAGTACTTTTAACTGTTTTGCATTTTCTGTGAGATTAGACAGGCCTCTCCATAATCCGGCTGCTGACTGGAAACTAGAAAGGCAGAGGACCTTATTTGAAAAGGTAGCCAACTTAATGATGCTTTTCAAAATTATTAAGCAAAGTAACAGACCAAAATTAGAAGAACAAGCAGAAAATACACACCGAGCCAAACACAATGCAATGAAATTAAGATTGATTGTTTTCTCAATGGCTTGAAAATTATAATTGATTAGGAGTTATTTCTAAAGATTACCTGACCAGAGCCTACACGAAATATGTAAGGCAGACCTTTCTCCAATGAACTGCGGAATTTAAAACAAGAAATCTTAGAGAAAATAAAATTTTCATGAACCTGTCCTTCGTGTTAGTTTATCAAACCATGAATTTATGCTAGAGGACTTCAGAAAAAATGGGTCCTAGGACCAGGTTGTGTAAAGTGTCCATAAATAAGATTTATTTTTGGCTTCATTGTTGAATTCGTATAACAAAAGTTATAGGTCAAAAAACAATTTTGGTCCTTAAACCATGTGTTAGATGGACTGAAAATGCTTCAATGCTATACATGTCATCACTATGCGAATGAAAATTACTGATATATTAAACTTTTTTTTCCTACCTGTCCTTGTATTCTTAATATGACACAAAAGGTCACAACATGGCTCACAAAATCAAAGAAGATGGTGTTGTGTGGCATGCATATGGCTCACTTATGGCTATTGGTGATGTGACATTATGTGGTGTTATCTTATCTGACATCTTCTTTGATTTTGTGAGCCCTGTTGTAGTCTAATATGCCATATCAGCAATACAAGATAGGTGAGAGAAAATGGTCCAATACATTAGAAATTGCAATTCATGTAGACATGGCGAGATAGGAGAAAGATAGCATTGAAGCATTTTTAAAATATCACAAACTAAATTGACACAACTAATAGTTCAAGGATGAAATTGGAGTCTCACACATACTTCAGGGACTAAAATCAAATTTGACCAAAATTCTATATCTGAGCCTCAAGTAAGACAAATGAGACATATAGAAGTCTATGTACTCACATTCAAATTTTGCGTCTAATTTGCCCAAGAGATAGAGTTTAGCTACAATTTTCATGTGCTCAATGTGCTTACCTATCAAATATTTGTCCAGATGGAACCATGGCAACATAATTAGCAGCCACCTGTAATCACATATGACATTGACATAAGAAAGAGACTCATGAAGAAGATATATTGGTAGCCATAGAAAAGTATTGACATAAGATACTGTGAGACACCTAGACCGAGCGTATGGAAGGCACACTGTGGGCCTGAGATTGTTTCTGTCCTTGGTGGGATGTACACGGCCCAGCCACACATGACTCATGTGTTGCTCAAGTGATGTGCAGCCCATTTGAATGGCCCTGTCAATGTGGGTCGTGAGCTGGTTGGTTGGCAGGCAGTGTACATGTGGCGACACTGCCCTGCCCGCACATTGATGCGGAGCCTACAGTAATCATTGGCACACAAGCCTCCTGCAGATGCTGGGAATGCATGAGGGCTGGTAATGTGCAGCAGCAGCCCTGTGGGGTACTGCACAATGCTGCTGCAGTGGCTACATGGAGGTAGCGTGCAGCAGTGGGAAAAGGCAGTATATAACCCACTCTCTCTATCTATGTTGTGATGCATATTCTCCCCCACCAAAAAAAAAAAGCTAACTATTTCCATATTCAATTTTTTATTGACATAAACAATTGTCTATGTCAACCAACACTGTAAAGAAGTTATGTTCTATGAAAAGTCTAATTCAATTCAGTTATGGTTATTAGTCAAGCATACCAGCGAAATAAGTTGATAGACAAAAGCCTATGGAATGAATGCTCATTCAATAACAGCGAGCTTAAACACAGATGGCAAAAGGAAACCAGAAAAGAAGGATGCATGTAGTATCTAAGAAGCCTCATCAACTGCGCCTACAAAGGCAATGGCTATCTACAATTATTTTGCCCACACCTAAGTTACATATTGATGAGTATGCACAAAATTTCCTAACGGCACAGAGGGTGAGAGTGAAAAAGATGGAGGAGCCTATGCCATACTAAAGATGCTACTCACCAATTGATTCTGAATGTTGCTCAAGTGCAATATTTGGAGACCCATGCATTAGTTTCATTTTTGATGAGTGAAACCCTTATGGAGCTACCATAAGGATATATATGATCAAAATTCCATGCTTACTTCAATAGAAGATACAAAATACTTTGCAGAACCCAGACACTCATCTGTTGTTGAATTTTCTATAGCTGCTTAAGGATTTATATCGACGTTCATCATCTCATGCTGCAGAAACAAATTAATTTGCACGAGCCAGACTAATTTGCACACCTGAAAACCAACTGGTGGACTAGGGCCTTCACCAACTTTAATATCCTTATATTGCAAACCAGACTCTGTAGTTACCATAGGTACCTTCATTAAAGAGCAAGTGCAGCATTCAGCACCAAATCATCAAGAATAGAAGTTAACAATCTATATAAATTAAAACTAATTACTTGCAGAATCATGATCACTGATGGTTTCAAGATACTTGAAAATGCTAAAACTACAACACAGTCGCCACAATAATAATAACGTTCTTTCTAAAACAGTCCAAACAATATTGATCCATGGCACTCTTAGGACATTGATCACATGTGCTGCTGTGATGTTGATCAAATGTTTTTCAAACTCAAGATCAATCTCTTGGTTAAATTAATTACACTATTGTGGTGGTTAAAAAAGATTCAGGTTATTGTTGATAAATGAAGGTACAGTACAATGGTTGTACAAATAAGGATAAACACCGCGAAATTCATTAATTAATTTGACATTATTCTTTCAGATGTGAGCCATATAGCAATTCTTCTGCTAGAAATCCATGTAATATCAAGTGGGTTCTAGTACAAAGTGTCAGGATTCTATCCATGACTTTTTGCACATCATACTGATAATGTGGAATCAAATAATGTGAAGAGAGTAAGTTCGAGTGACATAATATAGAGTCAAACTTTTTTTGATAAGTAATATAGAGTCAAACTTAGTAATAACAGAGTATCTGATGCAGTAACTACTTGACCAAGTTGAATAGATATCAGTTGTGTAACAATTGAGAGGTAAGTTCTTGAGATAGTGACATAATATAGAGTCAAACTTAGTAATAACAAAGTATCTGATGCAGAAACTGCTTGACCAAGTTGAATAGATATCAGTTGTGTAACAATTGAGAGGCAAGTTCTTGAGATCACAAGCAGTATGAAAGAACTAAGCCCCAAAAAGTGACTCTTCAGCCTCAGGGAGTGTTGCAATAAGAAAAGAAAAAATAGATAAAAATCTGAGTTACTAAAAAATTCAGGGAATGAGGGGAAACCCATTGAAATGGTTTTGAAATGCAGAAAAGAAAAAAGGAAAAAAAAACAAACACTATGCACTATTAATTGTAAATATACATAAGAGATTTCTCTGTAAAGGGATGGCTTAAATGGACAGACAAGCTTGATAATCCTGATTTATTAACAGGTTTTCAATTCATCATCAATAGAAAGAACGCTTTGTTTCTGTACATCAGGTATTCAGGACATGTTATAAGCATGTCCCAAATCGTATAACATGTCCTAAATTGTGTTATTCATATATAACAGGCATTTGGTGCTACATGCAAGAATTTTAAGCCAACATAAAATCAGAGGGGTGACATTGTATGCTGAGACTCACACAGAAAAGCACATTTTGACTTTACTTAATAGCAACAATCCTTTATTCCTGAAGTGTAACCAAAAAGGTGTGCCTTAACCAACAGCTTATTGTTTTTCATTGTCCTTCCAAGGGACTTGCTACAGAATAGTAAAATGCAATCTGCTTCAGTGGGAAGACGTCTATTTACTCTGTAGTGACTAGTAAGTACTATTTGAACTGCTAAGAGCAAAAGATTTCTGCAGTTAAGGGGCCATGTAATCTCACCATACATTTTCAAGCTCTTTCTCACAAGTGTCATTGCAGAGTCTTGGCTTCTGCTCTGGGGGCAAGCCAGCTCCCTGGGCTTCAAATGAGTCTATAAAGAGGCTTGACAATCCAAAAACCAATCCAATAACATCCCTACGCTTAATTACATTAAACTCATCCCTGAATTCACTTGCCCTTGAAGCTTCTGCTTTGAGATCCAGAGTTGAGCAGCATCTCACAGCCAGACTTTGAACTTTATCACTGGAAATGCCTTGATGATTGGCAGACAAACTTTTGCCAAAAGCAGAACCTAATACAATTTGAATCTCATGAACTGACGTAGAGTTTAGGAGCAAAATTGCAAAGTTGAACTTGTAGAAAAGGAAGTAATATTGAAACTAAAAATTAACAAAACCATAACCATCTTCTTCCCCTTTAAAAGGATCAGAACCCAAGAGGAAGTTAACTTTCATCTTGTTGGAGAATGAAAGAGCTTGTTTTCAACAAATTAATCAATTTATAGTGAGCTAGACATGTGATCAAAAACTTCTCCAGGACTATTTCCATTGCCTACATTCTCATTGCATCAGGCGCAGCCAAATTAACTTAATTCAAAGAAATTCCAGCTGTCATACCATTAATCTTGGAGCTATTGGAAACATAGGCACCTATAAGAAGAACATGCCTCTAGAATGACAAGATCCCGATCTACCTAATTTTCCCTACCCAATCTCTGACATTAGTAAAATGTAGTTACAATCTTGATTACCAAACAGTTAATAAAGATACTTAGAGAAGTAATCTTTGGGATTCCAAACGAACTTAACTTTTATTTTTATTTTTCTACTTTCTTCTTTAACCAAAGTAACTGATTCAACTGGTCTGGAAAGCATGATGAATTCACTTCAAATGTCATGTACAAGAGCAAAACACAAAGGTAATACAATTTTCTAAGGAAGTTCAAGAACAAAGTAGAAATGCATCATTCTTGAACATTTTCAGTATTGGTGCATTAGCTACTAGGAGCTGCAAAGTTTCAGATAGCTATATGAACAATTTCTAAAATAGCAAAGTTTAGTGTAGTCTGATCAATCTATCAAGCATTTGGGTCTTCAGAGGTTGGAGAGAAAGGGAAATCTGAAGATCAAATTTGAAGAGAAGAGGGGTATGGCTAAGAAAAGTTCATTTGAATTCAAATAAAATCTTGCAATATATCATATTCCCACATTGAATTCCAGATTCTTTTAGAGGAAAAACCAGACACGCTTGTCGGGCAATAAAAAGAAAGAAAGAAATTAATTAATTAACTAATTAATTAAAAAAAAAAACCACTTTTCTATATGCCAAAATCCAAGCTGTCAAAGGTAAGTTCCATTACAGTTCGGGTTGGAATCACATTTACAAACCTCTTTCTGGGTGTTCATAATCTTGATAAAATATAAGAAAGAAAAGAGAAAACGCAGATTTTACGCTTTCTAATTAGTGAATGCACATAACATTGATTGCAGCAGAAGTGCAGAGCAGAAGCATAAGGAAATTTGAAAAATAAATTAGAGATAAAAGTCAGAAAAGTGGATTACCAATTGGAAGCAGCAGAGAAGCCATTCCTTTTGAGTTGTGAAGCGAGGAGTTCGTAACGTTCGGAAACGGATAACGAAATCTTGTTCTCTGATGCGCGTGCGTGTATATGTCTATGCTGGACAGTAGCTTGGCACACTAACTTAGATTTGGATTAAAAAATAATAATAATAATAAAATAAAATAAAAAATTGTAGCTATATGATCTCTAGTATTTCTATACTGTCCATATTTTAGTTTTAAATTTGTTAAAATTAAATTTAATCAGCCTGCCACTTTAGCAACTGATTTTTTTTTTTTCTAATTATATATGTAAGATTTTACTGTATATTTCTGCATAAAATGAGTTTTGAAAAAAAAAAAAAAACTTTTTTTTTTTTTTAAAGATATAATAGCCCAAGTGAAAACATTTTTAGTTTGACCAGAAAAGCTTATTTAATTTTTATAAAATAATTTCATTTTTTAAAACCAATAAATTAATTTTCAAGTTTGATTTTCTCATTCTCAAATTCCATAATTCATTGGGACTCTGCTAAAGGTTGTCAAAAGTTGTCGTCCATTTTCTGTTGTTGCTCATTTTTCATACGAGCCAAATACTAAAAAATATTAAAATGTTAGAAAAATGATTTCGTTAAAAATATTTTACGTCAAAACAAACTAAACGTTATGTAGAAATGAGTAATGCTATATGCAACATTTTTATCTCATAATTATCCCACAATATTGACATGACAATTTCAACCAGTTCTTAATTATTATTTTTTAACAATGATTGATCCAAGAGTTGGTCATAAATACTATATCACTATTTTGAGATAAAAATGTAATTTATAGTATTACACTTGCAGAAATAGGAATATGAAAATAATGGACATGGATGGGTGTGTAAAATGAGATATTAAGATAATACATTTTTTGTTTTTTCATAGCTCTAGAAATGTTTTGAAAGATCAGTATTTGCTTCTCAAGAGAGTGATGTAGATACTAGATAGTTTTAAACTATCAATTATCCTAAAAGTTTAAATTGATAGGAAAATGTAAATTTAATTAAAGGAAAACGTAAATTTACTCTTCATTACATGTGAACTTAAACTTCATTTTAAAATGTGAGGCCCAAGACGTAGAATATTTAATTAAAATTGAGTAAAATGAAGGAATTAATGTTTGAACTCACAATCATTGACTTTGATACTATGTTGAACTACTAATTATCTCAAAAACTTGGTAGTTTAACATATAAATCATCACTTTGTATTTTGTTCGGAAAAATATGGGTTTGAACTTCGAAGGGAGTTAAGAAATTAAACTAATAATCAATTATTCTCAAACTCATAATTTGACAAGGAATTACGACACTAGCAAATTTATAATCCCATCAAGATGTGGAGCAGAAACAAATTTCAAAAATCTGGATAAAGTTTTTTGTTGGGGAGAGAAACACCAAAGAAGTTAAAAAAGAGTAAATTAATATACATAGTATGATACTACTTATAGTCTAAAAACTTAAGCTAATGAGTTTGGATTCACTTAAGTATCTTATCCATTATTTTTCTTTATATTTTTTTAAAGTAAGACACAAACCTCATTAGCGCATGCATAATATTTTTCAATATCTTTTTCTAACGTAAATGACGGGAATAAATTAACTATTGTCAAGATACACTCCTTGAGCCAAACAAGTAAAAGGTATAATTTTTTAAGATTATTTTTTTACTTTCCATCAAGTGAAAGTTTTACTTCTGCTAAAAGTGAAAGACCCCATTTTTTTTTTTTTTTAACAAATTTTGCATTAGAAACAAAAGAACAGTACAACCCTCAAGGGAAACGAAAACAGAAGGTAGTGCTAAGCCACTACAAGAAGCAAGGAGAAAAGAAGAAGGAAAGAAAGTGAAAATGCAGCCCAGTGAATTTTTATCGCGGTCCAATATGCCACATGATAGGCAAAAAAGTTGTGTTTGGAATTTCTTTCACAATAAGCATCTAATTAGTGAGTAGAACCATACCTACATTGCTCTGGTGCCTAAGCAAAGTGGTTCTCACACTGTAAATCAATCTAGACGCATTAGTCTCTATAATATTGTTTATAAGATTATCTCCAAAATTATTGATAATCGTCTAAAGTGTCTGCTCCCCAAGATTATCTCTCCCCTCCAATATGCCTTTCTTCCTGGCATAAACATTCAAGACAACTCCATCTTAGCTCATGAACTTCTACATTCTTTCAAGAAAAAGATATATGCAATGGTTTAAAGCTAATAAAAATAATATGTAATTAAAGTAGAAAAATGTGTAGAGGATTTGATTTGATGTTTAGGTTCCCTTTTTAAAGGTGACTCTCCAAATTTGATAAAGTAAATTTTTCTTCTCAAATTTAACTTTTATTTGAGGAATTCATTGTAAATGCTATTAAAGCATTCATATTGAGCTTTTTAAATAAAAATTATATTTAAAGAAAAAAATCTTCTTCTTATTTTTTCTAATTTTAAGAATCGCTTTAAAAATAAATCACATATTAAACTCTCTACATCTTTTTTCTACTTCAACTATTTTTTTTTTTTAATTCTTTCTTTGTTTTTGTTGAATGAAAGAAAGATAATAAAAATGAATATATAAGCTTAAAAAACTAAATTGCTTTTACTTTTTTGCTATTGATATTTGAAGAGCTTTGTTAATAAAATTTAAATTTGA
This sequence comes from Carpinus viminea, assembly GCA_013348765.1. Lineage (NCBI taxonomy): Eukaryota > Viridiplantae > Streptophyta > Magnoliopsida > Fagales > Betulaceae > Carpinus > Carpinus viminea. The sequence continues at coordinate 14,847,499 of CP054673.1, read as the reverse complement.
AATATTGTATAAAGCTTATTAAATAGCCATTTTTGTGAGTTTTCTCAAATTTTTAAAGAAAAAATAAATTTAAAATGCCCAAAAAAAATATTCTTATGGAAGAAAAGGCACATAATTTGGATTCTTGGGGAGAATAATTTCTATATGGACTTGGCACAAATCAAGTCTTTTGTGCCATCCAATAAGAGGATGACACATCAGCATGGAACACCAGACATAATAAACTCGAAAACACCATATTTTAGGAAAAATCTCTTTCTTTTTTTTTTTGGTGAAATGAGATTTTAATATCATAGAAAAAAACACCTAAAGTTACAAGAAAACAAACTCAAAACTACAACAAAGAAAAATTCATTCCCTAGGCAGTCTTCAGTCTTCAAAATCTATTATAATAGATAGCCCAGATTTCGCCAGCTTGTGAGCAGCTATGTTCCCAGATCTTTTGATGTGTCCTACCTTCCAATGTATATTCTATTAAGTAAGAATTTAGTCTCATTTACCATGGACCCATACCTATCTCGCTCTTAACTTTTCATCTTATTTGAATTTAGTCCTTAAGTTTTTAATTTCAAGTATACAATCATTAGGTTTTTCCCAATTTTAAAATACGTCCCTCTATCATTTTACTGTCAAAACTAACTGTTTGTCATCTACCACAAGTCTCATTTGACACGTCATAAGCACTCTAATATGCAATGTCACGTCAAAAAGTGTTAAGTCATTTATTTTTATTTTTATTTTTTTTAAAGAAAAAAAAAAAGAGAGAAAAAACAAGAGACTCAAAAAATCATCAGTATGACATGTAGAACTTAGAGAAACAAATAACATGAGAACTTAAAGAGCAAACCTATTAGTAAGAAAAGACTTTGGTTCTGTTGGCATGGCATTGCATTGCACTGTTAAGATTAACATTGACGTATTCAATGAGTCACATATGGTATGTGACAAACTGTTAATTTTAACAGTAAAGTGATAGAGAAACTTATTTTAAATTTGGACAAAACTTAAGGACCTTATTCTAAAAATTGAAAATCCAATGACTAAATCCAAATCAAATGAAAACTTAAGGACTAGATATGAATTTTTCACCATATTTTTGTTAGATTTATTGAATATAAATAGAGTTTAGTGGATTTGGTGGTTACAAAAGAGATTCCGTCAAGTTGGCTTTGGTGATTACAAATTTTGTGACCGTTTATTTCAAGTTTGTCCCTCCAAAATATTATTTTCGTCCCTCAAAATAATATTTTTGTTCCATTTTGCTCCCCTCCTGGCTCTTCCAACAGAGAAACCTGCAAAGCTCTTAGTCTTTTCTGAGGTCAAGGACAGGCAGACAAGATAGCATAGCAGCTTGCAGTGCAATGACAGCTTTTCTTAAGCTGCAGGATAGAAGTACTACACGAAACCTTAAAAAAAACCATTTACAAAAAAATCAGCTTTGCAACTAGTTTTCAAAAGTTGAAGCTTTTAGATAGAAATGTTCTATATAAAAGCTGCAGTTCGTCAAAAATGTCTCCATACAGGACCATACTCGTTGGCTTCTAATAGGATCACTAATTCGGTTTGAGATTTTTAAGCAACTTGTGCTTTGAACTCCGTCTAGACTCCAGCATCATGTCTCTTCTCTGCCATCAAACTCATCACCTAATATTTAATGTCTCTTCTCCTATTATCATCCTCAAATTATAACAAAGGAAAGTTATTTTTTGGATTCAACCTCTCATTTTTGAGATTCAAATTACTCATTGCTCAACAGCTAACAAGGATCGACTTTGTTCTATCCTTTGATTGATAGGTTGATTCGTCTAATGTTAACTCTCCATGTTTCTATTGTGACTACAGAACAAGCTTTTTCTACTATGAAACTTGTAAAAAGTTAAAAACTAGATTACGTACTATAATGAAAGATGACTTTCTTGTAGACTATTTGGTAGTTTATATTGAAAAATAAATTGCTTAGAATTTTAGATTAGAGATGATAATAGATGAATTTTATTCCATTAAAAGAAGATGCTAAGTTTTTTTTTTTTAGTCTTCTTTTTTTTTTATTTTTTATATATGTCTAGCAAAATAGGAAACTTCGGTATTCTGAGAGGAAAGTTCTCTTGATCTCTTCCAAAATAATCTTATAGACATGTAACTTTTGTATACATTAATGACTTATGATTTACTATGAAATTAAATTTGAGACTTTTTTGTTTTTATTTTACATAAATACACATATATACATATATAGAGAAATTACATGTATCTATATACCTTCACCCCCCTCCCCATGCTAAAAGTCTTGGTTCCGCCCCTGCAGACAAGTATTATATATAGACTTCGAAACAACCCAACGGCGAACTTTTTCATTGTTCTACATCTTCACTAGCACCTACGTGACGGGAAGGTTTCGGCATGCTTCAAGGTACAGTGAAAAATCAAAGAGTTGTTTAATTATAAATACTTCTCTTTACATTTAGTGGTCGAACAATCATTTGAAATATTGAAAGAGCGGTGCCTAAAGTCAAGGCTATCCATTGTGGTATCGGCAACTATTTGTGGTTGTATGGTGCATCATACACAACTTCTTTCATAAGGATTGTGAGGTCAATGATTCAATATTTAAATAAGCTCTACATTAAATAAACCCTTAAATTAATGTCTCACAATGGGGAATTAGGATTATTTCTAATTCATTTAAACTGAATAATATCAGTTATATTGGAAGATATTTTTGTCCATTCAAAAAGTGAAAAGACAACAATACCTTTCTAATATAACTAATTGGATATTATCATGTTCAAATAAAATGAAGAGAATCATGTTGGGAGGCAAGTCCAATTGTTTCCTACCTGCAAAATGGCCGGACCAGTCAAACTTGTTGGAGACGCAAAATGAGATGGAAACTCTAAATGATTAAAAGAGATGTACTAGTTTTTTGTTTTTTTGTTTTTTCTAGAGAGCCTATGGTCCGGTCGTGCTGCAAACCCCCCATTTTACAGCATCCAATTCCCACATGACACCTCATCAAATGCAAAAAATGAAAAAGAACTCAACCACACCAAATCAAAATGAGAAATATCCAAACAAAGAAAAACCCACGCAACATGAACGATCCAACCAGACTCACCCAGGCTGTGACCCACGCTGGCAGTGGGTCTAGACCCACACCGGCCGTGGATCTGGCCAGACCCACGCCGGCAGTGGGTCTGGCGTCTCACCGGCAGTGACCCGACAACGAATGAGCCGTGACTCGTCGAAATCTGCCTCAAAACTCAATTCTAATGCCTAAAATCTGTTTCTAATGCCTCAAAACTCGATTCTAATGCCTAAAATTCGTTTCTAATGCCTCACACTTCGTTTTTAATGTCTCAAAACTCGTTTTTTGATTCAAATCTAAAACCTAGAGGGAAAAAGTTAACCCTCTAGGATTTAATCACCCTAAAAATCAGAAAAAATGGCTCTGGCACTGGAAAATCGCTTGAGAAAATGAAGAAGAAGAAAAGAAAAAAGAGAAGGAACCTCCATTGTTGCAGCTTGAAGAAGAAAAGAAAAAATAGAGGGAAGAAGAAGAAGGTGTGGTGTCGAGAGAAGGAAGAAAGAGAAAAAAGAAAAAGAAAAAAGAGAAGTGATGAAATCATGATGGTATCAGCTGGCAAGCGTGAAGACAAAGGAAAAGAAGGAAAAAATAAAAAAAGAGAGAGAATTCTAGTGTATTTGGGCTTATGATATTTCGGTGTAATTTTTCAGCTTTTGCCGAGCTGTCAGCTAGGGATTTAGTGCTGCAAAAGTGGTCTTTTACCGTGCATCTGACCAAAGTTTAATTCTTTTTTTTAACCTGGATTTTGATGGAACCTCTTATTTTCTTTGTGGCGTTAATATGGAAACATTTGGTCGGTAGACAACATGATTCGAGAGATATGTACAATAAACGAATTTTTTTTAAATTTCCTAACAAATGAAGAAAAATGAATTTATATATAGGACAAATGACAATGGCAGATCCAGAATTTTTCTTCACCGGGGGCATTTTTTATGAATAAAACAAATAAAATTAATTAAAAAAATTAATTATGAAAAATAACAAACTTCTATTTATAGATATGTTTTTTTCTGATTTGTTCTCTATCACTAGGATGATAATCACACTTTTTTTTTCTTAAACAAGATCTCCAGATAGATTTGCTAAATATACTTCAATACAAGATTGTTTAGAATTTGATTGAAGGTTTTTTTTTTTTTTTGGCATAATCTCAAATAACTACAATTGTAAAACCTAGACATCATCTTATTATTTATACAATATAAACTCAGATAACCAAAGTTTAATTCTTTTTTTTAACCTGGATTTTGATGGAACCTCTTATTTTCTTTGTGGCGTTAATATGGAAACATTTGGTCGGTAGACAACATGATTCGAGAGATATGTACAATAAACGATTTTTTTAAAAAAATTTCCTAACAAATGAAGAAAAATGAATTTATATATATGACAATGGCAGATCCAGAATTTTTCTTCACCGGGGGCATTTTTTTATGAATAAAACAAATAAAATTAATTAAAAATATTAAAAAAATTAATTATGAAAAATAACAAACTCCTATTTATAGATATTTTTTTTTTTTATTTGTTCTCTATCACTAGGATGATAATCACACCTTTTTTTTTTCTTAAACAAGATCTCCGGATAGATTTGCTAAATCTACTTCAATACAAGATTGTTTAGAATTTGATTGAAGTTTTTTTTTTGGCATAATCTCATATAACTACAACTATAAAACCTAGACATCATCTTATTACTTATACAATATAAACTCAGATAATTATAAGCTTTGACAAAAAAAAAAAACTCTGATAACTACAAGTATGCCTATAGTAGCTACTCTAATTTTTTTTTTTTTTTTTAAGTTGCACCGCTGGTTATTTCTTTGTTTTTTTTTTTTTTTTTTTTTCACTTTGCCATTCGCCTGCACGCTTCATTTTTTTTCTTCTTTTCTTCAAAAACAGCTGCATGATGGTCCCTTTCTCTTTGTTTTTCAAAGCCTTTTTCCATTTTGTCTCGTTCTGTACCTTACTTTTTGTGTCCATTATATAATAGTATAATGTATATTATTATTTGTATCCATTATACAATATTATAACTTTATTAACTTAGGTTAAGTTTCTCTCCCAACTCGAGAGGCTGCAAAAAGATTCGTTTGGAAGTTAGAATTATTCATCATCTTCCTCGTTTTATTCTTCTGATAAACTGAAATTTTCATTTTTTTTTCAAAAATTTTCAAATATCAACTTATTAAGGGGCATCATATAGTTAAAGCATGATGATGGATGACATAATCATGACTAAGGGAGGACGTAATAATGGCATAAAATTTTTTTACCATGGTGTAGGGGGGTTTTAGGGGTTGACTGTTGAGGGTGGGCATATATCCCCCTTGAATCCGCCCCTTGCATGGCCTCAATAAATTCGAATTTCATGATGTGCTTGGAAATGGGTGGCAAAATGGTTACCCATACACGACCCGATTACGATCCGCGAGTACCCGTTACACGATTAGGCTATACCCAGACACGACCCGTTTAGCTAAATGGGTAATCGGGTTTAACCACGACTACCGAAAATAAGCAGTAACCAACACGACCCGTTTAAAAACTTAAAAACACTTTTTCTTTCTTTCTTTCTTTTTAAAAATGTAATAATAATACCAAAAACATTGTTAATTTAATTGTTAACAAATTATTAGCTCGTTCAAATATCTTGTATATATATACAAAATATATTACAAAAATAGTTATATATATTTAAATCCATATAATAGTAATTAAATAATATATGTTATATGGGTTATGCTTAATTCAATAACATTATATTATATGCATATTAAATAATATAATTATAAATATATAAGATCAATACTTAATTATAGTATTTGTGTACAATGATAATGACATTCAGTATAATATCAAATTAAGTAATTAACATTTGATTCAACAATGTGTTACTTATAACCACAATTAAAGTATTAATATATTGTTATTGGAATTTATATGATTATATTATATGATCAATTGATCATTAAATCTTATGATTATCTAATAAAAAATTATACATATATAATATGATATAAGTATACAAATTGATACTAATACAATAATTAACTAGAAACTTCATTCTCACTTCTAATGTATGTTATAAGTCCATATGCGTTATAAATTATAATTATACATATATATTGAATAATACAAATGTATAAGATTAATACTTAATCATATGATTTAATGATAATTTAAATACTTAAGCATAATATTCATGTACAATGATAATGTCATTCGTATAATATCAAATTAAGTAATTAACATTGGATTCAACAATGTGTTACTTTTAACCACAATTAAATTATTAATGTATTGTTATTGAAATTTATACGATTATATCACATGATTAATTGATCATTAAATCATATGATTGTCTAATAATAATTATATAATGGAATTTATAAATTAAGCCAACCAAATTGACCTATTTTACATTTATTCCTAAATTATAATTATACATGTATAATACCAATTTTACACTAGGCTTAGGGTTAGTTTAGTTTAGGATTTTTTTTTTACTTTTTTATGTTTTAAAAAAAAAAAAGAATAGTAACAAGGTCTAATAGTATTCGTTGTCTAGTGGTACTGAGACCCGTTGGGTCTAGTGGGTACCCAGACTTCATAATTAGCTTGGTGAATAGACCCGCCAGACACGAAAATTTATGGTCTTAAAACGGTAGACATTAAGACCCGAACCCGATTAGCCCAAACCCATTACCTGTTTATTCGTGTCGTGTTTGTGTCGTTTTCGTGGGTCGTGTAAAAATTGCCAGCCCTACTTGAAATGGAGTTGAATGGCAATGGCAATAGGGTGTTAATTTTAATGAAAGCATGGGTGTCAACTGACGAAGTCTTTTGTAGTTAATAGCAAATAAAACTAAAGGAACAATTCAATAATTAAATTTCATTAAAAAAAATTTGATGTAATTGGATAGATAATTTGTCAAAATAGAAGATTCTAGTAACGTTCCAAAAATTGAATTAATTAATACAATTGATCTAGGTAGGTTTATTGGCAATACCTCTAGTTCAGTTAACTAATAACTGGCCAAGAAAAATTACCCAAGCATTAACGTAACAAAGTAAAATAAGTGAAAAACGGAAATATATAATATGAGATTATTATAATCATTAATATCCAATAGTATCATCAATTATGGACCTAGAACCTTCAATAATATTCTAAATACTAACCATACATGACATTCTAAGACATTCGCTTGACTTCTTCATCATAGCGAATTTCTTACTCTATACATGGGCGATGAAGCTAATCAAGTCGGCATCCACTCTGTTAGGAAATTGATAATAAATTGGTAACCAATTTCCCACCAACCTTTTATGCGAAAGATAAGTTTAGAAACAAAACACACTAATCACACATGTATACAAAGAGTTTACGTGGTTTGGTCCAAAACTTGGCCTACGTCGACCAACAAGAGAGATCCACTATGAGCAAATTCTTACAACTCATAGTACATGCTCATACCACCAAAATACACTTTGTCCTAGGGAAAAGCCTCGCACGCTCATCTCAATACAAGTGATAATTGAATTAAAGGACAAAAAAGACTCACTCTCTTGCACATTCCCTCCCAAACTCTCTTCTCTCACATTGAAGAAGCTCTTTTTGTTGTGTATTAATGCAAATGAAAGCATTGGCTATCTATAGGCATATGAGTTTCACCTTCCAACTTCCCAATTTAAGTGAGCCAACTTCCAACCTCCCACTTGCCAACCACCGCTTTTTGACTTGTGAAATACAAGTTATGACCAACAATCTCCACCTTGACATGAATTTTGCAACCTCCACCTTAGACCTCATGTCTGCATCTTGATAGATGCTCATCCTCATGCCCTAGAATGTCGTACAAAACGTTGTCTACACCAACAGTAATAATTTTACAAGAATTATCATGCTCTACCACAAAGAACACAGACACTTAAAATTAAACCATTCTAATAATTTTCATTTTTGGCACATGTCGAAAAAATTTGCTAAAAAATATGGTATAACTTCCATGTTTGGTTCCCTCGGAAGTTCAACAGCCATTGACACCCTTTTCCACCACATACCCGACACCAAAGACCAGACCAATGTCTCGTATGCAAATGTGGACTCGTTAATAAAACACTTCCATTATCCTGACATTTTGAGTGGTCATGCCAGAGGATGTACATGTCCTTATCAAAGAGCATCATCATAATCATCTTTTACTGTAGTGAGAGAAACACTATTAGTGTTTATGGAGCAATCTGCCGAACCTGTGCTCCTCTTTAACGTGTCAATATTGTCCCAAAATACAGCCAAGAAAGTTCCTAGGAAAGACTAGAGGGGTCACAATGGTCCCACTTAAAACCCAGTCTCCTTAGACAACAATGTTGTCAGTTGACAAAACTTTCCTTCTCGTGTTTTGAACAGTACTCGCACACAAAACCTTTGAATAGCACATGTACCTAGTACTTCTGACCAGCATCTGTACCTAGTACTAATGCTTAGCACCTGTACCTAGTACTTCTGATCAGCACCCGTACCCAGTACTCCATGAATAGTACCTCCGCATGAACAATGCTCCATTACTCCCTTTCAATCCCAAACTTTAAAGACTGCATTTCTTCTTAACGAGAATTGGCAACCAATTTTTCTTCAGCTCTTTATGCAAAAGACAAGTTTGAAAAGAAAACACACAAAAACACACACCAATCTCACATGTACACAAAGAGTTTACATGGTTCGTCCCAAAACCTGGCCTACATCCACCAACAAGAGAGTTCCACTATGAGCAAATTCTTGTAACTCACAATACATGCCCATACCACCCAAATACGCTTTGCCCTAGAGAAAAGCCCCGCACGCTCATCTCAATACAAGTGATAATTGAGTTAAAGGATAAAAAATGCTCACTCTCTTGCACATCCCCTCCCAAGCTCTCTTCTCTCGCATTGAAGAAGCTCTTCTTGTTGTGTATTGATGCAAATGAAGGCATTGTTTATTTATAGGCATATGAGCTCCACCAATCAACTTCTTACATTTAAGTGAGCCAACTTCCAACCTCCCACTTGCTAACCACCACCTTTTGACTTGTGAAATACAAGTCATAACCAACACACTCTAATCTTCTCTCCTCGAATCCAGGTCACGAGATGGCTAATGTCGCTCTCACTGATGTTCACATAGAAGTTGTGAACCAAATCCATCGACGTAGGGGAGTGGTCGGACACCATTTGCATCCATCCTTGGAACTTGAAGAGCTCAAGACCCAACAATGTCAAAATGGGTGATGGTGCAAATCAGGTACTTATTGGGGCTTTTCATCGAACTCTAAGGTTCGTGATTTTTTTGGGCATAATGGGGGTCACGGGGCAATGGGTTATAGTTCAAATACATTCTCGCTCACAATGGGCTCCAATCAATTAGAATCATCAAGAATTTTAAAAGAATTTGGGTATTTTTGGATTTGGGCAAAAATTCCCAAAATTCGGAAGGGTCAAGTTGTGGGTCTGAGCATAATACCAACGGGTCTAGGCCAAAACGCGATACCCACGACAACATGGTCTCAATACATGCATCAATTACATGAATAAAGAAGAATTTCAAATAAGAATTTGGATTTGTGCAAAAACTCTATGCATTAATTGTATGAGACCCACGTAAATTCAATGATAGATTTACTTATTCATTATATAGATATAAGTGAAAAATAGAATGAAAAATAATTTTTATTATTTATTTTTCTTAATATTTTTGGATCTAACTTGTATGCTGTAATTAAAACTATAGTATACAAGTTGTAAAAAAATTGAAGGGTAAATATTTAATTAAAGTAATTGAAGAGTTCAAATTTGTCATAATAAATACTAATTTTTTCTTTCATCTATCACTTCATTTATTTATCGGTATTTATTATAACATATCTGAAGATTTCAATTACTTTAATTAAATTCTCACCCTTCAATTTTTTAACAGCACATATGTTTAGGGCTATTAAGTGAGTGAAGCGTTTCGCGAGCAAGTTCGAGCTTGGCTCACATAAGCTCAACTCATGTTTAACTTGAATATTAAATGAAGCGTTTCATAAACACGAATCTTGACTTGAATATTAAATGAAACAAGCTTGGCTTGACTCGGCTAAACTCGTAAGCAGAAGTTCGAATTGGTAGTTGTTCAAATAATTGCTCGTATTAATATTAAAAATTGATGATTTTTTTCTCAATATGCATCGTTTTATAAAAGGATGCATATCATCTCTCTTCGAAACCATGCTGTATTGACTCAGGCTCCATACTCAGTTAGCTAGACTAAGCAAATGCTCATATGCAAGCTGACTTTTTGAGCCGTTTTAAAATATTTAAAATTTAAATTTATAATAAATAAATTAAATTAATAAAAAATAAATTAAATTAAATATAAAAGTCAGCTCGTGAATTGGTTTGGCTTGGCTTGACTTATTATGAACTCGAGCTCGAGCTCGATTTTTGGGCTTGTCCTTAAGCTTGGCTTGAACTCAAGTTCGAGTAAAATTTAAACAAGCCGAGTCCAAACAAGGGAAACTCGCTCAAGTTCGGCTCGTTTACACTTCTACATATGTTATAATTTTTTTTTTACATGTCCACATAAGAAAGGGAGAAGAATTCGAACTAATAACCTTTGCTTTATTAAGTGTAATTTCAATCGATTGATTTATCACTTAAAAACTATATGCTATAGTTGCCGGATCTTTTTTAGACCACTAATGACATAGCAAATTGAAAATTGAAAGGCACCGTGTGCCATGCAAGCCAGGTCACTAAAACACAGTATACCTCATCAACCTAAACGACACCGTGCAAGTGGTAAATTCCCGTGTAGAGGAATGTGTTTGGTTAGCCTCAAAGACAAAACAACCCTCGAAGTTTTCCACTAATGCCAAACACATCCCTGGGCTATTAATCCGGCTTTCCCAGTTCAGAGCCCTACTACCTCCATTCTCTCCGGCTCTTAGCTGTTCCTCGCTGACTCCGAGTACCCTCTCTCTCTTTTCTGGGGATTTAATTTCCAAGCTTAACAATCATTGAAGTTTGTTAAACATTCTTAAGTTTGTGTTTGGTAATTTTATTGTTTTGGTATATGTGATTGAGGTTGCCTTAGAGCTATGATTCTTTGCTTTCAAACTTTAGATTAGGTATAATAGAGATGGAAGTGATGATTATTTGCCCAGATGATCGACGCTGATTAGAACTGAGGAATTTTTGTTTTTCCTCTTTTGAGAAACCAAGCCAAGTGTTTTTGATCCATCTCTCTCAAAGCTCCGTTTTTCAAGCTTTGAATTGGTCGGCCTTAGGTTTTTGTTGACCCTTTTAGGGTTTTGATTCAATTCTTAAGTTAGTTTGCTTTTTGAGTACGCCGTGGTTAACTAATGCGACTGGTAAACGTTTTAACTATTATTAGTGCAATTTCTGATCCTCCTTTTTTTTTTTTTTTTTTTTTCTTCTTCCTGTTTATGTGCAGTTGTGCTTCTGGTTTTGAGGGACGAAGTAGTTACAAGCAAGTGAGAATGGTTGAGTTTCTTTTTGAAGATATTTTTAGGGTTGAGCGACTGGACCCAGATGGTAAAAAGTTTGATAAAGGTATATATGTTCCGAGACGCTTGTTCTCTTTTACTCGAAAGTTTCAGTTTAAAATTCTCTCTCTCTCTCTCTCTCTCTGAGTGCTTGAATTTTGATTATAGTTTACAAATTTGTTATCTTGGGAACTTGGGACTAGGTTTAGGATCTAGCCTCTAATTGCAAGATTGAAAAATCAAAATCCATTTGTTTTTGTCACATCATAATACTCTAGGGGTTGTTGCGAGCATTGAAGCATACTTGGTGTTCAATCATATGCTATGAAAAGTTGCCGGTGGGTAGTTGAGATGGGAGAGCACTTGGCATTTACAAAGGGATATTGGCGGCATGAATGAAAGCAAATTTTATTGGGAGATAGAACACCGGTGAAGGAACAAAAAGACCTTTAAGGCATAAGATTGGAAGGCATACGTTGATAAAAGAAAGCAAAAATAGTGGTATTGAAGGAGGTCATTATATTAAGAAAAAGAAAAAAACACATTGCTTCTTTTCAGGAAAAATCTCATAGTATGTGAACGAGTTTACTGAAATCTGTAGATATAATCTTTCTAAATACTCTTAAATTTTTTTTTTTTTTTTGATAAGTAATGTTATATATATCAAAAAGCGCAATGCGCCTCTAAGTACACATAAAAGCACAGAGCGCCTCGAGCATACAAAGGAACCCAACCGACAACCCAACAAAAGACACCAAGTAAGACACCTTACAACAAAACCAATAAAAACCAAAAAAAAGCACCCACCAAATACAACAAATTCCCAATGCAAACCCCTAAAAAACAAAACTCCCAATGCAAACCCCAACACCCCATAAGCCCTAATGGACTTCAGGGGGGAAAGTATTAGCATATTTAGAGCCGTTTCTCCCCTGCCTGCGTTGGCTCTTCACTGGAGAAACGGAGCAATCTAAATTCCTGAGCTCCCTAAACCCTTTAGCCTTCCTCTCCCTGTCAGCAAGCGCATCCAACATCTTCTTATCCTCCCCACCCCACGTCACCCCCATCACAGAGGCCATTTTCATAGTCCTATGTACCTCGTTGGAATAGACCTGCACCCCTTCATCCAGGTCCTCTACCAGCAGCTCTTTGTTCTTGATCCGCTGTTTAGCTGCCTTCTCTTTGACCCTCCGAAAGTACCCCAATTCAGGCTTGGACATACCGGAATTGGGAGACATCGGATGACTAAGATTTTTATAGACAGTAGAGGAGCTGTCTGGGTTGATTTTCTGCTTTAAAACCAATTATGAAGATTGTAGCTACTCTTGCCCCTGTCGGTAGCTGTACTCAATTATGTTTTGGCTATATCAGATAAAAATGTATTATTTGCACCAGCAGCTTCTTTTTATTATAAAAAAGCCTCCTTTCGTTCTGGAAGACTGAAATACAGTAGTTGTATGAGCTTTTTATGACCATTCGCTTGTATCTGTTACCCTTATGAGTGTTGTGCGTGCATAGAAGTTATGAACTTAAAGAATATGGGAGCTTGAATGGGTTACGGAATTTTAGGTAGGTTTTGACAACAATTTGACTGGAATTACAGGTCTATGGCTGCATTTGTGCACTGTAATATGCAGTAGTATTTGAATGAAATTCAAAATAATCATCAAACTAGAGCTACGAATATGCATAGAAAACAACACTAGAATATGATTGAAAAATTTGCACAGTGATCTACTATTTTGGGTTTTCATCACTTCTCATATTAATAAATTAGTTATCTAGAATATCTTCAAGTGGAGCTGCCTAAATTCCTCATTATTGGCTTAGCAATGGTCTTAAAAATGCATATGGCGTATGAGCCATCATCTACCTCAGATCTTTAATGACTAGAAAATTCCCCCCAACCCCTCCTAATATTTTTTCAAAGTCCTATCTCCCCATGATACAACTCCTTTCCCTTGGAAGAGTATCTGGTGGAGTAAGGTTCCATTGAGAGTGACGTTCTCTACTTGTCAGCCATGCTAGGAAAGATTCTCACTATGGATAATTTGAGAAAGTGGCGTATCATAGTAGTAGATCGGTGTTGTATGTCTAAGAAGAGTGGGTAATCCGTTGATCACTTGTTACTCCATTGCGAGGTTGCTAGTGCCTTACGGGATTCTATCTTTAGACTTTTTGGTTTAGTCTGGCTCACACCTAGATGAATGGTAGATCTATTTGCTTGTTGGAGAGGTCAGTTTGGTAGTTATCATAGTGCAGCATAGTGGAGGATGATCTCATCTTACATAATGTTGTGTACTTTGATGATTGCAGGAGGATGGCAGTGGACTTAAAAGACTTAATAGCCTATACCATTAGATGACAGCCTATAATTACTTTGATATTTCTAGCTTTCACGATTTTCTTACTCTTTTTCCCTTTTCTGGTTAGGTATTTCTCTTGCATAAATCCTATGTAGTTGGGTTGCGCCTGTGCGTTTTTAATGAAATCTATTTGCTTATCAAAAAAGAAGAGGAAGAAGAAGATATTGTGTTTTTATTAATGGCTGCAGAACTAAGTTGGACCTGATAGTTACTACAATAGAGTTAGCAAACATAAAGTAATTTCCTTAGGACTCTCTTTTAATATTCAGAAGATACTTTGGGGTGGTGACCTGTTAGCCTTTGAATAGGTGCTGTACTGGGTTTATTTCTTTACAAAAAGTTGCATTTGACACTTACTGAATAGTTTTTCTGCTTGACTGTACATTAGCTAGGAACATTCTATGTTTGGTTAAGCTGGATGGGTGTATTGTGATCTGAAACCGTTAGGCTTCTTTTTGTGTTTTTTCTTTCTAATGTGTAAAGTGCTGTTCGCATTTTGTGTTCACAATTTTAACAATGTGTTTCTGTAGTTATCCGGGTTGAAGCAAAAAGTGAGAAGTTCGACATGTTCATGCACCTAGATGTGATGGTTACAAAGGATTTTTTATTGAAAGAAGGTGATAAGTTTGCAATGGTACTAGCTCCAACATTAAATCTAGATGGAACTCCTGACACTGGCTATTATACTCCGGTAATTATATTCCTCTTGCACTTATCCAAAAATTATATTCCTCTTGTAGTCCCCAACTTTTGGGTTATGGATGATGTTATAGCTCGGATTTTTTTTAGTGTTTATTCTCCCACATGAAATTTTAATTGTGAATTTAATTTGAGATCTTTCATTTTAAATTATCTTTAACATAAACAAACCTGTGCCATTCAAGTCTAACTCCAGTTTGCTGTGATGCTCTCTGTAAATTGTATAGAGATGCTGTAGATGAGACTACCACTGCACTAATGTTTGTTTACTTTTGATGTGTTTGATGGTGGAGCTATCTCTTTTGGGTGGTTAGCAATGCTGTTTTAGAGTGTGGCTAGTTGAAATTGTAATGCGGCGATGGAGGGGTTGTAGAGAAATACATATTCAGCTATCAGGCATAGGTCCTGCCAGTAAGCGTCTGAATGGGGTAAAGCTGGTTGAAATGTCTTTGTCTTATGAATGAAGACCACTACTTATATCATTAAGAAAGTGTAATGTTGTTCAAGTCAATGGCACTACAACCACCGACAAAGGACATTATAATTTTTTTTTTATTGCATGGAAATACACAAGTAAAAGAATTGTGGCCAGCAAAGAGTGAGAGCAAGAACCTAATGAACTAGAAGGAAAAGTGATAGGAGAGTGAGAGCAAGAGTGCAAGAGTCTAAGACTTTGTGAGAAATATTGGAGTCTAAGACAACTCTTCTGACTTATTTAACTGTTCGAATGTTTACGTGAGAATATTGGGTTTGTTTGTCAAAATTTTTTAGAGGGTGCTTTTTGTTTTTTGTTTGAAAAAGTGTTTTGATTTGACATAAAGGTGAAATTAGTTGTGAGTGTTTTGTGTTTTGAGTTGTTTGTTAATGCTTTTGGCTTTTTAGTAGAAAACAAAAAGCTTAGGCAAAAAGTGTTACCAAATGAAGCCATATATTGTAATCGGTTAAGTAATTGAATCCTACATTTGGTAATATAATTAACCTAAAGGCTTAAACCTTCGAGTTAAACTGGCATTTTGTTTTGTTTTTGTTTTTTTTTTTTTATCTCAACTTTCACAAACTCAAACCTCAAGAAGTGGTATTAAAGCTGATGGTTCAATAGGATAAGTGTTTAATGTGACTTTGCATGTTGCATGTGGCTTTCTCCAAGTTAGATCGATGGTGACTCTCATGTTAGCTCCCAGTGTTGTGTATTCAAGATTAGAGAAACTTTGTTTTCAATAGAAAGAGAAAGGGGCAATGTTAATTGACTAACCCATTTTTTAGTAAAGGCTCTAATGGTGATGTGGCAATTGTGTGTGCGTTGTTGGCTCCTGTCGTTGCACAAGGAATCCTGTGTGTTAGTTCCACTCATGGTTGAGTAAAAGACGCTCTAATTGTGAGTATTACACATGGTGGTGACATTTGACACTTGGATTCTTAAGAAAAAGGTTTCCTTCAAGGGGAAGTCTAATCAAAATGTAGTTTGATGTGGTATGGTAGAATACTCGTATGTGCAGTTATAGATGTGTTGGAATATTTACTTGTGAATGTATGGTTGGTCAAATGATTGAGTTATTGGGACAAGAATGAATGGGTAATATAATATTTTTGTTCCAAATCCACTGGCTCAAGCTTTGGGTTAAAAGGTGTTGTTGCAAAGTGTTGTATCAGGTCCTCACAAACAAGCTCCTCAAGGTGCTAATAGTTCAAGTCTCTCAAACTCAAAACCGAACATCATTTGCCCCTTAGGACTGCTACCATATGATGAAATAGGTCTTCGCCTCATGACAGTTTTATGCACCTTGACTTATCAAAAAAAAAAAAAAGTTTTATGCACCTTGCAAAAGGCTATACTTGCAGTAACAGTAATTTTGAGTTTCATCCGGACAGAAGCTTTAAATCTTAATTTGCGTAGTTTTCATGATTTCTTGACTTGTTCTCTCTTTTAGCTAGGTGTTTCTCTTATATACTTCATGTGTACTTGAATTGCGTCTTTTGCACTTTTAAGCATATTTTGTTTTTGTTTTATATATATATATATATATAAAGTAATTTTTAGTTACACCTTGTGGAGTTTACACCAAAGTTTTTGTGATTACATGCTTTTGGAAGTTGTCATGCGTGGGAGATGTAGGTTTTAATAGGATTGAAGCAGTTTTAGTTTGAGTCATTAGCATGAGAATTACAGGTGTTTTTATGTGAGTGGTAGAACTGTAATTTTCAGGAAGTCCTGCCTAGAATTTTATGTGGTCTTAGGGGTATATTCTCAACTAGGCTTGGTTTTAGTGTTTTCTGTTAGTTTCCATGAGTCAGCAGGTGTCTTCTTGTATCATGTTTGCCAATTGGGTGTCAAAATTGGAGAAATAATGCAATCTGACGAGATGTCAAATTAGAGTGTTCAGTTTGTTGGAGAAATAGTGCCTATTGTTACTTCTTTCTCTCTCCCCCTCTCTCCCATCTTGTTTTAAGACAATTCGACTCCAAACTGGCCCTTAGACGCCAAATTGTGTCAATTTCTGTGTTGCTATCTAAGAATTGCTTCTCATTAAACCTTCAAAACAATCTCGACAACCCTATTCTACCAATTCTGCATCACCTAAACAATCAAGTTCCATTCCACCTACGC
The DNA here is from genome assembly GCA_013348765.1 of Carpinus viminea. NCBI lineage: Eukaryota > Viridiplantae > Streptophyta > Magnoliopsida > Fagales > Betulaceae > Carpinus > Carpinus viminea. Next base: position 14,830,207 of record CP054673.1, on the reverse strand, counting down.
AAGACACCCAATGACTTGAGGTTTGTTTGGTATATGATTTTGTTTCGCTTTCGGTTTGATACTGTAGCAAAAATTGATTGATGTGAAAAAAAGTAAGAATGCTTGGTATGGAAAAATGAAAATTTTTTGTTTTGTAGTGCTTTTATTTATTTGAATAGTAATAAAAAGTGATAGATATGATGTAAAAAGTAAGAAAATGTTGGAAAATAAAAAAAGAAAAGTGAGTTGCCTTTGTCTTTGCTAAAATCCTTTAACAAACAAAGCCTTGGAGTTTACTAGTTACTAGATTCTCCGGCATCATTGGGGCTATTCTGTTTTCAACCCTAGAACCAAATTTTTGTCGGCTATTTTGAATGGTTAAATCTCCTTTTATCTGTTCTAATAACCCAATCAACGGCATGTTCATCACGATGAATCATTACATTCTCTGATCTTTACCAGCAAGAAAGCTGGCATCTGTAGTGCCTTCTGAGTTTTTACAGTTTCTTGTAGGTTCAATGATAAAAGCTTTTGTGAGCCATTACAAATATCATTGTATTTGAGTTGATACAATTTAGGCTTAAGTGATTTTCTGAGATGGCCCCTGGACATAATTAAGTGAGAAGGAAAAGAAAAGAAAAAAATCGGTGGCTGACCCAATCGTTGAGACTCAAGCTTTGTTGAATGATTGATATATATAAGCTTTTATCTCTTAAATTCATTTTATTTATTTATTTATTTATAAGTAATCTCTTGGACATCTGATCATTCTGTTCTGAAATCAATACATCCGTGGCTTGCCCTTAAAAGGTTTTTTTTTTTTTTTTTGATGACTGTTTATGAATGATCTATACAAATATCTGGATTTGGTTAACCAGTAATTTAGATTCAGAAATGGACTCACTTTATTGTGTTCTGCTTTTTCAGAAAACAAATTTATTTTCTTCTAGATGTGCCAACTACATGATCTCTGCCTTGTCACTTAAATTCTTGGAATCATCTTTGAATGTTTGGGACTTGTATATTAGTTATTGATAATAGGCCAATATTCCCAATGTCATCATGTTCAATTATAATAAGAATACCATGTGAAGGATGATATACAAAAATACAATTTTATTCCATGCTTTCTACACTTCAGTTCTTGGCTGTTGGCATTTTCAAATCATTAAGGCTCTAATATTTGTTAATAATGAATTTTAACCTTTTCCCAGGGTAATCGGCAGTCACTTGCAGACAGATTTGATTACGTCATGTACGGGAAACTGTATAGAATTGCAGATTCTTCAGGACGTGGAAATAAAGCGTATGTATAACTAATTTTCAGGCATTAATTCTTTGTTCTAGTCTTGGAGTCTCTTAAACATGTTTACAGTTGATGACCAAGGAAAAAAAGTAATAATAAAGCATTGTAGTTGCTGCTGACATAACTGTATAGCTCACCTAAGCGTGCATAATCCAATCAAATGGTGTAATATCCCCAAATGAATATAGGAGTTGGTCTGATTTGGACTATACATGCAGTATGGATGGTTTGTAACTGTGCTGTTCTTGCAATTACTGTGGACAATGTTGTTCTAAGAGTGCCTAGGCACAATTCAACCCGAAGTTTGTTGAGGCTTAGTTTTAGTGCCGTAGGGTGTTTCTTCTTTTTTCCTTAACTGAAGGTGCAGAAAAGTGTTAAGATATAGAAGAATAATCACTGTTCCCAATAAATTTACCAGAGTTTTCCTGGCATTGTAGTCATCTATTTTAGTAAACCGTTACATCAGGTTCTGGTTTTGCCTTCAGGGAGATAACCGTTTCGTTTGGTGGGCTTCTGATGATGCTGAAGGGAGATCCATCTCATTGCAACAAGTTTGAGCTTGATCAGAGGCTGTATATCCTCATGAGGAAGGTGTGAAGCTGCTGCTTATAAAATCGTTGTTAACTTAATGAATGAATACCCTTTCCGTTATGGAAGCGTTGTCTTCACTTGCTAAACCCCTAATTGTGTACGTTGCTATTGTGATGACATGAACAGCTTTAAGTGTATAACAGGCTAAGACCAAATTTATGTTAAAAATCTACGCTTTTGTACTTGTGCATGTGCAAAAATGATGAAGACGCTAATCCTCGTGTTGCTATTGTAAGTAGCTTGCGAAATTCCCTTTCTTTTTCTTCTGTATTTTGGTTTAAGCAAAAGTGGTTGTAGGGGATGGTGGCACCTCTTACCCAGGACCCTTATAGATGGCAACCTTGAGAAAGGATATATTTCCTTGATCCCATGGAGTTACTGTCCTACGAAATATGGCTCTAGAAAGATTTGAATCCAAGGATTGACCGAGAAAAGGGAGGAGGGGTCAATCATAATTGGGAGTTCGCTAAGCAACATGATGCTTTTGTCCAAATTACAAGGTTTGGTGTCTTGTAATTGCACTTTCAAATTACAAAATTTGTTGATTACGGCCAATTGACAAGAACAATATGTACATCATTTGATTTGATGTACCGACTTTAAATTAGCCATGAAATAAATACTATCAATTTCATTTGAAATGAAAATGATACTTATTTTGCAATAAGGAGCTTTATGAGTGATTCACCATATATGTTTCGTCTTTGGCCCGAAGCAAAACCTAATAATCATCGGCATTGGCACTGTTCACTGTCTTTGAGCATGAGATGTGAGGAAAGGAGAAAATTATTGTAAGTGAGGCTTCCATCTGTTTCTACGCGAAATACTATGTTTTTATTATATAGTTGTCCAACAATGTTGGCATTATACTCTCAACTAACCCTTGAATTAACTCTTATCTATTATATTATTATATATATATAAGTCGAGTTTTTGCTTAAAGAATGTGTAGAATTGTGACATGTGGCATTTAAAAGTATTGTCAAGTGTCATTTTAAGTTAAATTGTGTGTTTAAAATTGCGACGTATGGTGTTTAAGAGTCTATAACTACGACATGTGTCCTGAACAACTAATTTTTGTGACTAAACCAGTTTGAATAGATTTCCATTTATACCCTTCTCAGTAAACGTGTATTCCAGCCCTTCTCACTAAAGGTGTGTTCCAACATAAATTTGCAATTTACAAGAAAAAATTCGCAAAATATAAAAAACTGAAACAATTAGTTTTCATAGCAACATATAAATTCGATTGCTTTGCGTTTCAAAACTGGCATTTAAAACTAGGTTGGATGAATTTTCTTTAACCTAATCTATAAAAGTGACATGTGTCTTTTAAACATGTGAGATACACATGTTTTTTTAATAGTAGGGACAAAGTTGGAATAAATTTTATTAAAAACTCATGCATCTCACATGTCGTTAAAAAAAGGGACACATGTCACTTTTATAGACTAAGTTAAAGAAAATTCTTCCAACCTAGTTTGAAGGAAAACTTTGTCCGAGGCCTTGGTCTTAAGATTTGCTCCCTTCAAGGTCCAATGTTCAACACCTTATAGGTGCAAACAATCTCTTGGGGCCACACCCCTTGCTGAAAAGCCAGTGATTTAACTAGTTCCGTGTAGGAAAACTTCCGAGGGTGCGGTGCACAGGACTGGGGTTTACTTTACAAGGATGGGTTCAAAGGGCCCTGCCTTAGAGAGGTTCCTTGACATCCAAAAAAAAAAAAAACTTAGAGGAGAAGGAGTGATACTTCAGGTCTCTCATTGACTGTGAAGGAAACCAACAATGACACAATCATAGGAGTGCTAAGGGGACGATGGCGGAGGATTTGCCAAAGTTATAGGGGACTCTTCTTTGGTGGAGGGAGAAGGTGAGGAATTGGTGATACACAACACTGTTTTGTTAGAGGTAACAGCAAAGGGCAAAGCGTTTGTGGTGGGGAAACTAATAGTTGATCAAATCATAAGATCAAAACTAATTAGATGGTGGAAGCTGATGGGATCCATCTCTTTTAAGGTGGTTGGGAAAATTTTATTCTTGATTGAGTTCCAGAATTTGTGGGACAATGCAAGAGTTTTGGAAGGGAGGCCATGGGTGTTTGAAGGAAGCTTGTTTTTTGTGGAGGATTTTGGCGGGCTTTCATCCCCAACTGAAATTGAATTCGAAAAAGTGTCTTGCCGGGTACGTATTTTCCATTTGCCATTGGCCTGTATGGGGCAAGTGATAGGGTACTAGATTGGATCGTCGATGGGAGTAGTGGAAGAAGTGGAGACGAAAGAGGATGGGGTGGGTTGGGGGGAATATCTCCAAGTAAAAGTGAAAATTGATCTGACGAAACCTGTAGGGGATGTCTGCTTAATGTGGTCAAATAAGGCATGGGGAAGTAGGCTACCCAAAGAAGAACATGAAGAGGGTGCAAGGTGCAACATCTCAATATGAGCCATGGATGTGAGTTACTTTCAATTCTAGATGGATAGACCGTAGAAGAAATTTAAGGGTGGATTCAGTAGAGACATGCACTCGACTTGCCAATAGATGAGACAAGCAATGATGGGAGGGCTACCATGGACCATGACGGTAGAGCGGTGGTTGAAAGTGGTGGTGGTGAAACTGCTGAAGCAGGGCTGGGGAGTGGCAATTCTAGTGGGATGTCTAGCTTGGTAGCTTGGAATTGGAAGAGGAGCGTGATTCTTGGGCAATGAGTAATGACCCGAAAAATAACCCTAAGAAAAATCTTGCAGGTATGGGAAGTAATAATGATTATGGGAGTAAGAATGTGGAGAATCAAAATCTTCCAAATTGGGGAGATTGTGATTTTCCAATAAAAGAGGAAGGTGGAGAGAAGGTAAAGATTGCAGCAGTTAAGGAAAAGGCTAGTAATGATGGGAAATTTACGTTATTTTCTTTTAATAAGGGTAATGGGCAAAAAGAGGTAGGGGTTGCAGCATCTTTAGGCTTTTCACCATATGGAGTGGGCCATGCCAACCCACTGAAGATAGGGAGGACACAAAAACCAAAAGAACAAGCCCATGAAATTCCTTCGATGGTTAGAGCTGCTAGTGGGCAAGATCAAGTTAGTCCTATCTTGGGCACTGGGGATGGGGCAGGAACACCTATGTGGAAACACAGAGCAAGAGTGGGCTAGGTACAATCTAATGGGGCCAAAGGGGACGAAGGTGATGCTTGTGATCAAGGAAGTATTCGTGACCGGCGCAGCCTTAATGAGCCGTCATTACAAGACGTACATCATTAGTGGTGTGGGCTACTTGAGGTCGAACTCGATCGTGCCGTTAGTGTTATGGACGATAGTATACAATATCCAAGTTACCGGTATTGTATTATAGGTCCTTCGAGATAGTGCCAACCTTACTAAAAATGGGTAAAATCTCAAGTAAGACATACTGTTGAACTATCATTGTTATTCTTAATCATGTATCATATATCTATATTATGCCTATGGAAAACTGTCATAATAGAACTATTGCATATTTTATAAAATAAAGTCAATCACTAAATTGGCATGGGCATTATATGCGCTATTCTTCACCAAGTTTTAGACTTACACCCTTATTTTATGTTTTCCCCTTCCATTATAAATGATTGCACGGTTTAGTTAGCCTAGACAAGGATGCATTCAGATTAGACATGAGTGATTGCGTAGAACCTGATACGAGACATTTTTGAAGATATGAACTGTTGATCCTTTTAGGAAAAAAATTATGTTATGAGATGTAATATTTTATTTTAATGATGGTCTGATGACTGATACATTGGTTACCATTTTATATTAAGAGGTATTATGTTTACTTTGATGTATAAATGTATGATTGCTTTATTGTTACTCTCTATTCCTATAGTTTAGAAAGTCTTTCGCTTATGAGAGATTGTGATCCTTAAGTCTTGTCTCGTGAAGGATAGGGTTGAAAGGCGAATCATGAGATCAATTATCAGTTAATTGATTTGCTCATCAGGGTCATTACAAATAGACCTCTTAATCCTAAATTTTCTTTATGCTGTATGATGGCCAAGTGAAGTTGCCTCTGCTTAAGAAACCACCTACTGTTCTTGAAGAATTGTTAAATCTTGTTGGAGACCAGTGTTCAAAAAAAAAAAAATTCAAGACTCAAATAAGGAGCTATAATGCCATTTTTGCTATGAAATCTATGGGTGAAAAAGTAGATCATAGAATTAATTATGGAAAAGGTCCTTATGTTTTTGGACTTAATGATCAAAACCATCATAGAATTAGAGCACTACTTCCAGTTAATGGCTTAAACCCCAGTTTTGCATAGCTATATTTTTATGATACTAACAATGAAGTTCAAAATAGAATTAATGCCTTAAATGATTATGACAATAACACTGATCCCTCTATTGTTAATACTTTGGTCTGAATGCTAGACGAATCAAATCTATTGATGAAGATATTTCGAATGGCTAGAGACCGTTTCAGAGAAAGTAATATTCACCATTTAAGATTATGTCTAATTGAATCACAATCAACTGATGGAAGAGTACAAAATCTTCCCATATGTTTTGAAATTGTTGCAATTATCGTTGGTGATATTGGTATTGAGAATGCATATCGTGATGTTATTGTTGATTTCAAAAAAGGTGGATTACAAAGGATCAATGAGTTACATCCATCATATATGTCATTGCAATATCCTCTTCTTCTATTTCCATATGGGAAGGATGGTTTTTTAGGCTTAGTATTTTATGTAAAAGGGCAAATAGAAATTGGCATAACACAAACAAATATGTTACAATGAGGGAATTTTATGCCTGCTGGTTACAAGAACGTCAAAGGTGAGGGGCAAATGTTGATATATGGTGGCTGCTTATTTAAACAATTTATTGTTAATGCATACACATGTATTGAGGGAACTAGACTTATGTGGGTAAGGCGCAACCAAAGTGCATTGAAAATTGAATTGTATAGTGGATTGAGGGATGCAATTATGAGGGGAGATACCAACCTTGCATCTATTGGAAAAATAATTGTTTTACCTTTAAGTTTCAAGGTAAGCCCTAGATATATGGTTGAAAATTATCAAGATGGGTAGGTTATCCTAATTTATTTTTTACTTTCACATGCAATACAAAATGGCCAGAGATTAAAATTTCCCTATCCTTGCATCCTAGTCACCTAAGGATTGACCTGATATAGTTGGAAGAGTTTTTAAGATCAAGCTTGATCAACTATTATATAATTTAAAGAATAATCGACACTTTGGAAGAGTACTTGCTAGTAATCTAATATAATAATTGTTGTTTTAATCTTTTTAGTATTTATTTTTTATATAAAATTTACTTCAATTTTATATTTTAATCACAGTTGTCTACACTATTGAATACTAAAAGAGAGGATTGCCTCATACTCATATACTATTTTTTCTACATTATGATAACAAACATCCAACATTAACAAAAATAAATAGGATAATCTCAGTAAAAGTTCAACATTTAAACAAAGGTCATCAAGCTTATGATGTTGCTAAGTAATTTATGGTCAAAGGTCTTTGCTGTTCTTTAAATCCAAATTCAAGCTGTATGATTGGTAACAAATGCAATAAGCATTTTTCGAAAAGATATTACTTTAAAACTACAATTGACGAAGATAGTTTTCTAGTATATATATAGAATGAGGGACAACGGAAGATTTGTTGACAAGAATGGTATCAAACTTGACAATCGCTTTATAGTTCCTCACAATATTGACTTATTGGTCAAATATCAATCATACATAAATGTTGAGTGGTGCAATCATTCAAGGTCTATCAACTAATTATTCAAATATCTAAATAAAAGACCTAATCGTGCAACTTTAATGCTTGAAGAGAATCTACATGTTGATCATACTACAGGAATACAACATGTGACAGTATATGATGAAATCAAAGCTTATTTAGGCTGTAGATATGTGTTTGCTATAGAGGTTTGTTAGAGAATTTTCCAGTTTGAAATCAATTATCGAGAACTTGCACTTGAAAAACTTAATTTTCATCTTGAAAATGAGCAACCAGCAGTGTTCGATGATTTTGATTACTTAGATAATGTTTTGAATCAGCCAAATATCAGAAAAATTAAATTTACAAAATGGATGAAAGCAAATGCGTTGTATGTAGAAGCAAGAAAATTGTCTTATTCTGATTTTTCCTTCCAAATGGGTTTGGCATAATAAAGATAAGGAATGGAAGTCGAGAAAACAAATAAGATGTGTAGGAATGATATTTTATGTTCATCCAGAAAGTGGCAAAATATTTTATTTGCAAATGTAACTTAATATTGTTAAAGAGCCTCGATCTTTTGAAGAAAAAAGAATCATAAATGACGTGTTGTACCTAACTTTCAAATCTATATGTTACACTCTTAATTTTCTTGATGATGATAAAGAATGGCATGAAGCTATAAATCAAGCGTCACATTGGGCTTCAAGAAAGCAAATCTGTGAGCTTTTTGTCATAAAGTTGATGTCTTGAGAGGTTGTAGAGCCTTATATATTATGGACATCAAACTGGAAGTTGTTATCTAAAGATATTTTATATCGAGAAAAAAGAATTGTGCAATATGAAAACCTACAAGTTAGTGATTCACAATTACAAAACTATGCTCTTTGTGATATTGAAAGGTTATTGAACAAAAGTTGAAGATCTCTTAGAGAATTTGAGCCAACGCCATATCCAGACACATTACTTCTTAAACAAAGTAACAATAGACTATTGCAAGAAGAATCAGATTATGATAGGAATTCTTTAAGAGATGAGCATATTAAACTTTTTAGTGGTCTGGATTGTGAGCAAAGAAATATATATCAATCAATAATTGGATCTGTTACATACAACAAAGGTGATTTCTTCTTTGTTTATGGACATGACAGTATTGAAAGGACTTATCTATGGAGAACATTGATATGTCGATTGCATTCCGAAGGAAAGATAGCAATTGCAATTGTATTTTCTGGGATTACATCATTGTTGTTACTTGGAGGAATAACAACTCATTCAAGGTTTCAGATACTAATCAATGTAACAAATAGCTTAACTTGCGGGTTTAAATAATGTTCAAATCTTGCAGAATTAATGACAAGAGCACGTCTAATAATTTGGGATGAAGCTCCAATGGCTCATCAAAATTGTTTTGAAGGTATGGATCATTCATTAAGAGATATTTTACGTTTTAGTGATCCAGAAAGTGGAGACAAACTATTGGAGGAAATATAGTTGTCCTTTGTGCTGTTTTTCAACAAATATTACCCCATTTTCTGTCATTTTAAAAAAACAACCATGCATTGCACGGGTTACATGCTAGTTAATAATAATACTGTTATAGTTTGTATGAATGGTTTAGACACGAAAGGTTGAGATTATTATATTATTCAACTTATGTTAACCTAATACAAGCATCTTATTATACAGGATTAGGAAAATACCATAAAGACTAAACTACCCCCAAAACCCTAATGACTCAAACACTAACTCTTCTAACACTCCCCTTCAAGTTGGAGTATATACATCATATGAATCCAACTTGGAAGATACAAGAAAACGAAAAACAACTAGAAAAACATACTCTAAAACTCCCCCTTAAGTTGGAACAACTTAGAGCACACAATACAAAAACTCATACAAATAACAACATAATTTAATAAAACTTAAAGGCCGGTCAAAAACTGGTCGGAAACTTGATCAACCAAGATTTGATCGGATCTTACTACAAAACACCAAGACTGATTGGATACAATGATCACAACATTGGATCGGTTCTCGCTGCAAAACAAGGCTCGTCGGATACATCGATCACCAACAACCAACAACCAACGCATGATAAACCAACAAGTTTCACCGGAAAACTAATACTGAGAAAAAAAAGAAACTTCCCTGGAGCTTTGTCGGAGACTTGCCGAAACTTCGACGGAGCTTCAATATAGACCGGAGACAAGCAGAACATGTTGGCAACACCTAAAATAGAAGCAAAACAATGAAAACAAAACATAATCAGTCATTGTAGGGTCGCCAGAGTATTGTCGGAGCTCGCCGAAGAAGACAGAACATTCCGGCCACTCCAAGAACAACAACAATAGAATCAAACAATGACCACAAATCAATGTTTTAACAACACAAAATCAAATCGCAGATTTTTTTTTTCTTCCCCGATGGCCATTGCAACTTCATCGGCCACCAACGATAAGACTGACAATCACACCTAGAAGCCGTCAGTGATCAACACACCAAGAAGCCATGATAGATTGATGACAAAAAAAATTTCTCTCTTAAAAAAATAACCATGGACAACAACATATTTCAGGGCATTGCCCGTGTGGGCATTATGCCCATATCGGTGGTGCTGTCACTAGAAAAAACACTCAACAAGACAACACAAATAGAGCGAAAAAATACTACTACAAACAAAGGGCTAAGGATTCAAACTCTAAGGCTCTGATACCATGTTATAGTTTGTATGAACAGTTTAGACACGAAAGGTGGAAGCTATTATATTATTGGAAAATGCTAGGAGTTCTCCTCTAGTGTTCTCCCAATCTTATGTAGATCATGATTTAAGAAAAAATAAAATTGTAGTGGCTTCTACCACCGGTTTTCTTAGGCATTAGCACCAAATTTGAGGTATTAACATTAAATTGAGGATAATCAAATCTATTTTGGGTGATACATTCCTAAACCTTCTACTCTTAGGTTTTAATTTTGAATCCAAAAACAAGTTTTAAAGCATTAAAATTTAAATAATAAATTTATAAAAATTAATCCGTTGGTAAAAAAACGGTACTACAATTTTATTTTTTCTTAAATCATGTTCTACGTAAGACTAGAAGAACACTAGGAGAACACTAGGAGAACACTAGGAGGAGAACCGCTAGCAAACCCCAATATTATTTAACGTATATTAACCTAATACAAACATCCTATTATATAGAATTAGGAAAATACCATAAAGACTAAATTACTCCCAAAACCCTAATAACTTAAACCCTAACTCTTCTAATAAATACAAAAAGATTCAATTGTTAATTGAGAGTGCTACATCAACATTAGTAGACAATTGTAGTATACAAATATAGTACCTACAATATTTTAATTGAAGATTTATAGGGGAAACATTTGGTAATAAAGACAATTTCATGTCAACTTTGCTTACAAAGTTACTCCCTATTTGGGAAAAGAATGCAATTTAATGGGGAAGTCCCATGGCCCCATATTCTCAGCAAGCATGAACTTTCACGATATTTTTGGGACTAATGAAACATGATTATCTCATAATCACATTACTCAATGTTACAAATATATATATATTTTTTCTAAATCAATGTAACAAATATATGAGTAAGTGATATACAAGTTTGTTCACCAACACTAATTGAGTTGAACAGAATTTTATATGAGTATATATTAATTAATAATTGAGTTTAATTTTTCATTTACGAATGAACCATTTAATAATTGAGTTGAACTTGAACCAAACTTAATTGAGTCCAATCGTAATGTATTTATGAATAACTTTGTTCATTTACTGCCCTAATTTTAGGCACATCCTCATCCCTCCCCCGACAAGGAAAAACAAAAAAAAAAGAACCCAAAGGTGGGATGGGTCCCATTTGGGATAGAAAAAAACACAAAGAAAAAAAAAAAAAACACAAAAGATTTCTCTCTTTCGAAAATGATTTTTGTCCCCATTTCCGAAATTCCAAATTTCACGAAAACTAGTCGGGTTTTTTTATGACCCGGATCCGGACCGGTCCACCCGGGTTTGTAAACACCGAAACACACGAGATTCTGAAACCAATTCACTGGAGAGAGGCGATCCTAATATCTTCTTCTTTCTCTATTTTTGGAACCATTCTGTGATTCCCCAACAATTGTAGTGATTTCTCCTGCAAAATGGCCACGAAGCCGCAGATATTTACAGGATTAACCCTGGCCTCAACGCCTACCTCTTCGTTCCAGCCCTCTTCTTCAAGCTCTCACAGTCTGTGTATGGTCAGGAAGCCCCTCACGACGTCGTTTTTCGGTCGCGGAGGTATGTGCCTTTTGCTAACACTACTCCATGGATTAGTGGGCAGGTCTGAGATTTTCTTTTTAGTTCAGTTTTTTACTTCTTTTTGGTTCTTATAATGGTTTCAGTTTACACTCTGTTTGGTTGCTTAGAAGAGAAAAGGAAAGAAATAAATATTGAACTGATTTAATCCAAATGGTTGTACTAGACTTAGTAAAGTAGAATTATTTTTCTCTTTGTTGGGTCTCAAATTATGGAAAAGATGTTATTGAAATTTTTTAATTTTAATTGTTCTCTCTCCCTTGGTCCCTATGCATTTGCTGAGCAATGTGATAGAGCTGTAGTGAAATTTGGAAAGTAGTCTCTGTAATGAATGCCCATTTTTTTTTTTTTTTGAAAAATTCATTCAATTTGTGATCTTCTTGTTATGTATTTTCGCGGCTAAGTTCTGGTTTAATTGCTGAATTATAGAATTTTGGTGAAGTTATTAATACTTATGGGTTTATGAAGGAAATTTGGTATTTCAGATTTTCGAACTTCGTTTATTCATATTTTTGGAGCTATTTTTCTGATATGTTATGACGGTTGCACATCTGGCTATGCCTACAGTTAATTTAAGTTCACTGTTGATATGTAGTTCTACAATTAGTAGCTAATGCCAGAATTAAAATACAGAAGGAATTATCTTAAGGACAAAGTTTTCCTCCAAACTGGGTTGGAGGAATTTCCTTCAACCTGGTCTAAAAAAGTGACATGTGTCCCTTAACATGTGAGATGCACATTTTTTTTAATTGTCGGGACAAAGTTGGAATGAATTTTATTAAAAACTCATGTGCAACTCACATGTTATTAAAAAAAGGACACATGTCACTTTTCTAGATCAGGTTGAAGGAAATTCCTCCAACCCAGTTTGGAGGAAAACTTTGTCCTTATCTTAAATAGTGTCAAATAAGTACATATGTGGGAACAGCATGCTTATTGGTGTGGATTTTATATTGATGACATAGTACAGACCAAAAGGAGAATAACAACAAAAATGTGTAGGTGTCACTGTTTGAGACAATAATGTGAAAGAATTACTATAATCAAGTGAAGACATTTTTTTTTTTCGCTCTAACTCCATTATTATTATTTTCTTGATAAGCAAATCAATCTTAGTAAAAATGTAGAGGGATGCAACTCTAGTACACATGAAGTATACAAGAGAAACCCCCTATTAAGAGGAAGAAGAAAAAGAAACAAAAAAATCCAGAAAAACTAGAAAAATGCAGACTATTATATGCCGCTATACATATATAAAGAGAATCAAGCATGACGTTCTTTAGCTCTTCCACCGAAATTTTGCGTTCTTCAAAGAAACTTGCATTTTGCTATCTCTATCTGCACCACATTAAGCACAAAGGGTGCCATCCTCCAAGCTTCTAAAATGATATGACTTCCCAATTGACCTATCCAACATGCCAACAACTCTATTACCCTTCTAGGGATGACCCATCCTACACCAAAATGGTGAAAAATCGAAGCCCATAATTATCTTTTTTTTTGATAAGTCAAAGTATTATATCAAAAGCGCAAAGGGGCGCAACCCTTAGTACACTGGGAGTATACAAAAGGTACTAGGAAGAGATGGAGAAAAAAGAGAGAAAATCTACAAGGCTAATAACCCGCGGGGCGAGCCAGCCTGTAGTCCAAGAAAAAAGAGTAACAAGAAAAAAGTGAATGAGCTCCTCTCGGGTCCTCGACACGCCTCAAAGCATCTATTGTTTCGCTCCTCCAAATACACCACAAGATACAATGAGGACCATTTTCCAAACCACATTCCTCCTCAGACGACCACCGTCCACCAATTCGCTAAAAGCTCCTTGACGGAGCGAGGCATAACCAACAAAGCCCAAACCGAGCAAAGAAAGTAGTCCACAAGTCCCTCGCTACGCTGATGAAGAAGTAGATGATCAAGACTCCACATCCGATTCACATAGCCAACATCGATTCACCACCACCAAGCCCCTCCTCCCAAGATTGTCTAGAGTAAGGATCTTGCTATGCACCGCCGTCAAACAAAGAAAGCCACTCTAGGAGGGCTTTGGACTTCCAAACACTCTTCCATGGGAAAGAGACCGACCCATGAGGCGAAAGAGCTCTATGGAAAGACTTAACCTCAAAGACCCCCTTACGAGAAGGCATCCACCATAACTTGTCTCTCCCCTCTCCTCGTATCTTGTTCTCATATAAACACTTATAAAATGCAGCCAAATCCCCCACTTCCCAATCTTGAATCAACCGAGAGAATTGGACATTCCACTGAATAGATTCACTAGAGTACTCCATATTGTCCGCTATGGATGCATCCTTTAAACTAGCAATGCTGTACAGGCCGGGAAATTCCTCCCTAAGAGTCCTATCTCCACACCAAACATCCTCCCAAAAGCGAATTTTCGAGCCTTCACCGGGATCATACTTGAAAAACCTCCTAAAATTCTGCCAACCCATACAAATAAATTTCCATAAACCCACCCCATGCGAACCAGAAATGACTCTCGTCCGCCAACCTCCCCAATCCAACCCATACTTGGCCACCAACACTGAATGCCACCAAGCACCCTCCTCATGAGCAAAACGCCACAACCACTTCCCCAAAAGAGCTTGATTAAACCTTCGAATATTCCTAATCCCCAATCCACCCTTATCAATAGGAGTACAAACCTTGTCCCACTCTACAAGATGATACTTAAAATCATCATTCATCCCTCCCCAAAGGAAATCTCTTTGGATCTTCTCAATGCGCTTAGCCACGTCCGCCGGGATGGGAAAAAGAGATAACATGTAAGTAGGCATATTCGAGAGGGTGCTTTTAATCAAAGTGACCCTCCCTCCTCTTGAGAGGTACAACCTTTTCCACGGTGCTAGTCTCCTCACCATCATATCCTCCAAGCCCGCCCACATAGTTTTAAGCTTGAAAGAGGCCCCCAACGGTAACCCCAAATACTTCAGCGGCACTTCACCATACCCACAACCCAGCAACCCAGCAAGCTGTCCCACATTCTCCACAATACCAACCGGAACCAACACCGATTTGGATAAATTAACCTTCAATCCGCAGCCGCTTCAAAGCATACAAGAGAGCCCCAAATGACGAATTTGACTAGCATTAGCCCCAAGAAACACCAAGGTATCATCAGCAAAAGGAGATGAGAGATAGTAACCCGCTTCTTGCCCACTTGATCCCACCGAGAAACCCAAATCAGCCCCTATCATTAAAGGCTCCAAGCATCCTACTAAAAGCCTCCATCACCAACACAAAAAGGAAAGGAGAGAGCGGGTCACCTTGGCGCACCCCACGGGAGCTCCCAAAAAAGCCGGAGGGGACACCATTAATCAACACAGAGAATCGAATCGACGTAATACAATGCTGTATCCACGAGCACCATTTCTCCCCAACCGCACCTCCTCAACAAGTACATAAGAAAGCTCCAATCAACATGGTCATACGCCTTTTCCATATCCAACTTGCATAAAATCCCTGGCTCCTCGGACTTGATCCTACTATCCAGGCATTCATTTGCTATGAGAACCGAGTCTAAAATCTGCCTCCTTTAACAAATGCATTTTGTGGCTTGGATATAATCTTGTCCATAACTCTTCATTCTCATTAGCTGTAACCTTGGAGATGATCTTATAAACTCCACCCACGAGGCTAATAGGTCAAAAATCCTTGACCTCCTTGGCCCCTTGGATCTTTGGAATCGAGAAATAAATGTAGAATTAATACATTTAACGAATTTACCTCGAGCATAAAATTCCTCAAATACCGCCATGAAATCTTCCTTGATCACCTCCCAACAATCGAAAAAGGCCATAGAAAAACCATCCGGACCCGGGGCCTTATCCCTATCCATACCTTTGATAACCTCCCTAACCTCCTTTTCCTCAAACGGATTCTCCAAACCAGCTGCTTCCTCACCATTGAGTCTATCAAACTCAAGGTTATCCAATCTCGGTCTCCAACTAAGAGGCTCCGAAAACAAGGATTTATAATAGTTGACAACATGATCGCCGATACTAGTTGGGTCCGAAGTAGGGGAGCCATTCACCATCAATGACTCTGTAGAGTTGTTTCTCCTGTTTGCACTAGCAACCTGGTGAAAGAACTTGGTGCACTTGACAGTGAAGAAGAAGAAGATGATCTATGGACTCGACACTTTCCTAGCACATACAACACCAATCCGTCACAATGATTTTCCTCTTCCTCAAGCTATCCAAAGTCAATATCTTCCCTCGTGTACCCCGTGTTGTGCCTTACGCTTTTTAATGATATTTCGATTACTTCTAAAAAAAAAAATCTTCCCTAGTGTCATCATTCACAAATTGCCACTCTTGAATGGAACTTAACTCTTGAGATACTCTTCCAAGGAAATGGGAACCAATAGGAATAGACAACGCATGAAAAAACAAACTTACTTCAAACTTTCTCTTGGTTGGGATCCAACCAATTTTATCTTTTCCACCTTGTCTTAATTTGAGAGAGTACAATAAATTAAAGAATGCATTCACTAGGTCCACCTCCCTATCATGTGCAGGTCTGATAGAAGATAAATTTCACAGTAGATTTGTATTAGGAAACTGCATATGATCCGCCACCCGCTCCTCCTTCTACTGCACAATACTAAACAATTTAAAAAAGTTACCTTTAGGGGTTGATTCCCACCCCACAATCATGCCAAAACCTGATCTTGGTCTCATCTCCCATTTCATATCTAATGAATCTAGAAAAAAACTACATCCTCTCCTTATATATTTTCACACTCCCACTCCAAAGAGTCCCACTGCTTCCTTAGAACACCTGCCTTCACTCTTGCTATTATATTTGGTTTCCACCACCAATCTCCATAATGCCTCTCTCTCTAAAGCATAACTCCATAATTATTTATCCAGGAGAGCTCAGTTAAAGAATGCATTCACCAGGTCCACCTCCCAATCCTGTGCAGGTCTGATTTGTATTAGGAAGCTGCATATGATCCGCCACCCGCTCCTCCTTATACCGCAAAATACTAAACAATTTAAAAAAAGTTACCTTTAGGGGTTGGTTCACACCCCTCAATCATGCCAAAACCTGATCTTGTTCTCATCTAACATTTCAAATCTAATGAATCTAGAAAAAAACTACCCATCCTCTCCTTATATATTTTCACACTCCCACTCCTAAGAGTCCCACTGCCTCCTTAGAACACCAGCCTTTACTCTTGCTATTATATTTGGTTTCCACCACCAATCTCCATAAAGCCTCTCTCTCTATAGCACAAGTCCATAATTATTTATCCAGGAGAGCTTGGTTACAATGAATCAAATCTCTTACCCCCAAACCGCCAGTTAGCATCTAAGATCAGATCTTCGACCAATTAATTAAATGGAACGTAAATGCGTAACCAATTCCACCATGTAAAAAGTCTCTCTGAAGTTTTTCAATTTTTTTAGTTACACAATCGGAATGGGGAACATGGACAAATAATAAGTAGGCAAATTGGATAGAATGCTTTTAATCAAGGTCAATCTGCCTCTCTTCGACAAATAAAGCCTCTTCCAACCAGTTAAACGACGTTCCATTTTTTTTTTTTGTAAATGCTATTCCATATAGATGTAGTCTTCTACGATGTTCCCAAAGGAAGACCCAAACGCATCATTGGCAGAAAAGCCACCCTACTCCCAAGAATACTAGCCAAACCTTTTACATCGTCCACATCTCCAACTGAAGCTATCTCTGATTTAGATAGGTTAATCTTCAACCTCCAAACCACTTCGAAACATAAAAAGAGACAACACAAATGACAGAGTTGTTCACGAGTAGTCGCGTAAAAAATCAAACTACCATCTGCAAACAGTAGAGATGAGATACTAGAAGCTCTTCATTATTCCTGACCCCACCAAAGATCTTGATAAAAGCACCCTATCCATTGTAGCAGACATCATCCTACTCAAAGTCTCCATAACAACCACAAACAATAGAAAAGATAAAGGATCATCTGTTTCAATCCATGAGGACTACTAAAGAATTTAGAGGGAGCATTGTTAATAAGAATGGAGAACCGCACCGTAGAAATACAATGGCCTATCCAAGCTCTCAATTTCCCCCCAAATCCATTTCTCTTCAACAAAAACAACAAAAACTCTTGGTTAACATGATTGTAGGCCTTCTAAGTCCAATTTACACAACACGTCAAGTTTTCCTGATCTAATTCGATTATCTAAACATTCTTTAGCTACTAGAATGAATCTAGAATTTGTCTCCCCATAATAAATGCATTATGAGGAACATAAATAATCTTCTCCAACGCCGTTTTCAACCTGTTTGCTAGTACCGTAGATATGATTTTATAAACCCCACCCACAATAATAGGATAGAAGTCCTTAATATCCACAGCACTGACTTTCTTGGGGATAAGAGAAATAAAAGTTTCGTCGATGCTCCTCTTAAACTTCTCTTTAAAAAAAAAAAAAAAAAAAACTCCTTACATATGACCATGATTTCCTCTTTACAGACCTTTTTTCAAGTTTGAGAAAAGGCAATAGAGAAACCATTAGAGCCTGGGGCCTTATCATCATTCGGAGCTCTCACCACCTCATATACTTCACTCTCCTGAAAATATCTTTCCAACCAAGAACCCAACACCAATGGAATTGAATGGAAAGCCATCTAGCTTTGGCCTCCAATTGAATTGTTTTGAATTTAGAGCTGATTATTAAATTGCACAATGTCCTCTCTTGTTTCTGTAGAATCTGGAGATAGGGACCATTAACAACTAAAGAATCCGCGGTGTTATTTCTTCCATTCGAACTTGCCACCCAGTGAAAAAAATTTAGTGTACTTATCTCCCTCTCTCAACCAAAGAGCCCTTAACTTTTATGCATCCCAACATTACCAAAAATTTCTTCATTCTATTTTTTCCAAATCTTTTTTCAAGGCTCTCAACTTGCATGCCAACTTAAAACTAGGGGAACCTTGAAAACTGTATGACCTCCACTATGTTTTCACCTAATCCACAAAGCCCTCTGGCTTCAGCCACATATTCTCAAACTTAAAATACCTGCTTCTCCTATTTGAAACCCCACAATCAAGCATCAACGGAAGTGATCTGACAAAATTCTAGGGAGTCTCCTTTGAATGACATCATGAAATTGTTCTTCCCAATTAGGAGAGAGTAGAAACCTATCAATTCTAGACCAACACTGGGGATAAAAGGTTGATGTGCATTTTTTAGCACCATTTGATCCAAACAAGAAAATGTATTTGACAACTGGTTTTGGCAAATATGTGAAAAAGGGTTGTTGACCACCTTCTCCCAAGTAAAGTTGTCTCTCAACAAGTCCACAAACATGAGAAGTTCTTCATGCAAAGAAGGAATTATGGATCATGACATGGAGCTGACCACTTTTGAAGAGTTGCAACTTGCACGTGCTGAATAATTGGAAAGGAGCTCTGCAGAGTAAAGTTCTCTAAGACTAGTTCTCAAACATAAGAAGTTCCTCAAGCAAAGAGTGTCTTATGGTCATGCCATATACAAGGATATGGCCATGTTTAATGAGTTGCATGTGCTGAATACTTGGAAAAAAATTTGCTGTTAATTAATCTTTCAATGAATAAATTGGATTTTCTTTTATTGACTGGATCTTATTAAGTATTTGTCTTTGATAAATAAAATACATTTGAAGTAACCTGTTTGATTAATTAGTATATGCATGTCTACATACAACTTCCTGATACAGGCAAAAAAAGAAAACAAATACTGCCACCTCTTGCTCTTTTTATGAGTTCAAAGCTTCTAATTGAAATGGGATTTCTCATAGTGGTTACTTTTCGGAGTTCTATTGTTCAAAAAATAATTTTTATTTATCAAAAAAATAATTTTCTTTATTTGCATATCATGAGTTTGAGGTACCAACATGACACAGTTCTGAAAGTAAAACTACTTAATTTAAATACTTTGATTAAACTTCCTTGCAAGAATTGTAAACTCTCTCTCTCTCTCTCTCCATATGCAATTTCACTTTTATTTCCTATATAAACCCCTCACCTAGGAAATATTTATTTTTCTCACAGTAAAAGCTACGGGGATAAGAATTGCTGCTTCCAACAAATCCCATGGTAGACAAAGGGGAGGTTCTCTTGCTGCTGGTATGAACCTTTTTGACCGGTTTGCTAGAGTTGTCAAGGTGAGATTTCAGGAATTCGTCACATGCATTCATGTAAAATTAGTATTTTATACTTATCATGAGGCTACTAACTGGTATTTGTTATATAATATATATAATATGATTTAGCTCTCTCCTATTGTCAGTCATATGCAAATGCAGTTATAAGTTCCTTTGAAGATCCAGAGAAAATTTTGGAGCAAACAGTTCTTGAAATGAATGATGACTTGACAAAGATGCGTCAGGCCACGGCACAAGTAAGCATCAATTGTTCTCTCCTCATTCTATTAAATTATTTTACTCGGACCTTTCTTTATCTTTCATTCACTCTTTTTTGTTCTTCTGTTTCCAAAAAAAAGAAAAAACTTCAAACTGTATTCTACTGCTAATCAAACATGTGGGTGCAATATTAAACACTTGATGGACTTACATATCTGATTAATTCTCCCCTATATTCAATTCCAGTGTGTAACATTTTCTTTCCCCACCCCCCTCCAGTTTCATGTTTAAAATTGGTGCTCTTTTTTTTGTTTTTCTTTTTTCTTGGTGAGAAGGTTTTGGCATCTCAGAAGCAGTTGGAAAATAAGTGTAAGGCTGCACAACAAGCTTCTGAAGATTGGTAATATATGAGTGCATATCGTCTTAATTTCCTAGGTGTACTGATAATGCATGATAACTGTGTGCCTTATGTTCAATATAGGTACCGTAAGGCGCAATTTGCTCTTCAGAAAGGAGAAGAGGATCTTGCACGTGAAGCTCTAAAGAGGCGTAAATCTTATGCGGTAAGTTTTCTTTCTAAAAGAGTTTATGCTAGGAGTTCATATTTGTTATTTTGGACTTATAATGAACATTCTCATTGAAATTGAGAGGTAACATGCTATAAACTGATGAATATTGAATAATCATTCATATTGTTTCTTGCTCACTTTTTCTTACGTTTCTGCTTTTAAAAAATAATGCTTTTGTTCTTACCCACAATGCTTACATAGATTATTACATAGATCCAGCCTATGCTTTGAAACCCTGATCCCATATTAGGAAGAAGAGTTGCCTACATAGAGTGGGTAGTTTATAAAAAAACATTCATAGGTGCTAAATTTCACATTGCTTACTTATTAGGTGAAATTAAGCTTTATAAGTGATTTTAGGGAAACGTCAAATTGATTTATCTTTTTGGGGTAATAGTGTAGATGTGGCTAATACTTTTTCTTGAGTCATTACCAATGGCTTTAGAGGCACCTAGTAATGCCGTGTGGCACACCAGTTCTGTATGACGTGACCCTAATGAGGACATCAAGGGTTTAAGGGGGAGATTTTGTAACACTCTAATCCCATATTGGGAAAAAGAGTTGCTCGCATATAGTGGGTGATTTATAGAAAGACACTCACTAGTGTTAAGTCTCACATTATTTACATACTAGGTGAAACTATGTTTTATAAGTGATTTTAAGGAAGCTCCAAATTGATTAGTCATTTTGAGATGATAGCACAGATATGGCTAGCGCTTTTCCTTGGGTTGTTACATATGCATTATAAGATCACATTGGTGGGTGAAGTTCCTCATCTTTGCCAAAGAATTTGTGAAAAAAAAAAAAGAAGGGTAATTAATCTATAAAAATGTTAAGACGCCATAACGAGGGTTTACAATTGAAGATGATAATTGGAATAACTTTTCAGGAATGTGTGTCACCAAATTAGCTTGAATTGACAGGTTAGGCAAATTATAGACCCCGACTATACATGTTATGGTTCAATAAAATATCTTGATGAATCTGATCTCTCTTCATTTTTCATGATTCTTGTGTCTACCTTCAATGCAGGCAGCCAAGATATCATAAAAAGGGTTAACAAATAGAAGAATTTTGGACTCATTTTGCCCCTAGGCTGAGGCGCTGAATCTATACAGTTTAGCTTCCATTAGATATTGCTATTATGTATATCAGAAAAAATCATTTACACAAAAAGAATAACATGTAGAATTGACTCTTATTTGTTGTTGCTTGTTGATGCAAGAGGGTGCAACTGAAAACTGGAACTATGTGGGGATGCCTTGGAATCTGGACCATAGTAATGCAACATTCTACAGGATTTAGTGCACACAATAATGATTATGCTTAAATTTTTCTGCAGGATAATGCTAATGCTTTGAGAGCTCAACTCGATCAACAGAAAACTGTTGTTGAGAGTCTTGTCTCTAATACACGGGTATGTTAATATCTATTTTCTTATGCCTCATTTATATAATCATATGGTTATTTTGATGGACAATAATGCTTGCAATAGCATGTGAGGCAGCCATGTTTTTGTATGAGGTGTAAAACTTTAAAGTAAACCAATATGTCTTCATAATTCAATTGGCTAAGCAGAGAGAAAACATTTTTTACTTGGATCTTCTTTTTGTTGGTTAGAATGCATTTAACTGGTTCTTGTCTGGAAAAAATTGGTATTATTGGTTATAGGTATCCTGAGATTTTACTTATAAAAGGAGGGAAAAAACAGTTATCATGAGAACTATGAAGAACTGAGGAGAGAAGCTGTGGTTGTTTTATTATAGATTGTAAGTTACCAGCTTTAACTTGTACTTTAAATGAAAAACAAGAAGTTGGGAAGAACCAAGGCAATTATTTCTACTTGTTTCCTATTCTATCAAAACCAGCCAAAAGGCTAAAGTTGATGAGATCGATTTTATTTTGGTGTCCAGAGACTGACAGATGAACTTTGCCAGATAATTGGTTGTATTTGCAATCTTTAGTTATTCTGACTTTTACCATGCTATTGAGCATAATTTGTATGCATCAAGGAATTTAGTAAAGTTGCTTTCTATAAATTTTGTTTGTGTAGCTTTTGGAGAGTAAGATACAGGAAGCAAGATCAAAGAAAGATACTCTGAAAGCACGTGCTCAGTCCGCAAAGTTTGTTTCCACCACCTTAACCCATTGCTATGTTTTCTTACCTGATTTTTGCCTCCCTAAAGTTGCCAATAATGGCTACTTTTGTTTTCAGGACTTCAAGCAAAGTGAGCGAGATGTTGGGAATGTCAATACAAGTAATGCTCTTTCAGCTTTTGAAAAGATGGAAGAAAAGGTGAGCATTTAGATGGTCGGAATCACTCTCTAAATCCACATTTAGCTATTTGGGATAAAATTTATAATCTGGTTTTTTTATTTATTTTGTTGAATTTCAGTCCCCTTTGTCTTCCTCAGGGTGCTGCAGAAAGACTGATTTATTAAGTTGGCATTTATCCTTTAGAAAGAAAAAAAATTAAATTAAATGAAAAAAAAATTTATTACATGTAGAAAATGCCACTGGTTCTGGGATCCAATCATTCCTATTCTCAAAATAGTTTACCATTGTCATGTGGCATAATGTACTCTGATTTCAGACCATGTCTTCATCTTATATATATAGGCTTTTAGTCGAGACATTTTTTAGTGTTCTTATGATGCTTCCACCACATTGAGTGCATATGCAGTTGATTTAAATGAACTTTTATGGGACACATTGAAAGAACATGATACAAGGCATTGGATTTAGTGAAACTTCAAGACACCATAAGAAGAGGGGGAGAGATTTTCATTTAATCTTTGAAAGGGGAAAAAACAGAACTTTTTTTTTGGTCTTTTCATTTGTTTTGACTATGCAGTCAACAGAAAATGCTCTAAAATAACTCACTACATTTTATGTTTGTCCCTGGTGAGCATCTCAGAGTAAATGCAATGTTTGGCTAAAATTTAAAATTGTGAAGGTTTAATATATGAACTAGTCATGTCTTATAAGAATGTACCACAGGAAGCATGTTCAAATGGCACCAATTTATGTACATCTTTCTATTTTTGTGGATAAGTAATCGCAGGTTCATTAGAAAAGTGCAAGGCACAATTCATACACACAGAATTTATACAAAAGATACCTAGCTAGAAGAGGAGAAAAAATCTAGAAAATCTTGAAAGCTGGAAATATTAAAATCAAAGGCAGCAGCCCAAAAGTAAAGTTTCTTAAAGAAAAGGTCTTTAATTCCATTGATTTCCACTCACGATCCTCAAAATTCCATCATCTCTTCCCTCTAAATGCATCACATAAGGCATGATGGAAACATCAACCATGCATAATCCAAGCCATCCCTAAACTAAAGATAGTATTTAAAAGAGCACTAAAAATCTCACAATAGAGCAGAAGGTGATCTACTGCCTCCACACTCTTCCTACATATGCAGCACCAATCAACCCCAGTGATATGTCTCTTCTTAAGGTTGTCCATGATAAAGATCTTCCCTAATGCAGCCAACCAAGCAAAGGACGCCATTCTCAAGGGAACCTTATTCCGCCAAATACTCATCCAAGGGAAATGAGTACTATCATGAGGAACGTGGACATTGTAGTATGATCTGACATTGACAACCCTCTCTTTGAAGGTATCCAACAAAGCTTGTTTTCACCATCTCGCCTCAATCTAAAGGAATACAACAAATTGAAGAACTAGGCAAAAAGATGTTGTGAGATGCTGTAAGAAAGTTAATATTCCACTGATAAGGGGTACTAGAAAGATCCAAATGATCTGCCACAGTAGCTTCCTTAGATTGGGCAATACTGAACAAGTCCAGAAAAGTGATCTTGAGGGCTTGATTCCCACTCTACTTGTCATGTCATAATCTAAATTTTGAGTTGTCACCTACCTCAAATCTAGTATGACTAGAAAACTCTCTCCAGCCCTTCCTGATATTTTTCCAAAACCTCATCCCATATGACCCATGGACTTCATTTGAACACCACCCACCTCCATCAGTTGCCATATTTGGAATCTACAACCACTCTCCATGAGGCCTCTTTCATGAGTAGAGGGTCAAAGCCACTTGCCCAAAAGAGCTTGGTTGAACAAAAGTAAATTTTGGACCCCAAACCTACCTTATGAAATTGGAGTACACACCTTGGGCTAATCAAGTGGAATTGGAGCTCTTCATCAATGCCCCCCATAAAAGATCCCATTGTAAATTCTCTATGCGATTGGCAAAGCCAACGAGGAGAGGAAAAAAGGACATGAAGTAGGCAAATTAAATAATGTGTTTGTAATGAAGGTAACTCTCCCATCCTTTAACAAGTACATCTCATCCATCCAGTCAAACAATGTTTGATCTTGTCAATTATGTTGTCCCAAATAGATTTGGATGAAGCTCTTTAGGAAAGGCTCTAAGTATTTCATAGGCAAAAAAGATACACTAGAACCTAAAATACTCGCCATACCTTCAACATTAATGACATTGCCATTGGGGACAAACTCTGATTTAGCTAGATTAATCCTCAAGCCTAAAACCCCTTCAAAGGATAAAACTAACAACGCAAGTTACGAAGATGATTTAGATTTTCCCTGCAAAAAATAAGGGGTTGTCTGCAAACAAAAGGTGAGAAATGTTGAAGGCACCCCCACTCCTAGATCCCACTGAGAAGCTTGATAACATTCCCTCATTCACTATAGTAGAAATCATTTTACTTCACACCTCCATAACCTCTAAGGAACAGTAAGGGAGACAAAGGATTTACTTGGCTCAAGCCACGGGAACTACTAAATAAATCTGACAGAGTATTATTTACCAATATAGAAAAGTGCACCGAAGATATACAATATGCCATCCAATTGCACAATTTCTCCCCAAATCCCATCCGTATCTCCTCTGCAAATACAATAAAAAGTCCCAATTGACATGGCATAAACCTTTTCTATATCCAACTTGTGCAACACACCTGATTCCCCATATCTAATCCTAGTACAAGACACTCATTGGCTATGAGAAGAGAGTCTAAAATATGCCTATTCTTGGTCTAAGCATTGTTAGGCTTGGAAATGATTTTATCCATTACCGATTTCAACCAGTTAGCTAGAAATTTGGCAACAATTTTGTATATTCCACCCACTATGCACATTTTAAACTTAAAATACAGGTTACCGTTGTCTTCATTGCCTAATTTGTTATTTATTTATTTATTTTTTTAAATTTTTTTCATCAGAGTATGTAACATCATGGTCACTCTTTGCATAATATCTTAATTCTGCTGCAGTGTTGGTCTGTGAAGAATCAATCTTGATATATCATACCAATTTTATTTATTTTCCCTAATTAAATTTTATCAATTGTTTTTCATCTTGATAGTGATGGCAATGGAATCCCAAGCAGAAGCTCTTGGTCAATTGACTACTGATGATCTTGAAGGAAAGGTAGTCATGATGTTCATTTCTTTTTGTCTCATTTTATATTGATTGTTCATTTGTGAGTCTGCAGATATGGTCCATATATTCCGTAATGGAATATGAACCTTTGTGAATATTAAAAAGCTTTGGGCTGTGTGAGAAGACGCGCTAGTGCTTAAGATACCAGCCTGCCAGTTGTACCCTTTCCTTGGCCAAAAGCAGAACTTGCGTAAGAGAGGAATCATTGTGGTGGATTGGTGTTGCATAGTGTAAGAGGAGTGAGTCTATCAATCATTTACTCCTTCATTGTGAAGTGGCATGAGCCTTATGGAATGATATTTACTATTTTGATGTCACATGGGTCATGCAAGGAAGGGTGGCAGATTTTTTAACCTGTTGGAAAGATCAGACAGGTAATCGTTCAGTTAAGGAGGTATGGAGAATAGCTCCATTGTGTCTAATGTGGACTATTTTGGAGAGGGTGGAATGCAAGAAGTTTTGAAAATCAAGAAAAGACGCTGGACAAGCTCAAATAGCTGTTTATCACGACTCTATTCCATTGGGCAGGCGCTTGCCTCAGTTTTCTACTATGCCTCAATATGTGGCTTTTTGTTCTTCTTTTCGTCTTTAGTGGGACCTTTCATTGTATACATCCTGTATACTAAGGTTGTGTCCCTTTCTAATTGAGAGGTATGTGGGATGTCATGGCTTGTCAATATAGGCATGTACCATTAATGTGAATGCCCTTGGTGGAGACTGGCACATCTTTGCAGTCCATACAAGTACACGGATTGACATTGGCTTAATGGGAACACTGCCATTGTCTTGTCCTGCTCTGTGTGCTTAGTCCTACCTGAGTCGAACTTTCTATTGCGTTCTAAATGACTGGAGTCACCCCTCGTTTTGCAATTATTGGTCTTTGGACTCATCAGTGGAACAGTGAGTTGGTTTTGAACAAGTATCATCTCACTTATATGCACGGACACACAGCTGCCTGAATGTGCTGACATACACAGGTGTGCACAAGCATGTGTATGCCCACGCGCAGATACCAAAGTGACACCAAACATTGTTAACATATTTGTGATGACTGCAAGCCTCACAAAGTAGACAGGAAGCTCGAACTGGGAAGGTGGCCTTGCAGATGGGCATGAATAAAATGTATACTGGCCATCCACCATTAATTGATGGCCCTTCTATCTTTTCTATTGGATATGAATAAGATGATTGAGAAACATTGATTAACCTAAAAAGGAGAGAATGGAGAAAAATTGGAAGAAAAAGGAGAGGGGAAAGAGAGTAGAAAAATTGAGAGAAAAGAGATAAGACAGTCATGATGAAAATCATGACTGAAGTTAGTCTTACACATTAAATTTCTTCTGAAATTGGAATTAAGTTACGGTTAATTTGGTATATGGTATGGAAGAGACCAGTTGAAAAGCCAATTCAATTTTTTTTTACACATTTGTATAGGTGAGTTGTAAAGTTGGCAATCTTTTGTCTTATTTATGGGTTTTATTGTAGGAAAGAAATGATTGTTAGAAAGGTGACTAGGGGCACGGCCCTGTACAGGGCCTGGTGGCATAAGTGGATCTGACCATAATTAGTTGGGATTGGACTGTAGTTTGTTGAGTTTAACTTATACCATGAGTAAATTCACGTTTCACTTATTTAAAATCATAATGATTTTAATTATGGAACAGCTTTTTGTTGTGTTTAACTTCTCTGTATGGCTCTTGGAGCATCTCGATTAATCATTGAACATTCGGTTAATTGTAATGCATGATGTCTACTTTGCTAAAATATTAATGTTCTCTGTTTCTTTCATATGATAATATGGTTTTTACCTGCAATTGATGGTTCCTTTTGAAAATCATACTTAACATTTTTACACTCAATATTTGTGTTGCAGTTTGCATTGCTAGAGGGCTCATCTGTTGATGATGATCTGGCAGACCTGAAAAAAGAACTATCTGGTAGCTCAAAGGTATGCCTTATGCTTCCTTTTATGTACTAGATTTTCTATGATTCAGCTAAGTCCTAGTTTTCCTGAACTTAAAATTAATTGAAAACTTGATTGCCTGCTCATTTGGGTTTAAAATTGTGAGTTATCCCTTCGGGCCAATTACTTATAAAAAAAAATAAAAAAGGATTATGTGGGTTGCGACTGTTTCTTTTTCCTTAATTTTTTGAGGCAGCATGTAGAAAGAAGGGAAAGAAAGTCTTTGACTGGGTTGAAAGCTTCCAACTTTCTACTTATTGCCTTTTTATTTTCTCGTCTGTTGGCTGTTGCCAAGAAACTGGCAGTAGACAAGAGAAGATTTGTTTTAAAATGCTTACATTTGTTTTTGTTTTCTGCCTTCTCAACAACCCTGGACTTTGCCCTGTTTTTCTTCTTCTCCCCCGACAGAAAGGAGAGCTTCCACCTGGAAGAACTGTCACAAGTACAAACAAGGCATATCCTTTCAGAGATGCTGACATCGAAATGGAGCTTAATGAGCTAAGGCAAAAAGCAAAGGATTTCTAGACTGTCTCTTTTGCCTGTTTTAGATTTCTTCTTTCAAGCTCAGCATTGGTTTCATTTTGCCATCAGATTTTAACATTGTACAGCTAAAGGCCAAAGAGATTAACACTGTATAGCTGAAAGGCCAAGCTTAAATCAGTTATAGTGGTGTTTGGATGTGCATGTAATGAATTGAGCTGCATGCTTATGTATGATAATTGATAAAGCACAATTTTCATGTTCTAATTTAATTGTACGCATATGATTAAAATTATCTGCTGCGGCGGCAACCTTGTTTTTGCATTACATGTACCGCAGCCTTTCAATTTAGGCAGGTAATGTGAAAGATTCTATATGGGATTCAATCATCCAAATTAATTTTGGGCTGTCCAATTATCTATTCGATTCAAACAAGTAATTGCCATGGATCCTTATCCACCGAGTCAATAGTTGTTGAGGGTGGGTCGAGAATGCCCGCACGATGGGACTTTCAAATGAGCTCATTTCGTTGACATATTTATGCTAACATGGCAATTCTGTAATGGGGATCTTACTACGACCAAAGACCAAGATATTTGAATGTCCCAAATCCTACGGACATTGTGATAGTGATTCAGTGAACAACAGCAGAACTCATTTAGGTTTCTTTTAACAAATTTCTCAAATTTTCGGCTGCATCAGTCCCCATTCAAAAGCAAGAACAATAAGAGCCAGTTAATTCAAAATTTCCAACCTTTGGACTTGGTTAACATGTTGCCCTAAATCATTTAAAAAATATATATATTTTTTTGGTTATTTTTATTTTATTTTATTTTATTTTTTTATTTTTTGCATTAGTAAATGTATCCTCTATAAATTTGTTTCAATGGTCTCGCAAGACTAAAAATAAATAAAAAATAAAAAACTCATCTTTCAAATCGGGTTAGAAAATGTGAAGAATTTGATTAGATTATACATGGTATCAGTAGTTAGCTTGAAGGTAAAGTCTCTTGGTATCTTATATATTTGTTCGAAGATAAATTCATATAAAATATAAATATATAACTAGTCAGACGGATTGACTGTTTTGCCCCGGGTAATACTTGGACGTCATGACGAGTAGCGACCGAGCAAGCCATTGCATTTTAAAATATCCAAAAGCCCAAGGGCATTATGATAATTTAACAAAATTATTGAGATTTTCAAAGCAATTTTCTGAGTCCAGTCAAAAAGAAGAGGATCAGCGATCGAGTCAATTCCCTCCTTTCCAAACTCGTTGACATATAATACAGTTACCCTCGTAGCGTAAAATGACCAATACTGCCCTTCACTTATATTCAACTTGACGCCATTAACAAGGCCATTTTAGTAAATCGCAATTAGCCGTTGACAGGTTCATACGCGGGAGAGGCTGTATCTCCCCCTCACGGCTTCACCCACCAAAACCCACCAAAACAAAGTCTCTCAGATATATTTTAAGCTGCATGGGGATGACGGCGATGACTATTTCAGAGCTCCTTGGTCAGCAAGTAAAGCCACAAATGCCCACCAGAAACCCTCCTTCCCAGAAGGACTTTCACAGAACTCTTGCCCTATAAATACCTTTTCACTTCTTCATATTCATCATCCCACACATCGATCCCACAAGCACCAACAAAAGCTCTTATTACCATACATTTACATCAATCCCAGCAACTTATCGAGCTTCTGAAGATGAGTTTCCGAAAAACGAGCACCCTTTTGGTCATTCTTTTCATCTCTGTTGCCATCCTGGGCCACGTCAGGGTTGAAGCAGCCAGAGTGTTGTCTGAAGATTTTGCTAGTGCCGATCACCTGGAGACATATTCATCCATCTATGAGAGGGCGAAGCACAGCATGGCGTATTGGCTCGAAAGGTTGCCGTCCGGACCTAGCCCGGGAGACGGTCACTAGTTTAGTACTCAAAGATAACTGTTACTCATACTGGGTAACGTACAGTTAAAATCACCATGTGAACTTGTCACGTTAAGAAGTATAGGATAAGTGTAACATTTTTTTTTCTTTCTTTTCTCATGATATACGGTAGCTTTTGTTATATTGAATTTATACCAAAATAATTTAAATACCAATAGAAAATAAAATTCGTTTATTAATTAAGTTGATATATTGCATTAGTTGTTTCTAATTCTCAACTTTTGTTTTATTTTTGTATTCATGCATATTGGACATGTGCGAGATACTTTTGAATTCTGGTTATCGTGCAGGCTACAGGTTCGGTTGCAATAATAAATAAACATGATAAAGAAGGAAATACGATTCACCCAAATGAAAATAGAAAACAATACACGCAAGCACAGAGATATATCTTTTCATTAATAACGAATTTTTCATTTGGCAGACACTACACCAAATTTTCGAAGGCAAGCCGTGTCTATATATATTTTAACGTATATTTTATTTAATAGGAATTAACAAAATTTACGTGCACTTATGGAATAAAACTATTTGATATTAATGTATTCATTCTATATAACATGGTTTGTCTGCAGAAGGACAAGCTCTTTTAAAATTTACCAAACCAACGACGTCTTTCTATCGGTCGGTGGATATATAGGTTTGTCAATCCTTTGTAGTAGCAATATATATGTTATGTGGTGTTTAATTGATGTTACAAAAGAGAAAGCATAAGCACAAAATTTCTTTCTCTTTCTCTCTAAATTAATGGTGGTTTGGACGTTAGACTGATGAATTCCATTGAAGCTTGCCTAAGCTAAAGTCCAAAGGCATCATAATATAAGAACATCTCTTCTTACCCCCCACCCACAATCACTACGTACCCAAGCGAAGGCACAAAGAATTGTTATTCTATCTCTCCTTATGTGATGAGTATGTGCATGCACGCATGCATGTATGCATATTTTTCAAATTGGTGTGATGGAAAGATCAATATTCTATTCATGAGAGAGAGAGAGAGAGGGGGGGGGGGATAAGCTTGGTGTTGAAAAACAAGAAAATATATAATAGTTGAAGAAATAAATATTGTTGGAAAAACAAAAAAAAAACTCTATATTTTGTTTGATGGGTCATGATGTAAAATTGTGTTAAAAATTGTGTTAAACATTGGTGGGTGAAGTTCCTCATCTTTGCCAAAGAATTTGTGAAAAAAAAAAAGAAGGGTAATTAATCTATAAAAATGTTAAGACGCCATAACGAGGGTTTACAATTGAAGATGATAATTGGAATAACTTTTCAGGAATGTGTGTCACCAAATTAGCTTGAATTGACAGGTTAGGCAAATTATAGACCCCGACTATACATGTTATGGTTTAATAAAATATCTTGATGAATCTGATCTCTCTTCATTTTTCATGATTCTTGTGTCTACCTTCAATGCAGGCAGCCAAGATATCATAAAAAGGGTTAACAAATAGAAGAATTTTGGACTCATTTTGCCCCTACGCTGAGGCGCTGAATCAATACAGTTTAGCTTCCATTAGATATTGCTATTATGTATATCAGAAAAAATCATTTACACAAAAAGAATAACATGTAGAATTGACTCTTATTTGTTGTTGCTTTGCTGATGCAAGAGGGTGCAACTGAAAAAATGGAACTATGTGGGGATGCCTTGGAATCTGGACCATAGTAATGCAACATTCTACAGGATTTAGTGCACACAATAATGATTATGCTTAAATTTTTCTGCAGGATAATGCTAATGCTTTGAGAGCTCAACTCGATCAACAGAAAACTGTTGTTGAGAGTCTTGTCTCTAATACACGGGTATGTTAATATCTATTTTCTTATGCCTCATTTATATAATCATATGGTTATTTTGATGGACAATAATGCTTGCAATAGCATGTGAAGCAGCCATGTTTTTGTATGAGGTGTAAAACTTTAAAGTAAACCAATATGTCTTCATAATTCAATTGGCTAAGCAGAGAGAAAACATTTTTTACTTGGATCTTCTTTTTGTTGGTTAGAATGCATTTAACTGGTTCTTGTCTGGAAAAAATTGGTATTATTGGTTATAGGTATCCTGAGATTTTACTTATAAAAGGAGGGGAAAAAACAGTTATCATGAGAACTATGTAGAACTGAGGAGAGAAGCTGTGGTTGTTTTATTATAGATTGTAAGTTACCAGCTTTAACTTGTACTTTAAATGAAAAACAAGAAGTTGGGAAGAACCAAGGCAATTATTTCTACTTGTTTCCTATTCTATCAAAACCAGCCAAAAGGCTAAAGTTGATGAGATCGATTTTATTTTGGTGTCCAGAGACTGACAGATGAACTTTGCCAGATAATTGGTTGTATTTGCAATCTTTAGTTATTCTGACTTTTACCATGCTATTGAGCATAATTTGTATGCATCAAGGAATTTAGTAAAGTTGCTTTCTATAAATTTTGTTTGTGTAGCTTTTGGAGAGTAAGATACAGGAAGCAAGATCAAAGAAAGATACTCTGAAAGCACGTGCTCAGTCCGCAAAGTTTGTTTCCACCACCTTAACCCATTGCTATGTTTTCTTACCTGATTTTTGCCTCCCTAAAGTTGCCAATAATGGCTACTTTTGTTTTCAGGACTTCAAGCAAAGTGAGCGAGATGTTGGGGAATGTCAATACAAGTAATGCTCTTTCAGCTTTTGAAAAGATGGAAGAAAAAGGTGAGGCATTTAGATGGTCGGAATCACTCTCTAAATCCACATTTAGCTATTTGGGATAAAATTTATAATCTGGTTTTTTTATTTATTTTGTTGAATTTCAGTCCCCTTTGTCTTCCTCAGGGTGCTGCAGAAAGACTGATTTATTAAGTTGGCATTTATCCTTTAGAAAGAAAAAAAATTAAATTAAATGAAAAAAAAATTTATTACATGTAGAAAATGCCACTGGTTCTGGGATCCAATCATTCCTATTCTCAAAATAGTTTACCATTGTCATGTGGCATAATGTACTCTGATTTCAGACCATGTCTTCATCTTATATATATAGGCTTTTAGTCGAGACATTTTTTAGTGTTCTTATGATGCTTCCACCACATTGAGTGCATATGCAGTTGATTTAAATGAACTTTTATGGGACACATTGAAAAGAACATGATACAAGGCATTGGATTTAGTGAAACTTCAAGACACCATAAGAAGAGGGGGAGAGATTTTCATTTAATCTTTGAAAGGGGGAAAAAAACAGAACTTTTTTTTTTTGGTCTTTTCATTTGTTTTGACTATGCAGTCAACAGAAAAATGCTCTAAAATAACTCACTACATTTTATGTTTGTCCCTGGTGAGCATCTCAGGAGTAAATGCAATGTTTGGCTAAAATTTAAAATTGTGAAGGTTTAATATATGAACTAGTCATGTCTTATAAGAATGTACCACAGGAAGCATGTTCAAATGGCACCAATTTATGTACATCTTTCTATTTTTGTGGATAAGTAATCGCAGGTTCATTAGAAAAGTGCAAGGCACAATTCATACACACAGAATTTATACAAAAGATACCTAGCTAGAAGAGGAGAAAAAATCTAGAAAATCTTGAAAGCTGGAAATATTAAAATCAAAGGCAGCAGCCCAAAAGTAAAGTTTCTTAAAGAAAAAGGTCTTTAATTCCATTGATTTCCACTCACGATCCTCAAAATTCCATCATCTCTTCCCTCTAAATGCATCACATAAGGCATGATGGAAACATCAACCATGCATAATCCAAGCCATCCCTAAACTAAAGATAGTATTTAAAAGAGCACTAAAAATCTCACAATAGAGCAGAAGGTGATCTACTGCCTCCACACTCTTCCTACATATGCAGCACCAATCAACCCCAGTGATATGTCTCTTCTTAAGGTTGTCCATGATAAAGATCTTCCCTAATGCGGCCAACCAAGCAAAGGACGCCATTCTCAAGGGAACCTTATTCCGCCAAATACTCATCCAAGGGAAATGAGTACTATCATGAGGAACGTGGACATTGTAGTATGATCTGACATTGAACAACCCTCTCTTTGAAGGTATCCAACAAAGCTTGTTTTCACCATCTCGTCTCAATCTAAAGGAATACAACAAATTGAAGAACAAGGCAAAAAGATGTTGTGAGATGCTGTAAGAAAGTTAATATTCCACTGATAAGGGGTACTAGAAAGATCCAAATGATCTGCCACAGTAGCTTCCTTAGATTGGGCAATACTGAACTTGTCCAGAAAAGTGATCTTGAGGGCTTGATTCCCACTCTACATGTCATGTCATAATCTAAATTTTGAGTTGTCACCTACCTAGCTCAAATCTAGTATGACTAGAAAACTCTCTCCAGCCCTTCCTGATATTTTTCCAAAACCTCATCCCATATGACCCATGGACTTCATTTGAACACCACCCACCTCCATCAGTTGCCATATTTGGAATCTACAACCACTCTCCATGAGGCCTCTTTCATGAGTAGAGGGTCAAAGCCACTTGCCCAAAAGAGCTTGGTTGAACAAAAGTAAATTTTGGACCCCAAACCTACCTTATGAAATTGGAGTACACACCTTGGGCTAATCAAGTGGAATTGGAGCTCTTCATCAATGCCGCCCCATAAAAGATCCCATTGTAAATTCTCTATGCGATTGGCAAAGCCAACGAGGAGAGGAAAAAAGACATGAAGTAGGCAAATTAAATAATGTGTTTGTAATGAAGGTAACTCTCCCATCCTTTAACAAGTACATCTCATCCATCCAGTCAAACAATGTTCGATCTTGTCAATTATGTTGTCCCAAATAGATTTGGATGAAGGTCTTTAGGAAAGGCTCTAAGTATTTCATAGGCAAAAAAGATACACTAGAACCTAAAATACTCGCCATACCTTCAACATTAATGACATTGCAAATGGGGACAAACTCTGATTTAGCTAGATTAATCATCAAGCCTAAAACCCCTTCAAAGGATAAAACTAACAACGCAAGTTACGAAGATGATTTAGATTTTCCCTGCAAAAAATAAGGGGTTGTCTGCAAACAAAAGGTGAGAAATGTTGAAGGCATCCGCACTCCTAGATCCCACTGAGAAGCTTGATAACATTCCCTCATTCACTATAGTAGAAATCATTTTACTTCACACCTCCATAACCTTTAAGGAATAGTAAGGGAGACAAAGGATTTACTTGGCTCAAGCCACGGGAACTACTAAATAAATCCGACAGAGTATTATTTACCAATATAGGAAAGTGCACCGAAGATATACAATATGCCATCCAATTGCACAATTTCTCCCCAAATCCGTATCTCCTCTGCAAATACAATAAAAAGTCCCAATTGACATGGCATAAACCTTTTCTATATCCAACTTGTGCAACACACCTGATTCCCCATATCTAATCCTAGTACAAGACACTCATTGGCTATGAGAAGAGAGTCTAAAATATGCCTATTCTTGGTCTAAGCATTTTTAGGCTTGGAAATGATTTTATCCATTACCGATTTCAACCAGTTAGCTAGAAATTTGGCAACAATTTTGTATATTGCACCCACTATGCACATTTTAAACTTAAAATACAGGTTACCGTTGTCTTCATTGCCTAATTTGTTATTTATTTATGTATTTATTTAAATTTTTTTCATCAGAGTATGTAACAAGGTCACTCTTTGCATAATATCTTAATTCTGCTGCAGTGTTGGTCTGTGAAGAATCAATCTTGATATATCATACCAATTTTATTTATTTTCCCTATTTAAATTTTATCAATTGTTTTTCATCTTGATAGTGATGGCAATGGAATCCCAAGCAGAAGCTCTTGGTCAATTGACTACTGATGATCTTGTAGGAAAGGTAGTCATGATGTTCATTTCTTTTTGTCTCATTTTATATTGATTGTTCATTTGTGAGTCTGCAGATATGGTCCATATATTCCGTAATGGAATATGAACCTTTGTGAATATTAAAAAGCTTTGGGCTGTGTGAGAAGACGCGCTAGTGCTTAAGATACCGGCCTGCCAGTTGTACCCTTTCCTTGGCCAAAAGCAGAACTTGCGTAAGAGAGGAATCATTGTGGTGGATTGGTGTTGCATAGTGTAAGAGGAGTGGCGAGTCTGTCAATCATTTACTCCTTCATTGTGAAGTGGCATGAGCCTTATGGAATGATATTTACTATTTTTGATGTCACATGGGTCATGCAAGGAAGGGTGGCAGATTTTTTAACCTGTTGGAAAGATCAGACAGGTAATCGTTCAGTTAAGGAGGTATGGAGAATAGCTCCATTGTGTCTAATGTGGACTATTTTGGAGAGGGTGGAATGCAAGAAGTTTTGAAAATCAAGAAAAGACGCTGGACAAGCTCAAATAGCTGTTTATCACGACTCTATTCCATTGGGCAGGCGCTTGCCTCAGTTTTCTACCATGCCTCAATATGTGGCTTTTTGTTCTTCTTTTCGTCTTTAGTGGGACCTTTCATTGTATACATCCTGTATACTAAGGTTGTGTCCCTTTCTAATTGAGAGGTATGTGGGATGTCATGGCTTGTCAATATAGGCATGTACCATTAATGTGAATGCCCTTGGTGGAGACTGGCACATCTTTGCAGTCCATACAAGTACACGGATTGACATTGGCTTAATGGGAACACTGCCATTGTCTTGTCCTGCTCTGTGTGCTTAGACCTACCTGAGTCGAACTTTCTATTGTGTTCTAAATGACTGGAGTCACCCCTCGTTTTGCAATTATTGGTCTTTGGACTCATCAGTGGAACAGTGAGTTGGTTTTGAACAAGTATCATCTCACTTATATGCACGGACACACAGCTGCCTGAATGTGCTGACATACACAGGTGTGCACAAGCATGTGTATGCCCACGCGCAGATACCAAAGTGACACCAAACATTGTTAACATATTGGTGATGACTGCAAGCCTCACAAAGTAGACAGGAAGCTCGAACTGGGAAGGTGGCCTTGCAGATGGGCATGAATAAAATGTATACTGGCCATCCACCATTAATTGATGGCCCTTCTATCTTTTCTATTGGATATGAATAAGATGATTGAGAAACATTGATTAACCTAAAAAGGAGAGAATGGAGAAAAATTGGAAGAAAAAGGAGAGGGGAAAGAGGGTAGAAAAATTGAGAGAAAAGAGATAAGACAGTCGTGATGAAAATCATGACTGAAGTTAGTCTTACACATTAAATTTCTTCTGAAATTGGATGTAAGTTACGGTTAATTTGGTATATGGTATGGAAGAGACCAGTTGAAAAGCCAATTCAATTTTCTTTTTACACATTTGTATAGGTGAGTTGTAAAGTTGGCAATCTTTTGTCTTATTTATGGGTTTTATTGTAGGAAAGAAATGATTGTTAGAAAGGTGACTAGGGGCACGGCCCTGTACAGGGCCTGGTGGCATAAATGGATCTGACCATAATTAGTTGGGATTGGACTGTAGTTTGTTGAGTTTAACTTATACCATGAGTAAATTCACGTTTCACTTATTTAAAATCATAATGATTTTAATTATGGAACAGCTTTTTGTTGTGTTTAACTTCTCTGTATGGCTCTTGGAGCATCTCGATTAATCATTGAACATTCGGTTAATTGTAATGCATGATGTCTACTTTGCTAAAATATTAATGTTCTCTGTTTCTTTCATATGATAATATGGTTTTTACCTGCAATTGATGGTTCCTTTTGAAAATCATACTTAACATTTTTACACTCAATATTTGTGTTGCAGTTTGCATTGCTAGAGGGCTCATCTGTTGATGATGATTTGGCAGACCTGAAAAAAGAACTATCTGGTAGCTCAAAGGTATGCCTTATGCTTCCTTTTATATACTAGATTTTCTATGATTCAGCCAAGTCCTAGTTTTCCTGAACTTAAAATTAATTGAAAACTTGATTGCTGCTCATTTGGGTTTAAAGTTATGTGGGTAATCCCTTCGGGCCAATTACTTATAAAAATAAATAAAAAAGGATTACGTGGGTTGCGACTGTTTCTTTTTCCTTTGTTTTTGGAGGCAGCATGTAGAAAGAAGGGAAAGAAAGTCTTTGACTGGGTTGAAAGCTTCCAACTTTCTACTTATTGCCTTTTTATTTTCTCGTCTGTTGGCTGTTGCCAAGAAACTGGCAGTAGACAAGAGAAGATTTGTTTTAAAATGCTTACATTTGTTTTTGTTTTCTGCCTTCTCAACAACCCTGGACTTTGCCCTGTTTTTCTTCTTCTCCCCCGACAGAAAGGAGAGCTTCCACCTGGAAGAACTGTCACAAGTACAAACAAGGCATATCCTTTCAGAGATGCTGACATCGAAATGGAGCTTAATGAACTAAGGCAAAAAGCAAAGGATTTCTAGACTGTCTCTTTTGCCTGTTTTAGATTTCTTCTTTCAAGCTCAGCATTGGTTTCATTTTGCCATCACATTTTAACATTGTACAGCTAAAGGTCAAAGAGATTAACACTGTATAGCTGAAAGGCCAAGCTTAAATCAGTTATAGTGGTGTTTGGATGTGCATGTAATGAATTGAGCTGCATGCTTATGTATGATAATTGATAAAGCACAATTTTCATGTTCTAATTTAATTGTACGCATATGATTAAAATTATCTGCTGCGGCGGCAACCTTGTTTTTGCATTACATGTACCGTAGCCTCTTAATTTAGGCAGGTAATGTGAAAGATTCTATATGAGATTTAGCCGTCCAAATTAATTTTGGGCTGTCCAATTATCTATTCGATTCAAACAAGTAATTGCCATGGATCCTTATCCACCGAGTCAATAGTTGTTGAGGGTGGGTCGAGAATGCCTGCACGATGGGACTTTCAAATGAGCTCATTTCGTTGACATATTTCTGCTAACATGGCAATTCTGTAATGGGGATCTTACTAAGACCAAAGACCAAGATATTTGAATGTCCCAATTCCTACGGACATTGTGATAGTGATTCAGTGAACAACAGCAGAACTCATCTAGGTTTCCTTGAACAAATTTCTCAAATTTTCGGCTGCATCAGTCCCCATTCAAAAGCAAGAACAATAAGAGCCAGTTAATTCAAAATTTCCAACCTTTGGACTTGGTTAACATGTTGCCCTAAATCATTTAAAAAATATATATATTTTTTTGGTTATTTTTATTTTTATTTTTATTTTATTTTTATTTTTTGCATTAGTAAATGTATCCTCTATAAATTTGTTTCGATGGTCTTGCAAGACTAAAAATAAATAAAAAATAAAAAACTCATCTTTCAAATCGGGTTAGAAAATGTGAAGAATTTGATTAGATTATACATGGTATCAGTAGTTAGCTTGAAGGTAAAGTCTCTTGGTATCTTATATATTTGTTCGAAGATAAATTCATATAAAATATAAATATATAACTAGTCAGACGGATTGACTGTTTTGCCCCGGGTAATACTTGGACGTCATGGCGAGTAGCGACCGAGCAAGCCATTGCATTTTAAAATATCCAAAAGCCCAAGGGCATTATGATAATTTAACAAAATTATTGAGATTTTCAAAGCAATTTTCTGAGTCCAGTCAAAAAGAAGAGGATCAGCGATCGAGTCAATTCCCTCCTTTCCAAACTCGTTGACATATAATACAGTTACCCTCGTAGCGTAAAATGACCAATACTGCCCTTCACTTATATTCAACTTGACGCCATTAACAAGGCCATTTTAGTAAATCGCAATTAGCCGTTGACAGGTTCATACGCGGGAGAGGCTGTATCTCCCCCTCACGGCTTCACCCACCAAAACCCACCAAAACAAAGTCTCTCAGATATATTTTAAGCTGCATGGGGATGACGGCGATGACTATTTCAG
This sequence comes from Carpinus viminea, assembly GCA_013348765.1. NCBI lineage: Eukaryota > Viridiplantae > Streptophyta > Magnoliopsida > Fagales > Betulaceae > Carpinus > Carpinus viminea. The sequence goes on along the minus strand of CP054673.1, from coordinate 14,789,731 downwards.
AGCTCCTTGGTCAGCAAGTAAAGCCACAAATGCCCACCAGAAACCCTCCTTCCCAGAAGGACTTTCACAGAACTCTTGCCCTATAAATACCTTTTCACTTCTTCATATTCATCATCCCACACATCGATCCCACAAGCACCAACAAAAGCTCTTATTACCATACATTTACATCAATCCCAGCAACTTATCGAGCTTCTGAAGATGAGTTTCCGAAAAACGAGCACCCTTTTGGTCATTCTTTTCATCTCTGTTGCCATCCTGGGCCACGTCAGGGTTGAAGCAGCCAGAGTGTTGTCTGAAGATTTTGCTAGTGCCGATCACCTGGAGACATATTCATCCATCTATGAGAGGGCGAAGCACAGCATGGCGTATTGGCTCGAAAGGTTGCCGTCCGGACCTAGCCCGGGAGACGGTCACTAGTTTAGTACTCAAAGATAACTGTTACTCATACTGGGTAACGTACAGTTAAAATCACCATGTGAACTTGTCACGTTAAGAAGTATAGGATAAGTGTAACATTTTTTTTTTTTTCTTTCTTTTTCTCATGATATACGGTAGCTTTTGTTATATTGAATTTATACCAAAATAATTTAAATACCAATAGAAAATAAAATTCGTTTATTAATTAAGTTGATATATTGCATTAGTTGTTTCTAATTCTCAACTTTTGTTTTATTTTGTATTCATGCATATTGGACATGTGCGAGATACTTTTGAATTCTGGTTATCGTGCAGGCTACAGGTTCGGTTGCAATAATAAATAAACATGATAAAGAAGGGAAATACGATTCACCCAAATGAAAATAGAAAACAATACACGCAAGCACAGAGATATATCTTTTCATTAATAACGAATTTTTCATTTGGCAGACACTACACCAAATTTTCGAAGGCAAGCCGTGTCTATATATATTTTTAACGTATATTTTATTTAATAGGAATTAACAAAATTTACGTGCACTTATGGAATAAAAACTATTTGATATTAATGTATTCATTCTATATAACATGGTTTGTCTGCAGAAGGACAAGCTCTTTTAAAATTTACCAAACCAACGACGTCTTTCTATCGGTCGGTGGATATATAGGTTTGTCAATCCTTTGTAGTAGCAATATATATGTTATGTGGTGTTTAATTGATGTTACAAAAGAGAAAGCATAAGCACAAAATTTCTTTCTCTTTCTCTCTAAATTAATGGTGGTTTGGACGTTAGACTGATGAATTCCATTGAAGCTTGCCTAAGCTAAAGTCCAAAGGCATCATAATATAAGAACATCTCTTCTTACCCCCCACCCACAATCACTACGTACCCAAGCGAAGGCACAAAGAATTGTTATTCTATCTCTCCTTATGTGATGAGTATGTGCATGCACGCATGCATGTATGCATATTTTTCAAATTGGTGTGATGGAAAGATCAATATTCTATTCATGAGAGAGAGAGAGAGAGAGAGAGAGGGGGGGGGGGGGGGATAAGCTTGGTGTTAAAAAACAAGAAAATATATAATAGTTGAAGAAATAAATATTGTTGGAAAAAAAAAAAAAAACTCTATATTTTGTTTGATGGGTCATGATGTAAAATTGTGTTAAACATGTGAGGTTTGAATATATATATATATATCTCGAGATTTCAACTTAATTCAGATCGATATCTAATTTTATTGACAGCAACAAAAACGTAACCCTTAAGATTAGCAATTTAATTAAGTCGTGATCCATTTCTTTAAGGGTTTCTGTTAATGTTGTTGTCACGGGTTTCCTGGCCTCTTTAGACTTTGATTCTATGGAAAATATTGCCAAGTTCTCACCAACACCAAGAAAGTGACCGAGCTGAGGGGCCGATCATTTATTTTTTAATAAAAATTAAGACTCGGTATTTTCGCAAAACAATTTTTTTTTTTTTTTCTGGTACCGTCGACTCAAAAGCAAGAACGACAAGACTGGGAATCCAATGAAGTAAATTCGTATTTTACAAACTCTGGACGGAAGAATCAATAAATGTCGACCCAGAAGATCAAATTTCAGTTTTTACATTGTTATTATCTTCATGTGAAAATGGCCAAAAAAATGCTTTTCACGTACGTACGTATAGTGACTTCATATATATTACGAACAATGTCATTTTATCTTATACTATTGGTGGTTTAATGATTTAAACAAGTTTCCAAGTAATCAGGGCCATGTAATAGGGCGTGGGTTTGAATCTTCGCAATAGAGAATCCCCACATATGGTTAATTAGTATTAACCGCCTTAAATTTTGATTGATGCCTTAGTAGGGTTGGATCAGGTTATATATGGCTCAGTCGAATTTGAGGGAGTGCTTGTGGTTCCTATTGTCTAGGCTTCTCTTGTGTAACTCTTAGCGAGTATCTACTACTATGGTCATGTCTAAGTAGAATAATCATAATTAGTTTTCATGGTCTACCATTTTGCTCAAAAAAAAAAAAGAGAGGTCATTTTATCTTATAAAAAAACACACCAAAAAAAAAAAAAAAATCATTTTGATAAATTAAAATATTCAAACTATATGACCTTTGATAGTGATTGGGATCTGACAATTCTTTCGAAATTGCGGGGACAGGTGTTATTAGACAAGTCGGGCCGTTTGTTATGGCGAACGACCTTAAACATGCTAACTACAAAACTTTTCCTTATAAAAACTTTTTTTGTTTTTTGTTTTTTTGTTTTTTGTTTGTTGTTTTTTGTTTTGGGGGGAAAGTCTACAAACCCCCCTTAAATTACCACCAAATTAATAATGTTCTCTTCAAACTTTTAATTGTGACAATGTCCCCTCTATACTATCAAAACATTGTCAATATTCCCTCCAATAACGAAACTACTCTCAATAAAAAAAAAAACTAAAACGTCTAGAAAAAAAAACATAAAACTAAAAAAAAATCCAAAGGGTGGAAAATTAAAAATTAAAAAAAAATCCTTTGTATAAGAAAAAAAATGAATTAATTTCAATTTAAAAAAAAAATGATTTTTTTTTTGTTTTATAACTTTTTTAAATAAATATTTATGTTTTTTTAACAAATAAAAATTTCCATATAAGAAAATAAAAATTTTCGTTTTCTAAAAAAAAAAGAAAAAAAATTCTGTTAAATAAAAATTTCCGTTAAAAAAATCATTTAAAATTTTTTTTTAAAAAATAATTTTTGTTTAAAAAATCGTTCTTTTTAAATTAAAATTTTTTGTTTCTTAAATAATTTTTTTTTTTGAGTTTATAGGGGTATTTTTGTCTTATTGAGAAATATATCGGCCACATTTTAATATTTTTGCTAGCTTTAGGGGGGGACATTGATAATGTTTTGATAGTTTGGGGGGACATTAATGTCACAATTAAAAGTTTAGGGGGACATTATCATTTGGGTGGTAGTTTGAGAGGGAAATATAGACTTTACCCTTTTTTTTTTTTTGGTTAAAAAGAAAAAACTTTACAGAGAGACCAGAGGAGAGGAAGAGAGACACATAACAATATTTCTTTTGCTCTTTAATGACGAAACCGTACGCGTTTGTTGGAAAACAAAGTTAGAGGTAAAGAAGGTCGAACGAGGTACATGCACCTCGCAATGAAAGGGGCAATCTTTACCTACTAACCAATTTCCAAATGCTGGAGTAGATCCTAAAGAGATTCCCCTTTCTAAAGGGGCGATCATTACCGATTATCTTGAATTCAACCAAACAACGAAATTTATCTATTTTTCTTTGTGCAAATCAAATACGAAATCTATCAACAACAAAATCTCACCAATAATCCAAAGAAATAAATTAAACAATCCACATAATTTTTAGGTGAAAGCATGCCATTTTAGATAAAAGAGTGCTCATTAAAGACAACATGCCGTGATAGGTACACTTTGTTAGAAATGGGATCAAGATATTTGTAACCTGCATAACAATATCCAAGAAAAATGGATGGTTTGGATTGGAATGGATAAGGGTAGAACCAAAATTATCAATAGTCAAGGTAGATCCATTGCCAACAACAACAGTTTCGTCATTCTAAAATGGTTGCTGAATGGTGAGATTGCGATGCTCATTTGTGATGTGAGCATTTGCTCTGTTGTTTGCAAGCCACTCTTGTTTATCCAATGTTGCATTTGTTTGTCCTACCATGGCAGCCAATTAGGGAGAAGAATTTCTACCTCGGAAAGAATAATCCATTTGGTGGAAACAATCAAGGGCCTGATGGCTAGTCTTTTCACAAATCTGGCATGCTGCTCGAGGGTGGCCAAAACTGGTGTTGATGCTGGCAGGGTATTGTGGAGTGGCAGTTTCATTGTTATGTCGTGGTTGAGTACTAAAGTGAGGCTTCTGAAGTGGACCATGAGGAGATTATCGGGGCTGCTGGTGTTGAGAAAAACAACGTTGAGAGAACAGATGTTGTTGAGGGAATCTTTGCTGCTATTGATGAGAGGATTTGAATGGTTGCTGCTGTTGCATTTTGTTTCTTGGAGTAAAATTTTAAGTACTTGTTTTGTTAGAGAACATGGCAAAGTGTGAGCTGTTAGGAACAACAACATGTTGCTTATTAAGTAACCTCTCATGATTGAGAAGGTCATGCTGAAAATCATCAAAACTGAGAGAGTTGTATCGGTTAAGGAGCGAAAAGGTTTTAATAAATGCATTGAAGGTGGGATTAAGCCCACTGATGACAAAATGGATGAGATCATCATCCTCAATTGGTCTATCAATTACTGCAAGTTAGTCATCTAGTACTTTCACACTTTGAAGATATTCATAGCGCATGTTGGATCCTTGACGTATGCTCTGGAGTTGTCGTTTGATATGGGAAACCCTTGGTTTGGACTCAGAGGCAAATCTGGTTGCTAGAGAAGTCTAGACAAGCCTGGAGTTATTTAAACCAAATACAGTAAATACACTCTTCTAGATAAGGTAGTGTTGATCTAGCCTAAAAGGAACTAGTATTTCATATTCCAGCAAGCAAATTTTGGATAAATAGTCTTCTGTCCATTTTCATTGGACAAGAATATATATTGAGGAGGGTGGACATCAGATCCATCAATGGTGCCCTCAAGATCATTGCTTTGGATATTTGGCATAATTTGAGACAACCATTGTAGATAGTTGTTATCTCCTTCTAGTTTTCTTGAGAGAAGTTGGGGAGGATGAAGGTTGTCACATTGGAACCAGAGACAGTGGAAGAAGATGGCACATCGGAACCAGAGGCAGTGGAAGAAATGACAACCATTGATAAGAATCAAAAGAAATTGACGTTGGCCTTTAGTGGCTTTGATACCATGAATGTTTTTGTATTGAAGTGGAAAACTTGCTTGTTTATTACAATAGGTGCTAGCACCAATATATACAGCAAAATAAATCTTTGAGAATTTGTACAGCATTAATTAGAGTCATTTCTATATGGAAGAAGATTTTCTTTCTTTCTTTGTTAACTTCCTTTCCTAGAGAATGCTGAGTTGTGCTAGAGATACTGCCTGATGATCTTTTCAAGTTGTCAATGACTTGCATTGTGTGGAGTGTTGCTTTGGTTGTCATAGCCACTGCTGGAGGATATTCTGTTGAGCTTTGATTACTAGAATCTGCAGAAGCTTTACCAGAATCTGCAAGAGTAGATTAGTTGTGATGAGTTAGCTTAACATTAAACACATACTAATTAACTAAAGATCTAGTGGAAGAAAATACACTAACTATTGCAAGTTAACCAATATGTTAACTTTTTTTCATTTTTTTTTGGATAGAATGGAAGTCAAGCGTGACTTAGTACTGAAACTACCAAAAACGACCTTGGGGGCAAACCTTTAAAAATACAGAAAGAAAAAAAAATAATTCAATACAAAATACAAAATAAAAACATAAACGAAAAGAAAAAAGAGGAAAAAAGAAGAAAAAAAAAAAGTTGGAGGTAGTCAATTAACACCCTTTGGCTAAATGGGAGTGGCCGAACAACTCTCATGTCCATTGGGGTTAGTTTTGGCTACCCTCAAATGACCAAATAGGGGTGTTCAAAACCACCAAAAACCCCCATTTTGCCAGGTAGTGGCTTGACCACCCCCATTTGGCTGAACTAGGGGTGGCAAACCACCCACATTGGCCTTGGGGTGATTTGGCCATCTCCAAATGGCTAAATGGGAGGCAAAGGTAGAACTAGGATTTTTTCTTTGGGGGTCCAAACTTTATATATATATAGTCCCTTATGCGTGTGTACATGTGCATGCATTTATGTAAAATTGAATTAGCCAAAAGAAATAGGTTTTGATGTGTTGCCAGCTAGGAGTAGTCGGCCTGTGCAAGTTTTGAGTCCATGCAAGCAAGTTTGAACATGGTATTAATAGAAAAATCTGTAATGCAAATTATAGATGAGAAGGTGATAGCTGCGTTGAAAACCTGGGCTAATAGGTCTGCAATGTAGAAATCCTGCAAGCGAGCTCAACACAAAAACGTGGTGGTAGGGGTGAACTTTTCATTGGGGTGAAAAAAATTTCATCTTGCCGGGGCCCTTAAGAACATAATATATATATATATATATATATATATATATATATATATATTTGCAAGACATTTAGAAATCTTTGGGGTTGTCATGGACCCCCCAAGGTGTGCTGTAGGTCCGGGAGTGGCTGAAATTACTCCCATTTGGTTAGACCGTGGCTAGTTTGGCCACTCTCAAATAATGGACCACCGCCAAAAGATTTAGAGGTGGCTTCGGCGAACCCTAGGCTGGCAATAGGGTTGATCGAGCTACCCCAAATTTTATTTCTTATTTTTGTTTTTTTGAAAAAAAATTGTATTTTTCCCTATTTTTTGTAATCCCTAGGGAATTTTTGGGAGTATAGGGGCTAAAAAGTCATGTGTAACACATGTGACTCTCATTCTGTTAAAACACACAAAAAAAAAAAAAAAGGATAGTAGATAATGTCATAGTTCTATAGTTTGTTAGGGTCAAATTTCACTTTATAAACTATGAACAATAAAATGTAAAAGTGATAATACTTTATGAGAGTAAAGTATATTTTTCCCTTATATTTGTAATTGCTAGATAATGGGGAGTTTGAATGATGTTTTAATTTAATGGATCCTATCCCATAAAATGGGTCTTTGGATGGCCTCTTACATGTTAGAAATCAGAATGATAAATACACAAGCAATGTTCTTCTGTTTGCAAGTGTGAGGTTGAGAGAGACAAAACAAAGTGAATTTGAGGAGATATTGTGCATAAAACTGATTTTATAACCCATAAATATGCCTTTCACAATATTATCTTTAAGTTTGTGTCTCTTTTGAGAGGGAACATGAACATAAACAATACAATCAAAAATCTTAAAATGAGTTATCTTGGGCTTTCAACCATGCCATGCTTCATAAGGAGTTTGGTGTAGTAATGTCAATGTCGATGTATGACTCTAGTTAAGAGTTCAGGTCATAAATGAGTTGATGTCCTTAAATCAGGGGTTGATCCGTTTGATCAGTTTATTAAATTATATATATATATTCATATAATAAATATATGTTGAAATAGGCTAAATGTGTCAAACGAGTCATGTTCAGGTTGAAACAAGTCCTGGGCCGTATTCGGGTGTAAACAAGTCAAATGGGTCATGTTGGGTTATGAAAAACGGGGTTAAAGAGGTCGCATTCAAGCCTAAAATGGGTTAAACGGGTCAACCTATTTGTAACTCATTTATTAAATAGGTCAAACGGTTGTGTTTTTGTTTAATGGTCTGACTTGTTTATCCAAATGGATTGGGTTCAGATTTACCCTTATTGGGTTGATTCGCGGGTCAACCCAAACTTGACTTGCCAACCCATTTTGCTAACCTTACATGCAAGCAAAATGATCATCTCCGGTTCAAAATGATTTGGAGAAGATCGTAGTCTTACCTACAAGCCACCCAATGGGTCTTTAAAGAAAAAAGAAAAAAGAAAAAAGAAAAAAAAAGTAAAAAGGAAGAAGCCACCCAATGGGTCTTGGAGTGGGTCGCCGCTTAAGCCACCTCCATGAGGGTTTGGCTGGCCTGTTTGGGGGTGGCCGGTTGCCACCCCATAGGGGTTGGGGGTGGCAGCCCTACCTCGATTTGGCCAATCCTTCATTATTTTTTTTAAATTTTTTTTTAAAGATTTAATTTTTTAATTAAATTATTATTTTAATGTGTTATGGCAAAAATGCTAACGTGGAATCTATTTTGGTGGCTTGTAGTTAGGACTGTAAAAAAATTAATATTTATTATAGCCCATTTTCGATAAACTTAGACCGTTCATTTTAAATAGACAACCAAATTGGGGCAGTGACACTTCGTTAGGTTGTTTGACTGACGAAAAGAGATGGAGACGAACATAATAAATGCCATGATCAATGATATCAAGCTCATCTATGAAGATCGGGGGTGTGAAAATTCTTGATGTTTGATAAAGAGACGTATCTGTTGATGACTCGTCGGCAGTCACAGTAGATTTTGGTCCGCAGAGATGGAGGCAGAATCCAAGTCACCAACGAAGTTCGAACAGGTGATCATGGTTACGTTGGGCTTTGACCCACAATTCATAGAGGATTTGAAGTAGAAAGAGAGCAAATTAAAGTGAACGGTCTATGTAGAAAGTATAATTGTTAATTAAGATCCCAATAACAAATATATTATAACTCCACTTTAATCTCAATATCAGAAAGATCTCCATTTACACGAAAGAAGTGTACAAACAGCGGGACTGTCGGTGTACGTGGCATGCATGTATGGTGTTTGTAATAGTGGGACGTGCAACAGTGAGTCAATATAGACCTGACCAAGATGTGGGATCGCGGTGAGAAACTTCCCATTTCCCATTTCCCACCTCCCTCTTTTCTTACGAATAAGTTTTTATTCGGGATTTAACAAACACGAATACATTACATCGATCTGGGTTATATGTTCTTATTAAGATAACATTATGTATGCTTTTAAGCAACGATTAAGATTGAATATCTCAAAATTATTCTTTATTTCTTTGTCTCATATTAAAAACTTTTAAAAGTAAAAGGACTTTTAAATTCAATTTTAACCGTTATCTATGCTTTTAAGCAACGATCAAGATTGAATATCTCAAAATTGCTCTTTATTTTTTTGTCTCCTATTAAAAACTTTTAAAAGTAAGACAACTTTTAAATTTAATTTTAACCGTTACTTAAACCACAACATACATAATATTATTTTAATAATAATATGTAGACCGGATCTCGTATTACACAGACCAAAGACCAAGATACGTGTTTGAAACACCAAAACATGCACCTATGTACGCGTACGACATTATAGTCAACTGGGTGGTGTTTTCACAACAATTAGTTAACAACTTAACATTCATACGCGGTACTCAGTACTACTCCCCTTTCCTTTACCAGGCCACCAAAACCAAAGTCTTCATCATATTTCAACTTCCATATATTCAACACATCGATCCCACAAATGCCCACAAGAATCCCCACTACTCCCAGAAAGACTCATGCTTGCACTATAAATACCTTTCACTTATTCGTACTTTCTCATCCACACATCAATCCCACAAGCATCGTCTAAAGCTCTTATTTTTTTTGGTGGAAATTATTTAAGTTCATATACATTTACATCGATCCCAGCAACTTAATTAACGAGCTTCTGAAGATGAATTTCAGAAAGACGAGCACCCTATTGATCGTCTTGGTCATCTCTGTGGCCATCTTGAGCCATGCCAGGGTTGAAGCAGCCAGGGTGTTAGCCAACAGTGCTGATCATGTGGAGACATATTCCTCGGTCTATGAAAAGGCGAAGCTGAACATGGCGTATTGGCTCGAAAATTTGTCGTCCTCCGGACCTAGCACTCGAGGAGGTGGTCACTAGTTTACTTAAATTCTTTAAAGCCCTTATACAAATAGACGTACTGTTACACCCAAGAAAACAAGAAAATATTCGTTTTTTTCTTTATTTGATTGTTCATCATATATTGTAGCTTTTGTTACATTAAATTATACCCGAATAATGTAATTTCATTTATCAATTAAATTGATATGCCATTACTTGTTTATAATTCTCAACTTCTGTTTTATCCTTTCATTTTGTATTCACGCATGGAGATGTGCAAGTTAATTTTGAATTTTAGTTGGCATTGTTATGACCTTTGGCTTACTATGTTAAGTCAATTCTTGTTTAAAAAATTTCATTTGATAGCAATGAGTGAATTTAATTATTTAATTAAATGAGCCCCTACTATGCGGCCAGACCTTATAAGTGGTGTTTTGCAGCATCCAACCACCTTTTGACACCTCATCAATTCAAGAAAAATGTAAAAAATAAAACTGAGAACAAAAGCACTAGATCAAAATGAAAAACAAAACAAAAGAAAATAAAGAAAAAATCCAAGCTACCCGACGCATGCTAGACCCACGCCGGGATCCGGACAGACCCACATCGTGGGTTTGGCAATACCCATACTGGGGGTTTGGCTGGACCCCAGTGTGGGTTTGGCGAGACCCATGGCCAGACCCATGAGAACTCGCCAAAAAACCCACCTAACCTGTCGGAAAACCCACAAAACCAGCCTAAAAAACCTATTTATAATGCCAAAAATCCATTTATATTGCCTCAATTTTTTTTTTTAATGCCTCAAAACTCGTTTCTAATGCCACAAAACTCATTTTTGGATTCAAATCTAAAACTTAGAAGTGGAAGGTTAACCCTTAAAGGATTTAATTACCCTAACGCCGGAGAATATGACTGTCGGCGTTGGAGAGGGTTACCCGGAAAGGGTGGCCGTGGGTCATGACCAGACCCACAGCCAGCAGCTCCGTGGGTCTTCTTTCTTTCTCACAGACTCGTGCTTCTTTCTCTCTCTCTCACACAACATCTATCTTACTCTATTAAATGACAAGAAGAAAGAAGAAGAAGAAATGGGAGAGGTTGTCGGCAAGAAGGAAGAAATGGTAGAGAAGAAGAAATGGGAGAGGTTGTCGGCAAGAATGAAGAAATGGTAGAGGAGAAGAAATGGGAGAGAAGAAGAAATTGAAGGAAGAAGAAGAAATAAGGAAAAATCTAGTGTTTTAGGCTATATGATAGTTTTGTGCATTTTGCTTATGTGGCAGTTGTTAATTGGGGGTTGCAAAAGCTGGGTTTTGCAGACCAACCGGATAGTAAGTTTTTCCTTCAATTAATATTCGAACAATTATGCGAGAAATTTTGTAGCATATGCGCTCAATCATGATAAAACATGATAAAGAAGAGATGTGATCCTTCCAATATGAAATGCAACATACACACACAATAGTTCTTGTATGTAGAGGCAGGGGGCTCCTAAGTTCTTTTAGCCTTTCTATTGAGTAGTCCTTTGATCGGACCAAATTTAGGTACTCGCAATTGAACGAACCGAAGTTCGTATAGTGGTTGCGCAAGTACCGAGTCGAACCCACAAGGAACCGTAAATTGCTTGTGCGCAAAATAACCTTGAGTCTAGGTTAGTGCTATTTTAACCTAGCTCCGCAGTGGGTGTTCGTGACAACTTGAAAGTAATTTAAAGCGGAAATGTAAACGAAGTAAAAGCACCAAGGTTGAGGTTTTCACCTCACAATTTCAACTACATTAATTAAAAACGCTAAGCACAAACATCCGCTCATCGGTTTGAAATAAAACTAAATCTATTGCACCTATCAAGGATTAAAGGAATCCATGTGACAAAGATAACCATAAACGGTTTAAGGCTCAAAGGATCCAAAGTGAATGTGTTAAGACACAAACTACTATGGATAAATGAGCGTAAACCGAAGGATGGAATGTATCCGTTGGACGATAAATACCAAAATAAATGACTACGGTATAATCTCACTTGGTTTGTCACCAAACCAAGTGAGAGGCAAGTAAATAAAGAAATAAGCAATGAAATGACTTAAGCGTAAATAATTAACATAGCATTCATGGTGAGGCTACATCCTCAACCTTAGTTGGGATCTAGCCTCCCATAAGCAAAGCGTAAATAAGCAAAATAAATGCATTATATTAAAACTAATGTAAGAACTACAAAGAAAAAGGCGAGCGAGCCACGAGGCAAAGCGCTCTCAAAAACACGCCAAAAGTAAGCTCTTGAACAAATGGACCTAGGTCCTATTTATGCTAAACTAAGTCATTGAAGTGCGTTGAGCACACTACCGTTCGACGCACCGATTATTGTGGTGACGCGAGTGCAAGCTCGACCGCAAATAACTTCTTTCTGGCGGCTAAATTTGAGTCGGTGTGCGTTCGCACCAGCAATGCGTTGCACGAGATATTTGCTAAGGCGATGCGTGCTGCGTGCGACGTGGGTGCTTTAAGTGCGCGAGTGGTCTTGCAACTTTAAGTCCACTTTCTTGCCCTTTGCTAGCCATGTTTGTTGCAATGACCTGCACAACACTAAATACTAAAAACTATACAAAATGTTAGTTATTAATACAGCTAAGAACCTAACAAACATAAGTAAAGGGGGGTCTAATAAACAATATTTGACACTGAACATCCTTTATGTTAATTAGGTTCAACAGTTCTGAGCCCTAAATTGAAGGCAAACCATTCGCTAAATTATTTTCACCCAAAATTTTCATGCCTTTAAAATTTAGATGTCCATATCTATGATGCCATAGCCAATTATCATGTAAAAATGCAGCCCTAAGTACTTGCCTTTCCTCAGTAAGATTGAGAAGAAAGATTTTGTTTTTAACCATAGGGACATGGACTAACAATTGTTGCTTGATTTTATCATTATACACATAACATGATAAATCTTAAAAAAACACAAGAGAATAGCATTCTTCTAAAAATTGCTCCAGGCTTAACAAATTTGTATCCAAATGAAGAACATACAAAACATTGAATATGCTTCCCATTCCACATGAGTTCAGCTTTACATTACCTTTGTCATGTGTTGCACGTATGGTTCCATTACTCATATTCACTTTGTTCGTCACAGATTTATCCAAACTGGTGAAAACTTCCAAATTGGAAGTCATGAGATTACTACGCCCACTATCCATACACCAAACATCAGTAGCACATTTTTTAGAAGAATAACATGCAAGTAACTAACTTTTTGTTTCATCTTTTTCTTTCTCTCCAACAAAGTTTTCTTGTTTCTCTTTAAGCCTACAATACCTCTTTATATGGCCATCCTTCTTACAATAATAACATTGGGACTTTCATTAAGAATTTTCACCTTTGTCACTAGCTCCATTATGATATTGATAATTGCTACATGGATTTTCACCACCTCGACCACCTCTTTTTCCACAAAAAGAATAGCCTCTATGCCCTCTTGTAGTTGAACCCGACCTTGTTAGGAGACTTACTATTACCACCACTTGTTTTTCCTTTAGAAAACTACAACTTCAGTATCAACTACATTTTCTAAAAAAATTTCTTCATATCTTTTCATCCTATCTTCATGAGATTTTATGGAACCAAATAATTCATCAACTGTTAGCACACTTAAATCCTTAGATTCTTCTATGACAGCTATTGCTTGGCCATACTTCTTAAGCATACTTCACAAAAGTTTTTCAACAACTTTCTAATCTGATAAATTTTCACCAAATTTTATGATTTGATTCACATTGCCTTACATATTAGAGAAATAATCATGCATAGAATTACCTTCTTTCATCAGCAAAATTTCTATGAAGTGTTTGAAGTATTGTTGTCAATACCGTAGCGTTACCTTGATACCTTTTTTGATGTGCATCCCAAGCATCCATCAACTTTGTTGAAGCAACAATTATGGGAAAGATGGATTCATCCACAACTTGTTAAATGAAAAACAACACCTTGGCATCTTTCTTCCGAAGATCCTTGAGAGTGTTTGTTGAAACGTTAGTTTCTGAATAGTATTTCTCTAGCAAATCCCATAGCTCTTGGGAAATAAAGAGAGTCTTTATCTTTATGCTCCGAATTTCATACTAATGCATGAGAAAATTGAGAAAACTATTATTTTAATTATGCATGTGTGTTTTGATTTTTCTTTTTAATAAGGATTGGGTTTTTCCTTTGCCATTTTGATTATATTTTTCATTTTCTATTAGGACTAGGTCATTTTCCAATCACAATTCGTTTTCATTTTCCTTGTTAAATTAGGAGGTGCCTAGCTTATATAATGACATCCAGTCTTTGTTGCCCAAGGAGAAAGAGACCACAAAGAAGTGGCTAACTCACACTCCAAGAAGATATGGGAAAGTGTTTCAATAGGACCTTTGCAAAAGGGACAAACCCAAGCATTAGGATCATTGGACACTACAAATCTGCCAATATTATCTCTAGAAGGAAGAATATTCCATGCTACTTTCCATAAGAGATGCTTCAGCCTAGCTTGTAACTTAAGCCCCCAAAGAGAAACCCAAGAGTCTGAGGAGAGGGGAGAAATTCTACCACCCACCAATATTTCCAGCTCATGAGCTGACTTCACCGAGAATAGGCCAGAGGACGCAGGAGCCCAAATCCATTTGTCAAAAGAAGGACAAACTGGTAAATGAATACTAAGAATGCATTTAACCGAGATGGGATCAAATAAATCTTCCAACAAATCCTGGTTCCAAACCCTTTCCCCCTGCAAAATAAGGTCCTCAACAGAAAAATTGGGGAGCTCCACCAAGTTGACATTAGGAACAGGCCTAAAGTTCCCCATAGAAGGAATCCAAGGGGATTTCCACACATCCACCAAGTGCCCATTGGAAATAGAAATACACGCACCCTTCTCAACCACAATTCTATTTTTCAACAAACCTTTCCAAAGCCAAGAGGAGAGGGATTAGGAGGGCATCCAAGAATGATACACCATTTTGAGATATTTGCCCTTAAGAGAGTCAACCCAAAGAAGAGGCTGATTGGAAACCATCTTCCAACCCAATCTTGCAAGCAAGGCTTTATTGATAGAAGACATAGACCGGATGCCAAGACCACCCAAAGTTTTTGGCTTACAAATACTATCCCAAGAGAGAAGGGAAAGACTATGCTTCTTATCTTGGGGAAACCCCCACCAAAATTTTCTAAGCCCTGCATCGATGGAAGAACATAAATTCTTTGGAAGGAGAAACAGGGACATAACATAAGTGGGGATGGCGTTAGCCACTGATTTAATCAAGGTAGTGCGAGCTGCTTGAGACAAAAGCCTAGCTTTCCAGCCAGAAATTTTTGAGAGAATTCTATCTTTTAGCTCCATAAAAGAGGTCTTCTTACTTCTATTGATGAATAGAGGAATCCCCAAGTACTTCGCACGAGCTGGAATTTGAGCTAGATTGAGCACTCCATTAATAGCAACTTTGATACTATCTCGACAATTCCTGCTATAAAAGATGGCTGATTTACTCATATTTATGCGCTGGCCCGACCAAGAAGAGTAAGTGGAGAGACAATTAAGGATGACTCTAGCTTATACATTAGCCTTGGAAAAATGAGCACATCATCTCAAACAGAATGAGAAATAGGAGGGCAAGCCCTAGCTATTCTAATGCCATGCAACAAACCCAAATTCTCCTCTCTTGCCAAAAGCCTCACATAATTTCAGAGCCAAGGATAAAGAAAAGGAGACAAGGGATCACCTTGCCTCAACCCACAGATGGACAAAACTTGCCATAAGGAGCTCCATCCAAAGCAAAATGGAGAAAGAGGAAGTAGTGATACACGTAATCCAATGAACCCAAGTAGGATGAAAGCCCAACAGCTCTAAAATCTTCAACAAAAATCCCACTCCATAGAATCAAAGGCCTTTTCCATATCAAGCTTTAAAGCCATACAACCACCATTGCCCTTTTTTTGCTTCATGGAGTGAAAAACCTCATGAGCTAGGACAGTGTTATCATGGATAGATCTCCCCTTGAGAAAAGCTGACTGGGTAGGGGAGATAATTTTCTGCAAAATAGGCTTGAATCTATTTGATAATATTTTGGAAATAATCTTATAATTGAAATTGGTCAAGCTAATAGGCCTAAAGTGATGAACAAGATTGGGATTATCCTTTTTTGGAATCAAGGCAATATTGGTATGGTTAAATTCTTTCAACATATAACCACCCCTAAAGAAAGATTGAACAGAAGAAATGACGCTACTCTTAACAATAGGCCAATAAGTCTTGTAAAAAGACACATCATTCCATCCGGCCCAGGAGCCTTATTCAAACCAAGAGCAGAAATGGCCAAAAAGATTTCAACTTCATCCGGAATCAAACAAAGACCGACATTCTCTTCCACAGAAACCACATTAACCAATAAATCATTTAATCTACTATCTAATACAGGGTTGGTAGTAGAAAAAAGAGAGTTGAAGTGCTGTACCAAATAGGCACCAATATTATCTCTGCCAATAAGAGACACCCCATCCAGAGATTTTAAACAAGAAATAGAATTATACCTTCTCCTTGACACTGTGGAAGCATGAAAAAATTTTGTATTTAAATCTGTGCAGGTAAGCCATAATTCTCTAGACTTTTGTTTCCAGAGAATCTCCTCCCTCAGAAGCTGTTCCTGCAGGGCTTCTTGCAACACTGATTCCCTGGCGGCATTCACAGCAGAGTGCGGGGAAGACTGAATGGTACTGAAATCAGACATCAGAGATTTAATCTTGGACTGAATAAAACCAAAATGCTGTTGATTCCAGATTTTTAGAGCCCCTTTTGTATTCTTCCACTTTCTACTCAAGGAAAAAGCCGGAGAACCATCAACCTCAACCAACCAAGCCTGGGCAACCACACAGTGGCTAGACTTATCCCTAGTCCAAAAGGCCTCAAAACGGAAAGGCTTAGGGATGTTCTGATAAGAACCAGTTGTAGAAATGAGGAGCGGGCAGTGATCAGATTGAGTAGCCGGAATATGATTAATCAGGGAATTGGGAAAGAGATGGACCCAATTTTGATTTGCCAAACCTCTATCAAGCCTTTCCCTGATATTAAAACGCCCCTCCCTTCGATTGCTCCAAGTAAAACTATTACCAACAAAGCCTAACCACCGTAGCATTAAAATGCACAAAATCAAGAAATTCTCATGCCTGAATTACCAAAACCAGACCTCCACTCTTCTCGTAAGATGACAAAATAGAATTAAAATCACCTAACAACATCCAAGCACCTCCAAAAGAATTACCCAATTCGATAAAAAGGTCCAAAATCGAACGAATTGCCTAGTATGAGGGCATAGACACCAGAAAATAACCAAGGGTGATGAGGAGGATCCGAATAAACTAGACAGAAATGCAATGCTTATCTAGTCTAACCGCTCAATATCCACACCAAACTTCCAAGCCAAAAAAAGACCACCTTGCAGGCCAACCGGGGGAACCTCCAACCAGTCAGAGAAACCCAAACCAACCAAAGAGTGCATAAAACGAGAAGTTGGGACTTTTGTTTCAGAAAGAAAAATCAGATCAGGACGAAGAGAACGGATGGAAGCTCGAAGAGCACGAATTGTCGGGCCTCGAGCCAAACCCCGACAATTCCAAGCTAAGATTTTCATTGAGGTGGTGGGGGCAGATTAAAGCCCGCCACCCCGACTGCCAAAGTAACATTTTGAGGAGAAGAGTAAACCTCGTCCACTTCGGAAATGGAAGAGGGAGAAGTATCATTCAGCTTGTGTTTTTTGGAATGGGCTAAGTTGGTGTAGGGATGAAACCTTTTTCTGGGCTGGGAACAAGAGAAATGGCGTGGAGGCTTTGTAGAGAGATGATAGATGGAGGGAGAGGCTACAAGACACGTGGAGGTAGAAGAAGTAGTTGAAATAGAACTAACCTGCTTGGTGGAGTTTGAGCTGGACTGATCAGGATCCAATTGGGAGTTAGAGAAAACAGTAGGGACCAAAGGAGGTCCACTAGACGTATAACAGTTGGGGAATGGGGGCCACACATTGTCAGGAAATTGAATTTTGAGGGAGCTGAGCTTCTCGATGTTTGTGAGAATTAATGAGGCGTTATGGAGATGTAGACTTTTCAATTAATGCACTACCAGAAGAATCGGGGCTCCAAGAGGAGGGATTGGTACAACTGGAAGAGGGAATCGTATGACGATACGGAACAACGTCTGACGTGCAGTGGTAGAGACGCGATGCATGAAATAGAGGACGACCTGAAATAGTGGACTGAGTTAACTCATGACTACCAGATGCCGGAATAGTGGTTAAAGCACCATGATCAACCACCGCGCTTAGCTCTTCTGGTCGGATGAGGTGCACAATCCGAGTTGTGTTCGAAGGCTTAGCTTTCAAATTTTCATCAAACCTGCCGTGATCAGGAGGTCGAGGATCCACTGGGCAATAGCAAGATATATGCCCTATTCTTCCACAGATATAGCAATAATCCGAGAGTCTTTCATATTTATATTGCACCCAAATGGGAGAACTAGGAGGTCTGTGGTGCGTGAAACCTGGAACAAGAGGCTTTAAAAGATTGAGCATAACTCTGAACCTTAGAAAGCTTTTCCTTGTTGGTTTCAACTTATCGGCATTGTCCACCACAAGCAAATCCCCCAAACTCGCACCAATGTTTTCAGCGTTTTTCACAGTCATCAACTCTAGAGGGAGGTTATGCACCTGGACCCAAAAGGGAGCTTTTGTAAAATCAAGATCTTCAATGGCCTCTGACTTAGACCATCTCTTCAAGAATAAGGGAGAACCCTTAATATTCCATGGGGAGTTATCCAACACTCTTTCGAGATCTTCTAAAACTTCAAATGAGAAAACCATAAGATTGTCGTCCCTATCTTCAGAGATAAGAGACTTCACAAAACTCCAAGCATGCAGCAAGTTATTTTTGATAATCACTTTAGATAAAGGATGGGAAGATAGAATCTTGCCCACCAAAGTAAAAGAGGGATTCTCATCCTCTGTAGAAACAGAATCTGAGAATAAGGGAGGAGGGGCATCAATCCAACTCAAAGCAGCTGTTTGGTTGACAAGAGCGTCAATCTCAGGACCAGAAATCTCAGACGCCATGAGCAAAAGGATTCAAAAGAGGAAAACAGGAAAGACAAGAAAGGAAAGAGGAAAAACAGAGTTCCGGGAGTACTCTACGAGAGAGCGGATCTTTTTACACCGAATGGCAATCGATAAAGTCAATATGTGTATAAATTGAAAATTTTCAGTGAAGTCAATCAGTAGGTGGTCCATAAAGTTAATTCGGTTAAAGAATTTTATTTTGACTACTAAACCGAATTTTTTGGGAAAAAAAAAAATTTTGTTCCGCCTACCACCCATTGGTTAGGCGGTGTCAGTTGAAATCGGTCAGCTATCGGTTAGTAAGCGGTCAAAAGTCGGTAAACGATAAATTTGCCTTGGCCTAACCACACCTAAGCCAGATCCGCCATAATGAGCCCATGTATCATATACACCTAAAACATTAAAAGCAGTCAATCACCATTTACCAATTAAAACAAAAAGAATTTAAGAGAAAGTGACAATAAATCAAAAATTGACCAGGTGTTATCAAAATAAAAAGCCCAAGTTATGATCCCAATAATAAAATATTATAACTCCACTTTAATCTTAGAATCAAAATTTCTCCAATAATTTTTGAGATGGCGGTGCAACATGAAAGAGGCTAAAAACTGCGAGACGTACAGTCGATCGCTATGTGCTGTTTGGTTGAAGTGGAATAGGTTGCACGTGGTAAGAAACATCCCAATATTTCCCACCCCGCCCCGCCCCACGACATTATATGTTATTCACGAGTCATCGCATCTGAGTGGTGTTTTCAAGACATTTACTTAAAATTTAACGCCCTTGTACACATTCATACGCGGTAATACCCCCGTTTACCGACCAAGGCCAAAGTCTTTCAACTTCCATGTGTTCAACAATGAAGAATCCCCACTACTCCCAGAAAGACCTTTACAGAACTCTTTATAGCTTGCACTACAAATACCTTTCACTTCTTCATACTTTTTCATACGCGCATCCATCCCACAAGCACCGCTCTTATATCTTTTAGCAGAAATTAGTTAAGTTCGAAGATGAATTTCAGAAAGACAAGCACGCTTTTGATCATCTTTGTCATCTCTGTGGCCATCTTGAGCCATGCAAGGGTTGAAGCATCCAGAGTGCTAGCCAACACTAATCACCTAGAGACATATTCCTCTATCTATGAGAGGCTCAAGCTGAAGCTGAACGTGGCGTCTCCGAATGAAAAGGGGTACTCCGGACCTAGCCGTAAAGGAGACGGTCACTAGTTTACTCAAATTCTGAAAGCTACCTCTTACTCTTATTTATACAAATTAATATACTTGCGGTTACACACCCAAGAAAACAATAAGATACTCGTTTTTGTTTTTGTTTTTTTCTCTTTGGTTTTTCGTGGTATACCGTAGTCTGTAGCTCTTGCTACGTTGAATTATACCCAAATAATGTAAATGGAAAATAAATTTCATTTATCAATTTAATTGATAAGTCATTATTTTGTTTCTAATTCTGATCAACTTCTGTTTATCCTTCAATTATTGTTGTATTCATGCATGCATGGACACGCGTAGGTTACTTTTGAATTTTACTTAACATTGTTATATATATTTTGATTGGTCTTAATTAAGGATTATCTCCCCTAGCTCAGGTTAAAAACTAACACCTATGCCAATCACAACCCACCCTCTCCAACTTGAGCCAAAGTACGGTAGGAAGATCAGTACCTCTAAGGATCAGTGGATCAACAAAAACTATAGGAAATAAGAAACAACAATGTTGAATGAAAAACGCTATGCCGACTCTAAAAACTTGTTTATCACAATTGATGCAGAATTAATACTATGAAGCAATAAACAATTCAATCACCAAAATAAATAAAGCAATAAAGATGCATACACATATTTTGGTTACAAAAAGGAAACATTTTAGAACTAGATCTAAAAATAAAACCTCTCTAGGGTAGCCAAACCAAAAAAATCATTATCAAAAGATTATTCAGAGATTATAAACACTAGAAATACTTACAACGTTTTTCAAGACCTTGGCTCTGTGAGATCGTCAAACCTATAACTCGTCTTCTTGTTCATAATCTTCTTCAATGTGATTCTCTTTTATCGGGCCCTTCCGATAAACTTTTCAACCGTAGATTTATCAAATGAATAACTAAAACTCTAAGATATTTAATTTAGTGCTCACCACATATGATCTCTCTTAGCACAAACTCTGATGAACTCGCTAGGGGTGAAAATCCGTACCTCTCTCTTTCTATAGAGGTGTATTTATAATAACCCCATCATCCCTAGGCCTAGGAAACAGTTTAAATTCATTTAAAACTATTACAGGTATGTGGCATCTAGATGGGAACATGTACTGTCTAGACAGGGCATCAAAATACGGCCTGAACGTGTTTTTAACACATGGCTGTTTGCAATCTCGTCCGGATGAGATTGCACACAAGCCATTCTGCAGTCTTCTATTTATGGCCCATTTTGACATAGTAAACGTTAGAATTAGCTGAACATCGTGAAACATGACTTTGTAGATATTTGAGTTATCTTTCCAACACCATAAAGCTTGCTCTAATAAGAGGCCGGAAACTATAGATATGACCTTTTGAGTAAAAGTCATCAGACGAAAAAACATAAATGTTCAGACGGGGTTCAGACAAGACTGTAGACGAGGCTCTCGGGAATTCTTATTTATCGAGCTTGTTCAAACGGGCTTGCAAACAAGATTTCAGATGAGGCTCTCGGGAAAAATAGAATTCTTCAAGCGTCCGAACGGCCTTTCTTCTCTTCTGAACAACGACACTTTTGATAACCATTTTGCTTACAGAATTATGCCAATAAGAACTTACATTGAATACACTTCCTCACTGAAAAACGCTAAGCAGACTCCAACCAATTGTTTATCACAATTTATGTGGAATTAAAACTATGAAGCAATAAACAATTCAATCAACAAAATATCTAAAGCAATAAAGAAGCAGACACAAATATTTTGGTTACGAAGAGGAAACCAATTAGAGCACTTCTCTAATTGTAAAACCTCTCTGGGGCAGCCAAACCCAGGAAATCACTATCACAAGATTATCCAGAGATTACAGACACTAGGAACACTTACAACCCTTTGCAAGACCTCGGCTTTGTAAGATCAACAAGCCTTCGACTCGTCTCCTTGCTCACAATCTTCCTCTACGTGATTCTCCTTTATCGGACCCTTCCGATAGGCTTCTCAAATACGCTCACAAATAATTCACAAAGAACAAAAACTCTAAGAGAGAGAAAACAACGCTCAATATCAAAGGCTCTCTTAGCACACGACGGCGAATCCTCAGATTCAGAATTCGTAACTAATACAGATCTGTAGAGATCTATATATAACACCTAAAGACTCCTAGACACAATAGAACTCAACTACAATGTATTTTAGACCTAGAAGCTACGGGCTGTTTGGACGGGCAATTAAAAACATGGGGAAAAGAGTTCATTCAAGTGGGCCGTCTGGACGGTAACATGGGTGTCCAGATGGTGCTAGGGCAAAACCACTTTCTCCGTTCTTTTTGTGCAGCGCGTTTGGACGGGCTTGCAAATGGGACTTCAGACGAGGCTCTCGGGTTTCTTGGGGTTCAGACGGGCCTGCGAACGAGCTTTCAGACGAGGCTCTCGGGAAAGGAATAATATTGCAACAGTCAGATCCCGTCCGGACGGCTATGAATCCTGTTCGGACGCTCGTAGTAGTTTGGCTCTTTTCTTTCTATTTTGCTCACGAACATTAGCCAATCCTTAAAACTAACAAATTCCCCCTTTGGCAATTTCGGGAACAAAATTATCTCCCCCAACAAACTCCCCCTTTTTGTCACAAATTGACAAAAGGTTTTAAGATTCCTGAAACACTTAACAAACACATCAAGGCATATGTGAAACAGAAAAACATAAAAATTCATGATCACAGATAAATAATTGTATGATTTAACACAAGATCATGAATAACAGACACTCCCCTTCAAAATAAGACTCAATAATCAACAAGAAACTTTTTCTGAAACAAAATCTCCCCCCCAAAAGTCAAGAAAACACACAAGATGCATACATCAAAAACTCTTAATTTCAAGCAATGAATATTCCAAATTATCAAAAAAATTTAAAATACACATGAGACTTATATAAAGCAAGAACACTTTCTGTTTAACCTAAGCAATGCCAAGAATTCCATTCAACCCATGCTTGTGTCGTGTGTGTAAGCCAACCATTGAATACAAAACAAATTTATAAGTTGAGTAGGAGGTTTCACTACGATAAAGGCTTTAACAAGCAAATCAAATCAAAAGTCAAACCTTATCATATTAGGGCCTAGCCACTCTCATCCAACGCATTTTTCTTTTGAAAACAAAGCATTAGCTTGACACCATGAATTTAATTCCTATGGAATGTATTCTTTTAATTTCTTGTTTCACAATTTTTCTTCATGAGAAAGTGTCTTTAAACATTTTGTGCTTTGAGAAATGCAGGAATTTTTAAGCCCTAGGTTCAACTAGCATATGGTCAATTTGATAGATACAACTAGTCAAAGCCCTCATATATAGTTACCTCACACAACTCATATTAAAAAAAAAACTCAATTTAAGCTTAAGTGTGCACAAAAGTTTAAGGCATGAGCAAAACGTACAAATTAAGCTTAGGCTTTAGGTAACCACAGAAAGATGTCCATTGAAATAATATGACAACTCATGCATATTGAAAACTTATTAAAACACAAGGAATTAAATCCATGGAAGAAATATGAGCACATAATGGACACTCAAGGTGCATCAGACAAAATAAGGAAGAAATAAAAATAACCAAATTAGAATATTTTTGCCCTTTCGAAAATTTTCAAAAATAAAATGCACACACAAAACAAATAAAATAAAATAAAATGACACACTAAACAAAAAAAAAAAAAAAAAAAACCAACATGCTCTAGGATATTCAAAATAAAACAAGACAACCAATCCTAGGCATGTGGGTGACTCACCTAATCCAAGGTGAGATCACCACCTCTCCCCCTCAAGGGGCGAGTGGTATTTTCCTTCTTAATCCAAACTTTCTTCATTTTAGGAACAGAAGAGTGACTCTTAGCCAAGTCATTTAACTGGGTGATAACACCCCTCACCATGTTGAATAATTCATCATGACTATTTCTAGAATGAAAATAGTCTCTTTTTGACTCATGATTATTCAACTGAAAACATCTCGGGCGAATATGCCCAATCTTGTCACAATGATGACACGTAGGAATAAACCTTTGAGAAGGTTGGTTCCTTGGCATATGATTACGTCTCGGTGTAGAACAAGACACATAGGAATCGGTTAAAATTCCCTTACCTTTCTCACCTCTTGAAACCGGAGGAAGCATTTCCTTCTTCTTAGTCGAATTTTCTTCTTTACAAACAGGTTTCACAAAAATCAACTTTGAAGGAGAAACAACATTAGTAGAAGAAACAGCAGATTTATCAAAACCCAATCCAGTTCTATCAAATGAATGCTTCTGATTATGCAACATGTGATTAAGCTTTTCATTAGGGAACTTTTTCAAATGATTTCTTGAATCATTAAGATCATTCTCTAAGGATTTCACTTTGGCAATTAAACTGTGATTTTCAGATTTCAACGTGTCAAGAATAGCATGTGAATCAATTAAGGTACTAGACAGTTTATCCTTTTCCAGATGAACTTCTTTAAGTTTCTGCAAGTGTTCCTTATTCAACTTCTTCACTTTACTGTATTCCGAATATAGATGGTTATAAGCTTCTTGCAGATCACCCTCCTCTTTTGATTCATTGTCACAAATACCATAATCACTATCAAGAGATTTAGACTCACTAGCTTCATCCTGACTATCATAAGAAACCCCAAAAGCTACATAATTTGCAACATTTTCAGCTTTTTCTTCTTGGTCTGATTCATCACTTTGAGTCACATTAAAAGCCTTGCCTTTTGACTTGATCAAATTTCCACAATCAGCACGTATGTGCCCAACACCACCACACTCATAACACTTAACATCATGACTAGGATTCACAGAATTTTTTGACTCCCTATTTCTAGATTTTTCATTGTTTCTGAGAAATTTCTTAAACTTCCTAGCCATCATAGCCAACTCTTCATCATCTCCAAACTCATCACAAAGATCTACAGATTTACCTTTAGTAGTCTTGATCTTAAGAGCTAGATTTTTTGAATTTTAGGGCTTAGGTAGCAAGAGCTCAAAAGTCTAAAGTGAACCTACAGGTTCCTTTACCCTCATGGTTTCTAGATCTTGGCTCTGTGTTATTGCAGCAACCTGAGGTATAAATCTAGGAGGTAGTGATCTCAAGATTTTCTTGACTATCTTAGCATCAGTCATTTTCTTTCCAAGATTAATATATGGTAGAGTTTCTAATGGTGCTAAGCTTAGAATAAAACTCATCAAAAGTCTCTTCTTCTTCCATCCTAATCTCTTCAAATTTTGACACTAACATCTGAATTTTAGAAGCTTTCACAATTTGAGATCCTTCATGGGTAATTTACAAAGTTTCCCATGCTTCTTTAGCTATTACACATCGAGAAATTCTTTCGAATTCTTCGAAGCACAAAGATGTGTAGATGGCATGTAACGCTTTGTCATTTGCAGAAGCTGCATTCTTTTCATCCTTTGAAAATTCAGCAATTGCCTTATTAGGATTAATCCATCCAGATTCAACAATATGCCAAACGTCAATGGATTTGAGATATACTTTCATACGAATTTTCCAAAACGTATAATTGGATCCGTCAAAGATGGGAAGTGAGTTAGGTGCAACTGTGTGAGAGTTAGATGGAGTCTGGGATCACACTCAAGAAATTAATCCCTACAGAGTGAACCCGCTCTGATACTAATTGAAAAACGCTAAGCAGACTCCAACCAATTGTTTATCACAATTTATACGAAATTAAAACTATGAAGCAATAAACAATTCAATCAACAAAATATCTAAAGCAATAAAGAAGCAGACACAGATATTTTGGTTACGAAGAGGAAACCAATTAAAGCACTTCTCTAATTGTAAAACCTCTCCGGGGTAGCCAAACCCAGGAAATCACTTTCACAAGATTATCTAGAGATTACAAACACTAGGAACACTTACAACCCTTTGCAAGACCTCGGCTCTGTAAGATCGACAAGCCTCTGACTCGTCTCCTTACTCACAATCTTCTTCTACGTGATTCTCCTTTATCGGACCCTTCCGATAGGCTTCTTAAATACGCTCACAAATAATTCACAAAGAACAAAAACTCTAAGAGAGAGAAAACAACGCTCAATATCAAAGGCTCTCTTAGCGCACGACGGCGAATCCTCAGATTCAGAATTCGTAACTAATACAGATCTGTAGAGATCTATATATAACACTTAAAGACTCCTAGACACAATAGAACTCAACTACAATGTATTTTCGACCTAAAAGCTACGGGCCGTTCGGACGGTAAGTGGGCTCGTCCGGATAGGCAATTAAAAACACGGGGAAAAGAGTTAATTCAAGTGGGCCATTCGGACGGTAACATGGGAGTCCGGACGGTGCTAGGGCAAAACCACTTTCT
This sequence comes from Carpinus viminea, assembly GCA_013348765.1. Classification (NCBI taxonomy): domain Eukaryota; kingdom Viridiplantae; phylum Streptophyta; class Magnoliopsida; order Fagales; family Betulaceae; genus Carpinus; species Carpinus viminea. The sequence goes on along the minus strand of CP054673.1, from coordinate 14,763,261 downwards.
CCGTTCTTTTCGTGCGGCACGTTTGAACGGGACTTCAGATGAGGCTCTAGGGTTTCTTGGCGTCTGGACGGGCCTGCGAACGGGCTTTCAGACGAGGCTCTCGGGAAAGGAATAATATTGCAATTGTCAGATCCCGTCCGATCGACTATGAATCTCGTCCGGATGCTCGTAGTAGTTTGGCTATTTTCTTTCTATTTTGCTCACGAACATTAGCCAATCCTTAAAACTAACACTCACCATAAAGAAACATAAGATCAATAATAAAGCAATAGCTTTAGCCCAATAGAAAATTAATTAATCTATACTCTCTTTAATTACCTATAAAAAAAATGGCAAACACTCAGCTAAGTTGCATGAAAAAATTATCAATCAATCATAGATGGGGAATTAATTTGTGCAAAGTAAAAAGGTTATTAATCATTAATCTCAATTGAAAATATAAATAGAGTCTAAAAAACACCAAGAAGGGTAGTTGAATAGGTGTGTACATATAAAACGTGGAATAAAAAATTATCGACCACGCAATCATTCACCAAATATAATTGAAAGCAATAAATCAATCAAATACATATATTTGATAAGGAACATGAAACCTTTTAGAGAACTCTCTAAAACAAAATCTTGTATTGGATAGCCAAACACATGAATCTCTATAAGAAAATCAAGATTACAAACACAAAGAAACTTATAACTCTTTGTAAATCCTAGACTCTGTAAGATCAACAAGCTTCTCGCTTGTCTCTTAGCTCAACAATCTTCTTGAAGTGATTCTCCTTTACCGGAACCTCCGATAGGCTTCTTGTCATTGATGAAAAAAGTAATTGCTTCTAAAACACTGCAACGCTCTAAGAGAAAATAGCTTTGAAGTTCTAAACACTGATAACTCTCTTTTAGCAAGATATAGAATTTTTTTTTTCCCTTAGTTGCATAGAAAAGTCGTGCTATGTGGAGCCATATATATAGGCAATTGGCAATTAGGTTTCCTTGCCGATTAGCAAACCTTAATTTGAAAAATCTAAGTCAGCATTCGGATGGTTAGAACCACCATTCGAATGTAACTAGGGTTTTATAAAAATCTAAGTTGAAATTGGAAAGCCATATTACGACAACTGCATACTTTCGTTTGGATGACCTTGACTTCAGTTCGGACACAGCTAGGTCAAGTATATTCTTTAGTGTTTCGTTCAAACTAGTAGCGAACGGCCTAGCGAATGGAGCTCTCGGGTGATACTTTGGCATGCCTCTGTTTGGACTTTGTTGCAAGCATGTAGCGAACGAGGCTCTTAGATTTCTATATGAACATCCATCGTTCAAACGCCTTGCAAACATGCCAGTGAATGAAGCTCTTGGGTTTTAGTACTTAGGAGTGTTGTTTGAAACACCAGCGAACAAGCTTGCAACCAGAGCTTCAACCATATGAACCATCGAGGAACGTGGACTGACCCAATCTTTACATAAACATTGAATTACCTTTTTGAACATCGAATTAGCCAAGCCTAAAAACTAATATCAATAATTAACTATTGAAACAACACACCTATATATATAGTACGTACTAACTAATCAAGCGTCAATTATAATCTTAGTCCTTCTATGTCTTCTCGAGCCAAGTTGACTACATCGTTGGCACAAACATCATCAACTCTACCCATGATACTGTAATAGTCATCATTTGCATCATTGTCGTAGTCATCCCCATCACAGTCGTCAAATATGACTCTAGGTTTTATCTTGACAATGACATTTTAAGTTAGGTCTCTTTCATCAATAAAATAATACACTTGGGATACTTGGGAAGACAATACGAACAAATGATCAATAATCAGTTCCCCTATGCGTATTAGCCTATTTGCAATAGTATCCTCCCAACCATACTTGAATAACATGTATCAAGACCCTTTGTAATACTGCAACTCAATGATGCATGTCGTTTGTTGTAGTAGGTGGGGCTACATTTGGAGGGTACTCCAACTCTACTATTTTTAGTTTTCTTGCTGTGTTCATAATCTACAATGCGAGACAAATTTCCATTTACAACATATCTCTTAAATTCTTGGGCATAAGGAACTAGCCCTTTAGAGCACACTGAAATTTTATGGCCCAGTTCATTCCTAATGATCCTGATGAAGGTATTTTTTATGATAGTGCGAATGATTTTGATGATTCTCAATTCATTAATAACCAGTATCCTTTGGAAAATGAATCTAAAAGGGAGAATGATCTTCAAAACTCTTTTAATGATCTTGTGTATAAATTTTCTGTATTGAAAAATAAAAACCTAGAAATTCTAAAGGATGTTAAGAATCTTGAGCTTGAAAATAACAAATTGCTTGAAACTTTGAGTGATTCACATGCTGTTTGCAATACTCTAAAATATGAAAATCATGCGTTAATTGTTAAAGTTAAATCCTTAGGGAATGATCTAAATGATTGTAGAAATCACCTGAGAAAGTTCTCCAATAATGAACTTGATAAACTATTGCATGATCAGAAACATTACGGCGATAGATTTGGTTTATGATTTATTTAGTTTGCTGTTGTGTCTTCTAATATTGCCTTTACTTCCAAGTTAGTTTTTGTTAAATGAGAAAAAATGGAAGAAGCTTTGGCTTAAAGGAAGATAACTGTTGCTCAAACTTCAAGAGAAAAAGGGAAAGAAATCATGGTTGAAAGGAAGGAAGCAGTTGCTCTGACTTCACAAGGTAAGAAGGGTATGAAAATTCATGTTGAATCTTATGTTCCTTGTCCTAAGTCAAGATTTGTGCACCCTCCTAGGAAACAACGTTCTCAAAGGTTTGTTCCCACTTGCCATCATTGTAAAAAAGTTGGTCATATTCGACCTAATTGTTTTAAATTGAAACCCTATGAGCATATGAGTGAGAATTCTTAGCCTAGGAAAGATTTCGAGGGGCAATGCACAGTGATGAGGTAAGTGTTAGCTAGTTTATATGTAATGCCCCAACATTTGGCCTTGACCAGTATGGTAAGGTTACTAGCAATTACCTCAATATAGCTAACTGGTAGCTAATTGGGAAATTACCCCTCTAAGCATTATCATAATTAATGCATAGGAAGGTGACATTAATTTGAGAAATCTAATAACCATAAAGGAAGCGTATTATCCTTGAAATATAGACACAGAGCAATTAATCTAAATAATAGTCAAATCTGCTAACAACATGGACATCTTTGTCTTAAAAAATTCCATAGTGGCAACCTCGCTACTCTCCTCTTTGTAAAAAGAGGTTTCCTAGAAGATGAAATAACTGCATAAGTCTAAAGACTTAATAAGTAAACCTCATAGTTGAGTATGACATGAGCCAGTTATTATTGAGAAGTAATAAATATGCAGTTTGATAAAGATTTAAAAGAGGTGTTGTCTTGGTTAATACACCTTGAAAATAGAGTTTTGTTGAATGAAAGGGGGTATACTCTTAGCAGCAATCACCTAAGCGTTTAAATGTAGGAAACTAATGCCTTAAATACATCATAACTATTATATATGATCTACTTGAGATATTACACTTTTTCAGTAAGGTTGGTACTGTCCTGAGGGACTTGTAATACAATCACTGTGCCCTGATCAATGTACGCAACTGTTCATAACACTAGCAGCTCGACCAAGTCTGACCTCGAGTGACCCACACTATTAATGATGTACGTCCCGTAGTGACCCACCAATTAAGGCTGTGCCGGTCATAAAGTAACCATGGATCCAAGGCCCTTATATCACATCTATATACGCGTTTGATTGCAGAATCAAGTTTATATAGTAAGTTCAAGGCCATTATACCACACCTACTAGTGTATCATGTCATACGACGCATCTTATCAACTAGTTATTAAAACAATTACCAAGTTATACAAAAATTTAGACATGCTCGTATCATACATGTGCTCAGTTAGATGATATATCACACATTTTTAAAGAAAGAATAACCACTCTAGAGTCACAACACTCGTAGAGAGAAAACACCTTGAGAAATTTAGTGAACAGTGCACAGAGAAAGTAATATCGAAAGTCTAAAGAGTGAATAGTAACATGAAGACTATTTATAGGAGACCCATTTTCTTCGTCACGTCTTAACGAAACACTTTCCCATTATAATGGAAAGAACAAATTCATAGATTTGAGAGTTCCACATCTTAACGAGAAAGCGATTCTATTATGACAAGAAGAACAAATGTCTCATCTTCGTCACATGTCCCGTCTTAACGCATTAGCTAACGAGAAACTAGGAAGTCCAACTTCAATCTTGTTACATGTCTCGTCTTGACGGGGTTCCTGACGATAAAACAGAGACTTTAATTTTGCTCTCGTGATTTGTCTCGTTCTGACGAGCTTCCTGATGAGAAACAAAGGAGTTCAAATTTGCTCTTGCTACTTGTCCCATTCTAATGGAGTTCTTGATGAAGAACCAAGGAGTCCAACTTCTGCTTCTGTCACATCCTTGTCTTGACACAGTTCCTAATGAGAAACTTGGGAGTCCAACTTCTGCTCCCATCACATCCTCGTCCTAACGCCGTTCTTGACAAGTAACCAGGGAGACCACTTTTACTCTTGTTACATGTCCCGTTCTAATGGTACTTCTAACGGGCAAACAAGGAATACTACAAGAAGCCCTAAAAACCTTGGAATCAACTCCCAAAGGCTCACCAAAGTTTTAAACACATAAACATACAATAAATTCTTAGGCATAAAGGAACTTGCACTTTCAAATGAATTGAAATTTTATGGCCCAATTCATTCCTGTGTACCTTGTCCATGCTCTGAACCTGGTATTGATCACACAATGCGCGCTCTTCAATGTGTGATGACGATTCCACCCTTAACTAAGGAAAAAAAAAAAAAAACACCAATAGTGGATAGAATATGTCAGCTTAGTGGAGAAATATGGGAGATTGATGCTATGATATATACATCTAAAAATTAAATTCATCAAAATAATAAATATTAGGGTTAATTTCACTAACCCTTCTCAAACTTTGGCCATTTTTTCAAACATCCCCTTAATATTCAAAAACTCTCACTTACCCCCCTTGAACTTTCAAAAATTCTCACTTACCCCCATCCGTACAAATTAGGGCACAAAATTTTAAAAAAAGACCAAAATACCCCTGTTTTTCATTTTTTTTTTAAAAAAAAAACATTTTGGAAGTTGACATTTTAAATAGTGAATTTTAAATGGTGATTTTTGTATAAAATTCCAACTTCCAGAAATTTTTTTTTAAAAAATAAAAAAATAAAAAATAGGAGTATTTTGGTCTTTCAAAAAAAATTTGTGCCCTAATTTGTATGGATGGGGTAAGTGAGAATATTTGAAAGTTCAAGGGGAGTAAGTAAAATTATCCCTAAATATTAATATTGCAATAATATACGTTTCTTTTCTCAAAAATAATTACTAATCCTACTTATTCTAAGAATGTAGTGTTACCAAAATAAAAGCCCAAGTTATGATCCCAATAATATAATATTATAACTACACTTTATTCTTAAAATAAAAATATCTCCATTTTTGAGATGGCCGGCGGTGTTACAGGAAAGACGCTACAAACTGCGAGACTGTCGATCGTTGTGTGCTGTTTGGTGAAAGTGGGACGAGCAACACTGAGTCAGTAGGTGTGTTTGACGGATCGCTCGCGGTGATCAGAATGGTTGCAGGCGGTAAGAAACTTCCCTGTATTTCTCCCACCCCACCGCACCTCCCTTTTTTCTTGCAAACACAACAACAGTAGCACACTGACCAAAGACCAAGATGTTTAAAACCCCAAAACACGTATGCTTAAACGACATTACATGTTATTCACGAGTCATCTGATCTGAGTGGTGTTTTCAAAACAAGTAGTTAAAATTTACCGCCGTTGTACACATTCATACGCGGTAGTACTACCCTTTACAGACCAAGACCAAATTAAGTCCTTCAACTTCTATGTGTTCAACAACTAAAGGCCCACAAGAATCTTAATTCAGTCCCAGAAAGACTTTTTCACAACTCTTTCTTGCTTGCACTATAAATACCTTTCACTTCTTCATACTTTCTCATCCACACATGCACCAATCCACAAGCACCGCTCTTATATTTTTTTAGCAGAAATTAGTTAAGTTCGAAGATGAATTTCAGAAAGACAAGTACCCTTTTGATCATCTTTGTCGTCTCTGTGGCCATCTTGAGCCATGCCAGGGTTGAAGCAGCCAGAGTGGTAGCCAATACTGATCACCTGAAGACATATTCCTCTATCTATGAGAGGCTCAAGCTGAAGCTGAACGTGGCGTCTCCGCGTGAAAAGGACCACTCCGGACCTAGCTCTGGAGGAGAAGGCCACTAGTTTACTCAATTTCTGAAAGCTACCTCTTACTCTTATATATACAAATTAAAATACCTGCGGTTACACACCCATGAAAACAAGAATATACTCGTTTCAAATTTTTTTTTTTTTTTTGGTTGTTCGTCGAATACTTTAGCCGTTGCTACATATTGAATTATACTCAAATAATGTAAATGGAAAATAAATTTCATTTATCAATTTAATTGATAAGCAATTTTTTGCTTCTGATTCTGATCATCAACTTCAGTTTTATTCTTCCATTAATGTTGCGTTCATGCCAAGCATGGACACGTGTAAGATGTTCTTTGGCTTTGATAGTACTATACAAAATTCTCGCTTGTTCTAAATATTTAAAATAATAAAAAATAAAAAATTTAATAATTTAATTAATATTCTAACAATAATACATTAAATTTAAGGGTTAAATACTTAATTAGTCCCTAGGGTTTGGAAAATTTATTTTTCCTCCTAGGGTTTGAAAAATGACCAAATTGGTCCTTGTGGTTTTGAAAAGTGACCAAGTTAGTCCATCGTCGATTGACCGTTAGTTGACTTAGCGGTTGACATATGGACTAATTAGAAGTTGACCGTGGCCAATTAATTAATTTTTTGAAAAATTAAAAATATATATATTTTTCAAAAAGAAAAAAGAAAAAAAAAACAAGGGGTGGCTCGTACCCAGATTTTCTTTCTTTTTTTTTGAAAAAGATATTTTTATTTTTTATTTTTTAAAATAATAATTGGTGGCGCGTGTCAACTTTAATTGATGTCAATCAGTTAAAGTCAACAATCACGAGATGAATAACAGTCACTAAACATAGACCAATTTGGTCACTTTCAAACCTATAATAAATCATGACAAAGTAGGGGTGTTCGTCTTCTCAAAGGAACGAATATGATGGGCGGGTTACAATCACACGAGTGGTCCTAAAATATATATTTTTAATGTATTTAATTTAATTAAAAAAAACATATATATATATAGCAGAGGTTTGCCTACGTAAAAACGGGTGGTTTAGATTAGGGGTGGACACGGGTTTGACCGAGCTGGTTTTTGGGCATTTCCCACCTGACTCGCACCCCTCGACATTTAAATTGGTACCTGAGACCTGACTACAATGGACAATACCCGCCGGATCTCAGGATTTGTGGGGCGGGACGGGTACTTCGGATTTGGTCGGGTTGCTGGGAGACTTACTAGAACCACTTGTTTTTCCTTTAAAAAACTGCAATGTAGTATAAAGTACATTTTCTAAAGAATTTTCATTATATATTTTCATCATGTCTTCGTGAGATTTCAAGGAACCAAATAATTTATCAATTGTTAGCACACTTAAATCCCTAGATTCTTCAATGAAAGCTATTGCCTGTTTCACTTAAATACTTCTTAATTGATCATACTTCACAAAAAAATTTCAACAACTTTCTGATCAGATAAATTTTCACCAAATTTTCTGATTTGATTCGCATTGTCCTACATATTAGAGAAATAATCATGCATAGAATTACCTTCTTTTATCAGCAAACTTTCAAAATTTCTACGAAGAGTTTGAAGTTTTGTTGTCAATACCTTAGCATTACATTGATACCCTTTATGAAGTGCATCCCAAGCATCCTTCAATTTTGTTGAAACATCAATTATGGGAAACATGAATTCATCCGCAACTTGTTGAATGAAAAACTACGTCTTAGCATCTTTCTTCCGTAGATCCTTGAGAGTATCTATAGAAACACCAGTTTCTGAATAGTATTTACATGACATATCAGCAATGACGTATCATTGAAATTAATTTTTTTGTGACATTAGCAATGACCACAAAATGTCGTCGCTAATGAATGCCTATTAGCAATGCCAAAATTAGCGACGAATTTGGGCACTCATTAGCAACAACATTTTGGGTCGTCACTAAAAATTTGGTCGCTAAAGACCATTTTTCTTGTATAAATCTCATAGCTCTTGGGAAATAAAGAGTCTTCATCCTTATGCTCCAAATTTCATACCTATCTCTTTGAAAGAGTGGAGTGATGGCTATGAGGAGTTAACACCCCATGAACTTAGCTTTGATACCAGATATTAGAAATTGGAATGATAGATGCACAAGCAGTGATCTTCTCTTCGTAATTGTGAGGTTGAAAGAGGTAAAACAAAGTGTATAAAATAGAAACTCAATTATCATGTGTGAAATCAAAGGAAATATTGTGAATAAAACTTAATTATCTGACTAATTTATTGAGTAAAACATTTAAATAGACTACAACGGAAACACACTCTTAGAAACTAATTAAGTAATTAAAGCTCCTAAACTAAATGATTTAATCATAACAGGTCCTACAATCACTTAGCTATCAGATTGTGCAAAGGATAATACTAAAGATGTATTCACTTACAAGCAAAGAGAAAGGATCGCTAACACATGTTTGCATTACTTCTAACATTATCTACATTACTACTTTTCCTTGCCCATTTCTTTAGAGCTTAGTCCTTGCCTTGGACGAATTAGCACTATATTTTAATCAGGTTGAAAACCTCATAATGTTTTGTCCAATGAAAGAAGAGATAGAATTACATATGTCTAAAAGACTAAATGTGTTAACATAAATTAAACTACAAACTAGCTATCTCAATAGCTTTGTTCTATTTCTGTTACAGATTGAAGCCATTGATCGCATATCTTGGTCACCAGAATACATGTCTTCTAATGGATGCAACCATATTTTTTGAAGAGTTGTAATACATATACCATTTTTATCCCTCAATTATCATACAATGCCAATGTTATAGTCTAAACACAATTAAGAAATAGGGCTATACTGGTGCATCATTTTGTGTAGTGATCTAAATAATTAACTAGGTTTAAGTAGCTTAGTTAGAGGGTTAATTTAGACTTTCGGTCACTAAGATTTGTCAGAAGGACATTTTGAAAAAATTGGACTTCTGGACCTGATGTATGCTAAGGTTGGCAGACGTACACTCCTATCTTTTGTGTAGACATACGCAAAAATACTGGATGTATGCTGCTGTTTATAGTGCGGACGAACGGTGGGGGACCATTGGACGTACGTTGACAAATAGTACATCGTATTCTGTAAATAGAACATGGACGTACGCTTAAAAGTATCAAACGTTCGCTACTTTTTGGATTGACTGCTGGGTAATACATAGACATACGAGACAACCTTTGGATCACTGTGTAACAGTACCGAACGTGTACCCCTAGGACCAGGCATCCACTGCTTGCTGGCCCTATAAATACCCTCACCCCTCGCCCATTCCACACCCATTCTCGCCCCTAACCCTTCTGGAACCCCTAAGCTGCGAAAATCCTTCATTGTGAGTGTTTTATGAGGTTTTGTGTGTTTCGAAGCTAGTGAAGTGGAGGTTCTTGAAGTTCCACTTTAATAAGGTAATGTTCGATTACTTAGCTCTTTAATTACGTTGTTCTCCTGCTCGATTATTGTCTTGTGTTGATAGTCGTAGTTTTAGCTTTAGTTATACTTTAGATCTTGTTTAGGTTAGCATTATGTTAACTTAGTATGATTACGTTGCATGGAGATTTCATTTTGACTTACGAGACCTTAGGAAGCGCTTTGGTAGGCTTAGGAGTTGGTTTGGAGGATAGGAGGACGAGTGAAAAAAATGAGGTTCTCCTTGAAAACCTCGAAGCGGACGAACGATCTCGAGACCGAACGTACAGTCCTAAGTATCATAGTAAACATATGGCCCTAAGCCCAGACATATGGTCCAGAGTGTGACAGAAAACTTTATTTTCACCAGCTGTCCCATAGCTTTTGTTTCCTTATTCTGGAGTTGTTTTAGTATAAATAAAACTAATGATAGGTCTTTTCTCAATATTCGAGGTTATGGAGCCTCAAGGGAATTATATGAAGGAGCTTTACGACCCAGTTGAGTACAAACTCACATGTATGCTTTGTTGTTACTTTTCCTACATTGCATATCTATTTTATATATATCAAACATGCATATTTCGCAACTCTCATAAAATACATTTTGGAACTACTGGAAATTCTCTTTTGTGAAAATGTGAGTCGATTAATAAGATAATAATGAGACTTGTAAAACTATGCATATAAAGGACTGATAAGACTGATTGCATCATAAGACATGGTACACCAGTACCTGCCGTATAATGGCCATGGGCTTACCATACGGGTTAACTTTATAGTCAAATGTGTGTGTGTGTTGGCTTTGGATCCAATGGCTTCGTGACCAAGACGCAGTCATTCCCAATTGATGGTTACTATAGGACGAACATCATTAGTGGTATGGGCTACTTAAGGTCAGACTTGGTCATGCCGCTAGTATTTTGTGTGGTAGTTGTGCAATAGCTGGGGCACCGACATTGTACTACAGGTTTCTCGGGACAATGTCAACTTTGTTGAGAATGGTTAATATCTCGGGAAGACCATATTGTTAAACTATTACTATTACTCATAATTATAAGCATATATTATATATATCACATCCATGATAAACTATCATCTCATAATTTTGTATGTGCTTTATAAATAACTAAGTTCACCATTTAATAACAGGTACTTTATATGCATTTCCATTCACTAAGTCGTCAGACTTACTCTTATATTATTTCTCTTTTTTCTTCATACGTTCAACTATACTGTTATAGATAGTGCATACCGCAAATCATTCGGTTATGTTGAAGGATTCAATCTGGGAGATGCTTAAGGACTTATTGCAAGCTTGAGCAGGTATTCAAGGTAACTAGTACTTTTAAGTTTTGTTGTAGACATAGGACTTGATCTATGCTTGCATATTAAGGTTTAGCTTAGATCTCTTGTAACGATAATGTATATAGTATGATTCCAGCTACTTTGATGTTCTTTAGTAAATGCCCTGATTGTAATGATTCATGTTTGTAGAACTTTAGTACTTTTTGCTGCTTAGTATCATCTATTTTCAAGGAGTAGAGGTTCCTAAGTCTTGTTCGGAGTGGAATAAGGCTAGGAGATGAACTGTGAAATTAATTACCAGTTAATTAATTCTCGAGGCGTTACATTTTGTGATGCATCTTTATGGCCACTTTTTATCCCCTTGGATAGCATACCATTTTTAAAGCACCGGCGAAACCGATATGTGACCATGTGTAAGCTCGTCACCGGCACACACTCTTCTAAGTCATCAAAACAATACTAGTGTCTTATATGTGCCATATATTTTTTGTTGAATTATTCGCACCTATTTCATGCATTGGTAAATTGCCAACACCAATTATTTGCGCCTTGTTATTTTCTTATTTTATTATCGGCCCCTAACCCTAGCTTGCACTAGTAATGTGTCAGCACCAGTTATCTTGCGCATGTGGAACCCATCATGTGGCTTTCTTGGTTTTACAATTGTGTGTTTGTCTTGTATTCAGTGGTGGAGCCAAAATCTTTTATTGTAGGGGCATGATTGTAAGACTAATATATAGGATATAGACCAGACCAAGATGTGGGATTGATGCAACGTAACTTAGTGGGCTAGAGCGAATACCAACATTAAACAGAGGATAGGTACTTCTAAATCTTGAGACTATCAAGGGATCTAAGAAATTTTTTTCATAAAAGGTAGATACTCTTTAGGTTTTGAATGAAACAAAAAAGAAACTCAACTCTGAGTAATTCTTATTAAACAAACTCAACAATAATCCAAATATGCGTTTCTAGAGATTATAAGCATGTATTTATAGCCCTAAGAATCCTAAACCTAATAAAAATACAAATTAAAGTCGGTTTTAATAACTCTAAGATGGCCTTTAGGATGGGACACACCCCTGTCTAGGCGAGCACCAAATAAATAAAGAAACGTAAGCTAAAACATAGATGTATCAGATAATGAGGAATCTGTGTTCAGACATGATTTTTAGAGAGCTCTTTGCAGCCCGTTTTGACCTAGTAAACATCGGAATTAGCCAAATCTCGTGAAACATGAATTTGTAGATTTTTGAGTTATCTTTCAGATGCGGTAAATTTTGCTTCAATAAGAGGTCAGGAACTCTAAATATAACATGTTTAGTCAAAGTCATCATGTGCAAATTTTAATAAAACACGAAAATAACATAGGCGTTCGGAAGATCTCCGGACAAGGACTTTAGACATGGCTCTCGGGTTTGCAAACATTCAAATAGGCTGCAGACGAGCTTGTTGATCTGCATCAGGGATTGTGGTGAGAAACTTCCCATTCCCCATCTCCCATTTCCCATTGCCCACCTCCCTTTTCTCTTTTGAGAATCTTGCAATTGCAAACACTACTACAATAGTACATACACAAGAGTAATTCTAGAAGTCCCTCTTGTGTCTGTTAGAGAAGAGTAATGTGGGCTTGTCCCACATTGCTTAGTGTTGAGAAATCCCTTGTCACTTGCTCACATAAATAAGCCTTATCTAAGGCTTATCCCACATTGGAAAAGTATGAAATCTTTCTCTCCTTTGGCTCTTATATAAGGAGGCATCTTATGTACAATATATTCACTCAATAAAACAAGATGTAGCCTATAGGGCTTTAGTGTGTGGATGTAGGTCTTAAACCGAACCACCTTAAATCCTGTGTCTCTCTTGTTCTTTTATATTTCCGCATTATGTTTTCTAATATGGTATCAGAGATATAGGCTAACGCCAATTATTAGTTTCTGGGTTAATTTCTTTGTTTCATTTTTTGTCTTGTAATTTATTTTACCTTTTAGTTACTTATCAAAAAAAAATTTAGTTTACCTTTTAGTTTTATTTTTTTGGATTATTTTCTTAGTACTGTTTTCATTTTTGGTCTCTTTGCACATGTCTCTTTGAGACATTTCGTTGAGCACCTTCACAATCAGGGTTCTTAGTTTTTACCACTTATACTCTTTCAACTTAAAAAAAAAAAAAAAATGAAGGTTAGACATTTTCACAAACACCTTCACTTCTCTGTTAGCTCGTTTGTACCACTTGTTTTCCCGTCAGTTGCTCCTGTTAGATCTAATCTTATCTATCCTTCATTGCAGCACATCTGGAAACTAATCCCAGAATGATGCTTGCAAGGTCCCAATCTACCATTATGTGGTAGATCTGTCACCAACTCCTTTTTCATTGCAGCACATCTGAAAACCAATCCCAGAATGATGCTTGCAAGGTCCCAATCTACCATCCGTCACCAACTACTTGTTCACAAAACACCCTCTCATTTTTCGTCCCACAAATTCTCTGTGTGATTTTGTCAAACACATTCACACTAGTAAATTTCCAGAACTTTCACTCACAAGTTTCTTTTTAGGCTTCAGTCTCAAAAATTTCCAGAATTTTATTTTGTTGGGTGTTGTACCACTCATTTTTCGCTGGTCAGAAAAACATTACCAGCCACTCCTATCTGCGCTCAGTCGCTCACCAGCCATCATGGCTCCATCCGCCAGATCATAAACGGTGACTTGATGAAACGCATCAGCCGAGAAGAAGTGACTAGATCCACCTCCGGAACCTTTCCCAGCCGTCCACTGGTCCACGGCCAAGCTCCTGCCAAATCCGATCAACCGACAGACGCTCCTCCCAGTCTGATATGCATCAATCAGCCGCCATCCTTTCCTCTAGCCAAATCTAGCCCATCAAAAATAGTTTGCAGTGTAATTTGTTCTTGAGAGAAAGTGAGAAGTGAATTTGTTAGTCCGAGAGAGAGAAAAAAAAAAAAAAAAAAGAAGAAGAAAGAAAGAAGAAGAAGAAGAAGAAGAAGAAGAAAAGAAAAGAAAAGAAAAGAAAAGAATGAATGAAGGAACAACATAGTAGCGAAAAATTGGGGGAATTTTGTCCCCTCCTTGTCAACACCTGCAAGGGAGACTTTGGGTCTCTCTCCTCTCCCGTTGCAAGTGCGAAGCATCGAAGGTGTATTGGTTTTTCAAAAAAAAAAAGAAAAAAGAAAAAAAAGAAAGAGAAGAATTGGGCCAATAAGGCCATTGTATCCAGGCCCACATTAGGTGTAAGTCTTCAGCCCATTAAGCTCAATTCAACTGGGCTTCAACCCAGATTCATGGCCCAGTCCACTAGCCTTGCAAGATGAAAGGATTGGCCACTACCGCCGGCCGCCATTCCAGTGAGTTTCCGGTCACTTTTCAAAAATAAAAAATAAAAATAAAAATAAAAATTAAAAGAGGCCAAAGTCGCCCATTTCATTTCTCTTGGCCTTTTGTTGGCCCATTACTTGTAATTTGGCATTTGTGGTATTGCCCATGCCCATTTTAGCCCATAGTTGGCTTTCATGTAAGGCCCATAGTTGGCCCATTCCGGCCAAAAGTTGCCAATGTTTAAGAGCCACCGACGTTTCCAATTCCGGCGCCATCAATCACCTCCTTCAATGCTGAGGTCAAGAAGCAAACTCAAGCTTTCACAAGTTCCCACCTTGAGTTTGAGGGAGAATGTTAGAGAATAGTAATGTGGGCTTGTCCCACATTGCTTAGTGTTGAGAAATCCCTTGTCACTTGCTCACATAAATAAGCCTCATCTAAGGCTTATCCCACATTGGAAAAGTATGAAGTCTTTCTCTCCTTTGGCTCTTATATAAGGAGGCATCTTATGTATAATATATTCACTCAATAAAACAAGATGTAGCCTATAGGGTTTTAGTGTGTGGATGTAGGTATAAAACAAGATGTAGCCTATAGGGCTTTAGTGTGTGGATGTAGGTCTTAAACTGAACCACCTTAAATCCTGTGTCTCTCTTGTTCTTTTATATTTCCGCATTATGTTTTCTATTAGTGTCCCTCTTGAGTTTTTCAAAAAATGATGTGACTATTAAAATTACCATTTGATCAAAATCTAATAATGATTAATTTGTTAATGGTGATTGTAATAGTCACATCATTCTTGGAGGGACTCAAGAAGAACACAAGAGAAATTTGTAGCATTACTCCATGCACAAACCAAAGATCAAAATGTTTGAAACACCAAAATACCTACGTTCGCGTACAGCAATATAGTCAATTGGGTGGTGTTTTCACAACAATTAGTTAAAATTTACCACCGTTGACACATTATAACACTCCCTCTTTCTTTACTAGGCCACCAAAACCAAAGTCCTCAACATATTTTAACTTCCATGTGTTCAACAAGTAAATGCCCACAAGAATCCACAATCCCAGAAAGACTTTTACAGAACTCTTGCGCACACTACTATAAATACCTTTCACTTCTTCATGCTCTTTCTCTTCAGCAATGTTTTCTATTGTTTCTCTTTAAGCCTACACTACCGTTCTATATTGCCATACTTCTTACAATAATAACAATATTGGGACTTTTAATAAGAATTTTCACCTTTGTCATTAGCTTCATTGTGATATTGGTAATTGCTACTTAAATTTTCACCACCTCAACCACCTCTTTTTCCACGTAAAGATTGACCTTCACGCCCTCTTGTAGTTGAACCCTTGTTGAGAAACTTACTAGTACCAACATTATTTTTTTTTTTTTTTTTGCTTTAGAAAACTGCAATTTAGTATCAAGTGCATTTTCTAAAGAATTTTCTTTATATCTTTTCATCTTGTCTTTATGAGATTTTAAGAAAATAAATAATCCAGTAGTGAGGCTTCGATTTGATCCCTCACTGCCTCGAATTGCTCTTCCATGTGTTGCCAATGTTCATTGTTTAGAAATTAATTTGTCTTCCGCCCCTGCGTACTGTGGTCATGGTTGACGACGACAAACGTTTAGACCATCCATGTTGGCTAAGTGATCTGTAAGGACCCCATGTTGTGTGTGCTCATGCTCCCTTTTCTGCATAGCTACACTACCAAACCTCTCCTCCATGTGCCGCGAACAAATCGTCAGTAGCTCTTTACATATTGTCTCCATGCACACATGCACTTCGTTCATATCTGCCACATGGTTGCTTCTCCTCATTTATGGAAAGTAACTTGGGCTCTGATACCAACTGATGCAACGTGACTTAGTGTGCTGATTACCCACCTAAATTAATAGGCGAATAATTTGTATGCTTTACTCGTAAGTGCACAAGATCAAAATGATAGTAGAGCAAGCAAATAGGAGATCATTCCTATGAGGATTGTGTAAATTATGCTTAGAATTTTTTTCCTAATTAATTAACTAAATTAAATCGACAAATACATGGAGCCTAGGGCATAATATCTATTCTCGGTTCTTCATGTTAATTAAGCCAAGAACCCCATGAGTAAGTTCTTTTGTCACTTTATTATGCTCAAGACTCGGTGATCCAAATTGACACAAATAACAAATCCAAACACAAGCATATGCTTGTCAAGCACATTCATATGAGGAGTTCGATTAAACAGGAATTAACCAAGTTAAATACTCAAATATAATTGTAGCAAAGACACCAATATTGAAATCTTAAAAAGACATGACTAGGGCTTCAATCTGGCCCCTAACAAGGGTTTAGTTATACATAATGAAAATAAAACTAAAAAGGGAATGAAGAAACCTTCTTGATCGAGCCTCCAATTCTTCTCTCCAAGATTGTATATAATTTTTCGAAGTATAGAGGTCTATTTATAAGGATAAAGGAGCCCTAAAACCCTAATAAAACCATAGGTAAGTCTCATAGTCCAACTAGGAGACTGGAAACCCACTATGATGTGGAAAAGGTGTTCTGCCGCATCAGGTGCTAAAGTGCACTCAATCCCATGTACATTGGTGCACTCAAGCTTTGCTACTGGCGAGATCGGGCGTTGATGTGCTCAATCCTAGTGGTTGTGCGCTTGACCTTAGCTTGGCTTGCGATCAATCTTACAACTCCAGCTTTTTTCCAAAAGTGCCTTTTAATCTTTGAACTAGCTAGAAATGCTTGCTTTTCTTCAAAATCCTCAAAACTGCAATAAAACACAAACAACACAAAACATCAAATAACAACAAAATTAAGATATTAACATATGTGAATTAAGGGGCTAGAATGTGTAATATTCAACACTTATCAATAGCGAATAACAATATTAAGCAGCAGATAAGTACTTCTAGATCTTGAGACTATCAATGGATCTAAGAAATATTCTTCATAAAAGCTAGATACTCTCTAGGTTTTGAAGGAAACAAAGAAGAAACTCAACTTTGAGTAATTCTTATTAAACAAACTTAATAATAATCCAAATCTATGTTTTTGAAGGCTATAAACATGTATTTATAGCTCGAAGACTCCTAAACCTAATAAAACTACGAATTATAATATAAATTGTAATCCTCCAAAGCTTGTCCAGACGGGACATCTGTCTGGACAGGCACTTAAAATGTGCATAATTAACATAAAGGTGTTCGAAAGGCTAGCCTTCGTGTCCAGACGCGATTTCCAGAAACATGCTTCATCGATGGTGTGTCCGGATAGGATGGACTCGTGTCCGGACATGACTTCCCAAAACCTCCCCTTAGGTCCCTTGATCTACATCACTGACTCAATAGGTTGCACGAGGTAGGAAATTTCTCCATATTTCCCACCCCACCTCCCTTTTTTCTTGTAAACACAACAACAGTAATACACAGACCAAAGACCAAGTACATCTTTGAACCCCCAAAACACGTACGCCCACGACAATATATGTTATTCACAAGTCAACTGATCTGAGTGGTGTGTTCAAAACAATTAGTTAAAATTTACCGCCCTTGGACACAGTCATACGCGGTAGTACTCCCCTTTACCGACCGAAGACCAAAGTCTTTCAACTTGCATGTGTTCACAAGTACTAAATGCCCACAAGAATCTTTACTCAGTCGCAGAAAGACTTTTACACAACTCTTTATAAATACCTTCCACTTCTTCATACTTTCCCATCCACACATCCATCCCACAATCACCGTCTAAAGCTCTTATATTTTTTTAGCGGAAATTAATTAAGTTCGAAGATGAATTTCAGAAAGACGAGCACCCTTTTGATCATCTTTGTCATCTCTGTGGCCATCTTGAGCCATGCCAGGGTTGAAGCAGCCAGAGTGTTAGCCAGCACTGATCACCTGGAGACATATTCCTCTATCTATGAGAGGCTCAAGCTGAAGCTGAACATGGCGTATAGGCCCGAAAAGGTGTCGTCCGGACCTAGCGATGGTGGCGGTCACTAGTCTACTCATATTCTGAAAGCTACCTCTTATATATACAAATTAATATACTTGCGGTTATACCCAAGAAAAGAAGAATATACTCGGGTTTTTTTTTTTTTCTTCTTTGATTGTTCATGGTGTACTGTAGCTATTGCTGCATTGAATTATACCCAAATAATGTAAATGGAAAATAAATTTCATTTATCAATTCAATTGATAAATAAGCCATTATTTGTTTCTAATTCTGATCAACTTCTGTTTTTATTATCCTTCCATTAATGTTGTATTCATGCATGCATGCATGGACATGGGCAAGTTAATTTTGAATTTTACTTAACATTGTTATGTTATTTGGCTTTGATACTATACAAAATTCCCACTTGTTTTAAAAAATTAAAACAATAAATTTAATTATTTAATTAATATTTTAACAATATTGTAAATAATTTGGTATCCTATGGCGCTCAATCATAATAAAACATACAAAGTAGAGGTGTGTTTGTCTTTGCAAAAGTACGAATATGGTGGGCGTGGGTTACAGTCATATGAATGGCCCCTAAAATATTTTTTTTAATGTATTTAAATTGAAAAACAAAAACCAAAAAAATATATATTAAAATACATACATATATAGCTAGCAGAGGTTTGCCTACGGTTGGTTTAATTAACGTAAAAACTGGTGGTTCAGATGGTAGTGCGTGGTGCAAGTCCTGAGGCTCAAGGGGTGTAATGAAAGCCATTTCAAAATATGGAGACGAAGAAGCAAGTATTTTCTCGGAACATGTAGATCGATGTAGGGTGAGTAATTAAGAATCCCAACTCCATTATAATTAAGTACCAGTTTGCTTCCTTAAACAACGACTAAATGATATCAGTTTTTTTAAGTAAGAGAAATGCCATAGCATCTACCCATGTCCTTTTCTCACTCTTCTCCATACCCTTTCTTTTTCTTTTTTCTTTTTCTTTTTCTTTTTTTTTTTTTTTAAATAAAAAAAAAAAATTCAACAATTTGATTTGTAGAACCCAATCTATAATGAAACTCTACCGCTTTTGTAGCTTTAGAGAGTTTCATTATAGATTGGGCTCATCTTAATTCCAGTAAAGATGAGCCCAATCTATAATGAAACTCTAAAGCTACAAAAGAGGTAAAAATCTTCTAAGAATGGAAACGAAACAAAGAAGAGAAAATATAGTAACCACGGAAATACTTGACGTCAAAGGAAATCTGAAGATCAGAATCTTCAGAATGGGAAATCAGAAAAATTAAAGAAAGATCTTGCTGAGAATAGGTATGCAAATCTGAGATTTGCGCAAAGGAAAATACAAATTACTATGCCCAAGAACATATCTATAAAGAATATGTGAAGGATAGTTGTTATTTAAAATTAAATCTCAAGAACGAAGAACACTTTACTTTGGTATCAAGGGCCACACTTGGATTTGAGCAAAAATATTTGCTTCTTCTTTCTCTACACGTCATTCCTTCTCCAAGAACACAACAGGTTTTAGAGATAATGAGACCTTTGGATCTTCTCATTAATAATTGATAATAACCTAAAGAGTGTGAACTCTTACTTGGCTCTTCAAATTTTAAATTTTTGTTCTTCATGAGTAAACACAAGAACTATTAATTCTCAAGAGGTTTATGAAGATTTTCTATTGATTTTTTCGAGTTTTGTTTGTTTTTAGAGGCACGGTCCACTGTCCAACTTCTCGATGTTTTTTTTTCTGTTTCGTTGAATTTTGACTTCCATAAGTAGAAAAGAAAAAGAAAAAGAAAAAACAGAAAAATGAATTTGCAACTTTAGATTGATTTTTTTTTTAATACTATGAATAATTAAGTTATTCACTTCTTTTATTTTTTGTATTATAAAATAAATTACTAATTGTTAAAACATGGTTTCGAACAAAATGGATGGTGATTTTCTTGCAAACAGTTTAGTTCTCTATATTCTATATTGAAAAATAAATTGATGAGAGCTTTAATTTTGATTCGATACTTGATAATTTTGTTTTTCTAAGAAATCGTAAAGTACAACTGTAAACACTTTTTATACTAGTGCTGACATATATATGTGTTATATTTTTAATATATCAATTTTATCATATATCTATAAACTTTTTTAGTTATCTTTTTTGTGATAAATATATTGTTTGATAAATTGCCAAATTTTTATTTCGCAGTATGTTTATCATATTTTCTATTGAGCCCCACAATAATAATTATCTGGCTCTACCACTCAACTTGGGTATGGTTGAAGAGTAGGACGAACATCCCAGATAGAGTAAATCATATATATATGGTGGTATTTAAATATCCTAAAGCGTATAATTATAATTATAGAAAAATCACGAGTAAATTGGGTGGTGATTTCACAAGAATTAGTTAAAATTAATTTACCGCCGTTGACACATTCTTACGCGGCAGTACGTACTCTGTACTCTCCCTTTCCTTTACCGACCAAAACCAAAGTCCCTCATCATATATATGAAAATTTAAGTAAACTGTTTTGGTTCAATTGCTTGACCAAAAAACAGTAAGGCAATTATGTATTTATATTGCTAATAGGTTCAATGACTTTTTACAAGAGAAAAACAAAGAACAACTTTTTACAAAGATCAAGAATACAGGCTACTCCAAGACAGCTGAGAAAGAGGAGACAAGTAGTCATAAAAAGGGAGCAAGTAGCCTACTTGCAGCCTTTTAGCCTGCTACTTTGAGAGAGCTGTTGTATGGGCTGCTTGGGTTGCTGGTTGCAGGAAAGGTACAGCTGCTTGGGCTGCTGGTTGCAAGGGAAGTACATTTACTTTCTTCTCGTTGTGAGTGAGCTAGAATGTCTTCTCTTGGTTGTGAATGAACTGGTTGGGCTGCTTGGGAGAGTAAGTAGCCTGACATGCAGCCTTCAGCCTGCTGCTTTGAGGGAGCTGTTGTGTGGGCTGCTGGTTGCAGGAGAGGTACAGCTGCTTGTGCTATTGGTTGCAGGGGAAGTATAGTTATTTTCTTTTGGTTGTGATTGAGCTAGAATGTCTTCTCTTGGTTGTGAATGAATCGGTTGGTTGGCTTGTAGTGCACTACACACAGCCTGCTATTGTGTGTGTAGCTCATGTGTGGCTTTTCCCTTAACAATATATTTCAACTTGCATGTGTTCAACAAGTAAACCCATAAATGCCTACAAGAATCCAGAGTCCCAAAAAGACTTCTACACAACATTTTCTTGGACTATAAATACCTTTCACTTCTTCATACTTTCTAATCCACACATCGATCCCACAAGCACCGTCTAAAGCTCTTTTTTTTTTTTTTTAGCAGAAATTAGTTAACTTCATAAATTTACATCAATCCCAGCGACTTAATTAGAAGCTCCCGATCGAAGATGAATTTCAGAAAGACGAGCGCCCTTTTGATCATTTTTGTCATTTATGGGGCCATCTTGAGCCGTGCCAGGGTTGAAGCAGCTAGAGTGTTACCTAGCGCTAATCACGTGGACGTTGTGGAGACATATTCCTCTATATACAAGAAGGCAAAGCTAAACATGGCGTATTGGCTCGAAAGGTTGACGTCCGGACCTAGCCCTGGAGGCCGTCACTAGCTTACTCAAGTTCTGAATGCCACGTCTTATACATTTACACGTACGGATACACCCAAGAAAACGAGAATATACTCGTTTATTAGTTTATTTGGTTGTTCATCATATACTGTAGCTTTTGCTTCATTGAATTATACCCGAATAATGTAAATGCAAAATAAATTTCATTTATAAATTCAATTGATAAGCCATTATCAATTCAAGGCTTACTTCCTATATATTGCAATTCGTTGATTGAGTTGAGTTTCTTTGTCAATGAATTTTGTTTCACAAACGTTGAAATTAGATTTCTTGAAGCGAATGAAGGATGGCTTTACTATGATTCTATATAAGTTGGAAAGGATATTGCCACCTATTTTTTGTTTTTTGTTTTATTTTGTTTTGTTTTTTATTTATTTTATTTATTTTTTTGTTGATAAATGATACATTCAACTGTCCATTTACCTTGAAAAGCCTAGCTTGATGAGGCTAGAACAATTCTGCTTGATGTTTCCAATTTAAAGATTTTTTTGTATATATTTATAAGCAACGAATTGTAGGAAGGGTCAATTGCCAAGGAATATTTATTAATTAGTTGATTTTTGTGGGATTGAGACAAAATGGACTTATGCAGAATGAAATAAAACAATAATTAGCAATAAAGAAACAATTTACAATTTTATTTTTTTATTTTTGAAAAAAAAAACACACACACACACATTATTATTATCTTATATACTTATCATTAATTAGCTATCAGCCTATCACCGCGAATACTGGTCGTTCATGAGATGCATATTACATTATGAGCAAGGAAAGTGCACAATTGTTGTCATCACCGTCGATTGTGTACTTTCATTACTGAAATACTTATCAGTAGCGACAACCGTGTATAGTCACCGCTAAAACAATTAATATTAACCACGATGTTATGTCGACTTGTAGAATTGATATCAGAGATGACTGAATATCATCTCTCATAACTTAATATGACGACAATTCACTTCATGGGAGACATTTTTAGCGATAACATGTAATACTATCAACGACGATATTTGTCCCTGCTGGTAGTAATAATTAGTAACGAGTTGTTGCTAATAAGAATTTCCCAACGGCCGAACACCATATTTCTTGTAGTGAGCATATAGTAAATACTACTATTAGAGTATTACATAATAGATCGATGATGCTTTAATTTGCTACTACAAATTTATTATTATGGTTACTGCGTGTATATATATATGTGTATGTGGATTGATGGAAAAATGAAATCTTTCCAGTTTTATCAGCTAATTTTTAAATTAGGTGTTTGAATGGAAGAAATGAATAGACTTTTCTTTTTTATTATAATTATTTTTTTTTATTCTCGTATAAGCAAAATATTAAAATTTCTTTTTCTTCATAATAATGTTTTTTTTTTTTAAAAAAAAATGACATTATTGTGAAGAAAAATACAATTTATTTATTTATTTAAAAAAAAATACCAAATAAAAGAAGGATCATAAAAAATATTATTGCTTCACACATTTTCTTTCTTTTTTTTTTCTTTTTTTTTTTTAATAAAAATAAGGCAAAAGTTGGCTCAAAGTTAAATAAAATAGTTGCACCTTTAGCATTTTCCTTTCGTCAATTATCTAAAAATTGTTGGCTGGTGTTGGTGTGGACGGTATTGGAGTGCAATTTGTAAAGTGGGACCTGCAAACCACCAAGTCAATAGGTCTCTCTCATCAACAACATAATACATTTGGGCAGACAATACGAACAAATCATCAGTAATCAGTTCCCTGTCATGTGTATTAGCCGCACAAAATTCGTAAGAGTGTATCCAAATTTATCCATCTTGATACCCCTATCTACAATAGTATCGATCCATCCAATCACACTTGAGTAACATCTATATATCAAGACCCTTCGTAATACTGCAACTCAATGATGCATGTTTGTTTGCTGTAGTAGGTGGGTCTGTGTGCGCGCATGTAGAGGTTACTTCAACTTCGCTGCTTTAGTTTTCATGCCGCGTTCATAATCTACAATGCCAACCAAATTGCCATTTACGACATATCTCTTAAATTCTTGGGCATAAGGAATTGGCCCTTCAAAGGTCCGAAATTTTATGGTCTAATATTGTCCTTTGAACATGTAGGTATTGAGCAAAGAAAAATGCCAAGTGTTTTTCTAGTGTTTTTATTGTTTTTTTTCAACTGTGATGTGGCTTTTAAAATCACTATTGAATTTGAAATTATTATTATTGACTTTTAATTTATTGGTAATTTTAAAAATCACATCATAATTAAGAGGGCATTAGAAAAACACTAGAAGAACACATAGTATTTTTGTTAATCAAATGATGCTTTTCAACGTGTGATGACAATTCCACCCTTAATTAAGAAGAAGAAAAAAAATACCAATGGTAGATGAAGTAAGCCAACTTAATTAGTGGAAATGTATTCGAAGTGAATGCTAGAATGCAAAGAAGCATTTATATTCACTCAAAAATACTAGTTTGAATCCCCCTCTTGTGTGGACATGTCAAATATATATATATATATATAGAGAGAGAGAGAGAAATGCTACAATGCAATCAAAAGACCACATTTTTACCATCAAAGTCTACATGGCAATAATATTAAAATAAATAAAATTCATTTCTCTCTCCACTGTCAGTTTCCTATGAGAAGAAACCCAGGCTGTTTAACCCAACCTGGGTTGATCAGCCTTTCTATTAAAAAAAAAAAAAAAATTGTGCAGGAAAGACAATCAGAGAGAGAGAGGGACGAAGAGATGAGAGATTGAAAGAGAGTGAGCTTGAGGGAGAGTTACAGAGAAGGAGAGACATAATAGAGAAGAGGGAGAGATTGGAGAGTGAAAGGGAGCTGTAGAGAGAAAGATAGAAGAAGGCCGGCGTCGTAGGCGTCGAGCCACTACCCCCGCCCACTGGGGTGGCCGCAAGGAGGAAGTGGACTTGCGGCAACTCCAACCACCCATGGGGTGGCCTCACGCCAACCCTAGTGGTCATGGGTGGCGGCTCGCCGCCTAATGGGTGGCTTCTCAAAAAAAAAAAAAAAAAAAATCTGAGCCCAGCCCATCTTCTCTGAATCTCATTGTCCTTCCAAAAAATTCAATCTCTCATCTCTTCGTCCCTCTCTGATTTTCTAATAAAAATGTGGTTTAATAAAAATGCTGATCAACATGTTTCTTTGATTCTCCAAAAAAAAAAAAAAAAAATTAAATCACTGCAATTCAGGTCACTGCCGGAACGGGCTAAAATCAGTAGCTCCACACAAGCTCACGACGCCGGCCTTCTTCTCTCTTTCTCTCTACAACTCCCTTTCACTCTCCAGTCTCTCCCTCTTCTCTGTTCTGTCTCTCCTTCTCTGTAACTCTCCCTCGAGCTCACTCTCTTTCAATCTCTCATCTCTTCTTCCCCCTCTCTCTCTCTGATTATCTTTCCCTCACTTCTTTTTTTTTTTTTTTTAATAAAAAGGCTGATCAACCCAGGTTGGGTTAACCAGCCCGGGTTTCTTCTCATAGGAAACCAACAAAGGAGAGAGAAATAAATTGTTTTCATTTTAATATTATTGCCACGTAGACTTTGATGGTGAAAATGTGGTCTTTTGATTGCATTGTAGCATATATATATATATATATATATTTGACATGTCCACACGAGGGAGAGGGAGGATTTAAACTAATGATCCCCATTTCATTAGACGTGGTCCCAATGAGGATATTTTAGGTGAATATAAATGC
Source organism: Carpinus viminea (assembly GCA_013348765.1). NCBI lineage: Eukaryota > Viridiplantae > Streptophyta > Magnoliopsida > Fagales > Betulaceae > Carpinus > Carpinus viminea. Next base: position 14,737,581 of record CP054673.1, on the reverse strand, counting down.
TTCTTTGCATTATAGCATTCACTTCTAATACATTTCCACTAATTAAGTTGGCTTGCTTCATCTACCATTGGTATTTTTTTTCTTCTTCTTAATTGAGGGTGGAATTGTCCTCATTCAATTTAATCAATAGCTATTCATCAAAATAATAAATACCACAATAATATTACAATCTAAAAAAAAAATTATAAATTCTACTTATCCTAAGAATGAAGTGTTGTCAAAATAAAATACCGCAGATAAGAGCCCAGTAATAAAATACTTTAACTCCACTTTAATCTTAGAATAAAAATATCTCCATTAATTTTTGAGATGGAGGAGTTACATGAAAGAAGCTACTAACTACGAGGCGGTGTGTACGTGGTGTTTTTCTTGCAAACACGACAGCAGTAGTACACAGACCAAAGACCAAGATGTTTAAAACCCCAAAACACGTACGCGTAAACGACATTATATGTTATTCACGAGTCATCTGATCTGAGTGGTGTTTTCAAAACAATTAGTTAAAACTTACCGCCGTTTACACATTCATACGCGGTGGTACTACCCTTTACCGACCAAGACCAAATTAAGTCTTTCAACTTCCACGTGTTCAACAAGTAAATGCCCACAAGAATCTTAATTCAGTACCGGAAAGACTTTTACACAACTCTTTCTAGCTTGCTCTATAAATACCTTTCACTTCTTCATACTTTCTCACCCACACATCAATCCCACAAGCACCGCTATTATATATTTTAGCAGAAATTAATTAAGTTTGAAGATGAGTTTCAGAAAGACGAGCACCCTTTTGATCATCTTTGTCATCTCTGTGGCCATCTTGAGCCATGCCAGGGTTGAAGCAGCCAGAGTGTTAGCCAGCGCCAACCAGCTGGAGACATATTCGTTTGTGTATGAGAGGGCGAAGCTGAACATGGCGTATTGGCTCGAAAGGTTACCGTCCGGACCTAGCAATGGAGGAGCCGGTAACTAGTTTACTCAAATTCTGAAAGCTACCTCTTACGAACTCTTATACTTTCAAATTAATTAATACACGTACGGTTACACTCAAGAAAACAAGAATATGCTAGTCTTTTTTGTTTTTGTTTTTTTTGTTGTTCGTTGTATACTGTAGCTCGCTACATTGAATTAATATACCCAAATAATGTAATGGAAAATAAATTTCGCTTTGTTTCTGATTCTGATCAACTTCTGTTTCATCCTTCCATTCATTTTGTATTCATGCATCGATATGTGAAAGTTAATTTTGAATTTTACTTAAACATTGTTAATGTCTTTGGTTCTGATATTAAATTAAAGGGGAAACTTCACTTATCTTCTGAACTTATGCACTTTTTGCCAATACCTCTAATCTTCAAAGTCTCTCACTTTGGTGTATCGAATTTTTGTTTTATTTTATTTATCTCATTCTGTTATAATTTTTTGTTAAATCCTAACGAAAGGATGTAAAATTCCTAAAATGCTCTTACTTTTTATTAAAAAATAGTATATATTTTTTTAAAAACTCTTAATCTGTGGGTTTAGCAGTGGATCTAACCCACCCATATTGTGACTCACGGGTCATATTATTATTATTATATATTAAAAATAAAAAATAAGAAAGTGGGTCACAAGTTGTGATCCACGATCGAATCATTTCGCCCACCATGATCATTGCCAACCGGAGCTTTATCTCTACCGTCAACTAGTGTCTTTTCACCGACATAGGTCTCAAGCTAGACACGTTCGCCGCGCAATTTCAGTTTGGATCGATGGCGATCCACTTGGATTTTGAAGGTTCGGTTAGAATTTTGAAGACCCACTTGGATCTGTATCAGCATCATATGCAGTACTTCACTTAATGGTTACTACTTCTCCACCGCAATTTATATGAAGGTTGTATAATTCTAGGATAAATGCAACAACATTATCTAGGTAACACTTGGTGACCGACGATGGGCCACTTTTTTTTTTTTTTTCTTTTTTCTTAATATAATAATTATAATAATAATTTTTCATTTATAAATAAGGGTAAATTTCGAATTTTGAAGAATTTATGGGGTATAAAGGTCTTTTCCTCATTATGCCATTTGATTTAACTCCAATATCTAACGGTAGGAGATATTTGGAACGAAACAAAAAATCAATATACCAAAGTGAGAAACTTTGAAGAATGAGAAGTGTTTGCAAAATGCGCATAAGTTCATGAGGGTAAATAAAGTTTTCCCTAAATTAAATCACCACTTGTTTTAAAAAATTTAAATAGATAAAGAATGATAAATTTAATCATTTAATTAATATTCTCCCTCCCTCCTCCCTTTTTCTTTCTTTTTTCCCCCTGCTTAACCCCCTTTTTCATAGTTTTTCTCCATTTCTCCATCGTCCCTCTTTCGCCGTCCACCAATTTTTTGCACCAGGCTGCACGCTTCCTTCCTCACCCAGCACTATGCGGTCCACCACTCTCCGTTCTTCGCCCCTCTACGTCAATCTCAAATCTGTAGTAGTTCTTAGATCGGCGGCTTTTTCCAAAATACTATTCATTTTTTCTTAGTCATATCTAAGCCCTAACGCACTAGTCCACTACACTTTCTGAGCTTTTAGCTCTCAGCCACCAATTCCTGCTCAACCATCCGATGCCCACAAGCCAGTCAAAGGTCTCTTTTGCTACTTCTCTGTTGTTCATGCTGCTATTTGTAAGGATTTTTGTTCATGCTTCTCCTGTCAAAGGGTCTCTTTTGCTATTCACACTGTAGAATCCAAATTCGACTGAATTGGGCCCTGAAGCCCATACTTGGTCAGCCCATGGCAAGGGGCCGAGAGAGAATGTATTGTTCGGACCAACGAACAATATCTTGAAGACCAAACACTCGGATTTCCAGTATTGATCTTCCGATCATGAGGCCATGATCCTCGGTTTGGCCGAGGATCTCTTCACCACCATGATGAGCGTCATTAAGTTCCTATAAAGGGAGACTCCACCCGCCATTCAAGGTATCCTGTTTTTTCTACAACTCACTTACTCCAAGTTATCCGATTACTCATAATCAAATACTAACTTAGCATTTGAGCTCTGCCGCCGGGACACCCCGCCTTTCTTATCTTATTCTATTTTGCAGCCAAGTCAACCCAAACACCATCATCACCGTTAATACCATCGTCAACAATCCAGTAAACCGACGAATCAGAACTCTCCACGTCATCCTTGGAAAACTGTGTTCTAACAGTTTGGCGCCGTCTGTGGGAAGCGATTTTTCAAATCCTTTCTTACAAAAGAAAAATTCCAAGGATGAAATCTCAACAGCAGCGAGTTCCGCACTCAGGGGTTCCAGTAAGATCCAACGCCTAGCTGGCCCCATTAGAGGAAGTTGTTGACCGTGTCAACAGCACTGTAGAAGTCACCACTCGGGAATTCCAATGTCTCACTTCTTGGCTTCTTCACCGGGGAGAGCATAGGCCAAAAGAAAATCATGGATTTTCTCACTTTAAAAATGGGGGAGATCAACAAAATGTGGCTACTGAAGGTCACCAACAGCAGCCCCGAGCTAAATGGGAAGGTTGCTCTCAGAATCCAAGTTGGGAAGAAATTCAAAGGCGACAATCTGATGACGAGCGAAGTCAAGAGCACTACTATCCCACTGACCATCTTCATTCGTCCCCTCTTAGTTCATCGTGTCACAACTGGTCAAACCACTTGGGAAAACATAAAGCAGGGCGTCATATACCGAGCCAGAAGGGAGAAAGCGAGGAGGTGACCCCTCTGTTCGGGAAGAAGACAACAAAACCACCTTATGCTGATCAGGTAACAACTCCGCACTTTTCCAGCAATTCTCAACTTCCTTTGATCAAAAGTTATGATGGAAGAGGAAACCCTGCAAGCCATATCGACAAATTTCAAACTCACCCCTCTCTTTGCAACCTCCCTAGTGAGATTGCTTGCCACATCCTTCCTTTAACCTTGGAAGGAAAAGCTCGAGAGTGGTTTAACAGTCTGAGCCCATGTACTAACTTCAATACCATCAAACACCAATTCCTAAGGCAGTTCTCCGCCGTCCTTAGAAAGAAACAACATCCTGCCTCTCTGTTTGCTCTAAAACAAGGCCGAACCGAATCTCTGACAAATTTCGTGAAAAGGTTCTACCTAGAGCTGCGGGTGGTAGACAATCCGAGCGATCAAATCATACTTTCGGCGATGATCAACGGAATGAAACCTGGAGAACCAATTTTAGCCGAATTAGCTGGACAGCCAACCACTTGTACCCTGCGGCAGTTTTCCGACAAAATCAAGGCATACCTACAGAAGGAAGAAGCTATCAAGAAAGTCAGGAAACTGTCAAAACCGAGGGACCTACCAGGCGAATTCCGACCAGGGGAAGGGTCTTCATCAAGGAAGAGAAAGGAAGCCGATCGTATCGAAGAACGAGATTCGTTCCCAAATCAGAAATGGACGCCGTTGAATGCAAGTTTGTCTGTCATCTTCGAAGAAGCGAGGAAAGACCCTAATTTCAAACCACCACCAAAAATGAGGACCCCACCAGGAAAGCGGAACAGTTAGAAGTACTGCGGATACCATTGCGATCATGGCCATCGAACCGAAGAATGCCTTTTGTTAAAAAAGGAAATCGAGAGGTTCATTCGGCTAGGTAAGCTAAAAAATTTCATGGTCGGAAACATGGATGCCGAGAGTTATTCATGTAAGCTAAGGAAATCGAACCACGGACCAAGCTCTCGACTCTCGAAATCCTCAAGGGATTCCATACTAGCAAATGAACTCCCGGTTGAGAGAAGGTAAAGTATGAACAAGCCGATTATAGGGGGGTATTATGTTCGGGCACCCCAGAAAAAGGAAAAGAGGGAGAGGAACCTTATAGATAGGATTATCCTTTCTACCCTTATGCTTCCTTGTATCCAAAAAAAACTTATTATAAAAACATTATGATGAAGTGATATTTCACTATAAATTACGGAGGTTAATGACCAAGATAAGTTATCATGTTAGATTCATACAGTGCCGTGATAAATAAAAGATACAGAATCATTCGGTCACAAGTTCGGTTATGGAACACAAGGATAAAAAAAAAAAAAAAGATAATCCCATACAAAGAGCAAGAGCCGATTACAAGGGAAAGTTCCATACAAAGAGCAAGAGCCGACTACAAGGGAAAGTCTCATACAAAGAGCAAGAGTCGATTACAAAGGAAAAATTCCTACAAAATACTGGGTATAAGGCTTCAACAAATGTATTTTCCGAAAGGAGAGGCTTATACAAAAATTTACAGCTGCTGACATTGTACAGTGGAACATGATCAACAAGAGACATAGCCCTCAAGAAGAATATCCCACCAAACCAAAGAAAGGCTGATCTGCGGTCCCGAACCCAAAGTCGGTGGTAGCTTATTGAAGTTATACGGGGAGGTGATTAGGATCGTCGAGCAGCGCTCATCACGAGAGGTATCACCAGTTATATGAGGTTTACTAACGCCTGGGACCTCGAGACATCTCTTTCAAGTTGCCGACATTCCTCTGGTATTGATGGGTGCCTAAAAGTGCTTGTTGGACCCCTTAATTTATATTCGTTAGGCCTTTAGCATTGTTAATATTTAATCTTTTTTAGTGTTTTAGTATTTTATGTTGTGTAGGACATTACATTAAATCATGGCTAGCAAGCAAGAAAGGACTTAAAGAGAAGACGCCAAAGTTCGAGCGATTGGTGCGTTCGACAAGCATGTGCTCATGGACGCCAGAGCCACCTTAACCGAAAGCGCCACTGCACGGACTGCGCCTGAGAGTCGCCGCAAACACGCAAACATGCATCATTCGCCGCGTAGCAGCGGCCGGCCCTAAAGGATTATATGCGTTGAGCGATGTGAAGAACGCCATTCGAACCCTGGCCATCTCGATTGGAAAGAACTTGCATGTATGACCATTAAATAATTGGTGCAATAGCACGATACTTATAATCGTGTGTCAAAAATTAGAATAAATAGACCCGTGCATTCATTTGTTGAGGACGTTTTGGAGGTGCCTCGGGGCCCAAACCCTTTGTTTTTACAAATCCTCCTAAATTGATCGTTTTATTTAATTTATGTTTAATTTTACTTTTAATTAGTCTCTTTGCTTTAATTTGTTTATATATATTTGTGTTTAGTTCATATTATCATTTAATTTATGTCTACGTTCAATGCATTTTAGTGACAAAGTGTATTAATTGTTGTTTGTCAATCGCAAGCGTACGTTTTACATAAGGAGATACATCGGATATTGTCTACCATTATCTGTGACCTCTTATAGATGTTTGCCTCAGTTAGTCCGACAAGATTTTGTAGCAACAATAGGATATACATATGTGCTTATCGATAGAGCGAAATATGAACAATCGTTAACGTTCAAAGTATGCCTTGTAGCATAACGGTTAATGAATATGAGCTAAGCATGTTTATATATTAATTAATTAATGAAGTGGATTAGGAATGTAGTCGCTTTTATTTCTTTATTTCAATGCATTTTAATTTAGTTTATTTTAATGCACGTGTTTGAAATCGGAACTAGGTTAAGATTTTATTAGTTTAAGCGTTTAAAAGTTAGTTTTCAAACACGATTCTTTGTGGGTTCGACGCACTTGCAAGCCCACATTACTACAATTGTTCGTGCAATTGGCGAGTACTATTTTTGAACGAGTATCCAAGTAGGCGTGTTCTAGCATGTTCCAAGTAAGCCTCTTGCGTAGGCTTTTGTATATTGGCTAGTTGTCTTCGAGCTCGACAATTGCGGTCTCGAAGTTGTTCTAAGGCTCATTCGCCAAAGCCGTTGATGGTCCTTGACTTAAACCAACCTCGAAGTGATTAATGTTCCACAAGCATGTGCTCATGGGACGCCAGAGCCACCTTTAACCTGAAAACTCCACGGAGGTCCGAAAATCGGAGAATTCATGTTCGGACCTCATCGTACAATGGTAAGGCATAAAGGATCCGGTTGAGGCGAAGAATTGTTATCAAAGAACCGATTTGAACCCCGGTCCATCTAATAGATGGAAAGATGCAAAATGTATGATCTTGATGAAGGTGTGGCGAATAGCACTATACTTATAGAGGAATGCGTGTGGAGAAATCAAAAATTAGAATAAATCAGTGCCAAATCGATGAAGTAGGAAGATCACACATGGAACCAAAAGACCCAGTAGGTTCGAGTAGAGAAGAGATTAGAATCATGATGAGTGTGAAGATACGATCTAAGTTAAAGCGAAGGGTCAAAGATTTCAAGTAGTGTTCTAATAAACATTTGGAACCAAAAGCCATACCTAAAGGAGCACCTGAAAAGCGAGTTTTACGACAATGGTGATGCAACGCAAACCTCTAACCAGACAAGTATATATGACCGAAAAATCCTTAGCTTTCAAAAACATTTGGAACCAGCACGAAATGGGTACGATAACATAAGGTCTACAAAGATTCCTCGGTCACGGGGGTGCTCTAAGGCTCACATAAGCGAAAAAAAACGCATTCACGTTCGGAACCAAAAGCCTCTGAAGTAGGAGAGTTCCGAATGTATCAAAGCCCGATTAGAACGAATGCCTCCGAGGCAGAATTGTTCTAAGGCTCAATTAGAACCGAAAGCCTCCGAAGTAGGAGTGTTCTAATAAACATTCGGAACCAAAAGCCTTTGAGAGAGGGGAGTTCTGAATGTATCAAAGCCCGATTAGAACGAATGCCTCCGAGGCAGAATTGTTCTAAGGATCAATTAGAACGAAAAACCTCTGTAGTAGGAGTGTTCTAATACATATTCGGAACCAAAAGCTGTTGAAATAGGAGTTTTTAAATAAACATCATTCTTCTCAAGGCTTATCTCCGAATGAAAGAATTAAAAAGGATGATTCATTAAAGTTGTCTTTCGAGAACAATGTGATAAAAATATCCTAACTAAAGATAAAAGATCCGACTTCAAAGAAAAGATCATATCTATATACAGGGAACGAAACGTTCGGAAATCAAAACATATGTTAGCAATAGCTTTGATAAAAAAAAAAAATTTCTAAACTATTGACCAATAGTCTTTGTCACGATGGTTGTCCCATGATTCAACGAAGGAGTTCACAGACCCTGAAGAATCGGCTTGTGAGTCTCCCTGCCGTTCTTTTTCGCAAGAAACTTTCTCTGAGGCTGAGGCTTCACGATTGTATAAGAGATGGGGGTTGAAGCCCATATCTTTGATGCCCCTGCAATCTGGCATCTGTTCTTGCCCGATAAGCAACATGTTCTCGACAATTTTATTGGAAGGCAGAAGCTCTTCGACGGATACCACATCCACCTTGGGAAAGTTGCCCGGCTTCTGAACCCACGATCGAAGAGACTCAATGCCTTCCATATAACCCACATGAAAGCCCGAGTCCCGGGCCCAGGAAGCAAAAGTGAGCTGTTTGTAAAAGCTTCGAGCCTTCTCCTTATATTTGCGTAGTTGTTCCTTGGCTCAGTGAAGGCGTGTTTTCAAATCTTCGGCCTTACCACACTATATCGCCGCTTCTTCAAGTGAATGCGAGATTCTAGTTTTCGAGGCTTTTGACTCGATCTCGGCCCGAATCTTTGCCGAAGAAAGTTCCTTTTGAAGACTTTGAATTGTCACGTTATTAGCAACAATGGTGGCCTCTAAGTTGCTAATTTTGGCTTGAGCTTCCAAAGTATCCCGTGACAATTGAGCCTCCAAAGCCTCAGCATGTGCTGTCAGGTGAGAGAGTTCTTGCTTCTTCGGCTCTAAGCCAGAGTAAGTGCATTCTCCAACTCATCCACCCTTCTTCTCAAAAGCTCGTGATCGGAAGTGTCACCTTCCTGCGATCGTCGAAGCCTAAAGAAGTAATCCATGCTGTGCATAAAGCCCTGCAAGGTGCACCAGAAGGATGAGTTTCTGAAATATTAGTTGGACAATCTAACCAAAATATGAGGCACTCACGTCAATAAGATGGAAGATCATATGGTCCGCTGTTTCCTGAGAAGTCATCTGCCATGGCTGGAGCTGGAATCAGGCCGGCCAGGACAGTTAGAGGGTTGCTGAGCCACTTCTCGCCTAGCCGATTTAGCGTCTCACTGACGGACCAGTAGATGGCATCAGGAGTCTGACCACTCAAAGAACCGCCTACCAGAGAGGCATCCGTCATAACTGGCTAACAATTGAACCTCTCGCCTCGCCTTGATTCGTAATCAGCCATGGATATGGTTCGATTTCTCCTTTCCGGACACCAATGCTGGAACCTCTTTAGCAGCGGACGCTCTTGCCCCTTTCGCCTTGCTAGGATCAGACCTCAAAAGGTTTTCGGTTGCTTCGGTGAGGGGAGAGATCTGTGCAAAGGGGCTCTCTGTAGAAGCGTTCATCAACATTCGTTCAAGGTATTGTTCGCTTTCTTTGTCCAAATCAGACAGGGATCCGACATCAGCAGGGACAGAAAAGCAAGGTGTGTTCGAGAGTGGCACCATTAACATGTTTCCCTGACCCTCGACGGTGATTATCCCAGTTCCTCGTTCCTCACAAATCGTTGTTTTCGTAAAACTTTGTATCGAAAGGGTTTGAAGCGGTTGTTTGGCCTTTCTGAGTGAACATCTTTGATTTGAACATGGAAGATAAGAACTTGGCCCTTACGTCTTCGGGCATTTTGTCGGAGCAAGTTTTAGCGATCTTCAAGTCTGCTCATGAGAAAACTTTGTATCGAAAAGGGTTTGAAGCGGTTGTTTGGCCTTTACGAGTGAACATCTTTGATTTGAACATGGAAGATAAGAACTTGGCCCTTACGTCTTGGGCATTTTGTGGAGCAAGTTTTAGCGATCTTCCCATTGCTCATCTTGACTTCTCCTCTTGAGAAATCCTCTGCGTTCGTCTTCAGCCCTATCAACCATAGAATCCGATAAGAGGTTTTTCCCGAGTCTCTCTGCCGCAGGGTCATCCGACATATCGTCTCTCACCACATCCTTCCCCTTTTCTTCTCTTGTCTTTCGAGAAAGGTAGGCGAGATTAACGTAGAAGCGGCGAGTGGCGCGTAGAGGACTCATCAATCTGGCGTCCTCAAAGTGATACAAGACTTTCTAAAGAAGGTGAAGGGACGATAGCCATGGTTAAGGACGGTTCAACCAGGGAATGTTGCGCGATATCTGGCCTAGGAGACGGGCTAATTTCCTTTTGTTGAGTCTCCACTGAAAGCTGGTTGATCGGAGAAGTTTTGATACGAGTGAGTTCAGAAGATTGGGGAATCTCTCCTCTTTGAATTTTGGGAACAACCTTTTGTTTCTTAGAGATAGTCGGTGTGTTTGGCCCCGCATTTGGCTCGAAAGTTTCTTCTTGGGAGAACTGATCGTACCAAATTTGGGTACTCGCAAGAACGAACCGTTAGGTCGTATAGCGTTAGCATAAATACCGAGATCGAACCACAGAAGAACGGAGTTTTGTAATTAAAACCAACACGACTCTTAAATTTAATATATCTTAACCTAGCCCCAAGGTAATAGATGATGTCGAACAATGAAATTGCGAAATTAAAAGTGCAAATGTATGGATAAAAATAACTAAGGTTAAAGATGAACCTCACCCAATAAAGATTAGCTTAATACATTTTATGCTCATTTTCCGTTTTAAACTTTAAACCCTTCAACACACTCTATCGTGATTCTGACACAAGTCAAGCGAATGATGTGTTTCTGTTAAGGAGCTACAATGAGTGTTGATTATGGATAAAATCATCCTTTGTATCCTTGGATCACGTGGATATTAAATCAACCAAGAACTTCGTTGTGCACCCGACTTGGAACACATCACGGATGACTATCAATGTATCAACAACACACAACCATTCAATTATTTGTCACAGAAATTAAATGGCGAGTCTGAATTAAATGACGGAAAATAAAGCATAAAATGTAAAAGCGAAATGTAAACTAAGGGTGAGGCTTCATCTTCAACCTAAGTTGAAGATTTAGCCATCCATTGAATAACAAAGCATAACTAAAGTAAGGAATGCATTAAAATTAAATTTAAAGTAAAAGCTTACAAATAAAAAAGGCGAGCAAATACAAACACAAATGCTCTCTAATAAATCGCCCCAAGAAAAACTAACTCTCAAAACAAATGACCAAGGGCCTATTTATAGGCTGCTGGAAATAGCCTCGTTGAGCGCATGATAAGTGCGTTCGAACTGCAGTTATCCACGGTCGAGCGTACACACACGATGGGCAGAAAACCCGACGGCTCAAGTGGTAGCGGGCTGGCTCGTTAGATCCTCGAGCCTGCGTGCGACGCGTCTGCGTTGACCGCACTCCATGCGGCCGATTCTTCATGTCCATTTTGCTCCCTTGGTCAATTCGTGATGCAAGGACCATTAAAACAAAACATTCAAAACAAGTCAAATTAGTAAATATTAACAAAACTAATGGCCTAACAAGCGTAAATAAAGGGGTGTGAGCAGGCACTAAATAGCACTCATCAAATACCCCCAAACTTACATTTTGCTAGTCCCTTAGCAAAACAAAGAATAAACATAAGTCCGCTTTTGGGAGAGCGGTTGCATTGGCGCATGCAACAAGCCTTTTAAACCTCTAGGAGTTCCCTAGAGGAAGTGAAAGTCTCGTGAGGTTTTTCAGAATGATACCCACAAACATTTGTGCAAACATTTCTTTCTCAATCATGCAATAGAATATCAATCATGGTTTAAATTCAAAAGCAAGCTTAATCACACGCCATCTTCACAATTTTTCAAGAAATTTTAATCGGGCTACAAACATGGCAAATGAGATATCACAAAAATCAATTCTAGTGAAAGTGAATTCAACATATAATCATGGGATTTCAACACTAAACTTTTTCATGCTTTGACACTCAAATTCATCAAACCACTCATCGGGCACAATAACCAAGGTTTATTTCAAAAATATATATATATATTTTTATTTTTTATTTTTTTATTGCAAAACTCCCTTAAGCTGTCTAGTTGACCCATGTATCAAGCGTTAGGTCAATGACTCCCAAACCAGACGGTTTTAGGGCATTAGGTGTAAAGACACCCCTAAGGACCTACTAACTCGAGTCAAAAAACTCTGAAGCTTTGCTAATCAAGTTTAACTTCTCACTTTTTTACACGAATGCTCAATGCTTACTGAGGCATGAGATTCGGTTACTCGGTGGAAAGCTTAAAATGATCAAAGTTTTTTTTTTAAAAAAAAAACCATGGTTATTTCTCAACAAGTTATCCAACTATATTTAAGCTTACAAAACTAGCATGACCAACTTCAACATTTAATCCCAAAGACTACGTGCCAAATGTGCTCGTGAAAAATCAAATTGACATGCAATATCTCAAGTTTGCCAAAGAAGGTAACACAATCAAAATTCCCTTCAAAAAGTAATCATGTGTTCATAAAATTAAGCTCACAAAGGAAATAAACCATAATCAACATAAACTGCATAATAAAAATAAAATGTGCACAAAATGATAAACCACCCCTAAGCTCAAATCTCGCACTGTCCACAGTGTGCGGATAAAGAAAATACAAATGTAGTGCAAATGGGTATGAAAGATAAACCAAGGCGTCCACGAAGGCGTCACGCTAGTGGTGCTGGTGGTCTTGCGAAGGTCCTGTCTGGGCGATCTCTCAAGATGGCTCGGAACATCTCACGGACCTCGAGCACATCTGACGAAAGCGTCCCTCTGTATCTGCGATCTGAAATCGTATGTCCACGAGGTCTCTGGAAATGTAATAGGTCCGGGCGTCGATCATAATCCCTCCTCGTACTCCTCGCTCTCGTCTGGTAGCTCCTCTGCTGCCGCTATCTCTAGCTCGGGCCATCTCGAGAATGTCCATGGGCTCAGTGCAGGCGGGCTCAGGCGTGGCATGTGGCTGAGCTCTGGGCATGTGGGAAAGACTCTGGCGTGGATCAGCCAAAGTATGGGCTCTCGGTGATAGGCCCGTATGCCTTTAATCCCTTTCTTCCTCAAAATGTGAGTGACAAGAAAAGGAAAGGCAAGCCCAGTCTTCGTGTGCTCTGCTCCCCGGTGGTGTACTCCATCCGAATTTCTGAATCTGCCATATGATCTCGGGAATGGAGCACTAGAAACCTCGATGGAAGCATAAAAGCACGAGGAAAAGATCCCTCCCTTGTGTCTTGTGCCCCAAGGACACACATTCCTATAAAGCACCATGTCTATGAATAAAAGATTCCATGGAATCTTCGTTTCTTGCTGCATTTCGATGACCATCCATAAAATGCCCATCACACATATCGGTAACAATGTCCTCGACGGTGAGCATGGGAGGACACTCGAGCGGGTATCCGATTCGAGGGCGCATGGTTACACTTGCGCTGATTCGTCAATGGTCACTGAACTTCTCCTCCATCAATGGAAGAAGAGCACATCGGGCTGGTCGCACTCACACCTCAAATTCTCATAAAATTCTCTCACAAGGCGCTCATAAGCGGTGGAGGCGACGGCTTGAAAAGTTTCTTTAAGCCCCGTCTCTTCCAATTCTCGAGCATTGTCGTTGCCTCATTATTGGAGAACTCCTCTTTGATGGCAAAGGTGTTCTCCAAAATGAACCTCTGACTCTCAATGGGAAGCTTTGGCGACCATGCTTTGGGTCCCAGTGGACGAGAAGTGGTGCCTTGGCCTCTAGGCATGATGAATGTTGGTTGGGGAATTTTGTCGAGCAGGTGGTGGGCGCCCAAAAACTAAGGGGTTTGAAATCCCTTTCAAAACAATCAACCCCTGCAAAATCAACACAAAACCCAACAAAACAGTGGGCACAATCCCAAAATGGATTTGTGCCCAAAATCCTAAGAAAAATGAAAAAAATGAGATTTGGAAAAAATGGGTTTTGGAGAAAATGAAAAAAAACTCGAAAATTGGCCCAATGGATGACGGTGGTGGGTAGGTTGGTCGGAGAGGGCGGCGGTGGTGTTGCGGTGGTGGGAAGAGGTTGGTGGAAGTGGGTCGGGGTAATTTGGATGTTAGGGAGGTGAGGGGTGGAAATGGGGTGTCGGGAGGCTGTGCTGAGGTGGAGAAATGAAGAGGATGGGGAAAAAGTGACCTAAGCGAGGTCCACGAAAGGCCCGGCTCGAGTCGTTCGACCGCACATGTCGTCGTTCGACCCTTTTCGTGCTGGCGAATGGTGTCTGTGCTTTTTGCGTTCGAACTTACGAGGTAAGTTCGAATAACGTCTTGTGTGTCTTTGTCTTTGGGCGTGCCATCGACTCACCAAGGTCGAGCGCATAGGTGTGTGCCCATGAGGTCTTCTGTGGTCGAACTCACAAGTAAGTTCGAGCGTGACAAAAATAAGAAATAAAAAAAAGTATTAAAAATTTATACAAAAATAACAAAACATGCTATAAAACAAGATTTTACAACAAAAACAAACAAAATATTTACACAAACAAAATATTTACACAAACACCAAATAAAAATAAAATATTTACACAAACACCCCCCAACTTAAAAGCATACATTGTCCACAATGTGACCGAAATAATCTAGGGGTAAGCCAATTCGGGTATAACATAAAAAAATGCTTTCCCAAATTTGACTAAAAATAAAGCAATAAACATAATGAGGGTGCCTCCCACAAGCGCTAAGTTTAACGTCTTGACTAGACTCGTGATAAGAGACTACATTACTCGGTGTAAGCAGGATCCTCCAAAAGTGTAGCCTCAATCTACGAACTCCTCAACTCCAAGAATGGTTTAACCCTTTGTCCATTTACCTTAAAAGGTTACCATTCTTGGGATCCTCTATCTCGATGGCCCCATGAGAAAATAAGGTCCTAATGATAAATGGGCCCGTCCACGAGATTTCAACTTGCCGGAAAAAGATGCAATCGAGAGTTGTAAAGAAGGACTTTTGACTGGCTCAAGCGATCTCCTCAAAATGCCTGGTCATGAACCTTCTTCATATGTTCCTTGTATTTCCTCGAGTCATATGCATCATTCCTCAACTCCTCTAACTTCGGTGAGTTGGAGCTTCTTTGAAAGCCGGCCTTCAAAAAATTGAAGTTCATCTACGGCTGCCCAGTATGCTCGTGCTCCAACTCGATGGGAAGATGCAAGCTTTCCGTACACCAACCGATAAGGCGACATCCCAATCGTGTCTTATATGCCGTCCTATATGCCCACAATCGTGAAGACCAATCTTTCCTACTAGGGTTCCTTTTTTTCCAAAATGTGTTTGATCTCACGATTTGACACTTCAACCTGCCACTAAATGTGGGTGGTAAGTGGCAACCTTATGTGTGATAAAATACTTCTTCATCAGTTGCTCAAAATCCGGTTGCAAAGTCGTACCACCATCAACGATAATTGCTCTAGGTGTACCAAACCGAGCAAAAATCGTGTCCTTCAAAAATTTGACCACAACTCTGTGGTCATTGGTTTCTGCAACCGCCTCCACCCATTTGGACACATAGTCCAGCAACCAGAATGTCTGAAACCCAAAGGAGTTTGGGAAAGGTCCCATGAAATCGATGCCCCATACATCAAAAATCTCAACTATCAATATGGGGTTGAGGGGCATCATATTTCTCCTTGAAATACTCCCGAGTTTCTGACAACGCTCACATGAGGTGCAATAAGCACGAGCGTCTGCAAATATGGTGGGCCAATAAAATCCACACTGCAAAATCTTTGCAGCGGTTTGTTTGAAATGGCCCCACATGCATGATCATGACAAAGGAGATGACATCAGTTTGGTCAAATTCAGGTATGCATCTCCTAATGATCTGATCGGGACAATACTTGAACAGATAAGGATCATCCCAAAGAAAGGTTTTCACCTTGGACAAAAACTTGACCTTATCTTGTCGCCCCCAATGCAAAGGCATTTGGTCGGTAACAAGATAGTTCACTATATCCATAAACCAAGGTGCGGGATTGTGAGCAATCTGCATCAAGCTCGCTCATCGGGAAAGGTCTCGAGAGATGGGTGTGGTGTCCTCGGTGAAATCCATGGTCAACCTCGACAAATGATACACCACATTCTGTTCCTTTCTTATCCGGATCTCTATGAACTCTTGCAACAGCAAAATCCATCTAATCAAGCGGGATTTAGCATCTTTCTTGGAGAAAAGATACTTTAACAGCGTGATCGGAAAAGATAATGATTTTAGATCCTAAGATAGGATCTAAACTTATCTAGCATAAAAGCGACCGCCAACAACTCCTTTTACGTGGTGGAGTAATTGAGTTGTCGTCATTCAGTCTGCTACGCATAGTAAATCACATGGGGAAGTTTCTCAATGCTGCAAAACAGCTCCCACAGCATAGTCCGTCACATGATCTCAAATGGTTCACCCCAATGGGTGGTCTAATCCGGTGTGGACGTCAGAATCTCCTTGAGCCCCAAATGCTTTACACATTCATCATCAAATTCAAATGGGGTCTCTTTGGCCAATAACCTACACAAGGGTCTCGCGATCTTGCTGAAATCCTTTATGAATCTCCCGTAGAACTGCATGGCCTGTGAAGGAACGTTTCCTTCACAAGACGGGGTGGAAGGTTAGAGATCAAATCTACCTTCGCTTTGTCAACCTCGATGCCTCTCTCGAGATATGACATGCCCCAAGACAATCCTCGCTTAACCATAAAATGGCACTTCTCCCGCTTAAGCACGAGGTTCTTCTCCTTACATCTCACTAACACCAAAGTGAGACGGTCTAGACACTCCTGAAACGATGATCCGAAGACGGAGAAATCATCCATGAAGATCTCCATAAATCGCTCTACCATGTCGGAAAATGTTGATCATGCAATCACAAAAGTAGCAGTGCATTGCATAGCCCAAATGGCATTCGTCGGTAGGTGAATGTCCCAAAGGGACATGTGAAGGTAGTCTTCTCTGGTCTTCGGGTCCATCTGGGACCTGGTTATATCCTCGAATAACCATCCAAGAAGCAGAGTACTTGTGCCCTTAAACGCCCACCATCCGATCGATGAATGGAAGAGGAAAGTGATCTTTCCGGTGGCGGCGTTCAACTTCCGTAGTCAATGCATACTCTCCATCTCGATCAACACGAGTTGGTACCAACTCGTTGTCCCGGTTCTTTACTACCGCCAATCCAGCCGCTTGGGCACAACATGAATCGGACTCACCCATTTGTCCGAAATGGATAGATGATCCCAAAGATCCAACAAATTTTAATCACTTCCGCTCACAACTTCCTGCATAGCTGGGTTGAGTCTTCTCTGTGGCTCCTCGATGGTTTGGAATCCTCCTCCAAGTGTATCTTATGCATAACCAACGAGGGCTGATTCTTGATGTCCTCAATCGCCAAATTTATAGCTTCCTATGCTCTCTCAAAACTCTCAACAATTCCTCCTCTTGAGCATCTATCAAGTCGGGTTATAATCACTGCAAAGACTCAGCTGGACCCGTGAACTTATACTTAAGACTATCGGGTAAAGGCTTAAGTTCCTTCTTTGGGGATCTGTACGCTGTCTCCTTCTTTTCCTTGCTCTCCAAAGGAGTTGCTCCAAAGTACCTCTCACGCTCCATCGCTTTATCCAAATCTAAGTCTTCTCCAAACGAGCAAGGCATGCTTCCAAGGGTCTTCTATGCTTGATTCTTCTATTTCTTCATCCAAATTTCCTCAATCAAGCATACTTGATTCATCCGTCATAATCAAGTGGTTGTTTTCGATATGAAAATATTCGCCCAATCATATTACCAAATGAGATCTTCATGACCCCGACCTATAGTTGATTAGGGCGTTAGTCAGCTAAGAATGGACGCCCTAGAATCACAGGGGATCTCGCCTATTACACTTCATTAACATATCTTTGAATCTTGTCCAACACTCCGTGAATTTTTCATCCTCGTCCGATTGATAGAATCTATGGTAGAACTGTTTCAATAGTTCTTTCCAGGATGTAATGGAACGAGGTGCTAAGGAATCGAGCCATTCAGTGGCTCTGTCATGAAGGGAGAAAGGAAATAGTCGAAGATTGACTGATTCCTCTAAGAAGTTTTGAAATTTGGTTGTGGCGGTTATGCTCCTAAACTTCTTGACGTGGGAATACGGGTTTTCATGATCTAAGCCATAGAAAGATGGTAACATCTGAATCACATGTGGCTTAAGATCATAATGAGTGGCATTTGTTGGCGGTAACACTATGCAAGAATGGGTACTGACTGCAGTAGGATTTAACAGTTCATGTAATGCTGTCGTGAAATCCAACTCATACGTACGTCTGTGCTCCCCGTTCCCAGCTCTTGCATCTTCATTTTCCTCGTTCTCCTCTTCCTCATCCCTCCGATTTTCTTCATGGTGTTCCATCTGCGGCTCTCTTTGATTGTCTCCCATCTCAGCTCGAGCTCGACGTGCTCTCCTAATGTGTCTTTCTAGGTCGGGATCTAGTGGTGTTAATTCTAGGTTCAAAGAACGTCGACCATGCATAAATCAACTAAATCTAACTAGGAACTAAGGAAGAACAGCAAGCTAAATAAGCTAAAAGGTGCAACAAAACAACGAAAACCGAGAAATAAGATAGCAAAATAGAATAAAAGTATGCACAACTAAACAGGAAAAACAGAACAAACAAAACAGCAAAAGATATAGCAAAAGAGCTAAAACATATTGAACACTAGCTTATCATATTCATGTAAAAAACTAAATGAAACAAATATGAACAGATGCAGTAAAAGAACCAAGAATAGAAAGAGAACAAAATTAGCTAAAATTACAAAAACAGCAATGAAAAGCAAGCTAATTTAAACACCTAGTAACTAGAACTAATTAGCTTAAACAAAAACACAAGCAAAAACTAAGAATGAAAAATAAACTAATCACAACTAATCACAAGACTCAAATTACTCAAAATAGGCGTTTAAACAACTAAAATAATTCTAACAATCTATGGAAATTAAAGGAAAAAAATAGAACATGTTGATGCAGAAGGCCAGGGCAGCACGCTCCAAAAGAATGTGGCAGTTTTTCTCAAGTGCGTTCGACCGTAACTCAGGCTCGAAGAGGAGCACGTCTTTGTCGGGTCGGTTCGCTCGACGCAAATGCGTGACGGCGACGCAGATGCGTGAGGTGCTTGATGTAGACGCGTGAACGTCTCCTAATGGCAGCGTCGATCAAGCTGCGTTCGACCGCATCGCGGCACCGATATGTCCAGAACCAAATGTAAAGCTAAAAAACGACTAAAAACTTAACTAAAATTAACAAAATGAACTAAAACAGAAAATAAACTATACAGAATGTACAATGAAAATAAAACTAGTAGAAAAATACATCAATCTAAAAATTATGTTAATTTTAAACAAAACAATCGTTTCGCAACGGCGCCTAAAATTTGATCGATACCAAATTTGGGTACTCACAAGAGAACGAACCGTTAGGTCGATATAGCGTTAACAGTAAGCGAGATCGAACCACGAGAACGGAGTTTTGTAATTAAAACCAACACGACTCTTAAATTTAATATATCTTAACCTAGCCCCAAGGTAATAGATGATGTCGAACAATGAAATTGCAGAAATTAAAAGTGCAAATGTATGGATAAAAATAACTAAGGTTAAGAGATGAACCTCACCCAATAAAGATTAGCTTAATACATTTTATGCTCATTTTCCGTTTTTAAACTTTAAACCCTTCAACACACTCTATCGTGGTTACTGACACAAGTCAAGCCGAATGATGTGTTTACCGTTAAGGAGCTACAATGAGTGTTGATTATGGATAAAATCATCCACTGTATCCTTGGATCACAGTGGATATTAAATCACAACCAAGAACTCGTTGTGCACCCGGCTTGGAACACATCACCGGATGACTATCAATGTATCAACAACACACAACCATTCAATTATTTGTCACAGAAATTAAATGACGGAAAATACAGTATAAAATGTAAAAGCAGAAATGTAAACTAAGGGTGAGGCTTCATCTTCAACCTAAGTTGAAGATTTAGCCACCCATTGAATAACAAAGCATAACTAAAGTAAGGGAATGCATTAAAATTAAATTTAAAGTAAAAGCTTACAAATAAAAAGGGGCAGAGCAAGGCTACAGACGCAAATGCTCTCTAAAAAATCGCCCCAAAGAAAACTAACTCTCAAAACAAATGACCAAGGGCCAACGCAGTCAACGTTATCCACGGTTGAACGCAAAGCACACGGTCGACGCAGAAACCGCCAGGTCGGCTCCTGAGGCGCTGGCTGATTGGATCGTTTGTCCTCAGATCGCTGCAGGCGATCGCTCAAGGTTCGACCGACTCCATGCTTGAACGCACTCGGGATTCTTCATGTCCATTTTGCTCCTTGGTCAATTCGTGATGCAAGGACCTGATTAAAACAAAACATTCAAAACAAGTCAAATTAGTAAATATTAACAAAACTAATGGCCTAACAAACGTAAATAAAGGGGTGTGAACGAGCACTAAATAGCACTCATCAAGAACCTTGATTTTTCCCTCACATTGACCCCGCTAGAAGATTTGTCTGACGAAAGGATTGGAGCTTCAAGCCAAGTAATTTCAGTAGGGTGGGGTTCCGAAGTTTGAAGTACTGCAGCTTTCCTTTTCCTCTTCTGGTTTGTTTAGTCACTACACTCGCAACGCTAGCGTGTATCAGAATCGAGCTAAAGTCGATTGTGAGAAAATGGCGTCAAAATCCATCTTAGCGACGTGCTTCTCAAAATGTCTCAACAAATCCCACACGTGGGCGGCTTCATCTTCAGTCAAAACGGGTTCATCTTGTTTTGAAGATAATAGGCGACAAACCTTTCGGGGGACTTCCAGATCAGCAACCGTCTCTGTAGTCGGGCATTCCCAGGCACCTTGAGCGAAGAAAAACCGCTCTTTCCTATGTTTATTACTGGAGTACCCAGGTAGAAGAATAAATTTGATCTTGGCGACCTTGGAAGTTGAAGCGATTCGGTCTTGATTCCTTAATGGTCTCAGATATATCTTGAATTCTCGAACCGAAAGTTCATGCCCCTCTCCCAGAACTCTCGGCCAGAGAATTATACACGCGAAGAAAGTTCGCCAAGCATTTGGGGCTAACTGATGGGGAGCTATTTGGAGATAGTGAAGTAATTCCCTTACTATCTTCGGAAATGGAAGCCGAAAGCCTATCTCAAACATATCTTCATACACACAGATCTCGTGTTCGCCGCTTCGAACCATTGCACCCTCATTCTCTGAACCAAAGCGTAACCGCACGGAGGTTGGGATGGAGTATTTCTCATGAAGTTGTGGTTCATTCGCGCAAGTTGTTTTGGTCCTCCAGAGTCCGGGATAGAAGGTATCCGTTTCCTGGGTGACATCAGATTCTTTTCGCCCTATGTTCATAAAATCCCCTAGATTATAGTCACCAGAGTTAGGAGAGTACCCAGGTTGAGGAGAAAGGAGAAAGGTCCACCGCCGAAGGACGTTTAAAGAGGGTTCGAGAATGGCAAGAAGGAATTCTAGGTATTTCGAAAGGGGGATTTCGGGATTAACGAAGTAATCTACCGAAGGAATAACGCCCACAGAAGCTCGGAAGTATACAGTCCGTAAGAAGAAGTATTGATTAGTCTCGTCCAGGGAAAACCAAGCCAGGATTGGGAAAAGAGGCAAGGTTAATAATGTCAAGGGTTCTTCTTATGTGTGGGAGGCGAAGAAGGAGAAGATCAAAAGAAAAAAGTTTTATGTATTCAAACGCTCAAGTAAAGCAATAGCCGAGTGACTACGCATCAGAAGATTGAGAAATGTGCACTCTTCAGGATCGTCGGATGAATCCCTAGCCAAGGGCTAGGTTCTGGCCTCTTTATCTTAGGCGATCATGACATCAATTGAATCCGAAAAAGTGGCGATTCACCTTCAAAACCCTAAAAGAATTAG
The DNA here is from genome assembly GCA_013348765.1 of Carpinus viminea. Lineage (NCBI taxonomy): Eukaryota > Viridiplantae > Streptophyta > Magnoliopsida > Fagales > Betulaceae > Carpinus > Carpinus viminea. The sequence continues at coordinate 14,715,771 of CP054673.1, read as the reverse complement.
ATATAAATTTCCCGAGTTACCTTCTAACTAGGAAATTGGGGGGTAACTGTAGAATCCAAATTCGACTGAATTGGGCCCTAAAGCCCATACTTGGTCAGCCCATGGCAAGGGCCCGAGAGAAAATGTATTGTTCGGACCAACCGAACAATATCTTCGGAAGACCAAACACTCGGATTTCCCAAGTATTGATCTTCCGATCATGAGTGGCCATGATCCTCGGTTTGGCCGAGGATCTCTTCAGCCGACCATGATGACGTCATTAAGTTCCTATAAAAGGGAGACTCCACCCGCCATTCGAAGGTATCCTGTTTTTCTCACAACTCACTTATTCTCTCCAAGTTATCCGATTACTCATAATCAAATACTAACTTAGGCATCGGAGCTCGCCGTCGGGACACCCCCGGCCTTTCTTATCTTATTCTATTTTGCAGCCAAGTCAACCCAAACACCATCATCACCGTTAATACCATCGTCAACAATCCAGTAAACCGACGAATCATAACTCTCCACGTCATCCTTGGAAAACTGTGTTCTAACACACACTATATCAATTAACTCTGAAGTTGCAACTCAGTTGCTCAACAGGTTAGCAAGCAAAGTGAAAGCACTTGTCAGTAGTGCTTTCAAGTTCTACTTTTAATACCTTTTCCTTTTCAAGTTCTATTTTTTATAGTTCTTGTTAGTAATTGGACTCCAATATACCCATAGTGAAGCTATAATACTAAGAGTTGTGTCTCTTAGTTGATTATAAATATCCATGGGATAGAAGTTAAATCCACAGATTATTCATAATATCATTTCAGAATTAGAAATTCTAAATCTATCTCAATTCTAATCTCTTCTTTAGTCCATCAAATAGCATTTAGGTTGTGGGCATATATGTTTTGTTCTTGTAATAAAACATCACCGTTGTGTTCTTTCAAATCTGTACATGAGACGCATTACTATACATTGTAAAACACTTACGAAAGATCCTTATTTGTGAGTTCTAGAAGAAAGGTACATACATAGAACTCTATGTTTTTATGTTTATGTTTTTCGAACATTGGTATCAATTTCTCATTGTATGTATGCCTATGCAAATGTTTCTCCATACATGAGAAACTGCAATGAAACCAAGTTTCTGATTCTTATACAATTTTCGTTAATATATGACCTAGAATGGCAAATTTCCAAAATGAATGAATTAGACCACCAAATTTATACATGTTGTAGAGAACATTCATATGAACATGCCCACAAAATTTGGTGATGCTTAGACATGTATGTTGAAAGATATAACATTCTTAATTAGTTGAAGAACATATAACTTTGTTTTTTATTTTTCAGATAATTGTTTATCATTAAATGCATTAATTTTTCATATGGTTAGATTATACTTTGTCATAAAGTTTAATTTGATATGTGGAATGCGTAAAACAAACCTATAATGAGAGAGATCTAAACAATTTAAGTTTGAAGGCGAACTAGAAATAGGGCAATTTTTTTTTAATTTTTTTTTTTTTTCAGAAGTTGAATAAGGCCTGGTCGAAGCTGTAAATAATGATTATATAGATTTGAACCATTGCAACTTATGATTAATTGGCTTTGGCACGAGGGTTTGAACTCAGGCTGTGTAAGAGTGCTGAGCACCATAACCACCAGGCTACTAAATTGTTTAAAAACAAAAATCTTTTGTTATATATAATACAATAGGAAAAATTATAGCTTACCCCACAAAGTTGATAGCATTTTTCAATTCGAACATCAAAGATTCAATTTTTTCAACCCACCCCCACAAAGTTCCAATTTTTTTTTTTAATTTTTTTTATAATTTGACAAATATTATCTCAAAATTCCCATATTGCCCCTATTTTTATAATTTTTTTTAAAAAAATTTTATAAATAAAAAAACAAATTTGGGGGGGTGCAAAAATGGCAAGATGGCCAAAGGGGTGGTCAAATTTTTTTAAAAAAATAAAAAATAAATAAAAAATTAGGGACAATATGAAAAGTTTTGGATACAATTGGTCAAATTGAAAAAAATTGAAACTTTAGGGGGTGGATTGCAAAAATTGAAACTTTGGTGTTTGAATTGAAAAACGCTGTTAACTTTGGGGGAGTAAACTGTAATTTTTCCAATACAATAATATATATGCACAAAAATGAATGTAAATTCATTTGTTGAAGAGATTGCATGTTAAATATTTTTTGTACAGTATGTTCAATATTGGCATGCATGTAAAATTGTTCAGGGTGGTAGTAATTTTTTATGGATTTATTTTTTATATAAGAATTGTATATCTAAATCCATAATTATTTCTTTTGATGAAACGCATGCTTACTATTTTTAAAATTTGTTGAGATAATTTTTAGTGCATGTGTAGCCCCTAATATGATGACATTGAATTTATTCTTGGCATGATATTATTTACATGTGTTGCCTAGAATTAATTTAAATAGTGGGAGTTAGGTTGAGTTGAATTTATTTCTCGTTCCATACGTGGTTTTGTGCAGAAATTAAATTAGACATGATAATGGGTACTTGTGGCGCAAGAGACGATTAAGAGCTTAGCAAATTTTCGATCTCATGACTTGTGCATAAATTATTATATTTAATTTGGATTAACGTGGAAATTTTTTATAAATGTGTGTACATATTAATAATATTCCTCTCGTTTTAAATGTAGTGAAAATGACCTCTAAGAGTACTATTGTTGATCTAAATAAAAGAGAGAAATTGGATGTGGATAGTTATGACATTTGGCATTGAAAGATCCCATATGTCTTGAATGAACAAGAGGTCTTGGAGACCATAACCCAATCCATGACTGCTCCTCAACAAGGGGACATTCCTCAACACCAACACGATCTCGATGCCTATGAGAGTTGGCTCAAGAAAGATCATTCTGTGCACTTCACATTGTTAAGCAACATGAGTAATGATCTTATAGGTGAGTTTGAAGAGTATTAGATTGCCTATGACATGTGGGAAGCCCTCAAGTTGAGATATGGAGGCACTTTGGCTACAAGGCTACGTGGATTAACAATGAAGTTTGATTCATACTCAATGTACTATAACCATACAATGAAGCAGCATTTGAGGGTAATGTCTTCTATGATTCATGAGCTTAAAGTCATTGGAAACAATCTGATTGATGAAAAGCAGGTCCAAGCTGATGTGGTTTTTTAAAGCAAAAATATCAATAATAAATTAAACCACTCGCAATAGGGCGAATCCTGTAGGATAGGGCTATATAGAGGGTGTCGGACCTCAAGAATTGCAGGGGTTTCGTTATCAAATTCGAAAGATTAAAATTAACTTAATTAAAAAGATGTTTGAATTTGTTTATGCATGAAATAAATGTAAACAGAGAGAGTGACTGTATGAGAGAGAAAGTAGTGTATTGACTTCACTTCTATTCGCACAACAATGTCAAATCAAATTTAATCCAGAAATTCATTCTGTGCATATTATAAATAAACAAGAAACTACCTTATTAAAGAATAATGATAATATATCTTCGGTTGGTACGGATCGTCCACCTAACCATAAAGATGCGGCACGACCCATCTTTCCTACATATAAATTATAAAATCCTTTAACAGGATACATATAATCAATGAATAAGTGTAACCCATCTTCGGTTGGCACAGACTGTCTACCTAAATTATACTAAACTATGGTGTACTACAATCCGTCTTCCCTAGGCATGGCTTATCAAATCCTATTAATCAAATGTCAATTAATCCCATTGTATAACCATCATCCTTATAATCACAAAAAACAAGAATGATTTGATTTCAATAAAAGTAAAATACTTTCTAACACAAGAAAAGAATTTCACAACTATTGAGTTTGGAATTTAAGAACAATTACATTAATAATTAAGAACAAAATCAAAAGGTAGCAATCCTTATAGTTATACAATCAACATGCATAAACTAAAAACCTAGAAATTAAATACAATCAAACCAATTGTGTTTAGATAGGGTTACATCAACACCCCACGCAGGGGTTTAGCTGCTCATGACTCCACTAAGCCTCCAAGAATATTTTTGTATCTAAAACTAAACACCCTTTCTCTTGAAGCTTAGAGGCCTATTTATAGAGAGCCAACAAGCCCTATAAGCCCTAGAAAACCTAGAAAACCTATAAAATTTGGATTTCAATCTCATCTCCTAGTCAAATTAGGAAGCAATCAATGTACAAATTGGAATAGGATTCGACTAGATTTGTCTTCTTGTCTTGCAGGACAATTTTGGGGTAGCGGGAGTCCGATTTAGGAAAATCCTATTTCAGCATGATTTGTATAATTTTGAGTTATCTTTCCAATGCCATTGGAATAACTATAATACAATATTTGAGCTGAAAGTTATTGCCAAAATACTGAGACGTGTCCATAATCTGAAATTCTATCCAATCCAATTTTGACTCCAATTGGAGAAATTCCGATTTTATCCTTTCCATGATTTGATTAAACTTAACCACATCATATATGTCCTATAATGATTGGTTAAGCTTAACCATATCTTCTAGGTCTTCTCAAATTGTGCTTTAAGCCCAAAATTAATGGTTTTTCTTGTATCTTTATTAAATACCTGAAAACACAAAAACAACACAAAATCAAACAAATAACAATGCTAAGGAATTAACATATGTAAGTTAAGAGGCTTGAACGTGCAACATTTAACATTTATTACAAGCTGTCATATAGTCTCTTCCAAAATCTTGGAAAAATATAAGCCAAAACATGACGCACAATGAAAATATTAAAACATTTGAGGATGCTCATCATTTTGAGCTTGAGTCTGAGCGCCTAGAGGCTGCTAAACTTGAAGCATTTGTTAATATGGCTGAATCTAGTTCGTGTACGGCATTTAGGCCCAAGCGCTGGAACCAGGGGAAGGATCGCATGCAAGGATTGACTAGAAGACCTGTGTCTAAGAAGGCTAAATCCACCAAACACAGGAGAGGTAAGCATGGAGGGAAGAAATACAAATCTAAGTTGAACTGCTTCAATTGTGGCAATGAAGGACACTTCGCTCATGAATTCACTGATCCTAAGAAGGTACTCCCTAATTTCATGTCTTGTGGTATTTATGTTGCTAGTCATGTTATGGTTGTTGATTCTTCTTCTAAATGGACTATAGATTCTGCAGCAACCGAACATGTAACGAGATAACATACGAGGTACATGGAGTATCGTTGCCTACTAGTTGGAAGCCGAAGATTATACATGGGGAATGGATCTAGTGTGGATGTGCTAGGCATTGGTACTTACAAACTAGATTTGTGATGAGGGCGCACTTTGTTACTCCACGATGTCTTGTATGCTCCTGAGTATTGGCAAAAACTGCTATCAATTAATCAGTTGCTTAGATTAGTGTTTGAGATTGTTTTTAAGAATATAGGTGTAAAGATATTTTTAGATAAACATTACTATGGTTGTGGTTCTGTTTGTAATGGTTTTGGACATCAATAATTTATGTTCTGATAATACAATTGCTTTGTTGACTTCTAGTGATAATGTTTATAATGATTCTATATTATGACATGCTAGGTTAGGCCATTTTAGGGAAGATAGAATGAAAAGATTGGCTAGAGAAGGTCTTATAGACCCACTCACTAAAACATCATGGCCCAGATGTGAACATTGTCTTATGGGAAAGTAAAAAAGAAAGCCATTTGGAAAAGCCACTAGGGCATCTTTCCCATTGCAATAAATTCACTCAGACATTTATGGCCCAATGAATATGAGGGCAAGGCATTGTGGTTCCAACTTCATCACATTTATTGATGATTACACACTATATGGTCATGTCTACTTAATCAACCATAAGTCTGAAGCTTTGAATTGCTTTAGGCGTTATATGATTTTGGTTGAGAACCAATTATAAAAGAGTATCAAAGCTCTTAGAATTGACTGTGGACGTGAGTATCTATCTGAGAATTTAAAGTACTACATAAAGAAAAAGGAACCAAAAGGTAGCTAATGATGCCTTGTACACTACAACAAAATTGTGTGGTGGAAAGGAGAAATCGAACTTTGCTAGAAATGATTAGGTCAATGATGGGGCAAGCAAACCTACCAATATCCTATTGGGGGGATGCACTTATGAATGCAACCTATATTCTTAATTGAGTGCCCTCAAAATCAATACCTTCCACATTGTACGAGTTATGGACCAATGAAAAGTCCAATTTGGATAATCTACAACCATGGGGTTCGACGGGTTTTGTTTATGATACTTCCCGTAAGTATGGGAAGTTGGGCCCTAGAGGAAATAAGTGTATCTTTATATGATACTGAGAACATTCTAAGGGCTACGTATTGATAGGAGAACAACTTAATGGAAGAGTGACTGAAATAGAGTCACAAGATGTCGATTTCATTGAGAATGAATACCCTACCAGGGGTGAGGTTAATAATGATTTGGAACTCTATGAATTAGTGGATCGTGGGGGAGATGCTCCAAGTAGCCTAGTATAGAACGTGGAAGAAATTTCTCAATCTCCTAGGGACAATGGGAGTGACTTGCCGCTTAATGGGAGCACACCACTAGAAGAGGATTCATAAGAACCTCAATTGTGTAGAAGTGAATGTGGAAAAATCCCTCGACGACACTTTGAGATTGAATAGGAGGTTCTTATGGCTACTCCGTAAGATGATGATAAGCCTAGGTCATACCATGAGGCTATCTCATCTCCAGCTAGTAATGAGTGGATGAAAGCAATGAATGAAGAAATAGAGTCAATGAGGACTAACCAGGTCTGGGATTTGGTAGACCTTCCGCTTGGACGCAAAGCCATCGAAAACAAATGGGCTTTAAAAATCAAGCATAAGGCAGACTATTCAATTGAAGGTATAAGGCACGCCTTGTAGCAAAGGGTTACACCCAAAAGGAGGGTGTTGACTACAAGGAAACCTTCTCTCCAGTAGTAAGGTTTGCCTCCATTCACACGATCCTTACCATTGTCGCACATTTGGATTTAGAATTATTCCAAATGGATGGTAAAATTGCATTTATCAATGGAGAACTAGATGAGGAAATATACACAGATCAACCTATTGGTTTTGTAGCTAAAGGAAAAGAGCGCAAAGTTTGCTAGCTCAAACAATCCATTTATGGTTTAAAACAATCATCTAGGCAATGATATCTAAGATTTCATCAAGCCATTATTTCTAATGGATTTAAGATGATTGAAGAAGATCATTGTATGTATGTGAAACGATCCGAAGGAATTTTTGTAATCCTTTCTTTGTATGTTGATGACATTTTATAAGCAAGAAATGACAAAAACATTTTATTGCCACTAAAGTATGGTGTGCGCCACTCGAGGTCCGACTCAATCGTGCCGCTAATATCATGTATGGTAGCTGTGCAATATTCAAGGCACCAATATTGTACTATAGGTCCCTCAAGACAGCATTGACCCTACTGTGAAGGAGTAATACCTCGGGTAGACCATACAGTTGAACTATTACTATTATTCATGTTATAAGCATAAATTATATCTATATCACATCCATGATAAACTGTTATCTCATAATGTTACATGTGCTTTATAAATAATTGAATTCACCATTTAATGACGGGTAAATCATGTGCATTTATGCTCACTAAGTCATTAGACTTACCCTTTTATTATTTTCATTTTTTTCTCCATATGTACAACTATACTGTTATAGATAGTTTAGCAGTAGATGGATGCCGCAAAGCATCTGGTTCTTGTGGAGGATTCGATCTATGAGATGCTTAAGAACTTATTGCAAGCTTAGATAGGTACTCATGGTAACTAGTACTTTTGAGTTATGCTATAAACTTAGGGCTTGATGTATGCTTGCATATTATGGCATAGCATGGATCCCTTGTAACAATGATGTGCATAATATGATTCCAGCTACTTTGATATTCTTTGGTAGATGCTCTAATTGTAATGATTAATGTTTATAGAACTTTAGTACTTTCCTCTACTTAGTATCTTCTGTATGCGAGGAGTACAGGTTCCTAAGTCTTGGGGTACTAACCTCGACGAGCTAATTAATTACTAGTTAATTAATTTTCAAGGCGTTACAAATGTTGATTGGGGTAGTGACCTAGACGAGCACAAATCTATGACATGATATGCATTTTTGCTTAGTAATGGAGAGATTACTTGGAGTAGGAGAAAGCAATCTTGTATAGCTTTATCTACTATGGAGGCAGAGTATATAGCATGCTCAGTTGCAGTACAAGAGGTGGTTTGATTGAGGTGATTCTTATCGCTTTTGAATGTGGTCACAATAATTAATGATCCAGTGACAATTCATTGTGATAGTATGGCAATACTTTCCTATGCTAAGGATCCCAAATATCATGAAAGAACCAAACACATAGACATTAGATTTCACTACAAACGAGATATGGTTTAAGAAAAAAGTGGTGCTTAAACATATTTTTACGAGTCAAATGATAGTTGATCCATTAACAAAGCCTATAGTTCGTGATGCTCAAATGGCTCATGTTAGGAGTTTATGATTGTAAAGATTATGATTATTTTTGTTGACTGTGTACATTGGATGTATTTTACTAGGAATATTATCGTTTATATATGTGATGATTTTTCATTTTTGTGGGACATTAAATGAATCATATTATTTTTACTAGTACACACATATAAGCCATGTTTAGTATTGGTGAAGAAAGTATGTCAATAGGTTTAGATCGGCTTTCTCACACGTGCGATCGCCTCTAATGTTGTGGTAGCAAGGTAGAGATGAGACATTGTGTCATATGCCGCTTTGATAGCAAGCAAGTTACGATAAGGTCACCTTAGTTAGTGCAAAGCTGAGACACATTTATAGATATGTCACCTTAGTTGGTGCTAAGATGAGGTCTATGATGAGATTCTTTTTTTTGGACCGTGCATGGATATCCCACAGTCCATCATGTGATTGGCTAGATGCAAGACCTTAATTTGATGCCTAAGGTGGCATGCAAATAGAGGACTCAGATTAGGCGCTTGGGTAGTGACTAGACAGACACTCTTTTGGAAAGAGAACTCCATTGTAGCTTATATTTCATACTACATGTGCTCATACGACCAACAATGGAGGCGAGTGAATCAATCCCTTCTTCATCATCGTGTGAGTCTTATGGGTCATTATTAAGACCCCAATTATGCCCTATGTGACCTTTGACTATGTTGTGAGGCAAAGGATTCAGCGTTTGCTACTTTAGCATGTTGTCTATGGCCATGAATGATGTGGTCTAAAGAGACATGACTGGGAAAGCAGTTGAACTTAAGCTAAGTAACATGAGGGCAAGGGAAGATTATTTGGAAACACATTCACATTTTGTACTTACAGTCGATAGGTTATGCCACTTCTGAATGTTGCGACATAATTGTGAATGCATTACAGTCAGCAGGGGTATAACATTGTTGTGAGTTTTAAAAGTACTCGCAAGCACACGAGTTGTTTGCAATATAGTATATGCAAGTGCGAGGTTAAATCCAAGGGGAATTGCATCGTGAAAATAGATTTTTATCTAAAATAATCATAGTTTAACCTAGTTCCAAATTTCAAATTGTGTCGTGCAAAAAATATAAACTAAACTAAACTGATTTAATACAATTGATAAAAGCACTAAGGTTTCAAAATTCACCACACCAAATTAAAGCATATATTCTTTTGTTATTTTTCATACATCCAACAAGCAATTAAATCCTAGGCACGTTGTATTGTTTTTATAAAATTAATCTATTGAAACATTCGATGAATCCATCCATATTACAAATCACAACGAGTATCTAATTGAGGCCAAAATATCCAATGTATCCATTTGAATAACAAAAAACAAAGGATATCCAGATTCAATCAAAAGTTTAATTTATCCGTTAGATGAAACACAACGAATATCCATTGTTTAATCAAACATAAAATCAAACAATCAATTATAAGAGCTTAACCTAATAATTGAATTGAAGTAGAACATCATGCATATAAATGTCGGAATGAAACTACATGAGAAATATAAAAGTCATCAACGGTGAGGCTTCATCTTTAACCTTAGTTGAAGGTTTAGCCTCTCATGATGACAAAAAGAAAATTAAAACTAATTGAAATCATTGAAACTAACCAACTTACAAGAGAGAAACAAGTTCAAAGCTCAAAGATGGCAGAAAATCGAAAATTACATTGAACAACGCCTCTTGAGTGGCTTCCCCCCATTTCCCTTGGCTAAAGATGATATTTATAATAAAAAAAAATAGGGATCGCGCTCGTGATATCACTCCTCCCACGGCGTGGCGCTTGCTGTCGATTGATGTGGGTGTGCATGCACTTAAGCGCAAGACTTCTATGCGCTTTAGCCTAAAAGTGTGCACTCGATCCTACGAGTGATCGCCTCTAATGCTATGGTAGAAAGGTAGAGATGAGACTTTGTGTCATTTAGTGCTTTGATAATGAGCAAGTTAAGATAAGTTTACCTTAGTTGGTGCAAAGGTGAGACACAATTATAGATATGTAACCTTAGTTGGTGCTAAGATGAGGTCTATGATGAGAAATTTATTTATTTATTTATTTATTTTTTTGGGACTGTGCATGGATATCCTACAGTCCATCCTGTGATTAGCCAGATGCGAGACCTTAATTTGACACCTAAGGTGGTGAGCAAATAGCGAACTTGGGTTAGGCACTTGGGTAGTGACTAGAGATACACTCTTTTGGAAAGAGAACTCCACCGTAGCATGTATTTCATACTACATGTGCTCGTACAACCAACAATGGATGTGAGTGAATCAATCCCTTCTTCCTCATCGTGTGAGTCTTGTGGGTCATTATTAAGACCCCAATTATGGCCTATGTGACCTTTGACTATGTTGTGAGAGAAAGGATTCAACGTTTGCTACTTTAACATGTTGTCTATGGCCATGAATGATGTGGTCTAAAGAGACATGACTGGGAAAGCAGTTGAACTTAAGCTAAGTAACATAAGGGCAATAGAAGATTATTTGGTAACATATTCATATTTTGTATTTATAGTTGATAGGTTATGCTGCTTTTGAATGTTGTGACATAATCATGAATGCATTACAGTCAATGGCAGTATAACATTATTGTGAGTTTTAAAAGTACTCGCAAGCGCATGAGCTGTTTGCAATATAGTATGTACAAGTGCGAGGTTGAATCAATAGTGAATTGCGTCATGAAAATAGATTTCTATCTAAACTAATCCTCGTTTAACCTAGTTCCAAATTTTGAACTATGTCGTGCAAAAAATATAAACTAAACTAAACTGATTTAATACAAATGATAAAAGTACTAAGGTTTCAGAATTCACTTCATCAAATTAAAGCATATATTCTATTGTTATTATTCATACATCCAACAAGCAATTAAATCATAGGCATGTTTTATTGTTTTTATAAAATTAATTTATCAAAACATTCAATGAATCCATCCATATTACAAATCACAATGAATATTCAATTGAGACTAAAGCATCCAATGTATCTGTTTGAATAACGAAAAACAATGGATATCAAATTTCAATCAAAAGATTCGATTTATCCATTAAATGAAACACAACGAATATCCAACGTTTAATCAAACAATCAATTAATAGAAGAGCTTAACCTAATAATGGAATTGAAATAGAACATCATGTATATAAATGTTGGAATGAAATTACATAAGAAATATAAAAGTCATCAACGGTGAGGCTTCATCTTCAACCTTAGTTGAAGGTTTAGCCTCTCATGATGACAAAAAGCAAATTAAAACTAATTGAAATCATTGAAACTAACCAACTTACAAGAGAGAAACGAGTTCAAAGCTTGAAGATGTCAGAAAATCGAAAATTACACTGAACGGCGCCCCTTGGGTGGCTTCCCCCTGTTTCCCTAGGCTAAAGTGGGTATTTATAATAAAAAAAAAAAAAAAGGGTTTCAACTCTGCTAGGTCAGTTCGAGTGCATTCGATCGCACTCGTGCATGTCTCATTCCTTTTACGGCGTAGCACTTGCGCGCAACTGATTGCTATGGGTGTGTATGCGCTTGAGTGCAAGACTTCTGTGATCAAGCGCATATGCATTCGATCCTACTTCCAAAAAAATTAATTTGTTTCCACTTCCTTCCAATTTTCACCTTAAAAGCTATAGTTTTCTCTTAACAATCTGCAAAATAGTAAGACACCAAAACTAACAAAAAACATTAGAACATAATAAGGCTAAATGATTAACAAGTGTAAATTATGGAGCCTAAATATATAATATTTGACACTCATCAATATTTATGAACAATTAAGTTCATGAGGGATCTAAGACGTTTAATCCAATGTGACCAAATGAGTCTGGGGCATAATGAGACCTTGTTTTGTTTTTAGGAATGTTGTTATGCTAGTCTTTAACAAGACTTAGTGTAGTGCTTCCGATCTTTCTACAGGTGTGCTCAATGGTCGCATGACCTATTTGCAAGTATGAATGATGTCAGAGATTGATAAGAGAGATGTATCAATATGAGAGACGTATGGTTTGCCCATGCTCACTATGTGTAAGTGGGAGATGTAAGTAATTGGACTCCAATATACCCATAACGAAGCTAGTCCATATAATACCAAGAGTTATATCTCTTAACCAAGAGCTGTGTCTCTTTTTGGGTTATAAATACCAATGGGATAGAAGTTAAATCAACTGATAATTCATAATATCATGTTAGAATTAGAAATTCTGAATCTCTCTCAATTCTCTCTTATACTCCATCAAAGAGCATTTAGGTTGTGGGCATATGTGTTTTGTTCTTGTAATAAAACATCACCGTTGAGTTCTTTCAAATATGTATATGATAGACATCACTATACATTGTAGAACACTTACGAAAGATCCTTATTTGTAGGTTCTAAAAGAAAGGACCTACACATATAACTTTATGTTTTTCCAACAGTTCTTTTTCATGTGTTTTTTTCTATTGATTTTTTCAAGTTTTGTTTGTTTTTAGAGGCATGGTCCACTGTCCAGCTTCTCTAGTTTTATTCTGTTTCATTGAATTTTGACTTACATAATAGAAAAGAAAAACAGAAAAACAGAAAAATGAATTTGCAACTTTAGATTGATTTAAAAAAAAAAAAAAACTATGAATTAGTTTTTCACTTCTTCTATTTTTTGTATTGTAAGATAAATTAGTAATTGTTAAAACATGACTTTGCAATAAAATGAAGTATGATTTTTTTGCAAATAGCTTAGTTCTCTATATTGAAAAGAAAATTGATGAGAGTTTCAATTTAGATTCGATACTTGATGATTTTATTTTTCTAAGAGACCGCAAAGTGCAATTCTAGACACTTTTTATGTTGCTTATTTTTGTAATGTAGTGCGGACATGTTAAATTTTTATTATATCAATTTTAGTGCATATCTATGAAGTTTTATAGTTTTTTTTTTTTTGATAAATATAATATTTGATAAATTACCAATTTTTCTTCCAAAGTATGTTTATCATATTTTTGTTGGACCCTACAATGTGATTTGAATTGGGGGAGCGGTGGCCATGGTCACCCCCCAATTCAAAAAATAAAAAAATTTAGGCTGTATTTTTTTTTCTTTGCTTTGGTCCCCCCATTTTTTCACCCTGGTTCCGTCCCTGCCTACAATAACAATTATTTGACTCCGCCACCAATTTTAAATATGGTTGAAGAGCCTTGGGACGATCATCCATTGCCTTTGCTTGTTGGTTTGGTGTTTTAACTTGTTGTATCTTTTTAGATGGAAATGGAATGAGAGTCACGTGGAACTTAGATTCAAAACTACCGAAAATGCCCTCGGGGGATAGAATCGGTTTCCCACCCCTCCCTCCCGGCCACACCGCCTTTTTTTTTTTTTTTCTTCTTATGATCAATAAGCTTTTGGGGAGATCTTACAAACACTACAGTTCGTAGTACACAGACCAAAGACCATGATGTTTCAACCTCCACAACACGCATACAACATTATATTTTATTGACGATATCACGCAACAAGGATACAGACCAGACCGAGTATATTTTATTGACGATGAAGCGCATAATTATAATTTTAGGAAATTAATTTCAAGAGTCAACTGGGTGGGGTTTTCACAACAATTTAGTTAAAATTAATTTACCGGCGTTGAAACATTCATACGCGGCAGTAGTACTCCCCCCTTTCCTTTACCGACCAAAACCGAAGTCCTCATCTTATTTCAACTTTCATGTGTTCAACAAGTAAACCCATATATGCCCACAAGAATCCCCAGTGCCGGAAATACCTTTTACACAACTCTTGCACTATAAATACCTTTCACTTCTTCATACCTTCTCATCCACAAGCACCGTTTAAGTAAAGCTCTTATTTTTTTTTAGCAGAAATTAGTTAACTTCATTCATTTACATCAATCCCAGCAACTTAATTAGCGAGCTTCTGATCGAATTGAAGATGAATTTCAGAAAGACAAGCACCCTTTTGATCATCTTTGTCATCACTGTGGCCATCTTGAGCCATGTCAGGGTTGAAGCAGCTAGAGTTTTAGCCAGCGCTGATCACCAGCTGCTGGAGATATATTCGTCTGTGTATGAGACGGCGAAGCTAAACATGGCGTATTGGCTCGAAAGGTTGCCGTCCGGACCTAGTCCTGGAGACCGTCACTAGCTTACTCAAATTCTGAAGATAGCTCTTATACATTTACACGTACGGTTACACCCACGAAAACAAGAATGGACTCATTTTATTTATTTATTTATTTGCTTGTTCATCATATACTGTAGGTTTTGGTTCATTGGATTATACCCGAATAATGAAAATGAAAAAAAAAAAAAAAAAGAAATTTCATTTATCAATTAAGTTGATAAGCCATTATTTGTTTCTAATTCTCAACTTCGGATTTATCGTTTCAGTTTTGTATTCATCCATGCACATGTGCAAGTTATTTATGAATTCTAGTACGTACTAGACATTGTTATGAGCTTGATTTTAATATTATGTTAAATTATTATTTATTTTAAAAATTTAAATTGATAAGAAGTAATAAATTTAATTATTTAATTATATTCTAAAAATCATGCAACAAATTTCGTAGCATATGGTGCTCAATCATATATAATTAATAAAGCACAATTAAGAAGGGAGACGTGTTTCTTCCAATTAAATGAAATGAAATACAATACGCACACAAATAGATGTGTGTGAGAAGATGTCAATCATATTTTTTGGGCATAAGCAAAGTTTTGCACAACAGATCACTTGCAAGATAAGAAGAGAACTACGAAAGTGGCGCCAGCAGGCAGGGGAACCTTTTCATTTTGGGAATAGTGGCTTTTTTTATATTAGACTCCTTGTTTAATAACTACTTGGTGGGCTTGTAATTATACAATAGTATTTGTAAGTAGACAGGAGGCTCCTAAGCTCTTTTTGTCTTTCTATTGAGCAGTCCTTTATGTTAATTGGGCTCAAGGGTTTGGACCCTAAGTTTATTTATTGCATCATCAGTTTGCATAAGAATAAGCCCTTTAGAAAATATTACACATTTAACCAACCAGGACATTTTGTCAATATATATGTTTGTCAATCCTTTTTCAAATGATGAAATATTATAACAATAAAAGAGAACTTTTGAAAATTCAGGTGATGTTTGAATCAGCAGGTGTGTGAACCTACAATTGTTATGTTTTCTTAGGAGGCATACTTCGTATTGCAATTCGTTGATTGAGTAGAGTTTCTTTGTCAATGAATTGTGCTTCATGAATGTCAAAATTAGATGTCTTGAAGTGAATGAAGGATGGCTTTACCGTGATTTTATACCACTAAAACAATTAATCTTAATGAAGATGTTATATCGACTCGTAGAATTGATATCAGAGACGACTGAATATCATTTCTAATAACTTAATTATATGACAACAAGTAACCTCATGTGAGACATATTTAGCGATATATGACATATAATACTATCAAGGACGATATTTGTCACTGATAACAGTAACTATTAGTAACGAGTTGTTGCTAATGAAAATTTCCGAACAGCCAAAAAACATATTTCTTTGTAGTGACCACGTAACAAATGCTACCTATTGGAGCATTACAAAATAGATCGATGATGCTTTAATTTGCTCCTAAAAGTTGATTATTATGGTTACTGCGTATGTATCTGTGGATTGAAGGAAAAATTAAGTCTTTCCAGTTTTATCAACTAATTTTTAAATTAGATGTTTGAATGGAAGAAATATATATATATATATATATATATATTATAATTCTTTTTTCTTATTCTCATAAGCAAAACATTGATATGTTATTATTATTTTTTGGAATTTCGTTAAGTGCCAACAAGTTTAAGAAGAATTTGCTATTGTTTATTCCTTTTCTATACTGAGAAATTATTTTTAATAGATTTGTTCTATTAACAATTATTAGATTGAATATGCAGTTTGCCTATTAATGTTGATTTAGAATGATTTCATTTAGTCTTCAAGAAGTAGCTTAATTGGCTAGAACCACACCTAATAAAGTAGATCGATGTCGCTAGTTCGAATCTCCCTCCACCCTCTTGTACGAACATGTCAAAAAATAATAATAATAATAATTAATTTGGTTTATGTTCTAATTTTGTTTAGTAAATTTATATACAATTGTCGGTTAAACAATTAGATGATGTGAAAGTAAAAGTCGATTACATTTTTAGTAGATTACCTAAAATTGTCGATGGTGGTGTGGACGGCACATATTAGAGTGCACTTTATAAAAGTGGGACCTTCAAACCACCAAGTCAATAGGTGTCGTTGAAGTGGCAATGAGTACGTTTGCTCGCGGTCGGGGATTGTGTAAGAGCATTTCCCCCCAACTCTTTGTTGCTGACGCTTGAGCTAATGTCACACAACATATATTCCTGCGTGCTTAATGGGGGGATTTTACAAACACTAGAGACCAAAGACCAATTGGATGCATGTTTTGAATTAATATCCAAAATCCTTTCCGCATTAACAATGCTCAGGTGTCTCCATCGATCGGCTGTTTCTTTTTTAACAATTTAAAAGGGAACTTTTCACTGTGTCTACGATTTGTGCTTGGCTCATCCCTATAGAAAGAGTTGTGACCCATTTATTGTAGAAAGAGACGGTCACTAATGAATGTAACTTTAAGATTTGTGCTTTAACAAATGAGAAGAATATTGAATGAGGTTTACTAGGCCTTAGTATGATAATGTTTGACTTTTTACTTAATTAAGTTATTTTATGAGGTAACTTGAACTTATGTTTCTTTATTCACAAAGGTAATTTCTATCTAAAGCTTACACACAATTTATACTTAGCATGGATTGTGATGGTACATAATTGGCATTGCGTGCTTAGAGAAAATTGTCTTGTTCAATCATCTGTTGATACTCATGCATGCTTTTGATATTTTTAGCACTCTCACCAAGAGGTTATCTTGATTTTTTTTTTATGAATAAAACATTTCATTAAAACCAAACCAATCCAAAAACAACCTATAATAATTACAAACCCTACCAACGGGTCAAACATGCTTCACAGAAGCCAAGCAAGACTAAAACAATAAGGAAAGAACAAATACATTCAAAGCTGTAAAGTAAGATCAAAACTCAGAGGAACTATTTCTGTGAAATTTGCAACTAACACTCTGCATAATTCTACAGAAAAATAACCCCTCCTCTGCATGAACATATTATGCCTACCAACGGGTCAAACATGCTTCACAGAAGCCAAGCAAGACTAAAACAATAAGGAAAGAACAAATACATTCAAAGTCAAAAAGAAAGATCAAAACTCGGAGGAACTGCTTCGCAAAATCAGAACTAACACTGCATAATTCGCAGGAAAAATAACCCCTCCTCCGCATGAACATATTATGCAGAAACCTAAAGCCATCTCAGAGGACCAGATCACCTTAACATACTTACAAGCAGATTCCACAGGGAAACTAAAGAGATATTCTCTATAGTCTTAGGAAAATTACCCTTCCCAACAATTCTAGCCCTTACTTCCTGATGCAGCACGACTTTATGGGTTGCAGCGAAGATCAACAAATATGAAGCGGATATGTAATTCTAGATCAGAGTCTATTGACGATCTAAGAACTCTTCTCAAAATCTAGAGTCTATCTACGATTTCAAGGAAAATATGAAGAAAATTCATCTGCGAGTAATTCTTATTCAACAAATAATAATCAACATAAACTGAATTGTCAACAAAGACTAGATGCCTTTATATAGGCTAGGCATCTCCTAAGTTAACAAGGAAAAGGAAAACAAACCTAATTAGAAAAGGAAAACTAATCCTAATAGGAAAAAAGAAACAATTCCTAACCTAATTGGAAAAGGAAAACAAATCCTAATAGGAAAAAGAAAACAATTCCTAATAGGAAAAGAAAAACCTAATCCTTATTAAAAAAGAAAATATAATCCTAATGGAAAAGGGAAAACCCAATCCTTATTCTAAAAGGAAAATTAAACAAACTAATGGCTATGCAATCTGCATCATTCTCCCCTCGTTGGAGAGAATTCGTCCTCGAATTTTGCCAGTTCTTCCACGATCTTTCGGATGCCCGATCAACTCATTCCACTCGCCCTTCCTCAAGATCAAAACAAGACGACATTTCCCAATGAATGCGACACTCATCATCATCGGCATATGTCGATGTTTGTCATGAAAGCCCAACACACTACTCGTCAATTCTTCTGATTTGCCATATCTTTTTTGTTCCTTTTCTCTCCCATGTGCCATGAAAATGCTAAAAAATGGATCAGTTGATACTTCCCTTATAAACATATAATTCTCCTCATTCGTATAAAATTCATCAACATCATTATTAGGAAAATCTAAAATATCTTCAACACCAAGGAAATCAACATACTCAATCTCTTCTTCATTATAATTAGACACGTCACCTGAAAGGCCTTCATCAACCTCTTCGTACTCGTCGATGTCATCTGTGGGCTCTTCATCTCCCAATTGGTTATCTTCATCAAGGTAGAGGCCTCCAAACATGGGAAAAAAACTTATCTTCTTCGAGCTCTTCCTTTAGGACAGATGCCAATGGTTCTTCAATTGAATCTTCCTCATCGACGTCTTCATTATAGGTTGGTGGAGAATCCCAATCTACAAACCCTTGTGATGTATCTTCATCTTCAACGCATTCATGTTCGAACTCCTTATCAGTGACTTCGAATTCCTGAAACTCTCCATCCACAGATTCTTTTTCCTCCTCCACAGAATATGGATTCGGTGTATAGATTTGTGGTTGGCAGGTATGAGCCCAATTGGCCTGTTGTGGACTCCTCGCATCACTCCGTGTTTCCCGAAATACCTTCTTTTTGTCGAAATTTTCATATTTTTTCATCACAGCCGTAGACTCTTGTCTCCAATCTTGTAGCTGTCTGCCCATGGTATAATCTTGGAGCACGAAAGCGTCTATCATCTTTTTCAATAGTTGCGCCCAACTACGGATCTTCCTCTTGCCTTGCCGCCTGATGTACAAATTTATTGTACTCGCAAGTGCACGAATCGTTTACAATATAATGGTTTTGCAAGTGCGAGGTCAAACCCACAGGGAGTTGCATTTTTGAAAGCAAAATAAACCCTAAACTAGTTCTATTCTAATCTAGTTCACAGCTTTGGAATGATGGTTGTTTAGATGAAACAAAAGCGTAAAAATTAATTAAAGGAAATTGATATGTTGACGAAACACTAGGGTTTCAATCCACACTCACTCATTCTTAACAATCTAGTTTATTGATCTATATTCCCCAAAGTTCTCACATATAAATCTTAGGTTTGTTTCACTTTTACTTTACAAATTAATTAAAACATTCCTTGTATCCATTCTTTACCCAAATCATAATAGAAATCCAATAATCAATTAAATCATTTGTTGTATCCGTAAATCATGCATAAATATCCAATCTTTATTGAAACATCTATTGTATCCAAAAATAAATCACAAGAAATATCCAATCTTTTAATCAAGAAACCAAGCAATTAATTGTATCAATCATTATAAATCATCTATTGTATCCTTAAATCACAATAGATATCCACAATACATTCAATCCACTTAATTGAAAAGTAAAACAATAAACAATTAAAACATTCAATTGGGAAATCTAAAATACAGAAACTAGATTGATAATCATAAGTGAGGTTTCATCTTCAACCTTAGTTGAAGATTTAGCCTCTCATGATATTGAAAGACAAAATGTTCTTCATTGAAATCATAATAAAAATGAGTACTTACAAGTAATGAAACCCAAGATTGAAGTCAAAGCTAGGAAACCCTAGAACTCTCTTCTTTCTCCTCCCAATTTCGTAATTGAGCCCCCTTAAACTAGTTTGATAAATATGTATTTATAGGGCTAAGACTAGGGTTTACAATTTAATAAAACGACGTGCAATCGATCGCATAGTGGTGCGATCGATCGCACTCGTGCATAAACTTTTGTCTGCTGCGTCGCAAGGGCGCTCGATTGTGGTTGCTTTGTGTTCGAACGCATATGCGTTCGATCGCAGATGGTCTACGATCGATTGCTCCACCAGGGGCTTGCCCTTTTCATCCACAATATGCACTTCCGCTCAAAACCTATAATTTTCCCTTAGCAACCTATAAACACTCAAAACACAAAACTAAACCAAAACATCAGATAATAATACAGCTAAAAGATTAACAATAGTAAATTAAGGGGTTTAAATGTGCAACATTTGACACACATCACCGCCTCCTCTGTTGCTTCAGATGTTGCCACCACGAAGCAACTACTCCCTGGAATGTGAGGGCCACCAAAGGGACTCATTGTGGATTGCCCACTCCATTGACTTCAAAAAACTCTTCCACAGCCAACATCCAATACCAAAATTCTGAAGGTTGAAACACCCCTGGGAATTTTGGAATCTTGAGTTTGAACCTGTCCACCCACCAAGTGGCATGAGCTTGTGCATGGTGCTGACTTCCATGCGTTCGGTGCTCCGCAAAAGGGTTTCTGGATCCATTCTCGTTATGACGATACAAGTTGGATATTTGGGTAGGTGAGGCTTCACATTGATCCTCCAATGCACGATATTGATCCTCTTTGTATTGATGGGTTTCAGCTTTAGTTTTGCCTTCCGCCATCGCAAATTGCGGTCTTGGTTGGCGACGACAATCGTTCGGCCCACGACCTATGTGCCACAAACAAATTGTCGGTTGCTCTTTACATGTTGTCTCCGTGTGTGCATACACCTCGTTTATGTCTGCAAAGCGGTTGCTCCTCCCCATTCATGGAAAGTGGCTGAGCTTTGATACCAACTGATGCAGCACGACTTTATGGGCTACAGCGAATATCAACAAATATGAAGCGGATATGTAATTCTAGATCGGAGTCTATCGACGATCTAAGAACTCTTTTCAAAATCTAGAATCTATCTACGATTTCAAGGAAAATTTGAAGAAAACTCGTCTGCGAATAATTCTTATTCAACAAAATAATAATCAACATAAATTGAATTGTCAACAAAGACTAGATGCCTTTATATAGGCTAGGCATCTCCTAAGTTAACAAGGAAAAGGAAAACAAACCTAATTAGAAAATGAAAACTAATCCTAATAGGAAAAGGAAAACAATTCCTAACCTAATTGGAAAAGGAAAACAAATCCTAATAGGAAAAAGAAAACAATTCCTAATAGGAAAAGAAAAGCCTAATCCTTATTAAAAAAGAAAATATAATCCTAATGAAAAATGGAAAACCCAATCCTTATTCTAAAAGGAAAATTAAACAAACTGACGGCTATGCAATCTGCATTACTTCCCAAAGAATCCTCTTGACAATTTGTTCTTCAGTATTTGGACTGCCAGAATGTTTAACTTCATTTCTAGTTCTCCATAGATTATAAACCACTGAACCAAAAACCAATATGCAAACAAGACCCTTTAAAGCCTTATTTCCCCAATTTTTGATTCATAGTTGTAAAACCTCCTTCCAAATTAGAGAAGGATCCTCCACTCCACCACGATGCATAAAAAACTTCCATATACAATAACTGAAACTGCATTCAAAAAATAAATGATCTCTACTTTCAGTTTGGTTATGATGAAATAAGCAATTTACATCCCTTGCATAGCCCCATTTTAGCAACCGATCTCTAGTACTAAGTCTATCTTACATAGCCAACTAGAGAATAAAAGCTTGCTTTGGAATAGAAAGAGGAAACCAAACTAGTTTCCACCAGACAGCCTCCTCCCTTTTTTCTCTAAGAAGTTCCCAAGTATCTACACTGACATAAACACCTTTTTTGGAAGCAGTCCAAAGAGGTTTATCTTGAAGACCTATTTTTACCTCATGCAGCCTTGATTGAATTTTAACCAAGTCATCAGATCTCGCAGGCTTCCAATACCATTCTCCATTGGAAATTACAGATAAACATTTAGCCTCCACTCTACTTTGGGCATCATACACAACCCTATAACCATAATTATCCAACAAAACACCAGATGGATGTCATAAATCCAACCAAAGAAAATATCTTCCCTTTACCAACCTCAAACCTCAAAAACCTCTTAGCTTTATCCCTTAACTTGAGAATCTTCCTCCAATTCCAAAAGCAATTTTGGGGGATATTAACACTCCAAAAACTCTTCCTTCTCAAAGAATTTTCTTTCACCCAAGCCACCCAAATAGAACCTGATCTGGCAAACAAACTCCAAACATGCCTAAGCATTGAAGTTTGATTCCAAACTTCCAAACTCTTCAGCCCCCAGCCTCCTTCCTTCTTTGGAAAACACAAATCCTTCCAAGAAATTTTAACAAAGATTCCCATTCCATAGAAACCTACTGAACTTTTGCTCCATATCCTTAATAATCTTTTTGGGAAGGATAAAAATGCCAGTCCAATATACTTGCAAACTGTACAAAATAGAGGAAAGCAGTTGTAATCTTCTTGCATAGGAAAGATTACGAGATAACCAATAGTCAATACGCCTTGTTATTCTATTCATTAAGGACCCACAATCAACTGAAGAAAGTCTAGTGGAAATGAGAGGAACACCTAGATATCTAACTGGAAGATGTCCTTCAATCATCTTCAACTCCCCTAACAGCAAATGTTTGATTCTATCTGAAATCCCAGAGCAAAAGAAAGAACTCTTTGATGGATTAGCCTTCAAACCAGAGAGAACTTCAAATTCCAACAAGGCAGATTTAATAATACTTATAGACTTCAAACTTGCTTCAGAGAAAATGAGAAGATCATCTGCAAAACAAAGGTGTGTAAGCTTCAATTTCAAACATTTCGGGTCAAACTTAAAACCAAAGCCTCCACTTGTATGGGCTGTAATAATTCTAGATAAGATCTCCATAGTTAGAACAAAAAGATAAAGGGATAACGGATCCCCTTGCCTCAGCCCTTTCTTTCCTTCAAAGTAGCCAACCAAGGTTCCATTCAAACAAATAGAGAACTTAGGAGAGGTAATACACTCCTTAATTCAACTTAGAAACTTATTTGGAAAACCAAAGCAATGTAGACTGTAAATCATAAAATCCCAATTTACCGAGTCATATGCTTTCATAAGATCTATCTTCAAAGTGCAACGAGGACTCCCTTTTTCCTTGTGATAGTCCCTAACAATTTCTTGTGCCAATAGAACATTTTCAGATATACTCCTAGAAGGAATAAACGCTAACTGGTTCAAGCTAACCAGATCACTCAAAAAGGGAAGCATCCTATTTGAGATGATTTTAGTTATACATTTGTAAACCACATTGCAATAGGCTATTGGTCTGAAATCCCCCATAGCAGATGGATTTACCTTCTTAGGCACCAAAGAGAGAATAGTATAATTCACTTCTTTAAGTAGCAAACCAGTATCAAAAAACCCCTTTACTGCCTTCACCACATCTTCACCAACTATAGACCAAGAAGTCTTGAAAAATTCAGAAGTATAACTATCAGGACCAGGGGCTTTATTAGAAGGCATATGAAACATAGTATCCCTTACCTCCTCATAAGTAACCTCTCTCACCATCAAAGCTGCTTTGTCAGTAGATATAGCAGATGGAATAAGAGACTTAACCCTAGTTGCTTTCTCATTTGTAAAATTCATCTGACTAGTTCCCAATAACTTTTTATAATAATTCACAGCTACTTCTTTTATTTCCTCAACATCCTCCACTCTATTTCCAAGCTTATCCCATAAATGGGTAATAGTATTCTTTGTATTTTGAACCCTGAGGGAATGATGAAAGAAACTATTGTTTTGATCTCCTAGTTGCAACCATTGGTTCCTGCCTTTTTGTTTTAAGAAAGACTCCTCAGCTTTTGTAATTGACACATAAGCATGAAGACACTCCCTCTCCTTTAATAAGCAGTCAGCACTCCCAAGAGAATTGAAAACTTCTTTTTGAGCCAGATCAAGATTATCCCTAGTTTCCATAACTCTCCTTTTAAGATCCCCAAAACACAACTTATTTTTCACTCTTAACACGTTTTTCAAAACCTTAAGACGAGTATAGAGTTGATACATAGGAATCCTATCTACCTGAAATTTCCACCTTTCCTTCACCCAACTCATAAACTCTTTATGCTCCATCCAGTAATTAAAAAACTTAAAAGGCTTAGGACCAAAACTTTGCAAACTACCAACTAAAATAATAGCTGGAGAGTGATCAGAAACACTCCCAGTTTTGAATTCCACAATGGTCTTACCAAAATAACTCACCCAATATTCATTAGCTAAGACTCTATCCAGCTTCCTAGCTACAAACCTGGGAATCTCACTCTTATTAGTCCAAGTATAAAAACAACCACTGAAATTAAGATCCATAACCTCCAAATCATTCAAACATTTCCCAAACTCAATTTCATAAGAGTTCAGATTATTAGAACCCCATTTTTCAGCCAAAGACCTCACAACATTAAAATCTCCACAAATCATCCAAGGGTTATTAGCAACTTTAGTCTTCATTGAAGCTAAATTCATCCATAGCAATTTTCTATCCACCCCTTTATTATCCCCATAGATAAAGGATTGAAACCAGTTCAAGTTATTCTTAATAGACTTAACAACACAATTAATGCTTTGATAACTCTTATCAAGAACAGTTACCTCAAACTCATCCTTCTTCCAACAAACCCAAATTCTCCCCAAGAAATGCTGATCATAATTATAAACATAGTCCCAATCAGGAACAATGTAAGATCTAATCACATCAGCCTTTTGAATCTTAACCCTAGTTTCAATTAAGCAAATAAAACTAATCTTATGACACTTAATCATATTTTTCACCTCTTTTTGTTTTGAAGGGTGATTTAAACCCCTCACATTCCATATCAGAAAATTCATACAGTAAGAGAAAAACCTCTCATCAAAACCTCCTTATCATCCCCCATTTTATTTTTCCCTTTTGCTAACAAGAGTTTTTCACTTTCCTCCCCTAAAGCATGCTCAATAACATCTTGTAAAGAATTTGAAGCATCATCTAACTCCCTCACCCTTCCTGATTTAACATTACCATCAGCTCTAGCCAACAATTGAAAAGAGTTAGTCCAATGTCCATGGCTGTTATGTTCAATTTGTTTAGAAATAAGTGTTCTCCTAGTACTTCTAACCTCATTCCATTTATCTTTTTCTGCCATAATAGATGGAAACACTGTCTTAGGTTCAATTGCCTTATTTGGCACATTCTTAGGCATAATGTTTTGATTTCTAGGGATCCAAACCTGCCTCTCAACTTTAGGACAAACAAAATCCAAGTGACCAAAGGATTTACACTTCTTAGACTTTACAGGTAGCCAAGGATATTCAATGCCCACTACCACCCTCTCCCCATCAACACCTATCACTTCAACCTCCTTGGGAAATTCAGAATCCACATTAACCTCAACCAACACCCTAGCAAACCCAATTCTAAGTTGTTCTTCAGTTACAGAATCAGCACATAATGGCTTGCCTATACCACTAGCCACATAACTCAAGCAAGTAGAATTCCGTAATTCAATAGGTAGATTATGAATTTTTATCCAAATAGGCATAGTAGATAATGAGATCTTAAGGAGCTGCATCCCTGGAGTCCATTTCCTCAATATCATAGGTTTATTTAATATATGCCAAAGTTTTTCTTCAATAACATCATCTCTAGTTTTTACATCAGCAAATCTAAATAGATAGAGACCATTCTCCAATAGAAACACCTCCACTTTTCCATATTGAGCCCACATAAAATCCATAGTGCGTTTAACAATGAAAAAAGGAAGAGGTTTATCAAGAAACTGACCTACCAAAGATGGAGACCACTTCGAAATACCTTCCTCAATTGCTTCCTTAGGAGGTTTCACCACTATCTTCCCATTCTCTCTAGCAGGAGCATAATAATGCAGGGCATCTAGAGACTTTTCTGTTCTAAACAAATTTCTCCAATCCTGTGCTAAAGGTTTCTATTCCAACTGAGTAGTCCCCCTTCCAGCACCTTCCATCTCAGTGTTAGCAACACCAGCTATACCCTTCCCACTTAATGCATCAACATATGAGGTACTGCCTTGTCCTTCCATTTTTGAAATCTCAACTTCAATTTTCTCATCCTTTCCACTCAATTCAACATCACATTCCATAGAGATCTCAATATCTACAATCTCCGCCAAAGCCTCCTTCATCAACACCTTTTGATTTTTCTTCCCACCACCACGTCCCCTGTTGGCTTTCCTAGCCATGAATGCTAGTATGACATTCAATCACCGGAAAGGCATAAGGGATGGGAGCAGTAAATTCTGGCGTTTTCTCATCGGAATGGTACTCGCCGGTGAGTTCACGCGCCCTTACGCGTAGGCAAGATACACTAGGAACAGGTGCGTGAACAGTGATTTCAAGAAAGAAAACCATTTTTTGAAATATCCTTTAGGTTATCTTGATTTGCATATGTTGACACATTTTTTTGAATTTATCTCGTCTTAATAAGCTTATTAGATATTTGTGTAATTTGGGATTCAAGTTAAGGGGAGAATCATTTGTTGTTTTCTATTGAATGTTTGAAAGCTCACACTGATCCGTCCAAACAGCGTACTGCGATATTGTCTTCTGTTTGAATGGAGCCATTTAACTGTTTGGACAAGGCTGCACGGAGTTTTTAAATTCATTTTTTTTTGTACGATAGGCATCTCTTTCTTCTCCCTCTGCGCCGAACCAGTTCTGTTTGGTGATCCCTCTTAGGTAGGGAGCATATGAGCAATAGGGTTTTGTTTTCTAGTATAAAAAGAAACAATATATGTGTGTCTCTTCTGTGAGATAAAAGAAAATAGAAAAGAAAAACAAGAAAAGAAAGAGTGCGGTGTTGGGAGGGAAAGAAAAAAGAAAATAGAGAAAAAGGGTTTCACCTTTTTCACATCAAAATTGGCTCATTTTTTATGGACTTTGGTCTCTAAAAAATGAGCCAATTTTAGTATGTTGCTCTTACAACAAAAAAAGTGAAGTGTGTTCTCTTTTAGGGACTCTGGTCTCTTTCAATGCACGAAATTGGCTCATTTTTTAAGCTGTGAGATGTTGCTTTTAAATATTATTTTCAATGAATCACAACCTCCTCTTAATTTCAACTCCATCACACGTTTCCAGGTTATCTCTTGATTAAAAACCCATTATTTTGTTTCCTTCTCTTCCATGAGGGTTAAGCCTCCCAAAAATCAGATTATAACAATGTTGTAAAAGGTTTATTGAAGCATCCCAAAAAATATAATTTACTTTGTAGAGCCATATATATAGGCCAATGAGAATTAGGTTTCCTTGCTGAAGTAGAAAACTTTAATTTGGAAAATTTGAGGCAGAGTTTGGACGGTTAAGACCACCATTTGAACGTAATAGGGTTTTATAGAAATCTAAGTTGAAATTGGAAAACCCTAATACGATGACTGCATACTTTTGTTTGGACAAACTTGACTTCCGTTTAGACGCAACTAGGTCAAAATATATTCTTTAGTGTTTCGTTTGAACCAACAAGGAACACAGCTCTTGAGTTTTACTTAGGCATGCCTGTGTTGGGACTCTCCAACAAACGTGTAGCAAACGAGGCTCTCAGATGTTCTGTATGAATATCCATCATTCAAACACCTTGCAAACATGCTTGTTAATGAAGCTCTCGGGTTTTAGTATTAAGGAGTGCTGTTCAAACCACCAGTGAACAAGATTGCAACCGAAGCATCTACCATTTGAACCATGAGCAAACGTGTACAGACCCGATCTTTACATAAACATTGAATTACCTTTTTGAACACCAAATTAACCAACCCAAAGAACCAATATCAATAATTAACTATTGCACCAACACACTTATATATATATAGTACGCACTAACTAATCGAGTGTCAATTATAATGTTAGTCCTTATATGCCTTCTTGAGCCCACTTGACCACATCATTGGCACAAACATCATCAACTGCCCCCACGATACAGTAACAGTCGTCATTTGCATCATTGTCTTAGTCGTCCCCATCATAGTTGTCAAACACGACTCTAGGTTTTGTCTTGACAATGACATTCCAATTTAGGTCTCTTTCATCAACAACATAATACACTGGGGATACATGGAAAGATAGTATGAACAACTGGTAGGGATTTAATATTATCTGTGAGAAAGAGTTTAAAGAAGCAAGAAGAAGATGAAAATGGCATAATAGTATTGATAAATAAGATAAGAGCTGGTTCGAGATGCTTAATCTCCATGGTTACAAGGCAATTCCAATATCTCAATTCTTGTCCTCTAGACTGTGGTGAGCCAGTACATATAGTACTATTAGAGTCCAACTGTCCTTACTCTGCCAAAACATAGGGAAATAGATACAAAAAGATAAACTGGGAAACTTCTACACAATGACTAGAAACCAACATAAAATGAAGCAGCAAAAGTAAGAAGCAAAACGACATAGTTTTAATATAAGGTTGCAATAACTAGATGGTGGAGGCCTGCTGCCCAGTCAGCATTATTGATCCTTCTTCTCCACTACTTTGTACATGTCACTTGTAGAGTTTCTCCCCTGTCCTATGTGGAGCACCCATAACAAGGACTCATTAGTAATCAGTTCCCCTGTGTGTATTATCCACGCAAAATTCGTAAAGGTATTTCCAAATTTATCCATCTTGATACCCCTATATATCTACAATAGTATCCACCCAATCACACTTGAGTAACATGTGTATATCAAGACCCTTCGTAATACTACAACTCAATGATGCATGTTAGTTTGTTGTAGTAGGTGGGTCTGCACACATGTAGAGGTTACTTCAACTTCGCTGCTTTTAGTTTTCGTGCCATGTTCATAATCTACAATGCCAAACAAATTGCCATTTATGACATATCTCTTAAATTCTTGGGCATAAGGAATTGTCCTTTGGAATGCACTGAAATTTTATGGTCCAATATTGTCCTTTGAACATGCAGCATTGATCAAAGGGAAATGATAAATGTTCTTCTAGTGTTCTTTTGGTTGCTTCTTAACTATGATATAACTTTTAAAATTACCATTAAATTTGAGATTATTATTGACTTTTAATCTATTGGTGATTTTAAAAATCACATCACAGTTGGAAGCACACTAAAAAAACACTAAAAGACCACATAACATTTCCCTTGATCAAACGATGCTCTTCAGCGTGTGATGATGATTCCACCCTTAATTAAGAAGAAGAAAAAAAATACCAACGGTAGATGAAGCAAGCCAACATAGTGGAAATATATTAGAGATGAATGCCAGAATGCAAAGAAGCATTTATATTCACCTAAAATATCCTCATTGAGACCATGCCTAATGAAACGGAGGTTACTAGTTCGAATTCCATCTCTCTCTCTTGTGCAGACATGTCAATATATATATATCGTCATTCAATTTAATCAACACACTACAAAAAAAAGGTAGATTTTTTGAGGTGTCAATTCATCTGACACATCAAAAAAGTTTCTAACGTGGCATTTTTTACGTGTTTCGAATGTTAAAAATCACGATGTCAGAAAAGTCGAAATTTTGACACCTCAATAATATTACAATGTATATTTTCTAAAAAAAAAAAATTATTATAAATCCTACTTATCCTAAGAATAAAGTGTTGTCAAAATAAAATACGTACCGCAGATACGAGCCAAGTAATAAAATACTTTTAACTCCACTTTAATCTTAGAATCAAAATATAATATATATATATATCCTCATTCA
This sequence comes from Carpinus viminea, assembly GCA_013348765.1. Taxonomy (NCBI): domain Eukaryota; kingdom Viridiplantae; phylum Streptophyta; class Magnoliopsida; order Fagales; family Betulaceae; genus Carpinus; species Carpinus viminea. The sequence continues at coordinate 14,685,627 of CP054673.1, read as the reverse complement.
ATTTAATCAACAGCTAAAAATTAAAGTCATCAAAATAATAAATACCACAATAATATTACGATGTATATTTTCTCGAAAAAAAAAAAAAATATTAGAAATCCTACTTATCCTAAGAATGAAGTGTTGTCAAAATAAAATACCGCAGAAAAAAGCCCAATAACAAAATATTATAACTCCACTTTAATCTTAAATACTAGAATCAAAATATCTCCATTAATTAATCGGAAAAGAAGCTACAAACTGCGTGCAACACTGAGAGAGAGTCAATATGTGTGTTTGACGGATTGAGGTGAGAATGGTTGCAGGCGGTAAGAAACTTCCCAATGTTTCCCACCCCACCGCACCTCCCTTTTTTTGCAATTAAACACAACAACAGTAGTAGAAAAACAAGAGTAATCTGATCTGGGTGGTGTTTTCAAAACAATTAATTAAAATTTACCGCCGTTGACGCCCCTGTTGTACTCCCCTTTACCCGCCAAGTCCTCATCATATTTCAACTTCCATGTGTTCAACAACTAAACCCATAAATACCCACAAGAATCTTAATTAAGTTCCAGAAAGACTTTTACACAACTCTTTGTAGCTTGCACTATAAATACCTTCCACTTCTTCATACTTTCTCATCCACACATCTATCCCACAAGCTAGCACCGTCTAAAGCTCTTATATTTTTTAGCAGAAATTATTTAAGTTTGAAGATGAATTTCAGTAAGATGTGCAGCCTTTTGATCATCTTCGTCATCTCTGTGGCCATCTTGAGCCATGCCAGGGTTGAAGCAGCCAGAGTGTTAGCCAGCGCCAACCAGCTGGAGACATATTCGTTTGTGTATGAGAGGGCGAAGCTGAACATGGCGTATTGGCTCGAAAGGTTATCGTCCGGAGACTCCGGCCCTAGCAAGGGAGGAGGCGGTCACTAGTTTACTCAAATTCTGAAAGCTACCTCTTACGTACTCTTATATATACAAATTAATAAATACACGTACGGTTACACCCAAGACAACAAGAATACGCTAGTCTTTTTTGTTTTTGTTTTTTTGGTTGTTCGTTGTATACTGTAGCTCTTGCTACATTGAATTATACCCAAATAATGTAATGGAAAATAAATTTCGCTTTGTTTCTGATTCTGATCAACTTCTGTTTCATCCTTCCATTCATTTTGTATTCATGCATCAATATGCGCAAGTTAATTTTGAATTTTACTTAACATTGTTATGTCTTTGGTTTTGATATTAAATTAAATGGAAAATTTCACTTATTCCCTGAACTTATACACTGTTTGCCAACACCCCTTAATCTTCAAAATCTCTCATTTTGGTGTATGTATCAAACTTTTGTTTCGTTTTAGTTATCTCATTTCGTTACGATTTTCTGTTAAATCCTAACGAAGGAGTGCAAAATTTCTAAAATGCCCTTACTTTTTATTAAAAAATAATGAAAAAATGTATAATAAGTCCCTAAGTCAACCCTTTAAAATTAAAAACTCACTAATTTTTTCTTCTTTTTTTTTTTGAAAATTTATTCCCTACGTCAATCGAAATCACAATAAACTCCTTGCCGTCAAAATTTTTTAACAGCCATTAGTTTATGTCAAAACACACCGTCTCAACTTATTAAAATATTAATTTTAAAATTTAAATCTTTAAAAAAAAAATGACAAGGGTGGCTAGACCACCTCACAGTGCCGTCAAAATTTTTTAACAACCATTAGTCTGGGTCAAAACGCACCGTTTCAGCTTATTAAAATATTAATTTTAAAATTTAAATCTTAAAAAAAAAAAAAAAATGACAAGGGTGGCTGAACCACCCCACAGGGGTTGCTGGCCACCCCATTAAGGATTTGGTTGTAGGGTGTGGCTAAAGCACCCTCAGGCAAAATGGGTTGGTGGGCCAGCATATGGGGTGGTTCGGCCACCCCTGTCATTTAAAAAAAAAAAAAGATTTAAATTTTAAAATTAAATTAAAAAAATTAATATTTTAATAATGTAAAATGGTGCATTTTGACCCAGACTAACGGCTGTAGTAGGGAGTTTATTGTGATTTCGATTGACTCAAGAGTGTAAATTTTCAAAAAAAAAAAAACACTTAATGAGTTTTTAAATTTTGGATAATTGACTCAGAGACTTATTATATTTTCCCCAAAATAATATATATTTGTTAAAAAACTTCTGTGGGTTCACCGGTGAATCTATCCCACCCATATTATTATTATATATTAAAAAAAAAAAAAAAAAAACGCGGGTCACAAGTTGTGACCCTCCGTGGGAATCAAGTGACCCACAATGGAGTCATTTCGCCCACCATGATCATTGCCAACCGAAGCTTTATCTCTCCCGTCAACTAGTGCCATTTCACCGACACAGGTCTCCAGCTGGGCACCTTCGCTGCGCAATTTCGGTTTGGATCGGTGACAATCCACCTGTATTTTGAATGTTCGGGTAGAATTTTGAAGACCCATCTGGATCTGTATCGACATGATATGCAGTACTTCACTTAATAGTTACTACTTCTTCGCCACAATTTATATGAAAGTTGTATATTTCTGGGATAAATGCAACAACATTATCCAGGTGACACTTGTGGACCGATGATGGGTCACTATTTTTTTTTCTTAATATATTAATTATAATTTGGAATTTTAAAAAAGTTAGGGGTATAAAGGTCTTTTACTCATTATTCCATTTGATTTAACTCTAATATCTAATGGTAGGGGATATTTGGAACGAAATGAAAGATTGATACACCAAAGTGAAAAATTTTAAAGATTGAGAGTATTTGCAAAAGACGCGTAAGTTTGTGAGGGTATGTGAAGTTTTCTCCAAATTAAATTACTACTTGTTTTAAAAAATTTAAATAGATAAAGAATGATAAATTTAATCATTTAATTAATATTCTAACAATCACGCAACAAATTTAATTGATAGCATATTGCAGTCAATCATAATAAAACATGATAAATAAGCGAGATGCGATTCTTCCAATCTTCCAATTAAATGAAAATGAACTACAAAATCTATTATTCATTCAAAAAGCTTCTCTTGTTAGTGAGAGAAGCTAACCCCTCTCTCTAGGTAGAGAATATCTCCCTCCTTAGTGAGGTCTACTTCCGCTGGTGGTGTAGCCATCTGGGGAGGATGGATAGTTGTTCCTCCCTGCCTCCTCCCTTTTTTCTTTTTCTTTTTTTCTTGATTTACCCCTTTTTTCATAGTTTTTCTCCATTTCTCCTTCGTCCTTCTTTTGCCGTCCACCAACTTTTCGCACTGCGCTGCTTGCTTCCTTCCTCACCTAGCACTATGCCATCCACCACTCTCTGTTCGAACTCCGCCCCTCTACATCGATCTCGGATCTGTAGTAGTTCTTAGATCAGCTTTTTTCAAAACACGATTCATTTTTTCTTAGTCAAATCTGATCCCCAACGCACCAGTCCATTACCCTTTCTAAGCTTTAGCTCCCAGCCAGCACTTCTTGCTCAACCATCCAATGCCCACATGCTGGACAAAGGGTCTCATTTGCTACTTCTCCGTTGTTCATGTTGCTATCTGTGAGGATTTTTGTTCATGCTTCTCTCGTTAAGGGGTCTCTTTCGCAGTTTACACTATATCAATTAACTCTGAGGTTGCACCTCAGTTGCTCAACAAGTTAGCAAGCAAAGTGAAAGCACTTGTAAGAAGTGCTTTCAAGTTCTATTTTTTAATATCTTTTCCTTTTCAAGTTCTATTTTTTGTAGTTCTTGTTTGTAATTGGACTCCAATATACCCATACTGAAGCTATAATACCAAGAGTTGTATCTCTTAACCAAGAGTTGTGTCTTTTGGTTAGTTATAAATACCCATGGGATAGAAGTTAAATCCACATATTATTCATTATATCATTTTAGAGTTAGAAATTCTGATTCTCTCAATTCTCTCTTCTATTCTCCATCAAAGAGCATTTAGGCTGTGGGCATATGTGTTTTGTTCTTGTAATAAAACATCACCATTGAGTTCTTTCAAATTTGTACATGAAAGACATCACTATACATTGTAGAACACTCACAAAAGATCCTTATTTGAGTTCTAAAAAAAAGGTACACACATAGAACTCTATGTTTTTATGTTTATGTTTTTTTTAAATTGGTATTAAAACCAGGTTGAGTGTTTTTCATTGTATGTATGCATGTGTAAATGTTTTTCTATACATGAGAAAATGCAATGAAACCAAGTTTTTGATTCTTATACAATTTTCGTCAATATATGATCTTTAATGGAAAATTTCAAAAATGAATGAATTAGACCACCAAATTTACACATGTTGTAGAGAACATTCATATGAACATGGCCGCAAAATTTGGTGATGATTGGACATGCATGTTGAGAGATAACTTTCTTAGTTGAAGAACATGAAACTCTGTTTTTTATTTTTCTGATAATTGTTTATCATTAAGTGTGTTAATTTTTCATATGGTTAGGTTATACTTAATTTGTCATAAGGTTTAATTTGACATGTTGAATGCGTAAAATAGACCTATAATGAGGGAAATCTAAAGGATTTAAGTTTGAAGGCTAATCTAGAAATATGGCAATTTGGGTTTTTTCAGGGGATGAAGAAGGGCTGGTCGAAACCGTAAAGAACGATTTATAGATTTGAACCATTGCACCTTCTGATTAATTGGCTTTGGCCTAATGGTCAAGCGGCACTTCTACGTGTCTGGTAGGCCAGTTTCAAATCCCCTTGCCTGCAAATTTTTGGTAATTTTTTTTCAGAAGTCATGCTGGTCCACGTGTTCAGTGTCCCACTTGGGCGCCCTCAGCAAAAGACTTGGCACGAGAGCTTGAACCCAGGCCGTGTAGGAGTGCTGAGCACCATAACCACCAGGCCACTGAATCGTTAGAAAACAGATTGTCTTTCGATATATATAATACAATAATATATGCACAAAAATGAATGTAAGTTCTTTTGTTAAAGAGATTGCATGTTAAATTTTTTTTGTACAGTATGTTTTATATTGGCATGCATGTAAAATTGTTTGGGGTGGTAGTAATTTTTTATGCATTTATTTTTTATATAAGAATTATATATCTAAATCCATAAATATTGTTTTGGAGAATTGAAATGCATGCTTACTCTTTTTAAAATTTGTTGAGATAATTTTAAGAGCATGTGTAGCCCTTAATATGATGACATTGAATTTATTCTTAGCATGATATTATTTATATGTGTTGCCTATAATTAATTTACATAGTGGGAGTTAGGTTGAGTTGAATTTATTTCTCCTCCCCTACGTGGTTTTATGCGGAAATCAAATTAGACATGATAAGGGGTACTTGTGGAGCGAGAGATGATTAAGAGCCTAGCGAATTTTCGATCTCGTGACTTGTGTATAAATGATTATATTTAATTTGGATTAACATAGCAAAATTTTATAAATGTGTGTACATATTAATAATATTCCTCTCATTTTAAATGTAGTGAAAATGGCCTCTAAGAGTATTATTGCTGATTTAAATAAAGGAGAGAAATTGGATGTGGATAATTACTATGACATTTGGCATCGAAAGATCCGATATGTCTTGAACAAAGAAGAGGTCTAGGAGGCCATAACCCAATCCATGACTGCTCCTCAACAAAGGGACAATCCTCAAGAAAGGGACAATCCTCAACACCAACGCAATCTTGATGCCTCTGAGAGTTAGCTCTAGAAAGATCGTTATGCTAATTTCACATTGTTAAGCAGCATGAGCAAAGATCTTATAGGTGAGATTGAAGAGTGTTAGACTACCCATGACATGTGGGAAGCCCTCAAGTTGAGATTTGCAGGCACTTCAGCTACTAGGTTATGCGGATTAACAATGAAGTTTGACTCATACTCAATGCACTATAACCATACATGAAGCAGCATTTGAGGGTAATGTCTTCTATGATTCATGAGCTTAAAGTCGCTGGAAACAATCTTAGTAATGAATTGTAGGTCCAAGCCGTCATTTGATCTCTTCCAAAATCTTAGGAAAATATGAGCCAAAACATAATGCACAATGAAAATATTAAAACATTTAAGGGTGTAACGCGTCATCTTGAGCTTGAGGCTGAGCGCCTAGAGGCTGCTAAACCTGAAACATTTGTTAGTATGGCTAAATCTAGTTCGTGTAGGGCATTTAGGCCCAAGCACTGGAACTAGAGGAAGGATCCCATGCAAGGATTGACTAGAAGACTTGCGCCTAAGAAGGCTAAATCCACCAAACATAGGAGAGGTAAGCATGGTGGGAAGAAAGACAAATCTAAGTTAAAGTGCTTTGATTGTGGAAAGGAAGTACACTTCGCTTGTGAATGCACTGAGCCTAAGAAGGTACTCCCAAATTTCATGTCTTGTGGTATTTATGTTGCTAGTCATGTTATGGTTGTTGATTCTTCTTCTAAAATGGATTGTAGATTCATCAGCAACCAAACATGTAACAAGAGTACGGGGTACATGGAGTATCATCGCCTACCAGTTGGAAGTCGAAGATTATACATGGGGAATGGATCTAGTATGGATGTGCTAGGCCTTGGTACTTACAAACTAGATTTGTGACGAGGGCACACTTTGTTACTCCATGATGTCTTGTATGCTCCTGAAGTTTGGCAAAACCTGCTATCAGTTAATCAGTTGCTTAGATTAGGGTTTGAGATTGTTTTTAAGAATATGGGTGTAAAGATATTTTTAGATAAACATTACTATGGTTGTGGTTTTGTTTCTAATGGTTTTACGATTTTGGACATCAATAATTTATGTTATGATAATACAATTGCTTTGTTGACTTTTAGTGATAATGTTTATAATGATTCTATATTATGGCATGCAAGATTAGGCCATATAGGAGAAGATAGAATAAAAAGATTGGCTATAGAAGGTCTTATAGACCCACTCGCTAAAACGTCATTGCCCACATGTGAACATTGTCTTATGGGAAAGTCAAAATGAAAACCATTTGGAAAAGCCACTAGGGCATCTTTCCCATTGCAACTAATTCACTCAGACATTTATGGCCCAATGAATATGAGTGCAAGGCATTGTGGTTCCTACTTCATCACATTTATTGATGATTACACACTATATGGTCATGTCTACTTAATCTCTCAAAAGTCTGAAGCTTTGAATTGCTTTAGGCATTATATGATTTTGGTTAAGAACCAATTAGACAAGAGCATCGAAGCTCTTTGAACTGACCGTGGATGCGAGTATCTATCTGAGCAATTTAAAGTACTATGTGAAGAAAAAGGAATCAAAAGCCAGCTAGTGGTGCCTCGTATGCGACAACAAAATGGTGTGGCGGAAAGGAGAAATCGAACTCTACTAGAAATGATTAGGTCAATGATGACGCAAGCAAACCTACGAATATCCTATTGGGGGGATGCACTTATGATTGTAGCCTACATTCTTAATCGAATGCCCTTAAAATCAATACCTTCCACATCATATGAGTTATGGACCAATGAAAAGTCCAATTTGGATAATCTACGACCATGGGGTTTGACAGGTTTTGTTCATGATGATTCCCAAAAGTATGGGAAGTTAGGCCCTAAAGGAAAGAAATGTATCCTTATACCATACTCAGAACATTCTAAGGGCTACGTATTGATAGGAGTACAACCCAATGGAAGAGTAATTGAAATAGAGTCACGAGATGTTGATTTCATTGAGAATGAATACCACAGCAGAGGTGTGGTTAATAAAGATTTGGAATTCTTTCAATTAGTGGATTAGGAGGGAGACGCTCCAAGTGGCCTAGTAGAGAATGAGGAAGAAATTTCTCAATCTCCTAGGGACAATGGGAGTGACTTGTCGCCTAGTGGGAGCACACTACTAGAAAAGGATTCATATGAACCTCAATTGTGTAGATGCGAATGTGGAAAAATCCCTCGACGACACTTTGAGATTGAAGGGGAAGTTTTCATGGTTGCTTTGCAAGATGATGATGAGCCTAGGTCATACCATGAGGCTATCTCATATCCAACTAGTAATGAGTGGATGAAAGCAATGAATGAAGAAATAGAGTCAATAAGGACTAACCAGGCCTGGGATCTGGTAGACTTTCTGTTAGGACGTAAAGCCATTGAAAACAAATGGGTCTTAAAGATTAAGCATAAGGTTGATTGTTCAATTGAAAGGTATAAGGCACGCCTTATAGCGAAGTGTTACACCCAAAAGGAGGGTGTTGACTACGAGGAAACCTTCTCTTCAGTAATAAGGTTTGCCTCCATTCGCACGATCCTTACCATTGTCACACATTTGGATTTAGAATTATTCCAAATGGATGTTAAAACTGCATTTCTCAATGGAGAACTAGATGAGGAAAAAATATATGGATCAACCTATTGGTTTTGTAGCTAAAGGAAAAGAGCGCAAAGTTTGCAAGCTCTAAGATTTGATCAAGCCGTTATTTCTAATGGATTTAAGATGATTGAAGAAGATCATTGCGTGTATGTGAAACAATCCGAAGGAATTTTTGTAATCCTTTCTTTGAATGTTTGTTGATGACATTTTATTCGCAGGAAATGATAAAAACATTTTATTGCCACTAAAGTATGGTGTCCTTTACTTTTGAGACGAGGGACATGGGTGAAGTAGATTATATTTTTGGAGTTAAAATTAGTAGAGATCATTCAAAGAAACTTTTGAGTTTGTCTCAACAGACTTACATCAAAAGAATTATTGAACGCTTCCAAATGCATAACTGCAAACCCATTGATGCTCCTATTTTTAGAGGCGAACCCTTAAATCTAGAAATGAGTCCTAAAACTCATGAAGAAAAGGAAAAGATGTCTCGAGTTCCATATTCTAGTGCCGTGGGTAGTATGATTTATGCTATGATGTGTACTCGACCAAACATATGTTATGCTGTTAGGTTAGTTAGCAAATTCGAATCAAATCTAGAATTTGCTCACTGGAAAGTGATAAGTACCAAATATTGTATATTTAGGGCCCCTTAACTTGTATTTGTTAAGCTTTTAGCTTTGTTATTTTATGATGTTTTGGTTAGTTTTGGTGCTTTAGTGTATTGCAGGTTATTGAGAGAAAAATGTGGTTTAAAGGTGAAAATTGCAAAGAAAGTGAAGTCCCTTGGAAGAGCGATCAAGTGCATAATGCCACAATCGAGTGCATCTACGCTTGATCCCAAGCAAGGCACACTCGAGTGTAGGCCTACACCGCGAAAGAACTAATGGAGTCTCGAGTACACATCATAGCCTTCAGGTTGACCTGGCAGCTCTAAATCACTAATTTTTTTTTTTTCATTATTTATAGCATTCTTTTCTTTTGTAAACATTCATTGGGAGACATTGTTTAGAGCCTAATTTCAACCTAGATTCGTTCTTGACCCTTTTAGGACGTATCTCTTTGTAAGTTTGTTTTTTAGATGTTTTCAATTGATTTGATGATGTTGTGTTTAGTCACATGAGGCTAAATACTTCAACTGAGGTTAATGTATTGTTCATACAATTTCGATATTTAAAATAGAGTTTGAGGTTTTATTTTCATTTCAATTATGTGATTAAATTCGTGTGATTGATTATGACTATTTATTTTTGCAAAAGTTGGATATTTGAATTGGATATCCATTGTGATTTGATGATTAAACGAATACATTGGATGATTTGATTTAAGTTGGATATTCATTGTGATTTGTACAATGGATAGATTCATCGAATCTTTCGAGAAGTTTTATAAAAAAATAGAACATGTTTGGATTTTGTCCATTCTTCGGATTTATGAATAATGATGAGTGCCAAATAGTGTTTATTTGGACCCCTTAATTTATGTTTGTTAAGCTCTTAGCCTTGTTGTTTTCTAATGATTTTGTTTGTTTTAGTGTTTTATTATATTGCAAGTCATTAACATCAAAGTGCGGTTTAAAGGTGGAAGTTTGAATGGAAGATCCCTGCTAGTGCACTTGAGCGCACCTGCACTCGAGCCCAAGGAGCCATGATTGAGCGCACTCCATGTAGCCTTGAGAAACGTGTGTCGCCCTAGCTCCATCGCTTTCATTGCTACGCCGTTGGTTTAATGAGTGGTCACGTGCGCTCGAGCGCACCTGCAGCTGCAATCAAGCACACCAACTCTGACCTAGCAGCAGATATTTTGCTTATAAATATGACCCTTATAGAATTTTTGTAACCTACGTTTTCCAGAGCACCTTTTAGAGCAAAACCCTTCTGTTTGGCATTGTTGAGCCTCTCTAAACATCAAATCTTTTATTATCTTTCATTAATTAATGCTTTCTTTTACTTTACATTTATCTCTCTTTAGTATGTGAGGCTAATTCTTTAACTAAGGTTGAAGATGAAACCTCACCTGTGAGATTTTACATGTCTTTATGTTGAGTTCATTTTCATTCTATCGTTTAAATATTGCATATTCGTTTTAATTCAATTAAGTAACATTGTTGCTATTGATTGTTGTTTGTGATTCATCAATGTCCAACATTCGTTGTGTTCCAATTCGGAAGTACATCGGATGATTTAATTGAGATTTAATATTTACTGTGATCAACGATATAGTGGATGATTCCATTGAGATTAAATATCCGTTGTGACTCTTTGACAGTAAATACATCAAATGGTTCGACTAGTTTTCATTATGGCAATAGAGTATGCATAGAGTATAATCGATAAACAAATTGGTGAACAAAGCATGTAAACATGTATTTTGGATTTGGTGAGGCTGATTCTAAAACCTTAGTTATTTTCTTTGTTTGATTTAAAGCTTTTTAACTAGTTTATGTTTTTGTTCGTTCAAAACGCTCAAACTGTGGAACTAGGTTAAAGTAGAATTAGTCTAGACTTAGGATTGATTTTTAACAAATGCAATTCCCTGTGGTTCGACCTCGCACTTGCACACCACTGTATTGCAAACGATTCGTGCTATTGCAAGTACTTTATTTTTGTATGATCAAATAATAACATGAGAGTGTGTCGTTTTGATTCAATGTGGTAGATTCCAAAAGTCTTAGTATTTTAATTCATTTGGTTTCATCATTTTACTTGGTTTATTTTATTTTGCAAAACAAAACCACTCAAATTTTGGAATTAGGTTAAGATAGAATTAATTTAGATTAAAAATTGATTTTTGCAACGCAATTCCATGTGGATCGACCTAGCACTTGTCATGCTATATTGCACCCCATTCATAGGCATGCGAGCATAGTAAAATTTGCACAGCAAAAAGCAGTGAAGAGAATACTCAAATGCGTCAAGGGAATGATGGATTACACACTTTGATATCAAGGCGAAGATTTACGTTTAGTTGGTAATAGTGATATTATAGTGACCCAAATAATTAACTAAGCATAGGTAGCTTAGTTAGAGGGTTAATTTGGACTTTGGGTCACTATAATCAGTTAGAATGATATTTTGGTGAAATTGGATTTCTGGACTAAATGTACGCTCTTTTATGTAGTACAAACGTACGCTTTTGTCTTTTATTGCGGACGTACGCTATTGTTGACAAATGTACGCTTTTGTCTGTAGTTCGAACATACGCTAGGGTTAGCAGACGTATGCTTTTTTCTTTTAGTGTGGATGTACGCTCTTGTATTTTAGTATGGACATACGCACTTGTTTTTTAGTGAGGACGTACATGGGTGGGACCACCAGATGTACGCTGGCAAATAGTACACCATACTCTATGAATAGTATGTGAGCATATACTCAAAAGTACCGGACATCTGCTACTTTTTGGATTGACCATTGGATAATACCTAGACGTACGATGCAGGCTTTCGACCATTGGTGAATAGTACACGGATGTACGCCCTAAGACCGGGTGTACACTGATTTCCAACCCTTTAAATACCCTTCACCCCCTAATCATTCACAAGAATTACTCTCCATTCTCACCCCCAAACCCTCCAGAGACCCCTATGTAAGTGTTTTGTGAGTTTTGAGTGTTCATGTTCATGGAGGAGGAGGCGAGATTTCTTTGAGGTTTCACTTCAAAGAGATAATCTTCTAAGCTTAGCTTGTTTCCTTAGTCGTTATGCTGTTTAAATGTTTTTCATAGTTTGCTTAGTCAATAGCTTGTAGCTTTTAGTTATGTTGTTACCCTTAATCTTGGTTTAAGTATAGGTTAGCATTTAATTATTGTTGGGCATATTTCCTCTTTCATGGAGATGTTGTTTTGAGATAGGGGGTCTTAGGAAAGGGTTTTGGTAGCCTTAGAACTATTTTGGGAGGATAGGAGGACGATTAAACTAAATGAGGTTTTACTTGAAACTCTCTGAGCGAATGTACGGTCAAAAGTATTTCAGTGGACGTACGGCCACGAGCTCGGACATATGGTCAAAAGTGTTCTAGGGAACGCCATTTTGGCTAGTCGCCCAATAGCCTCTATCTTCATGTTCTAGGTTTGTTTTATTTGGATTTAGAACTAATGATAAGTCTTTTCTCAGTATTCAAGGTTATGGAACCTCAAGGGAATTTTATGGAGGAGCCTTACGACCCAGGTGAGTACAAACTCACATGGATGTTTGTTGTTACTTTCCTTGCATTGCATATCTATTTTATATATATCAAACTTGCATATTTTGCAACTCTAATGAAATACATTTTGAGACCACTATAAACTCTCTTTTATAAAAATGTGTGTTGATTAATAAGATAACAATGAGGCTTGTAAACCATGCACGTAAAAGATTGATAAAAGTAATTGTATCGTATGACATGGTACACCGGTACATGCGAGATAACGGTCATGTGTGACTGTATGTGAGGGCTTTGGATCCAATGGTTTTGTGAACAAGGCGCAACTATTCCCAATTGATGGTCACTATAGGGCGGATATCATTAGCGATGTGGACAACTCGAGGTCAAACTCGGTCGTGTCGTTAGTGTTATGTATGATAGCCATGCAATATCCGGGGCACCGGTATTGTATTATAGGTGCCTCGGGATAGCGTCAACCCTGCTAAGAAGGGATAATATCTCGGGTAGACCATAGGGTTGAACTATTACTGTTACTTATGATTATAAATATATATTATATCTATATCACATCCATGATAAACTGTCATCTTATAATGTTGTATGTGTTTTATAAATAATTGAATTCACCATTTAATGATGGGTATGCCATATGCATTTATACTCACTAAATCATCAGACTTACCCTTGTATTATTTTTCATTTTTTTCGTATGTACAACTATGCTGTTATAGATAGTTTAACAGTAGATGGATACCGCAAAGCATCCGGTTCTTGTGGAAGATTCGATCTAGGAGATGCTTGAAGACTTATTGCAAGCTTAGGTAGGTACGCATGGTAATTAGTACTTTTGAGTTGTGCTGTAAACTTAGGGCTTGATGCATGCTTGTATATTAAGGTATAACATAGATCCCTTGTAATACTGATGTGTATAGTATGATTCCAGCTATTTTGATGTTCTTTGGTAGATGCTTTAGTTGTAATGATTAATGTTTATAGAACTTTAGTACTTTCTGTTGCTTAAAATCCTTTGTTTTTTGGTGGATGCTCTTTGTTATAGACCTTTGGTACTTTGGTAGATGCTCTGGTTGCAATGATTAATGTTTATAGAACTTTAGTACTTTCTGCTGCTTAGAATTCTCTGTTTTCGAAGAGTATAGGTCCCTAAGTCTTGTTCGGAGTGGAATAAGGCTAGGAGATAGACCATGAAATTAATGACCAATTAATTCATTTTTGAGGCGTTACAGATGCTGATTAGGGTAGTGACCTAGATGAGCACAAATCCACGACATGATATGCATTTGTGCTTAGTAATGGAGTGATTACTTGGAGTAGTAGAAAAACCTTGTGTAGCTTTATCTACTATGGAGGCAGAGTGTATAGCATGCTTAGTTACAGTACAAGAGGTGATTTGGTTGAGGCGATTCTTACAGCATTTGAATGTGGCCACAACAATTAATGATCATGTGACATTTCATTGTGATAGTATAGCAACACTTGCCTATGCTAAGGATCCCAAATATCATGAAAGAACAAAACACATACACAATAGATTTCATTATATACGAGATATGGTCACTAAGTAAGAAGTGGTGCTTAAACATGATAGTTGGTGAATAAAGCCTATAGTTCGTGATGCCCGTATAGCTCATGTTAGAAGTTTAGGACTGCGTAAATTATGAGTATTTTTACTGACCATGTACATTGGATGTATTTTACTAGGAATATTGTTTTCTATATATGTGATGATTTTTCATTTTTGTGTGACATTAAATGAATCATATTATTTTTACTAGTACTCACACATAAGCCATGTTTAGTATTGGTGAAGAAAATATGTCAACCGGTTTAGATCGGCTTTCTCACACGAGCGATCACCTCTAATGCTGTGATAGCAAGGTAGAGATGAGACATTGTGTCATTTGGCGCTTTGATAGCGATCAAGTTAAGATAAGGTTACCTTAGTTGGTGCAAAGTTGAGACACTCTTATAGATATGTCACCTTAGGTGGTGCTAAGATGAGGTCTATGATGAGATTTTTTTTTTTTTTTTTTACCGTTCATGGATATCCCACAATCCATCCTGTGATTAGCCAGATGCAAGACCTTAATTTGACACCTAAGGTGGCAAATGATGTACAAATTTAATGTACTCTCAATAGCACGAGTCGTTGTTCGTGTAGCGTTGCAAAAGTACGAGATCGAATCCACAGGAAATTGCATTTGTCAAAAACTAATTCTAAATGTCTAAACTAACTCTATTTTAACCTAGTTCCAAATATCGAACATATGGCGTGCATAAAAAGTAAACTAATCTAAATGCTTTAAAAACAAATAAATAAAAATACTAAGGTCTAAAATCCACCTCACCACATTAAAATACACATATTATCATGCTTAATTTATACATCTGTCTATCGATTAAAAACAATGCATGTTCTAATGTTACGCTAGTTCATGCACCCATTAAGCCCTATGCATGTCCTATTGTGCCTATTGAAATATTCGAAACATCCGTCCATTTAACAAAAGACAAAACATATTTAATTTAGTTCAAAGGATCAAATGTATTTATGCTTAACACAAAAGACAAAAGATAAATAAACATAAATCAAAAGATGAAATGTATCAATTGGACAAAACACTATGAATATCCAACTACGGCACAATCAATCACAATCTTCTCACAAAATTGAATTGAAACAAACATTCATGACGTTAAAAGATGGATTAAAGTACAAACTAACTATGAAAACATGTAAATAAATCCATGGTGAGGCTTCATCTTCAACCTTAGTTGAAGATTTAGCCTCTCATGAAAATAAGAGACAATCTACAAACAAATAAAATCATTCTAAAATAAATGACGATTTAGAGGCTTTATAGTGAAAAATAGGGAGATTTTTGGCCTCCAAGGCACCTCAAAAACGTAGGTTTACGTAAAATGAAAGATGTCCTATTATTAGGCAAAATTAATGTGTTGCCTGTCATATGGGTGCGCTCGATCGCACACAATGCGCTCAAGCGCAGGCCTGCGTGCGCTCGATCGTGCATGTATGTGCTTGATCGCACGTAACCGCTCTAGAACTGCCATGACGCAAGCAAATTAGCGATGGGCTAGGACAACAGGCTGATGTGGAGTTTGCTCAATCACAGGTCTTGCGCTCGAGTGCAGTTGCACTCGAACACTAGCTCTCTGGCGCTCAATGCGTCATCGCACCTAGTGTGAGTAGGGACTCCAAATCTTCACTCTAAGTCATTTTCACCCTTTAACCCGCATATTGATGTTAACGACATATAGCACAATAAAACACTAAAACTAACTAAAACATTAGAAATTAACAACGTTAAGAGTTTAACAAACATAAGTTAAGGGGGGTCAAATATACAATATTTGACAAAGATCAAATACCCCTAAACTTACATTTTGCTAGTCGCTTAGCAAAACAAAAATGAAAACACAATAAAAACTAGACACATAAATCTACTTTCGTAGGACAAATGATTGCATTTAGTATATGCAATAAGCCTTTTAAACCTCTAGGCATCCCTAGTGGATGAGTGAAATCTCGTGAGGGTTTACTAGCAATGATACCCACAAACAAGTTATTGGTACTATGTTATTGATAAGCAAAGCCCTTCACTTAAACATATGGTTTATACTTCAGTAGCAAATTTAACAAGTCGAACATACAAACCACATCATCCAGGCATCTAAACATCATTTTCACTCACGGTTGAAAAATTGAGACAACACATGTTATATGAAGTGCAAAGTGAACTAACACAAGATCATGAGGTTTCAATTATTCTTCAAAAGGTGAATCCCAAAATTCATAGAAAAATAATGTGATAAATAGAACTAAGGCTTGAATCGAAAGATGAATTTTTTATTTTATTTATTTTATTTTTTATAGGTTGTGTAATGCTTGACTCCCTTAAGTTTCTAAATGACCTATGTAACGAGTGTTGGGCCAATGACTCTCAAACCAAGCGGTTTTAGGGTACTAGATGTAGAGATATCCCTAAGGGCTTAATTACTCAAGTCAAAAAGAGCTACAAAGCCTAACTAGCCATATAAGGATTTAGCTAGAATTTCTCATCTTTTTACGTAAACACTCAATGCTTAGTGAGGTAAGAAGTCTGGTTACTCAATGAAAAGCTCACCTTATGATGATTTTCTCTCTTTTTATTTATTTATTTTTTATTATAGCCAAGGTTTTCATCATCACATCACAAAAACCTAAAAATCTCAAGAAACATACTTCAAAGTCAAATCTTATACCTCACAGACTCTAATGCTAGTGCGCATGTAAAATATCAATCAAACAAGTGGAGTCACTCTAATCCAACATATGAATTAAAAACCGAGATTTCTAATGATATGCAATGTTCAAACAAATTAAACACACCAATGACACACAATCCACAGTTATGATTAAGTCATGTCCAATCAACAACATAGCAAAACAAAATTTTTTTATATACAAAAACAAACAAAACAAGCAAATAAACAAACAAGCAAACAGACAGTGTGTCTGTCCATACCCCCAAACTTAAATGACATATTGTCCCAAATGTGGCGAAAAATACAATACAGTGGGATGAGAAACCAAAGTGTGCAAAGGCCAAGGCGTCCCTCAAACTTGAACACCAAAACACCTGTAAAAAACTAACAATAATCTTTACTCACAAGCACAAATATCGAAAGGTTAATTGTTGTTAGAAACAAAATAAAATGAAATGAAATGACGAAAAGAAAATGACTCAAAAATAAAATGCAAAAAATAAAAAAGAAACAATGAGTTATATTATATTAATATAAATATATATTATATTTTTCAAATATAATATATATTTATATTATATATATTTTTTATATAATAAATAACAATGAGTTATTGTAGCCTAGTGTTTATTTTGTGTTTATCCATGTGAGTTTATGAATTATTTTGTATTTTATTTCTATGTTGTGTACAAGACTACAAGTAAAGTGATAATTTTATTGTAATTTAATCGTATGTTATATGTTATAGAAGGTGACCAACAAGATTTTGGTATAATGGTCCAATATATAATGCTTACTTTAAACCAACAATTTTTAATACTAAAATGGCCATGAAAGGAGAAAAAAATGTTTAAAGTGAACAAAAAAATGGTTTAAAGTTAGCTTAAAACCGGCCAAAAAAAAAAAAAAAAGCTCAATAAAAAGCGGTTAGTAGAAAAGCAATTAACCACATCCGATAAACCGCTAACCAAGCAGTTAACCGCTACCCGGTTAGTAGAGACTGTTAGTAGATTTCTGCTAACCGCCTAGGGGGTTGCGGTTAGCGGTTTTAGCCACTAACCGCAACCACTATTTCACCCCTAAATATACCCATAATGAAGCTAGTCCATATAATACCAAGAGTTGTATCTCTTAACCAAGAGTTGCGTCTCTTTTTTGGTTATAAATACCCATGGGATAGAAGTTAAATCAACAGATAATTCATAATATCATTTCAGAATTAGAAATTCTGAATCTCTCAATTCTCTCTTATTCTCTATCAAAGAGCATTTAGGTTGTGGGCATATGTATTTTGTTCTTGAAATAAAAACATCACCGTTGAGTTCTTTCAAATATGTACATGATAAACATCACTATATATTGTAGAACACTTACGAAAGATCCTTATTTGTGGGTTCTAGAAGAAAGGACCTACACATATAACTCTATGTTTTTCCAACAGTTCTTTTTCATGTGTTTTTTTTCTATTGATTTTTTCAAGTTTTGTTTGTTTTTTAGAGGCATGGTCCACTGTCCAGCTTCTCTAGTTTTATTCTGTTTCATTGAATTTTGACTTCCATAATAGAAAAGAAAAAGAAAAAGAAAAACAGAAAAATGAATTTGCTTGCCTCACTGCAGCTGAAATTCTTCTCTCTTGAAGGGGATTCTAAAATTGTTATTGCTGCACTAACCACTCCATCCATCACCATTGATTGGCATATTGATACTGTTATAGCCAATACTTTAGCCTTGTTACCTACTGCTTTTCTTTGGGAAGCAAAAAAAATTCACAGAAGTGCAAACTTCTGCGTCCACCATGTGGCGTATTAGGCCGCGGCACGAGTTTTCTCGGGTTGCATTCCCACTTACTTTGCCCCTCCTTCCTCTCCCATTTGTAGTGATAAAGATCCACCTCCCTCTCTCCTTTTGAGTTGTTGTGAGGCCTTTGGCCCTCTTGTTGGTTAATATATGTCTTGTTTAAAAAAAAAAAAAAAAAAGAATTTGCAACTTTAGATTGATTTAAAAGAAAAAAAAAACTATGAATTACTTTTTCACTTCTTGTATTTTTTGTATTGTAAGATAAATTAGTAATTGTTAAAACATGACTTTGCAACAAAATGGAGTACGATGTTTTTGCAAATAGTTTAGTTCTCTATATTGAAAGGAAAATTGATGAGAGTTTCAATTTAGATTTGATACTTGGTGATTTTATTTTTCTAAGAGACCGCAAAGTGCAATTCTAGACACTTTTTATGTTGCTTATTTTTGTACTTTAGTGCAGACATGTTAAATTTTTATTATATCAATTTTAGCGCATATCTATGAACTTTTATAGTTTTTTTTTTTGGTTGATAAATTACCAATTTTTCTTTCAAAGTATGTTTATTGTATTTTTTGTTGGACCCCTACTACAACAATTATTTGGCTCCGCCACCAATTTTATGTATGGTCGTAGGGTCTTGGGACGATCATCCATTGCCTTTGCCTGTTCTTTTTGGTTTGGTGTTTTAACTTGTTCTGTCTTTTTAGACGGAATGAGAGTCACGTGGAACTTAGAATCTAAACTACCGAAAATGCCCTCGGGGGATAGAGTCGGTTTCCCACCCTTCCATTTCGCCCCCACCGCCTTTGTTTTTTTTCTTATGATCAATAAGCTTTTGAAGAGATCTTACAAACACTACAGTTCCTAGTACACAGACCGAGATAATGCGCATAATTATAATTTTAGAAAAATCAGGAGTCAACTGGGTGGGGTTTTCACAACAATTTAGTTAAAATTAATTTACCGGCGTTGAAACATTCATACGCGGCAGTACTACCCGTTTCCTTTACCGACCGAAACCGAAGTCCTCATCATATTTCAACTTGCATGTGTTTAACAAGTAAACCCATATATGCCCACAAGAATCCCCAGTCCCGTAAAGACTTTTACACAACTCTTGCACTATAAATACCTTTCACTTCTTCATACTTTCTCATCCACAGCACCGTCTAAGTAAAGCTGTTATTTTTTTTAGCAGAAATTAGTTAACTTCATACATTTACGTCAATCTCAGCAACTTAATTAGAGAGCTTCTGACCGAAGATGAATTTCAGAAAGATGAGCACCCTTTTGATCATCTTTGTCATCTCTATGGCCATCTTGAGTCATGTCAGGGTTGAAGCAGCTAGAGTGTTAGCCAGCGCTGATCACCAGTTGGGGACATATTCGTCCGTGTATGAAACGGTGAAGCTGAACATGGCGTATTGGCTCGAAAGGTTGCCGTCCGGACCTAGCCCAGGAGACCGTCACTAGTTTACTCAAATTCTGAAGACAGCTCTTAATTATACATTTACACGTACGGTTACACCCACGTAAAGAAGAATAGACTCGTTTTATTTATTTATTTATTTGGTTGTTCATCATATACTGTAGCTTTTGGTTCAGTGGATTATACCCAAATAATGAAAATGATAAAAAAGAAATTTCATTTATCAATTAAATTGATAAGCCATTATTTGTTTCTAATTCTCAACTTCTGATTTATGGTTTCAGTTTCGTATTCGTCCATGCACATGTGCAAGTTATTTATGAATTTCTACTACGTAATTGACATTGTTATGAGCTTGATTTTGATGCTATATTAAATTATTTTTTATTTTAAAAATTTAAATCGATAAAAAGTAGTAAATTTAATTATTTAATTATATTCTAAAAATCATGCAACAAATTCCGTAGCATATGGTGCTCAATCATATATAATTAATAAAGCACAATTAAGAAGGGAGACGTGTTTCTTCCAATTAAATGAAAATGAAATACAATACGCACACAAATATATGTGTGAGAATATTGATGTCGATCATATTTTTTGGGCATATATAAGCAAATTTTTGCACAAAAGATCACTTGCAAAATAAGAAGAGAACTACGAGAGTGGCACCAGCACGCTGGGGAACCTTTTCATTTTGGGGATAGTGACTTTTTTTATATTAGACTCCTTGTTTAATAACTACTTGGTGGGCTTGTAATTATACAATAGTATTTGTAAGTAGACAGGAGGCTCCTAAGCTCTTTTAATCTTTCTATTGAGCAGTCCTTTATGTTAATTGGGCTCAAGGGGTTTGGACCCTGAGTTTATTTCTTGCATCATCAGTTTGCATAAGAATAGGCCCTTTAGAAATTACACATTTAACCAACAAGGACTTTTTGTCAATATATATGTTTGTCAATTTTTCAAATGATGAAATATTATAACAATAAAAGAGAACTTTTGAAAATTCAGGTGACGTTTGAATCAGTAGGTGTGTGAATTGAACCTACAATTGTTATGCTTTCTTAGGAGGCTTACTTCCTATTGTAATTCGTTGATTCCTTGTCAATGAATTGTGTTTCGCAAACGTCAAAATTAGATGTCTTGAAGTGAATGAAGGATGGCTTAATTTAATGTGATTTTATACCGCTAAAACAATTAATATTAACAAAGATGTTATGTCGACTCGTAGAATTGATATTAGAGACGACTGAATATTGTCTCTAATAACTTAATTAATTATATGATAACAAGCCACCTCATGTGAGACATTTTTAGCGATGACATATAATACTATCAAGACAATATTTGTTGCTGATAACTATTAGTAACGAGTTGTTTCTAGTGAAAATTTCCCAACGGCCAAAAACCATATTTCTTTGTGGTGACCACATAACAAATACTACCTATTGGAGCATTACAAAATAGATCGATGATGCTTTAATTTGCTCCTACAAGTTGATTATTATGGTTACTGCGTATGTATCTGTGGATTGAAGGAAAAATTAAATCCTTCCAGTTTTATCAACTAATTTTTAAATTAGATGTTTGAATGGAAGAAATGTATTGATTTATATATATATATATTATAATTCTTTTTTTTTTTATTCTCATAAGCAAAACATTGATATGTTATTATTATTTTTTGGAATTTCGTTAAGTGCCAACAAGTTTAAGCTAGAAGAATTTGCTTATTCCTTTTCTATACTGAAAAATTATTTTTAATAGATTTGTTATATTAACAATTATTAGATCAAATATGCTCTTTGCCTATTAATGTTGATTTAGAATGATTTGATTTAGTCTTCAAGAGGTAGCTTAATTGGCTAGAACCAACTAATAAAGTAGATCGATGTCGCTAGAATTGAATCTCCGAACTCCTTCTCCACTCTTGTGTGGAAATGTCAAAAAAAAAAAAAAAATTTGGTTTATGTTCTAATTTTGTTTAGTAAATTTATATACAATTGTCGGTAGAAAATGTGTAAGTAAAAATCAATTTTCAGTCGATTACCTAAAATTGTCGGTAGAAAATGTGTAAGTAAAAATCAATTTTTAGTCGATTACCTAAAATTGCCTGCAATTAAACCACCAAGTCAATAGGTGTCGTTGAAGTGGCAATGTGTACGTTTGCTCGCGGTCGGGGATTGTGTAAGAGCATTTCCCCCCACCTGTTTGTTGCTGACGCTTGAGCTAATGTCACACAACATATATTCCTGCGTGCTCAATGGGGGGATTTTACAAACAATAGAGACCAAAGACCAATTGGATGCATGTTTTGAATTAATATCCAAAATCCTTTCGGCATTAACAATTCTCAGGTGTCCCCATCGATCGGCTGTTTCCTTTTTAATAATTTAAAAGGGTACTTTTCACTGTGTCTACGATTTTGTGCTTGGCTCATCACTATAGAAAGAGTTGTGACCCATTTATTGTAGAAAGAGACGGTCACTAATGAATGTAACTTTAAGATTTGTGCTTTAACAAATGAGGAGAATATTGGATGAGGGTGACTTTTTACCTGGTTAAGTTATTTCATGAGGTAACTTATGTTTATGTTTCTTTATTCACAAAGGTAACTTCTGTCTAAAGCTTACACACAATTTACACTTAGCATGGATTGTGATGGTACATCTTTTGATATTTCTGCATGCTTTTGGTATTTATAGCCCTCTCAACAAGAGGTTATCTTGATTTGCTATGTTGACACATTTTTCAGAATTTTTCTCGTCTTAATAAACTTATCAGATATTTGTGTAGTTTGGGATTCAACTTAAGGGGAGAATTGTTTGTTGTTTCCTACTGAATGTTCGAATGGTCACATTGATCCGTCCGAACGGCGTACTGTACATGTCTTCTGTTCGAACGGAGCCACTTAACTATTTGAATGGGGCTGCACAGGCTTAATTCATTTTTTTTCTTCTATTGCATGCATCTCTTTCTTCTCCCTCTACGCCGAACCAGTTCTATTAGGTGGTCCCTCTTGTGTGGGACCACATGAGCTATAGCAAAACAATAGGATTGTGTTTTCTAGTATAAAAAGAAACACTATACGAGTGTTTCTTGTGTGAGACAAAAGAAAATAGAAAAGAAGAATGAAAGAGTGCGGCGCAGGGAGGGAAAGAGAAAGAAAGTGGAGAAAAAGGGTTGAAAAACACTATCTTGACTCCAAAAACTTGTTTATCACAATTTATGCGAAATTAATACAATGAATCAATAAATAAGTCAATCACCAAAATATATAAATCAATAAAAAGGCAGATATTTTGGTTACAAAAAGGAATTATGTGGAATTAATACAATGAAGCAATAAACAATTAAATCACCAAAATATATAAACCAATAAAAAGGCAGACACATATATTTTGGTTACAAAAATGAAATCTTTTAAAAACATATCTAAAAGTAAAACATTTCCAGGGCAACCAAATCCAAAAAATCACTATCAAAATATTATCAAGAAATTACAGACACTAGAAACACTTACAACCATTAGCAAGACCTTGGTTCTATAAATTCAACAAGCCTACAACTTATCTCCTTGCTCACAATCTTTTTCAACGTGATTCTCCTTTTCCAGACCTTTCTGATAGACTTCTCAACCATAGATTTATCAAATGAATAACTAAAACTCTAAGAGACTCAATTTAACGCTCACCACATATGATCACTCATAGCATAGCTTCCGACGAACTCTCTAGTGGTGAAAATTCGTACCTCTCTTTCTATAGAAGTGTATTTATAACATTTAAAACTGTTACAGGTACGAGGCGTCTTGATGGAAACATGAGTTGTTCGGACGGGCAACAAAACACGTCCAGAACGTGTTTTTAACTCATGACTGTCTGTAATCTCGTTCAGATGAGTCATTCTACAATCTTCTCTTTATGGCCCATTTTGACCTAGTAAACATTGGAATTAGCTGAACCTCATGAAACATGACTTTGTAGATCTTTAAGTTAACTTTTCAATGCTGCAAAGTTTGCTCCAATCAGAGACCTTTTTAGTAAAAGTCATTAGACGAAAAAAAACATAGGTGTCCAGACGAAGTTCATGACACTGTAGATGAGCCTCTCGGGAATTCTTGTTTATCGAGCTCATCTGGACGGGCTTGCAAACGAGATTGCAAACGAGACTCTCTGGAAAAATAGAATTCTTCGGGTGTCCGGACGGCCTTTCTTCTTGTCCAAATGGCAACACTTTTGATCACCATTTTGCTGATCGAGTTACGCCAACAAGAACTTACAAACTCCCCCTTTGGCAATTTGGTGACAAAATCAATCGAATGAGTCATCCATCATTCCCCAATTTTTACTCCCAATTTTTACTCCCTTTTATCCAAAATTGACAAAAGATATCATTTTTTCTGAAAACACTCAACAAAACTCATCAAAACAAATGTGGAACAAGAAAAACGTAAACTAAAATCATGAAAAAAAATGACGTAAAATTTAAGATCAAGAAGACACATCAGCAAAACTCCCCCTCAATGTATGGCTCAATAAGAACAAGGAAAAAAAAAAAACAACAGGTGCATTCATAAGAAGAGTATATCCAATAAATGATCAAAAATGTAAATTTAGGATAAACTCTAGTTGAAAGTGCCAAAAATGCCCAAAGCATACAAGAGTTTCAAAAGATGAATAAACAAAATCATTGTTGCAACTCATGCTATATGTGTTGTGTGTAATAAGCCACAATCAAGAGCCAAGCAGTGGACAAAAAAAATATTAACAAAGAAGGCACATTAAAACTTTCAAATCATATGAAAGAAATCTGTAGTTTGTTAGGTTAAGAAGTCAAACATTACTAGGGCCTAGTCACCCTCATCCAATACTCTCCCCCTTAGTCTTATCACAAGGCTTAAAGCTACATCCGGAATTTTAATTTTGGATAAGTCAAGCACAAAAATTGACAGAGTGAAAATTTTCTTTTTGGAATATTTTGGCATTTTGCACATTTCACTTTAGATTATCTCTTTGAGAACGTGTCTTTCATAAAATTAAATAACAAGACATAAGGGTTTGAGCTGGAATTTATGGGTTCTAGGTTCAATTAGCATTTGGTCAATTTTAATCCACAAAGAAAAACCATCACATGCATATGGTTTGTTCAACACAACAAATTTGTCATGGATTGACATTCCTTTTTGAAGCTTAAGTACATAGAGATAGCATAAATGAATGTACCACAATAACAAATACTCAAATGAATCGATGACAATTCATTATAAAGATAATCAACTCAAGCATGATAAGTGCATTCCATAGGTACGTAAATTAAGAGGATTTCCAAATAAGCAATTAAAGATCATTTAAAGCATATATCCATCTTAACTTTTCAAACATCTTTGCAACAACAATACCTTTCTCAAAAATTTATTAACACAAATAAAACATAAAGAATGGTAGCAAAGAAAAACAACAACATGTTTGAATTGAGATTACAACAGGCAATACATGAATGTCTTTTAGCATTAAACTTTCATCAGATCTTATAGGTCCCACTACAAATAATGATTTGGTTTAATAACTACTTCTAGGTCTTCACAAGACATTACACATTCATGAATGTTTGATTAGAAAGTAGACAAAAATCTTGGTGGTCTGCACACAACATCTCATCTATAATCCTTTCAAAGATCATGATATATGAATTTCTTGGTAAGTCCTTTAGGAATTTGCCTCAAAACAAGAATCTCAAAATAACCATGTATACACTCTTCACACAAAAAGTGTAAGAAAAACAACAACAACAACAACAAAAATGCATAAACAAGAAAAAAAAAATGCAAAGCAAAGAAAACAACATGCTCTAGGATAATAACAAACATAAGCAACACAACCAATCCTAGGCATGTTATTGACTCACCTAAATTAAGGTGAGATCACTACCACTCCCCCTTAATGGTTGAATGGTATAATCCTTCATAACCCAAACCTTCTTAAATGAAGGTAGAGGCGTGAACATTTTCAAACTTGTCTAAGCTAGACAAACCTCCAATCATCATTGTGCATAACCCTAAAGGTTCTTTCCTAGGAAGAGAATTTTTATTTTTATGCATATGAGGTTTCAATTAACTGAATACGATTCTTATATGAATTTTTAAGAGAAATATTTTGCAATAAACTTGTTATATAATTGAAATGACGTATCAATAAAAACAAGTCTTTTGATCAACATCTGCTTGTAAAAAAAAAAATCATTAACTAATTTACACTAAAATTATCCTAATTGTATAGTATTACTCAATTTTTTAAAACATGTGAGTAATGTTATCTAGTAGCTTGATATATGATTGACATACAATTAAGATGATGTATATATAATAGTATGACTTCAAAATAGTGCGGATGAAAAATCAAATAATCTATTGGGTCGGAAATGGTATTGGTATTGGTTAATGATAAAGGAAAAAAAAAAACAAGACCGCATGAATTTGTATTTCATAGTTGATTTGGATCCATGCAATGATTTAAAAAAGTAAAAAGGGGTGAATATCAAAACTATGCATGGGAGAACTTGGTAAAAGAAGCCAACGTAGACACAGTGAGACTGCTATCAGGTGGCAAAGACAGAAATTCAATTGATATTTGACAGATGACATCTTGTTTTGTTTAAAGACTAGTGGACAAAAGGTTTGGGGCAGCCAAGACCAAACTTTGGGGTTTACCAAACACAAAAACTTGCTAGGACTTCATGTAAAATTGCCATGAATAGAAGAAGTTAAAAAAAACTTTGGGGTTGCCAGGGTTCCCCCACCTTACAACGTGGGTTTGCCCCTGGATAGGTTTAACATGAGTAAGGCAAAATTGGTGAGCTCTACACTTGCAAGTCATTTGAAGTTAAGTTCAAAGCAAAGTCTTACAAGTGAGAAAGAAAAAGATGACATGAAGAAAGTGCCTTATGCATTAGCCGTAGGTAGCTTAATATAAGCCATGGTATGTACGAGACCTAATATCTCTCATGCTGTTGGAGTTGTCAGTCAGTTCCTTTCTAATCTTGGCAAAGAACATTGGGCAATTGTAAAATGGATTCTTAGGTATCTTAGAGGTACTTCGAGAGTATATTTGTGCTTCAACAATGGTAAATAGATGCTTGATGGGTTTACAGACACATATATGGCTGGGGATTTGATTCCATAAAATCTGCTTCAAGGTACATGATTACTTATTTAGGGGGAGCAATGTCATAAAAAAGCAATCCAGATTATATAAATGTGTTGCTTTGTCTACCACATAGGTAGAGTGCATTGGTATCATTGAAGTGGCCAAAGAATTGCTATGGATGAAAAAGTTCTTACAAGAACTGGGTCAACAACAAGAGAGGTATGTGCTTTACTGTGACAGTCAAAGCGCCATCCATCTCAATAAGAATTCAACTTTCCATTCAAGATCGAAACACGTCGATGTTAAGTATCATTGGATTCGTGATGCACCGGAGGATAAGTTGTTACAGATTAAGAAAAAGCACATTGATGAGAATGGGTAAATATAATGACAAAACTGTTGCCTATACAAAAGCTTGAAATTTGCAGAAGCACGGGGGGCTTGGTAGAGCCCCCCACATAGTTGGGAGGGGTAGATTTGTTAGGTGGTCCCTCTTATGTGGGGACCACGTGGGCTATAACAAACCAATAGGGTTTTGTTTTCTAGTATAAAAAGTAACACTATACATATGTTTCTTGTGTGGGAGAAAAGAAAATATAAAAGAAAAAGAAGAAAAGAAAGAGTGCATCGCAGGTAGGGAAAGAAAAAGAAAAAGGAGAAAAAGGGTTTCGCCTTTTTCACATCCATGAGAGATTGGAAGGGTGTTTGAGGTCCGATCTTAATGTAATTTTAGTGTGTTGCTCCTAACAACAAAAGCTACATATTGAATGGTGTCAATCGTTGGAATTCCTCTCCAATCGTTTGGTTGTTAATACCTACTTGGTAAGATCTTGCTTTATTCTTGTTGGAATCCACTTTAGGGTGATGAATTTATGTTTAATCCAATAATGCATGTATTCTTGATGTGGCGATAACCTCTAGATATCTCTCTAGGGAAGGTAATTATAAACTCATTATTGTTGATAGTGGAAGATTTGACTGGAGTAGGTCCTGTGGTTTTTACCTTTGCATTGGTGGATTTTCTATGTAAAAATCTCAGTGTCTTGCTAGTGGGTTGCATGATTATTATTTTAGTACTTTGACTATTTAGTTTTCATGAAGAGGGATAGATTAATTCTGCTGAGTATCTGAAATTTGTGTTCACCCCTAACAAGTTCTTTATCTCCCAACAATTCATGTTTCTCATTTTTGTGGTGTTTTCTTCTCAATCCTTGCCTCTTTCCACTTCCTCTTGCTTGAAGGTATGATTTCTTGGATTCAATCTTTATTATTGCTAGTTTTCATTGAGGTTTTTCATACCTAGGTGTTCTTAGGATTGGGTTGGCTTCGTTAGTTTGAATTTCTCTCTTTCTTTTTCTAGATTGCTTGTTGGTTATTGTGCTTATCATCTTAACTTCTATTAAGTGTATTTATGCTTGTTTTCCCATCTCCCATGATCAATTTTTATCATGTGTTTGACGGAATGCCTGAGTAATGTTCTGAACCATTTTCTCTCTTGTCTCTTGGCTATTTCATATTTGTTCTTGCACCATGACTTGTTCACGATATTGTCAACTACCTTTGGAGACAAGTGTGTAGGTACAATGGCCACATCTTCAAGGAAGCACACATAGACCAAGCTACCATATAGTGAGGTCTTCAAGATAAAGGAGACAAAGAATGTGTACAACGATTGTTTCAAGTCAAGAACAATGTTGGAAGAGCAAGGACTTTTATTCTCAAACTTTACTAGTGACTTTGCCTTTATCCCACAGCTTTTCAAATACCGTGGATGGATGTCTCTCATTGCTCCTCCAGCTGTGCATCCATTTGGACAATTCGTGAAGGAATTCTATGCCAACATAGAAGTCACAAGTCTGCACTCATTCACCACTTATGTGCACTCTCAAGAGTTCACCGTGGACATGGATCTCATATGTGCTGTCATCGAAGTGCCTTGAGTCAAAGACTCCATCTATCTGTATCATCCAAATACTTTTCCTTCCAAGGACACCATGATGGAAGTTTTTGTCATTGGAGCTGTTCCTTGTTCGCCACCACAGAGCGAGCAAAGTCATTCCTAATTTCTCTTCTCCGATGCAGATTTTGAGTCGCATTATGTCATCCAACCTCTAGCCCCTTGGACACTACACTGGCTTTGATGTTGATCAAACGAGCTTTCTATATGCTTTTACCACCAGAGTCCCGATTGACTTCGTCTCTCACGCCATTCGGCTCATGCTTGCTGTTTGCAGTGAAGGTAACTCATCCCTACCGTTTGGTGGTCTTATAACTCGAATTTTTAAGCACCTCAGGGTTGAGCACCGGGAAAATGGGCCTACTGTCACTCCTCTTGGAAACTACAACAAGAGCACCATTCAGACATCAGCCTCTCAGATTACTAGACTGTCAAGTTGGTTCCTTGCTCCTATGGAACCTGCTAATAATTCTACTATACCATCTTTGAGTTCCATCCCTTCCATCTCTTCGGACTCTAGGACTACTATTATTGAGCGTATTGATGGGTTGTGGAATCATATTCGTGTAGGTTTTGCTCAAATTGGTGATCGCTTAGGAGCGATGAAATCCTTTGTCAAGGTAGTGACCAAGGCACACAACAAGGACCACAAGGACGTTGAACAATTTCAGCTTGACATGAAGTTGATCAAGGAGTTCATACAAGATCAGCATACTTGATAGATCCTTTTTTTCATTCCCTTTGATCTTCTGTGATAAAAAGTGTGAGTAATAATTTGTTTTTGGGGGAATAACATTTGATAGTTTGGTTTTTCAATTTTGATTATTGCAATTATCTTTACAATTTTGTTTAACTTTTTAGATATGTTATTTTGTAGTTTTATCACTGAATTGCCTAAGGGAAAGTTTGTTAGATTAATTTTGTTGTCTAAATTTGGTGATCAAAACCTTGTAAGATTTTTTCCTCTTACTTTTTGGCTTTGTAACACTTCTGGTGCTACCCATTCGCAAGACCATTTGTAGTTCGTTCGACCGTGCAGCAGTTAGTATTAGAAATAGAGAGCTCTATTTGCAAGACCATTCGAAGTCCATTTGAACATACAGCTTCTAGTACTAAAACTAGAGAGCTCCGTTTGTAAGACCATTTGAAGTCAGTTCAAAAGTGCAGCATCCAATACTAAAAGTAGAGAGCTCCATTCGCAAGTCCGTTCGATGAGGGTTTGAACGAGATGTGTTAAAACCATTGTTTAACCCAGCCCCGTCCGAATGGTGATTGAGTCCGTCTAAACGCAAGCTATCTATTGTTGTTTTAGAGTTTTTCAAAAGGAAACCTAATTCTTAGTTGCCTATATATATGGCTCAAGTCACTAAGGGGCCAAAAACTATATTGTGCTAAGAGAAAGGTTTTAGAGATTCAAAGCATGAGAGTTAAATTTCTCTTAAAGTATTGCTGATATTTGAGAAGTTGTTTTTCAATGACAATCAATTAGTCTGTTAGAGGTTCTGACATTGTGGATCAATAGAAGAAGTTCCTAGAGGTTCTGTTAGAACTAATGTGGTAAAAGGCAAGAAAGGTCACTTGTCTAGAAAAGTTAATTTCAACTATAAAGGTTTTGTAAGTGTGAATAACTTGTAATTTCTCCTTCTTCTATAGTACATGACTCCTAGGGTTTGGCTACCTTCGAGTGGTTTTTCCTCTTGAACAGTTCTTCAAAGGTTTCCATTTGTCACCAAAAGATGTGTCCATCTGCTTTATTGTCATACATATTTTAGTGATCAATTGTTGCATGTTCCGCATTATTTTTTATAAACACCTATTCAGCCCCTTCTATATATTTTTTTTGGAGTCTATTTATATTTTCATTTTTGTGAAACACCTAACCCGCACCTCTAGTTAGATTTTGGAGTCTAGTTTATATTTTCAGCAATGGTGGATGAAGGAAGCCAACTTAATGAAAATGTATTGGCGATGGACGCGAGAATGCAAAGATGCATATATTTCTCCTCACCTAAAAGATCTTGATCATTCAATTTTAATAAAAATTAAATTCAACAAAATAATAAATACCACTTGCAATAATATTACAATGTATATTTTCTCAAAAAGAATTATAAATCCTACTTATAAGAACGAAAGTGTTGTCAAAATAAAATATACATATGTAATCTTAAATATTAGAATCAAAATATCTCCATTAATAGGGAAAGAAGCTACAAACTGCGTGCAACACTGAGAGAGAGTCAATAGGCGTGTTTGACGGATTGAGGTGAGAATGGTTGCAGGCGGTAAGAAACTTCCCAATGTTTCCCACCCCACCGCACCTCCCTTTTTTCTTGCAATTAAACACAACAACAGTAGTACCTGTACACAGACCAAAGACCGAGATGTTTAGAAAAAACAGGAGTAATCTGATATGGGTGGTGTTCTCAAAACAATTAGTTAAAATTTACAGTCGTTGACGTCCCCGTTGTACTCCCCTTTACCCGCCAAGTCCTCATCATATTTCAACTTCCATGTGTTCAACAACTAAACCCATAAGTACCCACAAGAATCTTAATTCAGTCCCAGAAAGACTTTTACACAACTCTTTGTAGCTTGCACTATAAATACCTTCCACTTCTTCATACTTTCTCATCCACATCTATCCCACAAGCTAGCACCGTCTAAAACTTCTATATTTTTTTAGCAGAAATTATTTAAGTTCGAAGATGATCTTCAGTAAGACGAGCAGCCTTTTGATCATCTTCGTCATCTCTGTGGCCATCTTGAGCCATGCCAGGGTTGAAGCAGCCAGAGTGTTAGCCAGCATTGACCAGCTAGAGGCATATTCGTCTGTGTATGAGAGGGCAAAGCTGAACATGGCGTATTGGCTCGAAAGGTTGCCGTCCGGATCTAGCGATGGAGGCGGTCACTAGTTTACTCATATTCTGAATGCTACCATATATGTATACAAATTAATACACGTACGGTTACACTCACGAAAATAAGAATATGCTTGTTTTTTGTTTGGTTGTTAGTCGTGTATACTGTAGCTCTTGCTACATTGAATTATACCCAAATAATGTAATGGAAAATAAATTTCGCTTATTAATTAATTAAATTGATAAGCCATCATTTGTTTTTGATTATGATCAACTTCTGTTTTATCCTTCTATTCATTTTGTATTCAGGCATGGCACTTATTTTAAAAAATTTAAACAGCTAAAAATTAATACATTTATTTATTTAATTAATATTTTAACAATCATGCAACAAATTTGATAGCATATTGCAATCATAATAAAACATGATAACGAATTGAGATGCCATTCTTCCAATTAAATGAAAATGAAATACAAAATCCGTTCAAAAAGCTTCCCTTGTTAGTGAGAGAAGTCACCCTTCTTTCTAGGTACATAATATCTCTCTCCTAATTAGTGAGGTCTACTTTAGTACTTCCACCGGTGGTGTGCCCGTCCAAGGAGGAGGGATGGTTGTTCCTCCCTCCCTCCTTTTTTTTTTTTTTCCTCCCACTTAACCCATTCTTTCACAATTTTTCTCCATTTCTCCATTGTCCCTCTTTCACCGTCCATCAATCCTTTGCACCATGCCGCTTCCTTCCTCAAGCACTATGTTGTTTGAAAAATGCTATGCCGTAATAAAACACAGTTTATACGAAATTAATAGATATTAAACAACATGCAAGTAATCACCAAAATATAAGAATCAGACACAAAGATTTTGGTGATGAAGAGGAAACCTTTTAGAAACCATTTTAAAAGTAAAACCTCTCCGAGGCAGCCAAATACAGGAAATCACTATCAAAAGATTATTCAGAAATTACAGACACTAGGAACACTTACAACCCGATGCAAGACCTTGACTCAGTAAGATCGATAAGCATCCAACTCGTCTCCTCGCTCACAATCTTCTTCAATGTGATTCTCTTTTACCGGACCCTTCTGATAGACTTCTCTATAACGCTCACAATCAAACTAACAAGGATCCTCTAAGAGGAATAACAAGGCTCACAATAATTCTCTCTAAGCACAGCCTCTCACAAACTCTCTAGGGATGAAAATTGTGCCTCTCTCTTTTTGTAGAGGTGTATTTATAATAGCCTCATCATCCCTAAAACTAGG
Organism: Carpinus viminea; assembly: GCA_013348765.1. Lineage (NCBI taxonomy): Eukaryota > Viridiplantae > Streptophyta > Magnoliopsida > Fagales > Betulaceae > Carpinus > Carpinus viminea. The sequence goes on along the minus strand of CP054673.1, from coordinate 14,652,455 downwards.
AAGCAGTTTCAATTCATTTAAAACTGTTATAGGTAGGCGGCGTCCAGACGAGAACATCTGCCGTCTGAACGGGGCAACAAAAGACGTCCAAAAAGTGTTTTTAACACATGGTCGTCTGCAATCTTGTCTGGACGAGATTGCAGACGAGCTATTTTGCAATATTCTCTTTATGGCCCGTTTTGACCTAATAAAATTTGGAATTAGTTGAACCTCATGAAACATGACTTTGTAAATCTTTGTGTTAGCTTTCCAACGCCGTAAAGCTTGCTCCAATCAGAGGCCTGTAACTTTATATATGACCTTTTTAGTAAAGGTCATCAAACGAAAAAAACATAGGCGTCCGGATGAAGTTCAGACGACACTGTAGACGAGGCTCTCGAGAATTCTTGCTTATTGAGCTCATCCAAACGGCCTTGCAGATGAGATTGCAGACAAGGCTCTCTAGAAAAATAGAATTCTTCGAGCATCCGGATGGCCTTCCTTCTCATCCGAATGGTGGCACTTTTGATCACCATTTTGCTTACCGAATTACACCAACAAGAACTTACACCGTCCACCACTCTTCATTCTCCGACCCTTTGCATCTTGGATTTGTAGTGATTCTTAATTAGATCTTCTTCATTTTTTTTCCTTAGTCAAATTTGAGCCCCAACACGCTAGTCTACTATACCCTCTCTGGGCTTCCAACTCCCAACCACCACCTCCTGCTCAACCTTCCAATGACCACACTCCAATCAAAGGGTCTCTTTTGCTGCTTCCCCATTGTTCATGCTGCCATTTGTTAGGATTTCTATTGTTTCTTTGCTTTTTTTCATTGTGATTCTATTGTTGTCTTATATTCTCTATATTTTCTCCATTTTTTTTTAAAAAAAAAATGTTGTGTTGTTTGGTTTTTGTGGCTTTATGACTCCACGTGCTTTTGTGTTTCGATTTTGTTGTGGAGACTCACGCTATTGGAGATAGTTCTCTTTCATCATCGATTCCTATTTCAGTCCCACAATTCCCCCTAGTGGTTGTTTTTACCAATCTATGGTTCGAGCAGGGTTTAAAAGCATTTCAAGGGTTATGCCTTTGTCCATGTTCCTGCTTGGGCTTTTGGGTATGGTTAAAGGGTTTTATGTGAAGTCCCACATTGCTTGGGTATGGAGATAGGGATGTGCTTATATGAATACTTACACTCTTAATGATAACAACGCGTTTTAAAGTCGTGATGGTCATGATCCTATTAAAACTCAGCAGTTAAGCGTACTTCTGTAATAGTAGTACCAGAATGGGTAAATCCTTGGGAAGTCTAGTTCGGGGGAGCCAAAATCGGACAATATTGTTTGTTATTGGGATGGCGTGTTATAAATTGTATCAAAGCCATTACCTAGAGGGTCGTCAGCAGCGACACTAGGTCCTCAGAGGGTATGATTGTGACGTCCCACATCACCTGGGTATCAAGATGTTCGGAGGAGCTAAAAGCAGACAATATTATGTGTCATTAGGGTAAGGTGTTACATCTTGGGACGGTCATGCCACTACTTGCCATTTTTTGTTTCATGTTTAAACCACTTTATGTGATCCCTATTGATAGGACCGAGTCATCTTTTGACCTATTTTCGGCTTTTTAATTGTATTATTTGTACTGTAATTTTTGTTTAGAGTTTATTATTGGAGAGCCCACCTCATTTTTGGGATTTTGATCACTTAACCCTTTTTTCCCAATTTGGTTAAAAATATTGAAAATGAAATACATACGCACAAATGTGTGTGTGGTGCGTCTTTTCTTTAACTTATTCATAATTTGCTTTATGCATTTATTTATTTTCACCAAACACTACATTGAATGTAAACCACGTCTATTTCAATGTTTGGTCATATATATATATATATATATAACTTTTTGTTCAATACGTTAACAAAATTCATGTGAAGTTACAGAAATAAGCCAGTATGTATGTTGGGAAGAGATACCATTCGAAACAAAACAATAGATATCGGAGTGATTATTGCTTAACATCTTTATCGTTTGTGATCGATGTCAAATATTGTATATTTAACCTCCTTTAACTTATGTTTGTTAAGTTCTTGTCTTTGTTAATTTCTAATGTTTTGGTTAGGTTTGATGTTTTAATGTTTTAATGTTTTGCAGGTTGTTAAGTTGCATTTGGGGCTAATGCCATCAACTCTGGGGCTTAAAACAGTTAGGAGCTTTGGCGGCAAAATTGAGTCGAGCTATGATTACGATGACTCCCACCAAAATGGCCATATCTAGAGTTTTAGAACTCCATTGGGGTGATCTTGGTGTCTTTGGAAAGCTAACTCAAGATCTACAACTTTGTATTTCACATGTGAGGCTAATTCTGAAGGCAGTGCGCTCAAACGCACGTTTTTGCGTTTGAACGCACTTGTGCCTATCAAGTGCAAATTCTTGCAGTGCGTTGAATGCACCCAGTGTTCAACACTTAACTGACCTGGCAGCGCTGAAACCCTAAAAATTAGCCTATAAATACCCCATTTCTTTTGTAAGCGAACCAAGGCGCTTGGGAGGCGATTTGAGGCGCCTTTGTGGCCCAAAACCTCATTGTTCTTCATTGTAAACACTCTAACGTCATTTCTTTAATTTAATGTTTTATTTTGCTTTTATTTAGTCTCTTATTCCCTTCACTATGGATTTGTTTATATATATTCATGTTTAGTTCGTATTTTCTATCGTTTAGATTTATGTTTATTCGTTTCAATACATTTTAGTGACAAAAGTGTGTTGATTGTTGTTTACAAATCATCAACGTCAACATTCGTTGCAACGGAGATACATCGGATGATTCGTCTTGGACCAATATCCGTTGTGACCTCTTAAAATAGTGTTTGCCTCGATTAGTTCGACAAGATTTTGACAACAATAGGATACATATATGAGCTTTATCGATAGAGCGGAAATATGAACATTGTGTTAGCGCTCGAGAATATGCCTAGTAGCATAAAGTTGTTTAATAAATATGAGTTAAGCATGTTTATATATTAATTAATTTGTGGTGAGGTGGATTAGGGACCTTAGCGTTTTTATTTATTTATTTTATTGCATTTTAATTTAGTTTATTTTATGCATACCACCATGTGTTTGATATTGGGACTAGGTTAAGATAGGATTAGTTTAGGCACTTTAAAATTAGTTTTTAACAAAGCCGATTCTCTGTGGGATTCGACCTCGCACTTGCACACCCGCTACACTGCTTAACGACTCGTGCAATTGGCGAGTACAATTAAATTTGTGCAACAAATTTTGGCGTGAATGTAGGGAATCGTGTTTTGTTGGAATTGATTTTATGCTTAGATTAATTTTATCTTTCTACTAGTTATTTTAAATTGTGCAATTATTTTATTTATTTTGTGCTTTTGTATAGAAAAAAAATAAAAAAAAATTAGATTAGTATTTATTTAAGCATTTTAAGTAGTCTGTTTTAGATTAAAATTCAGCTGTGATAGTGCGATTGATCGTCCCTTTGTGCGATCGAACGCACTTGAGTCTATTCCAGATCGCGCCTACTGCGCCTAATGCAGCTGCATGCGTCGCCTCTGACAAAACCGCATTACGCTGTGCGATCGATCTCACCTCTATTGCGATCGAACGTACGTGCACAGACTGCTACATTTTTGCGTATCTGCGTGTCGCGATCGATCATGAGACTGCGCTCGGCGCTCAGCTTGGCTGCACCAACAAAGCGATGTATGTGATTTTATTTTAATTTTTTTTGTTTGTTTAATTATTAGTTTTTATTTAATTATTTATTTATTTTGCCTATGTTTATTTATTTACTTGTTATTTTTAGTTTTGTTAGTCATTTTATTTTTAGTTGTTTAATTAGTTTATTGTTTTGTTAGTTTATTTGTTTATTAGTTTTTGTGTTTAGTCTCTTTTTATTAGTTATTTGTTTAGTTTATTTTTGTTAGTTTTGTTTATTTTATTTTATTATTAATTGTTTCATGTGAGATATATTGAACTGTTTGGGTGAAGCATGAGTCTTCCGTTCAATTATTTCAATGTTTCCCTAGTTGTAGGGCCTTAAATCCTACCAATTTTACCCACATGAACCATGTTCACCTTGCTCCAGCCCTTACCATAGTTTAGGTGATTGTCCACATTGGGGACAATTTTCTAATTTTCACATGAGCAGATGAACACCAGTTTCTTAGTCTTGGGTTTGAATCGAATTCAAATTTTATAACCCAGACTTGGAATAACCATCTGATTTTTTGTGGCAAGCTCATGCTACGAAAAATTATGCTCCCCAAGTTGACGAACGCACCATCCGATTATCCGCAGTTCGACAACCAATTTTCTTCCATCCATCATATGACTATCCTCTGAGCAATCTTCTTTGGAAGAAAGCGGCTTAAGGAATTCATGGAACTAGTCGGCCAACCCACCATTCTACTTCCCATGAACTATCTTTGGAAGAAACACTTGAGGAGTTTAGGAAAACAGTCAAGCAACCTTGTCAAGAAATCATAGATGCCATTGTGGGAAACACTGAAGCAGTTACAAGGTTGGAAGGATAGTTTGGTCATCTAGTTGCTGAATTCAATAGAATTGAGGAAGAGGAACTTCAAAGTCGAGATGGTGAGAGGGCCGTACATGATTGATGAGGATTGTCTCAGCGATCGTCATCATGAGCATGTCTAAGCCACTACCACACTTGTTAGTAAGGAAAGAGCTGATAACCATGAGGAGGAAGAGAAAGAGGAGCAAGTTGAGCAATTTGAGCCCCATTCAAATCCGTCAATGACAAGCAAGTGAGTATTGAAGCTCACTCCTTTGTCAATCCTCTCGAGACATATCATTCACCACAAGTTTCATCTTTTCAATGTCTCAAAGAGCCATCTTATGTAGAAATTTTTCTTAAAATTTCTACATAAGATGATAACATCCTTCTAGAGGGTATCATATTTTAAAAAGAAAGTGATCGTACCAAATTTGGGTACTACTTGAAGAACGAACCGATAGGTCGTATAGCGTTCTTAAATCTGAGATCGAACCACCGGAGTTTTGTAATTAAAAACCGACTCTTAAATTTAATATATCTTAACCTAGCCCCAAAGTAAGAGATGATGATGTGAACAATGAAATTGCAGAAATTAAAAGTGCAAATGTATGGATAAAAATAACTAAGGTTAAAAGATGAACCTCACCCAATAAAGATTAGCTTAATACATTTTATGCTCATTTTCCGTTTTAAACTTTAAACCCTTCAACACACTCTATCGTGATTCTTGACACAAGTCAAGCGAATGATGTGTTTACCGTTAAGGAGCTACAATGAGTGTTGATTATGGATAAAATCATCCTGTATCCTTGGATCGATGGATATTAAATCACAACCAAGAACTTCGTTGTACACCCGACTTGGAACACATCACGGATGACTATCAATGTATCAACAACACACAACCATTCAATTATTTGTCACGAAATTAAATGGCGAATCAGAATTAAATGACGGAAAATAAAGCATAAAATGTAAAAGCGAAATGTAAACTAAGGGTGAGGCTTCATCTTCAACCTAAGTTGAAGATTTAGCCACCATTGAATAACAAAGCACAACTAAAGTAAGGGAATGCATTAAAATTAAATTTAAAGTAAAAGCTTACAAATAAAAAAAAGGCGAGCAAGGCTACAACGCATAAATGCTCTCTAAAAAATCGCCCCAAAGAAAACTAACTCCAAAACAAATGACCAAGGGCCTATTTATAGGCTGCTGGAAAATAACTGCGTTGAGCCTTGAAAGTGCGTTCGAACGCGCGGTTATCCACGGTCGAGCGTATGCACTAGTCGAGAAAACGCCAGGGCGGCTCGTGGTAGCGGGCTGGTGGACTCGTTCAACCTCGGGCTGCGTGCGACGCGTCTGCGTTCGTGTCCATTTTGCTCCCTCGGTCAATTCGTGATGCAAGGACACTGATTAAAACAAAACATTCAAAACAAGTCAAATTAGTAAATATTAACAAAACTAATGGCCTAACAAGCGTAAATAAAGGGGTGTGAGCAGCACTAAATAGCACTCATCAAATACCCCCAAACTTACATTTTGCTAGTCCCTTAGCAAAACAAAGAATAAACATAAGTCCGCTTTCGTGGGAGAAAGTTTGCATTGGCGCATGCAACAAGCCTTTTAAACCTCTAGGAGTTCCCTAGAGGGCAGTGAAGAATCTCGTGAGGGTTTTTCAGAATGATACCCACAAACATTTGTGCAAACATTTCTTTCTCAATCATGCAATAGAATATCAATCATGGTTTAAATTCAAAAGCAAGCTTAATCACACAAAGCCATCTTCACAATTTTTCAAGGAATTTTTAATCGGGCTACAAACATGGCAAGCCGAGATATCACAAAAATCAATTCTAGTGAAAGTGAATTCAACATATAATCATGGGATTTCAACACTAAACTTTTTCATGCATGCTTTGACACTCAAATTCATCAAACCACTCATCGGGCACAATAACCAAGGTTTATTTCAATTTTTTTTTTTTTTATTGCAAAGCTCCCTTAAGGCATCTAGTTGACCCATGTATCAAGCGTTAGGTCAATGACTCCCAAACGACGGTTTTAGGGCATTAGGTGTAAAGACACCCCTAAGGACCTACTAACTTTCGAGTCAAAAACTCTGACTTTGCTAATCAAGTTTAACTTCTCACTTTTTTACACGAATGCTCAATGCTTACTGAGGCATGAGATTCGGTTACTCGGTGGAAAGCTTAAAATGATCAAAGTTTTTTTTTTTTTTTTTGGCGTAAACCATGGTTATTTCTCAACAAGTTATCCAAGCGTATTTAAGCTTACAAAACTAGCATGACCAACCTCAACATTTAATCCCAAAGACTACGTGCCAAATGTGCTCGTGAAAAATCAAATTGACATGCAATATCTCAAGTTTGCCAAAGAAGGTAACACAATCAAAATTCCCTTCAAAAAGTAATCATGTGTTCATAAAATTAAGCTCACAAAGGAAATAAACCATAATCAACATAAAGCGCATAATAGAAAATAAAATGTGCACAAAATGATAAAACACCCTAAGCTCAAATCTACTTTGTCCACGATTAATGCGGATAAAAATACAAATGTAGTGCAAAGGGTATGAAAGATAAACCAAGGCGTCACGAAGGCGTCACGGGGCTGGTGGTCTTTGGTGGTGCGCGAAGGTCCTCTGCTTTGGGCGATCTCTCAAGATGGCTCGGAACATCTCCTGGACCTCGAGCACATCTGACAGCGTCCCTCTGTATATGCGATCTGAAATCGTATGTCCACGAGGTCTCTGGAAATGTAATAATAGGTCCGTGTCGATCATGATCCCCTCCTCGTACTCCTCGCTCTCGTCTAGCACTCCTCCTGCCGCTATCTCTGGCTCAGTTGCCATCTCAGGAATGTCCATGGGCTCTGGTACTGGTGCGGGCTCTGGCTGTGGCTGTGGCTGAGCTCTGGGCATGTGGGAAAGACTCTGGCGCCACTGGATCGGGCCAAAGTATGGGCTCTCAGTGATAGGCCCGTCAGTAGAATTGCCTTTAATCCCTTTCTTCCTCAAAATGTGAGTGACAAGAAAAGGGAAAGGCAAGCCCCAGGTCTTCGTGTGCTCTGCTCCCCGGTGGTGTACTCCATCCCAGAATTTCTGAATCTGCCGCCATATGATCTCGGGAATGGAGCACCAGAAACCTCGATGGAACGCATATAGAGCACGAGGAAAGATCCTCCTCTGTCTTGTGCCCCAAAGGACACACGTTCCTATAAAGCACCATGTCTATGAATAAAAGATTCCGGAATCTTCGTTTCTTGCTGCATTTGATGACCATCCATAAAATGCCCATCACACATCGGTAACAATGTCCTCGACGGTGAGCATGGGAGGGCACTCGAGCAGGGGTATCCGACTCGGGGCTCATGGTTACACTTCAAGCCGGTGCTCGTCGGCAATGGTCACTGAACTTCTCCTCCATCAATGGAAGAAGAAAGCACATCGGGCTAGTCGCCTCACACCTCAAATTCTCATAAAATTCTCTCACAAAGGCGCTCATAAGCGGTGGAGGCGACTTGAAAAGTCTCTTTAAGCCCGTCTCTTCAATTCTTGAATGGCAACTCGTTGCCTCATTATTGGAGAACTCCTCTTTGATGGCAAAGGTGTTCTCCAAAATGAGCCTCTGACTCTCAATGGGAAGCTTTGGCGACCATGCTTTGGGTCCCAGTGGACGAGAAGTGGTGCCTTGGCCTCTAGGCATGATGAATGTTGGTTGGGAATTTTTGTCGAGCAGTGGTGGCGCCCAAAAACTAAGGGTTTGAAATCCCCTTTCAAAACAATCAACCCCCAAAATCAACACAAACCCAACAACAACAATGGGCACAATCCCAAAATGGATTTGTGCCCAAAATCCTAAGAAAAAAATGAAAAAAAATGAAAATTTGGAAAAAAATGGGTTTTGGAGAAAATGAAAAAAACAAAATTTGGCCAATGGCGGTGGGTGGGTTAATTGGTGGAGAGGGCCGGTGTGTGTGGTGGGGAAGAGGTTGGTGGAGGTGGGTGGGTAATTTGGATGTTAGGGAGGTGAGGGTGGAAATGGGGTGTCGGGAGGTGCAGGTGGAGAAATGAAGGGATGGGGAAAAGTGACCTAAGCGAGGTCACGAAGGCCCGGCTCGATGCGTTCGACCGCACATATCGTATCGACCGCACTCGTGCTGGCGCAAATGGTGCAACTTTTTCGTTCGAACTTACGAGGTAAGTTAGGCCGCCGTCGTCTTGATAATGTGTCTTGTCTTTGGGCGTGATCGAACTCACCAAGGTCGAGCGCAGCGCATTGTGTGCCGTGGTGTCTTGGTCGAACTCACCAAGGCGAGCGCGTGCAATAATGCGTGAACTTACAAGTAAGTTGACAAAATAATAAAATTTAAAAAAATAAGAAAAACTATACAATAAAAATTAAAAATTTATACAAAATAACAAAACATGCTATAAAACAAGATTTTTACAACAAAAACAAACAAAATATTTACACAAACACAAAACAAAATATTTACACAACAAAATAAAATATTTACACAAACAAAATAAATATTTACACAAACACCCCCAACTTAAAAGCATACATTGTCCACAATGTGGTGAAATAATCTAGGGGTAAGCCAATTCGTATAACATAAAGAATGCTTTCCCAAATTTGACTAAAATATAAGCAATAAACATAATGAGGGTGCCTCCCACAAGCGCTAAGTTTAACGTCTTGACGGACTTCGTGATAAGAGACTACATCACTCGGTGTAAGCAGGATCCTCAAAAGTAGCCTCAATCTACGAACTCCTCAACTCCAAGAATGGTTTAACCCTTTGTCCATTTACCTTAAAAGGTTACCATTCTTGGGATCCTCTATCTCGATGGCCCCATGAGAAAATAAGGTCCTAATGATAAATGGGCCGTCCACGAGATTTCAACTTGCCGGAAAAAGATGCAATCGAGAGTTGTAAAGAAGGACTTTCGACTGGCTCAAGCGATCTCCTCAAAATGCCACGGTCATGAACCTTCTTCATATGTTCCTTGTATTTCCTCGGCTGTCATATGCATCATTCCTCAACTCCTCTAACTCGGTGAGTTGGAGCTTCCTTTGAGCCGGCCTTCAAAAATTGAAGTTCATCAGCTTGATGGCCCGGTATGCTCTATGCTCCAACTCGGCGGAAGATGACAAGCTTTCCGTACACCAACCGATAAGGCGACATCCCAATCGATTGTCTTATATGCCGCTATATATGCCACGCGTCATTCAATCGTGAAGACCAATCTTTCCTGCTAGGGTTCTTTGTTTTCTCAAAATGTGTTTGATCTCACGATTTGACACTTCAACACGCCCACTAAATGCATGGGTGGTAAGAAATTAATGTGATGAAATACTTCTTCATCAATTGCTCAAAAATCCGGTTGCAAAGTCGTACCACCATCACGATAATTGCTCTAGGTGTACCAAACCGAGCAAAATCGTGTCCTTGAAATTTGACCACAACTCTGTGGTCATTGGTCTTCTGCCGCCGCCTCCACCCATTTGGACACATAGTCCACAACGAGAATGTCTGAAACCCAAAGGAGTTTGGGAAAGGTCCCATGAAATCGATGCCCCATACATCAAAATCTCAACTATCAATATGGGGTTGAGGGCATCATATTTCTCCTTGAAATACTCGAGTTTACGACAACGCTCACATGAGGTGCAATAAGCCACGGCGTCTGCAAATATGGTGGGCCAATAAAATCCACCTGCAAAATCTTTGCAGCGGTTTTGTTTACTGAAATGGCCCCACATGCATGATCATGACAAAAGGAGATGACATCGGTTTGGTCAAATTCGGTATGCATCTCCTAATGATCGTCGGGACAATACTTGAGCAGATAAGGATCATCCCAAAGAAAGGTTTTCACCTTGGACAAAAACTTGACCTTATCTTGTCGCCCCCAATGCAAAGGCATTTGGTGGTAACAAGATAGTTCACTATATCCATAAACCAAGGTGCGGGATTGTGAGCAATCTGCATCAAAGCTCATCGGAAGGTCTCGGAGATGGGTGTGGTGTCCTCGGTGAAATCCATGGTCAACCTCGACAAATGATCGGCCACCACATTCTCTGTTCCTTTCTTATCCCGGATCTCTATGTCGAACTCTTGCAACAGCAAAATCCATCTAATCAAGCAGGTTAGCATCTTTCTTGGAGAAAAGATACTTTAGCAGCGTGATCGAGAAAGATAATGATTTTAGATCCTAAGATAGGATCTAAACTTATCTAAGCATAAAAGCGACCGCCAACAACTCCTTTTACGTGGTGGAGTAATTGAGTTGTGCATCGTTGAGTCCTACTCGCATAGTAAATCACATGGGGAAGTTTCTCAATCGCGCAAAGCGCTCCACGCATAGTCGATCGTCACACATGATCTCAAATGGTTCACCCCAACTGGGTGGTCTAATCCGGTATGGACGTCAGAATCTCCTTGAGCCCCAAATGCTTTTACACATTCATCATCAAATTCAAATGGGGTCTCTTTGGCCAATAACCTACACAAGGGCTAGCGATCTTCTGAAATCCTTTATGAATCGCCGGTAGAACCTGCATGGCCCGGGAAGGAACGAATTTCCTTCACGATGCGTGGGGGTGGAAGGTTAGAGATCAAATCTACCTTCGCCTTGTCAACCTCGATGCCTCTACGAGATATGACATGCCCAGTACAATCCCACCTTAACCATAAAATGGCACTTCTCCCGATTAAGCACGAGGTTCTTCTCTTTACATCTCACTAACACCAAAGTGAGGCAGTCTAGACACTCTGAAAGCGATGATCCGAAGGCGGAGAAGTCATCCATGAAGATCTCCATAAATCACTCTACCATGTCGGAAAAATGCTGATCATGCACGCTGAAAAAGTAGCGGGTGCATTGCATAGCCAAATGGCATTAAATCGGTGGCGAATGTCCCAAAGGACATGTGAAGGTAGTCTTCTCCTGGTCTTGAGGTCCACTGGGACTGGTTATATCTGAATAACCATCCAAGAAGCGATGTAGTACTTGTGCCCACCTAAGCGCTCCACCATCGATCGATGAATGGAAGAGGAAAGTGATCTTTCACGGTGGCGGCGTTCAACTTCCTATAGTCAATGCATACTCTCCATCTGAACACGAGTTGGTACCAACTCGTTGTCCTGATTCTTTACTACCATCAATCCAGCCGCTTGGGCACAACATGAATCGGACTCACCCATTTCTTTGTCGGAAATGGGATAGATGATCCCGACATCCAACGACTTAATCATACGCTCTCACAACTTCCCGCATAGCTGGGTTGAGTCTTCTCTGTGGCTCCTCGATGGTTTGGAATCCTCCTCCAAGTGTATCTTATGCATAACCAACGAGGGTGATTCCCTTGATGTCCTCAATCGTCCGACCTATAGCTTCCCTATGCTCTCTCAAAACTCTCAACAATTCCTCCTCTTGAGCATCTATCAAGTCGGAAGCTATAATCCGGCAAAGACTCAACTGGACCGGGAACTTATACTTAAGACTATCGGGTAAAGGCTTAAGTTCTTCTTTGGGGGATCGTCTTCTTTGTCTCCTTCTTTTCCTTGCTCTCAAAGGAGTTGTCTCCAAAAGTGCCTCTTGCACTCCATCGGTTTATCCAAATCTAAGTCTTCTCCAAAGTGAGCAAGGCATGCTTCAGGTCTTCTATGCTTGATTCTTCTATTACTTCATCCAATTTCCTCAATCAAGCATACTTGATTCATCTGGTCATAATCAAGTGGTTGTTTTACGATATGAAAAATATTCAGTTCCATAGTCATATTACCAAATGAGATCTTCATGACCCCGACCTGATTGATTAGAGGCGTTAGCCGTAGCTAGAATGGGCGCCCTAGAATCACGGGATCTCAGTTCCTATTACTTGCGGCTCTGTGTCCAAAACAATGAAATCCACGGGAAATAAAATTTGTCCACCTTAATCAAAAGCGTCCTCAACTATTCCCGTGGAACCTTCACAGACGACCCAAGTTGCGATGTCATGGTTGTGGGCTTGACTCTCCTAGCCCTAGCGCAAATAGACCGAGTAGGGCAACAAGTTTACACTTGCTCCTAAATCCAGATTGCCCTCTCGATCTGGCTCCTCTTATCATGCAAGTAATTGTAGGACATCCGGGTCCTTATACTTGAGGGCAACTTGCCTTTGAAGGATAGCAGCGACTTGCTCGGTCATGAATGCCTTTTTAGGGACATTCGTTTTCCTCTTCTTGTGACCAAGTCCTTCAAGAACTTGGCATAGGAAGGATTTCTTTGGATGGCGTCCAAGAATGGAATATTTATTGGACTTGTTTGAACACCTCGAATGTCCTCTAATTTCCCTCCATTCCTAAGCGCTTGTAATCTTTCGGGGTATGGTGCTTTTGGCACAAGCGCCCTAGGAGGTTCTTTTCAAGCGGGGTGACATAGATGGCTCGACATCTCTTTCCTCTTGATTGTCACCCTCTTCCTCTCTGCTCTCCTTCCTCTTTCTGCTCTTCTTCCTCGATCTTCTTACGGGTTCACCACCTTATTGTCCTCTCTTCCTGACCTCGGAGTGACAATCGCCTGCACATGTTCTTGATTTGACAAATTTCCACATGCTTTAGGGTTGTTCCTTTGCTTGGCTAGGGAGTTTTCCTTTGTCCCTCTCACCCGGTGATTTGCTAATTGTCCCATCTGCATCTCAACTTTGAGATCGCACAGGTGTTCACCATGGTGTTGCCTCATGTCACTTATCGATTGACCGATCATTTTCATAAAATCTCTCATGGTATCTTCAAGTGACTGGTTTGATGAGGTGGGGCTTGGTTGGGGCTTGATAAGATGATAGCGTTATGGCGGCGTCCTTGATTTGGGTAAGAAGAAAATCACGGGGATAATGTGGTGCTCCCCCTTGATTGGTGTTGGGTTGATTCTGTTTCCATGAAAAATTGGGGTGATTTCTCCACCCGGGTTATATCTCGAATATGGCCCTTTGGAATGACTTTGAAAACTTGTTCCATCTCAAAAAGCCGTCATTGATGGACAATTCTGCTTGGTGCATAGGACTAGCGAGACAGAACAACTCTCTGACGAGTGTGTTTACGGCATTTCTGAGCTTTCCTACACTCATCTCGTCCAACCTTTTCATAATCGCATCCATCCTTTGAGTCAACTCTCTGCTCACATTTTAGCTCGGGATGCCTCATTTCTTGTCCTTAGGGCAGATTTATCACGACAAGCTGGAGAAATCCCGATTTGTGTGTTGGCGACAATCTTTTCCAAAGCTTTGTATGCCAAATCTCTCGTCAAATTGAATGTCCCACCATTCATTAGTTCAATCATGCTACGGTTGGTTTGAGACAACCTTGGTAGAAAAATTGAACTAAGCGCCATTCTCTCATGCAGTGGGGTGGACACTTCATTAACATATCTTTGAATCTTGTCCAACACTCCGTGAATTTTTCATCCTCGTCACGAGAAAATGGATGATTTCCTTTCTAGCATCATTTACTCGGACATTGGATAGAATCTATGGTAGAACTGTTTCAATAGTTCTTTCCGAGGATGTAATGGAGCAGTGCTAAGAATCGAGCCATTCGGTGGCTCTGTCATGAAGGAGAAAGGAAATAGTCGAAGATTGGTGATTCCTCTGAGAAGTTTTGAAATTTGGTTGTGGCGGTTATGCTCTTGAACTTCTTGGCGTGGGAATCGGGTTTTCATGATCTAAGCCATAGAAAGATGGTAACATCTGAATCACATGTGGCTTAAGATCATAATGAGTAACATTTATTGGCGGTAACACTATGCAAGAATGGAGTCTTGACCGAGAGATTCAACAGTTCATGTAATCTTTGTCGTGAAATCCAACTCATACACGTCTGTGCTCCCGTTCCCGGCTCTTGCATCTTCATTTTCCTCGTTCTCCTCTTCCTCATCCCTCCGATTTTCTTCATGCTGTTCCATCTGCGGCTCTCTTTGATTGTCTCCCATCTCGGCTCGAGCTCGCTCTCCTAATGTGTCTTTCTAGGTCGGGATCTAGTGGTGTTAATTCTAAGTTCAAAGCGTCGACCATGCATAAATCAACTAAATCTAACTAGGAACTAAGGAAGAACAGCAAGCTAAATAAGCTAAAAGGTGCAACAAAAACAACGAAAACCAGAAATAAGAGAAAAGCAGAATAAAAGTATGCACAACTAAACAAAAAGCAGAACAAACAAAAGCAGCAAAAGATATAGCAAAGAGCTAAAACATAAACACTAGCTTATCATATTCATGTAAAAAACTAAATGAAACAAATATGAGCAGATAAAAAACAAAACTAATAAACAGAGAACAAAATTAGCTAAAATTACAAAACAGCAATGAAAAGCAAGCTAATTTAAACACCTAGTAACTAGAACTAATTAACAAACAAAACACAAGCAAAAACTAAGAATGAAAAATAAACTAATCACAACTAATCACAGACTCAAATTACTCAAAATAGGCGGTTTAAACAACTAAATAATTCTAACAATCTATGGAAATTAAAGGAATTTAAAAAATAGAACATACTTATACGGTATGTTGATGCGAGGCGAGAAGTGCGCTCGGCAGGCGCCGTTAGATTCGCCTGGCAGACAAGAATGTGGCATTTTTCTCAAGTCACGTTCGACACAGCAGCAGTGCGTTCGACCCTTGAAGGCTCCTCTTTGTCGAGTCCGTGCTCGCTGAATCGTGACAGCGTCTGAATCTGTGAGTGCTCGCCTTGAGCGTCTGACGTCTTGAATAAGCGGAGTCGTTCGACCATAAACCTTCGACCCGCCTTTGTCGGCGCTGATATATCGAGGCAACGAAGCTGAAAAAAAAAACTAAAACTTAACTAAAATTAACAAAAATGAACTAAAGCGAAAATAAACTATAAGCATATACAATGCAGAAAATAAAACTAGTAGAAAAATACATCAATCTAAAAATTATATTAATTTTAAACAAAAACAACGTTCGACAAACATGGCGCCAAAATTTATAGTACCAAATTTGGGTTACTTCGAAGAAACGAACCGTTAGGTCGTATAGCGTTATAGCATAAGTACCGAGATCGAACCCACAGAGCGGAGTTTTGTAATTAAAACCAACACGACTCTTAATTTAATATATCTTAACCTAGCCCCAAAGTAAGAGATGATGTCGAACAATGAAATTGCAGAAATTAAAAGTGCAAATGTATGGATAAAAATAACTAAGGTTAAAAGATGAACCTCACCCTATAAAGATTAGCTTAATACATTTTATGCTCATTTTCCGTTTTAAACTTTAAACCCTTCAACACACTCTATCGTGGTTCTTGACACAAGTCAAGCGAATGATGTGTTTACCGTTAAAGAGCTACAATGAGTGTTGATTATGGATAAAATCATCCACTGTATCCTTGGATCACGGTGGATATTAAATCACAACCAAGAACTTTGTTGTGCACCCGACCGGATGACTATCAATGTATCAACAACACACAACCATTCAATTATTTGTCACGAAATTAAATGGCCAGTACGAATTAAATACGGAAAATAAAGCATAAAATGTAAGCGAAATGTAAACTAAGGGTGAGGCTTCATCTTCAACCTAAGTTGAAGATTTAGCCACCCATTGAATAACAAAGCACAACTAAAGTAAGGAATGCATTAAAATTAAATTTAAAGTAAAAGCTTACAAATAAAAAAGGCGAAACAAGGCTACAGCATAAATGCTCTCTAAAAATCGCCCCAAAGAAAACTAACTCCCAAAACAAATGACCAAGGGCCTATTTATGAGGCTGCTGGAAAATGGCCTGCGTTTGAGCAGCGATAAGTGCGTTCGAGCGTGCGGTTATCCACGGTCGAGCATCTGACTGCAGTCGACCGCAAAAATCCGAGGCGGCTCCGTGGTAAGCTGTGGATGCGTTCAACCTCGAGCCTGCGTGCGACCGCGTCTGCGTTACCGCACTCCATGCGTTCGAGCGCGCCGGATTCTTCATGTCCATTTTGCTCCCTCGGTCAATTCGTGATGCAAGGACACGATTAAAACAAAACATTCAAAACAAGTCAAATTAGTAAATATTAACAAAACTAATGGCCTAACAAAGCGTAAATAAAGGGGTGTGAGCAGGCACTAAATAGCACTCTCATCGAGAAAGGATGGAAGGGATTGATTGGACACCCATATGGCGGAAGGTGCGGTATTCTTCCCTTTTTATTTTTCGCACTGCATTTTTATTTATTTTCTTTTTGTTATTTTATTTCTTGTCATTTTATTTTTATTTTATTCAGGTTTCTATGATAATTAACTTTTTTATGTTTGCACTTGTTAGAAAAATATTGCTATTACTTTTTTGAGATGTTTTGATGTTCAAGTTCGGGGGACGCCTTGGACTTTGCACTATTCGATTCCTCATCCCACTAATGTATCTCTTGCCACATTGGGGTCAATGTGTCGTTTAAGTTTGAGTATGGACAAACACTTTTTCTATTTTATTTGTTTTATTTCTTGTTTTGTTTTGTTTTATGCAGTATATGTGTTTTTGTATGTTTATAAATTTTTTTTTTTCTTTTTGATTGTTGCTATGTTGCTAATTGGGCACAACTTACATTGTAACTATGGATTGCATGACATTGGTGTGTTTAACTTGTTTGAACATTGCCTATCATTAGAAATCATAATTTTTTATTCATGTGTTGGATTAGAGAGACCTCACTTGTTTGATCGATATTTCACATGCACATTAGTATAGGGTCTGTGGGGTATGAAATTAGATTTGAGGAGTGTTTTTCTTGAGATTCGTTGGTTGATGTGATGTGTGATGATAAACCTTGGCTGTAAATAAAAATCAAAAAATCAAAAAAATCATAAGTTGAGTTTCTCTTTGAGTAACCGGACCTCTTGCCGGGCCAAGCAATGAGTGTTCGTGTCAAAAGATGAGAAGTTTTAACTAAAATATTGTATGGCTAGTTAGGCTTCGTAACTCTTTTTGACTTGAGTAACTAAGCCCCTAAAGATGTCTTTACATCTAGTGCCCTAAAATCGCCTGGTTTGGGAGTCACTAGCCCAACGCTCGTTACATAAGTCATTTAGAAGTTTAAGGGAGTCAACATTGCATAGCCTACACAAAAAATTACATTTTTCAATTCAAGCCTTGGTTATTTTAATCACATTGCATTTCCTATGATTTTTGGGGATACACGTCTTGAGAATAATTGAAACCCCATGATCTTGTTGTTAGTACACTTTGCACTTTATGGAGCATGTGTTGTCTCAATTTTTCAACCTTGAATGAAATGATGTTTGGATGCCTAGATGATGTGGTTTGTATGTTCAACATGTTAAATTTGCTAATGATGTGTAAACCATATGTTTGTGTGAAAGGCTTGGTCCATTAATAACATAGTACCAAATAATTGTTTGTGGGTGTCATTCCTGAAAAACCCTCACGAGACTTCACTCGTCCACTAGGGAATTCCTAGAGGTTTAAAAGGCTTGTTACATACGCTAAATGCAATCGTTTCTCCCACGAAAGTGGATTTATGTTTCTTGTTTTCTTTGTATTTTCATTTTTGTTTTGCTAAGGGACTAGCAAAATGTAAGTTTGGGGGTATTTGATCGGTGTCAAATATTGTATATTTAACCCCCTTTAACTTATGTTTGTTAAGCTCTTATCTTTGTTAATTTCTAATGTTTTGGTTAGTTTTGGTGTTTTAATGTTTTACAGGTTGTTAAGTTGCATTTGGGGCTAATGCCATCAACTTTGGGGCTTAAAACAGTTCGAGGAGCTTTGGCAGCAAAATTGAGTCGAGCTATGATTCACACCCGACAACTCCCACCAAACAGCCATATCTAGAGTTGTAGAACTCGGATTGGGGTGATCTTGGTGTCTTTAGAAAGCTAACTCAAAGATCTACAACTTTGTATTTCACATGTAAGGGCTAATTCTGAAAACCTCATTGTTCTTCATTGTAAACACTCCTAACGTCATTTCTTTAATTTAATGTTTTATTTTGCTTTTATTTAGTCTCTTATTCCCTTCACTATGGATTTGTTTATATATATTCATGTTTAGTTCGTATTTTCTGTCGTTTAGATTTATGTTTATTCGTTTCAATGCATTTTAGTGACAAAGTGTGTTGATTGTTGTTGACAAATCATCAAGCGTCAAACTCGTTAAACGAGATACATCGGATGATTAGTCTTGGACCAATATTAGACCTCCTGTATGTTTGCCTCAGTAATTGACAAGATTTGTGACAACAATAGGATACGCATATAAGCTTCATCGATAGACAGAAATATGAATAATATGTTAGCGCTCAGAATATGCCTAGTAGCATAAATGTTTAATAAATATGAGTTAAGCATGTTTATATGTAGATTAATTTATTGTGAGGTGGATTAGGGACCTTAGCATTTTTATTTCTTTATTTTATTGCATTTTTACCTTAGTTTATTTTCTGCACACCAACTGTTTGATATTGGTACTAGGTTAAGATAGGATTATTTTAGGCACTTTAAAATTAGTTTTTAACAAAGCCGATTCTCTGTGGGATTCAACCTCGCACTTGCACACCCGCTACACTGCTTAACGACTCATACAATTGGCGAGTGTAATTAAATTTGTGCAACAGTTTGGGTAGAAGTGGTTTGCACGGCTGGACCGGCTAAGACAACAGATCACCTGCAAGACAAGAAGATAAGTGATGCAGCCTAAAATGTAACGGAAGCAAAGAAACAATACAAGAAGAGGGATAAATAGATCTTGGATCTTGAGTCTATCAAGAATCTAAGAACTCTTCTCTAATAAACAGAGTCTATCTGTAAATCAAAGGAAAATATAAAAGAAATCTCAACTATGAGAAGTCTTACTAAGTAAATTGTAAAACAATAATCAAGAAGTAAGTTCTTTGGAGGCTATAAACATATATATAGCCCCAAGACTAAAGAAGTGCGGAATAAAGACTCTTAAACCCTAATACAACTCAAATAAGTAAACTAAGGCAGTTTAATAATTAAAGAACGCGGAAAATTAACATAACACCCCGTGTGCGATCGATCGCATAATAGGGTGCGATCGTTCGCAGATGGGCGATCGATCAGGGCACACGAACCCCTGCCATCGGTCGCTTCCTCAGTAGCGTTGGGCCTTTAGATGCAACTTCTACGATCGATCCAGGTCATGCTGCGATTGTTCGTAGCTCCAGGGTACTCTGCTTCTGGTCCTCTGCTGCAGCTCTAGTCTGGGAGCGTGTCGTCATCCTCCGGGTGGTTCCACTTCAACATCTCTTCCCTTCTTCCTCATGTATTCCCAAGCATCTCGGTCTGCATCATCCTCCCCAGGTTGGAGAGAATTTGGCCTCGAATTCGCATCCTCTTCTGAAGAATCGTCAATGAACGGCACAAGATGTTTGATGTTAAAAACATCGATATGGCTAAGGGCAACTTCGACATATACATGCTGATCTTCTTCACAATCTCAACAGGGCCGATCTTGCGTGCCGCCAGCTTGTGTACTCACCGATGGGAAAATGATCTTTAGTTACAATTGCCCATACAAAATCACCTTCTTCGAGTTCCAATGGACGTCGTTTCTTATCCGCCGTCGCTTTATACTTCGCTGTCGAGTCCTGAAGGTTCTTGATTGTCAACTTGTGGCCCTCCTTGATGTGTGCAATGAGATCCTCCGCTTTAGTATTTGTTCTTTTCAAATCAGGGAGAGGTGCTAAGTCCAATGGTGTGTGCGGGTTACCGCCATAAATGATAGTGAATGGGCTAAAGACCCGTGCTTCGATTAACCAACCGATTGTATGCGAACTTCACTTGGTACAGTTGTAGGTCCCATGACTTGAGGTTCTCTCCCACCAAACTCCGCAGTAATGCCCCCAAGGATCGATTGACCACTTCTGTTTGGCCGTTCGTCTGAGGATGATATGCACTACTAAAATCCAGCTTAGTGTATGATAGTTGCCACAAGCACCGCCAAAAGTGGCTAAGGAATCGCGTGTCGCGATCGAAGACTATGGATAAGGGCAGGCCATGTAGCGATAGACCTCACGAAAATATAATTGAGCCACATTCACGACATCGACAGTCTTCTTACACGTAATGAAATGAACCATCTTAGAAAATCGATCAACAACCACAAAATCCATGCTCACATTCATCCATGGACCTTCCAGGATAGGCAAGGGCATGTACAACCCTGCATTAGTTGCTCCCCCTTTTGATACTTGGCACACTCTATAGCACCGCACAAATTTGTCTACCTTTTTCCGTAGGGTCGGCCAATAGATATGTTCTGCCACTAAAAGGACTGTTTTCTCTCTCCCCATGTGGCCTTCATTATGGTGTTCTTGGATGATTTTAAGTCTCAGACTGCAGTCTATAATACATAGCTGGTGTCCTTTGAAAAGGAACCCATTATACACTCCATAATCACTCGTGCTCCCCCAGCTATTTCATCCACAATAGGACCAAAGAAAGAGTCAGTGTGCAACAATTCTTTGATAAATTCAAAGCCAAGTACCTCATTTGTCATTGTGACCAAAAGTGATGAACTTTCGGCTGAGGGCGTCGGCCACCCTGTTCAAGGCTCTGGCTTTGTGCTTGATGGTGAAAGAGAATTGTTGGACATATGCAGCCCACTTCGCATGCCGAGACGACAATTTATTGATGTGGTAATTTTGTTGACCAAAATTATCAATAATAAAAATACCACTCGCAATAGAATGAATCCTATAGGATATGGCTATATTGAGGGTGTCGAATCTCAAGGACTGTAGGGGTTTCATTACTAAATTCGAAAGACTAAATTTAACCTAATTAATTAAAAGAGATTTGTTTTGTTTTTGTTTACTAAAAGTAAATGCATAAAATAAAAGATAATTAAAATATAAGAAGGAGTGTAGGGTATTGACTTCACCTCTATCCGCACAACAATGGTTAATCAAATTTAATCTAGAAATTCATTCTATGCATATTATAATTAAACAAGAAACTACTTTATTAAACAGTAAGGATAATCTATCTTCGGTTGGCACGGATCGTTCACCTAACCACTAAGATGTGGCACGAGCCGTCTTCCCTAAGCATAAACTATAAAACCCTTTAATAAGTTTCATACAATTAATGGAATAGCATAACCCATCTTCGGTTGGCACGGATCGTCTACCTAAATTACACTAAACTAGGATGTAGTACGACCCGTCTTCCCTAGGCATGGCCTATCTTAATCCTATTAATCATATGCCTATTAAACCCATTATATAACCATCATCCCCATAATCACAGAAAATAGGAATGATTTGAGTTCAATAAAAGTAAAATACTTTCTAAGACAAGATAAGAATTTCACAAATATTGATTTTGGAATTTAAGAACAATTGCATTTAATAATTAAGAACAGAATTCAATTATAGCAATTCTCACAGTTATATAATCAACATGCATAAATTGAAAATCTGAAAATTAAATACAATCAAACCATTGTGCTTGGATAGGGTTACATCAACACCCCACAAAGGGGTTAGCCGCTCATGACTCCACTAAGCCTCCAAGAATATTTTCTGTCTAAAACTCAGTCTCCCCGGTTCTTGAAGCTTAGAGGCTTATTTATAGGGAGGAACAAGTCCTAGAAGCCCTAGGAAACCTAGAGAATTCGGATTTCAATCTCCTAGTCAAATTAGGAGTCAATTCATGTACAAATCGGAATAGGATTCGTCCAGATTTGGTTCCTTCTATTGTGAGACTATTTTGGCATAGCGGGATTCTGATTTAGGAAAATCCTATTTCAGAATGATTTGTATAATTTTGAATTAGCTTTCCAATGCCACTGGAATCACCTTAATCCGATAATTGAGATGAAAGTTATGGCCAAAATACTGAGACATGTTCAAAATCTGAAATTCTATTTATCCGATTTTGACTATAAGTGGAGAAATTCACGATTTTATCCTTTCCTTGATTTAATTAAACTTAACCACATCATATATATCCTCTATTGTGATTGGTTAAGCTTAATCATATCTTCTAGGTTCTCTCAAATTGTGCTTTAAACCCAAAATTAATGATTTTTCTTGCATCTTTATTAAATACCTGAAAACACAAAAATAACACAAAATCAAACAAATAACAATACCAAGGAATTAACAAATGTGAGTTAAGGGGCTTGAATATGCAACATTTGGCGCTTATCATTTATCTTAACTGTTGAGGTACTTCAATGCCTCATGGTCCAAGTACAAGATAAAATCATTGTAGGCTAAGTAAGAACTCCAATGCCTTAATGATTGCACCAATGCATAAAACTCCATGTCATAGGTGCTATAGTTGAGCCTTGAACCACTCAACTTTTCGCTAAAGAATGCCACTGGTTTCCCTCCTTGACTTAACACCGCTCCAATGCCGACTTTTGATGCGTCACAATGTAACTCAAAGGGAACTTCAAAATCTGGTAGCACAAGCAATGGGGCCGTCGTTAATTTAAGCTTGATCAACCCAAACGCCTTTCGTTGCTACTTCGCTCCATGAAAATTTTCCTGCTTTCATGCATTATGTGATAGGTGCCATAATAGTGCTGAAATTATGAATGAAAAGCCTATAAAATGACACCAACCCATGGAAGCTTCTAACTTCATGTAATGTAGTGGGTATGGGCCAATCTCTCACAGCTGCCACCTTGGATTCATCTACCGCCAATCCATCCTTAGACACCACATAACCAAGAAAAAGGACCGAGTCCTTCATGAATGAGCATTTTGTGGGTGAAGCATAGAATTTCTCCCTCCGGAGAACACAAAGGACCTCCCGTACGTGTTGAAGGTGCTTCTCTTTGTTGGGGCTGTAGATGAGGATGTCATCAAAATACACTACCACAAACTTTCCAATGAACAATGAAAGCTTGGTTCATCACCCTCATGAAAGTACTAGGGGCATTAGATAGCCCAAATGGCATCACCAACCATTTATAAAGCCCCTCTCGCATCTTAAACGCGGTTTTTCACTCATCGCTTGGTCGTACTCAAATTTGATGGTACCCACTCCGTAGGTCAAGTTTTGAGAAAATTATGGCCCTACTCAATTGATCCAACAAGTCATCTAGTCTAGGAATAGGAAATCTATACCTCACAGTGATCTTGTTGATGGCTCGACTATCAACGCACATCCTCTATGTGCCATCCTTCTTGGGTGTGAGCAATGCCGGTACCGCACAAGGACTCAAACTCTCCCGAATATGCCCTTTTGATAATAAGCCTTCCATTTGTCACCTCAATTCCTCATGTTCTTTGGGACTCATGCGGTAATGTGGTTGGTTGGGCAAACTCGATCCCAGTACTAAGTCAATCTGATGTTGTATGTCTCGAAGAGGTGGTAGCTCATCGGGTAGTTCTTCCGGAAACACATCCCCAAATTCGTCTATCAACTTCTTAGCTTCTTCTGGCAACTCTTCCTCTTTGGAACTCTCCTTGTTCACTAGTAAGTATACCACTTTTGATGATAGTATCTCGGCGATAAACTCTCGTTTTGCTAACAAAGATTGAGAGTGACCCGTGTCTTTGGTGGCCTTCGGACCAATTCCCACGCTAGGCAAGAGCGTTATTTTTACAGCGCTGAACATGAAGCTATATGTATTCTTCTTCCCATCATGGTGTGCACTTCTATCATATTGCCACAACCTCCCCAACAATAGGTGGCATGCATCCATTGCCATGAGATCACACCACATTTTATCTTTATATCTAACCCCAATTGAAAAAGACACTAAATAGCGTTTAGAAACCAATACCTCGGTGCCTTTTTTGAGCCACTCCAAACGGTAAGGAGTAGGATGTTGCTCTGTTTCTAGGGCCATCTTATTTACTACTTCTTCTGCTACAACGTTCTCACAACTGCCTGAATCAATGACAAGGTGACATACCTTGCCTCCGATCGTACATCTTGAGTGAAAAAGATTGTGCCGTTGCTCATCACCATCTTCCACCTTTCGAGGGGTGAAATATACCCTTCTCACCATAAATAGAGGTCCACTCTCGACCTCCCTTATGACAAATTCTTCCTCCGCCCCTCCGTCTTCATCAAATTCTGTTTCATGTTCCTCTCCATCGCCTTGTTCCTCAAAGGCGCCCTGAATCAACAAGAAGACCCTTGCCATATTTCTCCCCCTTGTGACAATCCGCTATCCGATAACTCGATTCACCATCTAAAACACTTGAGATCGGTAGTCGCTCTAGTTCGACTAGGCTGCCCTGCAGTGGTGATCCCTTTGTTTGGACTGTTTGATGGGGTAGATCCCCAGTTTTGGAATGAACCTCCTAACCGGTTGTAGGCCCCCACTCCTCCACGTCCAAACACACCCATGGAACCCCGTGCCAATGTTTTCTCAACTAACAAAGCCCTTTGATGGTCTAACGAAATATTCACGGGATCAAAAAGATTTACTATGTCTTGGATTTGTGTCTGTAAGTCCCCAATGTACCGCGACACTAGCTCGTCATCCGACTCGATAGATCAACTCGCACCAATAATTTGTGAAACTCCTCCGTATACTCATCTACAAACTTTGAACCTTGCTCCAATTTTGCAACCTTTGGTATATAGTCCGAAGGTAATTGTGGGGCAAAAAGGCAGGTCACATCTTCTTCATTAGTTTCTCCCAACTAATGATCTTCAATTTGCCTTGCCGCACTCTTGTTTACTTCAATTGCTGCCACCATACTACAGTTCTACCCCGAAATTTGGTTGCGACCAAAGAAACCCTTCTGTCTTCAGGTACCCTCTTGAAGTCAAGAATTTCTTTAATTGCCGCTACCCAATCCAAAAATTCTTCAGGTTGCATCCCTCTTGAAAATTTTGGAATATCCAGTTTGAACCCGCTCTCCCACCGATTAGCATGAGCTTGCGCAGGTGGTCGACGTCCCTGTGTTCGGCGCTCCATAAAAGGGTTTGTAGATTCATAACCGTAGTCGCCTTCATCTTCCTCTTCCTCTTGTCGGGGTGGAGTTCGATGCCGACGCCTGTCATAGAGACGCGATTCTGCCAATTGGTTTGTTAGGTCTTCAATCTGAGCCCTCATAGCCACTTGTACCTCCTCGTTGTCCCAGTTTGTCGTCCTTTGTTCTTCATGTCCTAATTCCTCATGATCGTCCTCATCGTGCTGAGTTGGAAAACGATTGCCCTTTCTTCTTGTGACTGGAGTCATGGAAAGAAACTTATGCTCTGATACCAACTGATGCAGCCTGAAATGTAACGGAAGCAAAGAAACAATATAAGAAGAGGGATAAATAGATCTTAGATCTCGAGTCTATCAAGAATCTAAGAACTCTTCTCTAATAAACAGAGTCTATCTGTAAATCAAAGGAAAATATAAAAGAAATCTCAACTGTGAGAAGTCTTATTAAGTAAATTGTAAAACAATAATCAATAAGTAAGTTCTTTGAAGGCTATAAACGTGTATATATAGCCCCAAGACTAAAGAAGTGCGAAATAAAAACTCTTAAACCCTAATACAACTCAAATAAGTAAACTAAGGCAGTTTAATAATTAAAAAACGTGGAAAATTAACATAACACCCCGTGTGCGATCGATTGCATAATAGGGTGCGATCGTTTGTAGATGGGCGATTGATTAAGGCGAACGAACCCCTGCCATTGGTCGCTTCCTCAGTAGCGTTGGGCCTTTAGATGCAAGTTCTGCGATCGATCGCAGGTCATGCTGCGATTGTTCGCAACTCCAGAGTACTCTGCTTCTGGTCCTCTGCTGCAACTCTAGTCTAGGAGCGTGTCGTCATCCTCCAGGGTGGTTCCACTTCAACATCTCTTCCCTTCTTCCTCATGTATTCCCAAGTATCTCGGTCTGCATCAAGAAGCTATCAGAGTGTCGCTGGCAAGGGAGCCTTATCTTTTTGCGAATAATGACCTTTTTTTTATATTAGATTCCCCCTGTTTAATTACTAGTTTTGTGAGCTTGTAGTTATGTAATAGTTGTATGTAAGCAAGAGGCTCCTATGCTCTTTTTAACCTTTCTATTGACCTTTCTATTGAGTAGTAATTTATGTTAATTGGGCTCAAGGCCTTGGACCCCAAACTTATTTATTGTATCATCAACTTGCATAAGATCGAAGTAACTCTTTCGAAATTACACATTAAGTGTGATTTTAAATTAACGTTTTTAAAAATAGCGTTTTTAAAATCGCTACTTTTAAAATTGTAAAGGCTTTTGGTAAAACTTATTAAAAAATACGTTTTTTATTAAATATTTGTGATGTGAATTCATGATTTTGGTTTAAATTTGCACCTTTTCAAATAAGCACCCCTAACCTATTTATTGAAATCGCAAATTTTTTTCTTATTTTAAATTAAGTGCTTTTTAAATCGCAATGTCAAATGCCTTATATTTTTTAATATTTTTTAAAAACGTAAATTATTTTTATGAAATCGCAATCTTAAATGCACCCTAAATCACCCAAATCTTTTCATCAATATATGTCTTTGCCAATCCTTTGGATTATATCATTTACAATCAATACAAGGATATTCTCATAATATCATATTTCACATCATATATTCTACCACCATCCTCGATCCTCCTCCGCATACCCCTTAAAAGTTTATGGATACAGCAGCCTAGACATTTCCATGGCAGTACTCTTGCAGTAAAAGTAAAATTCGATTCCTACGTACTAATTAACAAACTGTGATAAGTTAGTCCATCCGTTAACTTGTTCTGTCTTTTTGGACGGAATGAAAGTCACGTGCGACTTAGACCCCAACCACCTGAAAAGGCCCGCCGGGCCCGCCCCACCTCCTTTATTCTTGTCAATCAACTTTTGGGGAGATCTTACAAGCACTACAGTAGCACACAGGCCAAAGACCAAGATGTTTCAACCTCTCCACAACACGCGTACGACATTATATTTTATTGACGATATCACGCACCAAGGATATCGATACAGACCAGACCGAGTAAACCATGTATATATAATAGTATTTAAATATCCAAAAGCGCATAATTATGATTAATTTTAGGAAAATCACGAGTCAACTGGGTGGGGTTTTCACAACAGTTAGTTAAAATTTACCGCCGTTGAAACATTCATACGCGGCAGTAGTACTCCACCTTTCTTTTACCGACCAAAACCAAAGTCCTTATCATACTTCAACTTGCATGTGTTCAACAAGTAAAACCATAATAGCCACAAGAATCCCCAGTCCCAGATAGACTTCTTCACAACTCTTTCTTCCTTGCACTATAAATACCTTTCACTTCTTCATAACTCATACACGCATCGATCCCACAAGCCCCGTCTAAAGCTCTTATTTTTTTAGCAGAAATTAGTTAACTTCATATACATTTACATCTATCCCGGCAACTTAATTAGCTTCCGATTGAAGATGAATTTTAGAAAGACGAGCACCCTTTTGATCATCTTTGTCATCTCTGCGGTCATCTTGAGCCATGCCAGGGTTGAAGCAGCCAGAGTGTTAGCCAGCGCTGATCACCTGGAGACATATTCCTCTGTCTATGAGAAGGCGAAGCTGAACATGGCGTATTGGCTCGAAAGGTTGCCGTCCGGACCTAGCCCTGGAGACCGTCACTAGCTTACTCAAATTCTGAAAGCCACCTCTTATACATTTACACGTACGGTTACACCCATGAAAACAAGAATATACTCGTTTTTTTATTTATTTGGTTGTTCATCATATACTATAGCTTTTGTTTCATTGAATTATACCCGAATAATGTAAATGGAAAATAAATTTCATTTATCAATTCAATTGATAAGCCATTATTTGTTTCTAATTCTCAACTTCTGTTTTATCGTTTCACTTTGTAGTCAAGTTAATTTTGAATTCAATTTCATTTTTTTATCATCTCTTGCTCTGATATTATATTAAGACTCTGCTTGTTCTAAAGATGTAAACAAAGAAAAATGTGAATTTAATTATTTAATTAATATTCTAAGCATAAGTGGATCAATCAAGAACATGATCCTCTCAATTTCAAATGAAATGAATAATATCCATTTAGTGTAAAATAAGAGGTAGTGTTGTCTTAAAATTAAAGTTGAATGACTAAATTTACAATATTACCCCTCATTTTACACTAAATAGATATTTTCCATTTCATTTGAAATGGAGAAGATCCTATTCCGGATCGATCATATAAAGCGTACTAAATATAATTAAGAAGGGAGACGTCATCATTCCAATTAAATGAAAGTAGAATACAATACACCACAAATATGTGCGTGTGCGTGATTAATATTGCTATACGTGCTTAAAGAAGGGAGATGTGATTCTTCCATTTAACCGAAAATAAATATAATACGCACACAAATGCGTGTGAGATATTATTGCTGCATGTACATCATGATCGTTTCCTCAAAAGCAATTTTTTGCACAGCGGGATCAAACACAAGTCTCTTGTAAGACAAGAAGAGAACTACTAGCTAGAGTGGCACCAGCCTGAGGCTAGCAGAGAAACCTTATCTTTTTAGGGATGGTTACCATTTTTTATATTAGACTCTGATGTAGACCAAAGTGCTTGGGAATATATGAGGAGGACCGGAGCAGGTGCTAGTGTGGAGATACTCGAAGATGGTAACTCGTTCCCAGACATGCGCTGCGGCAAAGGATTGTCTGAATGCCCGTGGCGCCCATCCGGACCCATAACTTTGAGGGAGGAGACTGTCCGAACGGCATTATACCCGTCCGGACCTACAGCTTACGAGAGGGGTCATAATGCTCCGTTTGGAGTCAGTTCAAACCTTGTTGGAACATTTTGTTATTTTTCAGTGTTTTTATGTTTTATGTTTGTGTCCCATCCAGACAGCCACTTATCCCATCCAAAAGCATAACCTTGTTTTGGCTTAAACCAAGTTTAATTCTTATTATTTTAAGTCTAGGGTTTTAGAGGTCTATAAATACTTTATGATAGCCTCCAGAAACGCGGTTTTGATTATTATTTTCAATTTTCTCTATTAAAAACCCTCTAAGGCAAGTTTTCTTCAGTTTTTCCTTTAATTTATAGATATACTTTATATTTTGGAAAATAATTATCAAATCTTTGATAAACTCAAGATCTAAAAATTATTTACCTTTCTTCCTGTAATTTTATTTGCTTACCCACCTAGTCAAGCTGCATTAGACTACTTATTTAATTGCTACATGGTGGGCTTGTAATTGTACAATAGTACTTGTACGTAGACAGGAAGATCTTGTAGTCTTCTATTGAGTAGTCCTTTATAGATATATTAATTGGGCTCAAGGGTTTGGACCCCATAAGTTTATTTATTGTATCATCAGTTTGCATAAGAAGAAGCTCGATCTTTTGAAATTACACATGTTGATTTAGAATGATTTGGAAGATTTCACAGACCATTATTTTTATGTTAATTAGAGTAATTTTATGGAGTAGACTTTGCTAAATAACTAAATCATATGGCAGTAAACTTTTAAATTAAGACTTAATTATTTTTTTCTTTTTTTCACAAGTCCTGATATTGAGAAAGAGAAATGCTACACCTTTAAAAAAAAAAAAAAAATCCAAAATTTTCTTTTCACGTAATCTTTTATTTTGAAAAATATTTACCCTCTCATGGGATTGTAACATTATTTAAAAAGTAAATTTTAGAGAATTTTTGTATAAGTGTAGCCCACATTGAGAAATATATTGTAGGTGGGCGGTGTGGACGGCATTGGATTGCAGTTTGTGAGAGTACTGGGACCTGCAATTAATCCACCAAGTCAATAGGTGACGTTGACAATGAGTATGTTTGCAGGCGGTCGGGGATTTTGTAAGAGCATTCCCCCACGTGTTTTTTGCTGACGCTTGAGCTAATGTCACACAACATATATATATTCCAGCTCTATGGGATATATGTGATCTTACAAACACTAAAGACCAAAGACCAATTAGATGCATGTTTGAATCAATGTCCTAAATCCACACGACATTAACAATGCTCAGGTGTCTCCATCGATCGGCTTTTTCCTTTTTAATAGTTTTATCTAGTTTTTTGGCACATGAGTCTATTCAATACTTAAGAACAAAGAATTGATTTGAAGAACGAGTCAATTCAAAATTTCAGTTTGCATTTGTAAATAACAATTGAATTTCAGTCTCGTATGGGTTACAAACCACTCATCTTCCTTTCCCTCAGCAAAAATATATATATATCTTTCAAATTGAATTTAAAGAAATGTAATTTTTAGAACTTGATTTAGGGAAACAATATTTGACTGTCCCCTCCCTAGCTTCCCAACACATGCCATCACAAAGTTTTTATTTTATCTATTCACTTTGTCATTTAAATATTAAAAAAAGAAAAAAGCATCGAGGGTAATTATATAATTTCATAGATTTATGTTCAATTTGATGAAAATTAGTAACGAAAAGTTTGAATTGAATTTTTTTAAAATATTAGGAGGTACATTGCTAATTTTTAAACATTGAGGGCTCAAATTGAAAAATTCTTAAAATTTTAAGGGGTAAAATGAATTTAAGCCAAAAATAACATTTAACTAGAGTGATAAGAATACTCCCGGTGCAAAACCGGCAAACCAAAAATGTACAAAATCTACAAGCCAAATGAGATTATGGGCATTCCAGAGAAAACACGTTATGATTTCGTGAATTCTTAAACAATATCTTATTTAATTCTGTCACAGTCAAAGAATAACAAGAGAAGTGATCATCTAATCTAAAAGTCTATTCAAACGAAAATATTTCTTGGCGGTTACAGCTAGCCATCGTTGAAATATTCATACCAGAGAGGGGAGCCATTAGCCATGAACCAAACTTTCCCAGCAAAACCAAGTTCCTCGTGTTTCAGCTAAAACTCCTTGTTCAACACGCAAGCCATAAAAGTCCACGAAATCCCAGTCCAGGAGGATCCGGATCCGCCGGCCGGCCTCAGCTATAAATTCCTTCCCTTGTTCATACTTCACCATACACATCCACAAGACTTCACCATACACATCCACAAGCACCGTCAAAAACTCTTATTCTCACCAGAAATTCCAGTGAGTTCTTACCATCAGAGATGAATTTCAGAAAGACAAGCACCCTTTTGATCATCTTTATCATTTCTGTGGCCATCTTCAGCCATGTCAGGGTCGAAGCAGCTAGGGTGTTGGCCGAGGATTTTGCCGGAGCTAATCACCTAGAGACATATTCTTCCATCTATGAAAAGGCAAAGCACAGCATGGCGTATTGGCTGGAAAGGTTGCCGTCTGGACCAAGCCCCGGAGATGGTAACTAGTTTAATCATCAAATTGTGAAACTTCTTATACCACGGCCGGCCACACTCAAGAAGACAAGCACAGACTCTGGGTTTTTTTTTTTTTTTTGTTTCGTTGCTCGAGGTATAACGTAGCTTACGCTACTTGGATTATGCCGAACTACTGTAAATGGAACAAAAGATTCATTTATTTACTTATTCAAATAAGTAGATAAAACATTTCTTTTATTTATTTCTCAAATTTTGTTTTATACTTCTTTGAATTTCGACTAATGCTACCTACTGCACCCCATCTATTCTGTAGTGCCCATCCGCCCTTTAACTAGTACTTATAAAGAACAAAAAATGTAGATGTTTTTCTATATGCCAATAATTTATCAGCATTTGTCGATACGCTATACTGATATATTTATATATATGAAGGAGTCTCTCTCCTCTATTTTTGTGATGGCTGTTTCTCAATTGTGTAGTCATTATAACAGTTTTTGTTTAGGAATAGTTGTTGCTATAAACGACGCCAAACTGCTAGTACAGTTTTCAGCTTGATGAATGGCCCAAGAGATAGTAACCTACAAAACAAAAGAATGTAAGCGAAAAGAGCTCTTGTCGGTGTGAACCAACAAAATATAACTTTGATACTTAAATCAGTGATTAATTCTCTGAGACACATAAAATATTGAACACAAAGCGTATATTCTTAGTGGTTTTTCCCTA
Source organism: Carpinus viminea (assembly GCA_013348765.1). Lineage (NCBI taxonomy): Eukaryota > Viridiplantae > Streptophyta > Magnoliopsida > Fagales > Betulaceae > Carpinus > Carpinus viminea. The sequence goes on along the minus strand of CP054673.1, from coordinate 14,619,967 downwards.
GAGCTCATACCTGCTTCGGGCTCCTAGCCCCTTATGTAGCCTTTGGGCTCATCAAGCCGAGTCACATTCGGCCTAGAAATCATAGCCGTAAGTGACTCCCGATGAAATTTGGATTTCCGTCATTTGTTGAAATATTGGACCGATTAAGGTACGATTTAGATCTGATTTATATGCTGATGGAGCATCCTCCTTGCCATACAAGCCATCATCTGATGAGGGTTTTGGACTCACCGACTGGGCCCGATTCTGTCCAGAATCTATACCCAACTGTTGGAGAATATATATATATTTTATTTGTTTTTTGAGGAAAAATCAAACTAATTTTATTAATAATGGTCAAGAGCATAGAAACTCTTATAATCACAGAACATACAGTTCTGCAAAATCATAACCGAAGTTAAAAGATTATACGTCATAAAAATCGAAGACATACATATCTTACAATGAAAAACCAATCTATGATGTCAATCATCTGCTATCACAGCCCGATCTTCAGTTTATAAAACAAATCTGGCAACGTAGACTCCTTCCAAGGGCACAGGAAGCCATTTTTCAGGCATAAGCAAAAAACCCATGCCCAAACCATTCCCCTCTCGCCTCGAAAGCCAGAAGCATTATTCATGTCCTCAACCCAACTGCCGGGACCACAAAATAAAAAACAAAAAACAAAAACAAAACCTATAAGCAGCAGCAAAGGAGCACGGTATCGTATACAGCTCTTCAGAAGACACACCTTGATTGAAAAAGATGATCAAATCTAAGGTTGAAGAGACTAGATCTGGATCTAGATCTAGATCTAGATCTACAAACTAGATCTAAAGCAACCCGCCAAAAAACGGAGGTTGGTAAAGCTTATAGAGAAGACACCGAGCACTGCTATCATGAAAGGGGAGGAGGGAAGATGATCAGATCTAAACCCTAGATCTTCCCTCCTCTTGAAGTTCTTCTTGGTGTTGTTTAGATGATAAGAGAGAAAATTTGAGAGAGAAAACGGTTATCCTCCTCCCAAAATTAGAGAATATATTTCTACATTAAAAGGAAATATATCAAATTGATATATATATATGTTACTTACCTTGTATAAGATTAATTGTAATCAGTTTGATAGTAACCAAATCAATCAAATTTGATTATCATACTTATTTATTTCAATTTTCCTCTAAATAGGAGCATTAATATTGTAATATCAATTAAGTAATAAGAGTATAATGTAACTCTTTGAGCTTTATAAGATTATAGACCGAGCCAACGTAAAATATTTTGTCTCTTGTCTATTTTATTATTTCGCATTTGATATTCGTAGCATTATGAATTTCTTCACCAACATTGTGGAATTGAGCTATTCCATTATCCTTTATTTTCAGTCTTACAATTTGTTTTAAGCTTTGGATATATTTTTGATAACTATAAACCCACATCATCTCATCCTTCTCTCACCTTATCAATTACACATGAAGATACTCAGCATGAGAAGATCTCTCCCACTTGATAAGATTGTACCTGTAGATAAAATCTAATATATCTTGTATTTTGAATTCTAGATTATCTAGGTTTGTAATTTGAATTCTAGATTATCTATTCTTACGTGATTACTCACAATTCCTCTTGTATAAATACATCTGATTATATGAATATAATTCATTGAGTTTCAAAGTATTTTATGGTATCAGAGCTTGATTGCTCACGCATAATTTTTTTTTTTCTCGATCTCTGTTTTGTTCTTCTTATGGCTGTCCAATTTATTCCGCCAAATATTGGTCAGCTCATGACCTTCAAATTGGAAGGACCCAATTATATCACGTGGTTCAACCAAATGGTTCCAATTTTGAAGACAAATGACTTGATGGGTTTCGTGGATGGTTCTGAACCGTGCCCATCAAAGTTTCTCGTCGATGACAAAGGGTTAGTTACTGAAACCCTCAGTCCAGATTTTCTTCTCTGGACAAAGAAAGATCAATTTGTTCTTTCGTATATTAATGCTACATTAACGGAGAAAGTCATGTCGTCTACCTTTGGTGTCACGAATGCTCAGCAAGCCTGGGTGTCTCTCTCCACTCGTTTTGCATCTCACTCCAAAACAAGGATTTCTCATCTTCAGCGCCAACTTCAAAGCTTGACTCAAGGTTCCAAAGGGTGTGCTGATTATATTGAAACCGCCAAGCATCTTGCTGCTCAACTTGCCGCTGTTGGTGAGCCTCTCAAAGATGACGCTCTTATTGGGTATGTGATTGGTGGCCTCCATTCTTCCTTTAACCCTGTTATCACCTCTTTATCTTCTTTGCTTTCGATACAAGTCTCATCTTTTGATGAATTCAATGAAGAGCTGCTATCTTAGCTCCTCTTGAAAGTCAAAATCAAACAACCATGGCCAGCACTAACACCTTTGCCATGTTCTCTTCAAAACCAAATTCCCATCATTTCAACCACAAACCAAGAAAACCAGATCCTCGTCCTTCCTCATCACAAACCCAATTCCTCTACAACCCCAAAATCCAACTCTCACCTATCTTCTTTCCTCGACCAAATCCCCATGCCAAATTTGTGGTAAATTAAGTCATAAAGCGTTGGATTGCTTTCATCGGATGGATCATGCCTTCCAAGGCCGCCACCCACCTTGACTAGCGCCATGGTAGCTCATTCGGATCCAGCCAGAGAATGCCCTTGGTTTCTTGATAGTCAATCAACATATTACTTCCAGCCTTGAGAATCTGTCATTGCAGCAACCTTATTCGGGATCTGCCGATGTGGCTGTAGGAAATGGCACAGTTTGAGAATTCAAAACCGGTTCCATGCATTTTCATACACCTACATTCAACTTTTCTCAAGTTTTACATTGCCCACAAGCTTATGCTAATCTTATTTCCATTAATAAATTTTGTCATGATAATGATTGTTTTTTATCCTTATCGATTCCCATTATCTTATTAAGGACAATCGGATCAACTCTCTTGTCCAAAAGTGAAGGAGGCCTCTACCCCTTCATTTGAAATCATTTTCGTTAATAAGCAACGTGCCTTGATTGCTCTTTTAGGTGTTAAGAGCGTGCACCGTGTGGCATTCACGTCTTGGTCATGCCTCACCTCAAGTAGTTTCTCAATTGTTGCATGGTTTCCTTCCAAATCAATGGTGTGAAGCGTTTGGATGGCATCGTGAGCCTTGTCAACTAGGCAAAGCAAACATTCCCTTTTCAAGCTTCTACTCGTGTCTCGTCATGTCCTTTAGAACTCATCCACTCGGATGTTTGGTCATGTTCTACTAAGTCATTAGGTGGTTGTCAATACTATGTATTGTTTATCGATGATTTTTCTCGCTTTACTTGGTTGTATCCCATTCATAATAAATCAGATGTCTTTCTTATTTTGTGAAATTTAAATCTCTCGTGGAAAATCAATTTTGTTGTTCAATAAAGAAATTTCAGTCTGATGGTGGTGGTGAGTTTATGTCCAACCAATTTAAGCAATTTTTAGAAAACAATGGCATAATTCATCGGGTCTCTTGCCCTCATACACCACAACAAAATGGTTTGGCTGAGCAAAAACACAGACATATCATGGAAATGGGTTTGTCCCGCTTTCGATCTCATCTTGCACCTCTTTTTTGGGTTGATGCATTTTTAATCGCTATTTTATTATTAATCGCCTTCCGACTTCCATTCTTGGTGATGTTTCACCCTATTTTAAATTATTTAACAAAAGTCCCGATTACACTCTTTTTTCGCTCTTTTGGGTGTTCTTGTTTTCCACTCTTACGTCCTTACTCCACACACAAATTAATGTTTCGGAGTAAACATTGCATCTTTTTGGGTTATAGTTCTAATCATCATGGGTATAGATGTCTTGATCCTGTCTCTCGTAAGGTATATGTGTCAAGGCATGTTGTGTTTGACGAAAATCGATTTCCTGCCAAAGAGGGCCTTTTGTCTCCTAAGATTTCTCCTTCATTATATCCAATTCCCCATTCAGATCCTATTTCATTGCCACATAACCTCTCCCCATCCCCTTCGCTGGCAGCCCCACCTTCTCCCACAAATATAGTCACATTCCCACATGCCAACACATCTTCTTTGGCTCATGATTCCACTTCTCTTGTACCCAGCCCATTGTTGCATTCCCCTTCCCCCTCATCCGTGGATGACACACCTACCTCATCATCCTTTAATCCAATACCTACCTCTCCCATTACCGAAAGTGATGCTCCTTCATCTACTTCTTTAGTTGCCCAACCTTCTTCTTCGGTTGCTCCCAACTATCCATTGTCCAATGCCAACAATATCACAACTCATATCCCATCTCATCCCATGGTCACACGCTCCAAAACTGGTCACTTAAAGCCCCGTGACTTCTCTGACTACAAAGCGCTATTATCCTCCAAGCATCCTATTTGTGCTCTTACCAGTGTTTCGATTCCTCTTGAACCTACATGTTATTCCCAAGCCGTGTTATCTCCTGAATGGCGTGCTGCAATGGGGGATGAATTCGATGCTTTGCTGGAAAATAAAACTTGGTCGCTGTGTCCTCGCCCATCTCATCATAATATTATCCGAAATAAATGGGTGTTCAAAATTAAGCAGAAACAAGATGGGTCTATTGATCGGTACAAGGCGCGGTTGGTTGCTAAGGGATTTGATCAAGAGAGTGGTGTGGACTACACTGAAACATTCAGCCCTGTTGTCAAGACCTCCACCATTCGGGTTCTTTTGGCCCTTGCTGTCCAGCTCAATTGGTGTATTAGACAACTAGATGTGTCGAATGCTTTTCTACATGGCAATTTATTGGAAGAGGTGTACATGGAACAACCTAAAGGTTTCATTGATTCTCAATTTCCCTCTTATGTTTGCAGATTACAGAAGTCGTTGTATGGCCTCAAACAAGCACCTCGTGCTTGGTTTACACGCCTCTCTCAAACTTTGCTAGACCTTGGGTTTGTTTCTTCATCTGTTGATAGCTCCTTGTTCCTTTATCACCATGGCCATGTGCATCTTTATATTTTGATTTATGTAGATGATATCCTTATCACTGGCACCTCTACGTCCCACATTGCTACTGTTATTACTAAATTGCAGCAAGTCTTTAAACTCAAGGATCTTGGTAACTTGAGTTATTTTTTGGGCATTCAAGCCATTCGGTCATCCCAAGGACTACATTTGAGACAGGCTAAATACATATCAGACCTCTTGTCCAAGTCCAAAATGATGGGAGCTAAACCATATTCCAGTCCTTGCCTTGCAGGTTCTAAATTGTCCAAGACTGATGGTGATCCCTTGTCTCCAACTGATATCACAACTTATCGCCAAACAGTAGGGGCTCTCCAATATTGCACCTTGACTCGACCAGACATTGCCTTTTCTGTAAATCAGTTATGTCAACATATGCATAACCCATCTACTAGTCATTGGACAGCTGCTAAGCGAGTGCTTCGTTATCTCAAGGGGACCATTGATCATGGCTTATGGTACACGAAAGGTTCTCTCAACCTTCAAGCTTTTTGTGATTCTGACTGGGCGGGAGATCCAGATGATCGTCGATCTACAACTGGAGTTGGTATACTTTTGGGCTCTTCTCTTATATCTTGGACTGCTAAGAAACAACTGTGGTTGCACGGTCTAGTACAGAGGCTGAATATCGTGCAATGGCCATTGCTACAACTGATTTATTTTGGTTCGAGGATGTTATTTAAGGATCTATGTATTCCTTTATTTTCTACACCTATTTTATGGTGTGACAATATTGGTGCTCTTGCACTTGCTTCTAATCCTGTTTATCATGCTAGAACTAAGCATGTTGAAGTTGACTACCATTTCATCCGGGAAAAAGTTCTCAATCGTGACATCTCTATCAAGTATGTTAGCACTCATGATCAACCTGCAGATATCTTCACTAAGGGACTCAGTTCGATTCGCTTTCAGTTTCTACGTGACAAGCTAATGATTTGTTCCGTCCCCATTAGCTTGCGAGGGGCCTGATAACTATAAACCCACATCATCTCATCCTTCTCTCACCTTATCAGTTACACATGAAGATACTCAGCATGAGAAGATCTCTCCCACTTGATAAGATTGTACCTGTAGATAAAATCTAATATATCTTGTATTTTGAATTCTAGATTATCTAGGTTTGTAATTTGAATTCTAGATTATCTATTCTTACGTGATTACTCACAATTCCTCTTGTATAAATACATCTGATTATATGAATATAATTCATTGAGTTTCAAAGTATTTTAATTTTGACATGCTTTCTTTTTCTTCTGCGGCAAATTTGACGTTTGGAACCTTGTTTTGGTTAATTTGTTGGATCAGATATGTAATGTGCCTTTGATGATTTGCTTTTATGCTCTGGTTTAGGGAAGTGGTACGAACATTTACCAACGTCACGTTCAAACGGACGAAACCCAAAATCAGATGTAGGAATAAGTTGACTTTTGACTTGTATGGTAGAAGTCATATTTGGTAACAATGATTAGAATATGCTATTTGCCTATGAAAAATGTTATATGTCATTATTTTATTTAATATTCATTCGACAAAGCTAATACGGTACCTTAAACTAATTTTTGGGTTAATCTTTGTTAAATAAATAAATAAATAAAGTCAATAATTAGTTTGAAATGCTACATCAATATTGTTAAATAATTATAGAATAAGCTTATAATATAAAGTTACAATATCTAACATTACTTGTTCCCATTAATGTAGGTTAGAATAATTTTGAAAATTTGACTGATCATGTTATCATAAGAAGTGTAAAAAGTGCAATCGAGATTGTCCACCAAGTGAATGGGTATCATGAAGTGCAGTAGGGGATTATGCAAGAGCTTTCCCCGCAATCACCTCTTTTTTCATAAGCTTAAGTTAATGTCAATTGTCATACGAACATACATATTCCTGCTCGTTGGGGATCTTACAAACAGTAGTAGAGACCAAAGACCAGTTACATGTTTCAACGTCCAAAATTCAAACGACATTATCATCAATAACAATTAGTAGTCATGTGTCTTCATCGGTTGCTTCCTTTAAACTATTTTCTCATGTTTCTGCCAGAGACTATTCAAAACTAAGAACATGAATATTTGTCGAGCGAGTCAATTTAAAATTTCCCACCATTTTGGACTTGGTTTTTTTCTCCCCTAAAGTTTTTGCTTTTCTAAATAAAAAATTGTCTTAGGTAATCTGGCATGGGTTATCTGATACGTATTCATCTTTCCCTCAGGAAAAAAACAGAAGAAATAGGCATCTTTTAAATTAATTGGTTTAAAGAATATATGGCATGAAGAACTTGATTTAATTATTATTAGAGAGCTAATATTTGACAATACTTGGTTCAAACAATTTCTTATTTTCTATGATTCTATCTCAATTCTATTCAAACTTCCAAAGATTTGTATTGAATTAACACCGTTGAAATATTCATACGACTCGATCAGAAGGGGAGGGGGAGCCAATGTATATATCAACTTTTCACAGCAAAACCAACTCCCTCGTTTTTCAGCTAAAACTCCTTCATCAACACGTATGTGAGCCCTAAAAGTCCAAGAAAATCAGTATAGTGATATGAAGAATATATCCTCAAGAAAATTGTAGGTGTTTTTCTACACGCTACATTGATATATATTTGCCGGTGTATAGATATACCGACAATTGTGGCGGGTGAAAAACAAATATATAATAGAATGGAAAATAAAGTTAATAGGAAAATAAAATAAATAATACAAAAGATTTTAAACTTACGTTTAGAGATATAGAGCATCTCCAGCAACATTAGGTATTTACCTACTGAAAAGTACAATTATTTACTTTGCCTATTTTTGTTCAACTACTCATTCCAACAGATTCTCTATTCCATTCGCTACTTGTTTAAAAATAGGAAAATGTTAGGAGTTCTCCCCGTAAGTTCTCATAGCATTCTTTCAGTCTTACGTAAAATATGATTTAAGAAAAAATAAAATTTTAGTGGCCTCCACCACCCTTTTTTAGGCATTAGAATCAAAATTAAGGTATTAGCATCAAATTTGTAAGGCATTAGCACCAAATTTAGGATGATCAAATCCATTTTTGGTAATACCATCTCTAAAGGTTAACCTTCCACCCTTGGTTTTAGTTTTAAATCCAAAAAAAAGTTTTAAAACATTAGAACCTAACTATTAACTAATAAAAATTAATCGGTTGGCAAAAAAATGGTACTACAATTTTATTTTTTCTTAAATCATGTTCTACGTAAGACTAGGAGAACGCCAGGAGAATACAACGGGGAGAACTCCTAGCAAACCCCTTAAAAATATTATTTCTCATTCTTTTTTTATTGTATTATTACCAACACTTAATTAAAGGGAAAACAATCTCATATATAGAAATCATTCATAAAAACAAAAATAAACACATATGAGGAACATTCATGATCTCATATATATGCAATATAACTAATAATTCTTAAGAAGATACACATTTAAAGCATACCATTTATACAGTTAATAATGACTAAAATAACCATATGCATGCTCAAAGCCCAAAGGGTCATATTAACAAAGAATCCACAAGAAATGGTCACAGTACAGTGTATAAATAAGCAATTAATTAAGTATTGATAACAAAAATTTTAAAAATAAAAACCAAGAACAAAATAGAGTGGATTAGAAAACACCAAATACAACATTTTCGGATGTTTAGCCGGGGGAACTATAGCACTTTGCTATTCATATCAGGTACTCTGCTGAAACTTGTTTGGGAAGGGAAAGAAAAGAAATAAATGCAGAGATAGAAAAGGGTTCAACATTATAGCCGTTACGCTTTCTGTGAAAACACGTATCATTGGGTGAATTCTTAAACAATTTCTTATTTTGTATCACATTCAAAGAAATACAAGAGTAGCGATCATCTAATTTGAAACTCTATTCAAACTTTCCAATGAATTAACACGACAATCTTGGTTGCACGAGACAAGGCACCATTGAAACAGGGAGCCCATGTATCAACTTTTCCCAGCAGGCAGCAACACCATGTCCCTCGTTTTTCAGCTAAAACTCCTTGGTCAACACGTAAGCCATAAAAGTCCACGAAATCTCAAGTCCAGAAATATCAGTACACTCCGACAATATATTTCGGCTTTTAGTCTGCCCGGCAAAGCAAACGCCGATAAATCCCCACAAAAACATTCATATATACCCTTTTTTTTTTTTTCTAAAAATTAATTTTTAAGTTTTTTATTTATTATTTTTTATATATTTATCCCACTCTGACGCTTAAGCAAATGTCATGGAACACATTGCTGCTCAAATGGCAACATATCGTAGTGGGGATCTTACAATTAGTTACAAACCCTGCAGACCAAAGACCAAACGACATAAGGATCATTAAAAGAATGGTCAGCTGTGTCCATCGTTTGTTTCCTTTAAACAATTTTCTCTAGTTTTCGTAACAGTCCATTCCAAACTAAGAACAGCGTACAATTCCTACCATTTTGGACTTTTTTTTTTCTTCAAATTGGTATGTATATATATATATATATATATATATATGGTTTGATGAACAAGATATGAGTATTATTGTATGATCACTTGGCCTTGAAGGTAAAGCCTTTTATAAGTTACGTACAGAGAAGACGCGTAGTACGACTAATTTTAATTTTTTTTTTTAACTCTTGTCGATCTCTTTAAAATTTAGGTATTTTTTAAAATCACAATTTGACTAAAATTTAATAATAATCAATTATAAACTTAATAGTAATTTTAATAGTCGTAACATTACTCATAATAGTATTATCGAGAATCTTATGAACCCGGCAAACCAAAATGTTTTAAATATAAATGCCACCCAAAGAAATTAAACACGTGTCATTAATTTGGTGGTTTTCTCAAACAAGTTACTTGTTTTCTGTCCAAGTCAAAGAATAACAAGACGAGTGGCTGCTCTCCACCTATATTGACTTCATGTGATTCATAAGGCCATTTTAGTAAATTAGAATAATGGTAAACGATTCTGCCGTTGAAACATTCACACCCGGGAGGGGGGGGGCCCATGTATGCGGTTTACCCGGCAAAACCAAGTCGCTCTATCGTGTTAAATAGTTATATCGTTTTAAATTCAGAACTTGTTGGTCAACACGTAAGCCTTGAACCCCCCACGAGATCCCCAGTGCCGGTTCAAAACTCTGCCACTATATATAAGTCCCTTCGCTTATTCATACTTTGCCATACACTTCCACAAGCACTATCAAAAGCTCTTATTTATCCAGATATCGATTAAGTTCATACATTCCAGCAGCAAGTTCTTCCGATCGAAGATGAATTTCATAAAGACGAGCACCCTTTTGATCATCTTTCTCATTTCTGTGGCCATCTTGAGCCATGTCAGGGTTGAAGCAGCGAGAGTGTTATCCGAGGATTTTTCCAATGCAAATAACCTGGAGACATATTCCTCCATCTATGAGAGGGCCAAGCACAGCATGGCGTATTGGCTCGAAAGGTTGCCGTCCGGACCCAGCCCTGGAGATGGTCACTAGTTTATTCAAATTATAGAAGTTTTTATAGCAGGATTACACCCAAGAAAACATGCAAAGACAGATTTTTTTTCTTTTTTCGTTGCTCGACATATAATGTGGCTTTTGCCATATGGATTATATCAAACAGTTGTAAATGGAAAATAAGATTCATTTATTTATTCAAATTATATGATAAGCCATTCTTTATATCTATAATTGCTATTTTGTTTTGAGTAATGAGTATGAGAAGCTACTAAAAAATTGCCAAGTAAGCTACATGTACATCTTACTAATTTATGTGTATTCACGTATTTTATTTCTACTCAAATAAGTTCATAACTTGTCATTTTGTAATGAACCCAAACGAGTTTACTGTGTTGAAAGGAACATTTGAAAACATGATAAACTAGGGTTACATGATACAATCCAACGGTGTAATATTGCACAAAACAATCAATTGTTGCTTTAAAACAATTGAGAGAGAGAGGGAGAGAAAGGCCAATCTCTTAAGAGTGTACGTACTCCTACAACTTGGAAAGTTTATATTTGTAAAATGTGTCATGTCATATCCAATTATAATGGCACGTGTCACCCATAATAAAATATATAAAAACTAAAAACTAAAAATTAAAAAATGAAATCTAAAATCTAAATTTTTAAAAGAATCAAAAATAAAAAAATAAAAAACTGAAAGAGAGGAAGGGTGGCTCCTTTGGTGAAATGCAGGGGTGCCCTCATTTTTGCTAAAATTTCTCAGTAATACAAAAGAAACAGGGTATCTTTAAATTCAATAGTCGGAGAGCCACTAGCACGAGTGAGCACAAGCCTATATTGGGTCTTGGAATCCTGGCAAGCTTTGATGGTTGTTTGGCCAGTACTAGGCTTTTTCAGGAAGCGAATGGCCGATAATCTTAGTGACCCTATATATGTCCGTCTCCAATGTGGGAGCTTGGTACGTACAATGGCGGAGCCATTTGTAGGGTTTGATGGAAGAACCGAGAGCAAGCTATAAAAGATCAGGAAGCATCAGAATCATGGTCTAATTGAGCAGAGTTGTGAGCAAGAACAATGGTAGAGAAAGAGTTTGGAGGATGAGGACCTGAACTGAATTTTTGGGGTTGGTTGTGCCACCCCTATTTGACTAATTACGGTGGTGGTGGAACCACACACTCTTTTCCAGTTTTTTTTTTTTTTTTGAAGTATTTTTTAGCTTATGATTTTTATAAATCATGTAGTGTCATGTTTAAGAAAGTATAAATCTCCTTAATTAGTTTAATTAACATATTTAACATGATTTAAGCTTAACGTAACTCAGTTATATATCTTATTTTTAATTTGAAGGAAAGCCGTCAAGATTGAATTTTAATTAAGCTGTGTTGTCACTGCTTCCATTTTCTAGTCTGTCTTATTGAAATTCAAGCAACGAGCCAAGGCTCTAATTATAATAATCAAACTGTTCAAACGTTATAGCCGTTGACCCATTCGTTGGCGCAATCGCGCATGCACGTACGTAAGCCAAACACCTTGGTCAACACCAAAGACGTCAGTGCCAACCAACACCCTGATGAGTCCAAAAAGACGGCTACCAACTTTTAACACTATAAATACCTTCACCTGTTAATTAATACACATTCAAAAACACTCAAATCCTCTCCTCCAAGAGTAAAATTTATAACAAAACCTCCCACGTACGTACGTACAACTTATAATTTCGAGCAAAAGTTCCATCCATCCCACAGCTTAATGAAGATGAATTCCAGAAAGACAATAACCCTTTTGATCATCTTTGTCATCTTCGCGGCTGTCTTGAACCATGCAAGCGTTGAAGCAAGCAGAGTTTTATCAAAGGATTTTGCGACTGCTAATCACCTTCATACTTATTCCTCTTTCTATGACAAGGCAAAGCGCAACATGGCATGTTGGCTCCAGCAGTTACCTTCCGGACCAAGCCCCGGAGCTGGTCACTAGTTTTATTCACAATTTTGGAATGTCTTATAAAAATTTGTTTAATAAAGTGTATATTGTTTCTAATTCCTAGTTTGTTTTCTTTTTGAGAAATGCTACAAAAAGCAGTAGCACTTTATGATTTTGTTTCTTTAGAAGCGTGCAACTGCATGATTTTCTACTTGTCCGGCCAGCTCTCTCCTTTTTTAAAAAAAAGAAAAAGAAAATTTCATACTTTCATTAAATCAAAATGAATCGTCTTGCACAACAAGTAAATACTTTGAATAAAAATAGGACTAGCCTCCATCCACATGTTAAAATATTGATGAAGAGCTATAGCTACTTTCATCAAACAATGAGATGCTTCATTTACTTCCTTTTTATATATGACCTACAAACCATGAGTGCATATAATTACGTGTCTTATTTAATCACTCATAATAATCATGTATATGAAAATAAAATTAATTATTAAATAATAAATTTATAAAATTGGTTTTTGAGGCTATATAATTAGTACTACTAGTTCTAGATAGTTAGAAGAATTGTCATCTTACTATATATTCAATAAAATTCAAGACTTTCCTTTCAAATTTATGTACATTTAAAAAAATCGTCCTTTGATCGATCATCTAAAGTAAATGCATGTAAGATATACAAAAATACATTAATTTTCTTTGATGGTGTACTTATACTTGCTCAGTCTTCAAAAGAAGATGTGAGCAATTAATGCCATATTGTCATTCATATGAACGATCTTCCACTGGTTTCAAAATTACAAATATCAATCTCGATCATAAACAACGTTCACACAAAATTGACGTGGCAGAGTCTTCTAGCATGTAGATCGATCATTCCTTGTAAATATATATATATATATATATATATATATCAACGACAACTAAACCATGTTACATCTATTTTTAAAAAAAATACTTAGAATTTTTATGTGGATGCAGCACTAATCAAAATTTTGTTTATATAAATATATATAATTTGAGTTTTGAAAAAAAATCAAAAATCATTTGAGCTTTTTAGTAATTTTGGTTAAATTTCAATTATGAAATTTGTGTTGTTATCAAACTAGAGAATATAAATATTAATTTATTCTACTACAACTTCTTCCATTCTTAGAAATAACTATTCATTTTCCTATCTGAACAAACCAAACAAGGCCTATAAATCGACCTATTCAAACTACCTAATTAACACCACAATCTTAGTTAAACGATACCGTCAGCACCGCTGAAACATTCATACCAGGAAGGGGAGCCCATATATCAACTTTTTCCCAGTAAACCAACAGCTTCCTTTTTCAACTCAAACACCTTGGTCAACACGTAAGCCATAAAAGTCCATGACATTACCGATTCGGAAATATTGATCGGTATCTATCCTCTGACAATATATTTCGGCAATGAGTATTATAGTATGCACGGCAAAACAAACGCCGATAAATCCTCTCTCTATATATATAATAAGGACGTGGTTTTGATGCTACAAACTCTGGAGGATATTGGAATGACAAATAAGTTGGTTTTGTTTAATTAGGAGTAGCTTCTTTAAATTTGCGCAAAACTTAATGACCTTATTATTGAAATTGAAAATTTAATGACTAAAATCAAAATAAGAAGAAAACATAGGAGATAATTAAATATAATTTTTTCAAAAAAATAAAAAATGAAAAAATCAATGGTTAATTTTAGTTGCCACCTCATTTTAACGGCGCATGTCACTCATATGAGAGTATATATACTTAAAATAAAAAATTATAAAATAAAAATTAATTTTTACGTTCACGCTTAAGCAAATGTCTTGCTACATATTCCTGCTCAAATGGGATCCTGCAGAGCGAAGACCAAACGACATTATGATCACTAAAAATGGTCAGCTGCATGTCTCGTTCCTAGCCTTTCGTTTGTTGCCTTTAAATAATGTTCTCCAGTTTTCGGAACAGTCCATTTATTCAAAAGTAAGAACAACAATTCCCGCCCACCATTTTGCATTCCTAAATAACAAATTGTCTTAGATTGTCTGGCATGGGTTGTCAGATACTCATATTTCCCTAAGAGGAAAAAAAAAACCAGCTTTCAAATTGGTTTAGAGAATACATATATTTAGCTTGAAGAATCGGATATGAGTATTATAATATGATCACATGGCCTTGTACATAAAAACTCTTAGATATATTATATATTAGTTTGAAGAGAATTCATATCCAAGGATTAATAAGTTATAGAGATCGAGAACGCGTACGGACCGTGCGGTATAATAGTGTTGAGGATGTTGTGAATCGTACAAACCGAACAAACCAAAATGTTAAAAAAAATAAAGAATAAAAGCCGACCAAAGAGCATTATGGCCGCTAGTTTAGAGAAAAACACGTATCATTTGGTGGTTTTCACAAACAAGTTCCATGTTTTCTGTCAATGCCGATGAATTACAAGACAAGTGATCTAAGTTGATCTATGTATTCGAACATTCCATACTTTGGACTGATGAACGATACACAGCAAAACCAAGTTTTGGTCACTTATAACAGGTCCATGCCTATTTCAAAACTTGTTGGTCAACGCGTTAAGCCTTAAAACCCCACGAAATCCCCAGTCCAAAACTATATATAAATCCCTTCGCTTATTCATACTTCACCATTCACTTCCGCAATTAAGCACAATCAAAAGCTCTTGTTTTCACCAGATATCGATTAAGTTCATACATTCAAGCAACTTCTTCCCATTCAAGATGAATGTCAGAAAGGCGATCACCCTTTTGTTCATCTTTGTCATCTCTGTGGCCATCCTGAGCCATGCCAGGGTTGAAGCAGCCAGGGTGTTAGCCGAGGATTTTGGCGGTGCAATTCACGTGGAGGCATATTCCTCCATCTATGAGAGGGCCAAGCACAGCATGGCGTATTGGATGGAAAGGTTGCCGTCGGGACCCAGCCCTGGAGACGGTCACTAGTTTATTTAAGTTTTAAATGCTTTTACTATATATATGGATTATATCGAGCAATTGTAATTAAATGGAAAATAAGATTCATTTATTTATTCAAATATGATGATAAGCCATTCTCTATCTATCTATAGTTCTCATATTTTGTTACTTTTCACACCATGACATGTTATAAGTGACTTTTTTTTTTTTTTTTCTTTTATTTGGGGGAAAATACATTTTACCTCCCTAAAGTATTCACCGATTTTCACTTTTGCTTCCAAAGTTTAAAATGTGATACTTAACCCTCCAAACTTTCAAATTGTGGCAATTTAATCCATTTAACCTTTTTATTCCCAAAATGCAGGGTGGCCGACCACCCCATTTGGCCAGGGTGTGTTTCGGCCACCCCTAGGCCGGCCGTCTGGGGGTGGCTGAACCACCCCCAGCATTTCTGCGTCTAAACCCTATCAATGGACCTCTTCGACATTACCAGAACCTCAAACCCTTCCACACTCAATCTCATCCGCTTCTTCACCTCCATCGATGACTCAATCTCCTTTGTCGATCAGAATCCAAACCTAGTTCCCGATCTGGTCGTGGAGTTCAACATGCTCTAGTTCTTCCGGTGGGTCGAGCGTGCTAATCCACCACGACCGTGGCACCCATTTGAAAATGACTCCATCAGCCCCTAGGCCACTGGGGGTGGTTCGGCCGGCCTGGGGATGGCCGAACCACCCCAGGCCAAATAGGGTAGTCGGCCACCCCAGCATATATTTATATATTATTTTGGTTTTTTCTTCTTTTTTTTGGATTTTTTTTTTTTTAATGTGATGGGAGCTTTTGGGAATAAAAAGGCCAAATAGGTTAAATTGCCACAATTTAAAAGTTTGTGAAAGTTAAGTGTCACATTTTAAATTTTAAAGGCAAAAGTAAAAATCGGTGGATACTTTAGGGGGATAAAATGTATTTTCCTTTTTTTTTCAAGTGTGTGATAGAAAAAGTTGACTTAAAACATGTCAAATCAACGGTATGCATGTTACTTAAACTACTTGTACACTTTTTACTAATTTATGTGTATAAGTGTATATATATTCACCTATTTTTATACTCAAAGAAGTTCATAACTTGACATTTTGTAAAGTAACCCAAACAAGTTTTGAGGTGTTGGATGGTCCTTTTGAAAACATGATAAACTACGGTTTTAAAACAGATGCCTTTAAAACGATCGAACTATATAATTTTGCTTAAAATAATAATTCATTACTGCAAAAATATAATTGAACGGTGTCACTATTCATGTAAATGAAATGTTGCCATTTCATTAAGAAATGGCAACATTTCCCTAAGGTGCTAGGTCGAACCCTAGGCCTTGGTTTTCCCCATTTTCTGTACTCCTAAAAGTGGAAAGCTTCCACCTTTGATATATGAAGTTTAACCTAATCCTAACCTATGTTTTACCTGTCCTGTTTAAGCTGTGTTTTTAACCCAATAAATCATATCTTCAAATTAAGCTGTGTTAAATTGCATAATAGTTGTCTTTTCCACAATAATGGTATAAAGTTAGGTCTTTTAAATATATATATATATATATATATATATATATATATATATATATATACCTTGATGTTTGCACAAAAAATGTGAACTTTAAGCTCTAGCGTTTTTTTAACTTTAAAACAGAGTTAAAATATCTACCTTTTAACACCTTCAAGCGTTTTCCTTTGTTGTTTCATAAGGGAGATGTAACTTTGAAGAAAACGTTAGGACCTTTGAGTTTTGAAGTGATGTTCGTAACTTTGCTTATTTATAAACGTTTATGCTAGTACGTATCGTACTCTTAAGAAGTGTTATAAGCTCTAGGAGTCTTGGGTAAGTGATAGATTAGGCTTTGGAAAAATGAAATGGGAAAGACACATTTTGGATAAAAAATGATTGAACCACTACAAAAAATATGCATTTTCCTAACGTATATGCTGTTCATTTTTTTTCCACGTCACCATTTACTAACGTGTCAAAAAGTGACACGTTATTAATGGTATTTACTAATGTTGGAAAATACCACGTCAGCAATTACTAATGTGGTAAATACCACACGTTAGCAATTGCTAACGTGTGGTATATACCACGTTAGTAATGGCGGATCCAGGATTTCATCTATGCAGGGGCGTAAGGGGCGTGAAGAAAATAATAATATATATTTTTTTTACTTTATATATCATATTTTTATTATAATATTATAAATACAATTAAAAATATAAATTATAACATTATATGTATATCACAAAAAACATATCTAAGACTTCATAAATATATGCCAAATTGATATTTCAGTTAATAAATACTAGTACAAAAATAAAGAAAAATACAATATACATAATTTCTAAAATTGCATTCGACGTGATTTTAGATAAACGAAATCATCAAGTATCAAATTTAAGCTGAAGCTTTTGGAAATTTCTCTTTCAATGTAGACAAATAAATTATCAGCAAGAAATTCATTTTCCATTTTGTTTCGAAGTCTTGTTTTAACAATCTTCATAGCTGAGAAAGCTCGTTCGGTAGTTGCTGTAGATATTGGAAGAGTTAAAATAAGATGAATCAATCTGTCAATAAGATAGTACGTATCTGATTTTCCTGTCTCTGCCAATCCTCGACATAATTCTGCAATGGAAGACAATCTTTGTAATTTCGGATGATTCATTCAACATATCAACTTGAAAATGCTTCAACTGAAATTTCAAAGTCATTTTCTCATGGTCAGAAAAATCAAGAGAATAGTCACTACAAAAAAACTGGGCATTAGCGACCAAACAAATAGCGGCGACTCAAAAGTCGCTGCTAATATCCATTCATTAGCGGCGACATTTGAAAGTCGCCGCTAATATCAAACATCATGGCGACATTTTTCGCCGCTAATAGTAGACGCTAAATACCAATTAATTGACATGTACCGAACAATAATAGCGGCGACACAAATTTCGTCGCTAATGGCGATCATGTGGCGACTAAGAAGTCGCCACGATAGTAATAAGAAAAGAAGAAATAAAACCGAAAAAATTCGAGGCTCATTAGCGGCGACTAGAAGTTGCGGCGATGATGAACAAAGCGACTTTTAGAAGTTGCCGCTATTGATATTCACAATGGCGACTTTTTGTCGCCGCTAATAGAAAGGAAAAATAAAATAAAATTAAATTGTCATTACCGCAACATAAAAGTTGCACGATGAGCGAACAATGGCGACTTTTTGTTGCCGCTAATAGGAAAGGAAAAATTAAAATAAAAATTAAATTGTCATTACCGGCAACATAAATGTTGCGTGATGAGTTGAACGGCGACTTTTAGAAGTTGCGCTATTGATCTTCATCAGCGACTTTTTGTTGCCGCTAATAGGAAAGGAAAAATTAAAATAAAAAATTAAATTGTCATTACCGGCAACATAAAAGTTGTCACGATGAGGTCAACAATGGCGACTTTAGAAGTTGCCGCTATTGATCTTCAACAAGGCGACTTTTTGTTGCCGCTAATAGGAAAGGAAAAATTAAAATAAAAATTAAATTGTCATTACGGCAACATAAATGTTGTCCGATGATCAACAAATGCGACTTTTAGAAGTTGCGCTTATTGATCTTCAACAATGGCGACTTTTTTGTTGCCGCTAATAGGAAAGGAAAAATTAAAATAAAAATTAAATTGTCATTACGCAACATAAAAGTTGCCGATGAGGCTAAACACGCTTTAGAAGTTGCCGCTATTGATCTTTCAGCACTTTTTTGTTGCCGCTAATAGGAAAGGAAAAAAAATAAAATAAAAATTAAATTGTCATTACCGGCAACATAAATGTTGTCACGATGAGGTGGAGCAATGCACTTTTTAGAAGTTGCCACTATTGATCTTCAACAATGCACTTTTTTTGTTGCCGCTAATAGAAAGGAAAAAATTAAAATAAAAAAATTAAATTGTCATTATCGGCAACATAAAAGTTGTTACCGATGAGGTCGAATAATGGCGACTTTTAGAAGTTGCCGCTATTGATCTTCAACAGCGGCGACTTTTTGTTGCCGCTAATAGGAAAGGAAAAAATTAAAATAAAAAATTAAATTGTCATTACCGGCAACATAAAAGTTGCCGCTGATGAGAAAGGAAGAAATTAAAATAAAAAACTAAAGGCTAATTAGCGGAAACAAAAAAGTTGTCGGTAATGAGGGTCTATAGCGACGACTACATATAGTTGCAGCTGATGAGGGTTAAACAACGGCGACTTGAGAGTCGCCGCTAATAATCACACACCAAAAAAATAAACCATAATTAAAAAAATAAATACATTTTAGGTCAATGCTATTGACCCTACATATATAATAGGAAAAAATATATTTTCAGAAATTCATATTCGATAATATGCCATTATTTCTTTTATATTATTTATTGGTGATTTTTTGTATTATAAAAAAATTAAATATTTTTTTATTTCTTTCAAATTAAACAAATTTTCCTATTAAATTAAAACACTGAGAAAGATTAATTTTTTGTATATTATTATTGAAGTTTTCTATTTCTTATTTAAATGTTTGATTGATCTTGATAGGATCAGATATTCCATTGAACATCTGATCGATCCTAATAAATTAGTTCGATTGATCGTGATATTATCAAATGTTCGATCGAACATTCGATCGATCATAGTGAATTAATTCGATTGATCGTTATATTGTTAAATGATCGACCAAACATTTGATTGATCCTAGTGAATTAATTCAGTTAATCGTTATATAATCAAATGATTGACCAAACTTTTGATCTATTATAGTGAATTAGTTTGATTGATCATTATTTTAATTGTAATTATTGGTGAATTTTTTTATTTATTTTAATTTTAAAAAGTTAAGCTATTAGTAAATTATAAAAAAATATCTCATGAATTATATTTTTCCTTAAAAATGACTTTTATACATTTATAAATGTTATAAAATTTCAAATTCACCAACAAATAATATAAAAGAAATAATGACATATTATCATATTTGGAAGATAACTTTGATCGATAACATTTGATTACTCATAATTGCCTTCACTGATTAATCATGATAAGACTATTATTTCTATCATAGTGCAATAGTATGATTGATCTTAATAGGATTGTAGTATTGATATTGTACCAATCGAAACATCACTTAAGATTTACAGGCCTTTGAAATATAATCCGAACTCATATATATTGAGAATGTTAAATTACTTGATTTATTCAAGTCTTTGGCACATGATGACAAAAGGAACAAGTCTTTGCCACGAGGCTCTAAAGTTTGGAGATCATGTAATTGGTTTAGTGTGAAGGGACAATTAGTTTTGCAAGTTATGCTAAATCTCAAATATCCCATACATATTTTAAATAGCTTTTTCTAATTAAATAATAAAAATAAATTTAATTAGATGAAACATAATATATTCTAACCATATACATAGAATATTATATGACAATGGCCACAATTGAGTGACAAACTGAGTTTTCAAAAGTTGACTTCCAATTCCAACCACTTAATTAATGTAAACATAAGCCGTTCAATACAGAATGTGTCTCTTGAATTCTAAGTTTCACCCAATCACCCAATTGATATATAACTTCCCTGTTCATCTCTATATACAATCCTCTTAGCCATAGTCATAAAGCTAATGCACCACCAGCAACTTGATTGTTCCACAAATTGTACTGGGAAAATTTATATTCTATTGGATACACCTTTTGGCTTTTGCAGAAGTAACTGAGATAATATTTGATCAGAATTCACATTTGTCATTGTCAATGTACATTGGATGAAAAAGTTAACGAGGGTTTGATTGCCACTTTTTACATTGTCAATTTTGAAACTTTAAGGTTAAAATTAAAAAAATACTGAAACTTCATAACGGTAATAATGTATTTTTTCCTATAATTAATTATAAGATAAATATCAACTTAATGATCTTTATAAAAAAATTATAAACAGAAATTATTAGTTAATATTATAATAATAAAAACATATTACAAGAGAAAATAAAAAAAAAAAAAAATTGTAAGTATAACTAAAAAACATATATTCATAAACTGCGCCACTTGTGCGAAAAATAAAGCGCCATCTCCGTGGCGCGGTTTCTAAAAATTTTGAACCAAAATTTCATAAACCGCGTGTTTTTCCCCAAACCTTCAAAAGCCCCCCCTCTCACTCACCTCCTCCCGCCCCCCCTCTCACTCACCTCCTCATTACTCTCACTCGATCTCTCTCTAACTCAGTTCTCTCTCCTCACTGGCGCACGTTCTCTCTCTCTCTCCGGTGCACTCAGCTCTCTCCGGCAGCTCTCTCCGGCGGCTCTCTCTCCATCAACTTTCTCCCATCCCTTTAAGGAAAAAACAAGAAAGTGGGGCCTCTTTTTGTTCCATCCACTTCCACCTTTGAAGTTATAGACTCTCTCTGTCTCTCTGTTTTCATAATCAGAAAATAGGAAGAAAAAAAAAACAGAGCTTTGAGCTCGCAATCCCATATCTCTTACCTTCTCCTCTACATCGCTCTCTCCAGCGGCCAGATCTTCTTCAACAAGGTTCGTCCGTCTTCTTGCACTACTTTTTCTACACTTGGGGGTTATTATGTGTCTCGCATTTTGCATTTTGAGAATCCCTTGTTTTTGGAGTAATTTCACCTTGATTAAGACCTTGTCTTGATTGGAACAGCATTACTTTTTGGTTGTGTTTGGATGACAGCAGTGAACTTCATAGCATTTACTTTTGTTTTTCTGACATTCCATCTGAAGTACAACCCTGGAAATTCCTGTTTGTTAATTATCTTGGCTGATAACGCTTTGTTTGGTTCCTGAGAAATTGTAAGAAATTTTGAATCTTCTCTTTAGCTGAGACTGTTGCAACATGATTTAGTTGAGATGGGTGGATTAAATATTCTGGAAGCAGAAATATAAATTCAAGATAGCTTTTCGACCTTTAAGTTATTTTCTTTTCCCAATTTTGACGGTTCCCTTGGAGACGAAATGGACGCTAGGAAAACAAGTTATTTTAGATTTCTGTCACTTTGACAAAAATTGTGAGGACCTTCATTCATCCTTCAGACCAGTTTTAGATCTCTGCTTTGCTTTTAAGTCTTAACAACTTAGTAATTGGAGGAAAAACTGTATTTGTACCTTTATTATACCAACATAAGTAATGTCTTATGCTAATTTCTAACATAAAAGCTGGTGGATAAGGGCATCTCCCTAGGATGATAGGTGGTAAAACCTGATTTACCAACTCAGAAAGAGAATCCATTGTCCCCAGAATATTTAGTACATTGGCAGGCATATATACTATTGATTAGTAAGTACAGTAACATGATCTTATTTGTGTCTTACTTGTCATGTTGTGTGAGAGATATGTGTGTTTGTATGATTTAGAGATTTTGGGTGAGTGAAAATGATTTATGTTTGAACAAGTGAGAAGAGGGTAAATTAGCTAAAAATGAGTAGGAACTAAGATGGATAGGGTCTAAGAAAAGATATGACCCTGTCTGTATATGTGTTTAATTGAAAACTTGCTGCTAGGCTTCTTGTATGGTTGAATGTGGCTGCTTCTCTGCGGAGGAGTTCAGGGTTGAGGTGGGGGAGAGCTGATGGACTGTTCTAAGAGTTTCAATCTTGCTTTATGTGAGTGCTATGTGCTCTTTAATGTTTGTTTTGAGTACTGCCACTCTCTGTTTCAATCACGATTGGGCTCTTGAATGTTTGTTTTGAATATTTAGCTCTTTGTTTTGAATGAATGAGGATGATGTTCAACTTTGTTCGAATATTTAGCTCTAAAATGTAAGATGACCTTGTTTGGCTCTTGAATGTAAGATGACCAAGGAAATCAGTATTTTTTTGTAGTGATTTTTGGATTACAATTTCTGGTTAAGATATAAAATTCATTTAGTTTCATGGTATTAGCACATGTATTTTGCTTGAGATTTGTCAAATTCATGATAATCTTTGCTAGATATTGCTTCACGCAGCTCTTGAGCAATGGCTTTTTGAATGAAAATTTATTTGAATTGCTTTGTAATTCCTCACCACCCATTTGTTTGGGTTTCTGTTACCATAAATAATTACAAACTAAGCACGAGACATGTTCTTTTCCACAATGGTTAACAACATCACGGAGATCCTTCACTTTTATGTTTTCCTTTTTTTTTCTTTTCTGAAAATTTTCCGCTATTTCTTCTATTTTACTCTTTTTTCTTTCTGCTGGCTATTTTACATCTCTTCTAACTTTTGGATATGTTTTCCTTTCCCGGTTCACAAATTACATCTCTGATTCTTATACACACTATCCTAATCTCTGGATTTTGCAACTCTGATCTGGTACCTTTTGGTGCAGGTGAATCTTTGTTGTAACCTTTATAACTCAATCAAGCCTGCAGGGAATTCCACCGTATAGTTTGGATCTCACCTAATTGGTATGTCAATCTTCTTGTCTTCATACAACTTGTCGTGTTATCATTACTTTTTATTCATTGGTTTAGAATTTATTTGAAACATTTGCTGATGTTTCTAGATATGTTAGAAGTTGCAACTTTGGTTGGTAATTGCTCTGCTGACGGATAAACATATTTTGTTACAAAACTTAAACAAAAATTAAAAAAAAAATTGTGGAAGGGTTTAACAAAATTTTAAATTGGCCACCAGCTATATCATGCTTTCTTTCTTCTTGTTTTCATTTTTCAATTCTTGTAGATAAAATTGTTCTTCCGTTCTTCATTGTATTATCCATAAATAAGCAATATCATCTCAGCTTTTTATTATCTGCTCAAATGGCATGTGGCCACTAATTATGCAAAATCTACTTCAATAGTAAAATAAGATGTGTCTGAACCATTCATGCCATAATGACAGGATGGTTATCAACTTGCATTGGAACTCAACAAATCTTGGAAACAAAGCATTGAAGAAGGAACTCGTATTGATATTGTTTCTTCTCTAAAGAGGTAATGCATCATTTATCTATCAAATTTTCCAAAATTGAGTTGAATTTCAAGGTTAAAATTGCATATTTACCTGGTAGTTGTCTAATTCTAAAACTTTTAAAACAAGTAACGGAAAAATAGCTTGTATAGAAAAATACTTGGGTGGGGCTCTTTTTGTAAAAGGAGGATAGGAAAGTGAAATAATCAAATCAGTATTTGAATCTCCACTTAAAAGCACTGTCTTTAGCCATTGAGTCAAAATCCAAAAGGTTGGAAATAATAACACTACTGTGTTGGTTGAGTTGGCTTGACTTGACTTGACAAATCTTGTGTTACATAAAGATTATTAATTATGGTTAGTTTACTGACCTTAAATCGATCTTGTTTAAATTTTGAGTGCCTTACAGTTTTTTAGATCATATTTAAATTAGTTGATTTGTTACCTTCTTTGATGTTTCTATGTCCTTTTCTTGGTCCCCAGATATGAGAAATCTAGAAGATTACGAGTTGCCATTATTCATGGAATGGCAAGAATGGCTGCAACCTACAAGGCTTATCTGGGTGTAGGACTTGGTCCATTATCGGTAGGATTTTGGTCAATTGTACTGTTAGATTAATGATATGTATGTGTGATCTGTCCATGTTTTAAAAGGTGTGATGTGTCCCTTATGTGTTGTCCTATTGTGAGGTTTGTGTGAGCTCTCATGTTCCAGAATTTTGTACAAAGTTTCCAATAGCAATAAATAAATGAACTTGATGTTGCAGTTGATATGTTGGATCTATATTCATGATGCTTTACAAATCTAATTGCAGTTTTTAATTTATTTGGTCACATCTCTTTCTTAGCTCAAGAATTGTTTTATGGAGTCTCAGTTCCAATTTGTTATATATATAAATATAAATATAAATAAAATAAAATAAAAAATATGAATATAAATATAAATATAAATAAAAAATATAAATATAAATATAAATATGCTTTTTTTTTTCCCTTCTCATTAGCGGCGACCCTAGAGTTGCCGCTATTGACGTTTTCATTTTTAAAATTTTTTTAATATCATTAGCGGCGACCTACATGTTGCCGCTAATGATAGAGAAATAGCGGCAACTCTTGTTGTTGCTATTGATTTTTCCTAAAAATAAAAAATTTCTAAAATTATTAGCGGCAACGACAATGTCGCCGCTAATAACACACCATTAGCGGCAACAAATTGTTGCTACTGATAATAGATGAATAGCGACGACTTATTGTTGCCGGTATTCAATATATATTTTTTTCCCCTAAAATAATTAGCGGCAACAATATGTCGCCGCTAATGCTATGTCTTTACCGGCAACTAGGAAGTCGCCGCTAATGCTATGTCATTAGCGGCGACCTATACGTTAATTTCAGCATTTTTTCCGGCGGAAAAAAATTTATTAGCGGCAACTTGAAGTCGCCGCTAATGGCATGTCATTAGCGGCAACTAGGAAGTCGCCGCTAATGCTATGTCATTACCGGCGACCCCAACGTTAATTTCAACAAATTTTCCGGCGGAAAAAAAATTTATTAGCGGCAACTTTATGTCGCCGCTAATGCTATGTTATTAGCGGCGACAAAAATTGTCGCCGCTATTTGGCATTTGCGTCCAACTTTCACCAACCACCAAAATAGCGGCAACTTGTCGCCGCTATTTGTCAATAGCGGCAACTTTTTAGTCTTTAGCGGCAACTTAATGTCGCCGCTAATGACCATTTTTTTTGTAGTGAGTATTTATCCGCAAGAGCACATATATCATTAATATTAAATGATTTATAATCATCACTTAGATCCAAAGCTGAACTAAGTGTCAAGAGTTCCATTGTCCTTTCACCAAATCTATTATCAAGCTCTTGCAATTGACAATCTATAGCAACATTGAATATGTCAAAATGATAATGATGCTCTACTGTAATGTGATCCCATTGACGACGACCTCGGACTTTAACATAACGAGCACCAAAATCTGGAATGTCAATTTCATGTTTATTGCAGAAAGATATTACTTCCTCAAGCAAACTATCACAATCTTCATTTCTCATTTTTTGGAGTGTTTTTGTATTAGAAACTAACTGCATAGCACTCAAGATGTCTTAAGATTTTTATTGCAGATGCTGACAAAGACAATCAGTAGTACCCATAATTTTCCTCATCAAATGTAGAATGAATACAAATTTAAATGATGTAATCATTGTATAAGCAACATTAGCATCCCCACGTTAAGAGTAAGTGGATCCTTCTTCTATAATATTCTTAAGCACTACATAAGTAGGATTAAACATCCTTAGTACACTGCAAATGGAATGAAAATGAGAACTGTAACGAGTATCAGTAGCTCGTGTCAAAATGCCAATTTGATTAGCTCATTTTCCAGTTTCAAGTTTATCAATAGCTATCAAATGTGCAATATCTACCTCATGAGCATCTTGCAGTTGATTGTGGCGTTTACATGAAGCACCAATCACATTGATAATGAAATTTAAATTCAAGAAGAACTCATGAACAAAAACAATCTCCCGAGATGCAGCAATTAATGCTAACTGTAATCGATGTGCAAAATAATGAACATAATATACATAAAGACAATCATTAAGAAATAATGTCTGCAACCTTTTCCATTCTCCACACATATTACTAGCACCATCATACCCTTGTTCACGAATACTTTGAATATCAAGACCATTTTGAGAAAGAACATAAGACATGCTATCTTTTAAAGTCAATGCCGATGTATCTTTAACATGGACAATATCAAAGAAGCGTTCTTGTATGAAACCATCTTTAGTAACAAATCTTAAAATAATGGTCATTTGTTCTCTCTTAGAATCATCTCGTGCTTTATCAACAATAATGCAAAATTTTGAATTACCAATTTCTTCACGAATTGCATCCCGTACCCTTTTTACTAAAACATGTAAAACATCTTTTTAGACATGATGTGAAGTATATTTTGCATTTCTTGGAGCATTTTCTAAAACAACATTAACAACATCCTTGTTGTAAGTAGACATAAGTTTTATCAACTCAAGAAAATTGTCACGATTTTTTGAACTAGGACTTTCATCATGACCTCTAAAAGCACATCCTTGAGCTGCTAAATACCAAACACAATCGATTGAAGTCTTCAATTGCAATCGATTCCTCAATTTTTCTTTTGAAGTTTGCTTATTTATCTTATCAATATGTTCAGATTGATTCATCAAACTGTTACAATACTTAACAGCATTATTATGAGATGAATATGACCCATTTCCCACATAACCCAAAAAAGCACAACACATGCCATCATTAACTTTCTTCCAATTACGGAATCCTTCAGTAGTAAATGCATGAGCTCCAAAGCGATTTGTTGAATTTTTAGATAAAATATAGCAGGGTAAACAATAAGCAACATCTTTTACAGGAGAATATTCTAACCAATCAAACATCGTATACCAAGATGATTGAAATCTTCGACGATTTTTTTCATTGTCCGAAAACGGATATTCAGAACTAGTAGAAGGAACCCATCTATATAGACCAGCTTTAAGATAAGCACGTCTAATTTCATCTTGTTGATTAACATGATATTTTCATATTTGAGAACGTAACCTTGGGTCACGTTGTAGAGTAGAAATGTCAACTGATTCAATTCTTGGCATCTTAGAAGGGTGTTGCTCTTGTTCAAGAGTTGAAATTTGTGAATTAGATGCCGAAGAAGACATTTTAGAATTTGAATCATCCTTTTTCTTAAAAAAATGCATCAATTATTTTTGACTTGCTCATGATGCAACCTAAGACTTTTCGAAAACCTGAAAAATTTATTTATCTATTATTTTTAATACTTATCATTCTAAGTCTCTTCAATGATATTATAATAAAATTATTAGCAATTTAACATATTTCCAATAGTTATTAATCTAACAAAACAAAACAACAAATATATGAATAAAAAGCACAAACAATAACAGATAACATATGTTACATACCTGAGATTGGCAATAATCTACTGAAATTTGTTGATGCTTGACAAAATCCCCAAGTATATATAAAAACACCTAAAAATGCCAATATTGTTTTAATCAGACCAAGAGAAACAAATTTTGAATAACTCAATTGATAAAACAACAATTTATATATATATATATATATATATATATATATCTGTTTTTGTGTTCTGGGATAATGGGATTTGTGATTTTGTTTTCAGATAAAATACCCAAATCAAAAGACAAACCAAGACTAGCAGTAGCAGTCTACATGACCACATGAGGTTAACTTAAATCTACAACTGCAACTTTTTTTATAGCGACCTAATAATATGTGACTGAATGATGTTAAATTTTTTGAATGATTGATGTGATTTCAAATATATATATATTAACATTAAGTTGTAAAAAACATTAATCGTGTAAAATAAGTGTAGAAATTAGCGGCAAAATTATTTGTAATAGGAATCCATTTTGAAGTAGATGTGGAAGTTATGTTGGAGTAGTTTATTGGTAATAGGGGATTATTTTTGGAAGAGATAAGAATTGTAACTCTCTTATTTATAGGCATAAATAACTAATAAAATGTCCATAAAAGAAACAAACATATTAAAACGATTAAGGGCAATAAGCATTACCAAAGGGTTGCACAAGTTGCTGAGATATGGTGGCAACGGGAACCCTCCAAAACTAGCAAATGAGCACAAAATAAGTCAAAACCTACAAGACACGAACAAATCAACAAACTCTTTGGAACTCAACCAAGGGAGCAAGATAACTTGACAAAAACTTCAAAATACTCCAAAATCACCTTAGAAAGAAACAGGACTTTCAGAGAATCAGATACAAATCATATGACATTTTCATTGCCTTGCTCAGTTGCTCTCTGATTCTTGATCTGGAAATCAGTGAACAAATAGGGGATTATTTTCAGAAGAGATAAGAATTGTAACTCTCTTATTTATAGGCATAAATAACTAATAAAATGTCCATAAAAGAAATAGATTTTATTATTTTTTTTTTTCAGAACTCTTGCCCGTTCGTCGTATACGAGGAATTTTTCATGTTGACTCGGGGGCCTAGCAGACTAAAGAAATACCCAAATCAAAAGAAATACTCATATCCTTTGAACAGCCCTAGATTTGACAAAGCAAAATTAGATAAAAAGAAAACCTCAAATGATTTGGATGAAAAGCCTTCTTCTTCGCTGGTGGAAAAGAGAGAGCCTTCTTCTTCACCAATGGCTAGGAAGGCTTGCGCCGGAGTGAGAGAGACAGGAGCGAGGCAGGGAGAGCTTCGCAGAATCGCAGGGAGAGCAGCGAGACTCGCCAACAAATTACAAATGAGTGAGGAAGGAAGAGGAGAGTGGGAAATTTTAGGGATTTTTCCTTGGTCTAGCCGTTTGGGGGAACTGGGAGTCTGGGAAGAGACTGAGATCGAGAGAACTCAGTGAAACGAAAAGGCCCAAAAGTTCAAAACGGGATGCGGAGCAGTGGAGTGACATGAGGTTAATCACCTAAAAAAAAATGAAAAGAAAAGAAGCGGGATGCGGCAATGATGGGGGAAGAGAGAAAAAAATCTGAGTTAAATTTTTTTTTTTTGGGCTGGGCTATGGGCTGCGAATTTTTGGAGGGGAATGAGAGGGCTGGGCTATGGGATGGGAGGGCTGGGCTATGGGGTAGGAAAAATTTTGAAAAAAAACATATGAATTTTTTTAAAAAAAAAAAAATTAAGCAGGGGCACCAACCCCTGCATGCTTTCAAATGTATCTGCCCTTGCTCAAATGATTTGGATGAAAATCTTTCTTCTTCATTGGTGGAGGAGAGAGAGCCTTCTTCTTCGCCAATGGCCGGGAAGGCTTGCGCCGGAGTGAGAGAGACAGGAGCGAGGCAAGGAGAGCTTCGTAGAATCGCAGGGAGAGCAGCAAGACTAGCCAACAAATTAGAAATGAGTGAGGAAGGAAGAGGAGAGTGGGAAATTTTAGGGATTTGCCTTGGTCTAGCCATTTGGGGGAACTGGGAGTCTGGGAAGAGACTAAGACCGAGAGAACTCGGTGAAACGAAAAGGCCCAAAAGTTCAAAACGGGATGCGGAGCAGCGGAGTGACATGAGGTTAATGACCCAAAAAAAAAAAAGAAAAGAAAAGAAGTGGGATGCGGCAATAATGGGGGAAGAGAGAAAAAAATCTAAGTTTAAATTTTTTCTTTTTGGGCTGGGCTGTGGGCTGCGAATTTTTGGAGGGGAATGGGAGGGCTGGGCTATGGGGTAGGAAAAATTTTGAGAAAAAACATATGAAATTTTTTTTTAAAAAAAAAATTTAAGCAAGGGTGCCAGCCCTTGCATGCTTTCAAATGAATCCGCCCCTTGCATGTTAATAATGGGGAAATTTTTTAAAAAAATTAAAATAAAATTTTTTTCCCAACGTGGAAGTTTTAACACGTTACCAATTACTAACGTGTTATTTCTCACATGCTAGTAATTGGTAACGTGTGATATTGACCATGTTAGTAATGGGAATTTTTGAAAAAATAAAAATATATATATTTTCCTAACGTGTGTGTTTTAACACGTTACCAATTGCTAACGTGTTATTTCTCACACGTTAATAATTGGTAACGTGTGATATTGACCACATTAGTAATGAGGAATTTTTAAAAAAAATAAATTTTTTTTTTTGTTTTCCTAACGTGTGCGTTTTAACACGTTACCAATTGCTAACGTGTCATTTATCACATGTTAGTAATTGGTAACGTGTAATATTGACCACGTTAGTAATGGGGATTTTTTATAAAATGAAA
Organism: Carpinus viminea; assembly: GCA_013348765.1. Lineage (NCBI taxonomy): Eukaryota > Viridiplantae > Streptophyta > Magnoliopsida > Fagales > Betulaceae > Carpinus > Carpinus viminea. Next base: position 14,588,882 of record CP054673.1, on the reverse strand, counting down.
TTAATTTGCATAAATATCTATTTAATCCAGATACCATAAATAGTAACCTATTTAATACATATCTAGGGTTATATATCTACAGTGTGCAATTAGTTAGATAGGTAAAAAAACCCACATAGCTTCAGCCAAGCCGCCATTCCTTCCCCCCCTCCTAGAACACCGTAACTACAGGGGAGGAGGGATGGCCTCCGCCATCCCTCCTCCCCACGTCCCTTACGCACCGGGTTCTAGTAGTTTACTTGATGTCCCTAGACCTAGTGCCCCTGTTCCTTTTCCTCATCCCCCGCCTTCTCCATCCCGATTTTGTTTTGGTGTTTTGCTATATTACTTTTCTGTCTATTTATGTATTTTTTGAGTTTTTTTGCAGTTTCTGCCGATCTTCTTTGCGCTGGTTTCGCTGCCCTCCGTCCATTCCTGAGCTTCTTTTGCACCCCCACCGCGACAAGCTTCCATCGTGCTCTTCTTGTATGGGTCAACGACCTTGATCGGTTTCTTTTCGCTGTATTTCTTTTTGCTTGTATTCGCTATGTTGCTTTTCTTTTCCTTGTATTTCATTTGTTATTTGCTTGTAATAATGCTCTAGCCTAGCCTCGATGATTCGATTGATCCCTTTAATCCTCGACTGTGTGTCGGATGTCTATGTTACCCGCTTTGGTCGAGGAGGAAAATGGTCCGCACTTCTATGTCGTGGATGGATGTGTATCTGCTTAATTGTCGAGAAGGATGAGTAGCGCATAAGAGGGTTTACCTCTTAGGTCGTGGAATAAACGCCTCGCATTGATGATGGCATCTGCTTGGTTCGAGTCTTTGAACCGCCAAGTAAATTTGAATGTTTATCCCGTTGTTTTAGTCATGGGATAGCGGATGTGTTTTTAATTTCGTGATTTGTATGAGATTCGACTGTGACTTTGTAGCTTAGGCTACGTTACTTCAAGGCTTGCCTCAGAATTGTAAGAGCTCTTGAATTCTATGGAATGAGAATGAGTTCTTTTCAAAAAAAAAGTTAGATAGGTAAAAAAACAAAGAAACAGTAGCGTACATAAGTATATAAACTTCAGCCAGAATCAATATCTAATTTTGCTAATGTGGAATATATAGAATCTAACATGATCTATCGTTGTGTAGTTGTAGAAGGGCGTTCATTGCATCACACTATACTCATTCGATCAGCCAATCAGACTGCTGAACTATGGTGTACAGAATAGGCATGGTGAGGGGCCGGCTAGGAGCAAATTAGGTTAGTTAATTAAATAGGTTATATTAATTAATTAGGTTAGATACTTAATTAGGTTAGATACTTAATTAGGTTAAATAATTAATTAGGTTAGACAATTAATTAGGTTAGATAATTAATTACGGTTTAGTTAATTAATTAGGTTATATAGGGTTTTGTTTTTAGGAGGACAAATACAAAAAAAACCAAAAAAAAAACAAAAAAACAAAACAAATATTTGCTAACGTGGCATGAATGCCACACCACCCTTTTCCTAACGTGGCAAACATGACACGTTAGAAAGTAATAACGTGGCATGCATGCCACGTTAGGATATGTTTTTTTTTTTTATATGAGATATTATTTATATTATTATTTAATTTGGTTATATTAATTAACAAGATTAAATACTTAATTAGGTTAGTTAATTAATTAGGTTATATAGGGTTTTATTTTTTGGAGGAAAAAAATAAAAAAAAAATGGACAAATTATTGCTAACGTGGCATGTATGCCACGTCACCCTTTTCCTAACGTGGCAAACATGGCACGTTAGAAAGTACTAACGTGGCATGCATGCCACGTTAGGAAATTTTTTTAAAATTTTTTTTATATGAGATATTATTTATATTATTATTTAATTAGGTTATATTAATTAATTAGATTAGATATTTAATTATGTTAGTGAATTCATTAGGTTATATTAATTGATTATGTTAGATTAATTAATTAGGTTATATAGGGTTTTATTTTTAGCAGGAATTTTTTTTTTTTTAAATGGACAAATTATTGCTAACGTGGCATGTATGCCACGTCACCCTTTTCCTAATGTGGTAAACATGGCACGTTAGATAATGGAATTGTTTTTTTTCTTTTTAATTTTTTATATGAGATATTATTATTTAATTAGGTTATATTAATTAATTATATTAGATATTTAATTAGGTTAGTGAATTCATTAGGTTATATTAATTGAATTATGTTAAATAATTAATTAAGTTAGTTAATAAATTTGGTTAGGTAATTAATTACAGTTTAGTTAATTAATTAGGTTAGTTAATTAAATAGGTTATATTAATTAATTAAGGTTTAGGTACTTAATTATAAGGTTAGTTAATTACATAGGTTAGATTATTTACATTGGTTAGATTAATGGACAAATTTTTGCTAACGTGGCATGCATGCCACGTTAGGAAATGTTTTCTTAATTTTTAATTTTTTTTTTGTATGAGATATTATTTAATTAGGTTATATTAATTAATTAGATTAGATATTTAATTAGGTTAGTGAATTCATTAGTTTATATTAATTGATTATGTTAGATAATTAATTAAGTTAGTTAATAAATTAGGTTAGATAATTAATTACAGTTTAGTTAATTAATTAGGTTAGTTAATTAAATAGGTTATATTAATTAATTGGGGTTTAGGTACTTAGTAAAAATTGGGGTTAGCAATTTTTTTTTTAAATATTAAATAATAATATAACCTAATTTATTGTCTAACCTAATTACAATTAGCTAATTATAGTAACCTATCCTAATTAACCTAATTAGTTAACTAACCTAATCATACATATATATATATATATAGTAATTAACTAACCTAATTATATATATATAGACTAATCTAATTAAACTAACTAACCTAATTATATATATAGTAATTAATTACCTAATTAACATAATTAACCTAATTAGAAATAGCTAATTATAGTAACCTATTAGGTTAATTAATTAACCTAATTAACATAGCTAAATAGTTACCTAACCTTGCTAATTAACCTAATTATATATATAGTAATTATCTAACCTAATTACAATTAACCTAACCCAAGTAACACCCGAACCAGCGAAAATCGTAATCGATTACCCATTCACTGCCGTGGCGCGCTACGATATTCATCATAAGTTAGAATCTAATCTCCACCATTGAAAATGAAGATTCATGCGTTATTAACATATACGCCAATTTTCAGTTCAATCGGATCGCAAACACTAGTCAATTAGTGCTTTTGCTGATTATAACCAGTTTGTAAGGATTCATAATTACAAATTTCAAAATAAATTAAGATACATGCAGCCCATGCATAAGTTATGTGTGTGTGTATATATATATATGCATGCAGCTCATACATTTTAAAATTTTTTTATTTAAAAAAAATGGTGATGTGGCAAAATGCCATGCCAACATTTGCTAATGTGGCACAATGCCACACGTCACCAAATGATGATGTGTCCATGCATAACACGTTAGGAATAGGGGGTGACGTGTGGCCCCCAACTAGCCCGCACCCCCCTTCTTTTTTCTTCCTTTTTCCCCCATTTTCCTTCCCCCACTTCTTTTCCCCCCCTCCTCCCGCGCGGTAGCTCTCCTCCCTCCCCTGCTCCCCCGTTTTCCCCTCCTCCCACATAGCTCTCTTCCTTCTCCCCTCTCCACTCTCCCCTCTCCCTTTTCCTTCTTCTTTTTTTTCTTTTTCCCCACCAACCCTCCCGCACAGCTAGCTCTCTCCCTTCTCCCCTGCTCCGGCGAACACCCACCCCTGACCATCTCCTCCAACAAGCTCCTCCTCCACCGCAGCTCACTCTCCTCTCCGGGCCGGTCTCTCTCCATCTCCGGTATGCATACAATAATATATATATATTGTTATATATATTATTTTGATTTTTTTTTTTTAAATTGCTTACATAGTATTTTTATTATAATTTTTTTTAAAATTAATTGCTTACTAAATTTGAGCTTCAATTAATTGAGCTTAAATTAATGAATTAATTAATTGCTTACTAATTCAATTAGATGATTGTTTAATTGCTTACTAATTAATTAATTAAGCTGAAATTAATAAATTAATTGCTTACATAGTATTTTGATTATAATTTTTTTTAAAATTGCTTACTAAATTTAAATTGCTTAAATTAATTTAAAATTGGAAAAAATTAATCATGGCCACATCTTACAAATATTTGTCTTTATTTTGATTCTCATTCATTGGTTCCATTAGCACCTTAAATATGCAGGTATATATCTCCGATTCTTATTGTATTTGTGCATACTCATTATTTAGACTTATTATTCTCGACCAAGATTTTATAGTAACTAGAAGTGCTAAGGGCTTGAAAATTGAAATGGTTTTATGGACATTCATAGAAATAATTTAAGTACATATATATGGAGCTACTAGCTAATTGGATCTTTGTTTAATTAATCAAATCAAACTCAAATGAAGTTTTGCTTTGTTAAATATAATATTATCATCCATAGAATAAGTTTAATCCAAACTGATATATATGAACATATATTTACTTTCTTTGAAATGCCATTGAAGCGTATGTGATTTCATATAAATGAAGTTGGCATTAATATGTTTATTTTTTTAATTTTTTAATTCATATGATTGTTCAGTTGTTTTTATTTCTGTTTGTTTGCAATTTTGATTACATTTCATTTTCCTTATTGCGTTAGATTTATATTTTTCTTGGTCATATTAATTAATTTGAAATGTGATTAATGTTGTAGTAAAATATGAGTATTCGCGGTGGAAAGACAAGGGGCCTGAAGCGACCACATTCCACGTTGAGGTAGATGACTGGTGATGACAGCCAGTCTCAGGACATGCATACCCCACTTGCCCCGCAGTCAGGATATTGACCAATACTCCCACATGAGCAAGGTTATTTCTAGTTTGTCAGCTCGATGGACGTTGTTATCATTATGGGGCAGCCAGACCCATATAGACCACGATCAGAGAGCCCAGTGGGCAATCCATTTGGTCCTATGGTGGGGTGTTTAGAGCATACTTCTGCGGATGATGATGCTCATGTGGAGCGGCAGGTATCCCCAGACGGGGGAGACGATGTGGACCATGGTGATGATCCACATGATATATCACAACCAGAGTTAGAGGATATAGCACAGCCTGAGGCCCATGCTTTGTCAATACTAAAGAAGAACGAAGTTTGGACGATAGGTATGTTTAGATATATAAATATGTAAATATATATATATATATATATGTGTATGTATGTATGTTCTTAAATATGTAATGACTATTTATTTTCATTAAATATTGATAGTCAACTTATGTTGTACTTAACAAATGCATATATAAATGACAATATTGAAGTGCTCAACGTCAATGACTCTTACAAGTTATATTCAATACCAAATAAAAAGCGAATCATAGTGGAGTTCACTGGTATGTGGCAACCCGTAGGGAGAAGCAGTGCAAATGGTGGCGGATGACGGGCAAGATGGTCAGGGGTTTGTTTGTCCGGATATCAGACGATTGGAAGAAGGTACCATTAGAGAAGAATGATCTATTTTCTGATGTGTTGATGGTAAGTGTAATTCAAATGTTATGAATTTTTCCCTACGATATAGCGTATATAACTTATTATGTGAAACTTATTTCTGAAGGTATAATATATAATGATTTGGTTTATTAATTTCTCCATTGTTCACTAATGCATAAGAACTTCTACATATTGCCCGGCTCGAACATTGTTGAAATTAAAAAGGACCTGTGGTGGGACATGGGCAAGAAGCTAAAGTATTAGCGACATAAATTGAAAAAGCCACTTGCCATTCGAGCCGATGACACTCTTGACTCAATGAAGATGAGAGCAGCTACAATTATCCAGAAGTATGACCAGGTGGATGTGGACATATTGTTGGAGAAGTGGTGTGAGAAGAAGAATCAGGTTGGTCATTCTTTTGCTTGTAGTTGTATAGTATTACTAATTCTAATTATTTATCTTTTCACATAAATATTAATGACATAAGTTGTATGCACAGAAATATGCCACGTATATGATAGAAATATGAGCATTGTATACCACACCACATTGTGCCGGCTCAAAGAGTTATGCCCAACACTCGCATGAGAAGGTATGTTTGTCAAACCCCATAAATACAAATTACTAAAATCATTATTCCAATATTATAACATGAAAATATATTTATATTCGTGGATTTTTGCAAGTCATGAAAACGGGCAAAGTGCCAACGCGAGCAGCAAATTACATCACGACCCATACAAAGAAATGCGGTGGCTACCCAAATCCACTAGTCTAGGAGAGAGTGGTATGCTTGAAACACATTTGTGTATTTCTATATTTATGATTAATACTTAGACTAAAAGATGACTGTGTGTATGTAACGTGCAAAATGAGATGATGCGGCTTGCGGATTCTGATCCCGCCGAACTGGTAGAGGGGCCCGAGGGGATGGTTTGGTGGGCACCGAACGATGCATATGCATAGGCTCACGGCAATAAGCCGAAGTATGTAGGTCGTGTCCACGGCGTGAGCAAGAATATTCTACCGGTGTGGGGATACATCCATTCTATTACACATCGTCCCAGGTGAGGTCCCAAATGCTATCCTCCCGCCGTAGTTTTAGAAATGATTGAGAGAGTAATTCAATTGAAAGAGGAGCAGCATAAGCAGGAGATTGAGGAGCTCCTGGCCAAGCAAGAGGAGGAGATAAACCAGCAACACAAGCAGCAGATGGATGCGTTGACTGCTGCGATTACTGAGCAGTTTAGTCAGCGGATAGCTGGGCATTTGGATGCTCAGGCGATGCATTATGAGGAGCATTTTGCTCGCTTGAGGGTTATTGAGTGGTGACCTCTGAGCCAGAGGTGACCACTGAGAGGGCTTTGCAGGACATAGGGTTACCTGCACGTATCATCCTCCGATTATCTGCAGATACCACAAAGTAACAACATATATATATTACATTTCATTATCAATTAATAAGATCATCTAGTATACAGTAAAAATGTGATATATAATTTAAATTCCATACAAGAATAATATGTTGTGCATATATTTCATAGCCTAGATGAACATATATAACACAGTAAAACTATAATATGCGTAGATGACGATTGGAATGATACCCGAAATTTGACCCCTGTCACAAAAAAGTCGCGTCTTTCGTAGGCGACAAAATGACCACCATCTTACGTCTATTACAGTACGTGTGTGATTTTTTGGAAATTTTTATTTACTTGATAATTTGTGCTGATTGTTAGTGCCAATTGCTTGTTTATGTTTGGTTTGGTAGTGTTTGCAAGTATCAAATATATGATGTTGCAACCTTTTGGATCTTCCCTCATTCTTTTGTGATTATGAGAACAAAATATTATATGAATTGGTATATTTACTAGTTCGGAATTTATGCTTGTTTTATGGTGACATGTATTTGACTGGACCTCAAATATTTGAGCCAAGGCACTAGAAAAATTGTCATGGTTGTGTAGTTTTGACAAATATTGAAGTGATTTAAGTTCTAGATAACAGAATATGTCTTAGTGATCCGAAATCAGTTTGATCTAGACATGGTTGGCTTAAAACTGTACTAGATTGTGCTTCTACTGACTTTATACTTTATATCCTTGTTTTTAAACTTGCAAGTATTGTCATAGATGACTTCACCCCCCACCAAAAAAAAAAAAAAAAACTTAATTAGCTACATACCATTTATTTTTCTACAACCATTCCATGATTTCTTCTTGTGGGTGTGGGTAAGTGGGAGAGTTCTAGATATAAACCCTGAACTTGCTTGGTCATACAAAGTATACTGAATTCATGAAAATTGTGATTTCAATGTACCGCCACATTTAAAAAGTAGTTGATTATGTGGCCTGGTGCTGTAACTTTAGGTGGACTATTTCTAATTTATTTTCTTATAAGTACTGTGGCCTTCTTATTATAAAGTTGATTGTACATGATTCTCAATGTTTTTTGCTTACCTTTTATTATAATTGTTAATTTGTTCATTTATATAGCTACCCACAATTGCTTACATTTATCTACATCTGATGGGGAAACCAATTCAGATATAGCCTTCTCAGTATCAGATGTCAAGAACAAGTACAAAGTATGATCCATTCGCATTGTTGCTTTTTCTCTTTTTAACAACCCAATGGTTTTGATACACCTTTAGCAGTCTTGATAGGTATTGGGTTTTGGCACATCTTTAGCGGTCTTAATAGGTATTGGTTGTGGGGGTTGATAGAAAGTCTGCTTAATTAATTATATAAGTAAAAGGGGAAATTTTTGCCTAATCTTAGGTAGATAAGCATATTAGATCACCTCATGCCCTCATTGCCTATGTTAAATCTTCATCATGAGCCTAGTAAAATTTAATCTTCTTAAATCATGTGAACTGGCAAAACCATTAAAAATTATTCTTATCCTAATTAAGTTTGACTTGATGATAATGATGATGATGAGAGACAGGAGGAGAAGAAAACAAAGATGAAGAGGAAATTTATAAATGGTTTGAGATACTTGAAGAGTGGTTAGGAGTTAGGAGATAATGATCTTAATTAGCTTATGGAAAATTAAAGTAGTTCAACTGTGGTGGAATCATTAATTTATTAATTAACCAAAAGAAAATAAATCGGAAAAAATGAAAAAAGAAAAAGGAGCTAACCGGGTCGATGTGCAATATAAAATCAAATTGTCTATGCCTACACCATTTGATTATAGTTAAGCTGTCACCTTTATAAGTAATCAAGACCAAATGAATTTTATATTTCCACTAAAAACCATAGTATTCCACACGTTATTTTAATATGCTTCCAGTAAACAATGATCTTGTGTACACGCGTAACAACATTTCCGGGGTCTTAATTTATGGTTAATTGTGTTTTGTGACCAGTAGGTTGTGACAATAATGATGGTAAAGTACTAGGTAACATGCGGAATTTTGATCGTAATTGTTGTTGGTGGGAAGATGACCTCATCATGACATGGATTCATTTTGAACATATCAACATGAATTTGAGTTTACTTTTCTATCAAGTAGCAAAAGACTAAATGTTCCCCTTTGATTTGTTCAATGAAAATTAATTCTCATTACAACGTTGTTGATCGGTCTCTAATTCAATGAATATTCATTCAACATTCTTGCGTATAGTAGACTGTTTAATCATACAAAATAATATTAAATAGAATGATTGAATGACATAATCAATTTACCTTTTACCCAGCTGTATTATATTGGATTAAATGCAAATTAACTTTACGTTTGATATTCTATCATGTTCCTCATTTATTTTATGTTTCCTTTATTAGTTTCAGTTAGTGCAGAGAAGTTAGGGCGGTCTCTACGTTGCTCGATCACTTCAATTTGATGGAGGACGCTAGGTGATGTTTTTACATATATGCATGTGTTGTCACGTGACTTTTGTATGAGACATTTTACTTGTTGTTTGTTAATTGTTTATATAGGATGAATGTGATTAATTGTTACGTGTGTATAATTGGATAACAGTAATGTGTGTATAGGATGATATTTTTGTAATATAAATGTGATTATTGATTATCAGCTTTAGATTATCTATTAGGTTTGTAACGGATGGATTTTTTTTATATGAATGTAATTATTGATTATCAGGTTTTGATTATTGATTATGAATGTGGTTTTGATTATAGAGACATGATTATTGATTTATCAGGTTGGACATTCAATATTGGATTGAATTAGCGGTAAAAAAAAAAAAAAACCTAACTTGTGTATAATTATCACATTAGTAAATGAAAAAATTTAAAAAAAACAAAAACAAAAACAAAAAACAAAAGCTAAAGTGGGAAAATATCACACGTTACCCCAAGAGTAACGTGGTATAATTGGGCCACATTACCCCGAGGTAATGTGGTAATTATGCCACGTTACCCCAGGGGTAACGTGTGATGTTTTAACACGTTAGCTTTTTTAAAAAAAAAAAAAATTCATTTACTAACGTGTGAATGGTAACATGTTAGCAAATAGTAATGTGACACATGTCTGACACGTTAGTAAATTATCATTTCTAATGGACACTTTACTAATGTGTGAAAAACGTTAGAAACGGTATGTTAGACCCATTACTAACGCGTTAAAAGGCTTAAAACGTTAGTAAAAATTATGTTTTTTTGTAGTTCCTATATAATAAAAACCAGCAAACTGATCTCATTGATAGCCTTTCAAACTCCCCAACCCCCCAACTTTTGAGAGGTTAGTGACGTGGTTCTTCTACGTTGTCCCTATTACTAGGAACTAATTATATTCATGGTCACGAACCGGCCAGTACGTACATCCCTCCACCTTAACAAATGTCATTGCTTTGGTGAATTTGAATCGTGGAAGTAATTATCATTATATATTACACGAATCAACTTATGAATTAGTCTTATTAAAAAGAACTAAGAATTAATTAGAACAATCATGTTAATACGTACTGTGAAATAGTTATAAGTTATATATATACCATCTTGCTTGGGTAAACTCGGGTACTGTTAGCATATCAGCCAATCTTGTTAACTAACGTCCTTTGTATTCCTTCTTTTGCTTTCAATTTTAAATGAGTTAGAAAATCAGTCAAAACACTGCATTGTTTTATTTTTCTTGCTAATCTTTGTTTCATACAACGCATGTCAGATGTGTAATGTCATCTATCTACTCTTTGAAAAGGCAATCTAATAATTGCTGAAGACAGATTGTAATACATCGGTCTCATATTTAAAAAATGAAAAGTAACTCACATAGAGTAAATAATTTATAAAGATAATTATGGGTGCTAAGTCTCATATTGCCATTACTAGCTAGGTGATCAAAACTGGGTTTTATAATGGATTCTAGAGAATTCCCTGAGTTTTTACAAAAAATGATATCAAAGCTATAGTCCAGCCTGAGATGGGAGAGCGGGTCCTCAGGTGGTGACTGTGATGTCCTATACAGCTTGGATGTGGAAAAAATGATATATTTATATGGAATATATTCTTTTGAAATGGTATAAGGCATTTTGTGGGGGTAAACCCAATTATAAAACCGTACCTATGAACTTAGCCACTTTTTGAAATGTAAGTGCTTTGAAAAAAAAAAAACACAAATAGATTATTGAACGTTTAGATGTACGTTGTTTAAGAAAATTTGTTGAAGTGAATGTAAATGCTTTAACTAATTGGTATTATAACTTTTTTTAAAAATTTTTTTTTTTACAAACTAATGTGACAATTCATATGATACTGCACTATCATACTAATTACAAATTTAATAACCTAATAACTAACATAATAAGCTAAACTTACCATCGGACTAACAGTACTTTCACGTGACATTACCATGCCAACCACAATCTTAACTTCATAATTGTCACATTGATTGCCAAGTTAATTTATAAAAATTATAAAAGCCCTAGCACCACTCTAAAAAGAAAATCTAAGGTACTGCTGGCCCGCAACATAGCTTAGTATGCCCGCATTTGTTTTGTGGTTAGTGCTGGAACTCGTCAACATCCTGTCGTAATTGCGTTTTGGGCTCATTATAAACCATTAAAAACGACAAAAAAAGGTCAGTAAAAGAAACTTGAGACAAATCATTGAGTGGCCCGCCACCTTGATTTTGTGTGAGTGTTAACCAACTTTTTGATAATGGTTTTCTTTTCTTTGTGTATGGATGAATAACATTAATATATAAATATATGATACTAAAACTCTTATGAAAAATGTAACATACGATATGTATGCGATAAGGGTTGGTGGATATTTCAAATATCTGGTGCATCAATGGCAGGGTATCACGCGAACACAGATTTAACCAGCCCGGTGAAACTATACAAGATAATAACGCGCGAACACAGATTTGACCAGCCCGGTGAAACTATACAAAGATAATAACACGCGAACACAGATTTAACCAGCCCGGTGAAACTATACAAGATAAACATACACCATGGAAGTAGCAGACAGCAGAAATTAAAGGACTCCGGAAGAAGCTAGGTTCCAGCACATGCATTCCACACGTCCACACAAGACGACCAAACAACACATGCATGACGCAACATGAGGATTATGATTCCTTAATGATCAAGTGGGATCCATCTACTCTACTTAGAGTACCAGAACAAGACCCGGCGCTGACTTATCAGAGAGCTGGCTCTGCCAAACACTCTGGCACTTGTTGGCTGACGACGATAGTGATGACGCGACAGCCGGGGACGATGTCGGCTGTGACAGGCCGAAGTGGGTGACGGTGAGGGAAGTATTTAAGTACTCCCTGAGTTGGGTAACTATCCCATCGGCGACGGTCCACGCGTGCACCCACGAGACCGAGCTCTCCTTGTCGTAACCCTCGGCAAGGACCGTCGATCCGAAGGCAAAAAAGGATTGAGGAAGGAAGTGGAAGGAGTCTTTTGGAGACGATGGTGATGAGCCGGTGAGCAAGCGCATCAAATGCTGTCGGTTTGGTGGGCCATGGAACCACCACTCTATGTCTGGTGCGAGTAGACGTTGCACCTCATCAAAGTCCTTGGAGCTTAGGGCCTTGTAGAGGGCACTGACCACCCTTCCGTTGACTTCTTCTTCCTCCAGGCTTGCTTCAGAGTTTGCCAGTTCTGGAACTTCGAAATTGCTTTCAAAGAGCTCTAGCTATCTCAAGTATATATGGACTTGTTAATTTGTGTGTTTTTTCATGCCAGGGGGAGGTTTGTTATATGGAGGGGGTTGAGAGGTCAGGGATGAGGGACCCACGTAGTCAAAGCCAGCTTCTTTAATTTTGATCCCACTTTTTTTTTTTTACTATGCGGAAGAAATATGAATTCAAACCAATAACTTCCATTTTAAAAGATGTGATTCGTAAGATTGACAATTTTTTATATAACTTAATAACTTGACATGAACTCCACACAAACTTAGCGAGTTATCATAGGCGAAACCAGACATTGAGTTGTGGGGGGACATAACTGAATTTTTTAAAATTTAAGGGTAATTGCAAAGTTTTGGGGAGACTTATTACATAAAATGCATGAAATTTAGGGGCAATTTTAAAATTTTGGAGGGACATTGGTCCCCCCAAAGCTACACCTAGTTCCGCCCTTGTGAGTTATGGTTGAGGGGTATAGCTTATTTAATTAAATAAGTTAGGTATTAGGATCAACCTATATAGTCGTATACTCATGATGCTGACCCAAACTTGACATGCATACAAGAATGATCACCCCTACTTGAAATGTAGTGAAACTATTTCATATATCATATTTTATTTACTTACTTTTAATTACGGTATACATGCTTTACATTATTATAAATTTAAAATTCATGATCTGATAAATAAATATGCATTAATAAATCTATAAAATTTAATCCAAAACATGAAATGAATTGAATTTCTTCAAATGAAATGGAAAGGATCTTGATCCGTATTAGGTGTTTTTAACTTAGTTTAGGAGGATTCAAAGTTATCATAATGACATCATCCTTCATATATACCGAGCCAAAGACCACAAAACTTTTAAGCTATGTTCTCCATATTATCATCTTCTATAATGTTTCTACTTTTTCTTGGGTCATCCTTTTTATATATACTTGATACGCTTTTAAAATGATTTTTAATAATCAGTCTTATCTGTGATCTAGCCCTAGCTAATTGGGATATTCTTAATAATTAGTAATGCCACCAAATTACCCAAATAAACATGTATATCTCAATCCTCTACAAGCTCATACTTTTTCAACTTTATTTTCCAGCGATGTTAATCCACATTCTCAAATCAGGATTCATCTTTGCTAATGGTAACATCAAGTTAAAGCATTAATTAAATAATGATATTATTATTTTTTATCTCAATGTTATCTCTATTGATGACGTGTTAATGCTTATAAGTTTTAAATTAGTTATTATTTTTATAAAAAAAAGTTTAAAGATTGATTGACATTGTCACGTCATATAATAATAAGTGTGAATTTTAACATTACTCTATGCAACATAGCTCAAAACTCTTTTAACATGAATCGCCTTCAATTCCGGCCGAGTAATGCTATATTGCTATATAACACGCTATTATCCCACTCTACAAACCATCAATCCAATATATGATCAACTCTTGTCAAACAAGAGAAAAATCAAAAGTGAATTGACAATGTCACATTAGTATAGAATGATAATAATATATATATCGGATTACTCCTTTCGGCCGCTCTAAATCACTTTTTGATTTCAACATATAATAATTGGACATTAAGCCTCCAAGCCCATCATCTATCAAGCCATCGGATCTTCTTTCTGCATATGCGCATGCAGCTGTAAGCACTATCCCACACACACGGACACAACAAAAGAGTAAAGGACGACTCATCTAGGTTGCATCTGGGGGAGTCCTGGCAGGTGGGGGAGGAGGCAATCTGGCTGGACTCAAGTGTTGATCCGAACCACCTAGGTGTAATTGGCCAGGCACAACTCATTTAGAATTTGCAAGAGCCTACTATATATTCAGTTTTAAATCATACACAATTATGTTTTAGTTAGGCCAGCTTATCGTCCTAATCCCAATAGGTCTTTAATATAACGTTTATAGATTCAGTTTAGGTCAAGTTTCAACTGAAAATAGACATTCTTTATGTTTTGTTATAAAATGTACGTGTTCCAATTTCATCTGTTCACTCCCAATTAAAACTAAACTCAAGCCAAACTATAGCGTTTTAGAAAAACAAATTTAATGTAAAAGTTTAAGCCATACAAGCTACATGCTCTTAATCACACTACTATATCATAGGTTCAAACATTTTTTTTTTTTTTAGAAAAAAAAACAGCTCCATAAAACTCCGATCCACTATATAACATTATAACTATCCAATCAATCTTGATATTGGAAAACTATTGATTCTGATGCTACTTGTTGCAAAGATAAGAAAATATGAAACCTACAATCTTGATATTGCATTAAATTATAAAGCCTAACAATATTACATTAACCACTTGTTTTACTTATAACCATCGAATCAATCTTGATATTTATTTAGTGACACAAAAATTCATATTATAATGTGGTGTTAGAGATATTACAACTTTTACTATAGTTTTGTTACATGACGCTTATCACGTTAATCATTAAACAATTAAATTTGATTGAAATTGACGAGATAGTGTCATTAGACTGCCATGTTGGGTACGTTTACCATGTCTGCTACTAAACAATTAAATTTAATTGTGATTATATTAACGGCCTGTACCCAATCGAACCGTCCGTGAGAAACAATCGATTGTTTTGGGCAGAATACGTGCATGAATAAGATTTGAAGTTCTGCAAGATTAAAGGTTTCGCTTAGTATCTTGATAAATATTAGATTATGACTTGCATAAATGAGAAGTTTGATCTTTGATTGTTTTCCTTGTTTCCTGTTTCTCAACCGTTATACTTCATTTAGATTTCGAAAAGAATGCAAAATCAGCCTGTGATTAGATTGATTTGCAATAAACTCCATGTGGTATAAAAAAATTATGAGAGCTCCCAATAGTATGCAAAAATAACAAATGACTAGTCTATACTATCAAATTTCACCAATATTCTTGATAAATTCTATTAGTATGTCATGTCATATATATCCAATTATATAATGACGCATGTAACCCATAATAGAAAATATATAAAAACTAAGAATTTAAAATTATTTCTATTTTTAGGCGAAAAAAAAAAAGAAAGAAAGAAGAAGAAGAAGCAAGAAGAAGGGTTGGGGTGGTTAAGCCACCCTTTTGGCCAAATGGGGGGTGCCTTGGCTACTCCATTTGACTAAAAACTCTAAGTGAGATAAAAGTACAAAAGTACAAACTGAAATTCTCAACCTTAACAATTTGGGGGGATACCATCAGATGCAACCGTCCAAGCGCCACTAGTGTGCCTGACCACGAGGCTGTATTGGGTCTTGGAGTCTTGACAAGTTTTAAGGGTTGCTTGGACACTAGGATTTGCCAGGAAGCGAATAGTTGAGAATTTTAGCAACCCTATATGCCCGCCTCCAATGTGGGAGCTTGGAGCAATGACAAAGCCATTATTAGGATTTGATGAATGAACTCAACTTGAGAGCTTGGAGCAATGGCAAAGCCATTATTGTTAGAAATGGGTCTTGGGCCTAACTCAACTCAAAAGCTAGCTCAAGAGTTGAGGTTTTCCTCACCCTTATAAATAGCTTATCTCCTTAATATCCAAGCAATGTGGGACTTCCAACACGCCCCCTCACGTGTGGCAGGAGGACATCCTAGCCAACACGTGCAACAAATGGAAGACGGTGGGCCACAGCCAATTGGGTTAGGCTTTGATACCATGTTAGAAATGGGTCTTGGGCCTAATTCAACCCAAAAGCTAGCTCAAGAGTTGAGGTTTCCCCTCAACCTTATAAATAGCCCATCTCCTTAATATCCAAGCAATGTGGAACTTCCAACAATTATTAGTGTTTGATGGAAGAACAGAGAGCGAGCTAGCAAATGAGGAAGCTTGGGAGTCATGGGCTAGCTAATTGAGTAGTGTTGTGAGCATGAACTATGGCAGAGATAGGGTTAGAAGGGGCACCCTCAATTGACCTATGGCCTATGGGGGTAGTGGAACCACGCATTCTTCCAGCATCTTCTTCTGTTTTTTTTTTTTATAATAAATGATGTTAAAAAGTATCATGATGATTATCATGTTAAAATCATGTTTAACATAGTATATATCAATCTCTACGTACAAACTTGTTTAATATGACTAAAGCTCATAAAAAGCCAATATATAATATTTTGTTTCGTGAACTTAAATCATGTTAAACATGTTAAAGGAAATATTTGATACTTCAGAAAAACTTCATGTTAGACCTCAACTTAACTCTGTCATTTTACTTTTAATTTGATGGAAGCTAAGAAGATTGAATTTTAAGCTAATCAGGATGCGTTCACTGCTTTCATTTTCTAGTCTTTCTTATTGAAATTCAAGCCACGAGCAAGGCCATTCAAATTATAATAATCGAACTAAAAAACCTAATAGACTCTAATCAACACGTATTCTAAGTAAATAGGAGTTTCACAAAATGATGTGTGGAATAGATCTGACCTAACAGATAATAATCAACCAAAATAGATATGTAATGAACATTCAAGGACACAGATATTTGGTTATGAAAAGGAACCATTTAGAGAATGCTCTAAATGTAAGACCTCTCTAATGCAGCCAATCCCAAAAAATCACTCCACTATAAAAGAATAAAAATTACAAGAAGTTCACACTTACAAAACCTTTGCAATTGACACTTCCTTGCATAAGACAAGCGACCCACTTGACTTATATCACAGTAGCCCTTTCTAGAACATCTGGTACAATTCTTCTATGTGATTTCCTTCATTGAACTTTCGATTGACTTCAAGTAATTAATCACAGAAACTTTACTCTAAGAGAGATCCAAATACTTTAGTTTGATATCTCTATCTCTCTCTCTTAGCTCATAGTATTCGCTCTCTGAATACATACCTAATAATGTGCATAATTGAAATTAGTTCGATTGACTGTGATAGGATCAATTGATTGATCAAACTGTACATAATTGAAATTGAAGATTCGATCGAATATTTGATTGATCCTAGTGAATTAATTCAATTGATCATGATATGTAATGTACAAATTTATTGTACTCGCAAGTGCACGAATCGTTTGCAATATAATGGTTTTGCAAGTGTGAGGTTCGAACCCACAGGGAGTTGCGTTTTTGAAAGCAAAATAAACCCTAAACTAATTCTATTCTAATCTAGTTCACAGCTTTGGAATGATGATTGTTTAGATGACACAAAAGCATAAAAATTAATTAAAGGAAATTGATATGTTGACGAAACACTAGGGTTTCAGAATCCACACTCACTCATTCTTAACAATCTAGTTTCTTGATCTCGAGATATTCCCCAAAGTTCTCACATATAAATCTTAGGTTTGTTTCACTTTTTACTTTACAAATTAATTAAAACATTCCTTGTATCCATTCTTTACCCAAATCATAATAGAAATCCAATAATCAATTAAATCATTTGTTGTATCCGTAAATCACAGACAAATATCCAATCTTTATTGAAACATCTATTGTATCCAGAAAATAAATCACAAGAAATATCCAATCTTTTAATCAAGAAACCAAGCAATTAATTGTATCAAATCATTATAAATCATCTATTGTATCCTTAAATCACAATAGATATCCACAATACATTCAATCCACTTAATTGAAAAGTAAAACAATAAACAATTAAAACATTCAATTGGGAAATCTAAAATACAGAAACTAGATCGATAATCATAAGTGAGGTTTCATCTTCAACCTTAGTTGAAGATTTAGCCTCTCATGATATTGAAAGACAAAATGTTCTTCATTGAAATCATAATAAAATGAGTACTTACAAGTAATGAAACCCAAGATTGAAGTCTAAAAACTAGGAAACCCTAGAACTCTCTTCTTTCTCCTCTCTAATTTC
Source organism: Carpinus viminea (assembly GCA_013348765.1). Lineage (NCBI taxonomy): Eukaryota > Viridiplantae > Streptophyta > Magnoliopsida > Fagales > Betulaceae > Carpinus > Carpinus viminea. Next base: position 14,570,419 of record CP054673.1, on the reverse strand, counting down.
GTAATTCGGAGCCTCCTTAAACTAGTTTGATAAATATGTATTTATAGGGCTAAGACTAGGGTTTACAATTTAATAAAACGCTGAAATTTGCTCCAGTCGGGCGTGCGATCGATCGCATAAAGGTGCGATCGATCACTTTCGTCATAAACTTTTGTCCGTGCGTCGTAGGGCGCTCGATTGTGGTTGCCCTGCGTTCGAACGCATATGCGTTCGATCGCAGATGGTCTGCGATCGATCGCTCCACCGGGGGCTTGCCTTTTTCATCCACAATATGCACTTCTGCTCAAAACCTACAATTTTCCCTTAGCAACCTATAAACACTCAAAACACAAAACTAAACCAAAACATCGATAATAACACAGCTAAAAGATTAACAATAGTAAATTAAGGGTCCAAATGTGCAACATTTGACCACATCAAACACCCCCAAACTTAACTTTTGCTAGTCTCTTAGCAAAACAACACTAAAATAACATGAAAGCGTAAACATAAAATCCTCGTCAGGATAGACGATTGCATTTAGCATATGCAACAAGCCTTTTAAACCCTAGGTCTCCCTAGTGGACGAGTGAAGTCTCGTGAGGTTTACAGAATGACACCCACAAACATTGCAACACAATGCTGCATGCAAGAGAGGATTTTCACAAAGACCATGGTTCTTATGAATGAGTAAGCTTAAAAGACAAACAACCTCATCACCATCAAAGGGCATCCAAGAACAAATAACTCATAAATGGACAATTGATAGCATATGTTCTTGAAACGCAAAGTGAAATCAACATGTAATAATGAAGCTTTAGTTTAAACTTAAAACAAATTCCACAAAATTGTAAGAATCCCAAATGAATGAAAACCAAGGCAAGATATGCATTTACTTTCTCTTCTTTACAGTGTGCAATGTATAACTCCATTAAGCTTTCAAATTGACCCATGTAACAAGTGTTAGGCCAATGACTCCCAAGCCAAATGGCTTTAGGGCACTAGATGTAGAACATCCCTAAGGGCTTACTAACTCGAGTCAAAAAAGGCTGAAGCCATACTAGCCATACCATCAATCAACTTTAAATTTCACACCTTTTGACGCGAACACTCAATGCTTAATGAGGCAAAAGGTCCGGTTACTTAGTGAAAAACTCAAAATGATTTTCTTCTTCTTTTTCTTTCTTTTTTTTTTATTTTATTTATCTTGCAAGCCAAGGTTAATCATCAATAGGTCATCCAACAAATCTCAAAAGGAAAAGATTTAAGCTCAAACATCATACCTCACAGAAGACATGCTAATGTGCTCATAAAAATTTAATTTAAAACAAGTGAAATCTCAATTATCTAAAAATGAGTCAAAAGACTCAGACACCTACTGACATAATGAAGAGTTCAACCCTTTAAGCAAACCAATGACATGTAAACCACAGTCACAGTTAAAAACTCAAACTTGACAACAACATTGCACATTTAAAAAAAAAAAAAATTAAAACTTAGAATCGACAGAAAAACAACAACTAAAAACTAAAAATAACAAAAATAAACTCAAAAATGGACAACGGTTTTCCATACCCCCAAACTTAAATCACACAATGTCCTCAATGTGGGTCAACATACAATACCAAGAGGTGAAGATAACCGAAGTGAGTTGAGAAGAGTCCTCTCCCAAACGTACTTGTGATAACATTTGTCCTAAAAAATGAAAAAAAATCACAATTACCACAAAAACTAAGAATAACTAAAAGGAATAAAAGGATAGAGGGGTGCCTCCCATGGGCGCTAAGTTTATAGTCTTCAGCCAGACTTTTCAAAACGGACGATCAGTTGGACGGAGTTGGGTCTTCCAAAGGCAATTCCTCAATCTCTGGAATCTCTAGTTCTAGGAATGGCTTCAGCCGCTGTCCATTGACTTTTTGAGTATTTCCGCTCTTTAGATCCTCGATCTCGATGGCTCCATGAGTAGAAACTGCACGCACTTTGAATGGTCCTGTCCATCGGGACTTTAGCTTCCTTGGAAACAAATGTAGGCATGAGTTGTAAAGAAGGACTTTCTGACCAACTTCAAAGGATCTTCTCAATATGTTTTGATCAGGAGTCTTCTTCATCTTCGCTTTGTATTGCTTGGCACTGTCGTAGGCATCATTCCTCAATTCTTCTAATTCATCCATTTGGAGCTTCCTCTGATCCCCAGCCTTGGTGATATTGAAGTTTAGCTGCTTGATGGCCCAATATGCTCGATACTCCAATTCTACACGAAGATGACACGCCTTGTCATACACCAATCGGTAAGGAGACATGCCAATTGGAGTCTTGAATGCTGTCCGGTATGCCCACAAAGCATCATTGAGTCGTAGAGACCAGTCTTTCCTCGTTGGGTTCACCATTTTCTCTAATATCCTCTTGATTTCTCTGTTGGATATCTCAACCTGCCCACTTGTCTGAGGATGATAGGGCGTTGCAACTTTGTGAGTGATCCCATACTTCTTCATTAGTTGCTCGAAAAATCGGTTGCAAAAATGCTTCCCCCCATCGCTGATGATGGCACGTGGTGTCCCAAAACGTGCAAACATATTTTCTTTTAAAAATTGAAGCACAACTCGATGATCATTCGTCTTGCAAGCAATGGCCTCCACCTACTTGGAAACATAATCAACAGCCACTAGGATGAAAAGGTACCCATAAGAGTTAGGGAAGGGTCCCATGAAGTCGATGCCCCACACATCAAAAAGCTCCACAATAAGGATTGGGTTCAACGGCATCATATTTCTTCTTCCTATGCTCCCTAACTTCTGACACCTCTCACGTGAGCAGTGCATGTGCATCACAAAAGATGGAGGGCCAATAGAATCCATTCTAAAGAATCTTCGCAGCAGTTTTTTTAGAACTGAAGTGTCCTCCACATACATGATCATGGCAGAACGAAAGGATCTTCTGGTATTCATTCTCTGGAATGCATCTCCATATAATCTGATCTGGGCAGCATTTAAATAGATACGGGTCATCCCAAAAGAAGTATTTCACCCCAGCCAAGAATTTTGATCTGTCTTGCTTGGTCCAATGTGAGGGTATCTGGGCGGTAACAAGGTAGTTCACAATATCTACGAACCAAGGTGTAGGGATTTGAGAAATGTGCATAAGTTGTTCATCAGGGAATGTCTCAACAATCGGCACAACATCTTCATTGAAGTTCATAACCAGCATGGATAAATGGTCAGCTACCACATTTTCAGAACCCTTCTTATCCTGGATCTCAATATCAAATTCTTGTAGCAACAGAATCCACTGGATGAGACGAGATTTACCATCTTTCTTAGACAAAAGGTACTTAAGAGTAGCATGATCTGAGTAGACCATGACCTTATATCCTAGCAAGTAGGATCTAAACTTATCTAGAGCAAACACAATAGCCAACAATTCCTTTTTAGTGGTTGAGTAGTTTAATTGTGCATCATTTAGGTCTCTTGGCATAGTATATGACATGAGAAGCTTCTCCACTCTACCTTTAACCACGGCTCCCACAGCATAATCAGAAGCATCACACATTATCTCAAATGGCAATCCCCAATTAGGTGGTTGGATGATTGGTGTAGAGGTCAATGCCTTTTTCAGAATCTCGAAGGCTGTCTGGCACTTGTCATTGAAATCAAATGGAACATCTTTAGCAAGTAGATTGCACAACGGTCTTGCTATCTTGTTGAAATCCTTTCTATAGAACCCAGCATGTCCTAGAAATGACCGAATATCTTTAACTGTCCGTGGTGGTGGAAGGCTAGAAATCAGATATACCTTCGCTTTGTCAACCTCTATACCTTTTGAAGATATCACATGGCCCAAAACAATCCCTTGTTTGACCATAAAGTGGCATTTTTCCCAATTCAGAACCAGATTTTTCTCCTTGCACCGTATCAACACTAGAGTGAAATGGTGTAAACATTCCCCAAATGACGAACCAAAGACTAAAAAATCATCCATGAATATCTCCAAGTGACGTTCGACCATGTCTGAAAAGATGCTGATCATGCATCTCTGAAACGTAGCAGGTGCATTGCACAGTCCAAATGGCATCCGACGATAGGCAAATGTACCGAAGGGGCAAGTGAATGTAGTCTTCTCTTGGTCTTCTGGATCCAACGAAATTTGGTTGTACCCGGAGTAGCCATCTAAGAAACAGTAGTAATCATGGCCTGCCAACCTTTCCACCATCTGATCAGTGAATGGTAGAGGAAAATGGACCTTCCTTGTTACAGAATTCAGCTTCCTGTAGTCGATGCAAACTCTCCAACCTGATTGTACCCGAGTTGGAACCAACTCGTTGTCTTTGTTCTTTATCACTGTAATCCATGCTTTTTTCAGTACCACGTGGATGGGACTAACCCATTTACTATCGGAGATCGGATATATGATTCCTGCATCCAGAAGTTTTATCACCTCAGCTCTCACTACCTCTTGCATGGCCGGATTGAGACGTCTCTGTGGCTCCCAAGAGGTTTTAGCATTTTCTTCGAGGTGAATCTTGTGCATTACCACTGCAGGGCTTATTCCCTTGATGTCTTCAATTGTCCATCCAATTGCTTCCTTATGCTCTTTCAACACATTCAGCAATTCTTGTTCTTGAGCCTCATCCAAATCAGAAGAAATGATTACCGGTAGAGATTCTCTGGAATCCAGATACTTGTACTTCAATGTATTCGGTAAGGGCTTCAACTCTCGCTTTGTTTGCTCAAGTGTTGAAGATGATGTGTCAATTATTCCCTCAATGGTAGTCTCACTAGCCGTAACTCCGTTCAACATAGAGTCAACTTGTTCCAATAGTGTATCCAGATTCATATCACCTCCATATGCAGTGAGGCATTCTCCCATATGATCATCACTACTCAGCTCATTTATCGTCTCCTCTACAAGTTCTTCTATCATGCAGGTACTTCCGACTTCCTCATACTCAAATGGCTGCCTGCTGATATCAAAGATATTCAGCTCCACTATCATGTTCCCGAAAGAAAGCTTCATAACGGTTACGCAATTGATTAGGGCGTTAATGTAGCTAAAAGGGGCGCCCTAAGATAATCGGAACTTGAAGCTCTATATTCACTTTGCTGGTTACGTATCTAAGACGATGAAATCTACAAGTAGAACTTATCAACTTTGATTAGACGTCTTCAATTATTCCCTCAACTTCTTACAGATCATCCTGGTTGAAGTGTGATGGATGTTGATTTCAGCTCTCCCAATCCCAGATTGAATATAGACAGTATGGTAGGAGATTGACACTGGCTCCCAAATCTAACTGAGCTCTCTCAGCTCGGTTGTCCCCAATCTTATAGGCAATGGTAGGACATCCTGGGTCCTTATATTTGATAGCATCTTGTATTGCAGAATGGAGTGACACCTTTCGATGAGAAAGCTTTCTTGGGCACATTTGTCTTCCTCTTAGCGTAACGGATCCTTCAAAACTTTGCATAAGAAGGCACTTGTTGGATGGCATCTAGGAATGGAATGTTGATTTGCACATGCTTAAACACTTCCAAAATGTCATCATACTTTGAACTTTTCTTTGGTGCTCTAAGTCTTTACGGATACGAGCTTTTGGAACATACTTCTTGACACGATCCTCAACATCTAGAATAGCGTATGGTACAACCTCTTTTCAAACTCGGCTGGTTCTCTTCCTTTAAATGCAGTGTTACTAGCTTCTTGGTGTAGCCACTTGGTTATCCACTTGTTTTCCTGACCTCAAGGTGGTGATTGCTTGCGTGGTCTTGTCCATGAGTAGGAGTAGATGAACTCCCAATGCGAATTGCCCTTAGGGTTAGGCACAGTTGACTAGAACTTTCTCTCTCTCTTTCCCCCACTTGATTGGCTAGCTGGCCAATTTGCCCTTCCATATTGGCAGAACTTTTCAGCTCTTGTATGTCTCTACTGTTGCACATGGTGACATTCTTCAACTCTTGTACATTTTTATCTGTTGCTTGCACGAATGCTTTCATCATCTCTTCCAATGAAGATTGAGGTGCAGGTTGTGGTGCCTGATATGCAGATGGTTGAGCTTGGTATGGTGGCTTACCCTGATTTAGTGGCTGGTTCTGCTTCCACGAGAAACTTGGGTGATTCCGCCACCCTGGATTGTAAGTTTCAGAAAATGGTCCACCTGTGGATTTTCTATACTAATTGAAAGCATTAACTTCCTCAATCGGATTTTCTGCTAACAGAGTAGGACAGTTCTGAGTGAAGTGCATTGGACTGGTACATAACCCGCATACATCAGCTTGGTATGTCTCTGCTGCATTTACTGGTTTGTTCAAGACCAAAGAAGCAAATTGATGTTTGAGCTCCTTAACCTCTTCTCTTAACTCAGCATTTTCTTTCACTTCGTACATGCCTCTTGTCCTGGGAGTGGGATCTTGTCTATCCCAGCTGTTTGGAAAATCCCATTGTTGTGCTCTTTCAGCCATTTCATCCAATGCTTTGTAAGCTTCATCTCTCGTGAAACTCAAGAAATCTCTACCATTCATGGTATCAAGCAAGTTTCGCTCACTTGGTGTCAATCCTCTGTAGAAATAAGTAACAATCGCCTCATTCTCATACCCATGGGGTGGGCACTTCATGGTAAGCTCTTTAAACCTTTCCCAACTTTGGTGAATCTCTCTCCTCTTTTTGCGTAAAGTTAGTGATCTTGATACGATAATCATTAATTTTGGCAATTGGGAAAAAATGATAAAACTTACTGCATCATTTCCCAAGAGGTAATAGATTCTGGTCTCAAGTTATATAGCCAAGCTTTTGCCTTATCATGTAAAGAAAAGGAAATAACCAAGGCGTACCAAGTCTATTAGAATTTGGTGATTTAATTAAATCACATACCTCTTTAAAGGTTCTCACATGATCATATGGATCTTCGTTCTCTTGCCCTCTAAAACATGGAAGGTTGTTGAGCGAACTTGGTTTCAACTCAAACGGGCGGCATTATCGGTACCAATATACATGACTTGTAATGGTAGTATCAGTCGAAGCTGCCTCGAGAGATCTAGGTGGATTCGTTCTCCCATCTCCACGATTTTTCCGACTCGACTGGAACTTTGAAATTCGGCAGTGAGTTTGGTGGTCTTCTTGTTATCCCTTGTTGCATTCGTTCAATCTCTGAATCAAAATTAGCTAGCTCAGATTTAGAGATCTCGTCCAAGCATGCAAAAAGAAATAATAACAATTAATAAAACAAAATAAAATAAAATCAGTTTGGACTCATCGCTGCGATCGATCGCATGAGGCTTGGATCTTCGCGAGATGCATGCGATTCGTTCTTCCGGCGCGTGTGATCGTTCATAGTGGCTCGATCGATCGCTCTGACGAGGAACAAGTTTTCTCCGGATCTGCACCAATGACACAATGAAACAAAACAAACAAAAGAAAATTTTCTTTCTTTTATGTTAGCAAACAAAATTGCATAGAAATGAAATCCTAATTATAACTAGTAGAAAAACAAAACTAATTTAGAAATAAATTGGTTTCAAAAAATTAAACAACTCCCCAACGGCACCAAAATTTGATGTACAAATTTATTGTACTATAAGTGCGAATCATTTGCAATATAATGGTTTTTTGCAAGTCTTGAACCACAGAGTTGCATTTTTGAAAGCAAAATAAACCCTAAACTAATTCTATTCTAATCTAGTTCACAGCTTTGGAATGATGATTGTTTAGATGACACAAAAGCATAAAATTAATTAAAGGAAATTGATATGTTGAAAACACTAGGGTTTGAATCCACACTCACTCATTCTTAACAATCTAGTTTTGATCTCGGATATTCCCCAAAGTTCTCACATATAAATCTTAGGTTTGTTTCACTTTTACTTTACAAATTAATTAAAACATTCCTTGTATCCATTCTTTACCCAAATCATAATAGAAATCCAATAATCAATTAAATCATTTGTTGTATCCAGTAAATCATGACAAATATCCAATCTTTATTGAAACATCTATTGTATCCGGAAAATAAATCACAAGAAATATCCAATCTTTTAATCAAGAAACCATGCAATTAATTGTATCAAATCATTATAAATCATCTATTGTATCCTTAAATCACAATAGATATCCACAATACATTCAATCCACTTAATTGAAAAAGTAAAACAATCAATAATTAAAACATTCAATTGGGAAATCTAAAATACAGGAAACTAGATCGATAATCATAAGTGAGGTTTCATCTTCAACCTTAGTTGAAGATTTAGCCTCTCATGATATTGAAAGACAAAATGTTCTTCATTGAAATCATAATAAACATGAGTACTTACAAGTAATGAAACCCAAGATTGAAGTCTGAAAACTAGGAAACCCTAGAACTTTCTTCTTTCTCCTCTCTAATTTCGTAATTCGCAGCCTCCTTAAACTAATTTGATAAATATGTATTTATAGGGCTAAGACTAGGGTTTATAATTTAATAAAACGTTGAAATTCGCTTCAGGTCAGACGTGTGCGATTGATCGCATAAGGGTGCGATCGATCACACTCGTGCATAAACTTTTGTCTGCTGCGTTGCAAGGGCGCTCGATTGTGGTTGCCCTGCGTTCGAACGCATATGCGTTCGATCGCAGATGGTCTGCGATCGATCGCTCCACCAGGGGCTTGCCTTTTTCATCCACAATATGCACTTCCGCTCAAAACCTACAATTTTCCCTTAGCAACCTATAAACACTCAAAACACAAAACTAAACAAAAACATCATATAATAACATAGCTAAAAGATTAACAATAGTAAATTAAGGGGTTCAAATATGCAACATTTGACACACATCAATATGATTAAATAAAAATAAGAAATTAAAAAAAAATTTGTTTATTTCTTTCAAATAAAACAAATTAATTGGCTAGCTTATATGATTCACTAAAATAAAAAAAAAATAAATAACGTAGAGTTGGATTGAATATATATATATACAAAATGGTGTATATATATTAAATAAAAATATAAAAATATATAATTGTAACCCAAAATTTAAGTTTTTTTATTTTCCCTATAGGTCTTAATTTTAATAGAATAATATAAATGTTTAGTAAATGAAAAAAAAATCAAATATATATTAATGACCATATATATTACCCAATTAATATTAATTGCCATACTCTTATTAAAAAATAAAAAAAATAAATATATAGGATTATCAGCATCGACTTTGGAAGTCGACACTGATAATCTACAATTAGCGTCCACAAAATAGTCCTTTCAAAAATTTGGCGCTCCCCACCTTTTCCTTTTTCTTTTTCTTTTGTTTTTTTTCGCTTCCCCCTCTTTTTTTCTCTCATCCCGCGCAGACCCCTCTTCCTCTCCCTAGCTCTCTCTTTTTTTCCTTCGTCTCTTCCTCTCCGTCGTTTTCTCTCTCACTCACTCTCTCCTCCGTCGACCGGTCAGTCTAACAGTCGCTCTCCCTCCCCCAAACCCTAAAATTCCCCCACTCTCCTCTCCCTTCCTCGCTCACTCTCTCTCACTACGGCGATGGCGAAGAACCAGAAACCAGAAAAATCCCAAATCCCTCATCTTCGTCGACTAGCCACCCACGGCAACTAGAAGCACCGCAGACGAGCTCGTCCCCCTCTCTCGATCTTTTCGTTTATGATTCGAATAGTTTATTTTCTTTCTTATTTTTTTATTTTTTTTTTCTTTTGAACGCAGGTTTCACATCCTATGCGACTGTGAGGTGAGAGATCGGTGGTCCTCCCTCCCTCTCCTCTCTTCAACACACTCCTGCTTCCTACCGACAACCCAAGGCACCACCACTGACGAGTCTGGCCACCAAAAGAAGTAAGTTTTTTTTTCCTCATTTCTTTTCTTTTTTATTTTGATTCCATCTAGTATAATATTTTTGATTTTGGACTTTCTGTTTGGCCATTGTTTCCTCCATTGGGATTTTGGATTTGTGGTTGTTTTATATTTGTTTAAGTAGTCATTTCATTTATGTAATTGCTTGATTTATAATTTTTTTTTTTTTTGGGTTAATTTTCTTTCGAAGGGTGTGGAAACCCTAATATTGGATGGAGTCAGGGCAGTGAGTTTGTGGTTCTATTTGGTTATTGAGAGAGAATCGGTTGAATTTCACAGGGAGAGAAATTGGTCTTGGGAAGGAACAAAATGAGCTGTTCCAAATTTCCCCCCTGTTTTCTTCCCTGCTCTCCCTCCCGCGCGCACACCTACACTCCTCTCTCCCAGCCTCTCTTCTCCCTCATTTCTCCCTCTGTTTTAATCACCACCACCGGCCAGCTCATAAAAACCCCACAATTTCAAAGGGCTTTTCAGCTATATATTGTTGTTCCCCTTCGGTTGAAGCTTTAAATCAAACAACTTGCTGACTGTTGTGCCAATAGCTTCGCGCACTTGGCAGTACACACCACACGCGCACCTCTTTCAAATACCCTTCGGAGAGCTGGGAAACATTCTATCTCTTCCATTCCCAAATTCGTATTCTCAGCGCATCTCAAGAATGACTACTATTTTCACTGTTAGATTCAAAATTATGGTTTTTTTTTTTTTTCGTAAGGGTAAAATTAGTCTAGGTTTTTGTTTGCCTGGGATTCTGGGTCGTGCACTTTGTGGCTTTTGTTTTAGTTTATTTGTAAAGAATGTGGCTGCTCTTATCGAGTCTCAAACTCAAAAAAAAAAAAGAAAAAAAAAAAGGAGAAATTTTAAATCAGAAGTAGGATATCAAACGTAATGAGCTAAAAGTTTGTGGCACTTTATATTTGAAATCCTCTTTGGTGTAAAGTCATTGTGGTGTGTGCATAAGTGGCCTGGATCAAGTGAGGGGCCTCCTCTCTGTCAACATTCATTCTAATTATTTTCTTATAATATAGTGCACTTTGGACCCTTTAGTGACTGGTCTGCAATGGCTGTGTCCAAGGATTAGTATTATAGATATATGGGGTTGCATTTTTCTTGATGTGTATAGATGAGTGGATCTTGATCCGCTTGCCTATTCATCAATGAGTGGCAGATGGCAGGATGTTCCAAAGTACGGTACCTAGTCATGGTACATGATGCTCTTTATTGTCATGCTTATTATGGAGGCTTGTGCTGTACAAATATTCCACTTTTTGGTTATTTAATGGCAGACAACTTACACTTCCAAGTATCTTGAACATCTTGCATGTATTAATCTTCCATTTTTTGATTGCTTGTTTCTTGAATTTTTATTTTCTTTGCAGGAAGGTTTATGCATTGAATGTTGTCGGTGTAATCCCAGAAGAGCTATGGACTCTTAACTTTCCTCACCAATCTGTATGGTTTCTTCTTTATATGTTTGTTTACTTGGGTTTTGCATGAATTTTGGTTACCTTCTTTCGCTAGGATTGAACTTAGACCTTGAATTTGTGGTTCACAATATCAACCAATTGAAATTTATGCTAGATGTGTTGTGCTAGTTTTCCACAATGGTCCATTTGTTTTGGGCACTGTTAAATATGCTAAGCTTCCTCCATTTCTTACAGGAATTTGGGCCAAAATTACTTGACAGGTAACCTGTCTGCTTCCATCAGCAATCTAACTCGCATGCAATACCTGTAAGCTCATCTTACTTTGATTTGAAACTCCTAGGACATAGGACATTAATATTATTTAACCTTTCCTGTTTTTCTGATGTTTAATGCATTAGGAGTTTTGGCATTAACCTTACTGATTTAGGATCATTGTAAGTCATACTCATTCTCAATTTCGTAAGTCATCTATTTGGCACTTCGTGTTGTTGCTTTTCTACAGCTATTTGTGATCTTAAAATGAGACTCATTTGTTCTTGTTGTCTTTATCTTTAGATGGTAGTAGGTTTAAAGAGGTGTTTTCACAAAAGCTTTCTGCATTTCATATACCTGATCTTGATTATCTGAACCTAAGAGAGTAAAATCTTTCTAATGGGAGATCTTCACTGGCATTCATAAAGAATATGAAGTCTCTAAGTTTATTGTAAGGCAACATCTTTAAGTGCGCTTTAGGATTAATAACCCTGGTGGAGTTTAAATGTGTCATCTCAATGATTAGGACACTGAATGCAATTGTTCTGATCTCTATCATTCGGATTGTCTTATGGTACCTATAATTATCTTTTAGTTGATGTAGTATGTTTTAATTTTATATTGCAGCTTGGATATACTAAAAAACAAGAAGACAGTTCCGTGGAGTCATCACTTTGGAGGTATCAATTTCTTGTTAGTTTCTTGAGATGCGTGCAATGGATAGATTATCTATTATTATGTTAGCAAATTCAAGTGTAAGTGCATGTATGGAATCTTGGGAGCTGCTTCCTTATGCAAAAATGCTGAAGATTAGGACTGTCTCCAAGACCCTGCTTTGGTGGAACCAACACTGTAATAATGCTTTTGTTAATTTGACTGAATTTTTTTGCTTAAATGAGGTTAAATAGACAAAAATACTTGTACATTGTTCATCTATAGAAATTTTAAGGTTCTGACTCAAGATTTATTTGACTATTGTAACGAACCACGTGCTTGCTGGATAGACCCCACTTATTGGAGGAAAATTTCAACCTTCATTAAACTTAATATCCAAACCCTAGGACAGCTCATGTTTGCAGTGACTATATTCTTGGCGAAAAGTTGATGCAGCTATGGAAGATAGGTCAAGTTGCTGTGTTTAGAGTGATTTTTAGTTTTGGCAACTAAGAGTTCTGGGACTTGTCTTATATGATTTTGAAGGTCAAGTCATTAGTAGTCTAGCGTTAAAGCTATTACTCCTTCCGTCCCTCAACAGAATTGACATCTTATGAACATGGATCCTATAGAGATGAGGATGTCTAGATAGACGTTGCAACAATAGGAAAGATAGGGTAGGGAATGAAGTTATTTGTGAGAAGGGGGTTGGCATTAATTGAGGATAAAATGAGCGAGTCATATAAAACGTTTGTAGAAGTTTTAAAGAAAGACATGGTAATATGTGTTGATGTATTGTCTATTCATTGAAAAAAACATTTTTTTATCTTACATAGCATAGTATATAGCTTCTTGGTCCTTATCACAACCATGGATCTAATGACATGTTTTTAATAGTATTAGCGTCGACTTTGAGTCGACGCTGATAGTGCAATTATTAGCGTCGATGTTTGCCTTCTATTCACTCATGTTTTAACATCAAAATAAAGGACTTTTAGTGTCCACATAGTTGACGCTAAAAGTCGACTATTAGCATCCACATGATGTTGACGCTGATGATACTATTAGAGTCAAACTTTTAGCGTCGACCCTATTAGTGTCCAAAAGTCGACGCTAATACCATTAGCGTCGACTTTTGAAGTAGTAGCGTCGACGGTATTAGCGTCAACTTTTGGAGTAGTAGCGTCGACAAAAAGTCGACGCTAATAAGCTTATTTCTTGTAGTGTTAGAAATCTTTGTTAGTTTGGTTGTGAGCGGAACCTAGATCTTAGATTCTGAGGGAATCTCTAGACGTTTTACATTTTGAGGAAACTTTAAACCTTTTTCAAATACAAAGTTTGGGATCAATTTTCTGATTTCTTCTTTATGGATTGAATGTCCTTAAATAAAGATACAACACGGTAGGGGATTGTGTAAGAGCCTTCCTCGCAATCTCCTCTTTGTTATTATTATTTATTTATTTTTTTAACATTATAATGGGGATAGAATTTAGGTTCTGAGGGTACCTAGACCTTAGATTCTGAAGGAACATCTAGACATTTTAAATTTTAAGGAAGCTTTAAACTCAAATACAAAGTTTTGGATTAATTTTTTGATTTCTTCTTTATTGATTGAACGTCCTTAAATAAAGATACAAAAGGAAACTGCTAATTAACTAATGGATAACAATTGAAAATAGCTAAGTCTAGTAACTAAATACTATTACTCTAAAACATTTATTAAAATACTCTACTCTAGGATAAGGTAGAGACAAAATAACTTCAAATTAAATACTCAAGAACTTCATAAAATACATGCTTGCAAGTAGTCTCCGTTGTAGAATTCTACTAACGGGAATCTTACAAACAGTAGTATAGACCAAAGACCAATTGCATGTTTCAACGTCCAATGGCATGATTTTAATCATTAACAATCCTCAGGTGTCTCGATACCGGTTGTTTCCTTTAAACAATATTCTGGTCTTTTTGGCACATGTAAGAAGAAGAAATTGATGAAGAACGAGTCAATTCCAAAATTCTCAAAATTCTCAAAATTCGGTGAATTCTTAATTTGTATATATGAGAGTCAATGAATAACAAGATCAGCGATATCTAATCTCAACTCTATTCAAACTTTCCAAGCTTTGGACTCAATTTAATTACACCCACCATCAAAGGTTTTAACGATACAACAAGCTAGGCACCGCTGTTTTTCCTCGTCTTTCAGCTAAAACTCCTTGGTCAACACGTAAGCCATAAAAGTCCACGAAATCCCAAGGCCAGAAATTAAAGATCATGAGTATACTCCCACAATATATATATATTTCCGCTTTTTTCCTTTTTCGTTAATGGTATTAATAATTAAAAGTATTTACTAAATTTTTTTTAACCATGTTGGTATTTAAACAAGTAAATATTTAGTTAATAAATCAAAATCAACAAAAAATAAAAATAAAAATATGATTATGTCGTGCAAAGCTCAAATCCAGATAGAATTACTCCCCTTTTCCTCTTTTGCTTAGAAAAAAAAAAAAAAAATCCAGATAGAATTCAACTCAACTGAACATTTTTTATATGTTATCATAAGAATTAATGGTACAAGACCTGGCCTTCCTACCCCGACCTTTTTTTTTTTTTTAATTATTATTATTATTATTACCCGGTTTAGTGTTAAGTAGATTGACGAATGGTTGCTCTCCACCTATATTGACTTCTTGTGACGAAAAAGGCCATTTTAGTAAATTACAATCATGGCAAACGATTCAGCCGTGGAAACATTCATACTCGGGAGGTGGGGATCCGGAGCCCATGTATATGAACTTTACCCACCAAAACCAAGTCCCTCGATCATTTCAAAACTTGTTGGTCAACACGTAAGCCTTAAAACCCCACGAATCCCCAGTGCCGGTTCAAAACTCTGTCACTATATATAATTCCCTTCGCTTATTCATACTTTGTCATTCACTTCCACAAGCACTCATCAAAAGCTCTTATTTATAGCAGAGATCGATTAAGATCATACATTCCAGCAAGTTCTTTCCATCCAAAATGAATTTCAGAAAGACGGGCACCCTTTTGATCATCTTTTTCATCTATGTGACCATCTTGAGCCATGCCAGGGTTGAAGCAGTCAGAGTTTTATCCGAGGATTTGTCCAATGCAAATAACCTTGAGACATATTCTTCCATCTATGAGAGGGCCAAGCACAGCATGGCGTATTGGCTGGAAAGGTTGCCGTCTGGACCCAGCCCTGGAGACGGTCACTAGTTTATTCAAGTTATAATAGTTTTTATAGCAGGGTTACATGAGATATAATGTAGCTTATATGGATTATACCGAACAATTGTAAATGGAAAATAAGATTCATTTATTTATTCAAATATGATGATAAACCATTCAATAAGCTCATCTTAAGGCCTATTTGGGAGTGCGATTTCAATAAGTACGATATTAAAAATTGTGTTTTTAAAAATCAGTTATCTTACATTTAATTTGAGGGAAACTGTAAAGATTGAATTTAAAGTTCAGGGTCTATTCTTGCATGCGTTGTCACTGCTTCCATTTTCTAGTCTTTCATTTTGAAATTCATGCCACGAGCAACGCCATTCTAATTAAGTAATTAACTATCAAACTGTTCAAACGTTATAGCTAGCCGTTGTCCCATTCGTACCTTGGAGTGCATGTAAGCCAAACTATTTGAAAACTCCTTGGTCAACACGGAAGGCGTCAGTGCCCTCCAACACCCCGATGAGTCCAAAAAGACCGGTACCTGCGGCTCTAACACTATAAATACCTTCACCTGTTAATACTTTGTTGTACACATTCACAAATACTCAAAACCTCTCCTTCAAGAGTCAAATATATAACAAAACCTCTGCCGTACAACTTATTTCCAGCAAAAGTTTCATCCATTCCAGCTTGAGATGAATTCCCCAAAGACAATAACCCTTTTGATCATCTTTGTCATCTTCGCGGCCGTCTTGAACGATGCGGGGGTTGAAGCAATCAGAGTGTTATCAGAGGATTTTGTGACTTCTAATCACCTCGATACATATTCTTTCTATGAGAAGGCTAAGCACAACATGGCGTATTGGCTTGAGCGGTTGCCTTCCGGACCAAGCCCTGGAGCCGGTCACTAGTTTTTTCCAATTTTGAAATCTCTTACAAAAATACATGGTTGCCCTAAAGAAAGCAAGCAAATAATCTTTTCCTTTTCCTTTTTTTGGTCAATTATACATCATATGCTAGTAATACTGTAACTTTTGTCATAGATACTTTGTACTTATAAAACATATATCATATTATCTTAGATTCTTAAATCTAAGATAATTTTATTATATTAATATGAATTGTGATTTGTGAAATAATATGATCATATAATTTAAGCATCATAGCATTAGATCATTAAGAATTTAGGACTTAGGAGTTTGAGCATTATCATTAGATAATAAGTTCAATTAAAAAAAGCTTATAAGTAAATATGATAATAATTTCATAAGCAGTGGCAGATCCAGGATCTTCACTAATGGGGGCATTTTTTTATGAATAAAAATATAAAATTAATTAAATATAAAAATGACAAGCTCTTATTTGTAAATATGCTCTTCGAATTTTGTTTCTATTATAATCGCACATTTTTTTTCTTAATTTGAACATCATCAATAATTAAATATCAAAACAATTATCAAGAATAAGCTGATAATTTATATATATTTATAAACAATTAATTTAAAATAGAAATTTAAATATAAAAACAAATAAATAATTAATTTTTAATGACACGACATCCCAATTGTATTACAATTATAATCCTGTACAAATATTTAGCTTGAGACGATATAATTATTAATGAAAAGTTTTTTATTTTTATTTTAAATCAAGATTTGTGACATTAAAGATAACTTTGTTTCACGCATAAATGAGTGGCGCGTGGACTTTTCCCTAACATCTCAACTTTAGCTCACATTTGTTTTTTTGTTTTTTAATAAAAAGATGATTATTTTCTCATTAATAAAATCAAGCAAGAAGAGCAGCTTGCTCTCTTGCTAACAACTCATAGATACATGCCGGTGCTGTAGCACTCCAGAGTTACCACTCAGCACAGCATATTTCGCCAGCTGGTGGGCCACGTGGTTCCCCTCTCTCCTTACAAAGTTCATCTTCCGTATTGCCAAGGAATTAAGCTCCCTTCTAGTGTCTTCTATTACAAGCTCCAGGCTACTCCTATATGCTCCCACATCATTGACACCAACTATTAGGTGAGGTCGGCGTGGTGAGACCAGCGAGGCGAGTCACGGCGAGTACACATAGCTTTGGAGGGCAAACCCAATCCGCGAGGTGAAACCGGCCGAGATGTAGCTGTCAGCGAGGTCGAGGCAAGTGAGGACGAGGGTAAGTCGCCTTTGTAAGATGGGGTGAGCTCTGTGCAGCGACTTTGATTCTTGGCGACGGTCTCACGTTCGTGAGGCGAAGCAGGGGAAGAGATGGCATCTCTTTTTTTTTTTTTTTTTTCAGAGCAGGCTAAATCTTATGGATTCAGCTTTACAGGGGGTAAGGGAAACTTTTGGGGGTTGACCCTTTGGATCCGTCCTTGTTCATATCCAATTGGGATAAAAAAGACACTAAAAATATAAAAAATAAATAAGCGTAAAAAATGCTATAGTAGTAATAAAATTCCAAAAACGCTCAAAAAGGTTCGAAAAGGCACAAAAAAAAAGTCTAATTTTGAAAAAGTAGTTAGTGAGGGGTTACCTATTTCACTAACCGCTAAATTGTTAACCGCCTAACGGTTGTAGTTAGTGAAATCTACTAACTACTAAGACGGTTACAGTTAGCGATTATTATTATTAACTGCTAACCGTAATTGTATTGACACCCATAATTATAATTTAATAATTTATAACATATATAGATTTATAAGTTGATAACATACATTGGAATTAAGTTTCTAAATATTTAATTGTTCATTGTTGTATTAGTATAAACTTACATACTTATAACTTATGAATATGTATGTATAATTTGTTATTATATAATCAAATAATTTTATGATTAATTGATCATGTAATATAATCATATAAATTATAGTGATAATATATTAATACTTAAATTGTGATTTAATCATTAATGATCAATTGATTATGTTATATATATAAATATTATTATAATTATAATTATAAAAATATAGTATATAAAAAGCAGTTACGGTTAGTAAGCTCTATAATCACTAACTGCTAATCGCTAAGCTATTATAACGATTAGACAATTGATAATTATAACAGTTAACGATTGATGAACGGTTAATAACCACGCATTGACACCCGTAACAATCAAAGGTTTTAACGATACAACGTCAAGGCACTACTGTCTTTCCTCGGTCTTTCTGCTAAAACTCCTTGGTCAACACGTAAGCCATAAAAGCCCACGAAATCCCAAGGCCGAAAACATCATTAGTATACTCTGAGAATATATTTCCGCGTTTTTCCTTTTTCCGTTTATGGTTTTAATAATAATTAAAAATTTTAGTTATACTGAAATCTACTATAACTAAATTTTTTTAACCTGTTAATAAATCTTAACCCATGAAATGAGGTGGAGGTTGAGTCTTATGAAACCTATCATTTTGTTTATCTAATTGGGTCATTTTTCTTTAATTTTAAATGATGACTAGGTACTTAATGATGTGGCATTGACATCATGTGTTGACATAGTTCTATCATGTCAAATGACATACATGTGATAGTTGATAAACCGTTAACTTCAACCGTAAATTAAGTAACAGAATAGCCTATTTAAAATTTGGGCAAAATATAAGGACTTTATTTTGAAATTGAAAATTAAGAACTAAAATTCAAATCAAATGAAAAATTAAAGAATAAAAACAATTTTTTTTAAAAAAAATTAAAAATTAAAAAGCCAAATTTTAACTGTTGGGTCATCTTAGTTGTATGTTAGGCATAACTTAAAAAAATAGTAACAAATAAAAAGTAATTTGGAGAAATTTCACTAAAGATCCCCGAACTTTATCCGTTTTAAAATATCCCCTTAAACTTTAAAAACTATCAATTTAGTTTCCTGAAGCTTTAATTTCTCTCAATTTGTGCCACTTCGTCAGATTTTAAACATTACATGACGTTTCTATATACCTTTGACTTTTATATAAAATTTCAACTTCCAAAATATTTTTTTTATTTTTAAAAAATTGAAAATCAGGGATATTTTATTCCTTTTTTTTTTTTGGAAACTTCACTTATCCCCTTGAATTTTGGCCATTTTTGCAGATATCTCCCAATATTCAAAAGCTTTCACTTAAATGTATTAAAGTTTGGTTTTTTTCTCACTTTGTCCATTCAGTACAAAAAATCCTAACGGAATGTTAAATTTTACCCCAAAATTACACATCATTTTAGGAACGGTGTAGTGTTAGAGTCAGGGGTAAAATTGGAATTGTGAAAAAAAATTTGTACGGAATGAGTAAAGTGAGAGAAAAACAAAGTTTAATATACCTAAGTGAGAGTTTTTGAACATTAGGGGGTATCTGCAAAAACCGTAAAACTTTAGGGGTAAGTGAAATTTGCCTTTTTTTTATATATATATTTCTAATAGCTAAAATTAATGGAGATGTCCAAATTGAAAGCAATAGAAAGTTCACGTAACTAAATTGAGAGTTTTTTAAGTTTAGAGGAATATTTTAAAATAAGTAAAAATTCAAAAGTCTTTAGTGAGGTTTCCCCAAGTAATTTTTACTATCACCTACTATCCTATAAAATAGAATTACTCCTAAATTCAAACTCCTCTGAACATTTTTTATACGTTATATAAGAATAGTACAAACTGTGAGATTGTATTTGTCTGTGTGTGCCGTGGCCGATGTTTTAGAGTGCACCGACATGCAACCGACCGAGGGAATAGGTGTCGTACGTGAAGTCGCAGCGAGTATGGTTGCACGCGGTAGGGGATCGTGCAAGAGCCTTCCTACCCCCACCCTTATTATTATTATTATTTTTAATTTATTATTATTATTATTTTCTGACAACATATTCCTGCTCAAATGGCAACATAACATAGTGGAGATCCTACAAACAATACAGACCAATTAAAGACCAAATGCCATTTCTTCTTCTTCTTTTAACGACATAATGATAGGGGTGTCAACCCGGTCCGGTTTTCCGGTTTTTGGCCAAAACAGGAAACCGGAACCGAGGTACCCCTGTTCATTGTTTTGAGAAACCGGAACCGGAACCGGGACCCCGGTTACCGGGGTCCCGGTTACCGGCCGGTTCCGGTTGTACCCGGTCCGGTAACCGGTTTTTTAAGAAAATTACTTTTGGCAACTCATAATGTCCGAATATTAGCCACACATGGGAGGAATCAAAGGCCAATGACTTTAGGTTTTGCTGTTCCAAATGAAAAGAATAAAGCAGAAAGGGGCAGTTCACATGCTCTCACTGATGATCACAATGAGCATTCCAAGGATCTAGATGTGGAAGCTCTTGCCTCTAGTTTAAGCTCACAAGCCTACTTTTATCCAAGTTCTTAACACCCAGGAAACCGAGGATCACTTCTTGACAAGCTAAAGGTAGTTCGCTTACATGTGTTAGAATCAGAACAATGCAATGCTTCTCGGCTTGAATTATGCCGTAGCTACATCTAGCATTTTTTGTTAGCATTTTTTTTTTTTAATAAAAAAGTATGGAGTAAAATGTTGTCTGGGGACACCTAAATAGCTGACCCTACAATATGCCTCCACTCGATAATGTCGTAAACCATTGAAGATGTACTTTACAGGAGCTTTTCATAGGAATATCTAATACGAGAAAGTTTCTTCTTCTTTTTTTTTTTAAATATTTTTTCAGGGTGACTCAAGATTTTCTGCTTTTCGTCTTTTTAATCTGGTTGTATATTACAGGCATTTGCATCTGTATTATTAGACTAATGGTCTTTTACATGCATGTGCTGTGGCCCAAATTCAACCATTTGTGGACTACAAGTATCCTTATCCCGTATCATTTATCACTCCTGTAACTAAATAATTTAAGCGACTACATTGATGGTTTGAATGTTATATATCGGTCTGAATAAGAGGTTCATTGATTTCTTGATCATCCTAATAACTTTCAGCATCTGTTTTTGCAATTTGGTCAAATTAATTTATTGTGTGAGGCCTAAAATAATAATATATAATTTTAATAAAATATAAATATTATTAAATAGTATGGGTACCCGGTTCGGTTTCAGTAAAAACGTACCGAACGAAGTACCGGTTTTGAACAAACCGGAACCGGAACCGGGTCCCTAGTTTCCCGGTTTTCGGTTTTTTCGGTTTCCGGTAATTTTTAACACCCATACGTAATGATCATTAAAAATGCTCAGAAACTCACATTTCCCTCTGAGGATAAAAAAAATATATACCAATCTTTGAAATTTGTTTAAAGAATGTATGGCTTGAAGAACTGGATACGATGAGTATTATATATAGTATGATCGATCACTTGGCCTTGAAGGTAAAGACTCTTGATATTTTATTATATATTAGTTTCAAGAAAATATTCTTATCCAAGGATTAATAAGTTATACAGAAAACGCGTACGGACCCCGTACGGTATAATAGTACTGTTGAGGATCTTACAAACCGGACAAACCAAAATGTTTTAAATATAAATGCCAACAAAAGAGCATTGCCATTATTTTAGAGAAATTAAACACGTATCATTTGCTGGTTTTCTCAAACTAATTTTTTGTTTTCCGTCAAGATCGTGGAATTAGAAGACAAGCGACCTGTTCAAACTTGGCAAACTTTGGACCGAATGCACAAGACGACCGGCCAGATCAAATTTCAGTTTTACACTGACCCGGTTTTACCCGGTTTAGTGTTAAGTAGATTGACGAATGGTTGCTCTCCATCTATATTGACTTCTTGTGATGAACAAGGCCATTTTAGTAAATTACTATCTTGGTAAACGATGCAGCCGTTGAAACATTCAAACTCGGGAGGTGGAGAGCCCATGTATATGAACTTTACCCACCGGAACCAATTCCCTCGATCGTTTCAAAACTTGTTGGTCAACACGTAAGTATGGCTTGAGACCCCACGAACCAGTGCCGGTTCAAAACTCTGGCACTATATATAAATCCCTTCGCTTATTCATACTTTGTCATTCACTTCCACGAGCACTCCTCAAAAGCACTTATTTATAGCAGAGATCGATTAAGTTCAAACATTCCAGCAACTTCTTCCCATCCAAGATGAATTTCAGAAAGACGAGCACCCTTTTGATTATCTTTTTCATTTTTGTGACCATCTTGAGTCATGCCAGGGTTGAAGCAGCCAGAGCATTATACGAAGATTTTTCTAATGCAAATAGCATAGAGACATATTCTTCCATTTATGAGAGGGCAAAGCACAGTATGGCATATTGGCTCGAACGGTTGCCGTCCGGATCCAGCCCTGGAGACGGTCACTAGTTTATTCAAGTTGTAAAAGTTTCTATAGCAGGGTTACACCCAAGCATAGACAAATCTTCTTTTTCTTTCGTTACATGAGATATAATGTAGCTTATATGGATTATACCGAACAATTGTAAATGGAAAATAAGATTCATTTATTTATTCAAATATGATGATAAACCATTCTTTTCATTTATAATTCTCATATTTTGTTTTGAGTAATGTTACCTTTCTTTTTTCTTTTTCTTTTCTTTTTTTTCTTTATAAGTAACTGGTACGAAAAGCTAATTAAAAAAAATGTCAAGTCGTATGCATGTTACTTACACTACATGTACATCTTACTAGCTAATTTGTGTGTACGTGTCCTCGTATTTTTATATCCAAAAAAGCTCATAAATTGACATTTTGTAAAGAACCTAAACAATCAATCGTTGCTTTAAAACAATTAAACGACGGGACTATATATGCATGCAAATAAAATGTTCCCAGTTTTTTTTTCTTTTAATCAAATTGAAAAAGATTTACAAGTGATCAAAATATCGAAAATGGGTGAACTTCCTTACATTTAATAGACCCAAACACAAAAATTAACAGTATAAGTAACTAAAACAAAGTAGAACATAGGCAAATAATTAAATGGTCTGGTCATCACCCAGGGACCACATAAAGTGGTTTTAAAAGCAAAAGGAATACAAGCAAAGTCATTTGCTACTAGAACAGAGAGCAAGTTAGAGATCATGAAGCGTCAGAGTGATGGCCTAATTGAGGAGAGTTGTGAGCATCAACAATGATAGGGATAGGGTTTGGAGGATGAGGACCTGAAATGAACTTTTGGGGTTAGTTGTGTGACCCCCAATTTGACCGATGGGGGTTGCATGTCTCTTTTAATTAACATGTTTAACATGATTTAATTAAGCTCATCTTAAATCAGTTATCTTACTTTTAATTTGAGGGAAGCTGTAAAGATTGAATTTGAAGCTCAGGGTTTGTTCTTGCATGCATTGTCACTGCTTCCAATATTTTTTGACAGAGGCGGTTACAGTTATTGCAAATAACCGCTGATTATAACCGCTTGAACACCCCTAATTTTAATAATTAAAAATAGTTACTAAAATTTCTTTAACCATGTTGGTATTTAAACATGTGAATATTTAGTTAATAAATCAAAAATATGATTATGTCGTGCAAAGCTCAAATCCAAATAGAATTATTCCCTTTTCCCCATTTGCTTAAAATAATAATAAATAAATAAATAAATAAATAAATAAAATCCAGATAGAATTCAACTCAGCTGAATATGTTTTATATGTTATCATAAGAACTGTACAAACTGCGAGATTGTATTTTTCAGTGTGTGCACTCTTGGTGCCCAATGGGGTGGCCGTAGCCACCCCAAGTTTTTTTTTGAAAAAATATCACTTTTTTTTTTTTTTTTGAAAAAACTAAAAAATTTAATTAGGTGATTACGTTTTAACTTCTAATTGGTACACATGTTAGTCCGTTAAGTCAACTAACGGTCAATTGAGGGAATGACTAACTTGGTCACTTTTCAATACCACAATGATTAATTTGGTCACTTTCCAATAAAACAAAAACTTCAAATACTTCAAGAGCTTCATAAAATACATTTATTAAAATACTCTACTCTAGGATAAGGTAGAGACAAGATAACTTCAAATACTTCAAGTGCTTCATAAAATGTTAAAGTAATGGTTAAGTGATTAAATTTACCTCTTCCTATAAGTTTAAGCTCTTGGAATAACTAATAATTTAACATAGTATCAAAGTCAAAAGTCATGGGATCAAACCTTGACTCCATCAATTCACTCTAATTTAAATTAAATATTTCACGTATTGGGCCTCACCTATTAAAAGGGAGTTTGGACCCACACGTGAGGAAAAATATTAAAATAATGATTAAATGATTAAATTTACCTATTCCTATAAATTTAAACTTTTGAAATAACTAATAATTTAATATAAAATACATGCTTGCAAGTAGTCTCCGTTGTAGAATTCTACTCTCATAACATTGGGAATCTTACAAACGGTAGTAGAGGCCAAAGACCAATAACATGTTTCAACGTCCAATGACATTAATTATGATCGTTAGCAATCCCTCGGGTGTCTCGATATCGGTTGTTTCCTTTAAACAATATTCTCGTGTTTTTGGCACAGTCCATTCAAAAGTAAGAAGAAGAAATCGATCATGAAGAGCGAGTCAATTCAAAAATTCTCTTCATTCGGTGATTTCCTAAACAATTTCTTAATTTGTATATATGAGAGTCAAACAATAACAGGAGTAGCTAGCGATATCTAATCTTATCTCTATTCAAACTTTCCAAGCTTGAGACTCAATTTAATTACAACCACAATAAAAGGTTTTAACGATACAACAAGGCACCACTGTTTTTCCTCGTCTTTCAGCTAAAACTCCTTGGTCAACACGTAAGCAATAAAAGTCCACGAAATCCCAAGGCCAGAAATTAAAGATCGTGAGTATACTCCGACAATATATTTCCGCATTTTTCCTTTTTCGTTAGGGCATGTTTGAGAGTGTAATTTTAATAAATATGATTTTAAAATTGTTTTTAAAATTGTATTTTTGAAATCACAACTTTTTAAAATCACACAGGCATTTGGTAAAATATGTTAAAAGTTTTTTTTTTAAATTTTTTTATCAATTGAGTGTTTGGGTAAAATTATCATATAATTGCGATTTCAGACCAAATAGGTAAATATTGCCCTAAATATTTTTTAAGCAAAATCATGATTTTGGTTTAAATTCGCACTTTTTCAAATAAGCATCATCTAGTCAGCTTATTAAAATAGCAGATTTTTCCACGATTTTAAAATTTGTGTTTTCAAAATCACAATTCTAAACACTCCAAAATTAGGATTTGATTTAAAAACATAGATTATTTTTTAAAAAACTTACTCCCAAACGGACCCTTAATGGTTTTAATAATTAAAAATATTCACTAAAATTTTTTTAACCATGTTGGTATTTAAACATGTAAATATTTAGTTAATAAATCAAAATCAACAAAAAATAAAAATAAAAATATGATTATGTCATGCAAAGCTCAAATCCGGATAGAATTACTGCCCTTTTCCCCATTTAATTTGCTTAGAAAAAAAAAATCCAGACAGAATTCAACTCAACTGAACATTTTTTATATGTTATCATAAGAATGGTACAAACTGCGAGATTGTATTTGTCAGTTGTGTGCCGTGGCCGGGCCACCCCTTGTCCAAGGGGGCCGCACCAAGTTTTTTTTTTTATCTTTTTTTTTTTCTTTCTTTTTTTAAGATTTTTTTTAATATATTTTTAAAAAAAATATATAAAAAATTTAATTAAGTAACCACGTATCAACTTCTAATTAGTACACATGTCAATTTATGGCCACATACCCTTCGGATAAATTAGGTGGTCACGTACCCTTTGGATAAATTAAGAACGTATCATTTGGTGGTTTTTTCAAACAAATTTCTTGTTTTATGTGAAGATCGAGGAATAAGATGACAAGCGATCTATTCAAAATTGGCAAACTTTGGACTGAATGAACAAGACGACCGGCCAGATCAAATTTCAGTTTTACACTGACCCGGTTCTACCCGGTTTAGTGTTAAGTAGATTGATGAATGGTTGCTCTCCACCTATATTGACTTCTTGTAATGAACAAGGCCATTTTAGTAAATTACAATCATGGCAAACGATTCAGCCGTTGAAACATTCAAACTCGGGAGATAGAGAGCCCATGTATATGAACTTTACCCACCAAAACCAAGTACATAAAAGTTTTTATAGCAGGGTTACCCAAGCATAGACAAATCTTCTGTTTTTTTTCGTTACATGAGATATAATTTAGCTTACATATATGGTTTATACCGAACAATTGTAAATGGAAAATAAGATTCATTTATTTATTCAAATATGA
The DNA here is from genome assembly GCA_013348765.1 of Carpinus viminea. Taxonomy (NCBI): domain Eukaryota; kingdom Viridiplantae; phylum Streptophyta; class Magnoliopsida; order Fagales; family Betulaceae; genus Carpinus; species Carpinus viminea. The sequence continues at coordinate 14,543,918 of CP054673.1, read as the reverse complement.
TGATAAACCATTCTTGTCGTTTATAATTCTCATACTTTGTTTTGAGTAATGTTACCTTTCTTTTTTCTTTTTCTTTTGTTTTTTTCTTTATAAGTAACTGGTACGAAAACCTAATAAAAAAAAAATGTCAAGTCGTATGCATGTTACTTAAACTACATGTATATCTTACTAGCTAATCTGTGTGTGTACGTGTCCACGTAATTTTATATCCAGAAAAGCTCATAACTTGACATTTTGTAAAGAACCTAAACAATCAATCGTTGCTTTAAAACAATTAAACGATGGGACTATATATGCATGCAAATAAATGTTCCCAGTTTTTATTTTTTTAATCAAATTGAAAAAGAGTTACAAGTAATCAAAACACCGAAAATAGGTGAACTTCCTTACATTTAATAGACCCAAACACAAAAATTAATAGTATAAATAGCTGAAACAAAGTAGAAAATCGGGAAATAAATGGTCTGGTCATCACTCAGGGGCCGCATAAAATGGTTTTAAAAGAAAAAGGGATACAAGCAAAGTCATTTGCTACTAGAACAGAGAGCAAATTAGAGATCATGAAGCGTCAGAGTGATGGCCTAATTGAGGAGAGTTGTGAGCATCAACAATGATAGGTATAGGGTTTGGAGGATGAGGACCTGAAACGAATTTTTGGGGTTGGTTGTGTGACCCCCAATTTGATTAACATGTTTAAAATGATTTAATTAAGCTCATCTTAAATCAGTTATCTTAATTTTAATTTGAGGGAAGCTGTATATATTGAATTTGAAGCTCAGGGTCTGTTGTTGCATGCTTTGTCACTGCTTCCAATATTTTCTTGTCTTCCATTTTTCAAATTCATGCCACGAGCAACGCCATTCTAATTAACTATCAAACTGTTCAAACGTTATAGCTAGCCGTTGACCCATTCGTACCTTTGAGCGCGTGTAAGCCAAACTATTTGAAAACTTCTTGGTAAACACGGAAGACGTCAGTGCCCACCAATACCCTGATGAGTCCAAAAAGACCGGTACCTGCTGCTCTAACACTATAAATACCTTCATCTGTTAATACTTTGTTGTACACATTCACAAATACTCAAAACCTCTCCTTCAAGAGTGAAATATATAACAAAACCTCTCCCGTACAACTTATTTCCAGCAAAAGTTTCATCCATTCCAGCTTAAGATGAATTCCACAAAGACAATAACCCTTTCAATCATCTTTGTCATCTTCGTGGCCATCTTGAACGATGCGGGGGTTGAAGCAATCAGAGTGTTATCAAAGGATTTTGCGACTTCTAATCACCTCGATGCATATTCCTTCTATGAGAAGGCCAAGCACAACATGGTGTATTGGCTCGAGCGGTTGCCTTCCGGACCAAGCCCTGGAGCTGGGCACTAGTTTTTTCCAATTTCGAAATCTCTTACTAAAATAGATGGTTGCCCTACAAAAAACAAGCAAATAATGTTTTCCTTTTCCTTTTCATGGTCAGTTATACATTATACGCTGACAATACTGTAACTTTTGTCATAGTATTTTAGGAAACAATTGATGAACATCGGAATTAAAAGTTCATTTGTTTAATGAACTGTATATTGTTTCTAATTCATAGTTTTTTTTTTTTACGAGAAGTGTTAATTAGAACATCTACTACAATATTTTTGAGGTCATTCTAAACTAAAGTGACAATTGTTTTAAAAAAGAGAAATGCCACAACGTCTACTACCGTCCTTCTAAACAATGATGGATCTAATTAGGGGGAATTTGACAAAGGGGTTGGCTTAAACATGTAAGTTGATGTAGATTAATGAGAAAAAAAAGTAAGAACGTTGGTATAGAAAAATGAAAAGAGATATAGAAAAGTGAAAAAGGTTTTGTTTTGTTGTGATTTTTTTATTTGAATAATAATAAAAAGTGAATGATTTGATATAAAAAGTGAAAAAATTAGAATATTTTGATGTTAATTTTTTTAGGAAATTGTGATAAATACTGTCCAAGCTAACCCAACCTTTGACAAACAAACCCTTAAAGACTTGAAGGGGCCGTGGCCACTTTAAAAGTTGTAGAAAACAACTTACTCTTAAAGAAGTTTTGAATCAGAAGGGATGACGGCCCTACAAGCTTTGAGTTTTCAAAATGAGCTAAACAAAAAATCGTTTTGGACTTCAAGTAAAAAGTTGAAACAAAATAATATTTATTCTTTTCTAAATTTCTCACGAGTAAACGCAACTGGCTTACCGCCCACTTGACAAAATATTTCTTTTATTTTTCTGTTTTCTCAAGAGGACGTATGGATCGCTTGTGTGGATGGTTCATCAACTCAAAAGAGGAGTGGCGCTGGGGTTTGACTGGACCTGAAGATTTAAAGATTGAATCAGCCATTCAATTGAGATTCAACGCAACCAATAATGAAGCTGTCATTACAAGTTTTAGCATGGCCCGAGAAGTGGGTGCAAAAAACTTGGAAATATGGAGTGACTTGCAAGTAGTTGTGGGGCACATCAAAGGAGAGCATGAGGCTAGAGGTGATAAAATGAAAAAAATACTTGGCTAAGGTTAAGGGTATGATAGAAGATTTTGACAAAGTATTGATTATGAGAGTACCCCGAAAGGACAATGCCTGAGCAGACGCTTTAGATCGTATTGGTTCTTCTACCGATGAAGACATCAAAATAGCAAACCGAATCCTCAATTACTTCGCCTATCCGGGTAGCCCAAATTGAAGAAATGGCGGAGACTCTGAAATGGGCAGAAGACATTGTCTAATTTCTTAACAATGGTAAGCTGCCTGATGATAAAAAAATCGGAACAAAAATTACACACTAGAACTGCCTGGTACACCATGGTTGATAATACTATTTATGAAAGAGGATACACCTTCATGTTACTAAAGTGTCTCTCGGAATCAGAAGCCAAGTATATATTGAAGGAAATTCATGAAGGTGTCTACGGTACCCATTCAGGAGGAAGAATGCTAGCTCACAAAGTAGTCCGAGCAAGGTAGTATTGACCTAGAATGAATAAAGATTCAAGCAACACGGTGAAGCACTACGACAGATGCCATTGGTTTAGCAAGGTTATCACAAGTCTTCCAGTAGAATTGAGCCTGACGTTCGCACTCTGGCCTTTTTGCACAATGGGGGGTAGACATTGTGAGACCCTTGCCGATTGGGAAAGGAAGCTTCAAATTTGTGGCAGTAGCTATGGACTAGTTCACAAAATGGGTAGAAGCCGATGCCCTAGCTACTATAACCACGAGAAATAGCAAAAGTTTTCTTTGAAAATTAGTAATCTGTAGATATGGGATTCCTCATGCCTTCATAACTGAAAATGGCAAGCAATTCAATTGTAAACCATTCAATGCATGGTGCATAACAAAAGATAGGGAGGAGACCCTAAAGAAAAACAATGATTCAATTACCAAGGGGGGTTAATAACCATCCCAAATTAGTAACACAAATTCAACTGACAAAAACCTTCATCAGTTGTCAAAAAAGAATTAAATATCAAAGAACGTTTCAACACCATCCTCTATCTACGACATGGATTCAAATATCGGCAGAATTGAACAACATCCTCGGATCTCAAACAACATAGAGTCAAACATATTTAAGAAAGAGTAAGCATTTAGGAAAACAAAGTTCATTCAAAACTCAGGCCTAGTACAAAAAATTTAAGCTACTAGAACCAGGCAAAGCATTGTCTCTAATCACGGCAGACTTTGCCTCCGGATTTGATCTAGTACTCAACAGTCTTGGTCTCGGCATGCATCATAGGTAATTACTCCTAATTAGGAGGAGGATGCCTTTCCAGTGCCACGGCCTTCCACAAGCAGTACTTTCTCATAGTCTTAGACATTTCTCCTCCTCCTTATGGAATAAGCGTGTCATGGAATAATAGGCACTGGTATAGCTTCTCCTATCCTCCTGGGCGCTACCTAGTTGGGCTTTTAAATCCTTTAGTCGGTGTTCCCGCAAATGAAGTTAATGTTCCTTCAATGCAAGCTGGCAGTTCCTCATTTCCACCTCAGCCATCAACTCGGCCACTTGATTAGAGAGTTCCTCAAGACTTTGCTCCTAAATAGTACTCGCCAATTGCACGAGTCGATCGTAATAGAGTGGATGTACAAGTGCGAGTGTCGAACCCACAGAGAATCGGCTTTGCTAAAAATCAACTTTAAAATGCCTAAACTAAAATACCTTAACCTAGTTCCAACATCAAGCATGTGGCATGCATAAAATAAACTAAACTAAAAATACATTAAAATAAATAAATAAAATAACTAAAGTCCTAATCCACCTCACAATAGATTAATTAATATATAAACATGCTTAGCTCATATTCATTAAACATTTATGCTACAAGGCATACTCTGAGCGTTAACACATTGTTCATATTTCCGTCTAAATGACAGAATAATACGAACTAAACATGAATATATATTTAAATATATAGTTAATTAAACACCGTCTATCGATTAAAAGCAATGCATGTTCTAGTGTCACGCTAGTTCATGCATCCTTACGCCCTATGCATGTCCTATTGTGCCTATTGAAATAATCAAAACGTCCGCCCATTTGACGAAAGACAAAACATGAACGGTTTAAGGCCCAAAGGATCCAAAGTGAAAGTGATTTAACACTAACTACAATGGATAAATGGGCATAACCCGAACGATGAAATGTATCCATTGGACTAAACGCTATGACCAAACAACTACGACACAATCGATGCAACTTTGTCACGAAATTAAACCAAAACGAACATACATGGCAAGTAATAAACGGATTAAATGTAAAACTAACTATGAGAGCATTTAAGTAAATCCATGGTGAAGGGAATAAGAGATTAAATAAAGGTAAAATAAAGCATTAAATAAAATAAACAATAAAATGACGTTTAGAGTGTTTAATAGTGAAGAACAGGGAGGACTTAGGCCCAAAGAGGCGCCTCCAATCGTTTTCAAACGTGAAAATGAAATGAAAACATAAGGTCTTATTTATAGGCTGGCGAGTTACTGGAGTGCGTTCGAACGCACTACCTGCGTTCAACGCACTAGTTATTTGTGGTTGAACGTAGGGCGTGTGTTCAATCGCAAATAACTGTTGTGGCGGCTAGGGCTAATTGGAGGTGCGTTCGACCGCAGATCCTTTGCGTTTGAACGCAGATAACGCTAGGGCCGGCTGGGCATGCGCGTATGCACGTTTCGCGACCGTGAGTGCGTTTTAAGTCCACTTTGCCCTTTGCTAGCAATGTTTTAATGTAATGACCTGCACAACACAAAAGACTAAAAACAACTAAAAAATGTTAGATATTGACAACGCTAAGAGCCTAACGAATATAAATTAAGGGGTCCAAATAAGCACTTTTAGGCACCCATCACTACCTAGTTGGGCTTTTAAATCCTCTAGACGGTGTTCCCGCAAATGAAGTTAATGTTCCTTCAATGCAAGCTGGCAGTTCCTCATTTCCACCTCAGCCATCAACTTGGCCACTTGATTAGAGAGTTCCTCAAGACTTTGCTCCTGAATCTCTAGAACAAGTCATAAGCTAGCCAGTACGGCCTCAAAGACCTGGGACCTCCTCCAGTCATGGTAGCCAATGGCCAAAGCAGTTGATAACTTCGTATCCACTAAGCTTCCAAAAGAAGAAGAAGAAAGCATCATCAAAATAAATAAAGAAAACATTGACAGAGTAGAAAAACAATCACAGCAACAGTTTGATCTAATGAAAAGAATTGGGAATAAAGGGGAATATTTATAGATCTTCATCCTTAGAAAAGTGAAAATTTGCAATTAATGAAAAAAGAGGCACATGCAAGCAATACTCAAAGAACGAATTGTCACACACTCAGGACCTAATGAACCTGGAACACATGTTCCTCAAACCACCAAGTATCCATAGAGTAATAATGATTCTTAGGAACTCAAATGACAAAAGGGGAACAGTGCACTCAAAGCAATTATTTACACTTATGACCCAGCCTAAAATGCTTTTAGCCTTAGTGTAGTGACCCAAATTATTAACTAGGTATAAGTAACTTAGTTTGGGGACTTAATTTGGGCTTTGGGTCACTAAGGACACTAGAGGGGCAATTTGGACTGTTGTGCGGATGTACCCTAAGTCTAGCAAACGTACACTGCTGTTTGTAGTGTAGATGTACGTGGGACCACGAACGTATGCTACTTTTTGAATACCCTCTGGTAAATACCTGGACGTATAAGGCAACCTTTGGACCGCTAGACAAGAACCACTGGATGTACGTCACTTTGGCAAGACGTCCAGTACTTTGCCAGGGGAGTTGGTGGTAGCTCTTTCCTATAAATACCCTCTACCCTTCTTTATTTCTCACGGTTTTTCAAATGCCCCTAGGTTGTCGGTGTGAGTTTGTGAGTGTTTATGTGTTTTGAAACATTCGTGAAGCGGAGCTCTTGCGGTTTTGTTTCAAGGAGGTAACGTTCGATCCTTAGCTTTTTAATTACGTCGTTATGCTGCTCAATTTATGTTTAGTTGTAGTTGTTAGCTTATATTTGCTTTAAACCTTGTTTTGGTTAGCAATTTTGTTAGCTTAGTGTTGTTACGTTGCATGGAGGTTGTAAACTAGGCTAGGAGGCTTTAAGGTGTTTCTAATAGCCCTAGGAGTCGAAGAGTAGGCAGACAAAGGAGAGAAAATGAGGTTCTTCTAAAAAACCCTCAGAATGGACATACGGTATCGTGACCGGATGTACAGCCCGTCGTGACATGGTACACGTACGGCCTTGAGCTTGGACGTACGGTCAGTGTGTGACAGGGAAACCATACTTTCATCAACCGTCCCATAGCTCTTGTTTTCCTTACTTTAGAGTCATTTTAGCAGAATTAGGACTAATAAAAGGTTTTTCATAGATTTGGAGAACTCAGATCTTTTGGTGTATTCAGAGACGCTTATCGATCCAAGTTAGTTTTAACTCACATAATGCTCATTGTTATTTTTCATGTACTGCACATTTATTTTGTATATCGAGAAAACATATATATTTTACAACTCTTCGCAATTTATACTTATTGCACATGAACTCTGACATTTTGAGATAAATATTGTGCTGAACATGATTAACCAAGTAAGACTTATAAAATGATATGCATGTAAAATACGACAAGATAATTTGCATCGTATGACATGATACCTTTTGCACGATAGTAATGGCCATGAGCTTACAATACATGTTAGCTTTATAATCAAATGTGTGTGTTATACGAGGCTTTGGATCCATTGGTTTCATGACCCTGGTGAAACCCAATAGTTTGGTCACTATATGACAAATGTCATTAGTTGGTGTGGGCCACTTGAGGTCAGACTCGATCGTGCCACTAATGTTCCGTACGGTATGTTGTGCAATGGTTGGGGCACTGACATTATACTATAAGACCCTTAGGACGACACCAACCCTACTAAGAAGGGGTAATATCTCGAGTAGACCATACTGTTGAACTATGACTGTTGTTTACATCATATGCATATACCATCTAATATATATATATATCACGTATAATGTAAGCTGTTATGATAGAACTGCTTTTTCTTATTAAACATCTGAATTCATTACTAAACTGGCATGGGTATTATTTGCGTTAAAATCATTAAGTCATATACTTACCCTTTTTATTTATGTCTTTCCCCATCATTACGAATAATTACGTAGTTTAAGCACTAGACAAAGATGCCGTGGGATTACTTGGGTAGTCGCTTAGGACTTGATATGGGTGATCTTTAAGGATATGGATCACGTTTAGCTTAGGGCTATGTAGGAAGATGGAGGATCTGCTCGTGATGACATGATAGATATTTTGATTTCATTAGTTCTTCTTAAGCTTAAGTCTAGGCTTTGATCTATTGATCATTTGTGAACTATGTTGATGTTTTATTATTCGGGTTGTATCCATTTTTTGATGATGGTCGATGATCAGACATTTAATGACTACTTATGATATTATGTTGACGTAATACTTTATCTCCGGTATTTGTTATGTGATGTTTTATTTGTCTCTAAATCCTATAGTCTTAGTAAAGTCTTTTGTTGTAGTTTTTCCATTACGATGAGGAAAGTGAATTTGAGGTCTTGTTAGAGGGACATGGCTAGGATGACACCGTGAGATCAACTACTAGTTAATTAACTTGCTCACCGGGTCAAATCACGCTCGATCATTGGGGGTATGGTCACCAATCACCCCAAAACATGCTATTTTCACAAAACAAAACAAAACCAAAATAGATAACTTCAGAAAATTCAGAGTCAAAAGAGGCAAAGGCAAAATATTTTTCATTCATTCAAACATAAGCTTTACACAAAGTAAAGCGTACAAGAATGAAAGCTAGGAGGTCCTAATTGTAAGCTCAGTGGTAGGAGTAGCCTTAGAATCATCATCATCACTATCAATAGGGACTTTAGGCTGAGGGCTCAGGTAAATCCACATTTGGATGAAACACAGAAACATTGGCTTTGGGAGCATCCGGGAGCAAAGTCTTACCAACTTCAGCTAACTCATCAATAGCTTTAGAAGAAAGCTTCAAAAATCAGATTACACTATGGTCGGATCAATGCTATATTAGTCTCAATTAATGGTCAAATGTCGATGCTCGAACCCCAATAGAAGCCTTGAGCCCAAATCAAGTCTTGGAGCCATGGGACAAACGAGAACTCTTTAAGGTATCGCATAGCTTTGGCTTTCCAAAAGCAATATCCCTAATGCAATTTGTTGCATCTATCCTTAGAATCCTTTTGCTCTGCCGTAACAATTGCCAAAGATTCCTTGGCCTTCTCGCTGCTCTCCTTGGATTGAGACAATTAAGCATCCAAAGTCTCAGAAAGCTTGTGAAAATCCTTTTTGAGGTTTAGACATGGTGAAGATCCTCCAAGACTTTGAAATGCTCTCGTTGCATGATGAACATTAGCATCTACCTCCTTAGCATGCTCTACAAGCTCGGTTCTTTTGAGTTGCAGCATCTAGAAGTTCTTGCAGTTGAGTGTTGGCAACTTCAAGCTCAGATGTTTGCATGCTCTCAAAAAGCTCTTGGTCCTTTGCTGCAATAAAAAGTTAAGGTTATCCACTTGAACTAGAAGATTCTAAGTGCTCAACTCTTTGATAACCCAAAGCCTCCTTCCGTTACTCAAATTCGGACCAACTACTAAAGATCAACCATTTCAAAGGATATTCTCGCAGACCCTTCAAAATCATTGTATCAACTGCCAATGAATCGAAGACGCACAAGAGAAATATGTAAGAGAGATGAAAAGGATGTCAAAAAAGAAAAGGATAGAAAATCATGGGCGTAACGAAAATTGATGGTGGTTAAGCTTGTCCACAAACATCTCAGAGTAGCTCTCCTTCTCCTCGAGTATAGTCGGCAGACAGCAATTTGGTAACCATAGCTAAGGGATGCGTTTTCAAACCCTTAGCTAGCGATCTAAATAGTGGTGAGTTCCTCCCGAATTGACCCCTATCTGTTTTCCCTCTATACACGGGCTCTTGATTCCCAAACTCGCTAGGAAGAGAAGGAAGATCAATTCTTGAAGAATGGAAGTCAAAAGCTCATTTGTGAACCTTTCTGGGACCAATGATCATCTTTTCTAAGGCTTGGGGCCGTATGCGCAGGGGTAACCCTCAAAGGGTCTGTCTCATTTTCAAGTGGAAACTCGGGTGAAGCTATGGGAGTGCGCAGCTATGACAACCCCGATGGGCAAATCAATTCACTAGTAATTATTCCCATGGTTCACTTTCTCGGCCTGTTCTTGTCAGAACATGACTCATAGATTTTAACCTTTCTCGTTGTAACAAAAAAGCTGTAGGAAGACTTTACTAAGACTATGAGAATAAGAGATAATATGCATATACATATGATACAAAATAACAGTCATAGTTCAGCAGTATGGTCTACCCAAGATATTACCCTTTCTCAACAGGGTTAGGCTGTCCCGAGGGGCCTGTAGTATAATGTAGGTGCCCTAGCAATTGCACGCTTCCGTACATAACATTAGCAGCATGATCGAGTCCAACCTCAAGTGACCCAAACCCCCAATAATGTCCATCAAGTAGTGATCGTCCGTTAAAAAGCGCCAACCATGAACAACCATTGGATCCAAGGCCCATATAATTCACACATTTGACCATAAAGTTAACATGTATAATAAGCCTATGGCCATTGTATGCTATACCAGTACCATGTCATACGATGCAAATTATCTTGTTTGTATTTTAAATGCATGTTCTTTTATAAGTCTCACTTTATTAATATATTCAGACAACGCGTTTTCTCAAAAATGTTAGAGTTCATGTACATCAAGTATAAACAATGAGAGGCTGCAAAATATGCATGTTTTCTTGGTACAAAAATAGACATGCGGTAATGAAAAATAACATCGAGCATTATATGAGTTAAAACTCACTGGGTGAATAGTGTATCGAGTAATCCAACTAATTCGGGTTCTACAAATCATGGAAAACCTTCTATTAGTTCAACTTCTACTAAAACAATTCTAGAGTAAGGAAAAAGAGCTATGGGAGGGCTAGTAAAAAATGGAGTTCCCTATCACACTTTGATTATGCGTGGGCTCGGCCGTATGTCCATTGTGATACTTCAGGCTGTATGTCCGATATCAAGATTGTAAGTCTGCTCCGAGGTTTTTAGGAAGAGCCTCATTTTCTCTCCACTATCCCACCTATTGTCCGACTCCTAGGGCTATTAAAAACTCCTTAAGGCCTCCTAACTCATAATATAACCTCCATGCAACGTAACAATGTTAAGTTAACAAAACCCTAACCTAAACAAGATTTAAAGCATAACTAATCTAACAATTACGACTAGCTACACAAAACAACAATCGATCAGCATAACTACATAATAAAAAGCTAGGTAATCGAGCGTTACCGCCGTGAAGTGAAACCTTAAGTGTTCCTCCTCCGACAGCACCGTAACACACACGAAACCTCACAAATACTCACAAATAATCTACTAGCAGCCTTAGGGTGAAGAGAAGCGTGAAGAAATGAAGGAGGTAGAGGGTATTTATAGCTGAGGGGCTCTACCAACCCCTCAGAAAAAAGTAGTGGACGTCTGTCCAACCCTAGTGTACGTCCGACACTTTTGCACAGTTGTCCAAAGGGTGTCTTGTACATTCAAGTATTAACCAGAGGATATTTCAAAAAGTAGCGTACATCCGGTGGTCCTACGACGTCTGTAATACTATTTGCGAACATCGTGGTGGCTCCTATCGTATGTCCGTACTAAAAATAGCGCGCACGTCCGCTTGACCTAACGTCGTTTGTGCTACAATCAAATTGCCCTTCAAGTGGTTTTAGTGACCCAAAGCCCAAATTTAATCCCTTAACAAAGCTACTGTGCTTAGTTAGTTATTTGGGTCACTATAGCAGCTCCTCAAAGGTCATGGCACCAACATATGACTTAGTGGATGTCACTAAGCCTAGAAGCTCTTGGGACCTCTCGGTGTTAGCCTTCTTTAAAGGCTCTTCTAGTGGGCCCTTACTCAGATCCACCTTTCTCTCGATGTTGGGGGTTAGCCTCGGCTGACAATGAAATGGATGGAGCATCGCCATGAGCTTAGGGGCGCATGGAAGACTTAGATGCATAGGTTTTTGAAGTAGAAGCCTTAGTGGTGGTAGGCTTGTACGATTGAGTGTTGATTTTGTGTGAGTCTTCTTACTATAGATCCGGGCAGGAGATTTCTAGACCACTTTTTTCGACGATAGAACCGATTTCTTTGGTTTCCCTCGATCCCAAAAACCTTATTGTTAGGGATGTGATAACCTAGGTGCTCTCGGAGAGCAAAATCGATAACGATGGCAATAATGACCATTCTCTAAAAGCAGAGAGAAAGCCAGCATTTGATCTACCCGACCTTGCTACTCCTCCCCTATCAAAGGAAAAAAAGATTCATAAGCCAAAGAAAGGAAACAGTCAAAGACACTTGCAATTTTCTCGAGTAGATCCCCATTCTTGGGGAACATTGTGCTCCAACAACAAGGTCTCAGAGAGGGATGCTTCCCAATCACCAAAGATGTAGAAGAACCTGCTTTGACCAATGCTTGTTGTTGAAATAGGTGGGGAGTTCAATAAATTGGTTATTTCCATGAACCATAAAGGTCAACATCTCTGGAAGGGCAAAAATGGGGACTGTATATGTTAAAAACTTCAGAATTGACATCGTCTTCCCAGGGAAGACAATAGGCTACAGCAAAAAGGTAGCCACCCATTGGGCATCAACAACCTTGGGACCACTCCTAAATGAGATAGCGATTCCCTAATGTTGGGAGAGAACGGTAGGCAAAGCTTGGCTTGGAACAAGCGTTCATATACCTATATATCCTCGGGACCATCAACCATCCAAGTGGAATCTTTGGGTAAGTGAAGTCGTACTAAAGAAGGAATTTCATAATTGTGTGAGTACCTTTTCGTAGGTCGACGTGAAACAAAACCTTCTACAGAAAATCCCAGCATGGAGAAGGCCTAACATTGGAGAGTGGTGCTTCTATGTAAGGCGGACCTTTGAAAAGAAGCCCCCTCTTATTTAATCGAGGGCCTTCGAAAATAGCCACCGAGCTCTCCGTTCAAAGGTTGGGGTCGGTCGGAAGATGACATGATTACAAGAACTAGAGGTGAAAGCATTGAAAATTTTGAAGGATGCAAAGAAGAAGGAATTCAATGCGATGAACGGTGAGAAAAAGGAGAAGAAGACTATTTGTAAGATAAGATCTTGGTTGAAGCGACGAAGCATTTAATGCAAAAGAATGATGAACTCGTAGCCATGTCAGGACCTAGATGGCCCTTGAAGTTCCTTTCATCAAAAGGGGTAGTGGGGTAACCAATCAATTTTTGACACCTTTCCTAGAAACATACGCGCTCGAGAAACACGTGAAAACTGTAGTGGCGCATTTGTGAATAACGGACAAAAAATTCAAATGATCAAAGAATGGGTGAAATCACCAGATATCCTAGATGAACAGTTGTCGGATTCAAGGGACAACTATAACCTCTAGGATAACAACTTCCAGGGGATTGCCAGTGGACCAGGCAAAAATCTCGCAATAGATTCCATAGTTAAAGAAATCAAAACTTGGAAATTTTATTTTTGGATTTTCGAAAGATGGAATTCGAGGGGCAACTATTATATATAAGACCCAAGCCCATGGGCATGGGTCATGAAAGAATAGAAATATGGGCTTGGATGTTGTTAGAAGCCCAAAACTTGCCCAAAAGATCGAGCTCATTAATTACTCATCTTATTCCAGGTATTCTCCGAATATTATATTATAATCCTTGGATAGTCGATAGAGGATACACATATAGTCGGAAGCAAACTATTTACTAGTCATAAAGATGAAGAGCCAATTACATGGAACACATTTGTTACCACAATAGTTATAGACCCCATTCGCGGACAAAGCATTAACGCCATAACTGTTACACAAAGTGTATGATTACGAATTACGTCATCCAGACTTTATACTTGGCTAATAACAGACGAAAGATCAAATCATCAACTCTTTTGTTAGTTACGCTCAGATCCCTGATCCTCCACCCAGTCATCGTTATCACATTTACTGACTATACTATAAAGATAGAAAGACATCAATGGAGAAATGTACATGACATATTATCTCTAAATACTCTACAACTTACTGAAAGAAGCTAACTTTACTATCGGAGGAGGATTCGCCAGAAACATCCCCGGCGAGTCCTCTTAACCCTTGTTCTATCTTGCAAATTGAAGGAGAAGTGGGTTATGATTTTCACCCGGGAGTTTACTAAATCGAAAACTGTTTTAATAGTCATTATTATTTACTTAATCATATTCCAACTTAGTAATTCCACTTTATAGAAAGAGTACGAACTAAAGTAGAGTTACCATTTTGAATTAATCTTTGTTTAATAAAATAAAAATTAATTAATAATTGATTTGAAGTGTCAAGTTAACATTGCTAAACAAATGTAGAATAAATTATTTATACTACAATATAATATTACTTTTTCCTATTAATATTGTTGATTAGAATGATTGGAAAATTTGACTAATCATATGTAGAGTGCAACACTGGCGAATGGTTTTAACACCATAGGGTTTTTGAAGAGCCTTTCCCACAATCTCTCTTCTTCTTCTTCTTCTTCTTTATTTTTTTTTTGATTTTGCAAACATTGTAATGGGGATAGAATTGAGGTTACGAAGAGAACCTAGACCTTAGATTCTCGATGGAACCTCTAAATCTTTTAGATTTTGAGAAAACCCAAAAGCTTTTTCAAATACAAAATTTGGGATTAACTTTTGATTTCTTCTTTATTGATTGAATGGCCTAAATAAAGATACAAAGGAAACTACTAACTAATGGATAACAATTAAAACTAGCGAAGTCTAGCTCCTTATGTAATTAATTAATATTACTCTAAAACATTTATTAAAATACTCTACTCTAGGATAAGGTAGGGACAAGATAACTTCAAATACTTCAAGTGCTTCATAAAATGTTAAAGTAATAGTTAAATGATTAAATTTACATTTTCCTATAATTTTAAGCTTTTGGAATAACTAATAATTTAACATAGTATCAAAGCCAAAGGTCATGGGATCGAACTTTGACTCCGTCAATTCACCCCCATATAAATTAAATATTCCACGTGTTAAGTCTCACCTATTAAAAGGAAATTTGGGCCTACATGTGAGGGAGAATATTAAAGTAATAGTTAAGTGATTAAATTTACCTCTTCTTATAGATTTAAGCTTTTGAAATAGAGAAATGCTTGAATGCATTCTCTGAACCATCTTCAAACCATCTCTGTCATAATATTTTTTTTTTTTTGGTGGTGTTGAAAAGTCAACACACTCACATGAGATGGTGGAGCTAGAGATGGTTTTGAGAAAGCATCCAAGCATTTCTCTTTGAAATAACTAATAATTTAACATAAAATACATGCTTGCAAGTAGTCTTCGTTGTAGGATTATACTCCCATAACATTGGGAATCTTAGAAACAGTAGTGGAGACCAAAGACCAATTACATGTTTCAACGTCCAATGACATTAATTATGATCGTTAACAATCCCTCGGGTGTCTCGATATCGGTTGTTTCCTTTAAACAATATTCTCGTGTTTTTGGTACAGTCCATTCAATAGTAAGAAGAAGAAATCGATCATGAAGAGCGAGTCAATTCAAAAATTCTCTTCATTCGGTGAATTCTTAAACAATTTCTTAATATGTATATAAGTCAAACAATAACAGGAGTATTGATATCTTATCTCAACTCTATTCAAACTTTCCAAGCTTGAGACTAAATTTAATTACACTCACAATCAAAGGTTTTAACGATACAACAAGGCACCACTGTTTTTCCTCGTCTTTCAGCTAAAACTCCTTGCTCAACACGTAAGCAATAAAAGTCCACGAAATCCCAAGGCCAGAAATTAAAGATCATGAGTATACTCCGACAATATGTTTCGCGTTTTCCTTTTTCGTTAGGGCCTGTTTGAAAGTACAATTTTAATAAGTGTGATTTTGAAAATTGGGTTTTAAAATTGTGTTTTGAAATCACTATTTTTAAAATCACACGGGCGTTTGATAAATATATGTTAAAAAGTTTTTTTTTTTTATCAATTGAGTGTTTGGGTAAAATTAAGCATATAATTGCGATTTTAGACCAAATATGTAAATATTGCCCTAAATATTTTTCAAGCAAAATCATGATTTTGTTTAAAATTGCACTTTTTCAAATAAGCATCATATATACTTATTAAAATGGCATTTTTTTTACGACTTTAACATTTACGTTTTTAAAATCACAATCCCAAACACTCCAAAATTAGGACTGATTTAAAAATGTAGATTATTTTTTAAAAAACGTACTTCCAAACGGACCCTTAATGGTTTTAATAATTAAAAATATTTACTATTCTTTTTTAACCATGTTGGATTTAAACATGTAAATATTTAGTTAATAAATCAAAATCAACAAAAAATAAAAATAAAAATATGATTATGTCATGCAAAGCTTAAATCCGGATAGAATTACTCCCCTTTTCCCCATTTGCTTAGGGAAAAAAAAAAAAAATCCAGATAGAATTCAACTCAACTGAACATTTTTTATGTTATCATAAGAATGGTACAAACTGCGAGATTGTATTTGTCAGTGTGTGCCGTGGCCGGGCCACCCCTTGTCCAAGGGGGCCACACTAAGTTTTTTTTTTTTCCTTTTATTTTCTTTTATTTTTTTTTAAAGATATTTAAAAAAAATAAAAAAATTTAATTAGGTGACCACATGTCAATTTTTAATTGGTACACATGTCAGTTCGTTAAATCAACTAACGGTCAACTAACGAAATGATTAACTTGGTCACTTTTCAATACTACAATGATTAATTTTGTCACTTTTCAAACCCTAGAAAAGAAAAAAAAAAATTTCAAACTCTAAGGATTAATAAAGTACTTAACCCAAAAACGTATCATTTGGTGGTTTTCTCAAACAAATTTCTTGTTTTATGTGAAGATCGAGGAATTAGATGACAAGCGATCTATTCAAAATTGGCAAACTTTGGACTGAATGAACAAGACGACCGGCCAGATCAAATTTCAGTTTTACATTGACCCGGTTTTACCCGGTTTAGTGTTAAGTAGATTGACGAATGGTTGCTCTCCACCTATATTGACTTCTTGTGATTCACAAGGCCATTTTAGTAAATTACAATCATGGCAAACGATTCAGCCGTTGAAACATTCAAACTCGGAGGTAGAGAACCCATGTATATGAACTTTACCCACCAAAACCAAGTCCTCGATCAATTCAAAACGTGTTGGTCAACACGTTACGTAAGCCTAAAACCCCACGAAATCCCCAGTGCCGGTTCAAAACTGTGTCACTATATATAAATCCTACGCTTATTCATACGTTGTCATTCACTTCCACAAGCACTCATCAAAAGCTCGATCTTATTTATAGCAGAGATCGATTAAGATCATACATTCCAGCAAGTTCTTTCCATCCAAGATGAATTTCAGAAAGACGGGCACCCTTTTGATCATCTTTTCATCTATGTGACCATCTTGAGCCATGCCAGGGTTGAAGCAGTCAGAGTTTTATCCGAGGATTTTCCAATGCAAATAACCTTGATACATATTCTTCCATCTATGAGAGGGCCAAGCACAGCATGGCGTATTGGCTAGAAAGGTTGCCGTCTGGACCCAGCCCTGGAGACGGTCACTAGTTTATTCAAGTTATAAAAGTTTTTCTAGCAGGGTTACCCAAGCATAGACAAATCTTCTGTTTTTTCGTTACATGAGATATAATGTAGCTTACATATATGGATTATACCGAACAATTGTAAATGGAAAATAAGATTCATTTATATATTCAAATATGATGATAAACCATTCTTTTCATTTATAATTCTCATACTTTGTTTTGAGTAATGTTACCCTGAGAATCAATGTTTGGCCTCTATCTTTCTAAGGGTTTAAAGTGTGATTAGGTTGGCGATAAGGGTTTTAGGTTCCGTAAAACACCTTCATCAAACTCTAAGGATTAATAAGTAATTAACCCAAAACGTATCATTTGGTGGTTTCTCAAACAAATTTCTTGTTTTATGTGAAGATCGAGGAATTAGATGACAAGCGATCTATTCAAAATTGGCAAACTTTGGACTGAATGAACAAGACGACCGGCCAGATCAAATTTCAGTTTTACATTGACCCGGTTTTACCCGGTTTAGTGTTAAGTAGATTGACGAATGGTTGCTCTCCACCTATATTGACTTCTTGTGATTCACAAGGCCATTTTAGTAAATTACAATCATGGCAAACGATTCAGCCGTTGAAACATTCAAACTCGGGAGGTAGAGAACCCATGTATATGAACTTTACCCACCAAAACCAAGTCCCTCGATCAATTCAAAACGTGTTGGTCAACACGTTACACGTAAGCCTTAAAACCCCACGAAATCCCCAGTGCCGGTTCAAAACTGTGTCACTATATATAAATCCCTACGCTTATTCATACGTTGTCATTCACTTCCACAAGCACTCATCAAAAGCTCGATCTTATTTATAGCAGAGATCGATTAAGATCATACATTCCAGCAAGTTCTTTCCATCCAAGATGAATTTCAGAAAGACGGGCACCCTTTTGATCATCTTTTTCATCTATGTGACCATCTTGAGCCATGCCAGGGTTGAAGCAGTCAGAGTTTTATCCGAGGATTTTTCCAATGCAAATAACCTTGATACATATTCTTCCATCTATGAGAGGGCCAAGCACAGCATGGCGTATTGGCTAGAAAGGTTGCCGTCTGGACCCAGCCCTGGAGACGGTCACTAGTTTATTCAAGTTATAAAAGTTTTTATAGCAGGGTTACCCAAGCATAGACAAATATTTTCTGTTTTTTTTCGTTACATGAGATATAATGTAGCTTACATATATGGATTATACCGAACAATTGTAAATGGAAAATAAGATTCATTTATTTATTCAAATATGATGATAAACCATTCTTTTCATTTATAATTCTCATACTTTGTTTTGAGTAATGTTACCCTGAGAATCAATGTTTGGCCTCTATCTTTCTAAGGGTTTAAAGTGTGATTAGGTTGGCGATAAGGGTTTTAGGTTCCGTAAAACACCTTCATTGAAAACCTCTGTTAATAGCTCCTATGGAGAAAATTCCTTCTAATAAAAGGTGGATTTTTATCGTGGTATTACATATGCTCTGGTAGATCATTTCCTAACACCTTATAGATCATGTCCTATATTTCGCTAAGCAAAAAGCTCTAATGAATCCATATCTAACTCCTAATATATCCATTCCTATGGTCTGAAGAGTAACTGCACTGATACCAACTATAACGCCCCGAGAATTAATTAACTAGTAATTAATTTTATTGTTCGTCTCTCAGCCATGTTCCACTCCAAATAAGACCTTCGGGACCTCTACTCCTAAAAAACAGAGGATACTAAGCAGCGGAAGTAATAAAGTACTATAAATATTAATCAGTATAACTAGAGCATCTAACCAAAGATCATCAAAGCAACGAAATCATACTATATACATCAGTACAAGGGATCCATGCTAAACCTTAATATGCAAACAAGCATGCATCAAGCCCTAATGTTTACAACTTAACTCAAAAGTACTAATTACCATGAATACCCGCTTAAGCTTGCAGTAAGTCCTCAAGCATCTCCTGGATCGAATCCTCCACAAGAACCAGATGTTTCACGGTATCCACTATCTATAACAGTATAATCGTACATATGGAGAAAAAAGGGAAATAATACAAGGATAAGTCCGACGACTTAGTGAGTAGAAATCCACATGACGTACCTATCATTAATTTGTGGATTTTTTTATTTATTAAACACAGGCAACATTATGAGATGACAATTATCATGTAGGTGATATATATATAATATAATATATGCTTATAATTATGAGTAACAATAATAGTTCAATAATATGGTATACCCGAGATATTACCCCTTCTTAGCAGGGTTGACGCTGTCCCGAGGGACCTATAGTATAATGCCGGTGCCCCAGCCATTGCACAACACATACTGTACGTAACACTTGCAGCACGACCAAGTTCAACCTTGGGTGGCCCACATCACTAATGACGTCCGTCCTATAGTGACCATCTATTGGGAATGACTGCATCATTGGTCATGAATCATTGGATCCAAAGCCCCCACACACACACATTAACCATAAAGTTAACCCGTATAATAAACTCATGGCCATTATACCACTCATACCAGTGTACCATGTCATACGATGCAATTAGTCTTATCAGTCTTTTACATAAACAGTTTTACAAGTTTTATTATTAGTTTGTTAACAGACATACGTTTTTACAAAAGAGAGTTACCCGTAATTCCAAAATGTATTTCATGAGAGTTGCAAAATATGCATGTTTGACATATATAAAATATGTGCAATGCGGGAAAAGTAACAATAAAGTATCCATGTGAGTTTGTACTCACCCAGGCCATAAAGCTCCCCCATGTAATTCCCTTGAGGCTCCATAACCTCGGATACTAAAAAAATACCTATTATCAGTTCTATTTCTACTAAAACAATTCTACAACAAGGAAACAGGAGCTATGGGACGGCTGGTGAAAATAGGGTTTTCCTGTCATACACTAAGCATATGTCCGGGCTCAGGTCCATACATCCACTGTGACACGAAGGGCCGTACGTCTGATCACGAGATCATTCATCCGCTCCGACGTCTTTTAGGGAGAATCTCATTTTCTCTTCACTGTCTGCCTATTCTCCGACTCCTAAGGCCAACAAACGCTTCCTAAGGCCTCCTAACACAGATAGAAACTTCCATGCAAAGACAACAATGCTAAGCTATCAAAACGCTAGCCTAAACAAGATTAAAGTATAACTAAGCTAACAACTACAACTATCAACATAGAACTATAATCGAGCAAATATGACGTATTAAAAGCTAAGAAAATCAAGCGTTACCTCCTTGAAGCAAAACCTCAAGAGTTCTTTCTCCAACTGCACCGAAACACTCACAAAACCTCACAAACACTCACAAAACGGCCTATTGGCAGCCTAGGGGCGTAGAGAGGTTGAGGGGTGGATTCGGTGTGAAATGGGTGAGGGGGTATTTATAGGGCCAAATAGTAGCAGACGTCCGGTCCTTAAGGCATATGTCTGGTACCTTTCCACAGCGGTCTAAAGGCTATTTCACATGTCTAGGTATTACCTAGAGGGTATTCCAAAAAGTAGCGTACGTCCGGTACTTTTGGCATATGTCCGTTGTAATATTTACAGAGTACAAACAGATTATCTGTCAAAGATATGTCGATGGTCCTCTAGCATACGTCCACCAAAAAGTAACGTATGTCCGCACTAAAAGACAAGAGCGTACATCCGCATAACTAGCGTACGACCACACTAAAAGACAAGAGCGTACGTCCACCAGAAAGTAGTGTACTTCCGGTCTAGAAGTCCACTTCCCCAAAATGCCCTTCTGGCAGATCATAGTGACCCAAGGTCCAAGTTAACCCTTTAACTAATCTACTTATGCCTAGTTAATTTTTGGGTCACTACAAGAGCTACCTGGTACACCATGGTTGATAATACTCTTTATCAAAGAGGATACACCCTCCCATTGCTAAAGTGTCTCTCGGAATTAGAAGCCAAGTATATATTGAAGGAAATTCATGAAAGTGTCTGTTGTAGCCATTTGGGAGGAAGAATGCTAGCTCACAAGGCAATCCGAGCAAGGTACCATTGACCTAGAATGGATAAAGATTCAAGCAACACAGTGAAGCACTACGACAAATGCCAATGGTTTAGCAAGGTTATCACAAGTCCTCCAGAAGAATTGAGCCTGACATTCGCACTCTGACCCTTTTGCAGAATGGGGGTAGACATTGTGAGACCCTTGCCAACCGGGAAAGGAAGCTTCAAATTTGTGGCAGTAGTTATGGATTAGTTAACAAAATGGGCAGAAGCCGATGCCCTAGCTACTATAACCATGGGAAATATCAAAAGTTTTCTTTGAAAATTAGTAGTCTGCAGATATGGGATTCCTCATGCCTTCGTAACCGAAAATGGCAAGCAATTCGATTGTAAACCATTCAGAGCATGGTGCGTAAAAAAGATAGGGAGGAAACCCTAAACAAAAAAAAGGATTCAATTGCCAAGGGGGGTTAATAACCATCCCAAATTGGTAACACAAATTCAACCGGCAAAAACCTTCATTGGTTGTCAAAACGGACTCAAATATCAAAGAACGTTTCAACACCATCCTCTATCTACGACATAGATTCAAATATCGGTAGAGTTGAACAACATCCTCAGATCTCAAACAACACAGAGTCAAACATATTTTAGAAAGAGTAAGCATTTAGGAAAACAAATTTCATTCAAAATTCGGGCCTGTTACAAAAAATTTAACCTGCTAGAATCGGACAGAGTACTGTCTCTAATTAGGGCAGACTTTGCCTCTGGATTTGATCTAGTACTCAACAGTCTTTGTCTCGGCATGCATTATGGGCAATTACTCCTAATTAGGAGGAGGATGCCTTTCCAGTGCCCTGGCCTTCCACAAGTGGTTCTTTCTCCTCCTCTTTATGGAATAAGCGTGTCATGGAATAATTGGCGCTAGTATAGCTTCTCCTATCCTCCTGAGCACTACCTAGTTGGGCTTTTAGATCCTCTAGATGGTGTTCCCGCAAATGAAGTTGATGGTCCTTCAATGCAAGCTGGCAGTTTTTTCATTTCCACCTCAGCCATCAACTCGGCCACTTGATTAGAGAGTTCCTCAAGACTTAGCTCCTGATTCTCTAGAGCAAGCTGTAAGCTAGCCAATTCAGCCTCAAAGACCTGGGACCTCCTCCTGTTGAGGTAGCCAAATGGCCAAAGCAGCTGATAACTCCATATCCACCAAGCTTCCAGAAGAAGAAGAAGAAAACACTGACTATAATAATAATAATTAATTAATAATTGATTTGAAGTGTCAAGTTAACATTGCTAAACAAATATAGAATAAATTATTTGTACTATAATATATAATATTACTTTTTCCTATTAATATTGTTGATTTAGAATGATTAGGAAAATTTGACTAATCATATGTTATCACAAGTAAAGTGCAACACGCCGAGCAAATAGTTTTAACACCATAGGGGTTTTTGTAAGAGCCTTCCCCACAATCTTCTTCTTCTTCTTATTTTATTTTTTTATTATTTATTTATTTATTTTGCGAACATTGTAATGGGGATAGAATTGAGGTTCTGAAGAGAACCTAGACCTTAGATTATGATGGAACCTCTAGACCTTCTAGATTTTGAGAAAACCAAAAAGCTTTTTCAAATACAAAATTTGGGATTAATTTTCTGGTTTCTTCTTTATTGATTGAACGTCCTTAAATAAAGATACAAAGGAAACTACTAACTAATGGATAACAATTGAAACTAGCGAAGTCTTGCTCCTTATGTAATTAATTAATATTACTCTAAAACATTTATTAAAATACTCCACTCTAGGATAAGGTAGAGAGAAGATAACTTCAAATACCTCAAGTGCTTCATAAAATACATGCTTGCAAGTAGCCTCCGTTGTAGAATTCTACTCTCATAACATCGGGAATCTTACAAATAGTAGTAGAGACCAAAGACCAATTACATGTTTCAACGTCCAATGACATTAATTATGATCATTAACAATTCGCTGGTGTTTGGATTGTTGGAAGTCTCACATTGCTTGGGTATTAAGGAGATGAATCATTTATAAGGGTGAGAAGAAACCTCAACTCTTGAACTAGCTTTTAGGTTGAGTTAGGCCCAAGACCCTAACATGGTATCGAGCTTGGCTCAATTGGATGTGGTCCACGTCTCCCATTTGCTGCGTGTTGGCTTGGATGTCCTCCCACCACACGTGAGGAGCATGTTGGAAGTCCCACATTACTTGGGTATTAAGGAGATAAGCAATTTATAAGGGTGAGGGAAAACCTCAACTCTTGAGTTAGTTTTTAAGTTGAGTTAGGCCCAAGACCCATTTCTAACATAGATATCGGTTGTTTCCTTTAAACAATATTATCGTGTTTTGGGCACATTCCATTCAAAAGTAAGAAGAAGAAATTGATCATGAAGAGCGAGTCAATTCAAAAATTCTCTTAATTCGGTGAATTTTTAAACAATTTCTTAATTTGTATATATGAGAGTCAAACAATAACAGGAGTATTGATATCTAATCTCAACTCTATTCAAACTTTCCAAGCTTAATTGAGACTCAATTTAATTACACCCACCAATCAAAGGTTTTAACGATACAACAAGGCACCGCTGTTTTTCCTCGTCTCTCAGCTAAAACTCCTTGGTCAACAAGTAAGCAATAAAAGTCCACGAAATCCCAAGGCCAGAAATTAAAGATCATGAGTGTATCTCCGACAATATATTTCCGCCTTTTTCCTTTTTCGTTAATGGTTTTAATAATTAAAAATATTTACTAAAATTTTCTTAACCATGTTGGTATTTAAACATGTAAATATTGAGCCCTACTACGCAGCTGCCATGTTGCGGCAGCTAGGCCATGCCTACTTTTTTTTTTTTTTTTGGAGACCAAAGTCAATTTTATTTTATTTTTTTTAAAACAGATTTTTTATGTTTTTTGCATTCTATATGTTTGATGAAATGTTTTGAATTGTATTTTAAGATATTTGAGTAATATTAGCTAAATTTTCATGAGCCAATATTTGGGTTATAATACTTCAAAACTCATTTTTAGATTCAAAACTAAAACCTAAGGGGAAAAACTTAACCCTTTAATGATAATATAACCCTAAAAAGATTCGGTCATCATAAATTTGGTGCTAATGTCTTCAAACTTGTTTTTTGATTCAAAACTAAAATCTAAGGGTGAAAATTAATCATTTAGGGATGGTATGACCATAAAGAGATTTGGTCATCTTAAATTTGATGTTAATGCCCTAAAACGCTATCTCAGTTTTATATAGTTTTGCTGATACCAATTTCTGATTAGTGATGCATGAATGTCAGTGAATTTGATATATAATTTAATCAATTTCTGATAAATGATTCTCAATTTTAAATTTAGCAAGCACTTATCCCTTTAACCTCTTTCTTATTCAATTTAAAAAATAAAAAATAAAAAAATATGTTTGACGTTAGAGGCAGCCGAAAAAGCTTAACTGTAAATATTTAATAATAACTAAATATTAAAAAAAAAAAAGGTTTACCGACACTTGAATCAACAAAAAATAAAAATAAAAATATGATTATGTCGTGCAAAGCTCAAATTGAATTACTCCAAAATTCAACTCAACTGAACATTTTTTATATGTTATCATAAGAATGGTTGTCGGTGTGTGCCCTGGCCAATGTTTTAGAGTGCACCGACGTGCAACCGACCGAGGGAATAGGCGTCCTAAGTGAAGTCGCAGCGAGTATGGTTCCACGCGGTAGGTGATCGTGCAAGAGCTAGCCTTCCTACCCCGACCTTCTTTTTTCTTTTTCTTCCCTTTTATATATATATATAATTTTATAATTTACTATTATTATTATTAGAAAACATGTATAATAACTCTCTGAGTCAATATTCTAAAATTAAAAATTTCCTAAGTTTTTTTTTTTTTTTTTTTGAATATTTACTCCCTGAATCCATGAAAATGAAAATAAACTATCTGTCGTCAATTTTTTGATAGCTGCCACTAACTAGGGTTAAACTCACCGTTTTATCCTTATTAAAATATTAATTTTTTTAATTTAATTTTAAAATTTAAATCTTAAAAAAAAAATGAAAATTATTTTAGATAAATTTAAAACGTATCATTAGGTGGTTTTCTCAAACAAATTTCTTGTTTTCAGTCAAGATAGATGAATTAGATGACAAGCGATCTATTCAAAATTGGCAAACTTTGGACTGAATGAACCAGATCATATTTCAGTTTTACACTGACCCGGTTTTACCAGGTTTAGTGCTAAGTTGATTGACGAATGGTTGCTCTCCACCTATATTGACTTCTTGTGATGAACAAGGCCATTTTAGTAAATTACAGTCATGGCAAACGATTCAGCCGTTGAAACATTCATACTCGGGAGGTGGGAAGCCCATGCATGTGAACTTTACCCACCAAAACCAATTCCCTCGATCATTTCAAAACTTGTTGGTCAACACGTAAGCCTCAAAACCCCATGAAATCCCCAGTGCCGGTTCAAAACTCTGTCACTATATATAAATCCCTTCGTTTATTCATTCGTCGCCATTCACTTCCACAATTAAGCACCATCAAAAGCTCTTATTTTCACCAGATATCGATTAAGTTCATACACTATTCCAGCAATTTCTTCCGATCCAAGATGAATTTCAGAAAGACGAGCACTCTTCTGATCATCTTTCTCATCTCCGTGGCCATCTTGAGCCATGCCAGGGTTGAAGCAGCCAGAGTGCTATCTGAAGATTTTTCCAGTGCAAATAACCTGGAGACATATTCCTCCATCTATGAGAGGGCCAAGCACAGCATGGCGTATTGGCTCGAAAGATTGCCGTCCGGACCCAGCCCTGGAGACGGTCACTAATTTATTCAAGTTGTAAAAGTTTTTATAGACAGATTTTATGTTCTTCTTTTTATTCATTGCTCGAGATATAATGTCGCTTTCGCTATATATATATATATATATATATACCGAAGTGACCGAACAATTGTAAATGGAAAATAAGATTCATTAATTTATTCTAATACGATGATAAGCCGTTCTTTCTATTATCTATAATTCTCATATCTTAGTTTAAGTTACTTTTTATACCTTTCGAGCCAATATACTTTTCATATTTTTTGTTTCTCCTTGAAAATCGCTTTTTAAGGTAAATATCACATAATATGCGGAATTAACAGATATTTAACTATAAGCATACAATCACTAAATTATGTAAAATCAAAGCACAAGGATTTTGGTGGCGAAAATGAAACTTTTAGAAAATGTTATAAACGTAAAATCTTCGGGGCAGACCTAGAAAATCACTATCAGAAAAATGTTCAAAGATTACAGACACTCGGAATACTTACAACTCGATACAAGACCTTGACTCTGTAAGATCGACAAGCCTCCAACTCTTCTCTTTACTCACAATCTTCTTCAACGTGATTCTTCTTTATTGGACCCTTCTGATAGACTTCTCAACGAAACATACAATGAAATTAACAATAATCCTAAGAGAAACGATTAGGCTCACCATAGATGTTCTCTCTAAGCACAGCCTCTCACGAAGCCTAGTGCAGAATTTCGTTCATCTCTCTAACATTAGAGATGAATATATATGAGTCCCTAAAACTCTAGACACATCACACACTTTACACACGTTTAAAAGCAATATCTGACGTGTGGTGTCCGGACGGAGAAGTGCCCATCCACATGACAACTCGAAAACGGAATCAGCGACTTGCTGGAAATTCTGTTTGGACAGCCTAGCAACTTGATCAGACAACCTGTTGAGGATGAAAATTTGCTCTTGGTTTTTGCGTCTGGACGGCCTTGCATTTGAGATGTGTCTTGGTGCTTTGAAACGTCTGTTTTGATCACCAATTAACCAACGCAAAAAACTAACAACCTGGAATGAATTTGTTAGTTGGTTGCATGTGCCACCCCAATTTGACTAATGGTGGGTGGTGGAACCATACACTATTCTTTTTTAAGTTCTTATTAGTTTATAATTTTTATAAATCATGTTAAAAAGTGTCATGTTAAAATCATGTTTAAAAAAGTATCGATCTCCTTTAGTTAACATGCTTAGCATGATTTAAGCTCATCTTAAATCAGTTATCTTACTTTTAATTTGAGGGAAGCTGTAAGATTGAATTTGAAGCTTAGGGTCTCTTCTTGCATGTGCTGTCACTGCTTCCATCTTCTTGTCTTTCATTTTGAAATTCATGCCACTAGCAATGCCATTCTAATTAACTATCAAACTGTTCAAACGTTATAGCTAGCCGTTGACCCATTCATACCTTGGAGCGCATAATGCAAATTAACATGGAAGACATCAGTGCCCACCAACACCTTGATGAGTCCAAAAACTCGGGTACCAAACCCTTAACACTATAAATACCTTCACTTGTTAATACTTTGTTGTACACATTCACAAATACTCAAAACCTCTCCTTCAAGAGTCAAATATATAATGAAACCTCTCCCGTACATCTTAGTTCCAGCAAAAGTTTCATCAATTCCAGCTTATGATGAATTCCAGAAAGACTATAACCCTTTTGATCATCTTTGTCATCTTCGCGGCCATCTTGAACGATGCAAGGGTTGAAGCAAGAAGAGTTTTATCAAAGGATTTTGCGAGTTCTAATCACCTCGATGGCTCAATACATATTCTTTCTATGAGAAGGTGAAGCACAACATGGCGTATTGGCTCGAGCAGTTGCCTTCTGAACCAAGCCTTGGAGCCGGTCACTAGTTTCTTCCAATTTTGAAATGTCTTACAAAAATACAAGGTTGCCCTAAAGAAAACAAGCAAATACTGTTTTTCTTCTTCTTCTTTTTTCGTGGTCAAGTATACATTATATATACATTGATAGTACTGTAACTTTTGTCATAGAATTTTAGGAAACAAATTGATGAACATAAAAATTAAAAGTTCATTTGTGTAATTAACTATATATTATTTCTAATTCCTAGTTTGTTTTTTCTTAGAGAAATGTTACAATATCTAATGCCGTCTTCGGGGTCATTCTAAGCTAAGGTGACCATTGTTTTAAAAAAAGAGAAACGCTACAATGTCTACTACTGTCCTTCTAAACAATGACGGATCAACTCTTGTATTTTTTTTTCCATTCTTTTTAAGAGACTTGTTACGTGGCATTCCAAATTTCAATTGATTTCAAAATTGATAGTGATTCATCCAAATCACCATATATAGGATTACCGATTGAGTGGAGATTTGAAATCCTATTCCCAACCAATGTATGGTAGATTCCATAAATAAATTGGGAATAGGATTGCAAATAAGATATTTGAACAACGAAAAACCAAATTTTCATGTACAAGAACTATTTAGTCTTCAACCCTACTTCCTTTTCCATCTTGTATCTTCTTCCCGCTTTTTCTTCATTCCTAGGTAAATTGTCAATTCCAAAGAGTAGCAATGTTTTACAACACCACTTTCATTGCACCGCCTCCTCCTTATCCTTCATCACCATTAACTTTTCCATCTTTGACCTTCTACATCAATGTCCTTCTACATCTTTGCCCCTCATTCTCCTCATTCAACCATGTCCAGCTTAGAAAGCCTGTGAGAGGTATTGGCCAAAATACAATAGGCTAGCACGAAGATAATCATATGTCGATGTTAATGAGGGTGTGCTTGTCAAACTATATAAACTCATATGCTCGGTTACTTACATTCAAAGATTTCTGTTTTGTCCTCTTTAAGAGAGGTGTTACATTGCTTTTAAATTACCATTGATTTCAAATTTTGATAGTGATTAATCCAAAATCACAATATTTAGCATTAGAGACTGAGAGAAACATTTGCAATCCAATTCCAAAAATTTATGTATAGTAGATTCTGCCATATATAGATTGGGAATTGGATTGCAAACTAGATATTTGGATAGCGAAAAAATCAAATTCTCATGTGCAAAA
Source organism: Carpinus viminea (assembly GCA_013348765.1). Lineage (NCBI taxonomy): Eukaryota > Viridiplantae > Streptophyta > Magnoliopsida > Fagales > Betulaceae > Carpinus > Carpinus viminea. Next base: position 14,514,776 of record CP054673.1, on the reverse strand, counting down.
ACTTTTGATGCTTCACTACCAATCACTTTTCCATCTTGTACCTTCTTCCCCATTTTTTCTTCACTCCCAGGTCGATTCTACGATTCCAAAGATTCCCACATGTCTTCTAACAACACCCCGACATCCCCTCGTCCTACTGCTCTACCACCACCCACTTTTCCATCTTTAACCTTCTACACCAATTTTTCTTCACTCTTAGGTAAATCGTCCAAATCGAAAGAGTCCAACATGTTTTTCCACAACAACCTTTCACATAATCATTCTCCTCCTCCAGCCATAACTGGCAAGAATGCAAGTTACAGAGAGATAATGGCC